>CM038669.1:198894334-200173274 GCA_021605145.1 Aegilops bicornis | reverse complement strand
GGCTTGGTCTCACTAGCCATGGAGCATTGGATGCTAACCGGATAATATGGACTTGGAAAGGTCTGGTCGGATTCAACATAGTCGGATCCGAGTCGAGATAAGGTCTGAGTCGGACAGACCCAACTATGAGACGCAGCGATATGTCATCTGTGAGTCTCTAGTACAACATACGTTCTATGTCCTAAGACCTGGTGACACATGTACTACGGATGGTGACAGACTTGCTTTGGGCCGACCAAACGCTACTCCGTGGATCGGGTAGTTACAAAGGTAGGTTTCGGGTTTGTCCGATCCCATCTTTGCGAGACACGGTCGAGCAAGATGGGATTTGCCCTCCGATCAGAGAGATATACTCTGGGTCCTCGTGTGATCGACCAGGAATAGCATGGCCATGCGACAAGGAGTATAAGATAATCCGGATTGTGGTCGGTATCACCGAACGAAAGAGGTCGGGTTAGCACAAGGATGACAGTCTCGCCTTGAGCCCGACAACATATATCGTGCGGCAAAGGGAACAGAAGTGTGACACGTTGTATAGGTTCGCCTAACCAGCTTCATCGTCTGCTTGGTGGTCGGCACGCCTTGCTAGAGGCTGCTACCAACCGTCTGGTCGAGGTGATCCGAGCTGTGACCAAGCCGACTTGAACCTAAAATTGGCAGCTTAAGGGAAGGAACCTATGAGGTCGGGTCAGTAGGACCGGTCGGATGTGATCCGGCTGGACTAGGAACGTGACCGAATAGACTTTGGGCTTTAGGGTCCGTCACGAGGCCCAAGTGTTGAGCCAGCGACGGACGCCTATATAAAGTGGAGGTGCGACACACTCGTGCAGTTGATCGCTTGGTATTGTGACTAGGGTTTGCATGTGTTGCGAATAGCCACCTCCACTCGCCGCCGTTGTGTGATCGGACCTAGCAGTCCGCCGCCACGACATTCCTCCCGCAGCGCGGATACCGTTAGAGGCGGTGCACTTGCGCCGCTCCGGCGAACTCATACGTGGGATCGGACGACCGGCCGCTCGAGGGAGATCGAACGAGGAGGAGACGATCCACGCAGACGCGCTGCCCCAACTCTTCTTCCGCTGCATGGCACTGCGCGTCTAGTGGTAACGAACTGTGATCCATCTCCCGTAGCATGTTCCTGGATGTTCTGCGCGTAGGAATTTTTAATTTGCAATCGACGCACCCTACCGTAGAACCCAACAGTGGTATCAGAGCCTCTGTTATAGGATTTGGATTCAGATCGTATGCATATTAGATATGTGGAGGCGGCAGATGAGATCTGTTGTCCTTGAAGAGATCGTCTATGTGCAAGGTTGATATGATCAACTGCACATGGGGATCGTTGAGGCTATGTTTTCTGTAAATCGGGATCAATGAGGTTGTGACACGATCTACCCCTACCGGTCGGTCATCCGCCATCGGGGTTAACAGTGAAACGTAAATCTGAATCGGATTCGCGATGATCGATAATTTCGGCCAGATCAGAGAATTCGGCGTGATCGGAGTTCAGATGTGATCTGTGATTTCTGAAAACGTCGGGTATAGCACCGTGTGCGTAGCGCCGTGTATTTCGTACCCGACACACAAACCGGTAGAATGCGATTCTATGCATAACTTTGTTTTGCAGGTTTGATGTGAATAGTATGGCTCATGTGTATGTGATGCATGTGTGTAATTTATACGTGGCCTGCTTGTCATGTTTGTCAGCCGGCAGGAGCCAAAGTGCTGTCATTATATTGTATAACGACCTGCGTGTCGACTTGTGAGTCTATGTAAAATTCATTACTAGTTGTAATAGTTGGATAATAGAGATCAGGTTGGCGGCTTGGCGTCCCGGCGTGACAAACAAGATGGAGTTCGTAGATGGTCATCGGAGTCGGAGCCGACCTAGAAGAACGTCCAGAAGGAGCCATACTATTTCACAATATGTGATATTTGTGATTGTTATGCTTCTTTCTTTCTATGCATGTTAGAATGGTAGAAAGATCCCTCGTGAATATCAAGTGAATTGCCATCCCCGATGTTGCACCTTCGCACGTCAAGTACGTCTAGTAGTGGGCTCATAAAATTGGGGTGCTGCTGGGTGTCCTTGAACTGAAGGGTTCGTGTCGGACACGGACATGCACTGCATCAGGTTAACTTGACAAGGCTATCAAAATGGTTTTGGGCCTTGTGACAAAGAAGGTTGGGGTCCGGGGTATGAGATACCTTCCCGATCGACAGGAGTCGTATAGAGATGCGATTAGCAAGGAGTTGCTTACCGAATAGGTATGTTGGCTAGCAGTGATGCTAAAGCTCACTAGTCGCATGCGCTAGTCGTATCCTGAATCACTGAGAGTTTGCGGAGGGATCCGACTTGGTGGGAGTATTTCTGTTTAGTCTAGAATTACTCTACATAAACACATTGCTTAGTGATTGCATGTTTTACATTTGTAGATCAATGGCACCACCTGCTCAAACCAACTTTGCATTGAAATCAATTACGGAAAAGGATAAACTGAATGGAACAAACTTTACCACGGTATAGAAATCTGAGAATTGTTCTCAAGCACGATAAAAAGGAACATGTTCTAGAGGATCCACTTCCAGAGGAACCTGCTGATAATGCTAGTGCCACAGCTAAAAATGCCTACGTAAACTTCGTTGATGAATCAACGGAGATCACCGTCTCGATGTCGGCTTGTATGGAGCCCGATTTGCAACAGCATTTGAAAAGCGTTGAGGCTTACGATATGATCGAGAGTCTCAAGAGCATGTTTCGAACCACGTGCTAGGACCGAAAGGTTCAACGTCTGGCGATCCTTGATGGATTGCGAAATTTGAAGGAAGGTGATCCACTGAGCCCACATGTGATCAAGATGATCGGATATGTGCAAGCTTTGGATCGTTTGGGCTTCCCGCTCTTGGATGAGCTGGCTACTGATGCTGTTCTCGGTTCTCTTCTGCCCAACTATGGGACGTTCATCTCGAACTATCATATGCATGGAATGGATAAGAAGCTCACTGAATTGCATGGGATGCTCAAGGTGGTAGAGCAGGATATTAAGAAAGGCACGCATCAAGTGTTGATGGTGCAGAAATTGGCTAAGTTCAAGAAGAGTTGGTCCAAGAAAAAGGCTAAGGCAAAGGGTACGGAGATGGTAACCTCCGCCGCGCTACCAAGTCTGGACGGACTCAAGACCGTTTGCTATCACCGCAAGGAGACCGGTCCTTTGGAAGAGGAACTGTAGCAAGTGGCTTGCGAGCATGGCAAGAAGGCCGAAAATGCTTCTTGAGCAAAGGTACACTTGTTGCATATGTTATAGACATTTACCTTGGCCGACATACCTAGTAGCTCTTGGGTATTTGATACCGGATCGGTTGTTCATGTTTGCAACTCGATGCGAGGGGCTGGTAAGAACTAGGCATGTGGCACAAGGGAGATTGACATCGTGGTCGACAACAAAGCAAGAGTTGCTGCGTTGGAGGTCGGCACGATGCAGCTCCAGCTCCTTCCGATTCATTATGGAATTGAATAATTGTTATTACATTCCTGCACTTAGTCGGAACATTATTTCTGCCTCATGTTTGATGAGTCAGGGTTATGAATTCAATTTAAAGGACAATGGTTGTTCGATATTTTTGAATGGTATGTTCCACGGCTATGCACCCATTGTTGATGGGATATTTATATTGAATCTAGAACAGGAACCGGTCTACAACGTAAATGTCAAGAGGCATAAGCCTAATGAGATAAATCCGACATACTTCTGGCATTGCCGGCTTGGACACATTAGTCTGAAACGCATGAAGAAGCTCCATGATGATGGGCTCCTAACTTCGTCCGACTTGGATCGTTCGAGACATGTGAATCATGCTTGCTCGGCAAGATGACTAAGTCTCCTTCGCAAAGAGTTGCGAGAGGGCATCCGAGCTGTTGGATCTTATACAGTGATGATGTGTGGTCCAATGAGCACAAGCTGCCGGAAGGTGGCTATCAAGATTGCCGTTGACTTTTACCGGCGACTTGAGTAGATATGGATATACCTATTTGATGAGGCACAAGTCGGAGACTTTTGAAAAATTCAAAGAGTTTGAGCGAGGTTGAGAATCAGCTCGGCAAGACTATAAAGCTTCTGCGATCTGATCGTGGAGGTGAGTACATGAGCCAGGAGTTCGATGATCATCTGAAAAGTCGAGGTATAGTACCTCGGCTCACACCTCCTGCACGCATACGGAGAAAGCGGCGTGTCAGAACGGAGGAATAGGACCTTGTTGGACATGGTCCGGTCTATGATGAGCAAATCGGATTTACCCTTGTCATTTTGGGGATACACTCTAGAAACTGCAGCTTTCACACTTAATAGGGTACCATCAAAATCCGTAGACAAGACACCGCATGAGATGTGGGTAGGAAGAGTCAGTTTGTCTTTTTCTAAAGATTTGGGGTTGTGAAGCATTTGTCAAGCGACTTATGTCGGACAAGCTTACACCCAAGTCGAGATAAATGCATATTGGTGGGATATCCGAGAAACCTTGGGATATAGCTTCTACAACCGGGAAGAGAACAAAGTGTTTGTTGCTCGAACGGGGTTTTCCTTGAGAAAGAGTTTCTCAGTCGGGAGGCCAGTGGGAGGACCGTTCGACTCGAAGAAATTCGAGGACCACTCGGGGACGGCTCGGTTGGTGATGAGATCATACCGGAGTCAGTCGAGGGAACACAGAGTGGAAGCGGCACCGGAACCACGAAGGTCGGAGAGATTCTTGCAGAAAAGCGTGATGTATTGTTGCTAGAAAGCGGCAGGCCGACCACGTATGCAAAAGCGATGGTGAGCCCAGATTCGAGGCATGGTGGAGGCCATGAGATCCGAAAGTTAAAATCCATGGATGAGAATCAAGTCTGGGATTTGGTTGATCCGCCACCTGGCGTAACTGCCATTGGTTGCAAATGGGTCTTTAAGAAGAAAACCGATGTGGATGGAAATGTCCAGATCTACAAAGCTCGGCTTGTCGCTAAAGGTTATGGACAAGTTCAAGGAATTGACTACTGACGAGACTTACTCGCGGTAGCGATGCTGAAATCGGTGAGGATCATACTAGCTATAGCTGCATATTTCGATTACGAGATATGGCGAGATGGATGTCAAGACGGCTTTCCTTCACGGAAATTTAACCGAGGACGTGTATATGATACAGCCCGAGGGTTTTGTCGATCCGACTAGCACTAGTAAGGTATGCAAGCTCAAGAGATCCATTTATGGGTTGAAGCAAGCATCTCGAAGTTGGAACATTCGTTTTGATGAAGTAAATCACTGATCTCGGTTTCATCAAAAGCGAAGAGGACTCTTGTTTATACAAGAAGTTAAGTGGGAGCTCGATAGTGTTTTTAATCTTGTATGTGGATGACATACTACTGATCAGAAATAATGTTTCGATGCTAAACTCGGTCGAGGAATCATTGAATGGCAAGTTTTCGATGAAGGACCTTGGTGAGGCAGTCTATATTTTAGGCATTAAGATCTATAGAGATAGATCGAGGAGGCTGCTCGGCTTAAGCCGAAGCACGTACATAGATAAAGTGTTGAAGCAGTTCAACATGAGTGAGGCGAAGAAAGGGTTCTTGCCGCTCTCACATGGTATAAGGCTAAGCGAGACTCGAGTCCTTCGACATCCGATGAGCGAAGCGGGATGAGTATGATTCCGTATGCCTCAAAGAATCGGATCCATCATGTATGCCATGATATGTACAGGCCTGATGTTGCTTTTGCAATAAGCCTAACAAGTAGATACCAGGCCAACCCGGTGAGAGTCAACTGGGCAGCGGTAAAGACTATTTTGAAGTACGAAAAGGACTAAAGAGATGTTCCTAGTTTATGGAGGTGAGGAATAGCTCGTCGTGAGGGTTACGTCGATGCTAGTTTCCAAACCGGCGAGAGATGATTGTCGATCACGATGCGGATTCGTGTACGCGTCTGAGCGGAGGAAGCGATTACCTTTGGATGAGTTCCAAGCAGGATACGGTGGCGATTCTACCACGAAGCGAATACATTGCGGCTTGTGAAGCTGCAAAGGAAGGTGTTTGGATCCGGCATTTTCTGGATGATCTTGGTATTTTCCCAGCCTCCGTGAAACCGTTGGACCTTTATTGTGATAATTCTGGTGCCATCGCACAAGCCAAGGAGCCGAGGAATCACCACAAGGTCAGACACATAGACCGGAAATATCACCGATACGAAAGATCGTAAAGAATGGTGATGTAGAGTTATGCAAGATTCACACGGATGCAAATGTTGCAGATCCGTTGACTAAGCCGCTTCCACAACCCAAGCATGAGGGGCACGTTAGAGCTATGGGCATTCGATGTCTATTTGATTGACTCTAGTGCAAGTGGGAGACTGTTGGAGATATGCCCTAGAGGCAATCATGTATGATGATATTTCCTATGTGTTTATGAATAAAGATAGTCCTTGGACATTATCAATGATGTGTATCGGCAAGTATGTGACTTGTTTGTGGGACTATGCATTGTATGATGACTGTCCTAAAAGGTCCCTAGTCAAAAGGGCTGTGTAGACGCCTTGACCGATTAGGCGGCATATGACACGGTCGATGGCTTGGTCTCACTAGCCATGGAGCATTGGATGCTAACCGGATAATATGGACTTGGAAAGGTCTGGTCGGATTCGACATAGTCGGATCCGAGTCGAGATAAGGTCTCGAGTCGGACAGACCCAACTATGAGACGCAGGCGATATGTCATCTGTGAGTCTCTAGTACAACATATGTTCTATGTCCTAAGACCTGGTGACACATGTACTACGGATGGTGATGAGACTTGCTTTGGGCCGACCAAACGCTACTCCGTGGATCGGTAGTTACAAAGGTAGGTTTCGGGTTTGTCGATCCCATGTCTTTGCGAGACACGATCGAGCAAGATGGGATTTGCCCCTCCGATCAGGAGAGATATACTCTGGGGCCCTCGTGTGATCTGACCAGGAATAGCATGGCCATGCGACAAGGATTATGAGATAATCCGGATTGTGGTCGGTATCACTAGAACGAGAAAGAGGTTGGGTTAGCACAAGGATGACAGTCTCGCCTTGAGCCCGACAACATATATCATGCGGCAAAGGGAACAAAAGTGTGACACGTTGTACAGGTTCGCCTAACCAGCTTCATCGTCTGCTTGGTGGTCGTACGCCTTGCTAGAGGCCGCTACCAACCGCATGTGTCGGAGGTGATCCGAACTGTGACCAAGCCGACTTGAACCTAAGGGGTCGCGCGCTTAAGGGAAGGAACCTATGAGGTCGATTCAGGGACACCGGGTCGGATGTGATCCGAACTGGACTAGGAACGTGACCAAATAGACTTTGGGCTTTAGGGTCCGTGCGAGGCCCAAGTGTTGAGCCCGCGACAGATGCCTATATAAAGTGGAGGTGCGGCACACTCAGGCGGTTGATCGCTTCGGCGCTACGACTAGGGTTTGCATGTGTTGCGAATAGCCACCTCCACTCGCCGCCGACTGTGTGATCGGACCTAGCAGTCCGCCGCTAGCGTTCCTCCCGCTGCAGCGGATACCGTTAGAGGCGGTGCACTTGCGCCGCTCCGGCGAACTCGTACGTGGGATCGGACGACCGGCCGCTCTAGGGAGATCGAACGAGGAGGAGACGATCCACGCAGACGCGCTGCCCGAACTCTTCTTCCGCTGCACGGCACTGCGCGTCTAGTGGTAACGAACTGTGATCCATCTCCCGTAGCATGTTCCTGGATGTTCTGCGCGTAGGAATTTTTAATTTGCAGTCGACGCACCCTACCGTAGAACCCAACAGTTTGAACACCGCATGCGACTTGTCAATGGAGCAGGACCGTCCACGACTCGGAACCAGACCCGCGGTCATCTTCTTGCCGAATGAGCCGGTGGCGGCGACTCGGACGATGACGGCTCTGCTGCGGGTGACTCGCCGAAACGAGGCAAGCCGGCGATATAGAAATAACATGACTTGAGTTTGGAGTTGAGGCAAGGCAACAAACGTGCTGGCAGCTCACGGACGAATCCTGACGGCGGGTTAAGCACCATGGCGACGGTGACTTGGCAACACGGTAGTGAGGCGGCACTCTGCTGCAGCCGAGGCGGATCGATGAAACGGAGGCCGACGGCTCTCAGTGGTGTCTTGGCGCAGTGGCAACTCGACGGCCGGTTCAACCTTGGCAGCTCAAAGGCGCTGATTTAGTGATACTCCGGCGGCAGAGAATGGTGAAGATAGGCCGGCCTGGTGCTGGCGGCACGTGGCGCAGACGTAGCAACAATAGCGGCTCATCGGGGGGTCGACAGCGACAACTCGACGGCGGCGGCGGTTCCGAGGCAATACCGGCCAAGGTCAGCAGCACCGCAAGGCCGGGTCAGTATCCACTTCCGGGTTGTGGTTGTTTCTACTTCCAGAAACGGCTGACAACTTGAAGACAGGCCTGCAAAGGCGGAGGCGCGCCGACGACTTTATTGCAGAGGTGACAATATGGACTGGCAGCGGTTTAGAGAGAGACTTGGTAGCCGGTGGCTTGAGGTAGACGCGGCCAGAGGAGCATCCAAACCCCCGGACTGGCATAGCGGCTGCGGCGACTCACAGTGATAAGAGCGGCCGAGGCGGGTCAAGCAACTGGCGGCTCAGCGATGGCGCGGACGACGGGTTAACAGACCTGGGTCCTTCTCCAAGTCGTGACTGGCTTGACCAATCCGTCCGAGTCGTGGCTGATTCCCAATTACGCGTTTTACTGCGTGTGTGTAGATCCGAATAGCAGCGTAGCTTCCCGACGAATAGTAGTATTACTAAATTGATCCTGACGGGAGTAGTCGGCCTGTGTTTGATCTTCTCTGGAGTAAATAGTAGCAGAAGCTTTGGTTGATGGCCCCTGGAGTCCTCCTTCAAGTCGTGGATTGATTGGCATATCAAAATTTTCCAATACCTTCACGTGAGTACTAAACCGGCTACTAGTACATAGTACTGATTCTGACTTGATGCGTCGGGCGGCTCATACCGCTGCTGGAAGCCGGTCGCGTGGAGGAGCAACGGGCCAGACGGCGATTCAGAGTCAGCCCGTGGGCATGGCGAGTCCAGGGCCGCGATAGGTGACTCAGAACAACGCGGCGGCTCTGCACGCCGCGAGCTCGTGTAGTGAGGCGGCTGCGCAACGCAGACACGTCTACGTTTTTCTACGGGTCAACAATAGAGACGTGTTGGCGATGGGAGGCTGTGGTTCGGAGGTGATTCGTACGACAGAAAACGGCGACTCAACGAGATAGAACCAAACCGGGGCGGTTCATCGGGGCGTTTTCCTCCGGAACCAGGAGCTTGGTTGGAATTCTGCACGTCCAATCATACCTTTGAGAAAACGGATCTACCAGTGGTAGCGTAGAATAAATCTACCCTTGTTGCCGTCCACGCCGTCGTTGAAACTCTTTTCGACCTGGACCGATGAACTTTTGAAGTTGATATAGATATTTTTGTGTCGGTTCTTCTTCATCCGGTCAGTCATTAGCTTCTCGATCCCTTGAAGAAGATCCCTCCAAGAACTCAACACCACCGTGCGCGGGCCCCATGGTGGGCGCCAACTGTCTTGGAATTGTCACGTCAGATGTCCTAGTGTAAGGACTTAGTCGCGAGGCCAACACATCTATGTGGTAGCTTGAGAGGGGTTGAGCGAAATCGAGAGACACAACACACAAGACGAGGATTTAGACAGCTTCGGGCCCCAGGAAACATCATCCGGTAAAAACCCTACATGCTGTTTGAGGCTAGGTCTCATTATCATCATGAGGGAGTCGCCATAAACCGGCTCTCCTCTTTGTGTCTAGCCCTAAGATTATTTCTCCTTGCTTGTAACTTTTACCTCTTTGTGGATCCCTAACACTACTTATATATGTTGAAGAGGCGGGTTACATGTAGAGTACAACTCATACTTAAGACTTTACTATTCTTACTTCTCGCCATTGGCTTCTTAACATCTTGGGCTTCATAACGTCTTGGGCTTCATAACCCACAGCAACCAGCTTATCACTGTTTGCGGTTTAATATTGTCTGCCGGTTTAACATTGTCTGCCAGTTTAACATAGTCTGCCGGTTTAACATTTGTCTGCCGGTTTACCATTGTCCGCCGGTTTAACATTGTCTGACTTAACTCCTGCCGGTTTACCACCTGCCGGTTTACCGTCTGCCATAGCCATCTGTCTTAACTGTCCGCCAGTTTAACATCCGCCGGTTTACCAAGTCCCAACCGGTTTACAACGCCGGCCGGGTCATACCGCGGGGTTAGAATCTAGATTCACTCATTTTGTTCCTTATGTAGTCTATATTGGAATCTCTAAAAATACTTATATTTAGGAATAGATGGTGTATAAGACATGGGATGCAGCTAACCTCGACGGCAAACAATAGCATCGCCCATTGTAGCCCCGTGTAAGTATATGGAAAGCCAATGTTAACTACAACAGGGTTAACATCCACCAAAAATAGCAAATGGTAATAAAACGACAACATCTGTAGTGATATCTTCATTTTGAAAGAGTAGCACGGTAACAAAGGGACGGATTAAAAAATGGATACAACTGTTAATTGCAACATGCTTAACAACATCCTAATTCATGTTTTGTAAGTTTGTAGCCATTGAAATACAACTCTTTAAAAATGGATACAACTGTTAATTTCAACAGGCTTAATGGCCATTGAAACCGTCTTGATAAAAATGCAATTGGCGAGTTAAACATCACAGGGCAGGTGCTGCGGGCAGATAATGGCCGATTGTCTATAAAAGGTAGGGAAAATAGCTCAAACGTGTTAGGCATGTTTACTACAAACATGCTTAATACATCGACAGTACAAAACATAGCCATTAATTGCATCTGGTATTGGTAAGATTGAACTGGTGGGTACATACTTGGTAAGTCCTGAGAGGTAGTTCTTTGGGGCACTTCATCTTGGCGAGCCCGCCCAAAGTCGTGGCCAAGCATGAGGCGAGATGTTCCTCGTGGTCAAAGCTTGGATCGATTACCACCGACATGTGTACCTACAGCAACCAAGATAAATGGTAGAAGTTAAACTGCAATTGCACAAATGATGTGAAATACTGTAAGACATGGGATGCAGCTAACCTTGACGGCAAACAACAGCATCGGTCATTATGACCCTTCATAAGTACATGGACAAGCATGTTAAGTACAACAGGGTTAGCATCCACCAAAAATAGCAAATGGGGCAGCATCTCTAGTATATCTTTATTGCGGAGAGTAGCATGGTAGCAAATTGACAGATTAAAAAATGGATACAACTGTTAATTGCAACAGGCTTAACAACATCCTAAGTCATGTTTTGTAAGTTTGTAGCCATTGAAATGCAACTGTTTAAAAATGGATTCAACTGTTAATTGCAATAGGCTTAATAGACATTGAAACCGGTATTGGTAAAAATGCAATTGGCATAGTTAAAGATCACAAGGCAGGTCTTTGCCGGAAGCAAGAGAATGGCCTAGATGTCTATAAAAAGGTAGGGAAAGTAGCAAAAACGTGTTAGGCATGTTTACTAGAACATGCTTAATACATCGACCGTATAGTACATAGCCGTTAATTGCAACTGGTATTGGTAAGATTGAACTGGTGAGCACATACTTGGTAAGTCCCGAGAGGTAGTTGCTGGGGCACTTCATCTTGGCCAGAGCTCGCCCAAAGTCAGCGACGGTGGAGGCGAGCTGTTCCTCCAGGTTGAAGCATGGATCAGTGCCACTAACATGTGTACCTACTGGCAACCAGTAAATGGTTAGAAGTTAAACTGCAATTGCACAAATTATGTGAAATACTGTAAGACATGGGATGCAGCTCACCTCGACGGCAGACAAAAGCATCGACCGTTATGACCCTGCGTAAGTACATGGACAGGCATGTTAAGTGCAACAGGGTTAGCATCCACTAAAAATAGCAAATGGCAGCATCTCTAGTGATATCCTGAGTCATGTATTGTAAGTTTGTTGCTGGTATTGGTGAAATTGAGCTGACACGGTAATATTTGAACATCACACGGTGTGTAGTACTTGAAATAAACAAGGCACGAACATGCTTAATACATCAACCATACAAATCATAGCCGTTGCAAGTGGTATTGGTCGATTTAGCTGGTCGATCTTACTGTTAAGTCACAGGGGTAGTCATTTGGGGACTTCATCTGGGCCAAAGCCTGCACCATGTCGGTGGCAACAAGTGAGGCGAGGTGTTCCTCCGGGTCAACACGACAAAGGCCATCACGCCATGGACCGCCATCAGGCTCTGGCGGAGGGGGGATTTAGAGGCATGAGGATGTTTCAGCGCCATTTAAGCAATCAGGCCGGGACGTGATAGAGATTGGTGGGTTACTGTTGGATCGAAGCGAGCGTAGATGTGGTTGAAGCTGTGGTTCTTGGCGGCGGTAGTTTGAGATGGTAGGGGAAGGCGCGAGGAGGGGGATACTAAGGGGAAGGGGATGTGATTGGAGGAATAAATTCTGAAATCGCGCGCCTAATGAAAATTTCGGTGCGAAATTTGAAACTTGGGCAGGGGAGCACACAACACAGACGAAGCGCGTAAAATACTCGTGTGCGAGAAAAAAGAAAGTTGGCAGATCTCGTCTCCAAAAAATTGTACACGTGTACTTGATTTTTTTCGGTCAATGAATGGTACGCTTTGGTTTATTAGGAAATATCGCATTGTAACTGACTTATGGGTCATTAACGCAAAAAACGCAGACTGGTACGGCATAGAAACCATGTGCTTTGTGATCTTCTAATGATTAACGCAAAAAACGCACATGGGCACACATGCTAATGAATGCTCAAAGCCCACAAAGGATGCTCTTACCGACATTGTACGTTAATTCTACAAACTTAAAGTACTACTGGTGATTTGCTTTAATACTACAAACTTAAACTACTTCTCACATGCTACCATCAGGGCATGCTGGCCAGATGCCGGCGTTCTCCTTCCCGGCCTTGTAGGCGCCAGCCCACCGTGCTTCGATCTCCGCCAAGCTCTCCTCACCACAACGTGTGGCCTCTTTTTTCTTGCGGCGGTGGGACTCTCTTTTATTGAATGCTTTCTACCTTTTTCGCTCCTTCTGTGTGGCTTTGGCCGCCTCTAGATCCACCACCTATTCGGCCATGGCAGCCTCAAAGTCTTCCCATGTAATTGTCTGGCCGCCGGCGGCGATGAACTCGGCGCGGCGAGATGACATCGCTTCCTTACCATGTGTGCGGTCGCGGGCGGCGAGGAACGCGGCGCGGCGAGATGCCATCGCTTCCTTACTAGTTACTGTGCGCCACGGTGCCATGGAAGACGCCTGGAGAGAGCTCTGGGACGGAGGGGCTGGGCAGCCGTACAGTGCGGTGGTATTCAAGAGCTCAACCATAAACGACAACTGAAATTTGGCTTCCCTTAAATTTTGCTCGTTCATTATCGCACACGGTTCATCTCCGTCGCTTCCGGAAACAGTGTGCGCTCAGCCTATTGTGTGTTGCGTTATGATTGGTTGGAACCCCAACCACGCGGATCGCGCGTGTGCACCGTGTGCACTGTTGGATGTGCCGAGATCAAACATCAATCCACGTCCCTCACATCACACCCGCGCACCTGTAGTTGGATTGGTTTTATATGCGCTAAATGCCTAGAAAATGCATATAATCCCCTAAATATGGTAAATGAGCCCGGAAAAATGCCAAATTTGAACACGGTGATTTGCATGGTGTATGTTCGTCGTAGAAAAAACTCCAGGGCAAAGAACGAAGAAATTTTGGATTCCCCTTCAATCTTGAGGATTTCCCTTTTGAAAGCATGGAACTTCCTCGGTGATGGTTCGATTTATGAAGGGCGTGCATGACAATATAAGCCAAACCTTGTCAAATTTTTACCAAGGCATGGTGAGGTCATTGAGGGAGTCCCGGACTAGGGGGTGTCCGGATAGCCAGACTATCGTCACGGCCGGACTCCAAGACTATGAAGATACAAGATTGAAGACTTCGTCCCGTGTCCGGATGGGACTTTCCTTGGCGTGGAAGGCAAGCTTGGCGATACGGATATGTAGATCTCCTACCATTGTAACCGACTCTGGTAACCCTAACCTCTCCGGTGTCTATATAAACCGGAGGGTTTTAGTCCGTAGGACGGACAACAATCATACCATAGGCTAGCTTCTAGGGTTTAGCCTCCTTGATCTCGTGGTAGATCTACTCTTGTACTACCCATATCATCAATACTAATAAAGCAGGAGTAGGGTATTACCTCCATCGGGAGGGCCCGAACCTGGGTAAAAACATCGTGTCCCTTGTCTCCTGTTACCATCCGCCTAGACGCAGATTCGGGACTCCCTACCCGAGATCCGCGGTTTGACACCGACATTGGTGCTTTCATTGAGAGTTCCTCGCAATGCCGCCATCGGGTAGGATGCCTCATCTCGTATTTAAAGGCGATACCATCGCCAAAGAAGCCTTGGCCACTGGTCGACTCTTGACTAGGCGGTTTCTCATGACCGCTAGTTCGGCCGTCTACCGACGATGACCTCTCGAGTCATCGAAACCAATCTCCATGTTAGTTCGAACTTGCCGAGCAGTTAGATCGATCGAGCTCTCCTCCGTAAACGAGCTCTTGGATCGCATCGCCGCTACAGGAGTCGCCACATATTACGACCGGATCGGGCCTAAAACCGATCTGAGAGAGATCAACTCTCCCCAGGCTACCCATCATGTTGCTGTGATAGAGGAGCAATGCGGCGACTCTTCTCCTATCGTAAGGACTAGCTATGTCCAGATTCCCGATTCCTCCATGCCGGATTCCTGCGGAGGGACGGATGTCGATCAAGCCCTGAACTTAAAGTCAGGCGGCGGGTCGGACTCATTGGATAGCACTCAAAAATCCAAACTTCTGAGTTCGGAAACTTCCCGGCCCTTGAGTCCTAAATTGACGGGTTCGGATTTTGTGCCACCCGCCACCCAAACATTAGCGATCTCTCTCAAATTCGGCAAGAGCCCGCCAAACAAAGTACATCATTATCGGGCGATTCCTCCGGTTATGAACAGGATAAAGGACTGCCGAGAGGAGGACGCAATACCAATCTTCTGCAATAATTGCACGGACAAGGGAATCCTAAACGCCATAAGTCGTCGCGAAATTACACGCTTTGTTGACTTGGTGACCATCATACAAAAATACTGTGCGATGGAGAGCGCCTGGAAACCGAAAGTAAATTTTGGGATAATCCGGCCCCGAATACATCCCTAGTCCGGAACAAAAGGGTGCATCATTATCAAGCACCTGGGTTGAATACCAAAAAACCAAAACCCCCTAAAGGGTATGGAACCGTACTGGAGGGTTGGCTAAACGGACCCTGCAAAATTCATAGCACAGAGGGCGCCACTCCAACTCATAGCCTTCGAGCATGTTGGATACTATGGCAGGTGGCCAAAAGTGGCGAAGAGCTTCTAGCTTCAGAATCCCAGCCCAACAACACCATTACGGTGTTAACAGTCTTTGGGACTTTCGCATCAAATAACATGCGAAAACGACAACTCCGCAACCTTGCCGAAGTCTACCAAGTAGCAACAATAAATCCATGGAGCGACACGGCTATTACCTTCAATGCCAGTGACGAACCTAAATTCCGAACTGCCTGGGCACCAGCCGCATTGGTCCTCAGCCCAATAGTAGACGACTTTCGCCTTACTAAGGTACTCATGGATGGCGGCAGCGGACTAAACCTCATCTATGAGGAAACCCTATGAAAAATGGAAATAGACTGGAACCGCATTGAGCAAAGCAGCACAACCTTTAGAGGAATAATCCCCGTAGGGAAGCATGCTGCCGCAGGGAAAAATCACGCTGGATGTAGTGTTCGGCTCGCCGGACAATTACAGGTCCGAGGAGGTCACATTTCAAGTGGCCCCATTCAACAGCGGATATCATGCTTTATTAGGACGAGAGGCATTCACAATTTTTCAAGCTATACCCCATTATGGGTACATGAAGCTTAAAATGCCCGGTCCCAACGGAATCATCACTCTCGCTAGTGATCCGAACAGAGCACTCGCTACCGAAAATAAGACGATCGCACTAGCCCTCGAGGCACTATCCAAAGCCCTAGCGGTAGGAACTCACCATGATGCGCTCCACGCTGAATAAAGGATGACGATGTGATACTTGATAAAGATCCAAGTCCACCTCTTTTAAACCGATGGATGAAATAGTCAAATTCCAAGTCCACCCAATGGACCCTGCAAAGACGGCCTCCATCGGGGCACAATTAAACCACGATGTAGACGCCAGACTACGAGAATTTCTACAAGAAAACTGGGACATCTTTGCCTGGCACCCTTCAGACATGCCAGGAATCCCATGTCAGCTGGCTGAGCACAGCCTAAATATCCTAAAAGGATTCAAGCCAGTCAAACAGGCTCTTCGGCGCTTTTCCGAACCCAAGAGACAGGCCATGGGAGAGGAGCTAGCCAAACTTTTGGAGGCCGGATTCATCAGAGATATAAAACATCCGGACTGGCTAGCGAACCAGGTGATGGTACCAAAGAAGGATAAATCCTGGCGCCTAAGTGTTGAAAACAAAGACCTTAATAAGGCATGCCCAAAGGATCACTACCCCCTCACGCGAATTCATAAAATCATTGGCCTTCTGCAGGACACGACTCATTGTGCTTCCTCGACGCGTACTCCGGCTACTACCAAATCACGATGGCGGAGCCAGACCAAGCTGCAACAGCATTCATCACTCCATACGGCCCGTTCTGCTTCAACACAATGCCCTTTGGGCTTAAAAACGCCGGCGCAACATATCAGCGCATGATTCAGACATGTCTGGCAAACCAGATCGGCAAAACGGTGGAAGCATATGTAGATGACGTGGTCGTCAAAACCAAGCACGTCGAAACTCTAGTAGACGACTTGAGGCTCACATTCGACAATCTTAGAAAATATGACATCAAGCTCAATCCGGAAAAATGCGTCTTGGCGTTCGGCGAGAAAGCTCCTGGGCTTCATCGTGTCCGATAGAGGAATTGAAGCAAACCCAGCCAAGATTCGAGCTCTGTCACAATTGGATATTCCAAAAGACCTCAAACAAATAAAAAAATTGACGGGATGCATAGCGGCTCTAAGCCGCTTTATCTCCCGTTTAGGAGAAAAAGGCATTACCTCTTTACCGCCTCCTCCGCCGCACCGAACACTTCGAGTGGACGGATGCCCCCACGGCCGGACTCGAAGAAATAAAGGCCATTTTGGCAACAAATCCGGTGCTAGCCGCATGGCGATGGGTGAACCAATGCTATTATACATCGCCGCAACACATCAAGTTGTCGGTAGCGGTGCTCGTTGTCGAACGAGAAGCGGACGGACACCGGTTCCCTATTCAAAAACGGTTTATTATGTGTCCAATGTCCTAACTCCATGCAAGTCCGGTACCCACACTATCAAAAGATAGCATACGCGGTGTTCATGGCATCCGGAAGCTGCGACACTACTTTCAAGAGTGTTCGATAATGGTAGCCTCAAGTACCTCTTAATGACATTATAAACAACATGACGCAACGGGCGGATTGCTAAATGGGCCATAGAGCTCCTCCCATTCGACATAACTTATAAGCCACGACGAGCTATTAATTACGCAGGTTTTGGCCGACTTCGTGGCGAATGGATCAAGCCGAACTCCCTAAAGAGTACGGCGCATACTCCAATTAGATCATGCACTTTGATGGCTCCAAAATGTTGGCTGGCACGGAAATTTGGCGTCGTCACAGCGTCCCCAACCGGGGACACAGTCCAATACGTCCTTCGAGATATTGTATACGGACTCCAACAATGCAGCCAAATACGAGGCCCTTACGCACGGCCTCCGGATGGCGATCTCCATGGGCATTCAACGCCTAGAGGTGCGTGGGGATTCAAACCTCACAATATCTCAAATAAACGGAGACTTTGACGCCAAAGATCCGAAAATGGCAGCATACCGCAATGCGGTCCTAAAAATGTCAGCACGGTTCGAAGGGCTTGAATTTCATCATATAGCCCGGGATAACAACCAGGCGCGGATATATTGGCGCGCATAGGTGCAAAACGCGATGCTGTCCCACCCAATATCTTTTTGGAACGGCTGTTCAAGCCATCCGTACTATGGGAAGGGGAGTCCGGCAATAACAATCCGGACCCAACCGCACCGCCTGACGCCGAACACTCTGACACAACCGGAGGCTCCGCCCCCGAGATAACACCCTCTGCTCACGAAATAATGGCGGTTATCGCCCCGTGGATGGAACCATTCCTAGCCTACCTAACTAGGCAGGAACTCCCCGAAGACCAAAATGAGGCTCGCTGCATAGTAAGATGCTCTAAAGCCTATAAAGTCCATGAGGGAGAGCTTTACAAGAAAAGCACTACCGGAGTCCTTCAAAGGTGTATCTCCGAAGAGGAAGGGCGAAACCTCCTGGCTGAAATTCATGCCGGACTGGGTGGGCACCACGCCGCAGCCCGGGCCCTTGTAGGCAAGGCCTTCCGTACAGGATTTATTGGCCGACGGCCCGGGCAGATCGTGAGGACTTAGTCCAACGATGCGTCGGTTGCCAGCTTTTGCTAACCAAAGCCACATGCCACCCACCGCCCTTAAAACTATACCAATCACGGCCGTTCACGGTGCAGGGCTTGACATGGTTGGACCCCTCAAGGAGGAACCCACAAGCAAAAATACCTATTGGTCATGGTGGACAAATTCACCAAATGGATAGAGGCCAAACCGGTTAAAGCGGCGAATCCGGACTAGTGATAGACTTCATATTAGGGGTAGTGCACCGTTACGGTGTCCCCCACAGTATCATCACTGACAATGGCACCAACTTCACGGCCGATGAGGTCAAATCATGGTGCAAAAACATGGGCATCAAGCTCGATTACGCCTCAGTCTATCACCCTCAAACCAACGGCCAAGTCGAGCAGGCAAACGGTCTAATCATGAGCGGCATTAAACCCGGACTAGTGCGGTCCCTCAAGGAATCTAACACGCCTTTGGGTCGAGGAGCTCGACTCCGTACTGGGGGCTGCGGACCACGCGAATCGTACTACGGATTCACACCATTCTTCATGGTGTACGGCGCAGAGCAGTCTTGCCTGCGACATAATACATGACTCACCTCGCGTCGCATGTATGAAGAAAGAGAAGCCGAGCTCGATCGGCGGAGACAGTTTGACGCATTGGAGGAGGAGCGCTGACGTGGCAAAAGCTTCGTTCCGCATTCTATCAACAGCAGGCTCGAAGATATCAAAGCGAGGAAATGCGGGCCAAAGCTTATAACGTTGGCGAACTAGTTCTACGCTGTCCGGACAAGAAAAGGACAAACTCAAGCCCAAATGGGAAGGTCCCTTCATCATCGACCAGGTCTTGACCGGTGAGCATACCGTCTGTAACGCGACGGATAACCGACTTGAGCCGAACCCATGGAGCAGCTCGTCTACGAAGATTCTACGCCTAAGTGCCGGACTCCAAGTTCGTCTCCTTCCTCCGTCCGCATTCTTTATTTTTGCTTTTTGCTGTCTTCTATTTCTCTCCTTCCCCCTTCTTCTTCTTGTAGCCTCTAGAGGCTCGTTTGCGCTTTTTTCGCACACACTTGACGCGCTGTCCGCGCTCATTATACCTGGGGGCTTCTTTTAACAGATGCTTATTTATACGGGCTTTCATGCCCAACACATGCGTTAAACTTCCACATGTACCTTTTATTCACCATTATATGCATCGATATGACTTAAGTTGTGGCCAAGCTGGGTTGCTGGCTCTGTGTGCTTACCCCTCGTTCCCGATTGTTCGGCTAGGAGGTAAAGGGAGCACCTCTGCGATTATTCTTGCCGAATTGACTGATGTGTACCTCGGTTGGGTAAAGCCAAAACCTAGCGTTCTTAAGGGAATATTCGGTCGGTGAACTGAAAGATGATTTTTAACTATTTACACATCTGCCCCGGATGATTTTACGCTTTTATAGCAGCTTTAACATGCACTTTAGGGCATGCATCCCAGCGAAAGGAACCCTTAACGGAACTATTCTCCCGGAAGATGTTTCTTACTACCCATGTAATATAACATAACTAGTTGGGCACTTATGCGATACAGCAACAATGACCCCTACGCCTGGTCTCCATGCATACCACGGTTCTTATATAACCACGAAGGTATTCGGACACACTCCGGACTATTGGGTCCGGAGGTCGGGTTTAAAAGGTCCGCTATGACAAACGATCAACAATCCGGCAAGAAGACATTCTTTAATGTCATATTTTTACATAGTCAACTCGACTCATTGTATTCCTCCTCAATGCCATCTAATAGGCTATCTAATTTACAATCTTGCTGGGAATACTTGGCGGCCAATTCTACTTGGCCGTACACTAAGCTTTCTGAGGATCTCCATCCCATCCGGCCCCTGAGTCCGACCTCGGCCATGTGGTTTGGGTCAGACAACCGTGTCCGCGTCTTCACCATGGCCCGAGCCTCCTGGCGCCTTGAATGACGAGCCGATATCTTCCATAGCCGGAAGCGCCGCCGTGCTCCTTGAAGCCGCTCCGCTTGACTCCCCAATGCCTTGAGGCAGGGAGATAGATGGCCACAAGGCTTGGTCGATGCCTTTCATCACCGCCAGACTTCGTTCGATGCGGTAGCGCAATTCGGGAAGAAGATCACCAAGAACTGGGCATCTCCTCCTCAGGATGACCTGTGAGCAAACCTACAAACATGTTTATGTTAGTGGCCTTCCTCGCCGAACTCTTTTCAAAGTTCGCTCAAGCACTTACTGAAAATGCCGCGATGAAGCCACCGATTCTCCTTTACGGAGTCAGCTAACTGGGCACGAACGTCGTTTAGTTCCTCACCCAGCTTGGTGTTGGCGTCTTGGAGGTTATTCTTCTCCTGCCGCACCCTCGTAAGCACACTCTCGCCGGCCTTTAACTGGCATAAGAGCTGTTGCTTATGCGGATCTAGTCCAAATACCATCTGCAATGTTTTTGTCGATTTACACACGCCGCACTTCATAAATTATTTATCTTCCAGGCGTATATTACGAGAGGGGTCTATGTGGCTCCCCATGTGGCGGCTAGTGCGGCCTCAAGTTGGGCCCTGCACTCTTCCAGCTCTGAGACGGTCGGGTATTCTTTTACGTAAGATCCTGCATAACAAAATGATCCTTAAATCAGTTATTCTAACTGTTTTAAGTCTCGAGACTACTCGCATATATAATTGTCAAATTTCCTTACCCGTATGTCCTTCACATCTGCTCCGTGGCTCTGGCTAGACCATCTTGAGCGGCACGGAGGTGCGCATCTCCCGAATCAAAGGCATTCAAGGCCTCTTGGGAGAAACAGCGTCCACGAAGAACTGTCCGGCGGCGCCTATGATTCAAGGCGCTCTCCACCTCGGAGTTGGTGGCGGACAACCTGTCGGCATCCTCTATCGGAGGAGCATCCGACGCACGTCTCGTGCTCACCTCAGCCTCCGGACCCGGCTTTGAAGCTTGTCCGGTGAAGGTTCGATCGGCAGCCTCTCCAGACTCAGTCCAGCGAGCGCTCTTTTTCCTGAAAAGAGCATCTGCGTTAGTGCGCCTTCCAGGAATCAATCCTGGGAGTATGGTGACATGCCATACCGTTGCGGCGGAGTTTCGATCCGGACCGCACTTCTTTTTAACCTCTTGAGGCCACTCGCCCCTTGTTGGCCGGCCGCAGCTCGGCTTCCGCCTCGAAGGTACCCCCTGCGAAACACCATTGGTATCTGGTGATAAAAATAAGCACGGATGGGTCATTATCGGGGTTTTGGGATCTTGGTCTCGATTACTGGGGCTAGAAGTATTCCGGGGTAATCGGCCGTAATGGCTACCAAAGCATTGTCGATGCTAAGTTGGTAGAACACCCCGTCGATCAACTCCACCGTTATATCCGGATCCTCTTCGAAGGTCCGATCGAGGGACCGCTCCGGATCCTCGGGTTTTGGGGGCGGGCTGTGTATCTTCCCCACAGTCCGGCGCAGTTCCTGCGCAAAAACCATGAAATGAGATATTTAACTACGGGAACATGGATCGGATAGGTCACAAGGATGTTTGCTTACCCAGCTTCGAGGATTATTCGAAGAAAACTCCTTCAGTGGGTTGACACGGAGGAAATCCTCCTCCTCTCCTTTGTACATGGCAGACAAGATCTTCACCAGTTCGGTGACCGATCCTGGCCCTTTGCGGCCATGGCGGGTGGCATCGTCCTCCCCGTTGAAGTCCCACATGGGGTGGCCCTGTATTGGGCGGCTGCACTCCTCATAATGCAGATTGCCACGACTCTGTCATGGTCAATCCGGCATGAGCCGTAACCTTATTCGGCTCATCAAATAACGGATATCCGGTCATCTTCTCTCGGGGCTCCGAGGCGCCAGCTTAGGCGCTTCTTCAGAGGAGCATTGCTTAACTCCGAAGGCCGATCCGAATAGGATCCAGGCTGGACACCCTCCATGTAAACCATTAGAAGGCCAGTCTTCGGATGCCTTCTTTGGGGTTCCGGATAGGTATCCGGTCCTGGCGATGCGCCATAGCTCGGCTCCGCCCACTTGATATATTGACCCCTCATGAGAACGGGGTACTAGGCAGAATATTCTCTTCCACAGCCTGAAATAAGCCTCGACGCCCAAGAACAGTTCGCAAAGGGCCACGAAGCCCGCGATGTGCAAGATGGAGGCAGGAGTAAGATGGTGCAGTTGGAGGCCGTAGAACTCCAAGAGCCCCCGGAGAAACGGATTGATTGGAAATCCGAGTCATCTTACTAGATAAGAGATGAAGCACACCCGCTATCCTTTAGAGGGATCAGGGACGCTCTCCGCTTGCTTTCCGCCCTTGTAGGTGGCAAGTCCGGCTCAAACCGGAACCATGAAGGCCGGAGGGAGAAATCCCTTGGCTTGGAGTATAACTAGCTCGCTATGCGGGGTGAGCATCTCTCCCAATTTCTGGCTGGGGCTGGGAGCGCGAGAGGAGGAGCCGCGTCATTGTCCATGATGGAATGGGCTTTGGTCGAGGCGCTCGATGAAAGCTGTAAAGGGGGATGGTGTGACTCAGATCTAGATCCTTGCCCTTTATAAGCGGCTCCTTTCTTGGCGGCTAGGGGTAATTGTAAAAATACCACGGCTTTTCGCATTCATTCAAACACGTGGAAGATGGCCATTATTGAAGCATGAAGCCGAGGCGCAGCATTTATCGAAGCCGGACACTATTCGACAAGTATATGGAATTTGGAGAAGAACCCGCCTCGCAATGCCGAAGACAATCAACGCTACCGGACTCATCGTCATTGAAGCCTGGTTCGGGAGCTACGAGGAGTCCCGGAATAGGGGTGTCCGGATAAGCGGACTATCGTCACGGCGGACTCCAAGACTATGAAGATACAAGATTGAAGACTTCGTCCCGTGTCCGGATGGGACTTTCCTTGGCGTGGAAGGCAAGCTTGGCGTCTGGATATGTAGATCTCCTACCATTGTAATGGCGACTACGTGTAACCCTAACCTATCCGGTGTCTATATAAACCGGAGGGTTTTAGTCCGTGGGGCGGACAACAATCATACCATAGTCTAGCTTCTAGGGTTTAGCCTCCTTGATCTCGTGGTAGATCTACTCTTGTACTACCCATATCATCAATATTAATCAAGCGGGAGTAGGGTATTACCTCCATCGAGAGGGCCCGAACCTGGGTAAAAACATCGTGTCCCTTGTCTCCTGTTACCATCCGCCTAGACGCATAGTTCGGGACCCCCTACTCGAGATCCGCCGGTTTTGACACCGACAGTCATACCATGGCTCCATGCCAGGCGTCATGTTTTTTAAGCATTTATTTCATTTTTTCTATAGTTGAAAACCCAAGAAACAGACATTTGTGGTTGACTATTGCCACACATTTCATCGAAATATCTGTCCATTCCTTGTAAAAGGCATGAGAATTTACTAAATGGCATGAGCATGGTTTTCTTGGCCATTCTTGTGGACCCTTTCATGCATCGATTGTTTGAACTTGAATTATGCGCATTAATGCCTAGGAAGTGCACATAATCCCCTAAATATGGCAAATGAACCCGGAAAAGTGCCAAATTTGAACACGGTGATTTGCAGGTTGTATGTTCATCATAGAAAAAAACTCGTGGACAAAGGACAAAAGAAATTTGGACCCCCCTTCAATCTTGGTGATTTCCCCCTTGAAACCATGATACTTCCTCGGTGATGGTTCGATTTATGAAAGGCGCGCATCACGACATAAGGAAAATAGTCTCCAATTTTTACCAGGGCATGGTGAGGCCATACCATGGCACCACGCCAGGCGTCATGTTTTCCAACCATGTGTTTCATTTTGTATAGTTGTTAACCGAGTAAACGACGCGTTTATGGTTGACTATTTCCACACATTTCCTTGAAATATGTTCCCATTCCTTATAAAAGGCATGAGAATGTACCAAGTAACACGAGCATGGTTTTCCAGATCATTCTTGTGCACCTTTTCATGCACCGATTGTTCGAATTTGAATTATGTCCATTAATGCCTAGAAAATCAACACAATCCCCTAAATATGGTAAATGAGCCGGGAAAATGTCAAATTTGAACACGTTGCATTTGAGGCGGTATGTTGATCGTTGGAAATAACTGAATGACAAACTAGGACGGAAATTAGGATTCCCCTTCAACCTTGGGGATTTTCCCTCTCGAAAGCATGGAACTTCCTCGGTGATGGTTCGATTTATGAAGGGCGTGCATGACGACATAAGCCAAACCTTCTCAAATTTTTACCAGGGCATGGTGAGGTCATACCATAGCACCGCATTTACTTCATTTTTTCTATAGTTGAAAACCCAACAAACAAACATTTGTGGTTGACTATTGCCACACATTTCATCGAAATATCTGTCCATTCCTTGTAAAAGGCATGAGAATTTACTGAATGGCACGAGCATGGTTTTCTAGGCCGTTCTTGTGGACCCTTTCATGCATCGATTGTTTGAACTTGAATTATGCACATTAATGCCTAGGAAATGCACATAATCCCCTAAATATGGCAAATGAACCCGGAAAAGTGCCAAATTTGAACACAGTGATTTGCAGGTTGTATGCTCATAATAGAAAAAACTCATGGACAAAGGACAAAGGAAATTTGGATCCCCCTTCAATCTTGGTGATTCCCCCCCTCGATGAAACTTCCTCGGATGATGGTTTGTTTTATGAAAGGCGCGCATCACGACATAAGGACTAGGGCATGGTGAGGCCATACCATGGCACCACACCAGGAGTCATGTTTTCCAACCATGTGTTTCATTTTTTGTATAGCACGAGCATGGTTTTCCAGACTGTTCTTGTGCACCTTTTCATGCACTGATTGTTCGAATATGAATTATGTGCATAATTAATGCCTAGAAAATGCACACAGGCCCCTAAATATGGTAAATGAGTTCGAAAAAATGTCAAATTTGAACAAGTTTCATTTGAGGCGGTATGTTGATCGTTGGAAAAAACTGAATGACAAACTAGGACGGAAATTTGGATTCCCCTTCAATCTTGGTGATTTCCCTCTCGAAAGCATTGAACTTCCTCGGTGATGGTTCGATTTATGAAGGGTGTGCATGACGGCATAAATCAAACCTTCTCAGCTTTTAACCAGGGCATGGTGAGGCCATACCATGGCACCATGCCAGCCGTCATGTTTTCAAGCACATATTTCATTGTTCTATAGTTGATAACCTAGTAAATGACGTGTTTGTGGTTGAGTATTGCCACACATTCCATTGAAATCTCTGCCCATTCCTTGTAAAAGGCTTGAGAAATTACTAAATACCACGAGCATGGTTTTTCCAGACCGTTCTTGTGCACCCTTTCATGCACCAATTGTTTGAATTTGAATTACGTGCATTATTGCCTACAAAATGCACATAATCCCCTAAATATTGTAAATGAACCCAGAAAAGAGTCAAATTTGAACACGGCGATTAGCAGGGTTTATGTTCATCATAGAAAAAAACTCATGGATGAAGGACAAAGGAAATTTGGATTCCCATTCAATCTAGGTGATTTCCTGTCACACATGATTCATCTCCGTCGCCTCTGCGAACCTTGTATGTTCACTCACACATGCAAAAGGAAAAGAAAACCCTCGCCCACTTTGTCCCCACTCACTCGTCGCGGACTCCTCCGCAACTCTGCACCCTAAGCTCGACGGCTGTTGGCGGCCGGCGTAGGTCGCGCTCCAAACGACACCGGATTTCGCCTCCACCGCTTTCCACCGCCTATGTGCACCGACATTCTAGACTCAGTCATTTGGGGTTTTCTGCGGGATTGGGCCGGGGATTTTTCTCATGGAGAAGGTAATCAACTTAATTAGCAAAATATTCACTCATCTCTTATCGCAGTACGTCCGTCGTTGTTAATGAACCGGCGGAAATAACCGTGGAATCATTTTTGTTATAGCTGATTCATGGGTGTTCATTCATGTGTGGACAGTGCAAGCACAAATCGGGCAACTGTGGTCATGGCTAGTCCGAAACGAAGTTCTATCTCACCATTCCGGATGACTTAAGGGAGCACTCGGTATGTTCAATCTCAACCTACCACGATTGGCATGGCCTAAATTTGTGAACATATACCGTCTGTTGCTACATTATCTATATATTTGCATCAAATCTTTGTTACATTATCTATTTTTAATTCTATACTTTTGTACTTTTCTTGCATCTATATATGGATATGTTCTATCAGTTACTTCCATATTTGCATCTTGCTCGGTTATTTCAATATATCTAATTTATGATCTTAATTTTCATTTCAAGCAGTACATCCCTTACTTTGCAAGAACAGGAGTAGAAGGAAATCTTGGGTTTTACTTTGCTGATGACTCCCAGGATGTCATATTGACAACACAACATGGATTTAGAATGACGGTTAGCGTAAAACTTGATAAAGATGGTCACTCCTATTTTAATGCGAACCTTTGAAGAAAAATGTCTAAGTGTTATGAACTGAAAGCTGGCAATAAAATTCTAGTGCGTGCACCACAGCCTGGTCTAATTAACATGGATGTTTACTTCCCCAACGTCATCACCCGATCAAAGTCTGATCGAGGTTAGTGTCCTTTCAAATTTCTCCATGTTGTCATATTACTATTTAAGCAACCAATTGATCACTATTTAAGCAACCAATTGTGATATCATATTCTGACTCCGTTCCTAGACAGTAACAAATTATGTTTACCAATTTATGCGCACTATATATTCTTCTGCCATGTTCTGAATAAATAACGCCTTTCCACCTTTTAAGCAGGACATGTTGGATGTATAGTGAACGA
This sequence comes from Aegilops bicornis, assembly GCA_021605145.1. NCBI lineage: Eukaryota > Viridiplantae > Streptophyta > Magnoliopsida > Poales > Poaceae > Aegilops > Aegilops bicornis. The sequence goes on along the minus strand of CM038669.1, from coordinate 200,145,912 downwards.
TCTGTATGTTACTAAGCGTACCAAATTTCACTGGAAGGACTTGAAGCATGTCATAAACTTTGTTGATAATCTGAAAGAGATAGCACAACGTATGAACGTTGGATTTTGGATGAGATTAATTAGACCTATGGTGCACACACTGAACAAGACCAATTGTGTGCACAAAGCGCTGGTAGAAAGTCTTATTTTAATGTTGATGCCCATAAACTATATATATCTTCAATGATATGTTACAATTGTTTTTTATTCTACATGTCAACAGAAATTGCCCCCTGTAGCCGTTCCTGAATCGATTTCCCGGCGTGGTCGAATTACACTTGTGCCTGCTAATAACGCCAAAGTGATTGCAAGGTCTTGCATTTCCATAAAAATGGAACCATTCAAATTAACAAGTTCTCGCTTCTCGTGGCAATGCATCCATATTGGAAAATTGGAGACAATGTTCTACTCCTGCTCTACCAAGGCACAGGAGGGCTCTTCCTTTTCATTGACGAGATGCCGAGTCACCGTGATCAAGCTGCTTCCAGTGGATAGTTGTGGCTGTTGGCCCTCAGCCTCTTAAAATGTGCTAGTTGTTACTATATATGTTAAGTATGTAGGTATGGACCATATGGTTGTTGGCCCTTAGCGTCTTAAAATGTGATAGTTGTTACTATGTTAAGTATGTAGATATGGACCATATGGTTGTCAAAACCGTGTTACGAAGATCCTCCTTTTGTCGAATAGTGTAACCACTATATATATGTTACTCAAATGCTGTTACCCAAGTTCATAAATTTTCATGGAAAGTATTAGTATCGTACACAGCTCATTGGGTTTAAGCGTGTGCCCGATGTCCAGAAGGCATTTGCATATTAACTGCCATATTGTAAATTCACACACATGTTCACATAAGGAAACGTATGTGTAACATACTAATCATGGCACAAGAGTACTCGCAGACGCATCATGTGCGATACTCCTAGCCACTGCAAGCAACTAGTTTGCATTTTTCAAAGTTTTTTGTACACACAAAATCACACACGAAGTAACTGCATTGACCGTCTGTGTTGTAATTTCTCATCGCAAATAGTTCATCTGATTCGGCTGTTTGCCACCTATCACACACATCTTGTTTACACGACTCATTTGTGTTCTTTTGGCTCATCGCAAACAGATCATCCATGTGAACTGTATGCTGCATATCACACACATCTTGTTAAGTTGAACCGTTTCAGTTGTGTTCCCTAATCAAAAACATTTCGTCCGAGTTAACCGTATGCCGTATATCGCACACACATTGATATGGCTGCCCGTTTATGTTGTTCTACCTCATTGCAAATAGTTCGAATGGATTAACCGTGTGTCCTGCATCGCACACACATTGTTATGGCTTCCCATTTCTGTTGTTCTGCCTCATCGCAGACAGTTTGAATGGATTGACCATATGCCCTGTATTGCACACGCAACTAAAATCTTAAGCGTGTTTGATGCATCCATCATCGCAAACGTTTTGCACCTTTTTTGACGTTTTTTACACCATCGTTTGCGATTATTTCATCGCACATAGTTTCGGCAAAGGGTCTCTGATCGCAGTGTCGCGTTAGCAGTCTCCTGTAGTACTGTGACTTCCAGAACATGATTTCTGTACCACTCTAGTGCGGAACGTACTCCAGTTGACCTACGAGGTTCGGTAGTAACTTGATCCGAAGTTTCATGATCATCATCATTAACTTCCTCACTAACTGATGTAGGAATCACTGGAACTGATTTCTGTGATGAACTACTTTCAAATTCGGGAGAAGGTACAATTACCTCATCAAGTTCTACTTTCCTCCCACTCACTTCTTTCGAGAGAAACTCCTTCTCTAGAAAGGATCCATTCTTAGCAACGAATATCTTGCCTTCGGATCTGTGATAGAAGGTCTACCCAACAGTTTCCTTTGGGTATCCTATGAAGACACATTTCTCCAATTTGGGTTCGAGCTTATCAGGTTGAAGCTTTTTCACATAAGCATCGCAACCCCAAACTTTAAGAAACGACAGCTTAGGTTTCTTGCTAAACCACAGTTCATATGGTGTCGTCTCAACGGATTTAGATGGTGCCCTATTTAACATGAATGCAACCATCTCTAAAGCATAACCCCAAAACGATAGCGGTAAATCGGTAAGATACTTCATAGATCGCACCATATCTAATAAAGTACGGTTACGACGTTCAGACACACCATTGCGCTGTGGTGTTCCAGGTGGCGTGAGTTGCGAAACTATTCCACATTGTTTCAAATGAAGACCAAACTCGTAACTCAAATATTTACCTCCACGATCAGATTGTAGAAACTTTATTTTCTTGTTACGATGATTTTCCACTTCACTCTGAAATTCTTTGAACTTTTCAAATGTTTCAGACTTATGTTTCATTAAGTAGATACACTACTGGAATTTTCTTATTTGCCGTCTGCTGGCGGACGACAAAGAAGGTCTTTGCCGTCCGCTTACAAAAAACGGACGGCAAAGAACTGGCTGATGGCAAAGAAGGTCTTTGCCATCAGCCAGTTCTTTGCTGTCAGCGGGCGGACAGCAAAGAGGAAGGTGGGCCCCACTAACGAGCTGCTCAGAAAAAACCTAACGGCCCTCTCTTTGCCGTCCGCGAGCGGACGACATAGGGGGGCGGACGGCAAAGAGATAACCCAACTAATGGCTCCCCACCCCGCCCCTCCCTCCCTCTCTCTCTCTTTCTGTCCTCTCTCCCCGACGAGACCACCGCCAACCGTCGCCGCCCCCGCCACCAGCCACCCGCCGCCGTCCCGACCACCCGCCGCCCCCTTGCCCCGTCGCCCCACCACCCGCCGCCGCCCCCTCGCCCCTCGCCCGTCGCCCCACACCTCGCCTCTGGCGCCCAGACGTCCACAGCATGCCCCTTCCACGCCCGGCCAGACCTCGCGGGCCGTCCGGCCACCCACCCCTCCCTGCGTTGGTGTCCCGCCCGTCATGTGGCCTCCCCTCCACCAGACGCCGCCTCTACCCGCCCGCCCGTCCTCCTCCACCCCCGAGGTGCCGCCCGTCAGCCCCGCCCTGTCGCCACCCTGCCTCGCCGCCGCCCCGTCGTCGCCCCCTCCACGACCCGTTGCCGCCCCCCACAGTGAGCCCCTGCCCCTGTTTTCTTTTCTGTTTTTGTTTTCTGTTTAGTTTAGGTTATTTAGTTTAAGTTTTTTCAGTTTAGTTAGTTTAGGTTATTTAGTTTAATTAGTTTAAATAGTTTAGATTTAATTAGTTTAGGTTCTTTAGTTTAGTTTTTTTAGTTTAGGTTTAGTTTTAGGAAGAAGAAGAAGAAGAAGAAGAAGAAGAAGAAGAAGAAGAAGAAGAAGAAGAAGAAGAAGAAGAAGAAGAAGAAGAAGAAGAAGAAGAAGAAGAAGAAGAAGAAGAAGAAGAAGAAGAAGAAGAAGAAGAAGAAGAAGAAGAAGAAGAAGAAGAAGAAGAAGAAGAAGAAGAAGAAGAAGAAGAAGAAGAAGAAGAAGAAGAAGAAGAAGAAGAAGAAGAAGAAGAAGAAGAAGAAGAAGAAGAAGAAGAAGAAGAAGAAGAAGAAGAAGAAGAAGAAGAAGAAGAAGAAGAAGAAGAAGAAGAAGAAGAAGAAGTAGAAGAAGAAGAAGAAGAAGAAGAAGAAGAAAGAGGAGAGGAAGAGAAGAAGAAGAAGAAGAAAGAGGAGAGGAGGAGAAGAAGAAGAAAAGGAAAAAGAGATCCCGACCCCGACCCTACCCCCGACACCCGATCGACACCCCGACACCTCGGCACGACACCCCGACACCGACCCCCGACCCCCGACACCACACCCCGACCCCGAGACCCACCCCCGACCAACCGACACCCTGATAACACACCCCGACCCGACCAGGCCCTGCCCAGAGCCCGACACTGACACCCGGCCCGACCCGACCACGACACCCGACGACACCCGACCACGCACGACACCACACTGACCCCGACCCGAGCACGGACACCCTGACACGACACCCGACCACCGACACCCTGACACCACACCTGCCCTTACCCCGACCCCCGACACCCTGACACCACACCCTGACCCCGACCCTGACACCCTGACACCCCGACCCCGACACGACACCCCGGCACGACACCCCGACCCCGACACCCCGACACCCTGACACCACACCCCGACCCAGACCCTAACACCCTGACCCCGACACGACACCCCGACCCCGACACCCCGACACCCTGACACCACACCCCGACCCAGACCCTGACACCCTGACACCCCGACCCCGACATGACACCCCGGCACGACACCCCGACCCCGACACCCCGACACCACACCCCGACCCCATATATATTTGTGTTGATCGGGTGTATTTTTATTATGATCATGATTATGATACACACTTAAATTATATACATATTATTATGTTCATGTCAGGTATCCAAATTTTTTATGTTGTACTAATTTTGTTTACTTTTTGTCATTGTAGGTGTTGACAGGATGGTGGGCAAGGGTCCAGAGCGCCCCGATCCTCCTGCTGGCGCTCTTGGGAGGTGGTTCCATTATTCCACCCTGCCCCTCCGTAGAGTAGGCTGGTAGACAAGATGTCTGGAACAAGCTGCGGGTGCTTCTTCTTCGGCCGGGAGAGGTCGGGAGGACGAAGAAGCTTGCTAGAGGTGGGCGTGGCATGGGAGAGGTAGGAAGGCTATTACGCCTTCCTCGCCGCCACCCTCAGCTGATTCACCCGACCACAGGAGTGCTCCATCTGACGTGGACCCGTCTCGCACTCCGGTCCATGAGCCTCTGGTCGCTGATCCTCCCCCCCACCAGACTCGGGTCGCCGATCCTTCGTCCCACGTGAGTCCGGTCCCAGAGTCTTTGTCTCAGAAGACTCCGCTCACGGGACTTTGTCCAAGAAGACTCCGGTCACGGGGTCTTCGTCCCAGAAGACTCCGGTCACGGAGTCTTCGACCCACGAGACTCCGGAGGCTAGTGGCCCGGAGGATGGTAGCGAGGACACCTTTTCAGATGATAGCTACAGTGACGACGAGCTGGTTGAGAAGGGCAAGAAGGTCTACAAGCGTGGCTGTACAAAGCTCCCGCCCATGCCGACGACCCCGGCGGAGGTGGTTGATTGCGCCTAAAGGGTTGAAGTAAGTGCATTTACTATTTTTAACCTTTTGCCTTCATGTTCCTTCAAATTAATATCTAATGCTTGGCCTTGTCATCATCATAGGGCTGTGTCGCCCCGGTGCCCAGAGGCCCAACCAGGTCCTTGGTGTGCTTTGAAGCAGCACTTCCTGGATGGGTCACATTGCCGGTGAGGGCCGGAGTTCCTGACTATGTGACCGACGAGAGCTGTACTCGGTTGCCCAGGCCCCACCGGAGGAGAGGGTCGACGGTGTCTTGTGCGAGACGGTGGCCGACATTGTGTTTCGTCGGTTTTGGGTAATTTCTCCTTTAAGGAATTAAAAATCAATACTAATCAGTGTTGCCATGTTTGATTGCATACCTTCTACAGGGTTTCAGAGGGAGAGCAGGAGGCCGCGTCTATGGTTGTCAAAAACGAGTGCAAGCGCCTACTTCAGAACTTAAGGCACGAGGCTCGGGTGCAGGCCATTCGAGACTACTCGCCTCGAAGGGTATTAGGAGGGCAAGCGAAGTGTCATGAAAGTTTCTGAGTAAGGAGAAGTACATGCAGGTTATTACCTATTCTTAAGGCCTTGAACTTAGTTTTCTTGATTTGATTCGTAGGCGTAGCGCTGAAATATCTCTTGACTCACTTAGGTGCCCCCGAGATGGTGTGTGGATAAGATGGACTATTGGGAGGCGTTGGTGGCTGCGTGGTGCTCTGACCAATGGAAAGTCGAACACCAAAAGGCCAAGGATAAGCATGACCAAATGGAAGGTGTGCCACACCATAAAGGGAGCTCCAACCTGTTTGAGTACGGGGATAACTAGGTATGTGTTTGCTACATGATTCATGCAATTCATTCTTCATGCTAGCATTTATCCCTTCCAAAACGACTTAATTAATATGCTTAGTTAGTTAAATAATGGCATAACTACCTTGGATAGTTCATTTATGCCATATTTAGCTCTAAAATGACATAATAACCTTAGATAGCTCTATAAAATGACTTAATATGCTATAGTTAGCTCTAAAATGACATAATAACCTTGGATAGCTCAATAATGACATAATTAGCATACTTTGGTCAAAATGGCATAATAATCTTGGTTACCTCGAAAATGACCTAAACTTAGCTTATTTTCCTCGAAAATGACATAACTAATACTTTGGTAAAAAATGGCATAATAACCTTTCTTAGCTCCAAAATGACTATTTACATAGCAATATTTTGTTCATGCTAGCTTGAGCCCTTAACTAATATTTTGTTCCTCTCTCTCAGGCGCACCACCACAAGAAGCCTGTGCCAGGTATGTTCGACCTCTATGGCATGGCCCATATGGCCCCGTACAAGAAGGCCAAGCCATTCACGGGGTATAACCTAGATGATCCAGAGAACTTCACCAACAAGACCTCCCACCACAAGCTTGTGTGTTATAGAGACAAGGGGAAGGCGATGAAAGGGGAGGACTTTAACCCGAGCCAAGATCTTTTTGATACAGAGATGGTGATGATATCTGGTGGCGGGAGGTCCCAGGATCTCAAGCCATTGGTGATGGACTGATACGTTGTCCTAAGACTCTCCTGCAGATCAAGAAGCGCCTGAGTAGCTCTGATCCTGAGATTACGCCTCGTGCACGGCCCGTGGAGATCGCCATGGCGGTTAGTTATACGGACTCTCTCACCTTTCCTCCATTAAATTGTGTGTGCGTCCGTCGATGATTACATGATGCTAATGGGGAGTGGTGTGTTGCAGACTATTGTAGAGAAAGAGAGATTGAAGACGAAGGCGCTTGTGGAGGAGGCAAAAAGGGAGGCAAAAAGGGAGGCGGAGGAGAAGCAGAGGGAGATGGAGGAGAAGACGGCTAAGCTGTTGGAGGAGGAGAGGAACCGGAACGACAACGCTAACCGGGCCCTATACGGGTTCATCATGGTACGTTTCTCGTGCATATTAATAAGCCCAATCATGCATGCAATGTTCGCATTACTATCTAATATGACTGACTCGTGAGAACCAAATGTGCAGACCATGTACGAGAAAAACGGTAAGACCCTCCGCCGATGCCCCAGATTGCTCCGGCGACCACGGTGAGTTTGATTTGAATGGTCATTTCTTACTACTATTCACATTTCAGTTTGCGAACTTGCTAACGAGACATTATTGGAAATGATCTTTGGTGCAGCATGGCTCCCGACAAGCATCGACCACTCCTTCTGCCAATGCCGGAACCCCGACCGGTCCTTCACCTCCGTCTGGCACTGGCGCAGCCCCGAACATTCCTACACCTCCGTGATAACGGTATTTTCCTTCTTATTTAGCGTGTTTAGTCCATTTATGACATAATTTAGCCTATTTAGTCCACAAATGACATAATAAGATGAAGTGTCGGGGGTTGGGTGCGACATATGCCAAAGGATTGCTTATCATGGTGGGAGCGAGTAGAACATCGCCGGTGCCTGGAAGCGGGATGAGGCGTAGACACGTACGCCGGCGAACTTTACCCAGGTTCTGGGCTCTGCATGGAGATAACACCCCTAGTCCTGCTCTGCGGGGTCTCGCATGATCACTAAGGCACTAGTGGTACAATGGTGCTCCTTGAGCTGTTTGCTAGAGGTGGAAGGAGGAAGGCACGCTCTCTCCTCCTCTAGGTATGAGTCTAGTTCTAATAGGTTGGAACCCTTTGCATGGGTGCCCTGGGGGGTTTATATATGCCTACCCCCCAGTACATTGGTAATCTGCCGGGGTGTAGGACCCGACTGTCAGTGTGTCTAGCCGCCGGCTTCTCCGCCAGCTGCCGAGGCCCACCGCCTTGTGGGCCTCGCCGACTGGTCTGGTACAGATCCGACAGGCCACTCCTGCCGCTCGCGGGTCTTGCTGGGTGCTGATCACTGTAGTCGTGATGCTAATCACGCAGGCTTGGTCGGGGAAGCGTGGCTACAGTCCCGCCGCCTGGCGGGCGATTACTGTAGCCACACAGCGTCTCATCTGGTTGATGGAACACGGGGCCTGAGGGAGGGATAAGCCGCCTGCTGGAAGCCGGCTTCCCTCAGGTCCGTCTGCCCTGGCTTCCTTCGTCTTCAGGGCTCTAACTGCGTGGTAGGGCCCGCCGCCTGCAGGTCGTGCCGACATGCCGTCGTGGGAACAGGGCTCCGCCTGTCAGGAGTGACGTTTAGGGGGGAGAGGCAACAGTGCTGCGTCGTGCGGAGATCTCCGCCTGTATGGGGCACTGTGGCCACGCCCGACCCTGGATTCGGGGGGATGGGCTACGCTGTAGCCATACCCTGTCTTGTCTCCTTGATGAGGGCGCAGACTTTGAGGGCGCCACGGGCCGACTGCTAGGGGCCGGCCTCTCTGGAGGCCGCCCACTAGGAGTCGGCCTGTTGTGATGCCGTCTTCTGGAACTCGGCCGCCTCGGCGATCGGCCGTTAACCGGCCGCCCAGGAAGCGGGATCCATCTTGACGTCTTGAGGGTTGTAGCCGACCCCGATGTCTTGAAAGGTTCGGGGGCTCGGGTTAGGCTACCCGTGGCCCATTACTCCGACAGTAGTCCCCGAAGCTGGTGAGAGGCCACGGTTGAGGAGCCGGGGAGCCTCAACAGTTTCCTCCTCCGGGTGCTCCGAAGGAAGATCCATCTGACTTCTGGGGAGCCGGTCGGCAGGAGTCGGGTACGTGTAGTCGGATCCTTCTGGAATTTCGAATGCATCGGCGGGAACCAGGTGGCGTGCTTGCTAAGCTTCTCAGCCCACCGCCTGTTGTGGGCGTGCCACATGGTGCCAGCCAGCCGGGTCGGCCTGCTCGCCCACGCGCATGACGGGACGCGACCGTAGGCCGGGCCCGCCACCACCAGGCCTCGGCCTGCGAGCGGATCCACTGCGGCCGAGGCGGGCGGGGTTTCCCCACGGAGTTACTGCACGCAGTAACCCACGCGGTAAAGGCGGGAGCGTGGGGTTGTGGGCACAGTTAATCCCATGATCCCACGCCCACCCCCTCGGCTTCGTAGCCTGTAGGCTATAAGTAGGGATAGGAGAGGGAGCGGCGAAGCACGCGCGCTCCTCCACCCCACTCTCCCTTCTTCTTCTTCCTCTCGCCGTAGTGCCCCGAGCCTCGCCGAAGCACTGCCGCATTTCGTCTTCGTCGAGTCCGTCCGTCAACCTCTCGCCCCCATGGCGCGCTCCGGAGCCTGGGAGGCTGGGACGGCTCCACAATCCACGAAGACCACATCGACTTCCTCCGCCAGACACGGCGGCTTCCCAGCAAGGACTACGTGAGGGTTCACCTCGCGCTGGAGGGGGAGATCTCGCCGGCGCTGGAGGAGGGCGAGCGGGTCGTCTTCCGGCCAGACCGCCTTGCTGCTGTGACCTCGGCCTGCCGGCGAGTGGCTTCTTCTGGGCCTTCCTCGAATTCTACAATCTCCAACCGCACCACCTCACCCCGAACATGGTGGTGCTACTGTCTGCCTTCGTCACTCTGTGCGAAGGCTTCCTCGGTGTCCTCCCCACTATCGAGCTTTGGGGGGAGTTTTTCTACACCAAGCTCGGCACCGTCGTTTTGGGCGTTTTGGCTCAGTGCGACGCCTTCATCGCGGTGCGGAGGCCGGGAGGCGACAATCCATTTCCTCCCATCACCCTGATCCAGTCGGTGAAGATGTGGCAGCAGTCGTACTTCTACGTGAAGAGCATCTTCGCGGAGGGTGACTGGGTCAACCTGCCGGCTTACGCTGCCGGCCCGCCAGCCGGGAGGCGGCCCAACTGGTCGTACCGGGCCAAGACACTGTCGCCTTCTGGAGCCGCCGCCATCGCGCGGCTCCGGGTGTTGGTACAGTCGGAGGGCCTGACCGGGCCCGACTTGCTGTCCGCCTTCGTGGCGCGCCGGGTGCTCCCGCTCCAGGGCCGCCCTCACATGATCTGTCAGATGAGCGGGCATCGGGACCCAAGCCGGCTGTGCACCAAGGAGATCCCTCACGCAGAGGTAGCTCATATGGTGAACTACCTTGCGAACTGCAAGCTCACGGAAGAGTGGCGGTTTGGCAAGGAGCCGTATTCTCGCGCCGACCCCTCGCCTATGGTAAATTACCTTTCCTTGTCTCTCTCTTCTTTTTGCCGAGTTCCATTTGTCCAACCTGACCAACCGGCTCTTCGAGCAGAGCTCCCTCCTCCAGCCGGCAGCCGGCGCCGCGGGGCTGGAGCGTCAATTTCTCCTCGACCGGGCGGAGAGTGATGTGGATGACCCCGACTTGGGGGCGGCAGCCTTGGAGGACGACACCAAGGGAGGGGCGGCGCAGCAGGCGGCTCAGAGCTCGGAGCCGGCCTCGAGGATTGGCCAGACGATGCGGGGGAAGTCGTCCCGCACCGCCAGCCGGGGTCCGACCAGCTGGACACGAGCTCGTCTGACGTGTCGGCAGCCCGAGGTGGCGCGAAAAAGCGCAGGGCCGCGCTGAGCCTGTTCGGCAGCCGGCCGAAGAAGCCCGAGGGCTCGGCCGCGGCGACCAAGCGGGATGAAGCGGCCGCGAAAGCCATCCGCTTCCGCAAGGCGGTGAAGGAGCCGCAGCTGGTTTCCGCGTAAGTACTGTCTTCCTCTCGTACTTTCTCCTCCCTTGTTGATCTTGTCTGAGTTTCTTCACTTTGCTTCCCTTGATCTAGGGCCCCACTCTCTTGAGAAGTCGGCCGCCGCCTCCATCGTGGGGTCGGCGGAGACTTCCACCACCACCTGGCGGATCGATCCGACCGCCGACCTCCGGGAGGCGACGGAGCGGAACACGCGGGAGGTGCGCGAGGAGCAGGAAGCCGCCCGCCTGGAGAAGGCGAAGGCAGATAGGGCGGAGGCCGCCGCTTTGAAGAGGCTTACGGAGGCCGAGGCCGCCACCGCGGCAAAGAAGCAGGCCGAGGAAGCCGCACGCCGTCGGTCGGCAATGTTTATCACCCCCCCGAACTCTGCGCCGCCACCACCGGAGTTCGTGGCGCAGACCGGGGAAGCCGACGGCAAGCACCTTATCATGGAGAGGGACAGCGGCGACGTCGCCATGCCAGACGTAATCGTGCCCCCGCCACCACCTTCTGAGGAGGCGCGAGACAAGCAGCTGGCCGACCCGCCGGCGTCACCAGCCGGAAACGAGATGGTGACGGGCCCGACTCCCGGGGTCCGCACACCCTTACGCCGCCGGCCCGCAAAGGCGGCCTCGGCGCCACGCCCGCTGGAGACTGGCGCCGCAAGCTCCTCGATCCCGGACACCGAGGCGACCAGCGCCGCGCACACTGGGTGGGTGCGGGGAGGCGAGACGGGCCCTCTGAACAAGGCGATCCTGGACGTTCAAGCCAAACTCCGTGCCGAGGCTGATGCTCTCAAGCACTGCAACAAGGTGTTCCTGGAATCACGAGAGGCCATCCGGGTACTCTTCTTGCTTCTTCGTTTTTAATTCTTGTATTGCTTTGTGGGGACGGCCAGCGCACCCACTAGGTGTAGTCCCCGAGTTTCAGGCTGGCTGCTGAGCACGCGGCTCGGACCTTTAATTAGCAAGCTCCGAGTGCTAATGTCTTTGCTGCAAGACTATCATAACCTCCGTGCGACTGCCTTCAACTCCAAAGTCCAGGAGTTGGATCAACGTGCCGTCAACTTGTCGGAGAGCCGGAGTAAGTCTTCTTCTTTCTCTGCGGGGGCGCGCTGGTGCACCCGCAGGCTGTAGTCCCCGAGATTCGGGCCGACTGCTGAGCAGTCAGGCAGGATCTTCCTGGCAACTTCATTTTTCTTCGCTGATTGTTGACGTCCTTTCTTATTCTTCTTTTCCAGAAGCCAACGCCACCCTGCAGCAGCAGCTGGGAGAAGCCAACACCACGCAACGCGCCAAGGAGGCGGACTGCAACAAGCTGGCCGAGGAGCGTGACCGGCTGGTCACGCAGCTGGCGGAGCAGGCGGAGCTTCTCAAGAAGGCCCAGAAGGAAGCGGAAGACAAAGAGACCAGCCTCCTTGCTGAGTTCGCGGCCGAACGCTCCGCCTGGACCGACAAGGAGGCAATGCTGACTGCCAGCCTCGGTGAGGTTGAAGACATGGTCGATGGTAGGCTGCCTTCTTTACTCTTTCTTCAAACTGCCGGCCTCTGATCAAGCCGACTTCTTGTTTCTGATCTGACTCTTAGCTTATTTGTCCGAGCAAACTTCTTCATGGGTCACTCTGGCGCTTCCAACCAGGCTATCGAGGCCGACCGCGAAGGACGGAGGGCGGAATGCGAGCAGATTGCTGTCGACGCCCCCCGCACTTTTGGCGAGCAACTTCTCAGCATCCAGGCTCATCTTCGGCCGGCTCATCGGATGCTGCGCCGCCTTCAGTGTGTCGGCACCCAGGCGATCTCCGCCCTGTGTCCAAACATGCCGGCTCCATGCACACCCAGCCGGACTGCCGACTGGTTGGAGGTGGCGGCCGACCGTCTTGAGGCGTGGAAGGGCTCCTCGGCCCGGGCCGGAGCGCGCCGGGCCTTGGATTTCGCCAAGGCGTGGTACCCTGGGCTAGATCTAGCCCAATTGATCTCGTTTTGACTGGAAGCTCAGGAGGAGCTGGTGGTGGTGGAGGATGACCTTGTCAAGCGAGCGGCAGCAATCGCGGAGTACACCAACACCAACATCTTCGTCCCGGAGCTGGCCGAGAACGGTGCTGAGGCGCCACCGGAGTGGTTTGGGCTGAACCCGAAGGATGGCGAGGACTCGGCCGAGGTCATCGACTCCAGCGACGAGGGAGAAGACGAAGAGGAGGAGGAAGGTGAAGAGGAGGCACCAGAGGTCGGAGCGGACGGCCAACCTCAACTCGACCGCGCCTCCAGCAATGAGTCGCGCCCGAGCGAGCCGGCTGCTGCTGAGGGCGACCAAGCAGAGACCGACCAGCCGGCCTCCCAACCAGCCGGCACCACCGACTCCACCATTCTGCCGACTCCGTCTGCTGCTTCCTAGGCTGCCATTTACCTTTGCTTCTTCCTGCTTATCGGTCTCAACAACTTTGTTAATTTCGCACAATTCCACCCGCGGGCTGTATTTCAAACTTCTGTGGAATATCGGCCAAGGGCCTTTTGATGTGTAAATATATTAACCGAGTTCTACCTTTTCTTGCTTTCTGCTCTTTTGGTTTTTTTCCTTTGCCGCCTTCCCTTGGTTGCCGTCTTGCCAGCCGAACAGCCGCTCTACGGACTGTGGCTGGGTCAAGTACTTTGCCACTTTCAGGAAGGAAAGTACTTAGCCAACTAGAGTTTTCTAGCAAGTTAAGTAGAAGCCCGACGGCTGCTTTCGGCAACAGTTGGTGAGGCGAAGCTTGACTTGGCCTATGTGTATGCTTTTAGGTCCTTAGCCATTTTTCATGCAGACACCCTTTTCGCCTTAGCTCCTGCCGGCCGAACAGTCGCTTTGCAAGCTACGGCCTCTGGCAGGAGAAAACTAGGGTGCCAACACATTACTTGTCCGGCTACAGGAAGCATTTCATAGTACAAAGCGGCAAGTCCCCAGGTCGACTGGTCGAACCCGGTGCCAGACGGTCTAATGGGATAACACAAATGTTAGGCGTAATACTTATCATATAGATAAAAGAGGGCAGTTCCCAAGCTTTTCTCGGGGGACCCGGAGTCTTCGTACTTAATACAAAAGTTGGCGTGGTACATACTGCTTTTAACTGTAAATCCTTCGAAGGAGATTCACATTCCATGGTCGCTCCATCTCCTTGCCGAAGTATCTCTTTTGCATGCTCGAGGCTTCTGAGCGTCGATGAGGTAGTAGGAGTCGTTGCCCAACACCTTGCTGATGATGAAGAGGCCTTCCCAAGGTGCCGAGAGCTTGTGCTGGCCGGCTATTCGCTGGATCAGCCGGAGCACAAGGTCTCCTTCTTGGAAGGATTTTGGCTTGACCTTTCGGTTGTAGTATCAGCGTAGACTCTGCTGGTAGAAGGTGGACCGGCTGAGTGCCAACAGCCGGCCCTCTTCCAGCAGATCGATGCCGTCTTGTCGTGCTTCTTCTGCCTCCTCTTCGGTGTACATAGTGACTCGAGGGGAGTCGAATTCTATGTCTATCGAGATGACGGCTTCGGCACCATAGACGAGGAAGAAAGGAGTGAAGCCGGTTAACTTGTTCGGGGTTGTGCGCAGGCTCCAGAGGATGGCCAGCAGCTCGTCGAGCTAGCAGCCGGCCGAACGCTCCAGAGGCTCGACCAGTCGGGGCTTGATGCCGGACAAAATAAGGCTGTTTGCTCGCTCCACTTGGCCGTTTGACTGCGGATGGGCTATAGACGCCAAGTCTAGTCGGATGCCCTGCGTCGCGCAGAAACGGGCCAAGGCGCCTTTGGCGAAGTTTGTGCCATTCTGTAGGACCTTGAAGTATGTCTAGAGGGGGGGGGGTGATTAGACTACTTGACCAATAAAAACCTAACCTTTTCCCAATTATAGACTTTGGCAGATTTTAGCTATTTTAGAACAAGTCAAGCAATCTTCACACAATTCAAGCCAGCATGCAAAGAGTATATTGGCAGCGGAAAATAAAGCATGCAACTTGCAAGAATGTAAAGGGAAGGGTTTGGAGGATTCAAACGTAATTGGAGACACGAATGTTTTTGTCGTGGTTCCGATAGGTGGTGCTATCGTACATCCACGTTGATGGAGACTTCAACCCACGTAGGGAGTAGCAGTTGCGTGAGTCCACGGAGGGCTCCACCCACGAAGGGTCCACGAAGAAGCAACCTTGTCTATCCCACCATGGCCGTCGCCCACGAAGGACTTGCCTCACTAGCGGTAGATCTTCACGAAGTAGGAGTTCTCCTTGCCCTTACAAACTCCTTGGTTCAACTCCACAATGTTGTCGAAGGCTCCCAAGTGACACCTAGCCAATCTAGGAGACACCACTCTCCAAGAAGTAACAAATGGTGTGTTGATGATGAACTCCTTGCTCTTGTGCTTCAAATGATAGTCTCCCCAACACTCAACTCTCTCTCATAGGATTGGATTTGGTGGAAAGGAGATTTGAGTGGAAAGCAACTTGGGGAAGGCTAGAGATCAAGATTCATGTGGTTGGAATGGAATATCTTGGCCTCAACACATGAGTAGGTGGTTCTCTCTCAGAACTGGTAAGTTGGAAGTGTAGGTTTGTTCAGATGGCTCTCTCCACGAATGAAGAGGAGGTGGAGGGGTATATATAGCCTCCACACAAAATCTAACCGTTACACACAATTTACCAAACTCGATGGGACCTAATTATCAAACTCGGTAGGACCAATTTAGTAAACCTAGTGACCGTTAGGATTTTGATTGGGGATCGACATGCATCTCGGTAGGACCGATTTGGTTAGGGTTAGGGCATAACGTAATCTCGGTGAGACCAATTACACAAACTCGGTGAGACCGAATTTGGTAATTAGCTAACCAGAGTTGGTCGTGTAAACTTCGGTTGGGACCGATTTGCTCTTTCGGTGAGACCGAAAAGTTACAAAAGGGAAACAGAGAGTTTACATTGCAATCTCGGTGGGACCGATTCGCTCTTTCAGTGAGACCGAGATCCCTATCAGTGAAACTGATTTGCCTAGGGTTTGTGGCAGTGGCTATGACATCTGAACTCGGTGGCACCGGATAGAAAGAATCGGTAGGGCCGAGTTTGACTTTGGGTTTAGGTCATATGTGGATGTGAGAAAGTAGTGGAGGGTTTTGGAGCATATCACTAAGCACATGGAGCAAAAGGCTCATTAAGCAACACCTCATCCCTTCTTGATAGTATTCGCTTTTCCTATAGACTCAATGTGATCTTGGATCACTAAAATGTAAAATGTAGAGTCTTGAGCTTTTGAGCTTGAGCCAATCCTTTTTCCTTAATATTTTGAAGGATCCACTTTCATCATCCATGCCATGCCATTCATTGAGCTTTCCTAAAATATTCATCTTGGAATAGTATTAGCTCAATGAGCTATATGTTGTTATGAATTACCAAAACCACCTAGGGATAGTTGCACTTTCAATCTCCCCTTTTTGGTAATTGATGACAACATATAGATCAAAGCTTCGATAAATGATAATAAGATTTAAAAACATCGTCGCTTTGAGAAGTATGTGATAAGCAAGAGCTCCCCCTAAATTTGTGCATATTTTAAGATTTGCTTTGGACTGCAAATGCACAAGAAATTACGCTCATGGGTTACTCTTCCATGTCACATACATCTTGGTGGAGCGCTCAAGATAATAACGATTGAATACATGCACTCTTCACCAAGCACAGTGAATGTTCATATAAGGATAAATAAGATAATGTCATAAAGGCATAAGTGTAGCTTATGATCAAACACATGATCATCAATGTCTCACGGGTAATGCATAGTATCTCAAACAATCAAACGCAAAAAAGTTCAACCAAAAAGACAAAAGAGAACAAAAGCAAATCTCTCTCTCTCGAAGGCTATGATCTATACATTTTTCTCCCCCTTTGGCAACAAGTTACCAAAAAGTTCCTAGAAAATGCATAGCACTATGTCGTCTCTCAGGCTTGGTCTTACGGTGGTGGTGTAGACAGGACTCAGGGATGAACGATCGATGAGACGTCGTAGGAGCTGAACAAGTTGGGCTGGAGCTGGTTGAGCTGGAGCTGTATGGTGGAGGTGAAGAAGTGGCTTTGGTGTGCAGAGTTGGCACTGCAGCTGACCTCACGAGCTCTAGGCACTCTGGCAAATGCATCATTTGTCGTCTTGCCCTTCCTCTCCTGCATATCATCTTGTAATCGCTCCTGAGGCCCGAATCTCAGTCACTTTGACATCAAGATCATAGAATTTTTGTTCCATGATTCTCTCCAGGCTCTCCTGGTTTTGAGTTAGGGTGGCCAACCCCTTCTCAATCTGTAGAGTTGATGCTATTAAGTAACCGAACTGCTCCTGCTTGTTCTTCAGAAAGTAGTCAGATGCCTCTGCTTGAGTTGGCATCTTTGCAGCTTTCTCTTGCCTAGACTTCTCCTGTCTCTCCTGAGCTTGCACTGATGTTGGTTCATTCTCGGTCATGACAACTCGATTGTCCTAAAAATTAGGATAGAGAACCATGTTGTAACATTCCAAAATTCTAAATTTTGGAACGTTATATTAAATAGATAGTTTTGATTGATTGTTTGATTGATTGAGTGAATTGAGTGAAATTCGAAACTTTTTGAAAGTTAAATGAGAGGGAATAAAAGGACTTTCCCAAACTTTCACTTTTTTCTTTTATGATCTTCATGAATTCAAATTCCTTTCAAATACAAAACCCTTGAGCGAAGATGATATGACTTCTTCCATTTAATTAAATGAAAGGGTATTTGAAAATATTTGAATTTCATTTGGAAATATTTCGATTCATAAACGTCATGCAACTCAATGATTTTCATGAGATAAGATAAAATGACTTCTTCAAATTATATGAAATATGAGTTGGGAGTTTTAAAAGAATTAAATTCAAGGTTTTTTTAAATTTATTTTCAATTTGGAGTTATTGGAGTTTTATTCAAATTATTTTTCTCCAAAAATAAAGCATACAGAAAATAGGGTAACATGATTCCCTACATCAGAAAAATGGAGAGAAATAAATTTGAATTAATTTTGCTATTTTCAAAATGACTTTTGTTGGATTTTATTAGAGCAGAAGCACTCTTTGTTTTATTTGAATTTGTGTGTGTTTTATTTAATGCTAGAAAAATGTTCATCTTGTAGGAAATGTTTTTCTGTAATTTTTGATATATTATATGCCTATGTTGTATTTTTATTTTATTAGTATTATTTTATTTTTTAGTGTCTGTTTTTTTAAAAAACTCTCTTTTGGACCGACCGGACCGAGCCAGCCCAGCTTGCCAGGCCACGGCCCAGCCGGCCCACATCGCTCGCCCGCGTGCCCGAGCTCCGCTCGGAGTTCTCCGCCACCACGGCGTGCCACCGCACCGACCTCGGCGTTCGTGCCCGCCCCGGCCTCCCCTTGCCCCGGGCCCCGTTCCTCTCCTCCCCGAGCCGTCGCCGCCCGCCCTCGCGGAGCTCCCGCCCGGCCGAGATCCACCGCCGCCGCCCGCTCTGTTCGTCATGGGAACCACCGCGCCGCCAACCTCCCGCCTCGCCCGCCGCCTCCTCGACCCCTTCGCCGCCCGCCCTCGACGGCCGGAGCCGCCGCCCGGCGGACCCGAGCCGCCGCCGCCGACCTATCGCGAACACTTGTTGCCGCCGAAAACCGCTGCCACCGGTTTAATCTCCGAACCGGTATAACCGCTATAAAACCCGCCCCGGTTTTTCTTTAGTATTCAGTTTTTTTAGGTTTTGTTAGATAACGAATGTTTTCTGTTTAGATCTTTTTAGCGAACGGTTTGCATTAGTTAGCTTCGGCAGCGAACGTTCACTATTTAGACTTTTTCTTTTTCTGTTTAATTTTCGGCCAGGGACCCATCCGTGAATATTTTGTTTACAGATCAGCCCCTGGTTTTCAAACAACTATAACTTTTTACTCGTTAGTCCACATCCTACGAAACCAACGCCCACTTCTTCGTTACGATCTCCTCTAATCCAGTAATCCAACTCAAACATGTTTTTGAAAATTTAAAATTTGAATTAGATCAGATTTGAATTTGAACTTCGCTCGATCATAACTTGAGTTTCGTAACTCCGATTTAGTTGATTCTTTTGCAAATCGAAGCTCTTGACCTAAACTTTCTGATAAGGCCAAATTCACATAATTTTGGTACTGTTAGAAATTGTTTTATGTTGCAAGAGTTATTTGCTTGGTTTTGATGTTTCCCGAGTTGTTCTCTTCGTTCGGTCCGATGTTTTGAGTGATTGCTTATGTGTGGCTACTATTGCTTGATTACGATAGATTGACTGGAGTGTGACGAGTAGAGCTATCAAGAGTTTTGAGTGCGAATCATCTTCATCAACTTTGCAGGCAAGTAACACTTTGATCATATCCCTTTTCATACCCAGTTTTTATGCATTAGATCTATCCTCAAACATTGCATGATTAGGATCTAATTAAATTGTGGGTTTTGGGAAGTAGTTTTAGGTAGTACCTATTACCTGTTTATTTTCAAACCCTTGGGAGTTACTTCTACGTTTGCTTATTATGCCATGCTATGCTAGTAGACGTGGATTGGGTGAGTGTATTCCATGACAGATGTGAGATTCTTAAATTAATGGTTTACTTAAGGTGGCAACTTAAACACACATCTGGGTGGACTAAGGCACCTGGTTTCCATCAGGACTTGCCTGTATTTCTTCGGACCGCCACCAGGCTCAAAGGGATCATGAGAGTTTTCATGCTAGAAACTTCCGTGTGCAGCCACATGCTACTATGGGCTCTAGCATAGTTGACTAAGTTGTGCGAACTCTTACGGGTGGACTAGCTGATGTAGGGGTTGTAGGTTGGTATGGTCTACCCAAACGTAAGGTGCTAGCGCACGAAAGACTATGTCTCGGTCATCCGTTTCTCAAACACCATGTAGTGCGAGAAATCAAACGGAGGAGATCGAGTCTTGTGGGGAAAAGTGCACAAACCTCTGCAGAGTGTATAAACTAATCATGGTTAGCCGTGTCCCCGGTTATGGACATCTTGAGTATCTAGTTCTTGAATTATCCTGTTGATCTCATCATGTTACTTTAATTAATATTGTTGGTTTAATGAGTACTTTTTTTGGGATTGAGGATGCTGTCAACCATTCTCAATGTTTAACAACCACCATGATAGTTAAATAAATTTATTCCTTTGTAGTAGGGAAAAATTGGCTTTCCGCAAAACTGTAACCATAGAGATTTCCACCAGCGATATATGCATGTAGTATAGGCTTACTCTTTCATTATTCTCTATGTGTTACTTTGCGGCATATTCCATGTCTTGACCCGTTTCGGGCTGCAACGTTTCATGTTGCGAGGATCTTCTGACAGTAAGTGATACGTTAGGGTTAGGATTTCTACACTCAACTTTGCCGTTGGTGTTGATGGGAATCCACAACCTTGTTACTTCCGCTATTTGGATTGAGGTAATAGTATTTACGCTACTTTATACATGTGATTTACCTCTGTTATAAATCCTCGAGTCTTGTGTGTGTCGACATACCGTCTGAGGATGACACTTAAGCACAGAGACTTTATCCATTCGAATCGGTCGCTACAAGATGGTATCGAGCACATGTTGATCAGAGGGCGTGACCCTAGAAAATGGCAAGCCAATAGGAAAGATTTTCTCTACAACTTCATTTTCAAAAAGATCTTTTACCTCTCTTCTCTTCTGAGCTTATTCAAATATTCCCTTTTAGTGAGACCATACCCCTTTTCCCTTTTGACCACTCGAAGATTCGGCCGATGAGACTACTCCAAGGAGTACAAGATATCAGGACAACCACGACCACTATGGAATGAAGGAGAATTTACCGTGCATCTGAATAATGGAAACTACGACGGTAGACTTCGAAGACTAGGAGAATATGAAGAAATTCCAGATTTGGTATGACCAAGGAAGGCTACACTTATGGAACTTGGCAGACTATGGAAGTTGTCAATACCCAAGATCAAGGTGTATCGGAGAAAGACCGGAGCATGGAGATTTAAAAACTCAAAGTTCTGTCATGGAAAACCCTAAGGTAGGAGATATCAACTATGGAGAGATAGCTCATGGAAATGACAAGAGCAGAAACACGGCATCCAAGAGGTTATCACCCGCATATGCTATTGCCACTGTGCTGAGTTAAGCATGCATTTCCTCAGAAGGATTGGATGGTAGAAGGCTGAAGGAGCATCTGTCAGCGAAGGATGTAGTTTTAACATAGCTGGTGCAACACCGGGATCTGGAACATTACATCAAGGATTTTAAGATGGACTTGCAGGAAGCTATATTCGACAAATAAGTAGTTCGTGAAGAAACTCAGGACCCAGAAGCTGAAAGTAGACAAGCTGAAGGAGCAAAACATTGAGATACCGGAGGTTTGTCAAGAACTGAAGGATAGTAGGACCATGGTTCATGCCAAGGATGATGAATCCAGAAGTTGGAACGCAACTCCAGAATATTAAAGGATGTCAAGAGATACTCTGCGTCAATAGAGATGATATTGCAAAAGAACTTGAGTAGGACAAGCATGATCAAAAGAAGCCATCGGAGACATGACCAAGACTTGAAGAGTTTGATGACGTTGAGATCTATAGACCATTAGAAGACCCAACCCTTGTTATATACTTACGTTAGATGCGACGATTGTGAGCTGTCATTTGTTTGATGTTGTTTTTCCGACAGTCACAAATAAAATCTGTCTTTTCAAAACTTTTGTTTGTATTGTGTGTATCCCTCTCTATCTCTCTTATCCCACCCCAAAACCCATGGACCCCATAGAGGATGAATGGAGATGAGCTTGTACTCTCTGGACCGATGAGTCAATTGGAGACAACCGATGGATTCAGGACATGGAGGATCACATGGAGAATAACCCTATAGCCGGAAAGGATATGACCCAGCATGCTCTTCAGTGCTTTGTAAGAGTTGCTGCTACTTGGTGGAGGATGTACCAAACCATCAAAGGATGGCAAAGAGTAACCACTTGAGAAGAATTTAAGTTGACTCTGCAAAGGCCTCGTCTTGTGTCCCAGAAGTTGAAGCCTTATGGAAATGATATGAAGAAACCTTGTGCATACAAGCTTTGTGGAGAAATAGGACACAACCATAAAAGAAAACAAGGATGAATACCCTCATAAGTTGGGATTTACCAAAGGAGTTAGCCGAGGATCTCAGGGAACTTCAGTTGGAGATTGTTCCCAAAGGTTTTGTTGCAGCAATGGAAGTTCAGTCTACCTTGTTGGGAAAGATCCGTGAAGCTCAGAAGGATGTCAAAGAGTTTTCTGAGTTGCAGACTAAGGCATAGCCTAGTGGTGGGAAGGGGCTGATGCCTTCCCACCCTCCCAGGTTCAAGGCATGGTACTTGCAATTTGGGGTTGTTGCACCAAATATACTGTAGGGGGTTCCCTTACAGTCTTTCTGTCAAAAAAAAGAGATTTCTGAGTTAAAAGAGAGGGTGAGCAAAGGAAAGGCCAAAGGTTTTCGTAAGGATGAGCACGACACCTTATGGTTCGAGGACCGTGTATATGTGCCCAATAATGCAAAGATCAAGAAGTAAATACTTCAGGAGGCTCACGACTCACCATACTCGATTCGCCCTGGAAACAACAAGATATATTTGGATTTGAAGGAGCGTTTCTGGTGGACTGGTATGAAGAAGGATATTTCGGAGTATGTAGTCATAGGTGATGTATTCCAGAGAGTAAAGGCAGAGCATCAGAAGCCAGTCGGATTACTACAGCCTATGCCGATACCCGAATGGAAGTGGGATAAGCTTGGCATGGATTTCATTACCGGATTTCCCTGAACCCGAACGGGATATGATTCTATCTGGGTAGTAGTTGACTCGCTTGACCAAAGTGGCTCACTTTATCCCAGTGAAAACCACCTATACAAGTGCGAAGTTGGCCAAGATATATTTTACCAGAATCGTATGTCTGCATGGAGTTCCGAGGACCATCGTATCGGATAGAGGAACACAGTTTACCTCAAAGTTTTGGAATCAGCTGCACCAGACTTTGGGTACTAGGCTAGAGTTCCGTACAGCCTTTCATCCGTAGACGGATGGATATATCGAGAGAGTCAATCAGATTCTGGAGGACATGTTGAGAGCTTGTGCGCTAGATTATGGATCTGGTGGGGATGATAATCTACCTTACGCAGAGTTCTCATACAACAACATTTACCAAGCCAGTTTGAAGATGGCCCCTTTTGAAGCTTTGTATGGGAGAAGGAGCCAGACACCGTTGATGTGGGATGAAGTTGGAGACCGTCATTTGTTTGGACCAAATGTGATCAAGGAGTCAGAAAAAAATGTTAAGTTGATTCGAGATAGACTGAAGGTAGCTCAGTCCAGGCATAAGAGTTATGCAGACTCAAAAATGCAAGGAGGTAGTCTATGAAATTGGAGACAGAGCATGTCTTCGTGTGTCCCCTCTGCGAGGATTTAAACGATTTGGAGTTAAGGTAAAGTTAGCCCCGAGACTTGTAGGACCATACCGAGTTTTGGAGCGTATGGGAGAAGTGGACAACAAGTTGGAGTCACCCGAAGGACTATCAGGAGTTAATTATGTGTTTCACGTTTCCCAGTTGAAGAAGTGCCATGCAGAGATGGCCAATATTCCCCTGTAAGGACGCTTGACCCTGGAAAGGATAATGATGTTCCACGAAGTGGAGTATGGACTTCATAAGTATAAGTTTTTATCTTGGTATGTGGGATATCCCACGAGGATGAAGAGATGAAGTACTATTGGATATAGAGGCGGTATGATGTTGGAAATATGGATCAATGGAAATTCCATGATGAGTGTGAGTAATCGTGTCCTAGTTTGGTGCCAATAGAAGGAAGGAAGACAGTACAATTGGATGGATTTAAGAATACTAGGAAGTTGGAAGTTGGAATAATGATCAGAAGCTCGAGGATAAGTTCAAGGACTACAAGTGATGAGATGGGCCATAACCCACGGGCCCCAGGGACCTGCCAAGAAGCAAGCACAATCTTCTTTGAAGGAGAAACCACGGAAGAAGTTACGACTTTATCGGCTGACGATTCTATAGGAGTTTACATAAAACACGAGAGTTGTGAAGAAAGCGATAGATGTTTGTTTGGCTTGCGAGAATCAATGGATTTTCCGAACTTGGTTCGTCGACAAGAGAAATTCTGCAATGCTTGTGAGGATGACCGAGTGTTAGAATGCGAGATTCGCTAAACCATGTACAAGGTAATGATTTGGAGTGCGGGATGGATTGATCACCATACCGACTTACTCTTATTATTCGCCTTGCTATATGGGATGGTAAATCTGAGTGACTTACCTATAGTAGAGAGACGACGATCAAAACCTTGTTTAAACCTTAGAATGGTATAGGTATTTTTCCCCTTGTATAAGGCAGCTGTTGCCAATCGTAGGATATACGGTGAGGTTCAACCCAGAACTGTTTTCTGCAGGACAAACCATAAATTGTTGACCACCATGAGATATCGATAGTTGTTTCGAATTGGCGCCAGACCCGTCAGCTATGAAGACCCAGTCTCAGGATAACCTTACCAAGAGGAAAGGACAAAAGAATTGAGGAAAAGGGTTATGCCACTATCGGAAGAGCCCAGAGAAGGAATTATCCTTACGATCTAAGAAGACCGACACTGTCAGTAATAAGGATGGAGTATATGAGTTTTGATGGAACCGTAACCATGCTTCTAAGGGTGGTAGCACCCGAGACCCCGGAGAAGATCGATGGATTTTGAAGACCCCTACTCTAACCTATTTCTTGCTAGCCTCTCCGAATCTCGAGGACGAGATTCATTTTAAGGGTGGTAGTTTTGTAACATCCCAAAATTCTAAATTTTGGAATTTTATATTAAATAGATAGTTTTGATTGATTGTTTGATTGATTGAGTGAATTGAGTGAAATTTGAAACTTTTTGAAAGTTAAATGAGAGGGAATAAAAGGACTTTCCCAAACTTTCACCTTTTGCTTTTATGATCTTCATGAATTCAAATTCCTTTCAAATACAAAACCCTTGAGCGAAGATGATATGACTTCTTCCATTTAATTAAATGAAAGGGTATTTGAAAATATTTGAATTTCATTTGGAAATATTTCGATTCATAAACTTCATGCAACTCAATGATTTTCATGAGAGAAGATAAAATGACTTCTTCAAATTATATGAAATATGAGTTGGGAGTTTTAAAAGAATTAAATTCAAGGTTTTTTTGAATTTATTTTCAATTTGGAGTTATTGGAGTTTTATTCTAATTATTTTTCTCCAAAAATAAAGCATACAGAAAATAGGGTAACATGATTCCCTACATCAGAAAAATGGAGAGAAATAAATTTGAATTAATTTTGGTATTTTTAAAATGACTTTTGTTGGATTTTATTAGAGCACAAGCACTCTTTGTTTTATTTGAATTTGTGTGTATTTTATTTAATGCTAGAAAAAAGTTCATCTCGTAGGAAATGTTTTTCTGTAATTTTTGATATATTATATGTCTATGTTGTATTTTTATTTTATTGGTATTATTTTATTTTTTTAGTGTCTGTTTTTTTAAACTCTCTTTTGGACCGACCGGACCGAGCCGGCCCAGCTTGCCAGGCCACGGCCCAGCCAGCCCACGTCGCTCGCCCGCGTGCCCGAGCTCCGCTCGGAGTCCGCCGCCACCATGGCGTGCCACCGCACTGACCTCGGCGTTCGTGCCCGCCCCGGCCTCCCATTGCCCCTTCTCCACGCAACCCCTCGCCCCCTCCTTTACAACCGGAGGCCCCGGGCCCCGTTCCTCTCCTCCCCGAGCCGTCGCCCGCCGCCGCCGCGGAGCTCCCGCCCGGCGAGATCCACCGCCGCCGCCTACATAGCGTTCGCCGGGAACCACCGCACGCCGCCAACCTCCCGCCTCGCCGCGCCGCCTCCCAAACCACGCCGCCGCCCTCGGCAGCCGAGCCGCCGCCCGGCGGACCCGACCGCCGCCGCCGACCATCGCGAACACGCTGCCGCCGAAAACCGCTGACACCGGTTTAATCTCCGAACCGGTATAACCGCTATAAAACCCGCCCCGGTTTTTCTTTAGTATTCAGTTTTTTTAGGTTTTGTTAGATAACGAACGTTTTCTGTTTAGATCTTTTTAGCGAACGGTTTGCATTAGTTAGCTTCGGCAGCGAACGTTCACTATTTAGACTTTTTCTTTTTCTGTTTAATTTTCGGCCAGGGACCCATCCGTGAATATTTTCTTTACAGATCAACCCCTGGTTTTCAAACAACTATAACTTTTTACTCGTTAGTCCAAATCCAACGAAACCAACACCCACTTCTTCGTTAAGATCTCCTCTATCCAGTAATCCAACTCAACATGTTTTTGAAAATTTAAAATTTGAAATAGATCAGATTTGAATTTGAACTTCGTTCGATCATAACTTGAGTTTCGTAACTCCTATTTAGTTGATTCTTTTTGCAAATCGAAGCTCTTGACCTAAACTTTCTGATAAGGCCAAATTCACATAATTTTGGTACTGTTAGAAATTGTTTTATGTTGCAAGAGTTATTTGCTTGGTTTTGATGTTTTCCGAGTTGTTCTCTTCGTTCGGTATGATGTTTTGAGTGATTGCTTATGTGTGGCTACTATTGCTTGATTACGATAGATTGACTGGAGTGTGACGAGTAGAGCTATCAAGAGTTTTGAGTGCGAATCATCTTCATCAACTTTGCAGGCAAGTAACACTTTGATCATATCCCTTTTCATACCCAGTTTTTATGCATTAGATCTATCCTCAAACATTGCATGATTAGGATCTAATTAAATTGTGGGTTTTGGGAAGTAGTTTTAGGTAGTACCTATTACCTGTTTATTTTCAAACCCTTGGGAGTTACTTCTACGTTTGCTTATTATGCCATGCTATGCTAGTAGACGTGGATTGGGTGAGTGTGTTCCATGACAGATGTGAGATTCTTAAATTAATGGTTTATTTAAGGTGGCAACTTAAACACACATCTGGGTGGATTGAGGCACATGGTTTCCATCAGGACTTGCCTGTATTTCTTCGGACCGCCACCCAAGCTCAAAGGGATCATGAGATTTTTCATGCTAGAAACTTCCGTGTGCAGCCACATGCTACTATGGGCTCTAGCATAGTTGACTAAGTTGTGCGAACTCTTACGGGTGTACTAGCTGATGTAGGGGTTGTAGGTTGGTACGGTCTACCCAAACGTAAGGTGCTAGTGCTTCTGAAAGACTATGTCTCAGTCATCCGTTTCTCAAACACCATGTAGTGCGAGAAATCAAACGGAGGAGATCGAGTCTTGTGGGGAAAAGTGCACAGACCTCTGCAGAGTGTATAAACTAATCATGGTTAGCCATGTCCCCGGTTATGGACATCTTGAGTATCTAGTTCTTGAATTATCCTGTTGATCTCATCATGTTACTTTAATTAATATTGTTGGGTTAATGAGTACTTTTTTTGGGATTGAGGATGCTGTCAACCATTCTCAATGTTTAACAACCACCATGATAGTTAAATAAATTTATTCCTTTGTAGTAGGGAAAAATTGGCTTTCCATAAGCTGTAACCATAGAGATTTCCACCAGTGATATATGCATGTAGTATAGGCTTACTCTTTCATTATTCTCTATGTGTTACTTTGCCAAAGATATTCCATGTCTTGACCCGTTTCGGGCTGCAACGTTTCATGTTGCGAGGATCTTCTGACGAGTAAGTGATACGTTAGGGTTAGGATTTCTACACTCAACTTTGCTGTTGGTGTTGATGGGAATCCACAACCTTGTTACTTCCGCTATTTGGATTGAGGTAATAGTATTTACGTTACTTTATACATGTGATTTACCTCTATTATAAATCCTCGAGTACTGTGTGTGTCAGCATACCGATCCAGGGATGACACTTAAGCACAGAGACTTGATCCATTCGGGTCGGGTCGCTACACATGTGTTCCTTATCCAATAGATACTTTCCTATGCCCATCTTCGAGTTTATCAACTCCTGAATCTGTGGGGCATATCCACAGCTCCTCTTCTGATCTGCTGTTGTCCTCTTAATTGTCTCGACTATGAGGCTCATGACCTTGAATTTACGAGGCACATCAAAAACATGAAGCAAATTGATTGCATGTCCTCTAATCATGTTATGGTCTCTGATTTGGGCAATAGAGTATGCCTTAAGATCCAGTTGATCGTAGGCAGCCCTGACAGCAGAAAATGGACTGATCCAAACTTGAAGGTCTCAAGTGCATCATCTGGGATCTCCTTGTACATGTGTGACATTGAGTTATGATCCATTTTGTTCTTACCATAAATGTCTAGGTCATCTTCACTTTCCTTTGGGGCATTAATCAATCTTGCCCATTCCTCTATGGTAGACTAATATCTAGTTCCTTCTGACATCCACACTATCCTGCCATCTGGATAGAAATGTGCTGTGGAGTAGAATTGCATGACAAGTTCATTGTTCTAGTTGGTGAGCTTCTGCCCAACAAAATCAGCTACTCCACAAGCACTGAAGCTGTCATATACTCCAGGGTAGTGTTCTGCGTCCTCCTTCATGTAGGTCCAGTTGACCCATCTCATATCGCAAACTATGGGCTTCTTATCCAGCAAGATAGTCTCATAAAAGTCCTGCTGCTCCTTGGTGTGGAACCTGTAGTCCACTGGAGTCCTTCTCCTCGTGGCATATGGATCTGACTCTCTCCATAGCCTCAACCCATTATCTCTCCTGATCTTCATGTTTTCAGCCACAGGATGAGCATCATTGTGGTCTTGGATCTTGCGTTTGAGCTTCCTTAGGACCTGCCCTTCTTCATCTTCTTCAGCTTCAACCTCAGGCATTGGGGCCTTGTTCTTTTCAGCTGCTGGTATGCTCCTGTTATTCCTCTTGGGTGCATTCTTGGGCTTGGGGCAGCTTTGGGCTTGGATGTTGCAGCCCCTGACTTGATAGCATCACCCATCAGCTTTTGTGCCTTGGGTGCAGGCTCTGCAACCTCTTCTTCTTCTTCCTCTTCCATCATGGAAGGCTTCCCTATCACTCTTGCCATGGTCTTCTTGACCCTTTCTTTCCTTTTCTTTCCCTCTGCGATGTGAGGCTCTTTGGGTTGAGATTCCAAAGGAGCTTGAGTAGACACTCTGGCTTTGGAAATTGGTTGTCTACCTGCTGGCCTTTTGATTTTCAAGCCAGGCTTCACTATAGATGTGCTGAACTCCCTCTTGAGCACTTTCTTCTTGGAGCTTGCCTCATCCTCAACTGCCACGTAATCCTCATCCTCAGACTCTGAGGTCTTCTTCTTTCTTGACCTTGTGGCAGCCTTGGGCAAATTGCTCGGAGTGCTTCTGCTCCCCTCACCTGAGCTGCTTGAGGGACTAGTGCCCTCACTCAATTGGATCTGCTCTTCAGATTTGTTCTGGCTATCACTCTGGTTTGACATGTTGTTCAACTGATTGCTGACCCTGTGAAAATATTTATAGATGAGGTAGAGTGGATGAGCATCACAAAATGCAGAGATTTTTGCAAAAGAATGATTCAAAAAACTTAGTTTTAGTTTCCCACTGAAAACATTTCGGATCTACCGATTTTCAAACTCGGTGATACCAAAGTAGTTTTGGAACCTAAACTAGTGAACTCGGTCAGACCGAGTCGCAGTTTGGTGGCACCGAGACTGCTAGGGTTTCACAAAGTTCGGAAATCGGTCACACCGATTAGCAATTCTCGGTCAGACCGAGACTTACTAGTGCAATGGCATTTGCCAAATTGGTGGGACCGAGTTTTTCAACTCGGTGGGTCCGTGATGGTTTCGGCAGAAACCTAACCCTAAATTTTCGAATCGCAACTATTCTAAGGATTGATTTGATTGGATAGGAGTGTTTCAATCGTGGCAAGATGCAAAATGTACACAATGTGCTGAGAATCGGACGAGGAAAGCACTGTGATCGAGTTCATACCCTAGTTCGGCGGGAACTCGCTTCTGGCGGCAACGGCGGAGGAGAATTCCGTTAATGATGGCGGAGACCAGCGATCGGAGGCGGTGGCGATGAAGTCGACGATCCAGTAGACCAATTTGGCAGAGCGAGCTATCTTGTGGCGAGAGGATTCGGAGAAATTTTTTCAAATTTTGCCCGTGCGATATATATAGCCCGACCCTGTCGGTGTGACCGAGTGGTACAACTCGGTGGCACCGAGATGCAAAACTGTGAACAATTATTGCAACTCGGTGTGACCGAAAAGTACAAATCGGTTGCACCGAGATGAAAACCTAGATCGACTTAGTAATCTCGGTATGACCGAAATGGAGGAATCGGTCAGACCGAAAATCACAAAGAAGTTTTGGAAGTTTAAGTCTATGACGAATCAGGGACTCGAGTGCTCCTCACACAGAGTGGTTCGAATCGACTTGATCAAATTTTGTGATGTAGCATGAATAGAGTTTGAGACGAGAAAAGCATAGATAGCTAGAGAAGGTTCTTAGGCATTCTTGTCCATCCACTTGGCCAAAGAAAGAAAAACCAAACAATCAAAACAACAAGTGGATGTCCTCGAATGAGTAAAATATGCAACCAACATGCTCACACAATAAGATGACAAATGAAATATGTGACAAAGCATGCACAACCAATTCTATCATCTATCAAACAATTGGCGATGACTAGGTCATCTATATATGAGTATATTGACTTAGGAGTCAAATGAGAACATTTGATCGTAGGTCATACTCATCGTTTAAGCTCAAGTGGGGTTACCACTTTTACATAAAGCATTTATGTGTTCACATCATTAGAGTTGCTTTGACTCAATTCTTAGAGTTAAGCTCCCCTAGATGTGAGATCCCCCCCAGAGGGATAAACTAACCTTGGGTTTTGTCGATGATGACTTCATGTAGGTGTTGAAGATGTGGATGCTCAATGTTGATGTAGATTGTTTGGAGCAATCCTTTGGAGTGAGTTGCACTTTCAATACCTACATGGGTTAGTCCCACAAGGAACAAACAAGGATATCCATAGACATAGAGTAATGCACACACAAAATGATGTCCATGAAAACATTAGGTTACCTTGTCCCTTGCCTTACCAACATGAGGGTTTGTGACTCCTTGAACTAGTGCAAGATATGGAAGTTGATTGCACTTGTCCTTGCCATAATGATATGAGTGAAAAATGTTGGCGGAGTCACCCTCAAGGACTCTCTAGTTCTTCTTCTTCGGGATCCACATCAACTTTATGGGAATCCTTGGTGTAGTAGTTGTACTTGATGAAGTAGAACTTGACGCAGTCTTGGGAACCCACTTGACCAAGGCCTTAGGTGCTTCTTCAAATGCATCAATCTCCTCTTGAAGCTTGTCCTTGACTTTGTTCTTGTGGTCTTGTGGTGGAAGATCATCTTGAGCTTGTGTTCCCTTGAAGGAAGTAGGATCATACTTCTCTTGTTGAGGAACAAACTTCGTCTTGGGGTATTGATCTTCTTCCCACTCAACTCCATTGGCATTGAACTTTCGTTCAAAACCAACACCTTGATTCTTCCGGTGCCTTCCTTGCTTGCGTACAATTTCCTCAAATTGCTTACTCCCCCAAGACTCTTGTATACACCTTTCTCTATAATTCCCTTCAATAAGCTGTTTTCTTGCTCAAGTGTAACTTGGCTAAGAGAATCATTAGTGGAATCAAGAGAACTACTAGAAGCAACAATATTGGATTTAGCATTGTTATTTTTACTACTAGAAGAATCTTTCTTGTTCTTGTTACTAGACTTGACTTGAGGCATGTAAGTAGATAAGAGTAAACGCTTGGCAATGTAAGAAGAACTTTTCTTACAAAGATCATCATTGATTGCCTTCAAGAACTCATGCTCTTGCTCAAGATTGAGCTTTTCAAAGAGTAACTTCTCATGAGCCCTTAAAAGTTCTCGATGATCTTCAAAGATAGTTTCATGAGCTAACTTAAGAGTGTTTAGTTCTTTAGTTAGACACTCAATTTTCTCCTTATCATTGTCATTCATTTCAGCTTGATTAGCATGATTAATTGACGTTTCATCATAGTATTCATCACTGGAGTTGTCAACAAGTAAATCATCATCACCTAGCAAGTCATCTTCATCAACATCAAAATCAACATACTGGGTGTGTTACCTTAGGACCTTTGGCCATGAAGCATCTACCAATTCCTTCATTTGGTGACTCAAATATGTCGTAGGACTTGGTTGACACAAGTGCTAGACCGGCAACACCTTCATCTTGAATGTATTCGGAGCCGGAGTGATAGCTTCTCTCGGAGTGATGGTCGGAGTCGGAGCCGGATACCCATTCGCCAACATGAGCTTGATGTCTTCGTTTTGTGTAGCTCTTTGATGACTTGTCCTTCCTTTCCGAATCCTTGCTTCTCCGTGAGGGTCTTCAATCATCTCTACTCCTTCTCTCTCTTGGTGGTGATTCTTCTCTTCTACTTCTTCTCTTGGGAGAATCTTCTCTTCTTTTGTAGGGTGCCGTACACTCATTGGAATAGTGTCCGGGTCTCCCACAATTTTAGCAATTGCGCTCTCGACTAGAAGATCTTTTGTTATTGTAGGACCTTGACTTAGAGCTTCTTTCTTTGCTTCTACTCTTGTAGAATTTGTTGAAGTTCTTCCCCATTAAGCTCAATTCTTCATTGAAGGTTTGTTTCTCACTTGATGATGTGGGGGCTTCACATGAGGTTTTGTAAGCACCACTCGACTTGTTGTGAAGTTCCTCCTTATCCTTGAGTGACATCTCATGAGCAACAATTCTTCCAATGACTTCCGTAGGCTTGAGATCTTTGTAATTGGGCATCATTTGGATCAATGTGCACACGGTATCATATTTTCCATCCAATGCTCTTAGGATCTTCTTGATGATGAATCTATCGGTCATCTCTTCACTTCCTAAGCCGGCAATCTCATTTGTGATAAGAGCAAGCCTAGAGTATATTTCAGCGACACCTTCACCATCCTTCATTTTGAACTTGTCAAGCTGACTTTGGAGCACATCCAACTTGGATTCCTTGACGGAGTCGGTACCTTCGTGCATATCAATCAAAGTATCCCAAATTTCCTTTGCATTCTCAAGACGGCTGATTTTGTTGAGTTCTTCGGGGCACAATCCGTTGAAGAGTATATCACAAGCTTGAGTGTTGTATCGCAACATCTTCAACTCTTCCGCACTAGCTTCATGGTTCGGTTCTCTCCCATCAAAGAATTCACCTTGCAAGCCAATACACACAATAGCCCAAACGGCGGGGTTATGTCCGAGAATATGCATTTTCATCTTATGCTTCCAACTAGCAAAATTAGTGCCATCAAAGTAAGGACCTCTCACGATGATAATTTCTCGCTAGACGCCATACTCTCCTATTTTGTGAATACAAGGCTATGACCTCAAAAAGCTATGGAAAACAAAGCAAATGGAGACCAAAGCTCTGATACCACTTGTAGGACCTTGAAGTATGTCTAGAGGGGGGGGGGGGTGATTAGACTACTTGACCAATAAAAACCTAACGTTTTCCCAATTTTAGACTTTGGCAGATTTTAGCTATTTTAGAACAAGTCAAGCAATCTTCACACAGTTCAAGCAAGCATGCAAAGAGTATATTGGCAGCGGAAAATAAAGCATGCAACTTGCAAGAATGTAAAGGGAAGGGTTTGGAGGATTCAAACGCAATTGGAGACACGGATGTTTTTGTAGTGGTTCCGATAGGTGGTGCTATCGTACATCCACGTTGATGGAGACTTCAACCCACGAAGGGTAAGATTACGCTGAGTTCACGGAGGGCTCCACCCACGAAGGGTCCACGAAGAAGCAACCTTGTCTATCCCACCATGGCCGCCGCCCACGAAGGACTTGCCTCACTAGCGGTAGATCTTCACGAAGTAGGCGATCTCCATGCCCTTACAAACTCCTTGGTTCAACTCCACAATCTTGTTGGAGGCTCCCAAGTGACACCTAGCCAATCTAGGAGACACCACTCTCCAAGAAGTAACAAATGGTGTGTTGATGATGAACTTCTTGCTCTTGTGCTTCAAATGATATTCTCCCCAACACTCAACTCTCTCTCTCATAGGATTGGATTTGGTGGAAAGAAGATTTGAGTGGAAAGCAACTTGGGGAAGGCTAGAGATCAAGATTCATGTGGTTGGAATGGAATATATTGGCCTCAACACATGAGTAGGTGGTTCTCTCTCAGAACTGGTAAGTTGGAGGTGTAGGTTTGTTCTGATGGCTCTCTCCACGAATGAAGAGGAGGTGGAGGGGTATATATAGCCTCCACACAAAATCTAACCATTACACACAATTTACCAAACTTGGTGGGACCGAATTATCAAACTCGGTAGGACCAATTTAGTAAACCTAGTGATCGTTAGGATTTTCGGTGGGAGTGACATGCATCTCGGTAGGACCGATTTGGTTAGGGTTAGGGCATAACGTAATCTCGGTGAGACCGATTACACAAACTCGGCGAGACCGAATTTGGTAATTAGCTAACCAGAGAGTTGGTCAGGTAAACTCGGTGGGACCGATTTGCTCTTTCGGTGAGACCGAAAAGTTACAAAAGGGAAACAGAGAGTTTACATTGCAATCTCGGTGGGACCGATTCGCTCTTTCGGTGAGACCGAAAAGTTACGAAGGGGAAACAGAGAGATTACAATCCCATCTCGGTGAGACCGAGATCCCTATGGGTGAAACCGATTTGCCTAGGGTTTGTGGCAGTGGCTATGACATCTGAACTCGGTGGCACCGGATAGAAAGAATCGGTAGGGCCGAATTTGACTTTGGGTTTAGGTCATATGTGGATGTGAGAAAGTAGTGGAGGGTTTTGGAGCATATCACTAAGCACATGGAGCAAAAGGCTCATTAAGCAACACCTCATCCCTTCTTGATAGTATTGGTTTTTCCTATAGACTCAATGTGATCTTGTATCACTAAAATGTAAAATGTAGAGTCTTGAGGTTTTGAGCTTGAGCCAATCCTTTGTCCTTAATATTTTGAGGTATCCACTTTCATCATCCATGCCATGCCATTCATTGAGCTTTCCTGAAATATTCATCTTGGAATAGTATTAGCTCAATGAGCTATATGTTGTTATGAATTACCAAAACCACCTAGGGATAGTTGCACTTTCACATTGTCGGTGATGATGCTGTGTGGTATGCCATACCGGATGGTGATGTCGGAGATGAAAGTCACAACAGTCAGACCATTCAATTTCTTGATTGGTTTTGCTTCTATCCACTTGGTGAACTTGTCCACCGCGACAAGCAGATGAGTCATGCCACCTCGTGCTGTTTTGAATGGTCCCACCATGTCCAGGCCCCAGACAGCAAAGGGCCAGGCAATGGGGATAGTCTTGAGTGCAGAAGCCGGCTGATGAGGCTTGGAGCGGAACTTCTGGCACCCTTTGCACTTCTGGACCAAGTCTTTGGCATCTTGTAGAGCAGTCGGCCAGAAAAAACCATGGCAGAAAGCTTTGGCAACAAGTGCTCTTGAAGCCGCGTGGTGACCACACTCGCCTTGATGGATATCTTTGAGGATTGCTTGGCCTTGCTCCGGCTCCACGCAGCGCTGGTAAACACCAGTGACGCTGCGCCTCACAAGTTCTCTGTTGACGATGGTGTATGCTGCTGCCCGGCGTTGCACTTGTCGGGCCGAGATCTCGTCAGTCGGTAGCTCTTTTTTCACCAGAAAATTGAGGATGGGCTGAGCCCAGGAAGGTGCTGCAACTTCTTCGACTACTAGGATTGCTACTTGCACGAGGGAGGTTGGGCTGGGAGGCGGTGGGTTGGAGTCGGCCGCCTCTTTCTGAATTGAAGTCCCCGGGCCGACTGTTGCTGTCCCCGGGTCGGGCTCTGAGGTCCCATGGCCAGGTGCGACTGCTGCAGTCCTTGGGCCGCCTGCCAAAGTTCCCGTGTCGGCTGCTGGGGCTCTCAAGTCGGATCCGACTGCTTTAGGAGGAGCCGACACAAAGATGGAATTCGACTCTGGCGATGGTTTAACGGACGGCTTGAGGAGTCGTTGCAGGGCGACGCCGGCTGGTATTGCTTGCCTTGTGGAGCCAATTCGTGCCAAGGCATCGGCTTGCTCATTGTCATTTCTTGGCACATGGAGGAACTTGCACCCTTCAAAGTATCCACTGAGTTGCTGTACGAGGAAATGCTAGCTGGCCATATTTGCATCCTTGGCGTCCCAGTCACCCAACGACTGCTGGACCACCAAGTCGGAGTCTCCATAGCACAGGATCCGACGAATGCTGAGTTCCTTGGCAAGCCGGAGCCCGTGTATGAGCGCTTCGTATTCAGCTACGTTGTTGGAGGCGGCAAAGTGAATTTGCAGCACATATCTGAGCTTGTCGCCTTTGGGAGAGGTGAGGACGATGCCGGCTCCCAAACCGGTGCGCATCTTTGAACCATCAAAATGCATCCGCCAATGGGTGGAATCTGGCGCTGGCGGCAGGTACTGGGTCTCGGCCCAGTCGACGAGGAAGTCGGCCAGTGCTTGTGACTTGATGGCGGTGCGAGGCTGGTAATAGATGGTGTAGGGGGCCAAATCTATGGCCCATTTGGCCACTCGGCTCGAGGCATCTCTGCTTCCAAAGATCTCGGCCAGTGGATCTGTGCAGACCACAGTGATTGGTTGCTCTTGGAAGTATGGCTTCAGCTTCTTGGCAGCAAAGTGTACGCCATAGCACATCTTCTGGTAGTGGGGGTAGTTTTGCTTGGAAGCGGATATAACTTCACTCAGGTAATACACCGGCCTCTGGATTGGTAGGGCTTTGCCTTCTTCCTTGCGTTCCACCACTATGACTGTGCTGACCACCCGGCTGGTGGCAGCGATGTAGAGGAGCATGGGCTCCTTAGGAGTCGGGGCCGCCAGGATAGGCGGAGTGGTCAACATTTTCTTGAGCTGGAGAAAAGCTTCATCCGCCTTTCGTCCCACTCGAAAAAGTGGTCTTCTTCATGAGCTGATACAGGGGAAGAGCCTTCTCACCCAGCTGACTGATGAAACGGCTGATGGATGCCAAGCAGCCGGTGAATTTTTGCACGTCCAGCAGTCGGGTGGGCACCTCCATCCTCTCGATGGCCTTGATCTTCACAAGGTTGCACTCTATGCCGTGTTCTGAGATCAAGAAGCCAAGAAGCTGGCCGCCTGGTACTCCAAAGATGCATTTCTCAGAGTTGAGCTTGATCTGAAATCGGCGCAAATTTTCAAACGTCTCCTTGAGGTCCTCTAGCAGCATTCCATGCTTCTCCGTTTTCACCACCAAATTTTCCACATAGACATGGGCGTTTCTGCCGAGTTGCTTGAGGAGACACTTCTGCATGCAACGTTGAAACGTGGCACTGGCATTTCTCAAGCCGAACGTCATGGTCAGGTATCAAAAGGCTTCGAATGGCGTGATGAAGGCGGTTTTTAGCATGTCGGCTGGGTTCAGCTTGATCTGGTGATACCCGGAGTATGCATCCAAAAAACTCAACAACTCGCATCCGACTGTAGAGTCAATCACTTGGTCCATTCTTGGCAGAGCAAATGGGTCTTCGGGGCATTCTTTGTTAAGGCTGGTATAATCAATACACATGCGCGACTGCTTGTTCTTCTTCAGCACTAGGACCGGGTTGGCTAACCACTCTGGAAAGAACACCTCCATGATGAAGCCGGCTGCCAGAAGCCGGGCTATCTCTTCTCCAACAACTCTTCTTTTCTCTTCTGACAGGCGGCGCAAGGGCTGCCGGACTGGCTTGGCATCAGGTCGGACATGTAGCTTGTGCTTGGCGAAATCCGTCGGAACACCCTGCATGTCCTTGGGGGACCGTGCGAAGATGTCCCGATTCTCACAGAGGAAATCGACGAGCTCGCCTTCCTATTTGTTGTCAAGGTTCGCACCTATGACAGCGTACCTCTCCGGGTGCTCCGGGTCCAAGGGTATCTTCTTTGTTTCTTTGGCCGGCTTGAACGAGCCCTAGGCTTCCGACTCCTTGGGGTTGGGTGAAATTTCCGGCTGCTTGCCTGCCATTGCCACAACCCGGTCAAGGAGCCGCTTCTCCGCTGCGATCACGAGGGACTTGGCCAACCGGCTGCTCTCTGCAGCACAGGTAGACGACTTCTTGTAGTCTCCTGGTATGGTCAGGATCCCCTTGGAGCTCGGCATCTTCATATTTAGGTAAGCATAGTGGGGAACTGCCATGAACTTGGCCAAGGCAGGCCAGCCACGTAATGCATGATAAGGGCTCTCAAGGTCCACCACTTCAAACCAGACTAGCTCTAGGCGGAAATGATTTTTGTCCCCGAAGAGGACATCTATCTGAGTCTTGCCGATTGGTGAGCAGGAAAGGCCAGGAACTATGCCATGAAAAACAGTCCGTCTGGGCTGAAGATGTCTCGGCTTGATCCCCAACTTCTCCATGGTATCTTTGTACAGAATGTTGATGCCGCTGCCGCCATCTATCATGACTCGGGAGAAGCGAGCAGCTCGCCTCTCGGTGGCAAACGTGGCATCCAACACCAAGGCATAAGAGCCGGGATTTGGCATCACCTCCGGGTGGTCAGCTCTGCTCCAGCTGATGGGCTTCTTCGACCAATGCATGAACTCGGGGGGTCTCTGATGCTACTGCATTCACTTCTAGTTGCTGCTGCCGTCTGATGTGCTTGTCGTCGGCCACGCTGTTGAACACGACGTAGGCCCCATGCTCCTCGGGATAATCATCTTGTATGGCACCGACTGGCCGGGCCGCCGGCTGCTGAGGAGGAGGAGGCGGCGGGCCGGCTGGCGGAGGAGGCTGGAGTCCGTCGCCCTTGGCGATCCTGGTGAGTCAGTGGCACTTCCGAGTAGTATGACTGGACGGCTTCGCACCGCTATGGAACTTGCAAGGTGCATCAAGATTCTGCTCGTACGAGAAAGCGGGCAGCCAGTTGGGCTTGCTGCCCTTCTGGCGCTTGGGAGGAGGCAGCCCTTCTGGCTGCTGATCTTCAACTGTCGCCACCTGCCGGCTCGTGGAAGCCGGCTGCATGGCCTTGCGCTTTGTCGTTCGGTTGCTGTCGCCGACTGGAGTCACCAGCCGGCGTCCGAGGAGCTTGAGGGGCCACCTTGCTCGACACATTGACTTGAATCTCCACCTTGATGGAGGAGTCGGCCGTGGCGTACTTGTCTGCTATGATTAGTAGTTCGTCAACGGTCGCCGGCTCGTCGCAGAGAAGCTTGTGCTTGAGGAGGGTGCCCTCTCGGCACCCGGCAGTGAAGTACTCGATGGCCTGCACCTCGTGCACACCCTCGCACGAGTTGCGCAACTCGGCCCAGCGCGTAAGATAGTCGCGAGTCGACTCGTTGGGGCCTTGGACGCATAAGGAGAGTTGGCGGGGCTTGGGCGGCCGCTTGTACGTGCTGGTGAAGTTGCGGATGAATGCTTCAGTGAAATCAACCCAGCTGTTGATGCCGCGGGGCTTCAGGCTGTTCAACCATGTCCGGGCCGTGCCCTGGAGCATGAGCGGGACGTACTTCACGACAACGCGCTTGTTGCCGTTGGCGATGCTGACAGCTGTGGAGTAGTCGACGAGCCAGTCCTCCGGCTTCACAGAGCCGGTGTACTTGGGTGTGTCTCTCGGGAGAGTGAATCCTTTGGGGAAGGGCTCATCTCGGATGCGGGGGCCAAAATAAGGCGGATCCAGCTCATCTTCCTCTTCCAGCACCAGGGATCAATTGAGGCGATCGATCCAGTGGCGGGCATCGTTTTCTCCGATTCCTTTTCGGTGGCCAAGGCGGTCGCCGAGTGATGGGTGATCAACAGGTGGCGGGGAAATGCGCCTCTCCCTGCGGAGAGGAGGAAGCGGACAGTCGTCTCGCCGCCGCACTGCTCTTGGGCAACCGTCTTGGTCGCGCTCGATGGTGATGTGAGTCCGGCTACGGCTGGCGGCCGACTCCTTGTCTCTTCTGTCACGGACGCCCCAGTCGGCGTCCGGGATGTTGCACCTTGGTCTCGTCGAGGAGGCGGATCGTCGTTTCGCTGGTTGGGCGCTTCAGTCCGGCACCCGGCATCTTGGTGCTCAGCAGCCGTGTCGAGGAGCTTCTGAACTCGCTCCGTCATGTGGCGACGCTCGTCGTCCTCGAGTTTGTCTAACTTGTCTGCTGCCGCCTGGGTAGCTCGTATGTTCTCCGCAGGCGTGGCGTAGACGGGACGATCTGTCCCGAACATGCTGGCAATGGTCGCGCCACGCTGCCGGATCAAGCCAATACGGCTAGGCCCACCAGGAGCCGGCGTACCGCCGATGGCACGGTCCATTTCCCGCTGGTAGGCCTCCGAAAGGTGTCTCATGCTGGCCAGCCGGTTGGCGCTCTCGACGAGCTGGACGCGGCGCGCTTCTAGCGTCTCGACGTTGGCGTCTTCCGGGATAGGCGCAGCCAGGTCTTGCATTGCCGCCTGCAACGAGTCCTGGCCACCTCCGCCAGAGTGCTCGCTGTGGCTAATGATGAGCACCTCCGTGATGTTGCTGCCGCCGCTGTCCGCGCGAGGAAGTGGCTCATCGTAGACCACCACGTTGGAGGGGAATGCGTCGAGCGGCGCCGTGTCGGAGTCGACCAACATCGGTCGGTGGAGCCAACTGACTCCAAGTTAGCAGCAGGCTCGCTGGCGACATGGAGCTGATCGAGGAGGCTCACGAGGCGGCTCTCAGGGCCATCGATGCCCGCATCAGACGCGGGCTCATCGGAGAGGTGAATCTCGCCAACAAGATTGGCAAGGCAGCTCACCGCGCAGGCGACCTCCGCGCCGCGCAGCGCGTCGGTGCAGACGCTGTCTGGCGTGCCGGGCTGGCTACGCTCGCCAGGAAGGAACAAGGTTCCCGTCTAGAGCAGGTCTCCGGGAGAAGGTTGACATCGCCCCACAGTGGGCGCCAAATGTCGGGGGTTGGGTGCGACATATGCCAAAGGATGGCTTATCATGGTGGGAGCGAGTAGAACGCCACTGGTGCCTGGAAGCGGGATGAGGCGTAGACACATACACCGGCGAACTTTACCCAGGTTCGGGGCTCTCCGTGGAGATAACACCCCTAGTCCTCCACTGCAGGGTCTCCGCATGATCACTAAGGCACTAGTGGTACAATGGTGCTCCTTGAGTTGTTTGCTAGAGGTGGAAGAAGGCAAGCATGCTCTCTCCTCCTCTAGGTATGAGTCTAGTTCTAACAGGTTGGAACCGATTGCATGGGTGCCCTGGGGGGTTTATATAGGCTTACCCCCCAGGGGTACATTGGTAATCTGCCGGCTGTAGGGGCCGGCTGTCAGTGTCTCTGGCCGCCGGCTTCTCCGCCGGATGCTGGGGCCTGCCGCCTGGTGGGCCCCGCCGACTGGTTTGGTACGGAGCCGACAGGCAGCTCCCGCCGCTCGCGGGTCTTGCCGGCTACTGATCACTGTAGCCGTGATGCTAATGACGCAGGCTTGCTCGGGGGAGCGTGGCTACAGTCCCGCCGCCTGGCGGGCGATTACTGTAGCCACACCGCGTCTCATTTGGTTGATGGTGCACGAGGCCCGAGGGAGGGATAAGCCGCCTGCTGGAAGCCGGCTTCCCTCAGGTCCGGCTGCCCTGGCTTCCTCCGTCTTCACGGCTCTCACTGCCTGGTAGGGCCCGCCGCCTGCAGGCCGTACCGACAGGCCGTCGTGGGAACTGGGCTCCGCCTGTCAGGAGTGATGTTTAGGGGGGAGAGGCAACAGTGATGCGTCGTGCGGAGATCTCTGCCTGTACGGGGCATTGTGGCCACGCCCGGCCCTGGATTCGAGGGGATGGGCTACGCTGTAGCCATACCCTGTCTTGTCTCCTTGATGAGGGCGTAGACTTTGAGGGCGCCACGGGCCGACTGCTAGGGGCCGGCCTCTCTGGAGGCCGCCCACTAGGAGTCGGCCTGTTGTGATGCCGTCTTCTGGAACTCGGACGCCTTCTGACAGTCGGCCGTTCGGCCAACCGGCCGCCAGAAGGCGGGGATCCATCTTGACATCTTGAGGGGCGCAGCCGACCCCGATGTCTTGAAAGGTTCGGGGGCTCGGGTTAGGCTACCCGTGGCCCATTACTCCGACGTGAAGAAAATCAAGGAAGAGGAAGGAAAGAAGGAATAGGAAGAAAAGAAGAAGAAGAAGAAGAAGAAGCTTCTTCTTCTTCTAGTCTTCTTCTTCTTCTCCTTCTTCTTCTTCTTGTTTTCTTCTTCTTCTTCTTCTTCTTCTTCTTCTTCTTCTTCTTCTTCTCCAAAATGAAGTTAGCTCTAAGTTATATAAAAAATGGCATAATATGCTTAGTTAGGTCAAAATGGCATAATTAGCTAGGTAAGCTCAAAAATGGCATTTTTCTTGTTATTTAGCCTATTTAGTCCATTTATGACATAATTTGGCCTATTTAGTCCACAAATGACATAATAAGATGAAGAAATCGAGGAAGAGGAAGAAAAGAAGGAATAGGAAGAAAAGAAGAAGAAGAAGAAGAAGAAGAAGAAGAAGACGAAAAAGAAGGAGAAGAAAAGTTAGCTTCTTCTTCTTCTTCTTCTTCTTCTAGTTTTCTTCTTCTTCTTCTTCTCCAAAATGAAGTTAGCTCTAAGTTATATATCATAATATGCTTAGTTAGGTAAAAAATGGCATAATTAGCTAGGTAAGCTCAAAAATGGCATTTTTATTCTTATGTAGCCTATTTAGTCCATTTATGACATAATTTAGCCTATTTAGTCCACAAATGACATAATAAGATGAAGAAAATCCAGGAAGAGGAAGAAAAGAAGAAGAAGAAAAAGAAGAAGAGAAGAAGAAGAAGAAGAAGAACAAGAACAAGAACAAGAAAAAGAAGGAGATTCTTCTTCTTCTTCTTCTAGTTTTCTTCTTCTTCTCCAAAATGAAGTTAGCTCTAAGTTATATCAAAGATGGCATAATATGCTTAGTATACTCAAAAATGGCACAATTAGCTAGGTTAGCTTCATTTTACCTAAGTATGCTTACTTCTTCTTCTTCATTTTCTTCTTCTTCTTCTGATTCTAGTCTTCTTCTTTTCTAACTTTCTTGTTTCCATTTTGTAGATTTAATTCACTATATGGAAGCTTGTATGGATGGAGTGCTTGTTTCCCTTATCTTTTTTCGTTTGTATCGATGAAAAACATGGAACTTG
Source organism: Aegilops bicornis (assembly GCA_021605145.1). Lineage (NCBI taxonomy): Eukaryota > Viridiplantae > Streptophyta > Magnoliopsida > Poales > Poaceae > Aegilops > Aegilops bicornis. The sequence continues at coordinate 200,103,149 of CM038669.1, read as the reverse complement.
TTATGTGGATGCATGGAACAATGTGTTGGATGAACACTGTGATATGTAATATGTATATATTGATGGAACTATGTTTATTATGTATATATGTATGTTTTCATGGATGGAGATAGATATGTATATGTATATCTGTGTGTTGGATACATCATATATGTATATCTGTGTGTTCCTGTGAACAATATATATATATATATATATATATATATATATATATATATATATATATGTATATCTGTGTGAATTCCTGTGAAATTAAATGGATTCAAATAAAAACAGGCCATATATAACCTCTTTGCCGTCTGCTAGCGGACGACAAAGCTATTTGTCGTCTGCTAGCAGACGGCAAAGAGGACACGTGGCAGCTACCTGTGAAACCTGGGAACATTGGCTGCCTATTTGGTTACTTTGCCGTCAGCCAGCGGACGGCAAAGATTCAAATCACTTTGCCGTCTGCCAGCAGACGGCATAGCTCGCCACGTGGCAGCTTTGTAGTACTTCCTAGCTGAGCTCTTTGCCGTCTGCCAGCGGACAACAAAGTGATTTGAATCTTTGCCGTACGCTGGAGGACGGCAAAGAGCGCCGTTAACCCCCTAACGGCTCTCACGCCACCGCACTGCCGTCCGTTGTCTTTGCCGTCTGCTGGCATCGGATGGCGGACGGCACAATCCTTTGCCGTCCGTTTCTGAAAAGCGGACGGCAAAGAAGGCCTTTGCTGGCACCCTTTCATCCGGAAAGTTTGCCGTCTGCTGGCGGATGACAAAGAGGTTTGCCGTCCTTGAACCATGCCTTTGCCGTCCGCCATGGCGGATGGCAAAGAAGCTGATTCCAGTAGTGATATACCCATATCTGCTCAAATCATCTGTGACGGTTAGAAAATAACGATACCGGCCGCGAGCCTCAACACTCATCGGACCGCATACATCAGTATGTATTATTTCCAATAAGTCAGTGGCTCGCTGCATCGTTCCGGAGAACAGAGTCTTAGTCATCTTGCCCATGAGGCATGGTTCGCAAGCATCAAGTGATTCATAATCAAGTGATTCCAAAAGCCCATCAGCATGGGGTTTCTTCATGCGCTTTACACCAATATGAAGTAAACAGCAGTGCCACAAATAAGTTGCACTATCATTATTAACTTTGCATCTTTTGGCTTCAATATTATGAATACGTGTATCACTACGATCGAGATGCAACAAAAATAGATGACTCATCAAGGGTGCATGACCATAAAAGATATTACTCATATAAATAGAAAAACCATTATTCTCTGATTTAAATGAATAACCATCTCGCATCAAACAAGATATAGATATAATGTTCATGCTCAACGCTGGCACCAAATAACAATTATTCAAGTCTAAAACTAATCCCGAAGGTAGATGTAGAGGTAGCGTGCCGACGGCGATCACATCGACCTTGGAACCATTTCCGGTGCGCATCGTCACCTCGTCCTTAGCCAATCTTCGTTTAATCCGTAGCCCATGTTTTGAGTTGCAAATATGAGCAACAGAACCAGTATCAAATACCCAGGCGCTACTACGAGCATTAGTAAGGTACACATCAATAACATGTATATAAAATACACCTTTCACTTTGCCATCCTTCTTATCCGCCAAATACTTGGGGCAGTTCCGCTTCCAGTGACCAGTCCCTTTGAAGGAGAAGCACTATGTTTCAGGCTTAGGTCCAGACTTGGGCTTCTTCCCGGGAGCAGCAACTTGCTTGCTATTCTTCTTGACGTTCCCTTTCTCCCCTTTGCCCTTTTTCTTGAAACTAGTGGTCTTGTTAACCATCAACACTTGGTGCTCCTTCTTGATTTCTACCTCCGCAGCCTTGAGCATTGCGAAGAGCTCGAGAATCGTCTTGTTCATCCCTTGCATATTATAGTTCATCATGAAGCCTTTATAGCTTGGTGGGAGTGACTGAAGAATTCTGTCAATGACACTATCATCAGGAAGATTAACTCCTAGCTGAGTCAAGTGGTTATGGTACCCAGACATTCTGAGTATGTGTTCACTGACAGAACTATTCTCCTCCATCTAGCAGCTATAGAACTTGTTGGAGACTTCATATCTCTCAACTCGGGCATTTGCTTGAAATATTAATTTCAAATCCTGGAACATCGCATATGCTCCATGATGTTGAAAACGTCTTTGAAGTCCCGATTCTAAGCCGTAAAGCATGGCACACTGAACTATCGAGTAGTCATCAGCTTTAGTCTGCCAGACGTTCATAACGTCCGGAGTTGCTCCTCCAGCGGGCCTTGCACCTAGCGGTGCTTCTAGGGCGTAATTCTTCTGTGCAGCAATGAGGATAATCCTCAAGTTACGGACCCAGTCCGTGTAGTTGCTACCATCGTTCTCTAGGAACGGATTAAAATTCAAGGGAGTGGTAGCACGGGCCATTGATCTACAACAACATAGATATGCAAAAACTATTAGGACTAAGTTCATGATAAATTTAAGTTCAATTAATCATATTACTTAAGAACTCCCACTTAGATAGACATCGTTCTAGTCATCTAAATGATCACGTGATCCATATCAACTAAACCATGTCCGATCATCACGTGAGATGGAGTAGTTTTCAATGGTGAACATCACTATGTTGATCATATCTACTATATGATTCACGTTCGACCTTTCGGTCTCAGTGTTCCGAGGCCATATCTGCATATGCTAGGCTCTCAAGTTTAACCCGAGTATTCTGCACGTGCAAAACTGGCTTGCACCCGTTGTATGTGAACGTAGAGCTTATCACACCTGATCATCACGTGGTGTCTCGGTACGACGAACTGTAGCAACGGTGCATACTCAGGGAGAACACTTGTACCTTGAAATTTAGTGAGGGATCATCTTATAATGCTACCGATGTACTAAGCAAAATAAGATGCATAAAGGATAAACATCACATGCAATCAAAATATGTGACATGATATGGCAATCATCATCTTGTGCCTTTGATCCCCATCTCTAAAGTACCGTCATGATCTCCATCGTCACCGGCTTGACACCTTGATCTCCATCGTAGCGTCGTTGCCGTCTCGCCAACTATTGCTTCCACGGCTATTGCTACCACTTAGTGATAAAGTAAAGCAATTACATGGCGATTGCATTTCTTACAATAAAGCGACAACCATAAGACTCCTGCTAGTTGTCGATAACTTTTACAAAACATGATCATCTCATACAACAATTTATATCTCATAACGTCTTGACCATATCACATCACAACATGCCCTGCAAAAACAAGTTAGACGTCCACTACTTTGTTGTTGCAAGTTTTTCGTGGCTGCTACAGGCTTCTAGCAAGAACCGTTCTTACCTATGCATCAAAACCACAACGATTTTTTGCCAAGTGTGCTGTTTTAACCTTCAACAAGGACCGGTCATAGTCAAATTCGATTCAACTAAAGTTGGAGAAACGGACACCCGCCAGCCACCTGTGTGCCTAAGCACGTCGATAGAACCGGTCTCATGAACGTGGTCATAAATGTTGGTCCGGGCTGCTTCATCCAACGATACCGTCAAATCAAAATAAGACGTTGGTGGTAAGCAGTATGACTATTATCGCCCACAACTCTTTGTGACCTACTCGTGCATATCATCTACACATAGACCTGGCTCGGATGTCACTGTTAGGTACGTAGCATGCAATTTAAAAAAAATTCCTACGATCACACAAGATCTATCTAGGAAATGCATAGCAACGAGAGGGGGAGAGTGCGTCCACGTACCCTCGTAGACGAAAGTGGAAGCGTTAGTTTACCGCGGTTATTGTAGTCGAACGTCTTCACGATCGAACCGATCTTAGTACCGAACGTACGACACCTCCGAGTTCAGCACACGTTCAACTCGATGGCGTCCCTCGAACTCTTGATCCAGTAGAGGGTCGATGGAGAGTTCCGTCAGCACGACGGTATGGTGACGGTGATGGTGATGTAATCCATGCAGGGCTTCGCCTAAGCACTACGATGCTATGACTAGAGGAGTAAACTATGGAAGGGGGCACCGCACATGGTTAAGAGAACGATTGATGTCCTATGGGGTACCCCCTGCCCCCGTATATAAAGGAGGGGAGGAGGAGGCGGCCGGCCTGGAGGCACGCGCCATGGGGGGTGGGGAATCCTACTAGGACTCTACTCCTTGTAGGATTTGCCCCCCTTTTTTCTTTCTTACCGGAGGGTAAAAGGAAGGAGAGGGAGAGGGAGAGGGAAAGGGGGGCCGCGCCCCTCCTCCTCCTCCTATTCGGACTCACTTGGAGGGGGGCGCGCGCCACCCCTGCGGGCTTCCCTCTCTCTCCCCTAGGGCCCATGCAGGCCCAATACTTCCCAGGTGGTTCCGGTAACCCCTCGATACTCCGGTAAAATACCCGAACCACTCGAAACCATTCCGATGTCCGAATACTACCTTCCAATATATGAATCTTTACCTCTCGACCATTTTGAGACTCCTCATCATGTCTGTGATCTCATCTAGGACTCTGAACAAACTTCGGTCACCAAAACATATAACTCATAATACAAATCATCATCAAACGTTAAGCGTGTGGACCCTACGGGTTCGAGAACTATGTAGACATGACCGAGACACATCTCTGGTCAATAAACAATAGCATAACCTGGATGCTCATATTGGTTCCTACATATTCTATGAAGATCTTTATTGGTCAAACCGCAATAACAATATACGTTATTCCCTTTATCATCGGTATGTTACTTGCCCGAGATTCGATCATAGGTATCCTCATACCTAGTTCAATCTCGTTACCAGCAAGTCTTTTTACTCGTTTTGTACCACATCATCCCGCAACTAACTCATTAGTCACACTGCTTGCAAGGCTTATAGTAATGTGCATTACCGAGAGGGCCCAGGTATACCTCTCCGATACTTGGAGTGACAAATCCTAATCTTGATCTATGCTAACCCAACAAATACCTTCGGAGACACCTATAGAGCATCTTTATAATCACCCAGTTACGTTGTGACATTTGATAGCACACAAGGTGTTCCTCCGGTATTCGGGAGTTGCATAATCTCATAGTCAGAGGAATATGTATAAGTCATGAAGAAAGCAATAGCAATAAAACTTAACAATCGTTATGCTAAGCTAACAGATGGGTCTTGTCCATCACATCATTCTCTAATGATCTGATCCCATTCATCAAATGTCAACACATGTCTATGGTCAGGAAACTTAACCATCTTTGATCAACGAGCTAGTAAAGTAGAGGCATACTAGGGACACTCTGTTTTGTCTATGTATTCACACATGTACTAAGTTTCCGGTTAAGACAATTCTAGCATGAATAATAAACATTTATCATGATATAAGGAAATATAAATAACAACTTTATTATTGCCTCTAGGGCATATTTCCTTCAATGGGCCCCCTGGCAGACCTCCGGTGCCCATCTTTGGCTATGTGGTGTGTTTTGACCTGCAAAAATAACAAGGAAGCTTTCAGGACAAAGCGCTACCATCTCGAGGTGGAACCTGGGCAGAACCAATCTAGAGCTCCGGTGGAGCTGTTCTATCGGGGAAACATCCCTCCGGGAGGGGGAAATCGAAGCCATCGTCATCACCAATGATCCTCTCACTAAGAGGGGGTCAATCTCCATCAACATCTTCACCAGCACCATCTCCTCTCAAACCCTAGTTCATCTCTTGTATTCGATCTTGGTCCCAAAACCTCAGATTGGTACCTGTGGGTTGCTAGTAGTGTTGATTACTCCCTGTAGTTGATGCTAGTTGGTTTATCCGGTGGAAGATTATATTTTCAGATCCTTCATGATAATTAATACTCCTCTGATCGTGATCATAAATATGTTTTGTGAGTAGTTACGTTTGTTCCTGAGGACATGGGAGAAGTCTTGTTATAAGTAATCATGTGAATTTGGTATTCGTTCGATATTTTGATGAGATGTATGTTGTCTCTCCTCTAGTGTTGTTAAGTGAATGTCGACTACATGATACTTCACCATTATTTGGGCCTAGGGGAAGGCATTGGGAAGTAATAAGTAGATGATGAGTTGCTAGAGTGACAGAAGCTTAAACCCTAGTTTATGCGTTGCTTCGTAAGGAGCTGATTTGGATCCATATGTTTCATGCTATGGTTAGGTTTACCTTAATACTTCTTTGTAGTTGCGGATGCTTGCGTGAGGGGTTAATCATAAGTGGGAGGCTTGTCGAAGGAAGGGCAGCACCCAAGCATCAGTCTGAAGGAAATATGCCCTAGAGGCAATAATAATGTTGTTATTTTATATTTCCTTATATCATGATAAATGTTTATTATTCGTGCTAGAATTGTAATAACCGGAAACTTGACACATTCGTGGATACATAGACAAAACACCGTGTCCCTAGTAAGCCTCTACTAGACTATCTCGTTATCAAAGATGGTTAAGTTTCCTAACCATAGACATGTGTTGTCATTTGATGAACGTGATCACATCATTAGGAGAATGATGTGATGGACAAGACCCATCTGTTAGCTTAGCATATTAATCGTTCAGTTTTATTGCTATTGCTTTCTTCATGTCAAATACATATTCCATCGACTATGAGATTATGCAACTCCCGGATACCGCTGGAATGCCTTGTGTGCTATCAAATGTCACAACGTAACTGGGTGATTATAAAGATTCTCTACAGGTATCTCCGATGGTGTTTGTTGGGTTGGCATAGATCGAGATTAGGATTTGTCACTCCGTGTATCAGAGAGGTATCTCTGGGCCCTCTCGGTAATACACATCATAAGAAGCCTTGCAAGCAATGTGACTAATGAGTTGAGTTAGTTGCGGGATGATGTATTACGGAACGAGTAAAGAGACTTGTCGGTAATGAGATTGAACTATGTATGAAGACACCAACGATCGAATCTCGGGCAAGTAACATACCGATGACAAAGGGAATAACGTATGTTGTCATTATGGTTTGACCGATAAAGATCTTCGTAGAATATGTAGGAACCAATATGAGCATCCAGGTTCTGCTATTGGTTATTTACCAGAGAGGTGTCCCAGTCATGTCTACATAGTTCTTGAACCCGTAGGGTCCGCGCGCTTAACGTTCGATGGCGATTTTGTATTATATGAGTTATGTGATTTGGTGACCGAATGTTATTCGGAGTCCTGGATGAGATCACGGACATGACGAGGAGTCTCGAAATGGTCGAGAGGTAAATATTCATATATTGGACGATTATATTCGGACACCGGAAGTGTTCTGGAGGGTACCGGGTACTTATCGGGTCACTGAAAAGGAGTTTCGGGCACCCCTGGCAAAGATATGGGCCTTATGGGCCAAGTGAGGGAACACACCAGTCCTGGTGCTCCCCTATAGAGGCCATCACTATGAGGAGGAGAAGGAAAGAGGGGAGGGGATATATGGCAGGGGGGCGGCTTGGGAGGGACTCCAAGTAGGATTTCTCCTACTTGGGGCGCCCCCCTTGGCTGCCCCTCTCCCCCCACCTATATATATGAGGGTGGGAGGTGCCTAGAACACAGACAAACAATTGCTAGCCGTGTGCGGCGCCCTCCTCGACAGTTTACGCCTCCGGTCATATCTTCATAGTGCTTAGGCGAAGCCCTGCATGGATCACCTCACCATCACCGTCACCACGCCGTCGTGCTGACGGAACTCTCCCTCGACACTTTACTGGATCAAGAGTTTGAGGGACGTCATTGAGCTGAACGTGTGTAGAACTCGGAGGTGACGTACGTTCGGTGCTTGATCTGTCGGAATGAGAAGAAGTTTGACTACATCAACCGCGTCATCAAACGCTTCTACTTTCGGTCTACGAGGGTATGTGGAAACACTCTCTCCCTCTCGTTGCTATGCATCTCCTAGATAGATCTTGCATGAGCGTAGGAAATTTTTTGAAATTGCATGCTACCTTTCCCAAAAGTGGCATCAGAGCCAGGTCTATGCGTAGATGATATGCACGAGTAGAACACAAAGAGTTGTGGGCGGCGAGGGAGTCCTGGATTAAGGGGTCCTCGGGTGTCCGGGCTATGTGATATGGGCCGGACTGATGGGCCGTGAAGATACAAGGAAGAAGGCCTTTGCCCGCGTCCGGATGGGACTCTCCTTTGCGTGGATGGCAAGCTTGACGTCCGGATGTGTAGTTTCCTTTCTCTATAAACTGACTCTGTACAACCCTAGGCCCCTCCGTGTCTATATAAACCGGAGAGTTTAGTCCGTAGAGGCTAGCAGAATTAACATAGGCTAGACATCTAGGGTTTAGTCATTACGATCTCGAGGTAGATCGACTCTTGTAACCCCTATAGTCATGAAAGGAAATCAAGCAGGAAGTAGGGTATTACCTCCATTAAGAGGCCCGAACCTGGGTAAACATCGTGTCCCCCTCGTCTCATGTTACCTTTGATCCTTAGACGCACAATTCAGGACCCCCTACCTGAGATCGGCCGGTTTTGACACCGACATTGGTGCTTTCATTGAGAGTTCCTGATGTAGGGTGGAACCCTACGTGGGCGATCTTTCACGTTGGAGCGGATCCTACGGTGGATTACGAAGAACACGCGGAAGAACAAGAGGGAAACACGGGGAAAACGAGAGAGAATTCACTCAACCGACAAGAGATCAATCACACAAGTGCTAGATCATCGAACACAAAGAGGTACATATGATCCACAATCAACAAAGGTAAGGATACACGAGTAGCCGTTCTTCTCCGAGAGGAGGTCTTGATGGGGTCCACCCTAGAAGGGGGTCTTGAATCCGCTTGGGGGATCTTCTCCGTAGAGGTCCTGAGCCTCGAGGAGAAGTAACCAAGTGGATGAGCAAGGCTCTCACACAAACATGAGCTAAACTTAAGCTAACCCTAGAAAGTTGGGGAAGAAGGAGTATATATAGTCTAGGGGGCGAAGGGGTACAAGGGCTGCGGCCCAAACGAAGTCAACACAAAGGCGTCGGACGTCCGGAAGGCGTCGGACGTCCGGAGGCTCGGGACGGTCCGGACGTCCGGATGGGCTCGGGTGTCCGTAGAATCAGCTCTGTCGTGGGCGCGTCGGACGTCCGGAGACGGTCAGTCGTCCGGAGCTTCGTGACGGTCCGGATGTCCGGAAGTTGTCGGTCGTCCGTAGATTCGATTCGGACGTGCGTCGGTCGGACATCCGGAGGCTTCGGTCGTCCGTAGTTCTGGTTCGGTGGCAAAGTGCCGGACGTCCGGGGAGTCCGGTCGTCCGGGTCCTGGGACTCGTCGGACGTCCGGAAGGCGTCGGTCGTCCGGTGCCTGTGCCTTCAGCAGCATCTCTTCTTCTTCTTCAATATGCTTGGAGTCCTCGCCGTCTTGGCTCTCGCAAGTAGTTGATCCTTGGCTCACCTCCATGTACCTGATTACACATAGAGTCTCCGAATGAGGTAGTAGCCATGTCTCGTGAGTAGGAAGAGGGAGTTCGGAGAGGAGCGAATTCACCTTATCTTTGGTAGCCTTAGCTCGGGCTCTTGTCATGGGTCCTAGTGGCGTTGAGGGAGATGTAGGCACGTCCATGGGGATGAGCGAGGGATGCTCCGCATCATCTCCCCTTGGGAGAGATCCGACCTCGGATCAAAAGCTTCATCTCCATGGTAAGGTGCGAGGTCCTTGACGTTGAAGATGTCGCTCACATTGTACTTGTCTCGAGGTAGGTCAATCTTGTAGGCGTTGTCGTTGTAGCGTGCTAGCACCTTGAAAGGTCCATCGGCTCTAGGAAGAAGCTTGGACTTGCGTTCTTTGGGGAAGCGTTCCTTGCGAAGGTGTAGCCACACTAGATCACCAATGTTGAAGACCATGGGTTGCTTGTTGAGTTGAGCTTGGACGCTAGTCGTTGTACTTGGCGCTCGATGGTTTGTCTTGTATCATCATGCATCTTCTTGATGTAGCTTGCCCGTGCACTCGCATCCATGTTGGTGCGCTCTTGTAGAGGAAGAGGTAGAATGTCCAATGGGGACAAGGGGTTGAAACCGTGAAGCGACCTCGAAGGGGACTTGTCGGTAGTTGAATGTCTTGCACGATTGTAGGCGTACTTTCGGCGATGGGTTGACATGCTTCCCATTCCTTGATGTTCTTCTTTATCAAGACACGAAGTAGAGTGGATAGTGTGCGGTTCGTCACCTCCGTTTGGCCATCGGTTTGAGGATGGAATGCCGAGGAGAACAAGAGCTTGATTCGAGTTTGGCGCATAGGGTCTTCCAAAAGTAACTCAAGAACTTGACATCACGATCGGAGGCGATTGTCTTTGGTACGCCATGGAGTCGCAAGATTTCCCTACAAAAGAGATTGGCAACATGTGAAGCATCGTCTATCTTGTTGCAAGGTATGAAATGTGCCATCTTAGAAAATCTATCCACAACAACAAAGACGGAATCCTTGCCATTTTGAGTCCTAGGCAAACCAAGTTCATACTCCATACTCTTGTCTTCCCATGGTTGATATGGATTTGGAAGAGGCATGTATAGACCATGAGATTGAGCTTTCGACTTAGCTTTGCGACATGTATAGCATCGGTTGGTGAAGCGTGAGACGTCACGGAACATCTTGGGCCAAAAGTAGTTGTTGGAGAGCGTGGCGAATGTCTTGTCACGTCCAAAGTGTCCCATGAGTCCGCCTCCATGAGCCTCTTGCAAAAGGAGCAAGCGAAGAGAAGACTCGGAATGCAAAGTTTGTTAGCTCTCATAAGATAACCATCCTTGATGTAATATTGTTCCCAAGACGTGTCGTCAAACACTTAGCATAAGGAGAAGCAAAAGATGGATCATGCTCATACAAGTCTTTTATATGCTCAAAACCAATAACATTCAATTCAAGCTGAGTGACAAGCATGCATATGCGTGAAAGCGCGTCGGCAACTACATTTTCTTTACCCTTAATGTACTTGATCACATAAGGAAAAGATTCAATGAATTCACTCCATTTGGCATGACGCTTGTTCAATTTAGTTTGACCTTTGAGGTACTTAAGCGTTTCATGATCGGTATGGATGACAAAGTCATGAGGTCTAAGGTAATGTTCCCAAACATGTAGCACACGCACTAAAGCATACAATTCTTTGTCATAGATGGGATAATTAAGTTGAGCACCGGAGAGTTTTTCACTAAAATAAGCAATGGCTCGTTTTCTTGCATCAAAACTCCGCCAATTCGGTACCACTTGCATCACAATGAACCTCAAAAGTTTTGTCAAAGTTGGGCAAAGCAAGAATCGGAGCATGAGTAAGTAAAGACTTGAGCTCATCAAAAGCGGTTGATTGTAAATTTCCCCAAACAAAGGGGGTATTCTTCTTGCTTAAAGCATGCAAAGGAGCGGCAATTGTGCTAAAATCTTTCACAAAGCGACGATTGAAACCCGCAAGACCAAGAAAACTTCGCACTTGTTCCAAATTTGTGGGTTGGGGCCAAGTTTTAATTGCTTCAATTTTAGATTCATCAACATGGACACCCTTTGAGGAAACTACAAAACCCAAGAAAACCACTTTGTCAACTCCAAAAGTGCATTTTTCAACTTTGCATAAAGGCTTTCCTTGCGAAGAGTTTGCAACACAGATTTTACATGATTGATGTGCTCTTTCATGGTTTTGCTAAACACAAGAATATCATCAAAGTAAACCACAACAAAGACTCCAATATAAGGACGAAGCACATGATGCATAACGCGAACAAGAGTACCGGAGCTTAGAAAGACCCATAGGCATCACTAACCATTCATATAATCCAAATTTGGTTTTGAAAGCAGTTTTCCATTCATCACCCTCTTGTATGCGTATTTGATAATAGCCACTTTTAAGATCAATTTTTGAGAAAAAGTTGGCTCCACTAAGTTCATCAAGCATATCATCTAAGCGAGGAATGGGATGCCTATATCGAACGGTGATAGCATTGATAGGTCTACAATCGGAACACAAGCGGAAACTTCCATCGGGCTTAGGCACAAGAATAACGGGAACGACACAAGGGCTTAAGCTTTCACGTACATGACCGTTGTCGATGAGTTGTTGTACTTGCCGTTGAATTTCCTTGGTTTCTTCCGGATTGACTCGGTATGGAGCTTTGTTTGGTAGAGGTGCTCCGGGGATGAGGTCAATTCGATGCTCAATCCCTCGAAGAGGAGGTAGACCCGGAGGTAGCTCATCGGGAAAAACATCTTGAAATTCCTGCAAAAGAGATTCAAACACCAAAGGTAGTTTGTGAATGGTGTTAGTTTTTGGTTCTCCATCCTTGCACACAAGGACAAAGTGCATCACACTCGATGGGTTATCACACACTTCTCTCATCTCACTTTTGGTGGCAAATAGAATGAGGTTTTTCTCTCTAGGCGAAGAGTCGCTCAAATTTGGCTTGTGGCTCTCACTCACTTTTGGGTGGATCACTTTCTCACTCTTGTCTCTATGAGGAGTGGCTTGTTTGTCGGCTATCACTTGACTAGGAGACATAGGTCGTAGCACATATTCTTTCCCTTTCATCTTGAAGCTATAGTGATTGGTACGCCCATTGTGTATGACACCACGGTCGAATTGCCATGGTCGACCAAGAAGTAGGTGACAAGCGGTCATTGGGACCACATCACACTCCAAAGTGTCTTCGTATGCACCAATTTTGAAAGAGACTAGGACCGTATGCTCAACTCAGATAGTACCGGAATCACTTAGCCATTGCACCTTGTAAGGATGCGGTGCTTCCTTTTGCCAATTGGAGCTTGGAGCATAGTTCTTCACTTGCCAAGTTGTGGCAACTACCTCCATCGATGATGACCTTGATGGACCGTCCCATCGATGCGGCTTTTGTGTGGAAGATGTGGCATCGTTGGTCTTCTTCTTGTTGATGTTGAAGAGTCAAGACCTTGGAGACAACGAGGGCGGGGCTCGAATCCTCATCACAAAAGACTTGATCATCTTCTTCTTCGTTCACTTGCCGGTGCATGGCCACTTGCTCAAGAGCTCCCATCTCCTCTTCACTCATGGAGTCATATGTGCCATCGTCGTTGAGGATCATGGTGCGCTTGTTGGTGCATTCGTATGACTTGTGGCCTCGGCCGCCGCAAGTGAAACACTTGAAGGAGCTTGTCTTGATGGTCTCATCGGTCGGAGTAGAGGATGAAGCACGCGGCTTGATGTTGCTTGTAGTAGGAGGAGGACGACTTGAGCTTGTCGAAGTCTTCTTGTAACTTGACTTGTCGTCGTTTCTTGAAGAAAGTTTGGTTGATGTAGATGATGGAGGAGTCGTTGAAGCTTGGTTGTTGGAGGAGCCGTAGGTCTTGGATGAGTACTTGGCGTACTTGAAGTCATCTTGTACTTGGCGTTCCGCCTTTGTAGCTTGATGCACGAGCTCAATGAGGGATGAATATGGTTGGAAGTCGGCGATCTTCTTGATGGGATGATTGAGTCCATTCAAGAAACGTGCCATAGTTTGCTCATCATCTTCCTTGACATTGGCTCGAATCATGGATATCTCCATTTCCTTGTAATATTCTTCAACGCTCTTTGTTCCTTGCTTGAGTAGTTGGAGTTTCTTGAAGAGGTCGCGGTTGTAGTAGGTTGGCACAAAACGTGCTCGCATGGCATCCTTCATTTGAGCCCAAGTGGTGATTGGAGGTTCACCTCTTGCTTGTCGTCGCTCAATGATTTGTTCCCACCATATGAGCACATAGTCTTGGAACTCAAGTGATGCCATAGCGATTTTCTTCGCTTCATCGTAGTTGTGCAAGCGGAAGATTTTGTCAACCTTCAATGCCCATGAGAGGTAGTCTTCGGGGTCATTGCTTCCATTGAACTTGGGCATGGTGAATTTTAGCTTGTCGTAGCATTGCTCTTCATTGTGTTGTTGACGGTGTTGATGATGACGTCCTTGGCGTGGATTGTATTCGTCTTCATGTTGCTCTTGGCGCGGAGGAAGACCATGATCAACTTGCCCTTGTTGAACTTGAGGTTGAGGTGCAGCTTGACGAGCTTGTGGAGGAGCTTGAGGAACTTGTCGTTGTGCATGAGGTTGGTAGTTCCTCTCTTGGATTTCTTCTCGAAGGGCTTCCTCTTGATTGCGCCGTTCGCGATTGCGGTTGGCGAAGGCTCTACTTGATTCTTGAAGGGCACGTTGCGCCTCAAGAGCTTGCGCCTCACGTTGTCGTTGTTGAAGACGTTGAGCCTTGGCGTCTTGTTCGTCTTGGTGAAGACGTGCTCGTTCTTCCTCTTGTTGGCGACGAAGATGTTGTCGTTCTTGAGCTTGAGCAAAAGCCTCTTGATTAGATTGAGGACGAGGAACTTGATCATCAACTTGCTCTTGTGAATGCTTGTCATGTAGCGGGTTGCGAGATGCATGACGGTCTTGGCGCGCGACTCGTCGAAGAGTGTTCGATGACTGTGTACTTGAGTAGTAGATGGTGTCGTCGGGGTTTCGAATCGAGTGGCTCCGTCTAGATGATGAAGTAGTTGAATGATGCGGTTTCTCATCAACGAGCGGATCTCGTTCATTCGTGCATCATTCTCTTGCTTGTGAGCCTCGAACTTGTTGTCGAAGTAGTCTCTTGTACGTTGCTCGGAGAGTCGCAAGTCGGTGGCGAGGTTGTCGATGCGGTCGCTCATTGCGTGTTGTTCTTGGTGCAACGCTCGTTGTGCACCAAATAGGTGGTTCGTGGTGACATATGAAGACATGTCGTCGTCTTGCTCGTTGAAGAGTGGGTTGGTAGAAGAACTTGGCCTATCCATCATTCCAAGCAAAATGTGAGTGGTAGAGCGGAAAAGAACTTATACCAATGTACCTTTGACCGATGTTGAAGATGAATCAAGTTCACTCAAATGCGGACAATGAAATAGCACTCTTGGTACCGATTCTTGTCGGTTCTCACACCTACACAAGTAAAAGCTTTATGGTGGAGCTCGGTTAGGATGGTGGCACAAAATTTGATGCAATTGTAAGTGAGACTCAATAAAGTTGGAAATGATTCACAAATTTGCAAATGCAACAAGTAGACCACTAGCAAGATAAGGTACACGGAAACACACACGCAAAAGATAATATGGGTTTATGCAACCAAGGATGAGCCAAAATGTGGAATTCACCAAGATGCTCTTGTTGCACAACACTAGAGAGACGCTAGCACGATTGCACAATAGGCGGATCTGAACTTGTGCACAACCTACTAAGCAAAATGCAACGACTTCTACCCAAGTATGCTATATGTATGGTGTTTCGATGTGTTGATCCAAAATGATCAAGTATGACAATTTTAATGTTGTATGATGCTATGGTTCTTGCTAATAAGCTCTTTGCTTATCTTCCTTTCTTTGCTTAAAAGCTTGAATGGCTCTTTCTCTTTTGAGCTCTTTTCTCATGCAAAACTTCACGAACCAAGATAGCAGTTGTGTATGCGATGACAACTTTGTGACACACAAGTTGATGGTAAGATATGCACCACTTTGGTATGGTATGTATGCTATGGAGTATGATCACTAATGTGCACAAGTCACGTTGCCAGCAATACTCAATGTCTAGTCTCGATGGGTAAGCAACGCGAAAGATGGGCTATGATGGTTATCAATGCAATTGCAAGTAATGTCAAAGGTGTCGACGATGTTACCGTCCTTGACGAAGATGAGCGGTGGTGATGTTGATGTTGAACCGTACCTAGATAGCTGAAACACAAAGGATAAGGAAAACCCCAACTCAAATTCTCAAGGCATAATTTGGCAGCGAGTCGGAATTGGAAGTGGGAAAGGCTAAGGTGGTGTTATGCGGAAGTGGTGGAGGTAAGTGGGAGTGTATGTGGGCACGGGACAAAATTTGGCGAAAGTTAGGCTTGGAAGTCGGTGGTGGAGTAGCGGAGGATGTGGTGGAAGCCCTAGGAAAAGATGCCAAAGATCACAAAATTTGATGTAGTCAAATGATGTTGGTGGTATTTTTGTTGGAAGGGGATGTCAATAGCTTCAAAACGAGCTAAAGAACGTCAAAATCGGAGTTCGGATGAATTAGTTATGGACAAAACAAAAATCAGCGAAGTGGGAATCTCTGAGTTACGGACGTCCGGAAAAGGTCGGATGTCCGGGGCGTCGGACGTCCGGAAAAGTCGGAAATCCGTAAATTCAGTTCGGGTTAGGGGTTCCGGTCGTCCGGGAAAGGTCGGACGTCCGGTCGTTCCAGGGGCTCCGGACGTCCGTAAAACTCCGGTCGTCCGGTGGGTCGGGGTCAACGCGAAAATTGAGATCCGGGACGCGATTTTGAGCGGAATTTTGGGATTTTGGGGTCAAAATTCGCGGGATTTTGTGGATGGGAAGTGGAGAAACTTGGGGAAATGCTAGATCCACTCGAAACCAAGCAAATTCATGGATCAAAATCAACAAAACATCATCACACTAACAAATCACAAAAAAAATTGGGGCTATTTTTGGTGGGGAATTTTCGAATTTGGGGAAGAACACAACAAAATCAAGCTAGAAAAGACAGGGTAGGGGCTCCAAAACGTGATCAACGTGGCTCATGATACCATAGATGATGTAGGGTGGAACCCTACGTGGGCGATCTTTCACGTTGGAGCGGATCCTACGGTGGATTACGAAGAACACGCGGAAGAACAAGAGGGAAACACGGGGAAAACGAGAGAGAATTCACTCAACCGACAAGAGATCAATCACACAAGTGCTAGATCATCGAACACAAAGAGGTACATATGATCCACAATCAACAAAGGTAAGGATACACGAGTAGCCGTTCTTCTCCGAGAGGAGGTCTTGATGGGGTCCACCCTAGAAGGGGGTCTTGAATCCGCTTGGGGGATCTTCTCCGTAGAGGTCCTGAGCTCCGAGGAGAAGTAACCAAGTGGATGAGCAAGGCTCTCACACAAACATGAGCTAAACCTAAGCTAACCCTAGAAAGTTGGGGAAGAAGGAGTATATATAGTCTAGGGGGCGAAGGGGTACAAGGGCTGCGGCCCAAGCAGAAGTCAACACCAGGCGTCGGACGTCCGGCAGACGTCGGACGTCCGGAGGCTTCGAGACGGTCCGGACGTCCGGACGGGCTCGGGCGTCCGTAGAATCAGCTTCTGTCATGCGTGGCGCGGGGACGTCCGGAGACGGTCGGTCGTCCGGAGCTTCGTGACGGTCGGGATGTCCGGAAGTTGTCGGTCGTCCGTAGATTCGATTCGGGCGTGCGTCGGTCGGACATCCGGAGGCTTCGGTCGTCCGTAGTTCTGGTTCGGGTGGCAAAGTGCCGGACGTCCGGGGAGTCCGGTCGTCCGGGTCCTGGGACTCGTCGGACGTCCGGAAGGCGTCGGTCGTCCGGTGCCTGTGCCTTCAGCAACATCTCTTCTTCTTCTTCAATATGCTTGGAGTCCTCGCCGTCTTGGCTCTCGCAAGTAGTTGATCCTTGGCTCACCTCCATGTACTTGATTACACATAGAGTCTCCGAATGAGGTAGTAGCCATGTCTCGTGAGTAGGAAGAGGGAGTTCGGAGAGGAGCGAATTCACCTTATCTTCAATAGCCTTAGCTCGGGCTCTTGTCATGGGTCCTAGTGGCGTTGAGGGAGATGTAGGCACGTCCATGGGGATGAGCGAGGGATGCTCCGCATCAGTTCCACTGTGCCGTCAACGGAAGGGTCGATGGCTCGTTCGATCATCAACAACGATGTTGTTTCCAGGGAAACTTTTCTCCCCGGTCAAATTTTTGTGTTCGGCGGCTTCGCTCTGCGTGCCAATTGAATTGGACATCTCAAACAGATCGACAGCTACGCCCCTGGTCATCAGATCAGTTTTGGGAACCTGAATTATGTCGCTGATATCCGAGGAGACTTGATCTTCGAAGGGTTCATGGCCTCGACCACCGCTCTGGGCTAAGATCCGGAGCAAACTGCCAGGTCCGAAGAGGGGAGTTTGGAGCCCACCAGACTCTGTGCTATTATGAAGCTCACCACCGGAGATCCAGAGGCGATTGTGTCATCGACAAGCCCGGAGTCAGACTGGGTTCCCCCTATCATTGGAAGGCCGGACTCGCCCCCGGACTCTAGCTCTGAGCTATCGAAGTCCGCCCCAAGTAAGCATGGCCAGGAGACTTTTACCCTGCCTAGCTCTGCGGACTCTCGTTTCCCCATCCAAACCTTGCTCTTAAACGAGGCTTTGGACTTAATGCGACCCCTCGCCATTATAGAGGAATCACCTCCGAACTATGCCTAGCCCGGATTAGGGGCTGAGAGCGGGGAATTTTATGCCCCGCCCACCACCCACTTCATAGCCACTGTCGAAGACCTAACCGACACACAGGATTACGCCTCCGAAGACATCGACGGCATGGACGACGATGCCAGAGACAAACAAAGCCAAGACCCGCCATTTACCGGACGTTGGACGGCCACATCCACATACGCCGTGTACATGGTGGATACACCCAAAGAGAATGACAATGAAGGCAGGAAGGATCCGGTTGAGGACAAACTTGCTGAGGTACCACCGAAACATCGACGCCAGCAACGCCGCTCAAAATCACATCGCGAAAAGGACAGCAATACCGGCACCGGAGACAATAATACTCCGGAGAATGCCGAAGACCTCGAAGCCCCCATCGAGCCCACATCCAAACATGATGATTGGGAGGAGGGGCAAGTTAACCCCGATGAGCCAGTCGGGAATGAGGACTCAGAGGATAGTAACTATCTACTGATCTCTGAGGATGATGTGAGCCTCGGCGACGAAGACTTCATCATGCCAGAGGAACCCCTCGAGCAGGAGCGCTTTAAGCGCTAGCTAATCGCAACTACGAGAAGCCTACAAAAGAAGCAACAACAGCTCCAAGCCAAATAGGATACACTCCACGACAGATGGACCCAGGTCCTAGCTGTCGAATAATATGGCCTCCAACGCCCAACAATGAGTTATCCGAAGTGTCGGCTACTACCACAATTTGACGATGAGGCCCTCGAGCCAATACCGTCAAGACATGACCGCACTGATGAACTAGACCGCCCACCACGTGGGCGAGATAAAGAGACCGCCTAAGCCGAACACCAACCCGCACCACCTCGCCGTAGAGGCAGAGAGATAGCGGCTCCAGGATACACCTACGACCTACGATAGGACCTGGACAATAGAGCAGATCAAGCCAGATCATTCTGTGGATCAAGGGGGCATGCCCAAACGCGAGAAGACGACCATCAGGCCTAGAGCGATAGGTACAACCTCACCGGGCCAAAAACCGCATACGGATGTCATCTGAACTCCGTCGTGACGTTGCCCGATACAGAGGGGCCGCACACCCCTTATGCTTCACCAATGAGGTAATGCAGCACCAATTGCCAGAGGGGTTTAAACCTATAAATATAGAATCATAAGACGACATGACGGATCCCGCGGTATGGATTGAAGATTTCCTTCTCCATATCCACATTGCTCGCGGTGACGATCTCCATGCCATCAAATATCCCCCCTTAAAACTGAAAGGACCAGCGCAACACTAGTTAAACAGCCTCCCAGAGAACTCCATTGGTAGTTGGGAAGATTTGGAAGATGCCTTTAGAGACAACTTCGAAGGTACCTATGTCCGGCCTCCGGACACCGAAGACCTTAGTCATATAGTCTAGCAACCCGGAGAGTCAGCCCGAAAACTCTGGACTAGGTTCTTAATTAAAAAGAACCAAATTGTCGATTGTCCGGACGCCGAAGCCCTCGCGGCCTTTAAAAACAGCGTCCGTGACGAATGGCTTGCCTGACACCTCGGCCAAGAAAAACCGAAGTCGATGGCAGCTCTCATCGCACTCATGAACCGCTTTTGCACGGGAGAAGACAGCTGGTTGATACGTCCATTTTGCATCATGCTTTTATATCGATATTTATTGCATTATGGGCTGTTATTACACGTTATGTCACAATACTTATGCCTATTCTCTCTTATTTTACATGGTTTACATGAACAGGGAGAATGCCGGCAGCTGGAATTCTGGGCTGGAAAAGGAGCAAATATTAGAGACCTATTCTGCACAACTCCGAAAGTCTTGAAACTCAATGGAAGTTATTTTTGGAATTAATAAAAATACCGAGGGAAGAATCCACAAGAGGGGGCCCTGTAGGACCTTGAAGTATGTCTAGAGGGGGGGTGATTAGACTACTTGACCAATTAAAAACTTAGCCTTTTCCCAGTTTTAGAGTTTAGCATATTTTAGCTATCTTAGGACAAGTCAAGAAATCATCACACAAATCAAGCAAGAATGCAAAGAGTGTATGAGCAGCGGAAATTAAAGCATGCAACTTGCAAGAAAGTAAAGGGAAGGGTTTGGAGGATTCAAACGCAATTGGAGACACGGATGTTTTTGGCGTGGTTCCGATAGGTGGTGCTATCGTACCTCCACGTTGATGGAGACTTCAACCCACGAAGGGTAATGGTTGCGCGAGTCCACGGAGGGCTCCACCCATGAAGGGTCCACGAAATATCAACCTTGTCTATCCCACCATGGCCGTCGTCCACGAAGGACTTGCCTCACTAGCGGTAGATCTTCACGAAGTAGGCGATCTCATTGCCCTTACAAACTCCTTGGTTCAACTCCACAATCTCGTCGGAGGCTCCCAAGTGACACCTAGCCAATCTAGGAGACACCACTCTCCAAGAAGTAACAAATGGTGTGTTGCTGATGAACTCCTTGCTCTTGTGCTTCAAATGATAGTCTCCCCAACACTCAACTCTCTCCCATAGGATTTGGATCTAGTGGAAAGAAGATTTGAGTGGAAAGCAACTTGGGGAAGGCTAGAGATCAAGATTCATATGGTAGGAATGGAATATCTTGGTCTCAACACATGAGTAGGTGGTTCTCTCTCAAAAATGGTAAGTTGGAAGTGTAGGTTTGTTCGATGGCTCTCTCCACGAATGAAGAGGAGGTGGAGGGGTATATATAGCCTCCACACAAAATCTAACCGTTACACACAATTTACCAATCTCGGTGGGACTGAATCAACAAACTCGGTCAGACCGATTTTAGTAAACCTAGTGACCATTAGGGTTTTCGGTGGGATTGACTTGCATCTCGGTAGGACCGATATGGTTAGGGTTAGGGCATAACGTAATCTCGGTGAGATCGATTACACAAACTCGGTGATACCGATTACACAAACTCGGTGAGACCGATTTTGGTAATTAGCTAACTAGAGAGTTGGTCAGGTAAACTCGTTGGGACCGATTCGCTCTTTCGGTGAGACCGAAACGTTACGAAAGGGAAACAGAAAGTTTACATTGCAATCTCGGTGGGACCGATCCACTCTATCGGTGAGACCGAAAAGTTACAAAAAAGAGACAGAGAGATTACAATCCCATCTCAGTGAGACCGAGATCCCTATTGGTACAACCGATTTGCCTAGGGTTTGTGGTAGTGGCTATGACATTTGGAATCGGTGGCGCCGGATAGGAAGAATCGCTGAGACCGATTTTGGCTTTAGGTTTAGGTCATATGTGGATGTGAGAAAGTAGCTGAGGGTTTTGGAGCATATCACTAAGCACATGAAGCAAGAGGCTCATTAAGCAACACCTCATCCCTCCTTGATAGTATTGGCTTTTCCTATAGACTCAATGTGATCTTGAATCACTAAAATATAAAATGAAGAGTCTTGAGCTTTTGAGCTTGAGCCAATCCTTTGTCATTAGCATTTCGAGGGATCCACTTTCATCATCCATGCCATGCCATTCATTGAGCTTTCCTAAAATGTTCATCTTGGAATAGCATTAGCTCAATGAGCTATATGTTGTTATGAATTACCAAAACCACCTAGGGATAGTTGCACTTTCAATCTCCCCTTTTTGGTAATTGATGACAACATATAGATCAAAGCTTCGACAAATGATAATAAGATTGAAAAACATCGTCGCTTTGAGAAGTATGTGATAAGCAAGAGCTCCCCCTAAATTTGTGCATAGTTTATGATTTGCTTTGGACTGCAAATGCACAAGGAATTAGGCATGGGTTACTCTTCCATGTCACATACATCTTGGTGGAGCGCTCAAAATGATACGGATTGAATACATGCACTCATCACCAAGCATAGTGAATGATCACATAGGATAGATAAGATAATATCATCAAACATGCATAAGTGTAGCTTATGATCAAACACATGATCATAAATGTCTCACAAACATAGTATCTCAAGCAATCAAAAGCAAACAAGTTTAAAAACCACCAAATCAAGAGAGAACAAAAAAAACACACTCTCTCTCTCGAAGCCTATGATCTATACATTTTCTCCCCCTTTGGCAACAAGTTACCAAAAAGTTCATAGAAAATGCATAGTGCTAGATCGACTCTCAGGCTTGATCTTCAGGTGGTGGTGTCCGGATAGTGCCAAGGACGAAGGCTTCAGTTGAAGTAGATGGAGCTGGAGCTGGTGTAGAGTCTTTGGAGCTGGTGGCACTGAGGCTGTAGCTGGTGCGGATGAAGTGGCTCAGTGTCGAGGCGGCACGACATATGACCTCTGGGCTCTAGGCACTCTGGCAAATGCATCAGTTGTTGTTTTGCCCTTCCTCTCCTGCATGTCATCCTGTAGTTGCTCCACTGCAGACTGAATCTCAGTTACTTTCACATCTAAGTCATAGAACTTTTGTTCCATGATTCTTTCCAAGCTCTCCTGATTTTGAGTGAGGGTGGCCAGTCCCTTCTCAATCCTCAGTGTTGATGCTATTAAGTATCCAAGCTGCTCCTGCTTGTTCTTCAAGAAATACTCAGATGCTTCCTCTTGAGTTGGCATCCTGGCAGCCTTCTCCTTCCTTGCCTTCTCCTTCTTCTCTTGTGCTTGAACTGATGATAAATCATTCTCATTCATGACAACCTCATTGTCCTCAAAGTTTGGATAAATTGGAAAATGTTCTTTATCCAATATATATTTGCATGTGCCCATCTTTGAGTTAATCAACTCCTGGATCTCGAGGGCATATCCACAACTTCTCTTACAGTCTGCTGCAGTCCTCTTAATGGTTTCAACCATAAGGCTCATGACTTTGAATTTCTGTGGCACATCAAACAAATGCAACATGTTGATTGCATGCCCTAAAATCATGTTGTGGTCACCAGACTTAGGCAGTAGAGTATGCCCTAAAATGCAGTTGATAGTTGGCAGCCCTGACAGAAGGAAGTGGACTGATCCAAACTTATGTGTCTCAATGGCTGTGTCTGGGATCTCCTTGTACATGTGTGACATGGAATTGTGGTCCATTTTCTTCTTGGCATATACATCCAGGTCATCTTCATTCTCCTTTGGGGCATTTATCAGCTTTGCCCACTCCTCAACAGTTCACTGGTACCTTGTACCTTCAGACATCCACACTATCCTGCCATCTGGATAAAAGTGTGCTGTGGAGTAGAACTGCATGATAAGTTCATCGTTCCAGTTGGTGAGCTTTTGCCCAACGAAGTCTGCAACTCCAACAACAACAAAACTGTCTTGCACTCTGTGATAGTGCTCTACATTTTCTTTCATGTAGGTCCAAATGACCCACCTCATATCACACACTATGGGCTTCTTATCCAGCAGAATAGTCTCATAAAAGTCCTGTTGTTCCTTGGTGTGGAACCTGTAGTCCACAGCAGTTCTTCTCCTTGTGGCATATGGATCTGTCATCCTCCATAGCCTCAACCCATTGTCTCTTCTGATCTTCATGTCCTCAGCCACAGGATGGGCATCATTGTGGTCTGGTATCTTGGGCTTGAGTTTCCTCGAACTTGTCCTTCTTCATCTTCTTCATCGGCAACCTCGTGCACCGGGCCTTGTTCTTTCGGCACTGGAATACTCCTGGTATTCCTCTTTGGTGTAGACTTGGCCTTGGGGGCAGCTTTGGGTGCTTCCTTGGGCTTAGGTGTGGCAGCCCCTGATCTTATAGCATCACCCATAAGCTTTGGTGCCTTGGGAGCTGGTGCAGCAATCTCTTCTTCCTCTTCCATCATTGAAGGCTTCCCAATAACTCTAACTGTGGTCTTCTTGACCCTTTCTTTCCTTTTCTTTCCTTCAGCAACAGCTGGCTCTTTGGGATCAGGCTTTTCAGGAATTTGAGTTGATGCTCTGACCTTTGGCTTAGGTGTCCTCTTGGCAGGAACCTTCCTATTGAGTCGAGGCTTTGTGCTATGTGCCGAGCCATACTCCTTTTTGAGCACTACCTTCTTGGAGGTTGCCTCATCCTCTTCTGCCCTATAATCCTCATCTTCAGAATCTGAGGTTTTCTTCTTCCTTTGCCTGGTGGCCGCTTTTGGCAAATTGCTTGGGGTGCTCCTACTGCCTTCATCTGAAGAGCTGGAGGGACTAGTGCCCTCACTCATGTTCACCTTCTCCTCTGCCCTGTTCTGACTGTCACTCTGGTCTGACATGCTGCAAACACTGACTGCTGACCCTTGAAGAGTTATAGATGAGGTAGAGTGGATGAGCATCACAAAATGCAGAGATTTTTGCAGAAGAATGACTCAAAAATTCAGTTTTAGTTTTCCACAGAAAGCATTTCGGATCAACCGATTTTCAAACTCGGTGATACCGAAGCAGTTCTGGAACCTAAACTGATGAACTCGGTCAGACCGAGTCACAGTTCGGTGGCACCGAGTCTGCTAGGGTTTCACAAAGTCCTAAAATCGGTCTCACCGATTAGCAATTCTCGGTCAGACCGAGTCTCACTAGTGCAATGGCATAAGCCAAATCGATGGGACCGAGTTTTTCAACTCGGTGGGTCCGAGATGGTTTCGGCGGAAACCTAACCCTAAATTTTCGAATCAAAACTATTCTAGGGATTGCATTGACTGGATAGGAGTGTTTCAATCATGGCAAGAATCAATAAGAACACAATGTGCTGAGAATCGGACAAGGAAAGCACTGTGATCGAGTCCATACCCTAGTTCGGCAGAGACTCGCTCTGGCGAACGGGCGGGGTTGAATTCCGTTAATGGCGGAGACCAAAGGATGTGAGGCGGCTGGCGACGAGGAGACGATCCGGAGACCACGGAGGCAGAGTGAGCTATTGCGCGGGCGAAGAGGTTCGGAGAAATTTCCAAATTTTTGCTCGTGACTATATATAGCCCGACCCTGTCGGTGTGACCGAGTGGAACAACTCGGTGGCATCGAGATGCAAAACTGTGTATAGTTATTGCAACTTGGTGTGACCAAAGAGTTCAAATCGGTGCCACCGAGATTGAAAACCTAGATAGACTTAGTGATCTCAGTAAGACCGAAATGGAGGAATCGGTCAGAGCGAGAATCACAAAAAGGTTTTGGAAGTTTAAGTCTATGATGAATCGGGGACTCCAAGTGCTCCTCACACAGAGTGGTTCGAATCAGACTTGATCAAATTTTGTGATGTAGCATGAATAGTGTTTGAGACGAGAAAAGCATAGATAGCTAGAGAAGGTTCTTAGGCATTCTTGTCCATCCACTTGGCCAAAGAAAAAGAAGCCAATCAATCAAAACAACAAGTGGATGTCCTCGAATGAGTAAAGTATGCAACCAACATGCTCACACAATGAGATGGCAAATGAAATATGTGGCAAAGCATGTACAACCAATTCTAGCATCTATCAAGCAATTGGTGATGACTAGGTCATCTATATATGAGTATATTGACTTAGGAGTCAAATGATAGACATTTGATCATAGGTCATACTCATCGTTTAAGCTCAAGTGGGATTACCACTTTTACATAAAGCATTTATGTGTTCACATCATTAGAGTTGCTTTGAATCAATTCTTAGAGTTAAGCTCCCCCTAGATGTGAGATCCCCCCTAAGAGGGATGAACTAACCTTGGGTTTTGTTGATGATGACTTCATGTAGGTGTTGAAGATGTGGATGCTCAATGTTGATTTAGATCTTTTTGGAGCAATCCTTTGGAGTGAGTTGCAATTTCAATACCTACATGGGTTAGTCCCACAAGGAACAAACAAGTATATCCATAGACATAGAGTGATGCACACACAAAATGATGTCCATGAAATCATTTGGTTACATTGTCCCTTGCCTTACCAACATGAGGGTTTGTGACTCCTTGAACTAGTGCAAGATATGGAAGTTGATTGCACTTGTCCTTGCCATAATGATATGAGTGAAATATGTTGGCGGAGTCACCCTCAAGAACACTCTAGTTGGTCTTCTTCGGGATCCACATCATCTTGATGGGAATCCTTGGAGTTGTAGTTGTACTTGATGAGGTAGAACTTGACGTAGTCTTGGGAATCCACTTGACCGAGACCTTAGGTGCCTCTTCAAATGCATCAATCTCTTCTTGAAGCTTGTCCTTCCCTTTGTTCTTGTGGTCTTGTGGTGGAAGATCATCTTGTCCTTGTGTTCCCTTGAAGGAAGTAGGATCATACTTCTCTTGTTGAGGAACAAACTTCGTCTTGGGGTATTGATCTTCTTCCCACTCAACTCCATTGGCATTGAACTTTCGTTCAAAACCAAAACCTTGATTCTTACGGTGCCTTCCTTGCTTGCGTACAATTTCCTCGAATTGCTTACTCCCGGCAAGGCTCTTGTATACACCTTTCTCTATAATTCCCTTCAATAAGCTATTTTCTTGCTCAAGTGTAACTTGGCTAAGAGAATCATTAGTGGAATCAAGAGAACTACTAGAAGCAACAATATTGGATTTGACATTATTATTGTTACTATTAGAGGAAGAATCTTTCTTGATCTTGTTACTAGATTTGACTTGAGGCATGTAAGTAGATAAGAGTAAACGCTTGGCAATGTAAGAAGAACTTTTCTTACGGAGATCATCATTGATTGCTTTTAAGAACTCATGCTCTTGATCAAGATTGAGCTTTTCAAAGCGTAACTTCTCATGAGCCCTTAAAAGTTCTCGATGATCTTCGAAGATAGTTTCATGAGCTAACTTAAGAGAGTTTAGTTCTTTAGTTAGACTCTCAATCTTCTCCTTATCATTGTCATTCGTTTTATCTTGATTAGCATGATTAATTGACGTTTCATCATAGTATTCATCACTAGAGTTGTCAACAAGTAAATCATCATCCACAAGCAAGTCATCTTCATCACTATTGAAATCAACATACTCGTGGATGTGTTACCTTTGGACCTTTGGACATGAAGCATCTTCCAATTCCTTCATTTGGTGACTCAAATATGTCGTAGGGAGTTGGTTGACACAAGTGCTAGACCGGCAACACCTTCATCTTGAGTATGTTCGAGTCGGAGTGATAGCTTCTCTCGGAGTAATTGCTCGGAGTCGGAGCCGGATACCCATTCACCGACATGAGCTTGATGTCTTTGTTTTATGTAGCTCTTTGATGACTTGTCCTTCCTTTCCGAATCCTTGCTTCTCCATGAGGGTCTTCGTTCATAACGATCATCTCTACTCCTCCTCTCTCTTGGTGGTGATTCTTCTCTTCTACTCCTTCTTTTTGGAGAGTCTTCTCTATTTTTGTAGGGTGACGTACACTCATTGAAATAGTGTCCGGGTCTCCCACAATTGTAGCAATTTCGCTCTCGACTAGAAGATCTTTTGTCATTGTAAGACCGTGACTTGGAGCTTCTTTCTTTGCTTCTACTCTTGTAGAATTTGTTGAAGTTCCTCACCATTAAGCTCAATTCTTCATTGAAGGTGTGTTTCTCACTTGATGATGTGGGGGCTTCACTTGAGGCTTTGTAAGCACCACTTGATTTGTTGTGAAGTTCCTCCTTATCCTTAAGTGACATCTCATGAGCAACAATTCTTCCAATGACTTCCGTTGGCTTGAGATCTTTGTAGTTTGGCATCATTTGAATCAACGTGCACACGGTATCATACTTTCCATCCAATGCTCTTCGAATCTTCTTGATGATGAATCTGCCAGTCATCTCTTCACTCCCTAAGCCGGCAATCTCATTTGTGATAAGTGCAAGCCTAGAGTACATTTCAGCGACACCTTCACCATCCTTCATTTTGAACTTGTCAAGCTGACTTTGGAGCACATCCAACTTGGATTCCTTGATGGATTCAGTACCTTCATGCATATCAATCAAAGTATCCCAAATTTCCTTTGCATTCTCAAGACGGCTGATTTTGTTGAATTCTTCGGGGCACAATCCGTTGAAGATGATATCAAAAGCTTGAGCGTTGTATTGCAGCATCTTCAATTCTTCCGCATTAGCTTCACGGTTCGGCTCTCTCCCATCAAAGAATTCACCTTGCAAGCCAATACAAATAATTTCCCAAACGGCGGGGTTATGTCCGAGAATATGCATTTTCGTCTTATGCTTCCTACTAGCAAAATTAGTACCATCAAAGTAAGGACCTCTACGGTGATAATTTCCCTCACTAGACGCCATACTCTCCTAGGTTGTGAAACCAAGGCTATGACCACCAAAAGCTATGGAAATCAAAGCAAATGGAGACCAAGCTCTGATACCACTTGTAGGACCTTGAAGTATGTCTAGAGGGGGGGTGATTAGACTACTTGACCAATTAAAAACTTAGCCTTTTCCCAGTTTTAGAGTTTAGCAGATTTTAGCTATCTTAGGACAAGTCAAGCAATCATCACACAAATCAAGCAAGCATGCAAAGAGTGTATGAGCAGCGGAAATTAAAGCATGCAACTTGCAAGAAAGTAAAGGGAAGGGTTTGGAGGATTCAAACGCAATTGGAGACACGGATGTTTTTGGCGTGGTTCCAATAGGTGGTGCTATCGTACCTCCACGTTGATGGAGACTTCAACCCACGAAGGGTAGCAGTTCTTGTGAGCGAGTCCACGGAGGGCTCCACCCACGAAGGGTCCACGAAGTAGCAACCTTGTCTATCCCACCATGGCCGTCGCCCATAAAGGACTTGCCTCACTAGCGGTAGATCTTCACGAAGTAGGCGATCTCCTTGCCCTTACAAACTCCTTGGTTCAACTCCACAATCTCGTTGGAGGCTCCCAAATGACACCTAGCCAATCTAGGAGACACGACTCTCCAAGAAGTAACAAATGGTGTGTTGATGATGAACTCCTTGCTCTTGTGCTTCAAATTATAGTCTCCCCAACACTCAACTCTCTCTCATAGGATTTGGATCTGGTGGAAAGAAGATTTGAGTGGAAAGCAACTTGGGGAAGGCTAGAGATCAAGATTCATATGGTAGGAATGGAATATCTTGGTCTCAACACATGAGTAGGTGGTTATCTCTCAGAAATGGTAAGTTGGAAGTGTAGGTTTGTTCTGATGGCTCTCTCCACGAATGAAAAGGAGGTGGAGGGGTATATATAGCCTCCACACAAAATCTAACCGTTACAAACAATTTACCAATCTCGGTGGGACCGAATCAACAAACTCGGTCAGACCGATTTTAGTAAACCTAGTGACCGTTAGGGTTTTCGTGGATCGACTTGCATCTCGGTAGGACCGATATGGTTAGGGTTAGGGCGTAACGTAATCTCGGTGAGACCGATTACACAAACTCGGTGAGACCTATTTTGGTAATTAGCTAACCAGAGAGTTGGTCAGGTAAACTCGGTGGGACCGATTTGCTCTTTCGGTGAGACCGAAACGTTACGAAAGGGAAACACAAAGTTTACATTGCAATCTCGGTGGGACCGATCCACTCTTTCGGTGAGACCGAAAAGTTACGAAAAGGAAACAGAGAGATTACAATCCCATCTCAGTGAGAGCGAGATCCCTATCGGTAGAACCGATTTGCCTAGGGTTTGTGGCAGTGGCTATGACATTTGGAATCGGTGGCGCCGGATAGGAAGAATCGCTGAGACCGATTTTGGCTTTAGGTTTAGGTCATATGTGGATGTGTGAAAGTAGCTGAGGGTTTTGGAGCATATCACTAAGCACATGAAGCAAGAGGCTCATTAAGCAACACCTCATCCCTCCTTGATAGTATTGGCTTTTCCTATAGACTCAATGTGATCTTGAATCACTAAAATATAAAATGAAGAGTCATGAGCTTTTGAGCTTGAGCCAATCCTTTGTCATTAGCATTTTGAGGGATCCACTTTCATCATCCATGCCATGCCATTCATTGAGCTTTCCTGAAATGTTCATCTTGGAATAACATTAGCTCAATGAGCTATATGTTGTTATGAATTACCAAAACCACCTAGGGATAGTTGCACTTTCAGGCCCACACCCTGGCCACGAGGGTGGGGGGCGCGCCCTACCCCCCTGGGCGCGCCCCCTACTTCGTGGGCCCCCTGGCAGGCCTCCGGTGCTCATCTTCTGCTCTATGAAGTCTTTTACCCTGGAAAAATAATAATAAGCAAGCTTTCAGGAAGAAACTACGCCGCCACGAGGTGGAACCTTGGCGGAACCAATCTAGGGCTCCGGCAGAGCTATTATGTCGGGGAAACTTCCCTCCGGGAGGGGGAAATCATCTCCATCGTCAACACCAACGACACTCTCATCGGGAGGGGGTCAACCTCCATCAACATATTCACCAGCACCATCTCCTCTCAAACCCTAGTTCATCTCTTGTATCCAATCTTTGTCCCAAAACCTCAGATTGGTACCTGTGAGTTGCTAGTAGTGTTGATTACTCCTTGTAGTTGATGCTAGTTGGTTTATTTGGTGGAAGATCATATGTTCAGATCCTTTAAGCATATTAATACCCTCTGATTATGAACATGAATATGATTTGTCAAGAGTTACGTTTGTTCCCGAGGACATGGGAAAAGTCTTGCTATAAGTAGTCATGTGAATTTGGTATTAGATTCGATATTTTGATGAGATGTATGTTGTCTCTCCTCTAGTGGTGTTATGTGAACGTCGACTACATGACACTTCACCATTGTTTGGGCCTAGAGGAAGGCATTGGGAAGTAATAAGTAGATGATGGGTTGCTAGTGTGACATAAGCTTAAACCCTAGTTTATGAGTTGCTTCGTAAGGGGCTGATTTGGATCCATATGTTTCATGCTATGGTTAGGTTTACCTTAATACTTATTTTGTAGTTGCGGATGCTTGCAATAGGGGTTAATCATAAGTGGGATGCTTGTCCAAGAAAGGACAACACCCAAGCACTAGTCCACCCACATACCAAATTATCAAAGTAACGAACGCGAATCATATGAGCGTGATGAAAACTAGCTTGACGATAATTCCCATGTGTCCCCGGGAGCGCTTTTCTCTATATAAGAGTTTGTCCAAGCTTGTCCTTTGCTACAAAAAGGATTGGGCCATCTTTCTGCACCTTATTTACTTTCATTACTTGTTACCCGTTACAAATTACCTTATCACAAAACTATCTGTTACCGATAATTTCAGTGCTTGCAGAGAATACCTTACTGAAAACCGCTTGTCATTTCCTTCTGCTCCTCGTTGGGTTCGACACTCTTACTTATCGAAAGGACTACGATAGATCCCCTACACTTGTGGCCCTCAAGACTCTTTTCTGGCACCGTTGCCGGGGAGTGAAGCGCCTTTGGTAGGTGGAATTTGGTAAGGAAAAATTTATATAGTGTGCTGAAATTTACTATCAGTTGTTACTATGGAAAGTAATCCTCTGAGGGGCTTGTTCGGGGTATCTTCACCCTGAGCAGTAGAGAAAAGAGTTGCTCCTCAACTTACTGAACCTACTGAAAATGTTTACTTTTAAATTCCTTCGGGTATGATAGAGAAACTGCTAGCTAATCCTTTTACAGGAGATGGGACATTACATCCCGATTTACACCTAATCTATGTGGATGAAGTTTGTGGATTATTTAAGCTTGCAGGTATGCCCGAGGATGTTATCAAGAAGAAGGTCTTCCCTTTATCTTTGAAGGGAGAGGCATTGACATGGTTTAGGCTATGTGATGATATGGGATCATGGAACTACAACAGATTGAAATTGGAATTTCATCAGAAGTTTTATCCTATGCATCTTGTTCATCGTGATCGTAATTATATATATAATTTTTGGCCTCGTGAAGGATAAAGCATCGCTCAAGCTTGGGGGAGTATTAAGTCAATGTTATATTCATGCCCCAATCATGAGCTCTCAAGAGAAATGATTATTCAAATTTTTTATGCTCGACTTTCTCTCAATAATCGCTCCATGCTCGATACTTCTTGTACTGGCTCTTTTATGATGAAGACTATTGAATTCAAATGGGATTTATTGGAAAGAATTAAACGCAACTCTGAAGATTGGGATCTCGACGAAGGTAAGGACTCAGGTATAACACCTAAGTTTGATTGTGTTAAATCTTTTATGGATACCGATGCTTTCCATGAATTTAGCACTAAATATGGACTTGACTCTGAGTAGTAGCTTCTTTCTGTGAATCCTTTGCTGCTGATGTTGATCTCCCTAAGGAGAAGTGGTTTAAATATAATCCTCCCATTGAAGTAAAAGTAGTTGCACCTATTAAAGTTGAAGAAAACACTATCACTTATAATGATCATGTCGTTCCTACTGCTTATATTGAGAAACCATCTTTCCCTGTTAGAATAAAGGATCATGCTAAAGCTTCAACTATGGTCCACAAAAGTAACATTAAGACACCCAAACCCCCTGAGAAAATTAAAGTTGAACCTAGTGTTGCTATGGTTGAAGATCTCTTGGCTGATAATATTGATGGGCATGTTATTTACTTCTACAATGAAGCTGCTAGAATTGCTAGACCTGATGCTAAAAATAAACATAGACCTGTTGTAGGCATGCCTGTTATTTCTGTTAAGATAAGAGATCATTGTTATCATGGCTTATGTGATATGGGTGCTAGTGCAAGTGCAATACCTCACTCTTTATACAAAGAAATTATGCATGATATTGCACTTTGAGTTAGACGAAATTGATGTTACAATTAAGCTTGCCAATAGAGACACTATTTCACCAGTTGGGATTGTTAGAGATGTTGAAGTCTTGTGTGGGAAAATTAAATATCCTGCTGATTTTCTTGTTCTTGGTTCCCCACAAGATAGCTTTTGTCCCATCATATTTGGTAGACCCTTCTTGAATACTGTTAATGCTAGGATAGACTGCGAAAAGGATGTTGTTACTATTGGTTTGGGGGATATGTCTCATGAGTTTAATTTTGCTAAATTTCGTAGACAACCCCGTGATGAGGAATTGCCTAGTAAAGATGAAATTATTTGTCTTGCTTATATTGATGTGCCTCCTAATGACCCTTTAGAACAATATTTGCTAGACCATGAAAATGATATGTTTATGATTGAAATAAGGGAAATAGATGAAGTATTCTTTAAACAGGGACCTATTTTGAAACACAACTTGCCTGTTGAAATCCTAGGGGACCCTCCTCCACCCAAGGGTGATCCCGTGTTTGAGCTAAAACCATTACCTGATACTCTTAAATATGCTTATCTTGATGAGAAAAAGATATATCCTATTATTATTAGTGCTAACCTTTCAGAGCATGAAGAGAATAAATTATTGAAAACTCTGAAGAAGCACCGTGCTGCTATTGGATATACCCTTGATGATCTTAAGGGCATTAGTCCCACTCTTTGCCAACACAAAATAAAATTGGACAAAGACGCTAAACCGGTTGTTGATCACCAACGATGGTTAAATCCTAAGGTGAAAGAAGTGGTAAGGAAAGAAATACTAAAGCTTCTGGAGGCAGGTATAATTTATCCCATTGCTGATAATCAGTGGGTAAGTCCTGTCCATTGTGTCCCTAAGAAGGGAGGTATTACTGTTGTTCCTAATGATAAAGATGAAGTGATCCCACAAAGAATCATTACAGGTTATAGAATGGTAATTGATTTCCTCAAATTAAATAAAGCTACTAAAAATGATCATTACCCTTTACCTTTTACTGATCAAATGCTAGAAATATTATCCAAACATACACATTTTTGCTTTCTAGATGGCTATTCTGGTTTCTCTCAAATACCTGTGTCAAAAGAGGATCAAGAAAAGACCACTTCTACTTGCCCTTTCGGTACCTTTGCTTATAGACTTATGCCTTTTGGTTTATGTCATGCACCTGCTACCTTTCAAAGATGCATGATGGCTATATTCTCTAATTTTTGTAAAAAGATTGCTGAGGTTTTCATGGATGATTTCTCCGTTTACGGAACTTCTTTTGATGATTGCTTGAGCAACCTTGATCGAATTTTGCAGAGATGTGAAGAAACTAACCTTGTCTTGAATTGGAAGAAGTGCCACTTTATGGTTAATGAAGGTATTGTCTTGGGGCATAAAATTTCTGAAAGAGGTATTGAAGTTGACAAAGCTAAAGTTTATGCTATTGAAAAGATGCCGTGTCCGAAGGGCATTGAAGGTATAAGAAGTTTCCTTGCTCATGCCGGTTTTTATAGGAGGTTCATTAATGTAAGTGCATCTAGTGCCCCTAGTGATTTTGGTGGATTGTAGACTTATAAGTTAAGGAACTAATGCGTTTGTGAGTGTACACAGGTCTATAAGTCTATGAGGAGTTTGATATTTACAGAGAAAGTCGACCCCTAAAAATGAAGTTCTTGTTGAAGACTTTGATATTACGAAGACTTTCAAGACTTTGAAAGTGAAGAAATTGGTGTGACCTTGAAGACTTGGTATTCATTTGAGGAATATGAAGCGTGAAGACTTTTGTTTTCGTAGTTTCATTTTCTCTTTCTTGAGTCATAGGAAACACCGTATCGTTAAAGGGGTCGAGGAAATACTAAGGAAAAATTTCCATGTGATGCTCAACTCAAAATCCTACACCTACCAATCCCTTGAGTGAAGCCTTTGGAAATCTCATACGATTCAGTCAATTTCTTCAAAGGATGAGACAAAGTTCTTACGTCATTTGAGGAATTTGTTCCGACCGAGGAGTTAGGAATTCGCCATGGCGGATTGCCTACACAATGAGGAACATGATAGCCCCGAGGAATTTGAGAGTCAAATTTCCGACCGTTGTTGTGTTCTGCGCCACTGTCCCAAAATATCTTATCCACCTAACGGTCATATCATTGAAGGAATTTATGTCTTATCATGTCGGGCTGCTCCCTAGGCTATAAATAGCCGCCCCTACAACCACTAGCTGGTTGGCTGCTCGAGAGAACTTGACACTTGTCATTTGAGAGCAACCCATCCTCCGAGGACTTTGAGCGAAAATCATCGAGTGAGGAAAAACCCAAAAACCAAACCCCTACAAACCCAAAGTGATTGAGCATCACTGAAGAGATTGATCCTGCGTGAATCCGACGCTTGTTACCTTTGAAGACTGTGCTTCTTCCAGACGGTTAGGCGTCATGGTCTAGAGCATCCAAGAGGAATTGTGGATCGCCGAGTGACCAAGTCTGTGAAGGTTTGGAAGTCGCTCAAGACTTACCACGAGTGATTGGACGAGGTCTGTGTGACATTAGTTCAAGGAGAATACGGTGAGGACTTGGTGTCTGAGCGTGCTTTCGGCCGATCGGGTGTCCGGGACTGTGTGTCCTCGAGTTTAAATACTCAGCCGCTCCAACCAGACGTACAACTGAGACAGCAGTTGGAAATGGTCTACCAAATCATTGTCTTCACCAACCTAACTGGTTCTATTTCCTCAACCCTTTCATTTCCTCATTACTGTGTTGAGTGTTTGTTCATATCTGTTTTTGAAGACATTGACTGAAGACTTTCTCAATTTCCTCAGTTCAATTTCTTCAGTCTGTTTGTCTTCATCTAGTGTTATCCTGTGATTACGCTTTCTGTACTCTGTGCTAGTCTTCATTTCATCATGATGACCATGCGTGTACTCTGTTATGCTTACTTCTGAGTACTTATTCCGCTGCTAATAGTTCTTCGTTAAGGAATTTCCTCACCGGCAAATTCCTTAGTGAAGAATTCATAAAAATCGCCTATTCACCCCCCCCCCCTCTAGTCGACATAACGCACTTTCAATTGGTATCAGAGCAAGGTACTCCTTGTTACGTGTGATTTTGGTTTAACCACACGGAGTTTTAGTTATGTCAACCGCAGGTATGATCAAGGTCTCAAAGATGGTGTCCTACCTTTGATGGGACGGACTACCCCTATCGGAAGAACAAGATGCGAATGCATCTTGAAGCAATTGATAACGATCTACGGTATGTTGTGGAAAATGGTGTTCCCTCGGTTACACCTTCTACGAATCTGCCGACGTGAAGAGATTCAAGCAACTCGATTCTCAAGCGAAGAATATCATATGTGGCCATCCGAGCAAAGGTCAATATGGAAGAGTAAGTGCTTTGGAAACTGCCAAGCTCATCCGGGACAGGCTGTCCAAAGTGAATGAAGGAGTCTCAACTCAGCGTGACTCTCGAGTTGATGTTCTTCGAATCTCTTCAACCGCTTCAAAAGACTCGACAACGAAAATGTTCAACAAACCTTCGATCGCCTCATCGACATCTCAAATGAGCTTCAAGCACTTGGCGCCAATCGACATCACCGACCATGAGGTGGTGAAGAAATTGTTAAGATCGCTTGATTCCTCATTTGATACTCGCACCGATGATACAAGAGCGTCGACTACAAGTCACTTGATCCTGCCGATATCCTCGAGAGGCTAAATACTCATGAGTTCCACTTGTCAAAAGAGAGATCTCTATGGTTCTAGCTATGGAAAAACACGTGCCCTGAAGGCCAAGGCTGTGTCTGAATCTAAGTGTGAAGACTCTGGTAGTAGCCTTGGAGATCCTGAAGAATAAGGCCAGGAGCTAGCACTACTCGTGAAGAAATTCCAGAAGTTCTCAAGACGTGGTCGATTTGGAAAATCCTCAAGGAGCAGTGATTCCTCATCCAGTGACTATAAGAGAAGACTTTGTCACAAATGCAAGAAACCTGGTCACTACATCCAAGATTGTCCTCAGTGGGAAAAGGAATTAAAGAAGAAGAAACACAAGGATTACAGTTCTGATGACGCGAAGAAGAAGAAGAAATCATCGAAATCTTCATCATCAAAATCCTCAAAGCCTTCTTCTCAAAAGAAGGGCAGCTCCAAAAAGGCTCGGGCATTCATTGGCAAGGAAATGGACTCTGAAGCTGAATCTGAGGAACATGAGGAAGAGGAGGCATCAGAAGAATCTGAGTCTGGTGTGGCGAGTCTGGCTCTCGCTACTGCTTTCGTCAGCAAGTCCATCTTCAACTCTGAAGAAAATGACCTCACCAACAATGCTGATGAAGATAGTGATGACTACACTCCCACCTATTGCTTCATGGCAAAGGGTGCCAAGGTACTCAAATATACCTCCTCTGAATCTAGTGAAAATGAATCTGATGAAGATCTAAAGCCCAATTACTCAAAACTTGCTAAAATTGCTGTAAAACAACAAAGGGCTTTGGAAAAGGTTCAAAACATGCTAGATAAGAGTGATGATATGTTAGGTGAAGAAATGGATCAAGAAAGCCCTCGATCGAAAATCTTCAGAGACTTCAGTCTAGGTTTGATAGCCTTCAAGGTCATCATAACACTCTCTTATCTGATCATGAGAAACTTTCTTATGAATTTCTTCAAAGAAAGCAAGACCTTGAGAAGCTAAGAGTGAGTTATGAAGATCTTCAGAAGGAGCGTGATTCATTACTTGCTCAACAAATCAGCGCTTCTCAAGAAGAATTTGTTCCTCCATGCTTAAAGTGCATTGAACGTGAATCTGCTAATTCTTCACCTGAATGTTCAAATGCTTCAACTGTTACAAATTCTTCACCTGCCTCGCTATCACTAATTCCTCATCCGAGGACATTGCTAGTATCACTTGACGATGCAGGGCTGAAGGAATTGTATATGAGCGAGCATGTACAAAAGCCTCAAAGGG
Source organism: Aegilops bicornis (assembly GCA_021605145.1). Taxonomy (NCBI): domain Eukaryota; kingdom Viridiplantae; phylum Streptophyta; class Magnoliopsida; order Poales; family Poaceae; genus Aegilops; species Aegilops bicornis. Next base: position 200,065,550 of record CM038669.1, on the reverse strand, counting down.
CATCGACTCTTTGTGATGTGCTTAAAAGCAGATCCTCAACAGGAACCCTAGGAAAGAGGGTATTGCCTTTGAGAGGAAACTCAATGTCGATGGAACATATTGGAAGCTGGCGGTATCCCAAAACCTCATGGGTTGCTTTGCAAAGGGACCTCGATTGATCCATCTAACTTATCTGGCTTTACATGCGAATCTCCTCATTCTTCCGATGAGTCATTTGACTCCAACTATAAACTGTTCAAAAATCAGAATGGTGAAGTATTTGCTAGATATGTTGGCACTAAGCTGCAGAACGGTTCCCCTATGAAGAAAATCTGGGTTCCCAAGAAGTGCCTTGAAAGTCTTCAGGTAAATGTCCTCATGACACCACCTGTGAAGAATAGGAACCCCAGATCAAATTCTTCATATGGACCAAATTCTTCATATGGATCCAAGTCCTTATACGGACCAAATTCCTCACGTGGATCAAATTCCTCAAAAGGATCAAAGTCCTCATATGATTATCATCGTGCTAACAACTCTGTTTCGCACGGTAGAGCTAAGGGCTATGAATATGTGCATTATTCTTCAAACCAATATGTTCATAAGTCCTCGAAGAATTTCTCTGCTTATTCATATGCTTACCCTAACCCCTCTTATGTGAAACGAAATGGATTGGCCTCTATGCCACCATTCTCATATGGTGCTCGCAGAGTGATGAACTCTTTGCCACCCCTTCAGATGTGGGTGGTGAAGAAAAAGAACTAATCTCTTCTGCAGGGTCAGGTCTCCAGACGTGCCTTGACGTCTGAAGAATTTGCTGGGGACCTTACGAAATTGCCTGAAAGGACACAGGCTAATCATGATGAAATGAACTTACATTTCACACGTCCTCATACTGCTTATCTGAATCTTGTTGATGAAATTCATCTGATGAACTTGATATCATATTCTTCACCGATGAAGTATATGAGATCGTAAGTTGTACTAATTCATCCGCAGGATGATCAACCCAAAGCCACCGAGAGTGGGTTCTCGATAGTGGATGTACAAATCACATGACTGGTGACAAGAATCTATTGATGGATGCTCCTTATCACCTTCACATCTGAAGCATATTATCTTTCGACAAAGGCAAAAGTCAGGTATTGGGTCTTGGTAAGGTTGCGATCTCTAAGGACATACACATGGACAAAGTCATGCTTGTTGAGTCCTTAGGATACAACCTCATGTCGATCTCAATGCTTTGTGATCTTGATATGGTTGTTATCTTTGGCAAGTATCATTGTGTTGTGATTATGGAAGTGACAATTCCAAAGTCTTCGAAGGCTTTAGGAGAGGAGACTTGTATATTGTTGATTTCTCTACAGGACCACAACTAGCCGTGTGTCTACTTGCAAAAGCTTCAGAAGGCTGGCTATGGCATCGACGACTTGGTCACGCAGGCATGAGAAATTTGCACACGCTTGCGAAGAAGAAGCATGTCATTGGCATTGAGAATGTCAAATTCCTCAAGGATCACTTATGCGAACTGTGAAGGCTGGAAAAATTACCAATGCCAAGCATCCAAATGAAGACTATCATGACCACTACTCGTCCCTTGAATTGCTTCACATGGACCTCTTTGGTCCCAATCATTACTCAAATTGTCGTTAATGATGCATCTCTATATGGCTTTGTTATTGTTGATGTTTACTCTAGTTACACATGGGTACACATTGTTACTTACAAAAATCAAGTGCAGTAAGTCTTCAAACGATTTTCCTCGAGGGCTTCAACTAACTTTGGTGTGAAGATCAAGCACATCAGGAGTGACAATGGAACTGAGTTCAAGAATTCTGGCCTTGATGACTATCTTGATGAACTTGGTATCACTCATGAGTTATCCGCTCCTTATACTCCTCAAAGAAATGGCGTCGTGGAGCGCAAGAACGAACTCTTGTTGAGATGGCTCGCACTATGCTTGATGAATACAAAACGCCTAGTCGCTTTTTGGATTGATGCAATTGATATGGCGTGCCACATCATCAACAGTATATCTTCACAAATTCTTCAAGAAGACAGCCTATGAACTCCTCAACGACAAGAAACCCAATGTAAGTTATTTCAAAGTCTTCGGTGCTAAATGTTGGATTAGAGATCCTCATCACAATTCTAAATTTGCACCGAAAGCACATGAAGGTTTCATGCTTGGTTACGGAAAGGACTCGCACACCAACAGAGTCTTCAACATCACCCTTCACAAGATTGTTGACACTGTAGATGTGCGGTTCGATGAAACTAATGGCTCGCAAAGAGAGCACCTACCTTCTGTGTTAGATGAACCAGCACCTGAGGAATCTATCAAATTCAAGGCAACCGAGGATGTCATCCCTCTTGAAGAAACTGCTTTGAAGAATTCATTCTGTCTGTGAAGAACGTTGAGCTGATGCACTGAAGATAATGCTGAAAACAATGGTGCCGAGGAAAATGATCAAATTCTCGACGACAACCAGCTCATCCTCGCGTTGCAAAAAGAAGTGCAAGTGGAGAAGATCATCGATGACATTAAAGCGCCAGTCCTCTCACACGCTCAAAAGCTTCACATTTATCTAACTTTTGTGGGCATTATGCTTTTGTCTCTATCACAGAGCCCACTAAGGTAGATGAAGCATTTACTGGAGCCGGAGTGGATTCAGGCTATGCAAGAAGAATTACATCGATTCGAGCTCAACAATGTCCGGGAACCGTCAAATGTCCAGATCCTCGCAAGCATAATATCATTGGCACAAAGTGGATCTACCGCAACAAGCAAGATGAAAATGGCCTTGTGGTGAGGAATAAGGCACGACTAGTAGCTCAAGGCTACACACAGGTTGAAGGAATTGATTTCGATGAAACTTTTGCACCTGTTGCTAGAATTGGGTCTATTCGCATATTACTCGCCTATGCTAACCATCACAATGTCACTTTATATCAAATGGATGTGAAAAGTGCATTCCTCAATGGTAAGCTTGAGGAAGAAGTATATGTTGCTCAACCCCCAGGTTTTGAAGATCCAAAGAATCCTGACAAAGTCTTCAGACTTAATAAGGCCCTCTATGGTCTCAAACAAGCCCCACGGGCTTGGTATGATACATTGAAGGAATTCTTCTTGAAGAATGGCTTCACACCCGGTTCACTCGACCCTACTCTCTTTACTAAATCTTATGATGGTGAACTGTTTGTGCGCCAAATATATGTTGATGATATTATCTTTGGCTGTACTGACCAACGTTATAGTGATGAATTTGCCTATATGATGAGTGAAGAATATCAAATGTCTATGATGGGAGAGTTGAAATTCTTCTTAGGTCTTCAAATTCGTCAACAACACAATGGCATATTCATATCTCAGGAGAAATACCTCAAAGATGTCACGAAGAAATTCGGCATGCAAGATTGCAAAGGCGTAAAATTCCTATGCCCACAAATGGCCATCTATGCACCGATGAAAATGGTATTGACTTGATCACAAGGTATACCGCTCCATGATTGGTTCTTTATTGTACTTATGTGCATCTAGGCGGATATAATGCTTAGTGTTTGCATGTGTGCCCGATTTCAAGCTACAGAAGGAATCACACCATAAGGTTGTGAAGCATATTCTTCGATATCTAGCTCACACACCAACACTAGGATTATGGTACCCCAAGGGCTCTGCTTTTGATCTCATTGGATATTCGACTACGACTATGCTTTGGTGATCGTGTGGACCGCAAGTCAACTTCCGGCACTTGTCATTTCCTCGACGATCTTTGGTCCATTGCTCCTCGAAGAAAGCGAGCTGCGTATCACAGATCTCTGCGGAAGCTGAATACATTGCTCTTGGCTCGTGTTGTGCTCAATTGCTATGGATGAAGCAAACTCTCAAGGGCATCAACGTGAAGAATGTGCCTCTCTCTTTGTGACAATGAGAGTGCCATCAAGATTGCTCACAACCCAGTTCAGCACTCGAAGACAAAGCACATTCAAATTCGTCATCATTTTCTTCGTGACCATGTGTTGAAGGCGACATCTCTATCGAAAGCACGTGAAGACTGAAGAACAGCTAGCCGATATCTTCACTAAGACCTTGGATGAGAAGAAATTTAGCAAGTTGCGGTGTGAGCTAAATATCTTAGAATCTTCGAATGTTCTTTGAAAAAGACACACATCCTAACACTTATGCAAAATTGATGACTTAGATGTGCAACACATGAAGAAACGTTTTTCTTCAATCAATGAAGAATAACACTCTAAAAGTGAAGAAATTAATGAAGAATTTGATTCTCAGAACCCTACGACAATTGTACGCAGTGTCTGAAATCATCATTCTTATACGGTGGGTCACGCCACCACCAAAGTTGAAAATCTTCAAATTTGAGTTTTTCCTTAGTTTTGAAATTCTTCAGTTTTCAAATTCTTCAACTTTTCAAAATCTTCACTGTTTCCGTCGTCTTTCTTCATTGGCTATATATATATATATGGGTTTATGTCCTCTACAACATTCACTTATGGCTATTTCTTCAAGTCGCTTTTTCTGCTAATTGAATGTGATCGGACCCTTCCCCCTCTATGCTATACTCAACCCAATCTATTCACAAATTGTTCATGTGCGTTCTATTTGAAACTCGTTCAAAATCTTCACTGTGTCATTGTCAGCTGAAGAAATTGCGAACGGAACTTTAAAACTGATCTTATCCAAACTTTCGGTTTTGCCGCTCAAACCGTTCCGCATCCCACGATGCATTATTTTACTCACCCACGATCGTACATGATCTCCACTACACAGTACGTGGGTGACATATGTCGTGAGAAGGAGAATGGTCAGGGGCACGTTCGTCCCAAATCTTTGGGCGAACAGTTTTTCACCTTGTCTATAAATACCCCTCTCCCCTTCCTCACTTCTTTTACACCGCTCGACCTCTCTCTCCCGTTCGAGCTCCTCAAACCCTAGCGCCGCCGCTACTCCATCGTCGCCGGTGAGGAAGAGCTTCACTGCCTCGACCTCGTCGCCGTCGTACTCACGCCGACCGCGGAATTCCTCACTCCGCCACCGCCGTAGCTATCTTCCTCCGCCAAGTTAGGGCGTGGAAGATCTGAACAGACGAGCTTCACATCTACAACACCCAGTTCGTCGTGTTCTTCATCTACGGTAAATAAAAGTTACTTTTATTACTCGCTTTGATTCTCAAGCTTTCCTGAAAATCTTCAAAGGTGTTTATTCTTCAAATCCTCACACACAAACACGTCACAAGCTATCTGCTCTTGATTCGTTTCTCTAAGCAATCATTTTCTTCAAGATTCCTTAATTGTGTGGATCCTCGATCTGCATAACTCTGGAACCTAAGTCAAAGAACGCTTAGTGAAATTCTTCAAGGCTCATCTGGTCAAAATCCTCAAAACTTGTTCTTTTGAAAAACCTTACGAGAACGCATATGACCTCTCCAAATTCCTCGCAACTATACTCTGTTCACAGGTACACATGTCCGTCAACTGAATCACTAGGTTCTCATCAACTTAACTCATTTGCAGCGTTCCTCGAAGAAAAACTGCATACTTCTTCAGAGAACTCAATTGTTCAATTTCCTCAACTGAAGAATATGGCAGACGGTAAGAAGCCACAGAAAGGAGGAAAGAAACCTGAGGTTATGACTGCTTTTGAGATCCCTAAGGAAATTTACACTGACTACTGCACACCTGATGAAGAAAACAAAAATCAGCACAAGGTGCGCATTCAGAAGATTGAACGGAGATGGGCAAGGGAATGGAGGGAATACAGATATGTGACTCCAAAGTACATGAAGAAATTCGCTCTCAATCCTCCATGCCCAAGAGCTCCATTGGCACCTGGCCAAGTAGCTGACCCCACCAGCATCAAGCGTGTCGGGGAGGCTGATCGGACCCACGAACACCTATGGGGCCGGCGGACCAGGCCCCTTGTGGTTCGGAGGGGGGCGGAGATCGCACGAAGAGCGGATCGAGGCGAAGCACACGAGCCGTTTACCCAGCGAGCTCTCCGGAGAGATAATACTCCTACTGCTGCTTGTCTGATTGTATTCTTGCTAGGGAGCGTTGAGAGCTACAAAACCTAGCGTGAGAGAGTCTTCGAACCCCCTCTACGTTGCGCACGGGCCTCCTTTTATATGCTCAAGGGGTCTCCGACGGGCGGCAACATAGAAGAGGGTACAAATGTAAAAACAGTAGTTGGTACACCTACTTGAACAGTGTACAGTGCAATATACCTAACTCTGACGGCAAGGGACAAAAGCATTAAATGCATGTCCTTGTCGTCTAAACAGTGCAACAGAGCGCCACCGTTTGCCACGATGGCGGGCTTGTCAGCGCCGCTTATCGCTGCTCTCCGCTGGCTACACAGCCTCTTGACACGCGCGCATGGAATGGTCCCATGGCGACACGTTGATGGATGAGCTGGAGCGGAGATGAAGAGAGTTACTGCCAGCGGCAAGTGCCTTGCCGCGGCTGAATCCTGTCGCGTCGGAGGCTTGTCGCGGCGCTCGAAGTCTTCCCGCAAGCTCCTCTTGCCGGGTCTTGTCTTCTGCGTGCCTTGAGTGGCCTTCCCGGCAAGCTCCTCTTGCCGGGGCTTTGTCTTCTTGGCTAAATACTTTGTTCTTGAATGGCTTCAAAGGAGCCACGGAGGATCTTGGGGGTGACCAGGCAAACCCTGCCGCGGGGTGCTGCAACTGTCCGTGCACGAGTTCGGGATACTAGGGTACCCCTACTCTAGTACACCGACAGGAGCCCCCGGGCCTGGGCCAGACACGGTGCCGAGCTGTCGGGCGGACCCAAAAACAGTGCACGGTCACGCGGCCTTGATCACGCCGTTACTTGCCCCGGACCCACCACGTCCCCCACTAGCAAGCACGCACGAACGTGGCGTCGTGGCGAGAGATCGTGGGCGTGGTCATGGGGGGTTCTTTATTAGGAAAAGCGGAACGTCCGCCCCCTCTCCGTCCTTATAAACAGGAGAAACCGGGGCAGATCGTCCACCTCGCCATTGCTGTCTTGCCCATAAAACCACCGCCGCTCCCCCCTTCTTCTCCAGTGCGAAGAGAGCAGCGCTCCGCCCCCTTTCACCACAAGCACACTCGACGTCGTCGACCTCCTCCACCGCCTCCGCCATGGCTCCGAAGGCCGACAAGGGGAAGGGGTGAAATCGCCGAGGCGCTAGCTTCATGGGCGCGCGCAAGGAGCGGGCCATCTTCTCCCCCAGCTCGACGCTGAAGGAGGCTGAGGGAGGGCTTCTACCTCTTCCGGTCGACGGAGACGCATGCATCCGCTGACGAAGGTACTCCCGCCACCGCGTCGGATTTAGCCCCAATCGGGTATCCTTTCTTTGCCTTTTTCTTCTATTGCGGGCTCTGCCCTTCTTTTCAAGTTCTTCTGCGATATCATGAACACATATGGCTTCCGCCTCCTTGATTTCACTCCCAACGCTGTCTTGACCATGGCAGTTTTCGCACACCTTGCGAAAACTTTGTCGGAGTCCACCCAAATGTGGCACTCTTCCGCCATTTCTTCGTGCCCCTGCCGAAAAGAGGAGAGCCGTCACGGAGGGATAGCTTGTGTCTCCGTGGATCGGCAAGAAAGAAGCCTATCTGGAAGGAGAGTTCCGTAACAAGTGGGAGGAGTGGAGAGCTAACTGGTGTTGGATCAGAGAGGAGAACCCGCAGCCCTCTTTGCCGTGCTCCAAACCCCAATAGTGCGCGGCAACGATTGGAGCAACTTGGCGCTGGAGGATGCTAGGTTGAAGATAGCTGTGACCCGGATTTTGCGCCTCAGGCTTGCCGGACTAACCGTATGCGCAGTTGGCGTAGACTTCCTTCGCCGCCGCATCGCTCCCTTGCAGGAAAGGAGGAGGCTTGCTTGGGAGTTCCAAAATGCGGCAGACATCATGAGGCTGCGCCCGGGTCTCAATTGGAATTTCACCGTCTTGGAGCTGGATGCGATGCTGCTAGAGCTGTTCAAGAATGACCCCGATCACCCCGAGTGGTTTAGGATGCCGAGGGGGGTCGTCCCATTGTGCAACAACTCAGCGCTCGACCGCATCCGCGCTATGATGCCGTTGTGCGATTCCCATGGGATCGTTCCAACCTGGCAAGAGCCTTCCGACGAGATCGTGCAGCAGTTCTTGACACCTTGGAAGAAGTGCAGATCCGCCCGATCGGCGAAGAGGCTCACCCGTGACACCACCGACGAGGAGATGGTGTGCATTGCCACCAGGCTGGAGGAGGCGGCAGCAGCTGCTGGCGCTGGCGTCTTCGGGTACACCGTGGAGGAGGCGGACGCAGCTGAGGCGGCAAGCCTTGCCGAGCGAAGGGAGTTCGCCGGTGAGGAAGAGCTTGTCGCACCCGAGGCTGAGTCGAGCGGACCAGTCGAGGGCGCTTCAGCTCCACCTCCCAGCGACCTGCCGCCAACGGAGCCCCCGACTCCGCCGAAGAGGCGTCTCCGCAAGGCCGGAGACGAGACGGGGCGGCAGACGGGCCACAGCCGCATCACCGCGCGACGCGCTGTACCGCGGCAAGCGATGTTGCCGCAGGAGCACCCCACACTGCTACGACAACTGGGGCGGGATCCTCCCGTGCCACCGCTGACGCCTCCGCCAAGCGGCGAAGAGAGCCCTCCTCCGCCTGCCGCACCGGAGGCGAGCCGGAGTTTGACTTCTCCATGCTTAGCTCCGAGGAGGAAGAAGAAGAGTAAGCTTCAATATTGTGCTTGTATTTCTTCAATTTCGTTGCTTTATCTTGAATCTGACTTGCTTCGTTCTGAACTTTTTCCTTTTCAGGACGCTAGCCCAGAGAGCGTCGAAGAAAGCCAAGACCCCGGTGGTTGTCGTTGAGGATGATTCACACAGGCAACAGGAGGCGCATCTGAGACCCCTTGCCGGACCCGGCAACCCTTCCTCAGAGCAGCCCCCAGCACAGCCCCCAGGGTAAGTATGCGGTTTTTCTCCTTACTGTTGGGTGTGCATGGGTGCTTCTTCTTCATAAACATCTGATTGTTGGTTTGTGTAGGAGCAGAGCGGCCTCATCAGGAGGGCCCGGAAGCCGCCCCCGAAATTCTGTCTGCTTCGACTACGCCGCCAAGGGAGGATTCTCCGGCAAGGGAGCGTCCTCCGGCAAAGGAGGCTACTCCGGCAAGGGAGGCTACTCCGGCAAGGGAGGCTACTCCGGCAAGGGACAGCACTAGTGATCCTCCAATGGTCGAGACCACGGCTGCATATCCCATTGCAGGTAATCCCTTTGCGCGAAAATTTTCCTTGGGCTTGGTCTTCTTCTGTTTTTCTTTGAATATTTGCTTGACTTTCTTTCCTCGTGCGCCCTGGAGCAGATGGAGACCGAGGTCGCCCGGTGAAGGGACGCCAAGGCAGCAACATTGAAGGTTGCCGTCGTGGAAGAAGAAACCCGGGACGAGCCTTTGTCGGTGAGGAGGCCACCGAGGCTACCGCCACGAAGCTGGCGAGGGTGCAGTGATCGGTGTGGCCACTGAAGCCGCAGGAGCGCCAGGCGCTGCACCGACCGCCGACTCCCCCGCCGCTGCTGCAGCGTCGGGCTCCGAAGAGCCCCAGCCCGGCGCCTACTTGAAGGCCGGCGACGGTGTCTTTGTCAAGCTCCCATGGGAGTCGAGCTCCAGGGCGCCGATCGAAGGAGAGACCTTCGACCTAGAGCTGCTCGCCTTGCGGCTGTGTTGAGTGGGCAGCGCCGAGCAGCGGCGAGTCGAGGAGGAGCAGCTGTTGAAGAAAGCTTCTGTCGCTCTACCGCGCCCGGCAAGCCAAGTTGGAGTCAGGGAAGCACTTGTCGCGGCGAGGCGGACATGGAGAAGCCGAGAAGAGCTCGGGCGCCAACCAAGAAACTCTCCGGAACATAGCAGAAGCGGAGCAACTTGCGGAAGAGCGCCTGACCTTCATCCTTGAGAAGGCCCTTGGTGAGGAGAGGAAGCCGCTGGCGCCGAGAAGCTCTCAGCGCAAGAAAGCGAGCTGGCGCCAGCGGAAGGTCAACCTGGACAGCCATGAGGAAGAGCTTGTCGGCGTGCGAGAGTCACTTGGTGGGGCGCAAGGAAGCGAAGGATCTTTACCCGTGACGCCGAGGCCGCCAAGGAGGGTTAAAGCGAAGGTGGCTGGTGGAGGCGATCTCGGAGAAGCGGCGAGCTTGCAGCGCTCAAGCCTTGGCCTGTGAAGAACGCCTACACTCTTGGCGAGTTGCGGGCCCGTCTCGATAGAACAAGAGCTCGGCGCGCCAAAGATTAAAGCAGATCTTGTTTGGTGACCACTCACAGCCTGTGAGCTGGGCCAGGCGCCAAGGAGGCGGGAGGTGGGCTGTTGGAGGCGATCAAGGCCAAAGAGGAGCTCTTTGGCGGATGTTGTTGCCACCAGGCACCTTGAGGGAGAGTGTGGAGCATTGGACCCGAAGGTCTTGTGGATCTGCTTGACATCCTAGCGAGTTGATGGAGGCGGGGATGGCGGATCTTGCATACTCCTCCGGCCGCGCACCTCCAACCCAGCGCCAAGCTCAGCTTATTCTTCAAGGCGTGGTGGCGGGCCTCCAGCTGACTCCGGGAAGAGGTCCCAAAGCGGCTGGCCGAGGAATCATGCCGAGATCGTGCGAGAGCCCTCGAGAAGGTGTTGATGAAGGTGGCCTTCCGCAATCCAGGCCTCAACCTCAACGGCGTCCTCAGATCCTTGCCGCCAGATGACAACATGGAGGAGCTCAAGGCCCTTGTCGCGCCCATCGTGGACAAGGTGAACAAGATCAAGAGGATTGATGGCGACCGCGTAGACTAGGCCGCCAATTTTATCTTTCCCTTGTCGCTGCTGATCATGTTTAGAACAATTCATTAGATCTTTACTGATGTGGAGCGACAAGGGCCTTGAGCTCCTCCACGTTGGCATCTGGCGGCAAGGATCTGAGGACGCCGTTGAAGTTGAGGCCTGGATTGTGGAAGGCCACCTTCATCAACCTTGCTCTGCACGCAATCTGGCGTGATTCCTCGGCCGTGGGACCTCTTCACTGGATGGAGGCGTCTTGAAGTAAGTTAAGCTGGCTGGGTTGGAGGTGCTCGTCGAGCAGATCGGCTCCAGCGACTCGGCAGCCTACCAATGACTTCTCGGCGCTCTGGTGGCTCCATGACGCTCTGAGCTGATCTGATTCGGCGTGTTCTTATTGTCGCTCATGAAGAACTTGGCGCTGATCGCTTGGCGAGCTCGTGGATCGAGATGGCGGTGGAGTCGTCGTCGAGGTGGATCCGGCGAGTCGGCGATCTTGGCCTTAGGCGGAGAGTGCATGGTGGTTGCACCTCCACAAGTCTCGCCGCCACCCGGCTCGTGCCTTGTCGTCTTGCCGTGGCAGTGATGTAGTTGGTTGTCGCGGAGCGTCGCCGTTGGCGAAGCCAATGAGGCTCTGTATGGTAGCCCTCCATTCATCGACCTTGTCGGCCGTTGGAGGGTAATCCAGAAGCAGCTGAGCTCTCGCCAGAGCCTCTCTTTGGAGTAGTGGGTGGCAATGGTGAGCGGTGTGAGGAGCGGGATATGCCGGACTTCTAACTATGTTAGAAGGAATAGCCTCCCGTCCAGCGACCGTATCTACTTCGTGCCAAAGACGTTGGCGTGCACGCTGGTCTTGAGGGTCTCGAGATCCTCCAGGTCGGTCTTGATCCAACGAGCGTATGGTATTGTGAATACCATGAAGCTGTTGGTCCCACGTCTCCTGAGATGGGCGCGGGGGGTGTGCGGACGCCGAGGTTTGCGACCTTGTCCTTGGACTTGGCAACGCCACGAACTCCTTGCGGCGCCCGTTCTTCCGCGGCGTCTGCTCCACCACCCGCTTTGCTCCGGTGATGGCGGAGTGCAGCGCGGACGGCTCTGCTGCCGCCGGAGCCTTCTTCTTCGGTGGCATGTCGCGGAAGATGTTGAAGATGATGAAGACGCTGCTCGTGTGCACGCCGGATCAGGTTCACACGGCCTCGACGCCCCCTACCTGGCGCGCCAAAGATGTCGGGGAGGCTGATCGGACCCACGAACACCTATGGGGCGGCGGACCAGGCCCTTGTGGTTCGGGGGCGGAGATCGCATGAAGAGCGGATCGAGGCGAAGCACACGAGCCGTTTACCCAGCTTCGGAGCTCTCCGGAGAGATAATACTCCTACTGCTGCTTGTATGATTGTATTCTTGCTAGGGAGCGATGAGAGCTACAAAACGTAGCGTGAGAGAGTCTTCGAACCCCCTCTACGTTGCGCACGGGCCTCCTTTTATATGCTCAAGGGGTCTCCGACGGGCGGCAACATAGAAGAGGGTACAAATGTAAAAACAGTAGTTGGTACACCTACTTGAACAGTGTACAGTGCAATATACCTAACTCTGACGGCAAGGGACAAAAGCATTAAATGCCTGTCCTTGTCGTCTAAACAGTGCAACAGAGCGCCACCGTTTGCCACGATGGCGGGCTTGTCGGCGCCGCTTATCGCTGCTCTCCGCTGGCTGCCTGACCTCTTGACCTGCCAGCGCATGGAATGGTCCCATGGCGACACGCGGCGATGGATGAGTGGAGCGGAGATGAAGAGGTTGCTGCCGCGGCAAGTGCCTTGCCACGGCTGAATCCTTGTCGTCGAAGGCTTGTCGGCGCTCCGAGTCTTCGGCAAGCTCCTCTTGCCGGGGTCTTGTCTTCTGCGTGCCTTGAGTGGCCTTCCGGCAAGCTCCTCTTGCCGGGCTTTGTCTTCTTGGCTAAATACTTTGTTCTTGAATGGCTCCAAAGGAGCCACGAGAGGATCTTGGCGGTGACCAGGAGCAAACCCTGCCATGAGGGTCAGAATCTGTCTGCGTCTGCAGTTCGGGATACTAGGGTACCCCTACTCTAGTACACCGACAAAGCGTGGTGAGGACTTTCCTGAAGAATGGGCTAAGCGCCTAGCTAAATTGGCAAGACAAGCCAAGGAGGCAGTGAAGAAATTCAATGAGGATTCTGCCACTGCTACTGCTACTGAGGCCTCGGTCAAACCGAGGAAATCCATGCCAAAGAAGTCTGCTCATAAGCCAAGTGCTTCACCATCAGCGCCCTCACGGCCAAGTTCCTCAGCAGCGCCCTCACGGCAAATTCCTCACACTGCTACAGCTCCACCAAAGTCCTCAACAGCTCCGTCAAAGTCCTCAGCTCCTGTGCATCTGGCTACATGTCAAAGGACTGCTGGTTTCTCGATTGCCTCTGGAGTTTCAGCAAGTTCCTCAGCAGCACGAATTTCATCATCTGGCCCAACTCTGCTGAAGACCAAAGCAATAGCTGGACGAGGTCCTCGGCCAAGTCCAAAGAAGAAACAGGTTGCATTCCATGTGCCTTATGATGATGAAGCTTCTGATGATGAACTTGCGGAAATCATCAGAGATCGCCAAGAAAGGGCCGCTAGAGCCAAAGGCACATTTGTGCCACTGTTGTTGGATCCGAGAAAAATCCTCGATTATATTGATCTCTGGCACAAGGATCCAAATACCCCTATGCCAGACTTGCATCTGAACCCTGGACAAAGTCATATGTTGACCCATTTCATCGCTGAAGAGAAATGGAAGTTTGAAAAGGCAAGAGAGATCAAGAAGGCTCAATACAGAAAGGAGAAGTTCCTGAAGAAAAACGTTGTCAAAATGACACCTGAGGAACTTCTCAAGGTCCAGACTGAAATTCAAGACCTCAGCAAAAACTTCGTTTCTTATTATGCTGATTGGCAAGGAGCCAAGGTCAGATTCGTCAACCTGACGAAGAAATTCACAATTATTGCTGCCCCAACGCAACATGAAATTCCTCAGGCTGAAGCCTCAGCTCAGCCAACTGAAGAACATGCCAGACCTGGCGATGACGTTCAATTGCGATGAAAATGCTAGTTCGAGGCTGATGATTCTATTCCGGCGCGAAGAAATTGCCAGGGCATCCACTAGTGGTGCGCCTGAAGAAACTGAACAAGACAGGGCAACTGCATCAGTTGCGCCTGAAGAAATTCAACCAGATTCCTCAGCTCCTCCTGCGCCAACACCAACTCCAATTCTTCCATCTGCCTCTGATGTGAAGAAAACCAAGGCTGCAGAACGAGCTGCAGTGAAGAAAAGGAAGGCATCAGCTGTGTCACATTCTTCGGCTGTGAAGAAAATGAAGCCAATGACCAGCTCATTTGAAAATCCAATTGATGATGTTCCTATTTCCTCCATGCCATCAAAGGACCTTGTTCCTTTTGGAGAAGACTATGAGATCCCAATCGGATCTGATGAAGAACATCATTCTGCTGCTTCGTCAGAGTATATTGATGAAGAAATTGAAGTGGACGCAATCCCTTCAACCCCAGTCATTTCCTCACCTATGCCTCAGTTCACGGTGAGAAGGCTGGTGTTGAGGAAATTGAAGATGAAGATGTGGATATAGGGTGCACCACACGGTGATGAATGATGACTTTTGGGAAAGTGCATCCCAATACTCCTCTCTTCACCCGCTCCAACAGATTCCTCGGTCCCTGCACAAACAGTCCAAATGGACTCAAAAAACTCAACCCACCTGCTTGTGCATGAAGAAATTCCAGCCACTAGTGCCGATGAACTGCTGTCACGATCCACAGATCGCACTGTTGAGGAACAAGAAATTCCTCAGCCTGAAGAACCTGAACTTGCGATTCCTGAGGTGGTGATGCAACTCACTGACACTCCTCTGCCCAAGCAAAAGAATCCGCTCTCAAGCAAACAAAAGTTCAAGGCTGATGATTTCTTTGCCGGGCACGTATTCTTCACTAACTATAATCCATATGATTACGCTGCGCATAAGGAAGAGGCATTACGGACTGCCAGCCAAGCCAACTTCTATTCCTCGGTGCTCTTCAACAAAGACAAAGTCTTGATCATGCTAATATTCCTCATGTGGACATGGAGTCTACGCCGGGCTTTGAGCCAGTTCTCGGTGTTCTTCACGATGCAGACTTACGAATTTCTGCTTGATATCTCGTGGTGAAATGAAGAACTAATTCTTCAATTCTGTGCAGTGTTGCACATCACCGGAGACGCTGAAGACGTGAACTCATGGGTATTAGACTGGATGTCTGAAAATACTCACTACAAGGCACCTGCAACTGAATTGCTTCGTGCTCTACCACTCAGTCCTCCCCTTGATGGTGCTCGTTGTATCTACAACGAACCATAACTTTCAAATCACTATATGCAAGTGCTGACTTTGAAGCCAAGGCAGGCCCCAAGAACCAAATTCCTCGTCAAGGAATTATTGTATGTGCCTCGGACTATCTATCGGATTACAGCGAAGACAATGAGTCCTATCAAAGGCCACGACTCGAATGATGAAGAAATCGTTGGCATCATGAAGAATATGCTTTTCAACATCATCCATGGCGTTCCGTCAACTTCCATGATTTCTTCATGAGGACTCGCAAACGTTGCTATGTCACCATTTGAGCTGAAGCCTTATGCGCCTTTGGATAATGAGATTCATCGGGACAAGGTCTTCACTCAATTACAAGGTTGATACTTTGAACCACTGCAGCTACTTGCCCCCGATTGAAGTCCTCAAACGGACATTTACCTCAGATGATAACAAGGGCAAGGCTACTGCTGTGATCGATGAAGGCATTCGTCCATTGGATGGACAGTTTCGCAAAGCAGCATCCTACTCCAACAATGATGACTCTGCCACACATGACTCTGCCGCAATTACCTCAGTCAAGCAAAGTTCTCAAGCTACTGAACCCAGGGTGATGACTGATCGTGAGTTACTCCTCAGTCTTCATCAGAAGGTTGATCGCAATCATAAATGGGTCAAGCGTCAGTTTGGTTCAATTCTTCACAACATGACCTCAACACACAATGCAGTGAAGAAAAACCACTACTACCTCCATGAAACCTTCAAACGCACCTGGGCTGTTCTTTCACATGTCTATAGTGCAGAAGAACTGACGTCAATGGGACTCAAGGAAGAATTTGATTGGTCTGCACCTCCTCCAAAGAAATACAAGAAGGTCAAAGTTCCTTCCTTGGTGGCCAGCTCCTATTCTTCATCACGCGACACTGATGAAAATGAAGACTTGGACGACACATGGCAGGTCCTACTACAACAACCGACCCCAACAACGTCTGGCGCTCCTTCTTCAACTTGAAATTCTTCAGGAGCGTTAGTCCTCAGTTTCGATCCTTTTGTTCATTCGATGACAAAGGGGGAGAAATTTGAGTTAGTCTTCAAGCGGGTCTAGTTTATTGCCTATATACAGTAATTTATTTTTTGTTAAGTTACAACTCTCGTTCTTCTGAAACTTTTATTGGATCGAGTTGTAATCTTAAACCCAATGGTGCTTCGATACTTTTGATGCATTATGCTCTTGCACTACGCTCTGATTCTCTTGAGCTCCTTGAAAATCTTCATAGCAAATCTATTTGAGCTCTGATACTCTTGATGCGTTATTTTGCATGCTTGTTCCTCATTAATGTTATCGCACGCATGCTGAATTACATCAAGCACCATATTTCATCATGCATTTCAAATTCTTCATGATTCAACTCTTCAAATGTGCATTGCCTCAAAAGCAAATTCCTCACTATGCACATCTTCAGGGGGGGAGTTCTTCTATATCTTGCAATCAAATTCTTCATTATCAGTGTTTACACTTCATATGTTTATCCCCGTTGAAAACTTAACCTATATTGTCATCAATCACCAAAAAGGGGGAGATTGTAAGTGCATCTAGTGCCCTTAGTGCTTTTGGTGGATTGAAGACTTATAGGTTAAGGAACTAATGCATTTGTGAGTGTACACAGGTCTATAAGTCTATGAGGAGTTTGATATTTACAGTGAAAGTCGACCCCCTAAAAATGAAGTTCTTCGACTGAAGACTTTGATATTCTGAAGACTTTCTGAAGACTTTGAAAGTGAAGAAATTGGTGTGACCTTGAAGACTTGGTATTCATTTGAGGAATATGAAGCGTGAAGACTTTTGTTTTCGTAGTTTCATTTTCTCTTTCTTGAGTCATAGGAAACACCGTACTGTTAAAGGGGGTCGAGGAAATACTAAGGAAAAATTTCCATGTGATGCTCAACTCAAAATCCTACACCTACCAATCCCTTCGAGTGAAGCCTTTGGAAATCTCATACTGTTCAGTCAATTTCTTCATGATGAGACGAAGTTCTTCTAGTCATTGAGGAATTTGTTCGACCGAGGAGTTAGGAATTCGCCAAAGGCGGATTGCCTACACAGTGAGGAACATGATAGCCCCGAGGAATTTGAGAGTCAAATTTCCGACCGCTGTCTGCGGCGCCACTGTCCCAAAATATCTTATCCACCTAACGGTCATATCATTGAAGGGCATTTATGTCTTATCATGTCGGGCTGCTCCCTAGGCTATAAATAGCCGCCCCCTACAACCACTAGCTGGTTGGCTGCTCCGAGAGAACTTGACACTTGTCATTTGAGAGCAACCCATCTGTGAGGACTTTGAGCGAAAATCATCGGTGAGGAAAACCCAAAAACCAAACCCCTACATAAACCCAAAGTGATTGAGCATCACAGAAGAGATTGATCCTGCGTGGATCCGACGCTTGTTACCTTTGAAGACTGTGCTTCTTCCAGACGGTTAGGCGTCATGGTCTAGAGCATCCAAGAGGAATTGTGGATCGCCGAGTGACCAAGTCTGTGAAGGTTTGGAAGTCGCCTCAAGACTTACCACGAGTGATTGGACGAGGTCTGTGTGACCTTAGTTCAAGGAGAATACGGTGAGGACTTGGTGTCTGAGCGTGCTTTCGGCGACTGGGTGTCCGGACTGTGTGTCCTCGACTTTAAATACTCAGCCGATCCAACCCATCGCATAACCGAGACAAAGAGTTGGAAATGGTCTACCAAATCATTGTCTTCACCAACCTAATCGGTTCTATTTCCTCAACCCTTTCATTTCCTCATTCTTGTGTTGAGTGTTTGTTCATATCATGTTTGAAGACTTTGATCAAGACTTTCTCAATTTCCTCAGTTCAATTTCTTGATCTGCTTTGTCTTCATCTAGTGTTATCCTGTGATTATGCTTTCTGTACTCTGTGCTAGTCTTCATTTCATCATGATGACCATGCGTGTATTCTGTTATGCTTACTTCTGAGTACTTATTCCGCTGCTAATAGTTCTTCGTTAAGGAATTTCCTCACCGGCAAATTCCTCAGTGAAGAATTCATAAAAATCGCCTATTCACCCCCCCTCTAGTCGACATAACGCACTTTCAATTAAGGACTTCTCTAAAATATCCAGGCCTCTGACTAATCTCTTACAAAAAGATATTCCTTTTGTCTTTGATGATGATTGTGTAGAAGCATTTGAAATACTTAAGAAAGCATTGATTTATGCACCTATTGTTCAGCCACCTGATTGGAATTTACCCTTTGAAGTTATGTGTGATGCTAGTGATTATGCTGCAGGTGCTGTTCTAGGACAAAGAGTTGATAATAAATTAAATGTTATACAATATGCTAGTAAAACTCTAGACAATGCCCAGAGAAATTATGCTACTACTGAAAAAGAATTTTTAGAAGTTGTATTTGCTTGTGATAAGTTCAGACCTTATATTGTTGATTCTAAAGTAACTGTTCACACTGATCATGCTGCTATTAAATACCTTATGGAAAAGAAAGATGCTAAACCTAGACTTATTCGATTGGTTCTATTGCTACAAGAATTTGATTTACATATTATTGGTAGAAAGGGAGCTGAGAACCCCGTTGCAGACAACTTGTCTAGGTTAGAGAATGTTCTTGATGACGCACTACCTATTGATGATAGCTTTCCTGATGAACAATTAGCTATCATAAATGCTTCTCGCACTGCTCCATGGTATGCTGATTATGCTAATTACATTGTTGCTAAATTTATACCACCTAGTTTCACATACCAGCAAAACAAAAAGTTTTTCTATGATTTAAGACATTACTTCTGGGATGACCCACACCTTTATAAAGAATTAGTAGATGGTGTTATTAGATGTTGTATACCTGAGCATGAACAGGAATAGATCCTACGAAAGTGTCACTCCGAAGCTTATGGAGGACACCACGCTGGAGATAGAACTGCACATAAGGTATTGCAATCCGGTTTTTATTGGCCTACTCTCTTCAAAGATGCTCGTAAGTTTGTCTTGTCTTGTGATGAATGTCAAAGAATTGGTAATATTAGTAGACGTCAAGAAATGCCTATGAATTACTCACTCGTTATTGAACCATTTGATGTTTGGGGCTTTGATTATATGGGACCGTTTCCTTCCTCTAATAGGTATACACATGTTTTAGTTGTTGTTGATTACGTTACTAAGTGGGTAGAAGTTGTTCCAACTAGTAGTGCTAATCATAACACCTCTATTAAGATGCTTAAAGAAGTTATTTTTCCGAGGTTTGGAGTCCCTAGATATTTAATGACTGAGGGTGGTTCACATTTTATTCATGGTGCATTTCGTAAAATGCTTGCTAAGTATGATGTTTATCATAGAATTGCATCCCCTTATCACCCACAGTCTAGTGGTCAAGTAGAATTGAGTAATAGAGAGCTCAAATTAATTTTCAAAAGACTATCAATAGATCTAGAAATAATTGGTCCAAGAAACTTGATGATGCATTACGGGCCTATAGAACTGCATATAAAAATCCTATGGGCATGTCTCCAGTTTATGGAAAAGCATGTCACTTACCTCTCGAACTAGAACATAAGGCATATTGGGCCATTAAAGAGCTCAATTATGATTTCAAACTTTCCGGTGAGAAGAGGTTATTTGGCATTAGCTCACTTGATGAATGGAGAACCCAGGCCTATGAGAATGCCAAACTATTTAAAGAAAATGTTAAAAGATGGCATGACAAAAGGATACAAAAGCGCGAGTTGAATGTAGGTGATTATGTGTTGCTATTCATCTCCTGTTTAAGATTTTTTGCAGGAAAACTTGTCTCCAAATGGGAAGGTCCTTACGTTATCGAGGAGGTCTATCGCTCCGGTGCCATAAAAATCAACAACTTCGAAGGCAGAAATCCGAAGGTGGTGAACGGTCAAAGAATCAAACATTATATCTCAAGTACTCCAATAAATGTTGAAACCAATGTTATTGAAACCGTAACCCCGGAGGAATACATAAGAGACACTTTCCAGAACCTTTCAGACTCCAAAAAGGAATAGGTACGTGGTACGGTAAGTAAACCGACTCCAAAACAGTTCTAATGGCAATTTTTCTCCGTTTTGGAATATTTAAGAAAATAGGAAAATAAGAAGCAGTCTAAGAAGGACACGAGGCATCCACGAGGGTGAAGGGCGCGCCCCCTGCCTCGTGGGCACCTCGTGTGCCCCCCGGACTCTGTTTTCTTGCACGATACTTCTTTTGGTCGGTAAAAATTCATTATATAATCTCCCGAAGGTTTTGACCACTGTACCAAGCAAATATCCTCTGTTTTTGTTTAGAGCTGTTTTTCTGACAGATCTAGATCACCATGACGTCTCCAAGTGCCCCCAAGGACAAGTTCTTCAAGATGGTCATCAACCCCTACCTCGCGGAAGTGCTGCAACATCCTCAAACCATTGAGATGCGTGAGGGGTTGCTGCACATCCGCGATGTTGAGGGACCAAGGAGGACCGGAAGCGTGGAGACAAGGCTTGAAGCAATGGAGCAACAAGTTTTCAAGTGTTAGGAGATGGTGGAGCGTGGACTCGACACCAATCACATAATGATCACGAAGTTCACCAACAACCACAAGCTGGACGCCAAGGACATTGGGGAGGCCATCTTCAAGCTTCACGAGAAAATCGAGCACCTCCAAGCCCAGATCTATGACCCGCAAAACCAAAACTGTGAGTATGAATATAGATTCAAGAGGATGAGTTTGGCTGCAGATTTGAGGATCCCAAAGACTCGATCATCCTTCTATGATGGTGAGCCTATGCCTTGGAAGATGGATGACAAGCCTACATCATCAACAACTCCATCTCCTTCACCGGCAAAAGAGATATAATCACATGGGTATGGGCACTCCCCTTGGCAACTGCCAAGCTTGGGGAGGTGCCCCGGTATCGTATCACCATCACACTCCTATCTTTACCGTTTTTCTTAGTTCGATCCTTTTGGTAATATCTTGATCTAGTAGAATAAAGTTTTGGTATGATTTAGTTTTGATTTTTGCTTTATGATCCTTCTTTGTAATCGAGTCCGTGAGCTATATATATAATAAAGATTAGTGTTGAGTCAAGGCCTTGATTATCTTGCTATGATCTTGAGGGAATAAAAATAAAAGAAAGAGAAATAATAAAAAGAAATAAAAGAGATCATATTGATCTTATGGAGAGTAATGACTTCACATATAAAGAGTATGATGAATAAAAGTTGTTGAGAGTTTACAAACTTAGTTTTGGTCATCGTTGCAATTAATAGGAAGTAATAAAGAAAGAGAGGTTCTCACATATAAATATACTATCTTGGACATCTTTTATGATTGTGAGCCCTCATTAAAGTATGACATGCTAAAGAGTTGATGTTGGACAAGGAAGACAACGTAATGGGTTATGTTTTCTTATATCCGAAATAAAGTATATTGTCATGCATCATCCAACATGTTGAGCTTGCCTTTCCCTCTCATGCTAGCCAAATTCTTTGCACCAAGTAGACATACTACCTGTGCTTCTGAATACCCTTAAACCCAGTTTTGCCATGAGAGTCCACCATATCTACCTATGGATTGAGTGAGATCCTTCAAGTAAGTTGTCATGTTGCATGCAATAAAAATTGCTCTCTAAATATGTATGATTTATTAGTGTGGAGAAAATAAAATGTATACGATCTTGTGATATGGAAGCAATAAAAGCGACAGACTGCATAATAAAGGTCCATATCACAAGTGGAAATATAAAGTGATGTTCTTTTGCATTAAGATTTCGTGCATCCAACCATAAAAGCACATGACAACCTCTACTTCCCTCTGCGAAGGGCCTATCTTTTACTTTTGTCTTATACCTTATACAAGAGTCATGGTGATCTTCACCTTTCCTTTTTACGTTTTATCCTTTGGCAAGCACCTTGTGTTGGAAAGATCCTGATATATATATCCAATTGGATGTAAGTTAACATGAATTATTATTGTTGACATTACCCTTGAGGTAAAAGGTTGGGAGGCAACATTATAAGCCCCTATCTTTCTCTGTGTCCGATTAAAACTCCATACCCATAAGTATTGCGTGAGTGTTAGCAATTGTGAAAGACTAAATGATAGTTGAGTATGTGGACTTGCTGAAAAGCTCTTATATTGAATCTTTCTGATGTTATGATAAATTGCAATTGCTTCAATGACTGAGATTATATTTTGTTAGTTCTCAATGAAGTTTCTGATTCATACTTGACATTGTGAATGGATTATCACTTGAGCATAAGAAATCATATGAATATATATATATATATATATATATATATATATATATGTTGCTGTTATAAGAATGATCATGATGCCATCATGTCCGTATTTTATTTTATCGACACCTCTATCTCTAAACATGAGGACATATTTATCGTATCGGCTTCCGCTTGAGGACAAGCGAGGTCTAAGCTTGGGGGAGTTGATACGTCCATTTTGCATCATGCTTTTATATCAATATTTATTGCATTATGGGCTATTATTACACGTTATGTCACAATACTTATGCCTATTCTCTCTTATTTTACAAGGTTTACATGAAGAGGGAGAATGCCAAGAATTTGGAATTCGGCTGGAAAAAGAGCAAAGATTAGAAACCTATTATGCACAACTCCAAAAGTCCTGAAACTCCACGGAAGTTATTTTTGGAATTAATAAAAAATATTGAGTGAAGAATCCACCAGAGGGGGCCCACACCCTGGCCACGAGGGTGGGGGGCATGCCCTACCCCCTGGGCGCGCCCCCTGCCTCGTGGGCTCCCTGGCAGGCCTTCGATGCTCATCTTCTGCTATATGAAGTGTTTTACCTGGAAAAATCATAAGCAAGCTTTCGGGAAGAAACTCCGCCGCCACGAGGCGTGAGCTCATGGCGGAACTAATCTAGGGCTCCGCAGAGCTGTTCTGCCGGGGAAACTTCCCTCTAGGAGGGGGAAATCATCGCCATCGTCATCACCAACGATCCTCTCATCGGGAGGCGGTCAATCTCCGTCAACATCTTCTCCGGCTCCATCTTCTCTCAAACCCTAGTTCATCTCTTGTATCCAATCTTTGTCCCAAAACCTCAGATTGCACTACAAAAAAAAGACACATCCGTGACATTTTGGGCCGAACGAATTTTTTTCTGTCATACTTATGACACTTCTATGAAGATAATTGTTGACAAAACCCGGTATCATCATAGATGTGGTGGGGTCCTACTTCTATGACAAAAAATCATGACAGAAAATGGGATTTTCGTCCTGGGCGGGCCGGAGACGCAGTTGCATGACATACTTTGGGCCGTCCATGACGGAAAAAACCGTGGTAGAAGCGAGGGCGCGGAAAATATCGGGGAGTCCCCGGTTACGGTGGGTGGTTGGGGGCCGAGCGATGCGTGTTTCTCTCGTATGTACGCGCGTGTGTGCGAGGCATTGGGCTCTAACTGAACCCGAGCGATTGCACTGCAGGCTACACGTTACTGAACCCGAGCGATCGATCGATGGCTATTAACTGAACCCGATCGAGCGATTCCTTAGCTACTGCTGCTGACTGAAGCCGATCGATCCTGCCTCTGGATGAGCGATTGAGCGCTATGGGGGGTTGGATGAATAGTTCCGGTGGGGGTGGATGAACAGGACCTGTGGCGTTGCCTCTGGATGAACAGGACCCCGATCGATCGAGCCAGTTGGGGCTGGATGAATAGGACCCCGTGGAGGGCAGGATGAACAGGACCACCCCGTGGAGGGCAGGATGAACAGTAAAGGGTGGAGGGCTGGATGAACAGTAGCCCGTGGAGGGGTGGTTGAACAAGAGCCCGTGGAGAGGGCTGGTTGAATAGTAGCCGGTGCAGTAGCACGCGGTGGAGGCTGGATGAACAAGAGCCCGTGGATGAACAGTCATAGGTGGAGGCTGGAGGAGGTCGACGGTGGATGAACAGTAGCCCGTGGAGGCTGGAGGGGGTCAACGGTAGAGATGAACAATATCCCGTGGAGTTCCGTTTTGCGGTACGCCACACCCCTCCCGATGAACAAGACCCCCGTTTCGACCATAGCGCTCCAACACAAGTCCGCTTCTCTGCTTTTGGCACGCCACACCCTCCCGATCAACAGGACCCCATTTCGACCATAGGAGGTCCGCTTCCTCCGCTTTGCGGTATGCTGCACCCTCCGGCGAACAGGTTCCCGTTTCAAACGTGGCCGGTCGAACACAAGGCCACTTCCTCCGTTCTGCGGTATGCCATGCCTCGTTTCCATCGGCTTTTCCGTCCAAGCCCTCCCAATGAACACGACGACGCATTCCGTTCTGACCCAGCCGGTTGGCTCCCCATGAACACGATGACGACGTTGTTTCTCCGTTCCGACCCAGCCATGTACACAAGCCCTGGCTGTACGTATGCGCGAGTAGGCGTTCGAGACCACCGTCAGATGTACGTGACGCGGGTCAGATTTTCTTTCTTGCACATCGCCGTCAGACGTGCGTACGCAGTACGCGTGCGGCGCCTCTACATCGACCAAGATGTACGCATTACGTTCGCGACTGCACGAATGACAACGCCACGCACGCTTCGACCAGGTGGGTCCCGACCGCCGTGCACTTCCTTGCATGCGAAGATGTAGCTGGTGGGTCCCAGCAATGGGGCGAATCGCTTTTTTGTTTTTGCCCGACACACTTCCTTGCGCGCGAAGATGTAGCCAGTGGGTCCCATCACCGTGGGAAACGTTTTTCGCGAAATACGGTGGCCCGTCCGATGGGTCCCTCATTGTCGATTGAGGAATAATTATTTTGGCGCGTAATAAGGAGGCACTTCCTTTGTCGTGGCGTGGACCCAGCTGTTAGCCTCTCCACGCATGATCCACGTCCGATGGAAGTCGTTCCTTGAC
The DNA here is from genome assembly GCA_021605145.1 of Aegilops bicornis. Lineage (NCBI taxonomy): Eukaryota > Viridiplantae > Streptophyta > Magnoliopsida > Poales > Poaceae > Aegilops > Aegilops bicornis. Next base: position 200,040,545 of record CM038669.1, on the reverse strand, counting down.
CATGTTGACCACGCTGCCGAGAGCACTGTGGCGGTGGATGACGGTGAGGCCTAGGAAGGGGACGACGCGAGCCGAGGAAGGCGCGACTGGAAGCCCGCGGAGAGGAGTCTGAGGGTTCACCGTTCGGCCATGTGTGAGGCTGCCGTCGCCGCAGGGCCTGGCCAGCGGTGGGAATAGTAGGGGGCGGTGAGGCCTCCGCGGCAGCAAGCCAACCATGGGAGGCAGGAGCATGCGGCATGACTGACGCTCCTTTGGGCGGCTGGAGCAAGAAGACCAGAGGTTGAAGAAGCACTACGGCCGTTGGATTGACATCATACGGTCACTGGAGCTAGAATCGTTCATATTGAGTAAGTTGACAAAGCACTCCGTCCCCGTCAACTTAGTAGGCCCACAAGTCAGCCTCCCACCAAGGTGGGTCCCAACTAGCAAGGGGAGTATTCATTTTTTTGTGTAATAAGGAGGCACTTCCGGTGGGTCCGAGCTGACAGCGGGGGGAACGTTTTTTTCGTGAAATACGGTGGCCCGTCCGGTGGGTCCCAGCAGTCAGGGGGAAACGTTTTTTTCACGAAATAAGGTGGCCCGTCCGGTGGGTCCCTGCTGTCAGGTGGAGGAATCATTATTTTCCGCGTAATAAGGAGGCACTTCCTTGTTGCCGTCATGGACCCAGCTGTCAGCCTCTTCACGTACATTCCACGTCCGATGGAAGCCGTTCCTTGGCCACATTGACCACGCCGCGCCGAGAGCACCAGGGCGGTGGACGACGGCAAGGCCTAGGAAGGGGATGACGCGGAGCCGGGGAAGACGCGGCAGTGGAAGCCCGCGTGGAGAGGAGTACGAGGGTTCACTGGTTCGGCTGCGGTGTGAGGCTGTGATACATCTCCAACGTATCTATAATTTTTGATTGCTCCATGCTATATTATCTACTGTTTTGGGCAATATTGGGCTTTATTATCCACTTTTATATTATTTTTGGGACTAACTATTAACCGGAGGCCCAGCCCAGATTTGATGTTTTATGCCTATTTCAGTGTTTCGAAGAAAAGGAATATCAGACGGAGTTGAAACGGAACGAAATCAACTGGAGAAGTTATTTTTGGAAGGAAAGCCACCGGATAGACTTGGGCTCTACGTCAGAAGATACGGGAACTGGCCATGAGGGTGGGGGGCGCGCCCCCTGCCTCGTGGGGCCCCCGAAGCTCCACCGACGTACCCCCTGCACCCATATATATCTACGTATCGTAAAACTTCAAAAACAGAAGATAGATCGGGAGTTCCGCCGCCGCAAACCTCCAGAGCCACGAAAAACCAATCGGGACCTGTTCAAGCACTCGCCAGAGGGGGATCCCTCACCGGTGGCCATCTTCATCATCCCGGCGCTCTCCATGACGAGGAGGGAGTAGTTCACCCTGGGCTGAGGGTATGTACCAAAGAGCTATGTGTTTGATCTCTCTCTCGTGTTCTTGATTTGGCACGGTCTTGATGTATCGGGAGCTTTGCTGTTATAGTTGGATCCTATGTTTCTTCTCCCCCTCTACTCTCTTGTAATGAATTGAGTTTTCCCCTTGAAGTAATCTTATCGGATTGAGTCTTTAAAGATTTGAGAACACTTGATGTATGTCTTGCCGTGCGTATCTGTGGTGACAATGGGATATCACGTGCCACTTGATGTATGTTTTGGTGATCAACTTGCGGGTTCCGCCAATGAACCTATGCATAGGGGTTGGCACACGTTTTCGTCGTGATTCTCCGGTAGAAACTTTGGGGCACTCTTTGAGGTTCTATGTGTTGGTTGAATAGATGAATCTGAGATTGTGTGATGCATATCGTATAATCATGCCCACGGATACTTGAGGTGACAATGGATTATCTAGGTGATATTAGGGTTTTGGTTGATTTGTGTCTTAAGGTTTTATTCTAGTACGAACTCCAGGGCTGTTTGTGACACTTATAGGAATAGCCCAACGGATTGATTGGAAAAACTAACTTTGAGGTGGTTTCGTACCCTACCATAATCTCTTCGTTTGCTCTCCACTATTAGTGACTTTGGAGTGACTCTTTGTTGCATGTTGAGGGATAGTTATATGATCCAATTATGTTATTATTGTTGAGAGAACTTGCACTAGTAAAAGTATGAACCCTAGGCCTTGTTTCAACGCATTGCAATACCGTTTACGCTCACTTTTATCGCTTGCTACATTGCTGTTTTTATATTTTCAGATTACAAAAACCTACATCTACCATCCATATTGCACTTGTATCACCATCTCTTCGCCGCACTAGTGCACCTATAAAATTTACCATTGTATTGGGTGTTTTGGCGACACAAGAGACTCTTTGTTATTTGGTTGCAGGGTTGCTTGAGAGAGACCATCTTGATCCTACGCCTCCCACGGATTGATAAACCTTAGGTCATCCACTTGAGGGAAATTTGCTACTGTCCTACAAACCTCTGCACTTGGAGACCCAACAACGTCTACAAGGAGAAGGTCGCGTAGTAGACATCAGGCTGCCATCGCCGCGGAATAACAGGGGGTTTGGTTGAGTAGAGGGATGGCCTGGCCAACGGTGGGAGTAGTAGTGGCCGGTGAGGCCTCCGCGGCATCACAGCCGTCCATGGGAGGCAGGAGCACGCGACACGACCGGCGTTGCTTTGGGCGGTTAGAGCAAGAAGACCAGAGGTTGAAGAAGCACTACGGCCGTTGGATAGACATCGTACGGTCACTGCAGCTAGAATCGTTTATATTGACTAAGTTGACAAAGCCCTTGGTACACGTCAACTTAGTAGGCCCACAGGTCAGCCTCCGAAACGGTGCGCCCCAGATGTCAGGGGGAGGAATCATTTTTTGGGCGGCTGAAGCAAGAATATCCGAGATTGAAGAAGAAGCACGACATCTGTTGGATGGACATCCAACGACCACAGCTACCAGAACCATGTGTTGTTGACAAAGCCTTGCATACGCGTCAACTTAGTTTTTTAGGGGACGCGTCAACTTAGAAGGCCCACAAGTGTGTGGCAGAGAACATATAGCCCATTTGCGATTTGTAAGAATCTACAGCCCATTTTTTTATTCTAATGGAATTTACTACAACCCATTTACAGTTTGTTAAAAGTACAGCCCATTTTCTAGCTAGGCCAACGATTAATAATTTCAACCAACCGCTCAAAACAGAATTAAAAAAAATCCCACATTTTTATGGGATCCGAAATATTTTTATCTGAAATTTCTAGTCAGATTAAATAAAATATCAAAATAAAGTTGTATTGCGTTAAAATCCAACGAAATATTGCGCGCGCAACAAGTAATGAAATTAATTACGCGTTTGGTGCATTTTTTATAGTTGCTGCCGAGTTATTATAATTACATCCCATTTATTATTTCTTAAAGTATATTTTCTTGTTAAGCCTAATGCATACCTCCTAGGAAAGTTTGCAGCCCAGCGAGGCAGAGAATAACAAGTTGACCCGGATATTGTGTACAACTGTCGGCCCAGTTGCATTGCTGATGTTGAAAAAAAGGCTTGTGTAGTACAGTACAACCTAACATGGCTACTCAGCCCACATTCAAATGACAATCGAAAGGCCCAAACAAGGCTTCAGACAACTTTTTGAAGTCACCGAGATCAATTAATAACTTAAGAAAAAGTTAGATTACAGTGTAACCTAATAAAAAGCTGTCACGAGCAAATAAATAATTCAACGGGTCCCACTTGTGTGTAAAAGTGCGTGTGCGTGTGTGTATGAGAGAGAGAGAGAGAGACCCATCGGTCGATGCTCGTAGAATACATCTTTCAGCCATATGCATTGATGATGCTCAAGAAAACTTATATAGGTGACACAATCATATAGAACATCATAGCACACCGAACTTGCATACAAAAATTTCACGCAGCGCACAATCAGATGGAAGCGGTGGATCGCCATGGTAGGGCTATGTTGAAACCAACGAACTCGTGCATAACGGTTCATCGCCTTTATTAATGACAGGGAAATATCTTGAATGTTGTGCCAAGAAAATGCATGCACAACACAATAAGTTCTGCTAGCACATTAAGTTGACGCATGCCCTTTCTAAAAAAAAAAGTTCGTGTACAAAATTAGAAAAGGTCACAATCAAATGTCTTGGCACATCGCTGCTTCACACCCATAGCTCAGATTTAACTAGTATGTGACAAGATTCAGTTGTTACCTCAAATTAGAGCACATCCAGTAGCCAGCCCTGCCTCTTTCTCCCAAAGAAGCAAGGGCCTCCGCCAGGCGATGGAGTAGGCCCTCGTGCCATCCATCGTTCAACAACACGGGAAAGTCCGATGTTGACTTCGTAATGGACGCGTCGTCGAAAGACCCCGCACCGGGCGGCGGAAGGACTTCGATTGATGGATTGACCACTTCTTCGACATGCACGAACACTCGACATGTGCACGCCCCTAACGTGGTCCACGGCGGCCTTGGTGGCGCATTTAATAGTACAACCCCGGTTCCTGCACCGGTATCTCAACACCAATCACCTTCGGTATGGTGGACGGCTTCTTCATCCATGCAATTACCGTCAGAGCCCAGCTATCTGGAGGAACAAACATACTTACAAGCTCACCTCCAAGGTCGTTGATAAGCTCATTCATGGACTCGTTGTTCCAAGCACGTAGAGGCATGCCGTGGAAGGTAGGATTTGTTAAAAACTCAAGCTCAGAGGGCACCGAGCCCCATCCTGAGTGCCACCGATCAAAGCTCACCAGCGCGCCATCGCAAAACAAACGTCGGGAAGATTCGAACACACAACTGCAGTCGAAAGTTGTCCGAAACCTGACGAAGAAATCAGCCAGTGGCGGACAGACTTCGACGAGCAAGTCACTTATTTGGATGCCGTGCGCAATGCCAAGAGCTTTGACAAGGTCGTCCGGCGAGATGGGAGGCCGGTCGCCATTGATGGTTACCATCAGCACTTTGCAAGAACCGGTCGTCAAGCGCCGCCATGCCACCGTTGGAGCGACAAAGACGCAGCGAATCAAGGCAGGACATACCTCGTGATCTCCGCTCGGAGATCCGCGCTGACCGCAACATAATAGTGAGCTTGAGTACAGGGAGTACATGAGGGGGATTTGGGGGAACTGGAGTAGGAATCGAGATTCCAGAGGTGGGGGAGGGGCGGGAGATTGGGGATGAAAAGGTAGCTTGAATTTCGAACACGCGCTAATATGCTCTCGGCGCGCAAGCGCACGAAAACACCGGTGGCGCCCACATGTCGGCCTAAGAGTCCTTATTCTTTATTTTTGGAGAGCCCGGCCTTTTTTGAGGATCTTTTGAGAGCCCGGCCTGAGATTCATAATTGACCTGTTTGGCATCAAGCATTACTTCGCCCATATTCAACGACACCTCACCGCCCAAACAAGTGTACATCATCGAAAAGACACTGGGCTCAAATTATATAACTTGAAAAAAGGAGATACACTCTAAACACTGGAGAATGGTGATGCCCTCGTTTAGCCCACCAGTAGTTCGAGACAATAAACAGTTCAAAACAACGATATATACAACATTCAAACACTGACTAGTGACTACTACTGACATAAACAACAAGACATGATAGTTCATAAGAAGTCTTGATACACCACCAAAACACACCCATCTGTAGCGATCAGACTCTCGTGATCCAGACGAGAATGACATTCTAAACAGAGCCAACTATTACATAGCAAGAGTGACATAGACGAGGATGACCAAATGACAAGGAATATGCATAACAAAAGAAAGAACTACCCATCCAGAACAAGCAGCAAAGACAACAAAGTCATTTGAAGAGATGATTCAACACCATCATTATTTGCAGCCCCGCTTCAGCGACCAATGACCCGGAGACACCAGTACTCCACCCTTCGACGCAAAGCAGCCCAATTACCTATCAACCTCAAGGCTTGAACCACATCATCGCCGTCAGAATTGAGACATCCAAGGATCAAAATTAATCCGGATGCCTTTGTCATTCTCACCATCTTTTGGCTGCAGGCTGTACCGTTTACAATCAGGGGAGTTTGCTCCCGAACTCCTAGGGCTTGCCGTGTAGACACAGTTTTCCATAGCAAACAGAGCCTCTGTTCCATCAAGGTCCTTGCCAACGGTGATCTCCTGGTTAATCGGATAATTGAGTCCGAGAAACAGGGAGTGTGAACCAAGGCTGTTTACCCGCCTCCAACTAAAAAATCCTGAAGGCCCCAACAAGCTGGTATCCTACTCATAGACGTAACAACCACTGTCCGGATACTCACATATTTCACGGTGCTTGTATACAATGGGGTTTTTTCAATATACCTTCTCCGGCTCATGTGTCCGAATGATCATCAGTCTTTTGCCGTTGTCTGATCGAGCGAGGAACCAGTTGTGCTTCCCTATTTTTGGCAAAGGTGGTGTGATTACAAAGGGCAGTAATTGTAGGGACACTGCATCATATCAAAAAGGACAGGCATTGTTAATGTATGATCAACATTGTTTAGAGTATGAGTAGGATAATGCAATAAACAACATTGTTAATGTAAGATCAGCATTGTTAATGTAAGTTCAGCATTGATATGTTCCTGTTGGAACTGGGAGGAAAATACAGGGAAATGTATACTGGGTTCGAAAATATAGAAGTGCCATGCATGGTTATACTCATGTTATCTCGCACGATTCTTCACAGGAAACTACCATGTCATGCATGTTATGGAATCATGTTCTGTCCTCACAAACAGATTCTTCAAGGTAACTAACAGACCATGCATTGTTATATACTTGTGTTCTGTGGGCAAAATTTTTGTGACGATATTATTCTAGCCATTGATTGCTGAAGGGCGAATATAGGTATGTACACACGGTAAGCATTACAGGATTTCACTACTTCCAAATATAGAGTTCTCCATATGCACATTTACTTCCCTAATGTATGGTTAGATGAAACCAACAGTGTGGTGCATGTTTCTACATCATGAAAATGAGGAAACTAACATGGCCATTGATACACACTCATATTTAGTAGTAGTAGTATATAGATTACTGTAAAATAAGGAGAATATCCATATATTCCTAACCGTTTGATTATTCAGGGGTACAAATTGGCTATAATGACATGATCACAATCGCATGAATTAACTCATTCCAAATATAGATGATTTACGGCGTCTCTAATACATTGCCATAGTTCTACTCAAATTCTGCTCAAACAGGGATATGCCAATCATCACAAAAAGTTCAAACAAGTGTCATGGCGTCATCATTAACATGAGAAGGAAACAACTTACACGCCCGTCCCAAAGAATATGTGGTGCCATCTCGCTTTGTCGATCGCGTAGATGATGCCATTGTGTTCAATAGCATCACGTAAGTGTATCGCCTTTGACGATGATCCACTGCGAGCTGAGTTGTCTCCACCTAAAGAAGGCACTGGCGTAAAGATAGCGAGTCCCTTGTCGAACAAGGCAATTAGATTGAAGTCTGTGTAATCCGCATGTCGTGTGGGCACTTGGCAGATTACAATCTTCTGCAAAACAAGGTCCGTCCAACTGACGCGGTAATCTAGATGACTAGGACCGTGATGGTAATACTCTATATAACCGAACGGAGGAAGGATAATCTCATGGGAGGTCTGGAAGTTCATGAGCACCAACTTTTTACCATCTTCTCTGACGGCAGCCATCCAGTGGGAGTTCATGCCGACCCAGTACATACCTGCCAAGAAGTTTCGGGCGATGGTGATCGGATCGAAGTCGAGGGAAATGATGTACGACAACCCACCACATACCTGAAAATAAGTTTCGGCTAATGGAGATCGGATTGAAGTCGAGGGGCATCATGTACGCCTCCGTATCATGGTGAGCCAATCTCGCAAGACCAGATATCAACAAGCAGGGTGTCTTGAAAAGCTTAGGCCTCGCTTCAACGATGGCCGTGTGCATGCCCCTCGAGCATGCAGCCAGCCGTAGGGCGCTCAACATATCCATACACGAACAACAGAGGTCGAGGACGTCACTGGGGAGATAGGTCCAATTGCGGCTCATATGGATCCTGCGTGGTTTGCGTTCGGCCATGGTGGAGTTTGGAATGTGGGGTTTTGGGGGGCTTGATTTACGGGGGAGAAGGCTGTCGGTGCTGGAGTGGCTAGTGAGGGAATAGTGGTACTGGGGGGGCACAGTGAGATAATGAAGAGTAACCTCAGGATCTTCGGCGAGACGGAGATGGAGATGGAGTGGTGCTAGGGGAGAGGGAGACGAGGCGAGGCATGCTATACAGCGGCGGTGATAGTGACCTGACAAAGGCACAAGGTGAGGCTGACTTTGGTAACCCGGACACGCCACCGACTGGATCGTGTCACCTCGGTATGAGGTCTTGTCACTTCACTGTGAGGACCAGATGAATAATAGTATTTTGACCATCAAGTGTACCACAGTTGTACTACTACTACTACTAGTAGGAGTAGTAGGAACATGAGTACACTCCCGTGCTAGCATGCATGTGGGTTCACTTCATTCTCCAGCTACCATCCATATTATGAAAGGTAACCAAATTCTCGTGCATGCGGAAGCGCCAAGAAGGACTTTTCGTTTTGAGGATAACCGCATATTCCTTAACCGTAGTAGGAACATGAGTAGTACTCCCTCCGGTCCTCTTTGTCTCACAAGATAATGTTTTTCAAGATTTCTAATTAGTCTCATGATATACCCTTTTGCATGTGCCCATTTCCCTCCATGCCGTGCATTCACAGCATTAATTAGCGTACGCATGACAGTTGCAGCCCGACTCTAGCCAATAAACTGCAGCATGCAAGTGGGCCACTCTATGTGCGTGGGAGAGAGAAAAGGCAACCGAAGAGCCCGTCCAATCCATTGCATGCAGCAGTCAAACCACCGCACCTCTCCCCATGCATGTGCATAACTTCTCCCATTTACTTCTCCATCGAGAACCGATTTTCCTTGGCTTTTTCACTAATCCTTGATCTTCATTGGCATCCATACCACACTACATTCACATTGTTTTAACCTCTTCACATCCTCCTGGAGTAATTCCGAAGCCCCTATAAATAATCTTCTTCTCCAGTTAGATTAGCCATCTAATCCTAATTCTCCAAACCATAGCCCTCCGGTCCAGCGGTTCCAAATGGCGAAAGAGATCGAGATGCAGTTTTTAGCGCCCAACATGTCCTCGTCAAGGCTCGTTGAGCATAGTTGTTACGGCCACCGACCACCCAAGGGTTGTTCGGAAGTGGATCAACAATGTATCCAACTCCCTCCAAAAGGTGGAGATGAATGTCATCGGTCTCGACGCAGAGTACACGGAGCGTGCCACTGGGAAGATCCAACGCGCCGCTGTCCTTCAGTTGTGCCTCGAAGATGTTTTGGTGTACCACATCATACATGCGCCCTCCATACCAGGTGAGCTTCACGATTTCTTGTCTCAGGAGGACATATACTTCTGTGAGGCAGCCATCGCAGGGGACAAACAGAAGTTGGAGCCGTACAACCTTGATTTGAAAAGCATCGCTGACCTACAAACCGTAATAAAATTCCTCAGAGAAGATTGTGATAAACCGACACCATCCCTATTCGACGTAGCAAATTTTGTGCTAGGAACAAATCTTCAGAAGGGTGACGAGACGCTGGCATTAAGGTCGTCTGGATGGGAGAATTATCCCTTGACGTACGAGCGGATAAAATATGCTGCCCTCGATGCCCGTGTGAGTTTAGAGATAGATGCAAGGTCCAGAGAGGTTGTTGGCAAGCCGCCTCCCACGTAAAAATGAGAAGAAGAAGAAGAAGAAGAAGAAGAAGAAGAAGAAGAAGAAGAAGAAGAAGAAGAAGAAGAAGAAGAAGAAGAAGAAGAAGAAGAAGAAGAAGAAGAAGAAGAAGAAGAAGAAGAAGAAGAAGAAGAAGAAGAAGAAGAAGAAGAAGAAGAAGAAGAAGAAGAAGAAGAAGAAGAAGAAGAAGAAGAAGAAGAAGAAGAAGAAGAAGAAGAAGAAGAAGAAGAAGAAGAAGAAGAAGAAGAAGAAGAAGAAGAAGAAGAAGAAGAAGAAGAAGAAGAAGAAGAAGAAGAAGAAGAAGAAGAAGAAGAAGAAGAAGAAGAAGAAGAAGAAGAAGAAGAAGAAGAAGAAGAAGAAGAAGAAGAAGAAGAAGAAGAAGAAGAAGAAGAAGAAGAAGAAGAAGAAGAAGAAGAAGAAGAAGAAAGAAGAAGAAGAAGAAGAAGAAGAAGAAGAAGAAGAAGAAGAAGAAGAAGAAGAAGAAGAAGAAGAAGAAGAAGAAGAAGAAGAAGAAGAAGAAGAAGAAGAAGAAGAAGAAGAAGAAGAAGAAGAAGAAGAAGAAGAAGAAGAAGAAGAAGAAGAAGAAGAAGAAGAAGAAGAAGAAGAAGAAGAAGAAGAAGAAGAAGAAGAAGAAGAAGAAGAAGAAGAAGAAGAAGAAGAAGAAGAAGAAGAAGAAGAAGAAGAAGAAGAAGAAGAAGAAGAAGAAGAAGAAGAAGAAGAAGAAGAAGAAGAAGAAGAAGAAGAAGAAGAAGAAGAAGAAGAAGAAGAAGAAGAAGAAGAAGAAGAAGAAGAAGAAGAAGAAGAAGAAGAAGAAGAAGAAGAAGAAGAAGAAGAAGAAGAAGAAGAAGAAGAAGAAGAAGAAGAAGAAGAAGAAGAAGAAGAAGAAGAAGAAGAAGAAGAAGAAGAAGAAGAAGAAGAAGAAGAAGAAGAAGAAGAAGAAGAAGAAGAAGAAGAAGAAGAAGAAGAAGAAGAAGAAGAAGAAGAAGAAGAAGAAGAAGAAGAAGAAGAAGAAGAAGAAGAAGAAGAAGAAGAAGAAGAAGAAGAAGAAGAAGAAGAAGAAGAAGAAGAAGAAGAAGAAGAAGAAGAAGAAGAAGAAGAAGAAGAAGAAGAAGAAGAAGAAGAAGAAGAAGAAGAAGAAGAAGAAGAAGAAGAAGAAGAAGAAGAAGAAGAAGAAGAAGAAGAAGAAGAAGAAGAAGAAGAAGAAGAAGAAGAAGAAGAAGAAGAAGAAGAAGAAGAAGAAGAAGAAGAAGAAGAAGAAGAAGAAGAAGAATAAGAAGAAGAATAAGAAGAAGAAGAAGAAGAATAAGAAGAAGAATAAGAAGAATAAGAAGAAGAAGAAGAAGAAGAAGAAGAAGAAGAAGAAGAAGAAGAAGAAGAAGAAGAAGAAGAAGAAGAAGAATAAGAAGAAGAAGAATAAGAAGAATAAGAAGAAGAATAAGAAGAAGAATAAGAAGAAGAAGAAGAAGAAGAAGAAGAAGAAGAAGAAGAAGAAGAAGAAGAAGAAGAAGAAGAAGAATAAGAAGAAGAATAAGAAGAAGAATAAGAAGAAGAAGAAGAAGAAGAAGAAGAAGAAGAAGAAGAAGAAGAAGAAGAAGAAGAAGAAGAAGAAGAAGAAGAAGAAGATGCTGCACCGTATGTGGCATTATGGATGGATGAACTATTTGTTCTCTTGTAAAAAAAAATATTCCTCTCTATGTATATTGATATAGATGGACTATTTCGATGGTGTGCATGTCTTTTGGAACAAGTAGTAGCGTGGGTCCGCTTAACTATAAGGAACTATTTATCCGCCTAGCTTTCTACTACTCCTTCTAGTGATCAAGATGCAATGCATGTGTCTCAGAGACATGACAGCTTGTCCATGGAAGTTCAACCACGGCGCCATCATGTTTTATCCACTACCACCGCGATTCCCATGACGCCGCCCAACCCACGGTACCATCGCCCTCCGACGCGGCGCCACCCCTCTCGGTCCGCACCGCCTCCGCTTTTGTGTGCATGACATGTGGGCCACCTTAAATGCGGCGAGCATCAAGTTTCTACCATAGCCATTAATAAGATTCCCACGACGTCAAGACGAACCCATGACACCACACGCCCCGCACCATCGAATTTTCATCCAAATGATCTGTGACACATTTCGTCCTGCATCAATCCTCACCGAGTACTTCAGCATTACAGTGTAGTACCCGCCGGCAGTGGCCATCTACGCCAGAACGCCGACGCCTTGCGTGGCATCCTCGCCACGGCCACGCCACCATCGGCCGGTTCATCTCGAACGAGTGAGTCGCGAACCACACCACCACCATGAGAATGATATGTGGGCCAGCCGCATTTAAGGTCCGCATGTCATTGACTCATAGGCCGGGCACTAAGCCACTGAAGTTCGGTCCCGTGGGCTCCGAGAGGGAAATGTAACTCCTGCGGCATGCCTTGTGGTGCTCCCGTAGTACGAGCTCGTGCCAAACCCGGAATTTATTTATTACTACTACCAACTACTAGTAAGGTACACATGCATTGCACGCATGAGATCCTGGTGGTTTGTGCATTATGATTCTACATGTGGAGTCTTCTAGATTCTACATGTGGCAAAATCAAGTGGAATGTAGATGATATCCAACAGCCAGTAGTGCTCGGATTTGCCATCTTTGTACCGTCGGATTGGCTTCATCCAACGACCAACTTTCAAACTTATGGTTTGGTTTGCAGCCTAAGGTTGCCATGCCTAAGCTTAGGCGTGCAAGATGTGTTTGGTTCATTGCTACACTTGTGGCTTGCCACACTTTTCTAGCTACATGGTCCACATGTCATAGACTCAACTTCTTGCCAAATCTTGCCACACTTGTGGTGTCCATTTTGTTAGCCACATTTTTGTGGCAGGTATACACTTGCCTAAGCTTAGTTGTGGCAAAGTTAGTCATGAATGAAGTTCAACCATGGAGTCTTCTAGATTCGACATGTGGCAGAATCTGGTGGAATGTAGATGATATCCAACAACCAGTAGTGCTCGGATTTGCCATATTTGTACCGTCGGATTGGCTTCATCCAACGACCAACTTTCAAAGTTATTCAAACACTATATAGGGGGTATAGATATAGATGTGCCAGCCCGTTGTAATGGATCCAAAGTATATCTGTTTAGTGGAGTGCACTCTAAACACATTATCTATTTATTTTCTTTAACCTTTCGTAGCCATGCAACAAAGCCACATAAGGTTCATGGGTGCCCCCCACATCATATTATTCATACTTCGTTGACAGAAAAAAAGATAAACTAGCCAAAACAAGATCTTCCCATTTTTTGTTCCTACGATGTTGTGCCGTGCACGTACCTACTAGTTGTATAGTGGTAGTACTAGTAGTATAGTACAAACTTGGTACTAGTAGGAGCAGGGTAGTACGGAATGCTCCTACTCTATCAACTAGCCCCATCTGACACCAAATTTCTTGGCTTCCGTGCTACAGCTAGATCTTCCCTCAAGCTTTCTGTTTTCCAACCCGGCGGCGGGCGGGGTGCGGTTTGCCAATAGTCGGTTTGCTCAATGGCGGTCCCACATGAAAGTGAAAATGCTAGGCAACACGCCTTCCCTAAGCTATGTGTCGTGCCGGACGGGCCGTGGAGTACTCCCGATTCCCCAAGCGTGTGGGGGAGTGCGATTTAACGCCGACAGTGCCTTTTCCTTTTACTAGCAATGTGCTTGTGCGCTATGATGGATCCAAAGTAGTAGAATAGTAGTACTTGTTCACAAACTTGAAAGAAATCACTCTTGTTTTGATATACTCCTAATATATTACTCCCTCCGTTCCTAAATATTTGACTTTTTAGAGATTTCAAATGGACTATCACATACGGATTATATAGACATATTTTGAAGTGTACATTCACTCATTTTGCTCCGTATGTAATCACTTATTGAAATCTCTAGAAAGACAAATATTTAGGAATGGAGGGAGTACTTTTCACTCAAAATATATTTCTCAGGCTGTTTTGATGAGGTGAGGGAGGGATGTGGTTGCTTTCAAGTTAATAAGGGGTTTTCTGCAAATTGGAGCAGAGAAGTGGGCTATTGTTGGAAAAATGCCACAACTTACCTCACAGTCGTTAGATGCAGATCTAATGGTCAGAAACGACGGATGGCAGACACACCACCATCACTAGCTGAGTCTTTTATAGGAGTATATATTTCTCAGGCTGTTTTGATGAGGTGAGGGAGGGATGTGGTTGCTTTCAAGATAATAAGGGGTTTTCTGCAAATTGGAGCAGAGAAGTGGGCTATTGTTGCAAAAATGCCACAACTTACCTCACAGCCGTTAGATGTAGATCTAATGGTCAGAAACGACGGATGGCAGACACACCACCATCACCAATTGAGTCTTTTATAGGAGTAGGAGTAGAGAAACATGTATAAATTGTAACATTTTGGTTCTGCTCCTTGGTACGATCGATAGATAGAAATAAAGATTGGAAACGCCAGGGCGGGGCTATTTCCGCCAGATAAGCAGGGTACGTAGTAGCTAGGTTGGCGCATTGTCGGTTTGGTCACACGCGGTCCGACATGTTCTAGTGTTTCTAGCAAGATGCCTGCGCGTTGCACAAAGTTGATGGAAAAGGTAAGCACAACTTATAAATTGACGGATGGAGTACTAGTTACAGTGATGCATATAATTAAGCAAAGGGATCGTACATGTCGGTATTGACTGGAATGAGAATGCAACACCACAATAAGAATTAAGGCCACGATGATGATGCGATCGCAGTGGTGGTTACAGAAGGCAAGAAGAAAGATGCATCCGTCAACGTACGACCTCCTCCTCCTCAACTTAGTGCGCCGGGCCACCGACCGGCGGCTAAGGAGCGGTGGTTTTTGTGGCGAGGTCGAGGTGCTTCTCAGCAAAGGCATCCAAGGCTTCCAGCCGGTTGAGGAAGGCCAACGTCGTAGCATCCTCACTGGCCTTGTAGATACCTATGTACACGATTTGCTCAGACACGTGGATGTGTAGGTCTATCAATTCTTGCGGTGAGAGCTTTGCGGCGAGCGCGACCTCCAGGTGGACATTCTTCATGGCGTTGGCGGGCAGTCGCAGGGCCACCAGTGCTTGAAAGAGGTTCCGGCCATGGAGGCCGATTAGGGTGGCAGGCAATGAGGAGCTCGGGCGCGCGGGCTGGAGGAGTACGGCGATGTCGTCCGCGAGCTTCTTGAGGACAATGAACTTGTTGGTGGTGGCAACGATCATCTGGTCCAACTGAGAGTCGTAGTTGGCATCGACGGCGGCCATCCACCAGCCAGTCTCCAACACCGTCTGGAGACGATCCTCGGTGCCATGCCGCAGGCCGACGTCGTGGACCATCCGGCACACTGCTGGCCGCCATACAAGACGCCGCCATGGGTCTGGAGTGAGCTCTTTTGCGCTTAGTGTAGGTGCTTAGGCAAATGCTTTGGTGCGTATGATGTGGAGATGCATTGGAATGGAGGGGCACCTTTATATGAGGGCAAACTGCGTTGCATTCACATCGTGCAGCCTCTTTTCCCGGTCCTCCTCCCATTACTTCCCTCATGCATTAATTGAAGGAGGATACATTGGCCGTTCAACATTTCGGGAACCGCTACTCCTCGCTTCGTCTACATTAAAGCTATATCGAACCGCTACCGTCAAATCGAATAGTATCAAGGCCGCCACAGACGCCTGACCGAACACGCCTCGCCTCCATCAAACCCCTCCGTCAAACCTGCATGCAAACCGAGAAACCTACTCCGGCCACACGTCTATTCATGAGCTGGCCGGAATTAAACGCAATATCGGCCGAGCTCCTCCCGTCCGCCCTCAGTTTAAACAAGGCCAGACGCCGGCCAAGCTCCTACCGTTCGCCCTCTATTTACACGAGGCCAGATAGACAGCGGGCAAGAATCGCACCCCTCCGCCGCTCCCCCATCTCCACTTTCATCATTCTCTCC
Source organism: Aegilops bicornis (assembly GCA_021605145.1). Lineage (NCBI taxonomy): Eukaryota > Viridiplantae > Streptophyta > Magnoliopsida > Poales > Poaceae > Aegilops > Aegilops bicornis. Next base: position 200,024,833 of record CM038669.1, on the reverse strand, counting down.
ACTCTTCCGATGGCTTCCGAGGAGCCGTTCTCCGGCATATTACCCAGCTGGGTGGCCCGCCGAGCCCTCCGGATACGGGCGAGGCCGCTCGGTGCTTCACCAACCTCACTTCGCCCGATGAAGCCAGTTGCCGCCCCAAGCAGGCACGTGGTTCAGCAACTCGCCGTTGCAGTTTAGCTCGATGAGGAGTGGCGAGTTGCTCCACGCCGGCACGGCGGGCGCAGCACACCGCACGGGCGCTGCCGCCGCCGCTGCCGCATCAAGGCCTCCGTGTCTATGGGCACGCCTCCGTGCATGCGGCGGCCATGCGTGCAGAGATGTAAGCCGGGTGCATGGACAAGGACGAGTCAAGGGCTGGCTTCTCCGTGTCCGCCGCCATCATCGAGGTGAAGTAGAACACGGAGGCCGCTGCCACTTGGGTCCCATGAAGGCCACCGCCGAGGCGACGATCGCAAGATTCGTGTGGTTTCTTTGCTTCTTCGTCTCTTCCGAGGACCTTCGTCGACCACGCAAAGTGTCTGCCGGACATGAGGAAGACAAAGTGATCCGCGGGCGGCCATTTAGATTATGTACTCCCTCTCCAGCTGGCGGGAAATTTTTGTTCTAAGAATGGATAAATTTTATGTATCTATAACTAAAATAAGTCTAGATACATCCATTTCTAGGAAAAGTATTTCCGGACGGAGGGAGTATTAATTATACCAAGATAGCCGGATTGGCACCGCTTAGTTCATGTAAATGTAATGAAATCCATCATGTTTATATGAAGATCCGGCTTTTTTATACAAAATCCTTCATTCTTATATGAAATCAATTCGTGTGAGTTGTGAAAATGTATGTCGCTGGCGTTTGATGTCGTCCTCCGCAGAAGGAAACGGGAGGAAATTTGCCGGCTGCCGTTGGAGATGCTCTTATGCTGGAAATAATAGAGTGACATCCATTTGAGTTAATTGCGTGTATGATTGTCCCTCTATAAAAATTTAATTGCATGTACAATGTACACGTGACTTGCAGGGTGGCTACAGCTTCGTACAGAGAGTTAAAAAGAAACAAGTCCATCCTTAATCTTGTATTCTAAGTGCTCTGTGGGTTCCACTGTCAGTACAGTAGCGAAAGAAGTATATATATTAAATAAGTAAAATATAATATAAAATCTAAAATTAAAGACAGAATTCGAACTCATGTCATCGCGTTGCAAGCATCCGGCGCTAATCAGTCCAGCACATTTTTGTTGTAGACCATGCTGCTGATATATCTCCATGTCTACTCTTATACTCCATCCGTTCCTAAATATTTGTCTTTTTCAGATTTAAAATGGACTACCACATATGGATGTGTATGTAGACATATTTTAGAGTGTAGATTCACTCATTTTGCTCCATATGAAGTCACTTGTTGAAATCTCTAAAAAGAGAAATATTTAGGAACGAAGAGAGTAGAAAACAGAGTTGGTGATGATGGTGTGCGTGCCATCCTGCAATATAGGACGTCGGATTTATATCTAACGGATAGGTAGAAAACTATGGCAATTTTGCAAAAATATACCCACACCCCTCTCCACGTTCGCAAATACGGCCTTCCCTCGTTCATCCTTTTCTCTCACAAGATAAACTACTCATACAAATGCATCTTGATGTTCCGTGCAACGCACTGGCATCTAGCTAGTTTATTTTAAAATAGTTACTGCAATAATTGCGTTGAAGTGATATATTTTATGTCCGCCCCGAATGATTACAGATTCACTAGTAGTAACAAAGAAAAGGTTGCCTTGTTAATTAAGAGAAAACAGGGTGAAAACTATCACATGAGGCCGGTAAAAACGAGGCACACTGGGTTCATCGTAATCGTCACTACAGTTGTGTGCGCGCGAGAAGTCTACATATCGAGGGGGCTACTGAGCGAGGCATAGAGACACAATGTTCGAGAGAGAAACCAATTGACAGATTATGATCAAATTGAGTTGTCACCCTTCTGTTGTCATTGTTGGGGTGGGGGCGGAGGGGGGAGAGAAAGACGTATCGAGAGTGTGCACGGTAGGCACAGAGGCACAACTAGGGAGTGTGTGTGTATGTGTGTGTGTGTGTTTTAAAGAGGAGTAGATAGATTACTATCAAGATCGAGGTGCCGCCCTACTCCTTCGATGTCAGGTAGTGTGTGTGCGTGTGTGTGTGTTTGAGAGAGAAGCCAATCGATAGATTAGTATCAAGATCGAGGTGTCACCCTACTCCTTCGGTGTTGGGAAGTGTGTGTGTGTGGTTGTGTGTCTGTGGGTGTGTGTGTGTCGGGGGCGGGGGGGGGGCAGCGACACTTACATATCCCTATTCTTATAAAAAACAGAGTTGGTGATGATGGTGTTCCTGCCATCCTGCAATATAGGCATCCGATTTATACCCGACGGATAGGAAGGAAACTGTGGCAATTTTGCAAAAAGACACCCACACCCCTCTCCGCATTTGCAAATAAGGCATTCCCTCGTTCATCCTTTTCTCCCACAAGATAAACTACTCATACAAATGCATCTTGATGTTCGGTGCAACGCATGGGCATCTTGCTAGTAGGGAGATGGAGTTTGTGTGACACATATCTAGCTATATTAAGGGATAGGTAGATAGCATTTGTGCGAGGTATACTTAAAGCAACACGAAGATAAAAAAAATAGTGTGCATGCAAGTGCCGGAAAAAATGAAGCGAGAAACAATGTGTGGGAGAGAGAGAGAGAGAGAGAGAGAGAGAGAGAGAGCGAAATCTCAAAACAAAAGGTGCTCTGTTGGAATCCCATTGTATGTATTCATATGGTTCCTGAACTCGAGTTAACCTTAGCATATGTGTGAGAGGCATTATTATACTTTGAGACATTAGTGGCTGTGGGTGGGCGGAATTAAAGGGGTGGGCGTGTTCGACAGAGCGAGCGTGTGTGTTTCTGTGTGAGAGACTTGTAGGACGGGGTAGAAAGACGAATTCTAACCTTGACGGAGGGAGAGAAATACACAAGTGCACGTGTGTGATTCCGATGACCACAGGGAAATGAGATATGTATGCTTGTGAGAGAGATTGCACAATTCATTCATGTATCACTATCTAGCGATCATGGACATGCGTCGCTTGAACATAAATCAATATCTACTTCCTATCGTGGCCAAAGGTACAATATCGATTCAACGCTATAAAGATTGGACACTCACATATCACATTTTTTCTATTTAAATAAACCTTTTCAGTTGTGCATGCCAAAGTTAGAGTGATGTTTCTTCAAACAACCAATGTAGCTATCATGTACATGCACCATTGTAACTCTTGCATTCAAAATCATTAGTCTTGGATGATTTAAGGTTCTATTATGAAGTAATATATGTCATATTCATATATGAATTCAACGGGTACGGAATTTATGAAATGGAGGCTATGTAATCATATGAGGTAATAGTTTTAAGTAGCGGACTACAATATCCATTTCTTTTTATGCGCCTCTACACTAACACGTCAATGCATTATGTTTAAAGTAAATAACAAATTGCACTAAATTATCTATTTACACGAGAAATACATAGGCTGAGCATTTGATCCCTTTTTTGTGAACGCTACCACTACACCCGCAGACGATTGGCGCTACCGCGTGTCAATGTCCAAGTTATTGGCGCATCATCCCGAAAGTTATTGTCTTTTTTCCTGGGTGGACACACCGCTTATTAATCACGACGCTGCGTGCCCCATGTACACAGTCTCAAGATGACCTTCCCGCTAGCACGGTCCAAAATTAGTTGAAACTGGATACGAACGATCCCGCGGGCGGCAAAATATCCCGCCTCCTTTAAAATTTCCGCCACCTTAGTCTTTAGCATGCGAAATTCTCCTTTTGTCCTTGGTGCACGGAGACCAACAGTTATAATACCGCCCTCATCTACATAATAGGTCGGGGCTGCTTTGGTAACTTCCGGTTACCCCCACTACACGGCACCCCCATTTCCTCTCCCCCTCCTGCAAAAATGACTAACTCCACGGCACCATAGCATCTCACATCACGCCGTCCGTACTTCATCGACCTTTCTCCCCTCCCCTCTCGAAACCCTAGATTGCTCATCCACCAGCGTACCAGAGCCCATTCACTGCCAGTGGCGTCCACCTCGCCGGATATGCTTCTGCGGCCGCATCTACCCCTCCCACCTCCCCTAGAAACAAGTAGACTGCTCATCCACCACTGTACCACAGCCCATTCAGTGCCAGCCTTGTCCACGGCGTCAGATCTGCTTCGTCGGTACTCTCGTCAACATGCAGCCAAGATCTGCAGCGGCTCATTCAGATTCTCCCCGGAGACGCTTCGTCCACACACCCCCGGAGCCGCCCCACCGACGCCCCCATCGACTGCCTCTGATCCTCTTCGCCGACACCTTCCTCAACCCTACCAGAGCCGCTTCACCGACAACATCGTCAACCCCACCGGAGTAGCTTCGCCTATACCATTTTCAACCCTACCGGGGCCGCTTTGCCAACTCACAAGTCCACGGCCTAAGATCCGCTTCCTCGCACCCTCATCAAACCTACCGGAGCAGCTTCTGACGCCCCGTCCACGGCCGCAGATCCGCATCATCCACACCATCCTTAACCCAACCACCAGAGCAGCTTCACCTACGCCCTCGTCCACGGCCACAGATCCGCTTCGCCCACACCGTAGTCCACCCTACCGGAGCCGCTCCACAAACACCCTACTCGACGGTTCTAGATCTCCTTACCGGACCCCGAAAAGCCAGAAGGCCATCACCCTTGACGCTTTCTAACCTGATTTCCACTGCTCGAAAGATGCCAAGCACCCGCCACGGCCTAGGTACTTGTCACCTTTAAACCCGGCCCAAAGATCACCGCCCGATGTACTTCAAATATACTAACAGGTCGTTGTTACGTGTTATGCACCGGCAAAAACTACAAGGACGATGTTTCTTCCGGATCTAACAGCTTGGCGGACCAAGATCCCGGATCGAGGCATTGCTATGATCTTGTAAGTTGTCTCTCTCTCTTGTATTGTTCTCAGGCTCGCCAAAGATGCTTTGCCGTGATTTTTCGACCAAGAATCCCTTTGTGCGCATAATGATTTCTACTACTGGCTGCTAAATTAGATATGTAGATGTCATACATGATACTACCTCGTACCTCCGTTCCTAAATATAAGGCTTTCTAGAGATTCCACTATAGGCTACATACGAAGCAAAATGAGTAAATCTACACTCAAAAATGCATCTATATACATCTGTATGTGGTCCATACTGGAATCTCTACATAGACATATATTTAGGAACAGAGGCAGTACATTACACAAAATCGTAGGTGGCATGTAGGAATTCCAGTACACTACATTAGGCTCCCATAGAGTGCCTGCTAGTCTAGCACACAGAGTCATGGCTAGTTTATGCTACGCACACAATCATTAATTGGTGGTTTAAATATGCGCAAGGGATATGCAATGTATTATCATGTAGAGATGTCTGAAATTAGCCGTGCCAACTTGCAGATTGGGTTACACAATGAAAAAGTACAAGATGTATGTGGCAATTTCATGGAACATCGCAAAAAAAGGAGAGCCAGCGGTGAGCCTATACAGTGTGCTATGGTACGTCACTCCTCCATTGGAATCATCGTGACATGTTATTTGTATGTCAGTTCTATTGGCCAAGTTTCTTAGGGACAATTATTACGAGTTATCCTAAGAAAATAAGCAGCTGGGAATATAAGCTCCGTGTAATAAGCCAACCAGTTCTTTTCATTGCGTTTTCAGCTTATCTTTGGTATGATAAGTGAAAAGTCTAGATTGCATTATATTTTTTCATTTTGCTTCCCATATGAAAATTAATTTGACTTGCAAACATCACAAATTGAACCCAGTGCAGTAATTAATATGATAGGAAAATAGACCATCACTATTTGCTCAAAATGCAAATACAAAGATACCATCTACTTGGCACAATCTACTTTGGTCAATGTTTTCCATAGAGATCCCATTGCCTAATTTAAACGAAAAACGCATGACCCACATTTAAAGGAAGAACAATTATTTATTGAAATTTGATGGTCCAAGTGGCCGGTTATTATCATATAGCAGCACCACCTGAAAGCATCATATAGCAGCAGCAGCAGCTCGTAGCAACTCATAATATAGTAGCAGCAGTGTGCAATTCATCAGATACCAGTAGCAGCTCATAGCAATTCACCATATAGCAGCAGCAGGAGTAGCTCATAGCAATTCATCATATAGCAGCAGCAGGAGCTGCTCATAACAATTCATCATATAGCAGCAGCAGGAGCAGCTCATAGCAATTCATCATATAGCATCAGCAGGAGCAGCTCATAGCAATTCATCATACAGCAGCAGCAGGAGCAGCTTATAGCAACTCATCATATAGCAGCAGCAGCAGCTCATAGCAATTCATCATATAGCAGCAGCAGCTCATAGCAATTCATCATATAGCAGCAGCAGGAGCAGCTCATAGCAATGCATCATATAGCAGCAGCAGAAGCAGCTCATAGCAATTCATCGTATAGTGTATCGTGAAAGAAAATTTGGCAAAAACAGAGGAGATCCTCACCTTGTTGGATGAGCTCATCCTTCAACAAAGACCTCAAGGCCATGGCCCGGGAGGTGGGAGGGGAATAAGGTGCCTTCGCCGCAGTGTGGCATCACCAGTAGTTGTGCCGCTTGGGAGTAGTGCGTTGGACGAACCACGGTGGAGCAGCTGCTGGAGACCATGAGAATGAGGCGGCACCAGAGGGAGGAGCAGCCAGGAGATTTGCCTCACCACCGGCCATGTAGCCTAGTCGACAGAGCATCGCCGAGGACCAGGCCGATGGGACCAAAGGGCGACGACTTGGCCGGAGGAACCCTAGTCTGCAGTGCAGGGATCGAGGTAGAGGGAATGGGGAGAGGAGATGCAAGCGGGCAGGGCAATGAACGCTTGCGTGTTTGTTTTTACTTGAGGGTGAGGTGTGACGCGGGCGTCACCAGTTGCATTCCGAGTGTAATATAGGCAGACAATAGAGTCATTTCACTATTCCCCTTCCCTTCAATTTTTAGTGAGGTTCTACCCGAAACACCCCCCCTCCAAAGCAAAATTAGTTAAGCCCAAGCTCATAACTCAAAAATGACTTCTTTACATCTTTTATGGCTTATTTTGATAATAAGCCCTGAAAAGGTGGAATAGAACTGGCCCTTAACCTGCAGTTCAATTGTGCGTGCAATGATGAATCACTCCTGCCTGCTATAGTGTACATTTAGGCATCATCATACATGGCATAACCTAATACATGTGCATTCCATTGTAGAATCGGGAATATGCAATGTTTATGTTAGTTGATATGTTGCACATGATGTTTAAATGCCCCTTAAATCTGGTCAGTCAAGTGATGGTCTTTAAGCCTCCTTCTTTGCTTCTTTTCTTGATATGTAAGATTTGCTCACACATCTGTTCAATTGCTTGTTTGCATCAGCCAGCCATACTAGGATTGTTTGCTTTGATTACTTGTTGTTCTTGACCTAACACTCTAACAGAGCTTGTCAACGATTTAAACACTAAGAGTTGCTGTAGTGGGGCCTTTTCTAACTCATAGGTGACATGAAGGTTTGGTTGTACACTAAAGTAGGCTCTCCAAGAGTACCTGGAGATCCAGTTCGAAGGTATGCCTAGTTTTTACATAGTGCGTATATAGTAAATGCTCATTTCATTGTGTGCAAGTGCAAGAGATGCGGCATGTTTCATTATGTGGTGTTGTTTTGTTGTAATCTCATCCTTTTGTGTTCACAAACTGGAAAGTATGCATATTTATCTTCCAAGGAGACGAGTAACTAGTTTGTGTCACCTTGCAGAGGGGTGCAATGAAGATAAGATTGAGGATTTCCAAGTACAAGATGTTAGGAAGGAGCCTTGCTAGAGAAGTAGGAGCTGCGCTGAGCCTCTTCAACCTGTTAAGGTAAGTCACTGTATCCAACTCAACAGTTCAATTCCTTGTTTGTTTCAGGCATAGTTAATTTGCTCTTTTACATTGCTTTATTTGTCCTCAGTTAATGAGAAGCACAAAGAATGATGCCTGATGTTGGGTACTTGTATAACTATTAGTTGACATAATTAAAGGCCTTACCATTTAATTACTCTGCCGAAGTGTGCCTGAAGCTTTGAAGTCTATTAACCAACTATTAATTGAATGAGGCTCACAATATAGTTTATACTAGGCTAATGATTGCATAGTTTTGCTTGATGTAGTATGTTTGTATGAAATCATCTGTTGTTCATTATGCTCCCTAAGACTTTAATTGAGCTACAGAATGGCCAACTACTTGCTTAGTTCTACGCAACGTGCTGTCTAAATTTGTAACTTGTCTGTGTTTTGGATTGGGCCCCAACATCATGCTGCTCTGGTGAGCTAAGAGAGATTTCTGTATGCAGGCTGCATAGACTACCTTTTTTATAATTTTTAAAATATCACCTGCTTATGCTTCATGACGTGTAACATTATTGTTAGTCCTGTTTTGCCATGTAAAAAATAGTCTGTATTGCTCGCTTCACTGTTGTAACTATATTTTTGCCCTAGTCATGTGTACTTACAGAAATATTTCAGGATGAAGTGACATCAACACAAAGATCTGCGAGCAGTGCGGCATGGTCGTTACCGAATGATTATGGATTAGAATTGGAATGTGCTAATGTTCTCGAGCATCAACTAGAGGTGGCAAGACAACGTGTACATGATTCTGAACATACAATCAACAAGTTGAGACTGGACATGAAGGTATTAGATGCAGGAGTCAAAAAATGAAACAAGACACTTAGGTAACAACGAAGGAATTGGAGATTTTGCAGACTGAAATTTGTGCCATCTAAATCCGGCCAATCCTATTTTCTGAAGAGATTATAGTTGAAATGGTAAGTTATGTTGATGCGCGGCCATGATGTATGAGCTGTATTTGCCCAACGTATGTAATTTGTTGTTTGTGTATGCTTTATTATCACTGGTGCCGAACCATAATGCCCAGTGGGTATAATCGGCTGTAATTTCTTTATTGTATAGTGTAGGATTATTCCACGTTTCTATGCCTTAGTCTCTTTATTGTATATAAGTGTATGTTTTTAGAGGTGATAGTATAGAGTAGGATAATTCTTTGAATATGCTAGATCATTCAAACGGGGGCCAACTCGCCCAAACGCGTTGTAGTGACCATGGCCCTCCACAGTCAGACGCTCCATGGGCCATCTACGGACGACGATCCTCGGCCTTCTGTGGCCGTCGGATTCGTGGGCCTTCTATGGGCTGTCTGATCCGTGGGCCTTCTACCGGCTGTCGGATCCATGGGCCTTCCATGGGCCAGCGGATCCATGGGCCTTCTATGGGCCGTCAGATCAATGGGCCTTCTGTGGGTCGTCGGGTCAATGGGCCTTCTACGGGTTGTTTCATCTATGGTCCTTATACCGGCCGTATAAGGGGCCGTAAATGGGCTATAGTGGAAATCGTACGTTTTATGGGCTGACCATAACGGGCCGCTAATCGGCCGTATTTGATGATGCTATGAAAATGGCCCAACAGATTAACGGGCGACAAATGGGCCGACTGTATCCATGGGATGAATTTGGCCCACGAGCAGAAAAGGCCTATAACAGGCCGTAAGTAAACGAATGCTGGAAATGAGCCCAAGAATAAATGGGCCCTGAGAAGGCCGAAAGATAACATGGGCTGGAAATGGTCCAACAGTATAATGGGCCGTTAATGGGTATAAAGTGATACACTGTTCATTATGGGCCAGTTTTACCACGGGCCGTTAATGGGCCGAGGGTTACTAAGGGCCTCATATGGGTCGAAAGACGTCTTGGGCCATACATGGGCTGGAAGTTAAAACGGGCTGTAATTATATTGGATGGCCCAGATGACGCTACTAGGCCTAATCCGGATAGGCCGTAAACGGGCCCTGGGTTAGCGGGCTGTAAATGGGCTATATGCGAACATGCCGTTAACAGGCTTGCCGTGGGCTGGCCCGCCACCTTTTGACCAAGTCAAACGGGCGGCCTTTTCACAGGAATGGGCCTCTGTTGGGCCATGCCACGTGTCGACATATCATAGGCGCTTTGGGTCCAATGAGTGGATGACATCTATCCCAACGGCGAGCCGACACGTGTTCCCTCCAGCCAATGATGATTTTACACGTGGAAAATCCCCATTGGTCGGGGTTGTTAACGAGTTATCGGATACAAAATCGGACCATATAGCTTAACGGCGTTCCGTTATGGTGGATGCCACGTGTCGGTCACCCTTGACGAAAGCACTTCTGTGACGCGCGATTTATCGTCATGGAAGTGGACACTTCCGTGATGATAATTTTGGTAATGTCATGGAACACTTCTACGACAGCACATGTATGACTATCTTGATTCTTTCATAAATTTGTCATGGATGTACATGGATGACAGAAGACGTGACCTACTATGACAAACACGTATCATCATGGAAGTGTATTTTTTTTGTAGTGTTGGTACCTGTGGGTTGCTAGTAGTGTTGATTACTCCTTGTAGTTGATGCTAGTTGGTTTATTTGGTGGAAGATCATATGTTCAGATCCTTTATGCATATTAATACCCTCCGATTATGAACATGAATATGATTTGTGAGTAGTTACATTTGTTCACGAGGACATGGGAGAAGTCTTGCTATAAGTAGTCATGTGAATTTGGTATTCGATTCGATATTTTGATGAGATGTATGTTGTCTCTCCTCTAGTGGTGTTATGGGAACGTCGACTACATGACACTTCACCATTGTTTGGGCCTAGAAGAAGGCATTGGGAAGTAATAAGTAGATGATGGGTTGCTAGAGTGACAGAAGCTTAAACCCTAGTTTATGAGTTGCTTCGTAAGGGGCTGATTTGGATCCATATGTTTCATTCTATGGTTAGTTTTACCTTAATACTTCTTTTGTAGTTGCGGATGCTTGCAATAGGGGTTAATCATAAGTGGGATGCTTGTCCAAGAAAGGACAGCACCCAAGCACCGGTCCACCCACATACCAAATTATCAAAGTAATGAACGCGAATCATATGAGCATGATGAAAACTAGCTTGACGATAATTCCCATGTGTCCTCGGGAGTGCTTTTCTCTATATAAGATTTTGTCCAGGCTTGTCCTTTGCTACAAAAAAGATTGGGCCATCTTGCTGCACCTTATTTACTTTCATTACTTGTTACCCGTTACAAATTACCTTATCACAAAACTATCTGTTACCGATAATTTCAGTGCTTGCAGAGAATACCTTATTGAAAACCACTTGTCATTTCCTTCTGCTCCTCGTTGGGTTCAACACTCTTACTTATCGAAAGGACTAAGATAGATCCCCTACACTTGTGGGTCATCATTCGTTAGCTCGTAGAAGCAACAGTACCAGCAACCCTGGCACCTCTGAAGCCAGAGATGGTAACGGTAGGCCACGATGCAACAAACACAAGCGTCAAAGCAACAATGAGGATATCGAAGACACGGCAGTCAGCGCTGGATTCAGCGGCCCTAAACCCGGTCAGCGGAAGAAGCCATTCAAAAGGAAACAAAGATGGTCCATCCAGTTTGGACAAAATACTCGATCAGCCTTGCCAGATTCATGGCACCCCTGACAAGCCTGCCAATCGTTCCAACAGAAACTGCTGGGTCTTCAAACAGGCTGTTAAGTTAAATACCGAACATAAGGTGAAGGAGCCGCCTAGCGAGGATGACGATGAGCCTCGCCCACCGAACACAGGGGGCAAAAGAAATTTCCCCCCGAGGTAAAAACAGTGAATATGATCTACGCCACTCATATCCCTAAGCGGGAGCGCAAGAGCGCGCTAAGGGACATCTACGCCATAGACCCAGTCGCCCCAAAATTCAACCCATGGTCGGCTTGTCCGATCACTTTTGATCGCAGTGACCATCCGACCAGTATCCGTCCTGGAGGTTCGGCATCATTGGTCCTCGATCCAATCATCGACGGATTCCATCTCATGCGAGTCCTCATGGACGGCGGTAGCAGTCTTAACCTGCTTTATCAGGACACTGTCCATAAAATGGGTATCGATCCATCAAGGATCAAGCCTACTAAAACCGCCTTTAAAGGAGTAATACCCGGCGTGGAGGCCTACTGTACATGGTCAATAATGCTGGAAGTAGTCTTCGGCTCACTAGATAATTTCCGAAGCAAAGATTTGATCTTCGACATCGTCCCCTGATACGTCTCCAACGTATCTATAATTTATGAAGTATTCATGCTATTATATTATCTATTTTGGATGTTTATGGGCTTTACTAAACACTTTTATATTATTTTTGGGACTAACCTATTAACCGGAGCCCCAGCCCAATTGTTGTTTTCTTGCCTATTTCAGTGTTTCGAAGAAAAGGAATATCAAACGGAGTCCAAACGAAATAACCTTCGTGAGAGTTATTTTTGGAACGGAAGCAATCTAGGAGACTTGGAGTAGACGTCAGGGAAACTTTGAGGAAGCCACGAGGCAGGGAGGCACGCCCCCCCACCCTCATGGGCCCCTCGTGGCTCCCCTGACTGACTTCTTTCGCCTATATATATCCATATACCCTAAAAACATCGGGGAACAGAATAGATCGGGAGTTCCGCCGCCGCAAGCCTCCGTAGCCACCAAAAACCAATCAGGACCACCTGGCACCACTGCCGGTGGGGATCCCTCACCAGTGGCCATCTTCATCATCCCGGCGCTCTCCATGACGAGGAGGGAGTAGTTCACCCTCGGGGCTGAGGGTATGTACCAGTAGCTATGTGTTTGATCTCTCTCGCTCTCTCATGTTATTGAGGTGATACGATCTTGATGTATCGCGAGCTTTTCTATTATAGTTGGATCTTATGATGTTTCTCCCCCTCTACTCTCTTGTAATGGATTGAGTTTTCCCTTTGAAGTTATCTTATCGGATTGAGACTTTAAGGATTTGAGAACACTTGATGTATGTCTTGTCGTGCTTATCTGTGGTGACAATGGGATATTCACGTGATCTACTTGATGTATGTTTTGGTGATCAACTTGCGGGTTCAGTGACCTTTTGAACTTATGCATAGGGGTTGGCACACGTTTTCGTCTTGACTCTCCGGTAGAAACTTTGGGGCACTCTTTGAAGTTCTTTGTTGGTTGAATAGATGAATCTGAGATTGTGTGATGCATATCGTATAATCATACCCACGGATATTGAGGTGACATTGGAGTATCTTGGTGACATTAGGGTTTTGGTTGATTTGTGTCTTAAGGTGTTATTCTAGTACGAACTCTTGAATAGATCGATCAGAAAGAATAACTTTGAGGTGGTTTCGTACCCTACAATAATCTCTTCGTTTGTTCTCCACTATTAGTGACTTTGGAGTGACTCTTGGTTGCATGTTGAGGGATAGTTATATGATCCAATTATGTTATTATTGTTGAGAGAACTTGCACTAGTGAAAGTATGAACCCTAGGCCTTGTTTCCTAGCATTGCAATACCATTTGTGCTCACTTTTATCATTAGTTACCTTGCTGTTTTTATATTTTCAGATTACAAATACTCATATCTATCATCCATATTGCACTTGTATCACCATCTCTTCGGCGAACCAGTGCACCTATACAATTTACCATTGTATTGGGTGTGTTGGGGACACAAGAGACTCTTTGTTATTTGGTTGCAGCATTGTTTGAGAGAGACCATCTTCATCCTACGCCTCCCACGGATTGATAAACCTTAGGTCATCCACTTGAGGGAAATTTGCTACTGTCCTACAAACCTCTGCACTTGGAGGCCCAACAACGTCTACAAGAAGAAGGTTGCGTAGTAGAAATCATCCCCTTCCGCAGTGGCTATCATGCACTGCTCAGACGAACCGCTTTCGCCCGTTTCAATGCAGTCCCGCACTATGCTTATCTAAAGCTCAAGATGCCCGGACCACACGGTGTTATAATAGTCAATGGAAATATGGAGCGCTCCCTCCGTCCCGAGGAGCATACCGAGGCCCTTGCAGCTAAGGTACAGGGTGGCCTTATCAAGCCGAATACTTCATTGGCCATCAAGCCCCCGGACACTATCAAAAGAGTCCGATCTACCCTGCAAAACGACAGTTCGGTTTGTCCAGAGCTGGACTAGCAATTCAGCCTCCGCCAAAACCCCCGCCTAATCGCGGCACACGTACCACGCATGCATAACTACACACTAAAAATACCATGGGCAAGGACGGAGGCACACTAAGGACAAGGTCCACAATACGGCTCGACCCTATTCGGACCTTAATCTTCTACTTTTTCTTCTCCTTTTTTCTCCTTTCTCTCTTATTTCAGGTTCTTTAAAACCTAAATTACTTTTCGGTGGTACAAGGGCCCTTTCCCAGGCCCCTTCTATACACACGATCGTCGATCCTCTCAAAGGATCCTACACCAAGGTGAAAAGCAGCGCAGACGTGTGGCAGGTGTCCAAAGGATCTTCAAGACCACTTTTTCTTTTTTAGGACCCGTATACGGCTTTCCCTTGTTCACAAATTCTTGGCATGTAAAATAGCCTTGATACTTATGGCATTCTCTGTAATAGCACGTTTTGACGTATCAATCAGACTATAACGGAAACAGTTATGTCCAACCCTATTCGGTATTGGGTTATTTCATAATCTGTACTCCCTCTTCACGTCAGGTTGGCGTATACACCTCGGCATAATTTAAATTTCCAGGGGCTCTATTCGGCCACATATGTTTTTTTCATAAAAAAGTCTGAACACTTTTACAGTATACATCAGCGTCCCGAATACTGCATTATATGCATCGGCTCCGAATCATGTCTTTGGTCAATAGTTGGGTTGCCCGGCTCCTGTGGTTACCACCTTATGTCCCGCTTGTTCGGCTAAGGTAGTAAAGGGAGAACTACTGCGATTGTGTTTCTGGTTCGTCCGGTCAAACACCTCAGTACGGAAAGCTGAAAACTGACTGTCATGATATAGCGAGAGCTGGTGAGCGGTTCGGTGACTTACTAAATCTCTAGCGATTTTTCCCCGTATTATATGAAGGACTGGCCTCCACCCAGTCACGCGCTTAAGCCATCCAAGTTCGGATAGCCGCACATGCACCAGGGGCTAGCTCATAGTCCCATTGTCAAATTCCTATGGCTGAGTGAGAGTGATAAAGCCGCATAGTCTGATTGCACGGTTCATTTGCAGACACCTCCTTTATGGACCAAGACTTTGGGTCAAGTGTGGTCATGTGCTATTCCGAACACCCGTAGTATCTACATGGGTGATGTCTACTACACAACCTTCTTCTTGTAGACGTTGTTGGGCCTCCAAGTGCAGATGTTTGTAGGACAGTAGCAAATTTCCCTCAAGTGGATGACCAAAGGTTTATCCATCCGTGGGAGGCGTAGGTTGAAGATGGTCTCTCTCAAACAACCCTGCAACCAAATAACAAAGAGTCTCTTGTGTCCCCAACACACCCAATACAATGGTAAATTGTATGGGTGCACTAGTTCAGCGAAGAGATGGTGATACAAGTGCAATATGGATGGTAGATATAGGTTTTTGTAATATGACAATATAAAAACAGCAAGGTACCTAATGATAAAAGTGAGAATAAATGGTATTGCAATGCTAGGAAACAAGGCCTAGGGTTCATACTTTCACTAGTGCAAGTTCTATGAACAATAATAACATTATTGGATCATATAACTATCCCTCAACATGCAACAAAGAGTCACTCCAAAGTCACTAATAGCAGAAAAAACAAAGAGATTATGGTAGGGTACGAAACCACCTCAAAGTTATTCTTTCGGATCGATCTATTCAAGAGTTCGTACTAGAATAACACCTTAAGACACATATCAAGCAAAACCCTAATGTCACCTAGATACTCCAATGTCACGTCAAATATCCGTGGGTATGATTATATGATATGCATCACACAATCTCAGATTCATCTATTCAACCAACACAAAGAACCTCAAAGAGTGCCCCAAAGTTTCTACCGGAGAGTCAAGACAAAAACGTGTGCCAACCCCTATGCATAGATTCCCAAGGTCACCGAACCCGCAAGTTGATCACCAAAACATACATCAAGTGAATCAATAGAATACCCCAGTGTCACCACGGGTATCCCACGCAAGACATACATCAAGTGTTCTCAAATCCTTAAAAACTCAATCCGATAAGATAATTTCAAAGGGAAAACTCAATCCATTAAAAGAGAGTAGAGGGGGAGAAACATCATAAGATCCAACTATAATAGCAAAGTTCGCGGTACATCAAGATCATGCCAAATCAAGAACACGAGAGAGAGAGAGAGAGAGAGAGAGAGAGAGAGAGATCAAACACATAGCTACTAGTACATATCCTCATCCCCGAGGGTGAACTACTCCCTCCTTGTCATGGAGAGCGTCGGGATGATGAAGATGGCCACCGGTGAGGGTTCCCCCCTCCGGCAGGGTGCGAAACGGTTCTAGATTGGTTTTCGGTGGCTACAGAGGCTTGCAGCGGTGGAACTCCCGATCTAGGTTATGTTCTGGGGGTTTCTGTATATATAAAATGTTTTGGCATTGGGAACAAGTCAGGGGGGTCTCTGAGGCGGCCACGAGGTAGGGGGCGCGCCCAGGGGGGTAGGGCACGCCCTCCACCCTCGTGGGTGCCTCGGGACTCCTCTGGTCCATCTCCGATGCTCCATGGGCTTCTTCTGGTCCAAAAATAATCTCCGTCAATTTTCAGGTCAATTGGACTCCGTTTGGTTTTCCTTTTCTGCGAACCTACTGGGCACTTGGCCCACCTAGCAAAGCTCACGGCCCAGCCCACCTCCATCTCCCTCCACCTCCCGCTACATGAGGCGGGGGGGGGAGCGTGGCGCTGGCGATGCCACCGTGGCACCCATCCCACAACCCCCCCCCCCTCCCCCCGAGGTTAAGAGCAACCCCGCGACCCCTCCCTCGAACCCTAGCTCTCTCCGTTTTCTTCGTCGCTCCTCCCTCGTTCGATCCCATCCCTGCCTGAGCTCGATTGTCGCCAAGTCACCATCGTCCCCGCGACCACTGTCGTCCCCACACCCCGCCAAGGAGTCCAGGAGCTCTGCAGTGTTCTTCTACGTCATCTACGACCACCCGTTCGAGCTCGACGACTCTGCATCATGCGGATCGAGGTCTTCTTCCACCTCCGGCCGCCGCCGCCTCACCGTCGATCCGCGTCACCTCGTCAACCCAGGCCCCGCACGAGCTCGCCATCGTCTTCCTCTCGGTGAGCTGCAACGGTTCCCCTTTTCCCCCCTTCGGTTTCGTCATAGTAGACTGTCGCACCACCGCGTCCTAGCTCCTGGTTGCCGCCCCCCATGGCCGTGCTCCCCTCGGCCCCTGGCCGCGCCCTGGCCCCGCCAAGGTGCGCTCACCGCACTGCGGTCGCGACTCCACTATGCTCGGGCCGCACCCCGCTCATCATTGCCCGCCTTGCTTCTACTGTCACATGCTGCTGCCTTCCCCTGCCGCTGCTTGCTCTGCTTCTGCTACTGCCTGCTGCTGTCGCCACTACCACCGGCGTGCCCCGTGATAGCTACGCCATCTGCTTTGTTGTCGGATCCGCGTCGCTAGTATCTTGCTACAAGCTGCCGCTGCTATGTTATGTTGTCACTATGGCTTGCTGTACCTGCTGCCTGCTGATGTGCCACTGCCTATTTCTGTTGCTACTCGCTGCTGCTTCTCCCGATAGTCGTTCTTTGCTACTCTGCGGCGTGCTTTGGTATCATCGCTTTCTGCTTTGGTGCTCGCTATCACGGCCGCGGGCTTTTTCACCGTTCTGACCCATTTGTCAAAGTTTAGCATGATTTGACCCGTGTTTGAAAGTTTTTTTCAGATCTGACCCATTTCGAGACGCCAGCAACCGTGGCGTCTTGCTTGTACTGAAGACGCCGCGAAACCCGGCATCTGGCCTCTGTTCAGTTTTATTGACCGTTTGACATGGCAAAGGGTAGACGCCACAAACCTTGGCGTTTAGGTCAGAAAGGTTAAGTGCCATGCATCCATGCACGCACGCATTCTTCTGGTGGCGATGGCTTGCTCACGCGCATGCAATGGCATGGCGTCTGCATGCACACCATGCACACAGCACTCTCATGAGATGTGCATTGACGGATCAATCATGGATTGATGGATCGAAACATGTCATGCGTGCGTATGTGCCATCGCATTAATAGAGTGGAGAGAAGTGGCTAAGGTTTGACCCAGGATGCGGAGAGAAGTGGGTAAGGTTTGATCCGGGATGCAGATATAAACGAATATATATGGGGTTGGGGTAGACTAGAATGGGCTGAATCTGACGTGATGGACGCTCCCGGGCGCATCTGGGCTCCCATATCCGCCACAGATATGAGGAGTGCCGATTAGTCTGGACGTATAAGGTTTATATGAAGTGCGACTGGGTCGCTTTTCATGACAGTCCCGGACCAGGCTGTCCGCCCAGACGTATAGGGGGCATTTGAGATGTTCGGTTGTAGATGCTCTAAGCCAGTGACTCGCCTGAGAATCATATATAGCACGTCTACCTACACTTAGGGCATCTACAGTCGGGCGCCTCAAACCAGCCTCAAACGCCCGGGTGGACCGCACAATCACTGACCGGTCAAAAAAAAAACCGACCGGGCGCCTCAAATGCCCGGGCTGTTCAGCGCCCCTCATATCCAGCCCAAATGTAGGGCGTATATGGGGCACCCCGGCCGCTCCCGGGCGCGTCCACTATGTCAGCCCGGCCCACTGCCGACCCCACTCCGTCCCCACAAAAAGCCCAATCTGGAACCTAGCTCACTTCACTCTCCGCTCTCGCTCCGTCTCTTCTTCTCGCCTCCTCCGATATCTCCCCTCATTCGATCCAATCCAACGACTCCGGCGAGCATGTCGAGCACTGGCAGCCGGTCCGACTCTGACCTCGATGTCGACGAGGAGTTGGCCCTCTGCATTACGCTGGAGCAGTCGAAGGTGGACAAGGGGGGCGGTGATGACGACATAGACCTGGGGTAGGGTCATAGGCCTGACCTATACGCCCTATCCAAGGTCACTGTCCTAGTAACAAAGAAGCTCAAGAGACAATAGGAAAGGCCCTACAAAGGTGTCAAGAGCAATCCACTCGACCTACCAGTTACTCGGAGACCCCTCCTTCCTGAAGTCACTCGACCACTCGACCGTACAAGAACCCACTCGACTTATAGAAGACCAGGAGTCATCTAGAACAACAACGGACGAGCGTTCACTCTGTAATCTTGAAGGCCATTAAGGCATTTAAGGATGGCGTTACCAGTAACGCCTCCCCTTTATGTACATTGAACTCTTGGTAACGGAGGATGGCCGGGGTCCTGGCGCACTCTATATAAGCCACCCTCCTCCTCTGTCACAAGGGTTCACACCCCCTGTAACACACACACACACACACACACACACACACACACACACGCATAATCCAGTCGACCGCCTCCGGGCACCGAGATGTAGGGCTATTACTTCCTCCGCGAAGGGCCTGAACTCGTAAACTCGTGTGTACAACTTTGCCATAGCTAGGATCTTGCCTCCTCATACCTACCCCCCATTCTACTGCAGTCTTAGATCCATGACAGGTGGTTCCGGATCTGCCCCGTCGCCGGTCCCCCGCCGGCAGCGCGGACGCCAGAGCTAGCCCCTCCCGGCCCGCGCGCAGCTCCGCGAGGGTTGCGCAGTCTGCACCACCCCTCCGTCGTCCACCTCCCCCACCGGCCGATGATCCGCAAGGATAGTGGTGGGTGCTAGTGCCTAATCTGTCGGCTCCGTCGACGCGCACACCGGATTCGAAGGCACACATCACCCGCCGCGAGAGGCAGTAGGCAAGGGAGAGGGACGTGGCAGAGCAATCCGTTCGCCAACGCCGCGGGGTGCCGGCGATGCCCGATGTGGAGGAGGAACGCCAAGGCGCTCCAGCTAGCCATTGAGCAGTCGGAGCGCGAGGCGGCGGAGGCAACGATGAAGGCGGCTCGGGTGGCCAAGCTCAGGCGGCAGCAGGACTAGGCCGTCCGGCGAATGAAGCGGCTCATCGTTATCTCCGGTTCCTCCTCGGACGACGATGACCACCACGGCTCGGACTCTGATGACTCCAACGATACACCACCTGCCGCGGACGCCAAAAGCTGCGCTGGCGGCCGGAAGGGCAAAGGGCCGGCGAGGAAGTGGTGAAGACGCTCATCCTCCGTTTACTATTATCGTTTTTTAGTTGTTTTAGTTTAGAAAATGTCCGGTGATGAACTGTGGAGAACTTTTGGATGATGTAAAGTGGATTTGGTGTCCGTTTGCTGACAATTTCGTTCTCCGTTTGCTGACGGTTTTTATGTCCGTTGTTTGATTTACGTAGACTAGTTCACGTTGCATGGATAATATGGATACAGGGTGCCAGATATAAGGTATGCGGCTGTACGGGCAAGAATTTAAAGCGTGACCGGTCACTGTCCGCGGACGTTTAGGGCGCCGGATTTGGTAATCATGGCTGTAGATGCTCTAACGGTATCTCCGTCAAATGATTATGCTCTGAAGGTTTCTCCGTCAAATGATTGATCACGTATCATAGATGCAAAAATTGTATTTTGGCATCTCCTAATAGCTATCTAGCACACAGTGTATAGATATTTCTGCCTCAGATCTCACCAGATCAGATTAATGCGCGCGTGGGCAAGCCACCGCCACAGGAAAAATGCATGTGTGCATGCATGCATGGCACTTAATCTTTTGGACCTAAACGCCATGGTTAGTGGCGTCTGCCCTTTGCCACGTCAAATGTTCCACAAAACTGAGCAGAAGGTAGGCTAGGACGCTGGAGTTCGCGGCGTCTTCAATGCAATCTAGACGCCACAGTTGCTGGCGTCTTGAAATGGGTCAGATCAAAAAAACTTTCAAACACAGGTCAAATCGTGCTAAACTTTAACAAATGGATCAGAACAGTGAAAAAGTCCCGGGCTGCTGCTGCTAGTGGCCATGGCCAAGGCCATGGCCGAGTGTGTTGTGTGGTGTGTGCGCATGTGTGTCCTGTGTGTGGCCGGGCTTTTCCAAATTGTTTACTACTAATTAGATTAGGTAGGGTTAGTTTATATGCTAATTAGCCTAAGGTGTCCATGACAGGTGGTCTCACACACTAAATAACCCCCTTAGTAAAAAGGCTAGTCAATTACATGTGGGCCCTTGTTAGTTTAATCCTTAGTTAACCAGTTTCCTTATTACATGTGGGCCACCAACCCTCTTTTGACCAGTCAAATTGACTTGGTCAACCCCATTGCCATACACACTGTCTAGCAGAGCCCCATGTGACAAAAGATTTTCTATTTAAATTTCTGAATTAAATAATTTCAATAACTATAAGAAATTTTAAAAATTAATATAAAATAATCCGTAGCTCGGATGAAAATACTCTGTACATGAAAGTTGCTCAGAATGACGAGACGAATCCGAATATGAAGCCCGTTCGTTCTTCATACATCCATAGCATAGAGAACACGCAACTTTCCCCCTCCGGTTCATTTGTCCGAAAACGCGAAACACTGGGGATACTTTCCAGGATGTTTCCCCCCTTCGCCGGTATCACCTCCTATCGCGTTAGGGCACACCTGGCATCGTTACTTGTCATGTCATGCATTGTCATGCATATGTTTGCATTATATTTATTGTTTCTTCCCCCTCTTCTCTCGTTAGACACCGAGACCGACGCTGCTGCTGCCCCGATCGACTACGGTGTTGACGACCCCTCCTTCTTGCCAGAGCAACCAGGCAAGCCCCCCCTTTGGTCAACCCGACATTGCCTATTCCTTCTCTCTACTGCTTGAATTAGAGTAGTGTAGCATGTTACTGCTTTCGGTTAATCCTATTCTGCTGCATAGCATGTCATTGTTGCTACAATTGTTAACCTTACCTGCAATCCTAAATGCTTAGTATAGGATGCTAGTATTCCATCAGTGGCCCTACATTCTTGTCCGTCTGCCATGCTATACTATTGGGCCGTGATCACTCGGGAGGTGATCACGGGTATATACTTGTATACATTATATGATACATGTGGTGACTAAAGTCGGGTCGGCTCATAGAGTACCCGTGAGTGATTCACGGATTGGGGGCTGAAAGGACCTTTGTCCCGACGGCCCTCTGCGTGGATCTTTGTGGCGGAGCGACCGGGCAGGTTGAGACCACCTAGGTGAGAGGTGGGCCTGGCCCTGGTCGGTGTTCGCGGTTACATCATTTAACATGTGTAATGAGATCTTGGTATTTGATCTGAGTCTGGCCACTGGCCTATATGCACTAACCAACTATGCAGGAACAGTTGTGGGCACTCGACGTCGTGGTATCAGTCGAAGCCTTGTTGACATCAGCGACTGAGTGGCGCGCGCCGGGTTGGACCGTGTAACGCAACTTCCTTTGAAATGGAGGTTGCTAGGTCTGCTCACCCGCCGCCCACGCAATGTGCAGGTGTGCAATGGGCGATGGGCCCAGACCCCTGTGCGCATAGGATTTAGACCGGCGTGCTGACCTCTCTGTTGAGCCTAGGTGGGGCTGCGACGTGTTGATCTTTCGAGGCCGGGCATGACCCAAAAAAGTATGTACGGCCCAAGGGGATCGAGCGTGTTGGGTAATGTGGTGCACCCCTGCAGGGAAGTTTATCTATTCGAATGGCCGTATCCCTCGGTAAAAGGACGACTTGGAGCTGTACCTTGACCTTATGACAACTAGAACCAGATACTTAATAAAACACATCCTTTCAAGTGCCAGATACATCCGGTGATCTCTCTCTCATAGGGCGATGAGGAGAGGATCACCGGGTAGGATTATGCTATGCGATGATACTTGGTTAACTTACCATCTACTCTCTTCTACATGCTGCAAGATGGAGGCTGCCAGAAGCGTAGTCTTTGACAGGACTAGCTATCCCCTCTTATTACGGCTGCTCGCAGTTCACTCCACCGATATTGCCCCTTTACACTGATACCCATGCATATGTAGTGTAGATCCTTGCTTGCGAGTACTTTGGATGAGTACTCATGGTTGCTTTTCTCCCTCCTTTCCCCCTTTCCATTCTTTTCGGTTATCGCAACCAGATGTTGGAGGCCAGGAGTCAGACGCCACCTTTGACGACTCCTACTACATGGAGGGTGCCTACTACTACGTGCAGGCCGCCGTCGACGACCAGGAGTAGTTTAGGAGGATCCTAGGCAGGAGGCCTGCGCCTCTTTCGATCTATATCCCAGTTTTTATTAGCCATCTTATGGCAACTTGTTTAACTTATGTCTGTACTCAGATATTGTTGCTTCCGCTGACTCGTCTATGATCGAGCACTTGTATTCGAGCCCTCGAGGCCCCTGGCTTGTATTATGATGCTTGTATGACTTATTTTATTTTTAGAGTTGTGTTGTGATATCTTCCCGTGATTCCCTGATCTTGATTGTACACGTTTGTGTGTATGATTAGTGTATGATTGAATTGGGGGCGTCACCGTAGGATATTTCACTTTCCCACACAAGACTTCAACATCTCTAACAATCCCAATTGGTGAAATAATATCTCTATTGGCAAGCTTAATTGTAACATCAATATCTTCTATCTCAGCAGGTGCAATATCATGCATAATTTCTTCATATAAGGAATGAGGTATTGCGCTTGCACTAGCACCCATATCACATAATCCATGATAGCAATGATCTCCTATTTTAACAGAAACAACAGGCATGCCTGCAACAGGTCTATGTTTATTTTTAGTATCGGGTCTAGCAATTCTAGCAGCTTCATTACTGAAGTAAATAACATGCCCATCAATATTATCGACCAAGAGATCTTTAACCATAGCAATACTAGGTTCAACTTAAATTTGCTCAGGGGGTGTGGGTGTTCTAGCATTACTCTTACGAACCACAGTTGAAGCTTTGGCATGATCCTTTATTATAACAGGGAAAGGTGGTTTCTTAATATAAGCGGTAGGAACAATAGGATCAACATTATAAGTGATAGTCTTTTCTTCAACTTTAATAGGTTCAACTACCTTTATTTCAATGGGAGGATGATATTTAAACCACTTCTCCTTAGGGAGATTAACATGAGTAGCAAATGATTCACAGAAAGAAGCCACTATCTCAGAGTCAAGTCCATATTTAGTGCTAAATTCACGAAAAGTATCGGTATCCATAAAAGATTTAACGCAATCAAACTTAGGTGTTATACTTGACTCCTTACCTTCATCGAGTTCCCAATCCTCAGAGTTGCATTTAATTATTTCCAATAAATCCCATTTGAATTCAATAGTCTTCATCATAATAGAACCAGTACAAGAAGTATCGAGCATAGAGCGATTATTGAGAGAAAGCCGATCATAAATTTTTTGAATAATAATTTCTCTTGAGAGCTCATGATTGGGGCATGAATATAACATTGACTTAAGCGTCCCCCAAGCTTGAGCAATACTTTCTCCCTCACGAGGCCAAAAATTATTTATATAATTACGATCACGATGAACCAGATGCATAGGGTAAAACTTCTGATGAAATTCCAATTTCAATCGGTTGTAGTTCCATGATCCAATATCATCACATAGCCTAAACCATGTCAATGCCTTTCACTTCAAAGATAAAGGGAAGACCTTCTTCTTGATAACATCCTCGGGCATACCTTCAAGCTTAAATAATCCACAAACATCATCCACATAGATTAGGTGCATATCGGGATGTAATGTTCCATCTCCTGTAAAAGGATTAGCTAGCAGTTTCTCTATCATACCCGAAGAAATTTGAAAGTAAACATTTTTAGTACGTTCGGTAGGTCGAGGAGAAACGCTTTGCTCTACTGGTCGGGTGAAGATACCCCGAACAAGCCCCTCAAAGGATTATTTTCCATAGTAACAAGTGACAGTAAATTTCAGCACACTATATAAATTTGTCCTTACCAGAGGCGCTCACTCCCCGGCAATGGCGCCAGAAAAGAGTCTTGATGACCCACAAGTATAGGGGATCTATCATAGTCCTTTCGATAAGTAAGAGTGTCGAACCCAACGAGGAGCAGAAGGAAATGACAAGCAGATTTCAGTAAGGTATTCTCTGCAGGCACTGGAATTATCGGTAACATATAGTTTTGTGATAAGGTAATTTGTAACGGGTAACAAGTAACAAAAGTAAACAAGGTGCAGCAAGGTGGCCCAATCCTTTTTCTAGCAAAGGACAAGCCTGGAAAAACTCTTATATAAAGGAAAGCGCTCCCGAGGACACATGGGAATTATCCTCGAGCTAGTTTTCATCATGCTCAGATGGTTCGCGTTTCTTACTTTGATAATTTGATATGTGGGTGGACCGGTGCCTGGGTACTACCCTTCCTTGGACAAGCATCCCACTTATGATTAACCCCCTTCGCAAGCATCCGCAACTACGAAAGAAGAATTAAGGTAAACCTAACCATAGCATGAAACATATGGATCCAAATCAGCCCCTTACGAAGCAACGCATAAACTAGGGTTTAAGCTTCTGTCACTCTAGCAACCCATCATCTACTTATTACTTCCCAATGCCTTCCCCTAGACCCAAACTATGGTGAAGTGTCATGTAGTCAACATTCACATAACACCACTAGAGGAAAGACAACATACATCTCATCAAAATATCGAACGAATACCAAATTCACATGTCTACTTATAACAAGACTTCTCCCATGTCCTCAGGAACAAACGTAACTACTCACAAATCATATTCATGTTCATAATCAGAGGGGTATTAATGTGCATAAAGGATCTGAACATATAATCTTCCACCGGATAAACCAACTATCATCAAATCAACACTACTAGCAACCCACAGGTACCAATCTGAGATTTTGAGACAAAGATCGGATACAAGAGATGAACTAGGGTTTGAGAGGAGATGGTGCTGGTGAAAATGTTGATGGAGATTGACCACCTACCGATGAGAGGATCGATGATGATGATGATGGTGATGATTTCCCCCTCCCGGAGGGATGTTTCCCCTGCAGAACAGCTCCGCCGGAGCCCTATATTGGTTTCGCCAGGTTTCGCCTCGAGACGGTGGCGCTTCGTCTCGAAAGCTTCCTTCTTATTTTTTTTCAAGGCAAAAGAAACCTGTAACATCCCAAAATTCTAAATTTTGGAATGTTATATTAAATAAATAGTTTGGATTGTTTGTTTGATTATGGTGTGGTTGCTTGTGTGTAATTCAGTGAAATTTGGAACTTTTTGAAAGTTAAATGAGAGGGAATAAATGACTTTCCCAAAACTTTCACTTTGCTTGATCTCCATGAATTCAAATTAATTTAATCACAAAACCTTAGAGTGAAGATAATATGACTTCTTCCATTTAAATAAATGAAAAGGGTTTTTTTGAAAGATTTGAATTCCATTTGGAACTATTTCAAATTTTAGAAACTTTATGCAACTCAATGATTTTCATGAGAGAAGATAAAATGACTTCTTCAAAACAAATGAAATATGAGTTGGAAGTTTCAAAGAATAAATTTTAGAGTCCCATTGAAATTATTCTCAAGTTTGAGTTATTAGGTTTTTATTCAAATTATTTTTTTCCAAAAATAAAATATATGTAAAATAGGGTAAAATGATTCCCTACAGTAGACAATTGGAGAAAAATGTTTTTGAAATCATTTTGGTATTTTTAAAATGATTTTTATGAGGTTTTATTGCACCAGAATCACTCTTTGCTTTATTTAAATTTTTGTTGATTTTATTTGACCCTAGAAAAATGTTCATGTTGTAGAAAATCTTTTTTTGAAAATTTTGATATATTATATGCCTATAGTATATTTCATTTTGTATGGTTTTATTTTATTTTTCTGCAAGATTGTCGAAAAAAAACTTCTTCCCTGAACTGGGCCGGTCCAGCCAACCGGGCCAGGCCATGGCCCAGCCAGCGCGCCCACTCGTCCCCGAGCTCGGGACGGAGTACCGAGCAATCTCGCCACTGCCGCCGTGTCGCGGCCGGACACCGCCGCCGCCTCCCTTGCCTCTCCCCCACGCCACCGCCTCCTCCTCTGCCTTTAAAAGGCGAGGATGCTGCCCCTCCCCTTCTCGCAAGATGACGACGCCGCCCTTTGCCACATCCATCGCCGCATCGATTGCCGCTGCTCTTTGCTGCTGCCTGATACGTCTCCAACGTATCTATAATTTTTGATTGTTCCATGCTATACTATTTTCTGTTTTGGACATTATTGGACTTTATTATATACTTCTATATTATTTGTGGGACTAACCTATTAACCGGAGGCCCAGCCCAGAATTGTTGTTTTTTGCCTATTTTGGAGTTTCGCAGAAAAAGAATATCAAACAGAGTCCAAACGGAATGAAACCTTCGGGAACGTGATTTTCGGAACAAACGTGATCCAGAGGACTTGGACCCTACGTCAAGACTTCAACCAGGAAGCCATGAGGTAGGGGGCGCGCCTACCCCCCACCCCCCAGGCGCGCCCTCCACCCTTGTGCACTACAAAAAATTACACTTCCGTGATAATACGTGTTTGTCATAGTAGGTCACGTTTTTTGTCATGCATGTACATCCATGACAAATTTATGACAGAATCAAGATAGTCATACTGTCTTTGTCATTACAGAAGTGTTCCATGACATTACCAAAATTATCATCACGGAAGTGTCCACTTCCATGACGATAAATCGCGCGTCCGTAAGTGCTTTCATCAAGGGTGACCGACACGTGGCATCCACCGTAACGGAACACCGTTAAGCTATCGGGTCGGGTTTTGGATCCGATAACCCGTTAACAGCCCGACCAATGGGGATTTTCGGTGTAAAATCATCATTGGTACGGAGACACGTGTCGAGTCCGCGTTGGCACGGTGTCACTCATCCAATGGGCGAGACGCGCCTATGATATGTTGACACGTGGACCGGCCCATCAAGTTTAATTGGGCCGGCCCAGGTAAAGGCCCACAAGATTTTGCAGACCATAATGGGCCGACCCAGCTAAAGGCCCACGAGATTTTGCGGACCATAATGGGCTGGCCCAGCTAAAGGCCCACAAGATTTTGCGGGCCATAATGGGCCGGCCTAGGTAAAGGCCCACAAGATTTTTGTGTGCCATAATGGGCCGCCTGTAAAGGCCCACAAGATTCTTGCGGATCATAATGGGACGGCCCAGCTAAAGGCCCATGAGATTTCGCCGACATTAATGGGCCGGCCCAGCTGTAGGCCCACAAGATTTTGAGGACCTTAGTAGGCCAGCCCATTAACTGGCTGCCATGTTTTGGGCCAAATGCCGGCCCATATTTGATTCGGTCCATTAATGGCCTGCCACGCTCCGGGCCTAATAGTGGCCCATATGAGATCCGGACCGTTAAAAGCCTACCACGTTCTGGGCCAAATTACAGCCCAGATCAGTCCAACCCTTTAAGAGGCTTTGGGCTCAATTATGGCCCATATCGATTCGCCCATTAACCGGACACTATGCTTTTGGGCCCACTTGCTAAAGGCCCACTTAGTAATTCGCCCGATATTAGTTTTGGCCTGTTAAGGGCCCGTTAACATTTCGCCCTATATTAATTTCGGCCTGTTAAAAGCCCGTCATATAGTTGGGCCTAACTACGACCCGGTTTGCATCCGGACTGCTCGCAACCGATATCTGATTGGGCCAAACAAGGACCGAGACAATTTTGGCCTGTTAAAAGCCCGTGATTTGATTCGCACAATCATGGGTCGGGGTTCAGTTCGGGTTGTTGCCGGCCCGTGAGCTGTTCGGCACGTTTTAGGCCCAACCGACATCGTGATTGCATGACAGCCCGATTATGTACCGTAATTTTACGGTTTGGCCGGTTTACTGCAAAGACAGGATATATATATATATATATATATATATATATAGTAAAATAACTGCAGCATCGTGAATAAGAAAAAACCTAGACTAGCCAATAAAGAAATTACGGCATATTACATCCATCGGGCATCAAAGTTCGCCACTATGATAATAAAGCGCAAGCAGATAACAGATTTAATACACTGGGCGTCAAAGATCGCCACCAATGCAAATAAACACACCGACAAAATAAAATACAATAACCGACAGCACTTCAATAGAGTTCAAGAAAGGTTAGCCTATTGGGAGCCTTGCATATAAGCAAATGAGCAAGATGATGAGATCGCGCTTGTTCAACACTTATATCTTCCTCACTCACGAAAGATAAACAAGCGAGATAGATGACAGGTTTTGCACATAAAAGTATCGATCTTTGAAAATTCATCACATTTCTTCTTGATTTAATAAAGTGACAAAGTTTAAAATTGCATTAACACAATATGGTATTGTTCAGGTCAAGACATGGCAGGAAACGACATTGTGAAGGAGTTGGCAGCTTCACGATACCACTGGATTACAAATCAAGAAATCATATGTATCAATGGTTAGTGTGCTGTCAATTTATACCATTTCAGATTGGCAAATAAAGAGACGGTTTAAATAATAGTAGAATGATATGACATTGTTCATAGTTAAGACATTGCAGAATATGACATTATCTTTGTAGTGGGTAGGTTCACCACACCACCGGATTACGGATGAAGAACAGAAGCATACATGCAGTGCAAAAGAAGATCACTTGCTCTGTATAGTTTAATTTACATGGTATGAAGAAGTAACTTGGTTGTACAACTGAAAACTTAAATTGAGAAAGGACAAACTTTTGTTTATGAACTACATAATAAACTTTAAACAAGAAATTTTATGCAAACACCAAAAATAAACAGCTGTTGCAGTCATGCCTAACCAAATATATACAACAAACTTTGAAGGCTTGAGATGGACAAACTTACATTATTGGTGAAGACATGCTCTATAAAGGCCTTGTTCATGCTGATGGGGGGGGGGGCAATTCAAGAAGTTTACCAAAGAATCTTCTTCAAAAGCATTGCCTTTATTCTACATTTTGTTAAGAGTAAATATAGATGTGATAATATACGAAAAAATGGAGAATATTTAAGATAAGATGAAGAGTGATGCTACATAACCAAGTAGCTATAAATGTAAGTGCAGCGATACAGGCAAAAGGTACAGCCAAGAGCAATGCATAGCTAAACTTCTTCAGTACCAACCTTATGGTAAGAGTAAATATAGATCCGATGTGTAGAAAATGGAGGGCAAAGGAAAATAAGCTGCAGAGTGATGGTACATGAACAACTACCTGTCATTATAAGTACACTGATAAAGGACAGCATGTACTTACAAGAACAATGCAGAGGTAAAAAAACATTGGCATTGGATATATTCTACACTAATGTAGCCATTCATACAGATCAGATAATTTGGAGAGAACAATTGATAAGCAAGCTATCATGCATACTGTTGTCACATAATGAACCAGGTATGTATGCAAGTACAATGATACAGGACAACAGGTACTAACAAGAGCAAAGCAACGGGCATCATATTTGCGATATCCTGTCGTTCTTGTCAAACCGGAATTCTTCTTCGAGCAGATTTCCTGCAAAAAAGATCCGTAAGGCACATGCGGAAAAGTAGAAGTTCAAATTGTCATGTGATTTCATAGACAGTATCTCATCTTGGGAACAAGACCAGTGCATAAAAAGGTTTTTCCATTCAATGTCTTCTAAATTTAGCACAGGAGACTTCACCGAAAATTCGTTTATAGACTTGCCATCAAGATGTGATTTCCTCAGGTAACACCGATACTGCTGCAATGCTTCCTTGAAAAGCACAAGCAAGCTTTGCTCGTCATGACTATCCAGATTGACCCTCGCCTAGTTACAACAATGTAATGTAAATCATTGATGTGTTCAATCAGCTGTAAAACAAGAAAATAATAACCATGAATAATAGCACTTACACGTAAGTTGGACGGGAAGATGTGAAAATGGTGTTTGTCTTCACAATAATCTTCCCATGATGGGAATATATGCACGTAGTCCCTAACAACATTGAAAGCATTGTCTTTAAACTGGGAATAAATGGAATGGGGTTCCAATCTGCAGGAATTGGTCGTCTCTGCGGTTGGGATAGGTCTTCGCCGGTGGACTTGCTCTACTTTTTGGCCGAGTGGGATTCTTACGTGGTACAGCCGGTGCTATGGCAAATGAAATCGGTATACCTTTTGCTGGAGTGCAGGTCCTGTGTGGTGGGGCTAGTGGTGTGGCCAGTGAAGTATGGGTACAGTCTGCTAGAGTCGGTCCTATGTTTTGTGTCACTGGTTGTACAGCCAATATAAGTGGGGTGCTGTCTGATTTCTCCACACCACCACGTTTTTCAAGGACTTTGCTGGTGCTCCTTCAGCTTCGGCAATCACCCTCTTCCTTTTTGATGTCTGATGCACAAGAACAACAATTGAGTGGAAAAACATGGTATGATGACAGATGGAATATGTATTGATAATGGATGGGCATGGCATCTCGACATATATGATGAGTAAACTAAGCAGATGGCGGTGCAACAAAGTAGAAGAAATGCAAGACAACATATGCAAGATACCCGCAATCAATAAAACATTGCCAAATTAGAACAGACACCTTGATGGGTGAACAGGATGTGCCATCCGCCTTTGACTCCTCGAGGTTAGAATAGTCATTAGGATCATATTCTGAACAAGAATCAACAGGTGGGGAGTGTATGAGTTTCATTGCATCTAGAATGGCACTCAATGCCTTGGTGCCAGTTTTCTAAGTCATTGCAGTGTTTAGCTTCAAGAGTGGACAACTGCTAGTGCGACACAAAGCAGCTACATAGATCATAGTGTAGATATAACGGGAAAACCTTAAGCATCAGAGTAAAATTAGCAAAGTGGAACTTGATGGAATATATGTGCTAGTATTGCCGGTACGGCTAGAAAGGCTTTGGATACCAGCTCTCTTCAAGTGAAGGTGCGGATGCTTGTTAATATCCAGTGTAACTCTCAAAGGCGACACAGCTCCCGCATTTCCTTGTTATTCTTATAGGATTCAAGTGGGCAGGCCACTACAAATCCTATTCCTATGTTTACAAGATCCTCTGAATCAAAGAGGCTCAAAGTGTCCATCACAACCGACCATATAGACCTCTACATCGCAAATGTCCTGCTCATCTTCAAGACAAGGAACATATTGTACTACTATCATACTCCCTCTGTTCCAAAATATAAGTCTTGGTAGAGATTTCCACTAGGGATCACATACAGATGTATCCAGATACATTTTAGAGTGTAGATTCACTCATTTTGCTCCATATGTAGTCCATGGTGGAATCTATACAAATACTTGTATTTAGGAACAGAGAGAGAGTACATATTATAGAAGAACGGAAGAGGAACATGGTAAAGAAGAGCAAGCAGATTTTGGATAATAAAATGTTGGTTGCGCAGTGCCCACACATGATGAACCAGAGCGCATTAAGAATGCAACTCCCACTGTCACTTTCGACCATTCAGCGGTTGGATGAAGATCCCACGTCTCCTAACCCTTCTTGTTCCTCGCCTCTGATTCTTCCCATCTGAGAACAATCAAGACGGGCCACGGCCGACCACCGGCCCCCCCCGCCTGTGGTCCTCCGCCACCCCCCCCCCCCCCCCGCGTCCCAACCCCCACCTGCGTCGCGATTTCTTCGTTTGGCGAGGCCCCACAACCACCCGAGCCCCTTCGATCGCACCGGGGAACTCCGTGAGCTCTGAAAAATCGATCGACCCAATTTTGAAATTTAGTCTATCGTGATTTAACTAGTGTGGAATATAAAAGGGGAAAACCATAAGCATTGGGAGTATAGTGTTGAGCGTGCCATGGCGGATCTGAAGGTGCAAACCGGACAAAGGCAACTTCGCAACCAAGACAAGAAACCAAAGTAAAGCAGTGGCGATCTATTTTCTTGCTGCGATAAATAAGTTGAGCAGATACGAAAGAGTACCGCCTCTGGTGCAACGCTGTGTACGGATCTGCTGAGAATTTGATAGTGCTGCGGTAGCGATGGCTATCAGCGGCGTGGAAGCAGATCTAGGAGGGTAGATGGTGGCGGCGGGGCGCGGTGGACGAGACGTTCGTAGGAGCGGTGCCGGCAAGGTGGACGACGACGGGGATGAAGCGAGAGGACGGGATGCAAGGATCCCGGTCCGAAGCTGTGGATGAGAGAGGTCGATCTCTTGTAGTGGACGGCGGCGTTGGGGTATCAGCTCCGGCATGGCGGAGGAGGATGGCGGAGGATGGGTGGCAGACGGCGGCGGACGGAGGAGGGTGGGGTGGAGAGGGTGTTTTGGCGCCCACGGAGTACAAATGGGGAAAAGGGAGGTAGAGAGGAAGGGGGGAACCGTGTATTCAGGGCGCACTTGTCTCAAATGCGAGGAAATTTACAAACTTACCCCCGTTTAAAATTTCTACTACATCACAGCAACATTAGTCGGTTGGGGATAGGACGGTAATCTCGCATACACCGAATATTTGCCGACGAGAGTTTGTTTTTGGCACCCCCCGTGTATGAATATGAATCAGGGAGGGAGTCAATTTCGGTCGAGGACACACTGTGTTTTGGCTCCCACCGTGTATGAATAAGGGTGAGAGGCGGTTACGTCACGTTTGGGTGAAATTACAAACCTACCCCTATCAAAACCTATTGAAATCCAGCAGATAGGCTTTATGCGTGGCGAGGATAGGCGGTAGTGATTTCCATCTCGCAGATTTTGGTTTCAAGTGATTCTGCGACTTTCCCCGTTTTGTTCAAATTTTGCAGAGTGCACGTTTACCGTGCCAACTCAATTCGAATCCCATTTGTATTCTATTTTTTTGGGCGGGATCCATTTTCAATTGGAATTGCATTCTATATACATCATTTTTTATATATACTTTCAAAAGCACAACAAAGAATTCTTCTCCTTTATATGTATAATATGATTTACAAATACAACGATCTCGAAATCTTAAGGTTGAATTCGAAATTTTTTAACCAAATTATGTTCTACTAAAATGTATGGATCAGTAATATCTACATATTAAATAACATAGATGTGCGTGAATTCATATGAGTATGCATGTTTGATAGATCAATTTTGGTTCGAGTATGGATTACATGTATCATCATCTCGAATTCAAATATTTGAATCCCGTTTTGTTCACTCCTTTCACGCCCATCTCTCTCGCATGCATGCTCCTTCGTAGCTATCACTCTCTTTTCTCCAGCTCACCAAGACGCTCACTTCATGTTTCTCCTATCCTTGCAAACATGGTCTCTCTACGTCTCCCTTGAGAAGTGTCACACTCTCCCTATCATTATACATTACACGGTTTTCATCATCTCTCACGTCTCTACTGTTCTCTGGTATCACTCGGTACCTAAGCTTTCTTTTTCACCGCCACACACACAGTCTCCACTCGTCTTTCACTTTTTCTTTCTCTCTATGGGATTCTCTCACACACCCTATATGTCTCTACATATGACTCATACACCTAAAATTACTCTCTCTCTCTCTCTCTCTCTCTCTCTCTCTCTCTCTCTCTCTCTCTCTCCTGTAGACACAACATTTGTTGCGGTCTCCTTTTCGTCTCCATCCCAGACTGACATTATTCATTTGTTTACCGATCAGACAACCCCGACTACCGTCTCCTCTCTCTCTCACACACACACACATAGACACACACACACAACTCCTGCTTCCACTACCCTTCCCAACTACCATCTCTCTCTCACAGACACACACACAAATCCTGCTTCCACTCCCCTTCCCTACTACCGTCTCTCTCTCACACACACAAAATTCTCGCTTTCGCACCCCGACTTGTATTTCTCTCACAAACATTAATTGACTAGCTAGCCTCTAGATAGGTTTATACACCCGCACGCTCGTGCTTCCACCATCGCATACATGTCTCTCTCTCGCTCCTTGTATCTATATAGATTTTTCTTCCCTTCTTGAGACATGCCCTCTCGATCGTGCACACACACTCTATCGCCTCATTTTAAGCTGATACCTATCGCGCACACACTCCTTGTGTCTTTGTCACACATGCACTCCATCCTCCTCCACTCTCTCTCTCTCTCTCTCTCTCACACACACACATGGGCTTTTTGCAACAACTAGCAACATGCCCATGCGTTGCACGGAACATCAAGATGCATTTGTATGAGTAGTTTATCTTGTGGGGGAAAAGGATGAACGAGGGAAGGCCTTATTTGCAAATGTGGAGAGGGTGTGGGTACCTTTTTGCAAAATTGCCATAGTTTCCTTCCTATCCGTCAGATATAGATCGGACGGCCTATATTGCGTGATGGCAGGCACCACGATCATCATCGACAATGCTTTTTATAAGAGTAGGGATAAAAAATAGAGTTGGTGATTATGGTGGGCCTGCCATCCCAGCAATGTAGGTCGTCCGATTTATATCTGACGGATAGGAAGGAAAATATGGCAATTTACCCAAGACTCTTCACCACACTTGCAGATAAGGCCTTCCCTCGCTCATCCTTTTCTCCCACAAGATCTTGATGTTCTGCAACGCACGGGCATCTTGCTAGTAAGAGTAGAAATTAGACATATACCACTTCTCGAATCTTGAAACTAACAACATTCCTCCCTTATCTCATCAAAACCGCCAAAGGAATATATTTTGAGTGAAACATAACATATTTTTAGTGATATATGTATTTCAAAACTAGAATTTTTTCTATCAAATCGGTTAATATGTATTAATCTACTTTGATCGTGTGGCAACGCATTGGCACATTGCTAGTAGTTATTATAATTTTTTGGACACCAGACAAACGGTGGAGTACATATAAGAAGAGAAAAGGCGCACACACGCAGTCGGCCTCTCGCTGTCTCGCACACATGAGTGTTACGTAAAGGAGATGTTAACAAATAAACCCTAAAACCCTAGGTGCACGATTGCTGCATTCGCGGGTACCGGGTACGTGGTGGAACACCTTTGTAGGAATAGTCAGCTCGCGTGATAATTTGATCCATAGGAGCTGATGGTTGAGACAACAGGTGAACGACTTGGAGCGCGGTGGCTCGCCAGTTGCCACAGATCGAGTAGCCACGTTTAAAATATCGTTTTTTAGCGGGGTTAAGAGTTCCGATTTTTAATGGCACGTTATAAGTAGTAAGTAGTTTTTAGAACAATTGGTATGGAGTGAAAATGGAATTCATAGTACTACATACCTCCTTGGCGTATGGTTGTATGGTTTTTTTTGCGATGGAGGTTGTATGGGTTTATGTTGCGAGATGTTGAACCTGGTAGTTCTAGGGCAAATACTATGGTTTAGATTTAGATGCTGGTTTTCAGTAATGAAAATCGGAAGGGGAAACCCTTCTTTGATTAAAAAAAACTACTACCTCCATTCTGGTTTACTAGTCCCCATAGTACTTTGGGTCAAAGTTTGTCCACGAATTTTACTTGTAGAATGTGAATGGAAAACGAGATTTTGTTGTACCCAAACAAAAAAGGACTGGAGGGAGTGATTGCTCTGACATGGACGCGACCTCTCATAGCGCAGGCATTGAACCGTGGCGCCGCCAAGAGGGCACTTTTCGGCTGCAGCCAGTGAGCATGCCTCCTCGCCGCGCGTGCAACCAGCTTAAGACTGCCCGCCGCCTTCATTGAATCCATGGCGTGTGGCGCAACACGCCCTTCCATGAGCGGCGGGCATTTTAGAACACAAAAAATGACTAAAATATAATTAATTTACGCATGGTCTTGACTTGTTGTGCTCCCACTGGTAGCAGGAACTAGTAGAGGATTTTCTTTATTTATAACTCTCCTCACATTTTTTTCGCTTTGAAGTGAATCATGGTTGTGGACATTATGTATGAATGTGCAGATATCTGTGAACATGAGTTTGATGTGGAAGTTGAACTTGGAATGTCGGGCTTGCGCGTGAACTATACCATGTCCAATGCTTCGTCTGTTATTGTTTGGAAAGTAATTGTTGTTATTACATGACCCAAAAAACATTTTGTGCCACATCAGTAGATGCACGGACATCACAACAGGCATGCTGACTGGATAAACATTTGAACCTAGCTATTATGAAGGAAATTTTGTATTGACAACAGTTTTAGATAGCAGGAGACGCCTAGCCCGCTTCGCCTCGCTAGCTTATTTCTGGCTTCTTCCATCTCTTCTCTGGCTTGGGTGAAGAGAGCATCTGATTGCTCTTTTCGCTTCTTCAGGAACTCAGCTACATTCTCAAGGGCTGCTGCACGCTTTCTTTCAGTCTTTACTAATGCCACGAGGACACGAACAACTGACGACTACACCTGGCTTGTGTGTAATCCAGCATCATCTGGCTATTTGCACCTTGTGTCTAATCCAGCATCATTAGGGAACTGGCACCTTGTGTGTAATCCAGCCTCATTTTGGAAACATGATCTCGAGGTTGACCATACTTCCCTCCTCGTTGGAACTGCATGCTGACATGAAGTTACTTCTTTTTTAGATCAATACTCAGAGCAACCTAGATCCATTTAGTAGAAGCCAGATAAACATAACTCGGAGAAGTGAATTCAAAAGGAAAATAAAAATAAAAACATACTACAAGGTGAGAACACCCACTTCCTACATCAAGCTAAAAACGAAAGCATTAGGACGATTAAGACTCTTCTTATTACACATCGAAGAACACCACGCTTAAGAGAAACAAAAACTACAACATATACACATCGAAGAACACGAGTCTACACGAAACTAATTGAAAGGGTGTTACTTACCAAAGCTCCTCTTTGACTTGCCACACACCTTGAAGATGTCCCGAATATCCCGTGTTTGGTCTTCATTGCTCCTCTGCATGTTCGCACTCGTGGTTTTAAAATCTCAACATGGCAAGAAAAATATACTACTAGTAATACTCGCGCATCTTGTGGGCAACATTAAAGCACTCGTCCGCCATGTTTGAGCATCTCCAACAGAATCAAGAACGTGCGGGCGCTTTTAAAAAAGCGTTCTGATCTTGAGATCGAGAAGTAGATAATAGAGAGTAGAGGATAGTTCTCATCATAGATAGATCAAAAGATAATTCAACTACTCTTCGTCAGTCCGCCTCCTCCTCGATGATGACCTCCTCCGACGCCCCGATCAGAGGCGTGAAGATACCGATTGTCGCCGGATTCCCGTGAGCGACGCTGCTCCTAGCCTCATGTTGAATTGAGCGTCCGCCGCCACGCTTGTCCTCGCGATAGGCGGCTCGCTCCGCCCTCCGATTATCCCTCTCCGCCCTCCTTTGCGCGTAGAACTCGCGCTCGTTGATGATGTCCTACGGGAAGTGTTGGCGCCACATCGCCATGGCTTCCTCGTCCATCTCGGCGATGTCGAGACGGTGCTCCCGCCTCCGGTTGTCGCGAAGATCCTCGTCGGTGCTAAGCAGCGGAAAAGGCGCGAGCTCCTGCTCCCGCTCCCGCGTCGACACGTTGGGGAAGTTCAATGTTATATGAGGCCACCGGAGGCGCCACACCGCCGCGTCGTATGCGCTGGCGGCCTCGTTGGCGGTGTCGAAATTGCCGAGGCCAAGGCGCATCCCGTGGAACCGGATCTCGGTGGAGGGGCGCGCGCGGAAAAAGAGCGGGGAGAGAGCGGTGGCAAGGCAACAGAGCGGGGAGAGAGTGGTGGCAAGGCACAGAGCGGTGGGAGGGCGTTGGATTTTATAAAGCGCGCCGGACGCCGCACGCCAAAACTAGCGCACGCCCTGCCGCTTTTTCCCGCGCGCGCGCGATCCTTTCCCGACGTCTGTGCTATCTCTACTCTCTTATCTACTATTATATTTATTTTATATTTAATATTTAATATTTATCTCTACTTCCTTTACTGTCTACTTTTTTCTCTATACTTTTTTTTCTTGCATATAGGCCGTCCGATTTATATCTGACAGATAGGAAGGAAACATATGGGAATTTTGCAGAAAGATACCCATACCCCTCTCCAGATTTGCAAATAAGGCCTTCCCTCGTTCATCCTTTTCTCCCACAAGATAAACTACTCATACAAATGCATCTTGATGCGTGCAATGCATGGGCATCTTGCTAGTTCTAAAAACCTTTCCATCATTTGCCACACTACAGGTTGCAGATGAAAAACCTACCCAAGCACAGCGCGATACAGGAGCGACACACAATTACCAGCTGATATTCTGTTGGACAATGGAGGCTATAACCAATTACTTTTACGGGAACAATAGCACCCAGGAAAATTGTAGGGTAGGTATGAACAAAATTGGAACCGCACATGTACTGCTAAGT
This sequence comes from Aegilops bicornis, assembly GCA_021605145.1. Taxonomy (NCBI): domain Eukaryota; kingdom Viridiplantae; phylum Streptophyta; class Magnoliopsida; order Poales; family Poaceae; genus Aegilops; species Aegilops bicornis. The sequence continues at coordinate 199,985,650 of CM038669.1, read as the reverse complement.
GATTCAATACACACATTACCAATCGCGGAGGAGAACAATGGTCGCGGCGGCCTCTGTGAGTCATGGTTGGCAACGGGAGTCAGTTCATTGTCCACGACGGTGGTACTTCTGCGCTTAGCGCCGGCTTCCGGAAGCAGATCCGAGACCGTGGAAGACGATGCCGGGAAGAGGCTCCGTGTCTGACGACGACGGTGGACCGGCTCCAGCAAGGCGTCTGACGAGGTCATCGATGAGGCAGATGCGCTTGCGATGGGACGAGTGCGCCGATGTAAAGGGGAGGAGCACGAAGGCTGCGGTGCCGTGGAGAAGTCTATTTTGCGGTGTGGATAGAAAATGGGGAGTATTCAGGTGTACTACTCTGGGTGTCGGGGTGGGGTTGGCTGGGTAGGGTGAACCTGAAGTTACGAAAACAGCCCCCTACCAAGCGTTATCCGTAGGCCTGTTCCGAAGGCTATGATGGTAACTTCCCGCTGCTTGAAACAGGGTCGCGGGAGATTTTCCCGCCAACCTCCAAATTTTGTGACACTGGACTCCCCGTGTGGCGTGTTGAGTGATTCGGCTAAGCAACTAGCGAGTGGTAGTAGTAAACTCTGCATATTAGGTTTGACCAAAGTCAAACTTCCTAAAGTTTGACCAAGTTTATAGAAAAATATAAACAATTACCATAACAAATATGTATGATGTGAAAGTACATTCAATAATGAATCTAATGGTATTTATTTGTTATTGTATATGTTAATATTTTTTGTTATAAGCTTTCTGAGAGTTTACAAAACTTGACTTTGACCAATGCTAATATGCGGGCTTAAATAAAAATGGAGGGAGTACACATTTGTTTTCTTAGTTTGTAGTGAACTAATCATTTGTTGAAATTGTGAAATAAATATATTAGGCTATTAACTTCGAATGTAATGGTCTATACAATTCAATAGTTACAATCACTGTCGAATCCCAAGATGTATACAAGGTCTATAGTACTTCACAACATGCTCAAACTCACATAATCCCAGTCAAATGAGAATCTAAATGCATTTCATAGTTATTACTTTGTAGGATTCAACAAAAACAACCATAACTCTACATCAGCCATTATAGAAGCAACATTTTGACATATCCCAATGTGTGAATGAAACGTGCAGAGAGAGCTTTTGAAGATGGAGCAGATAGGGCGGGAAAGATTGTATGTATGTGGACGAGAGAGTAGGAGGCAAACCTAACGAGACAGAGAGAGAGAGAGAGAGAGAGAGAGAGAGATAGAGAGATAGATAGAGAGAGAGAGAGAGAGGAAGAAGTTAGGTCTGTGAGAAAGATGGATACATGTAATATACATGAGATGCGTGTGCATATGGATTATGTATACGTGGAAGGAGAAGAGACAACATGTTTGATGAGAGAGCTGGAAAAACATGGACGAGAGGGGAAGGATCTTGTGGGTTGAGGGATTGACAATTTTTTGCGGGGGAGAGAGGGATTGGTAATTTTGTGCAAGGGAGAGAGAGGGTGGGGGGAGGAGTCAGTCAGCCGTCGTCACATCAACCTGCTTCCAAATGGCCCCGCATTCTCTAGCGCGGTGTGGTCGCCGTCTTCGATCTGCTCGATGCCCTCTTTGAAGATTGAGGTGTTGTGCATGTTGGGGTGCAAAGAAGCACAAGCGAGAGTGGTCGCCGTATAACCTTGGACGGGGATGAATTGTGTGCTCAGGGGAGTGTGTGTGTGTGTGTGTGTTGTGCTGCGTGTGTGTGTGTGTGTGTGTGTGTGTGTGTGTGTGTCAGATATTGAGAGAAAACAAACCTAAGGAGAGAAATGGGTATTCACGAAGAGATTGTGCGGGCCTTGAGGTGGGCAAGGGCCGGGTGAGGGTGTCAAAATGTGCGCGTTGATGCATGTGTTGCATGCGACTGTGCGAGGGGCGGATGAATCGAGAGAGATGGTTGTTGTGTTACGGATGCTCCTCTCTCTGCCTCTGTCTCTCCCTCTCTCTCTCTCACACACACACACAAATAAACTAGAAGACAGTTCTCTCATGTATACACAACGTATCGGCATCTGTCTATGTCTCACTCATGCATGATCATTTGCACATTCACACCTCTCTATGTCTGTATCACACGCACACCGTCTCCACATTGCCCTTCCGCCACAACACACATATGGACACATACACACGTTCAAATCCAAATAAACACACACAAAATCAGTATTAAAAAAACTAGGGCGCACCTAAAACGTCCAAATCCAAATAAACACGGACTGGAGCTAAATTCAAATATATGGAAATATTGCAGCGTCAAGAACTTACACAGGAAAAAAAGTTGAGTAATATTCGAGGATTGTTTTCACACACACACAAAAAGGTTCGGTGGATGTCCTTTGAGCGCGACACGGTGACGCACCGTTCGATGGACCGCGCGGCCGCGGTTCACGCGCTTGCACAGGATTCCGTATCGTGGTTGTGGTACTAACTAATAAAAGCGCTGCCTAAGTCTAATGTTTACGTGTACTAGTACGGTTTTCTTTTAAGTTTGACCGACCTTATATATATAACTAAAGTAAGCTCCCACACGCGCACTCAACAATATGCCGCCACCGTTGCGCATGCCGGCGCCTGCCTGCTCCGGCCAACAATTTCTCGGCCATCACCGTCGTGTCGCCGCCATCCCTGTGCCATGAAGCCGAAGGCTCGCCCTCTCACATCGTCTGCAGTCCCTCCTCGCGATGCCGCCGCGCTGCCAAGCACGCGAGCAGCTGGTGGAGCCGCATCTATGCACGCAGCGTATGAAGAGGAGGACGAGCACGTGCTCCAGCACGCCGGCGAGGTGGAACTAGCGTGTCATTGTCGTCTCCGCCCGTGCGGAGGAGGCGCGCATGGTGGTTGTCGTAGCGGAAGCCGGTCGCGCGCGCGTCGAGCCCGCAAACCGGGTGTGGACGCGGAATCTACCTTCGAGACCTTGAATGCCACGTGGATCCTGCAATCTGAAGGAGCAATTTGGGTCAGTCGACTCATGTGAGCCGTTTGATGCAACATGGATGGCTAGAAGGGCTTCTTCCACCTCTTCGCCGTCTTCTTCCTTCGCTCCGTCGAACTTCTTTTCACAAATCGACCGACCCAAATTATACTACTAGTACGAACATATTAAGTACGGTAGGAACACGAAGATACAAGCGATAGTACCAATCAGAAGAAGAACAGTAGTAAGACATAGTACTAGTACTATTGTGCGTACTAAAGAGTTCAAATAATGAGAAAGAACATAAACATAGTTCTGTTGGGGCCTCAAAGACAACACACCCTTGAAAATAAACTAAGCAACTAGTCCGCTTGACACTGCAGTAGAACCAGCATGAGCGACGGCATCGCCACCTACTCGGAGTCCGAGTCCACGCCCTCGACTTCGCCCTCGCCCCTCTTCCTCTTCCTCTTCGCCGACGCTTCTTTGCTTGAACCGGACATCGGCTCGCTTCTTCATCCAACCCTTGTAGATATTTAAACAAAGGTAGGCATCCATTGCTGCGTCATGTGATGTGGTCTTCATCTAATGTCTTTGACTCCCATGCATGATGAAACTCGTGATGAGGTTTCTTCAGTTTAGCGTACGAAGGATCAATCATGGCTGCTGCCAGGGTCAGCATTGAAGGTTGAGAGGAGGACACCAGCCTTGCCTTCTGGAGATCGAAGGGCTGGCCTACAATGAGACCTATCCGACTCATGACATCCCTGTCGTTCTTAAAGCCTACAGTAACGAATTTCACTCTTTTGTCCTTGAGGAAGTTCTTAAAATCCTGGCACTCAACGTCGGCATGGCATATGTGGTAGACCAAGCAAACGTTATGTACGCAAACCCGGATCATGGCGGCTTCTTCCTCTCTTCGCCCTTTAGATCCTTCTCTCGCCCCAGGACTGTGGTGTACTCAACATCTAGCCCAGTGAGCCACTCATCCGTTGAACTGTTGAACATGCGTAGGAAGCGAGCAAGCCATGCTTTCACCGTATCGGATCCACGTGTGTAGATGACGATGAACTGATCGCCGGTGATGGCTCTAACCTGGTACTCAGCGACGACCATGGAGATTTGGGAGGCCATGGATTTTGGAGGAGGTTAGGAGAAGTTGAACTGTTGTACCCCGCAAAAAAACTGGGAGCGAACTAATGTGAATGGATGGGACGACTGGGAGCGAACTGTTGTAAGGTAGAAGACGGGGACGAGTAGGGCATGCGAACGGCATGGGGTTGCTGGCTTGCCCGATGGATAAACGGCTGCAAGCCCCCAAAGAGTTCTCGAGAACTATGCGGGACCCACTAGATGTCATGTCTACTAGACCCATATCGTAGGCCTGACGGTATAGCTTCGCTGTTCGCACGCCATGCCGGCGCGTGGATGTAACTTCACTTAATTCCGTCAAACGTCACGCCTCCCACGACCTTCGCCTCCCTCGCGCGGTCGCGCCCTTTGAGACTTCGACCGGCTATAAGTGAGCAATTTTTTTTGCCTTTTTCTTAGACAAGCAATTTTTTTTGCCTACTCTGCATGCATGATACCCCCTCTGGTCCTTTTTACTCCCGTCAACCGTTTGCAAAGTGTTTGACCAAATTTATACTTTTTTAACACCACCTTATATTAATTAACCAGCCACACCAGTACACTCATTCGATACAATATTCACCACACAGGGCGGTACGTTATTTGCAAGAATACCATCTAATCTATTGTCAAAGCTATACTTAGCGATTAAGTGTGCCACCTTATTGGCCAAACGACTAATCTTTGACAATTGAAGATTGTTGATCAACTTCGAGATGCTCAACGCTTTCATCTTCAGGTCACGCATAGTAGACCTGTCATAGTCCCCCGATGCAAGAGACGCTACCACAAAAGCGCAATCAGTCTCTAAAATTACAGGATTATGAAGATAAATACCTATGTAGAGACCGGCAATGCAAGCCCTAAGCTCCCCTTCCTCCACGCTTTGACATGCATCAATGAAATCCCACGACAAAATTTATACTAAAAATATCAATATCTACAATACTGATTATAATGAGTATAAGAACTACGTTTTATAATGAGTGTAAAAATATTGATTTGACATTGCAAATGTTGACACATTTTTCTATTAGTCTGGTGAAAGTAGAGGTACATTGACTTCAGACAAAACTTAAATGCACAATGCAGACTAGTTCCTCCGTCCAGGTGTGTGCCATGCCCTATCTTGTCATCACAACAAGGTTAGCTATTAGAGTACCACTACCTCCCTTCTAGTTTAAAGGGCTCGATTCAAAAATTTCACCTACTCTTAGCAAGATAGTAGAGGCGGTGGAATATATTTTGAAGTCTGCAAAAGTACTCAACTAGTGTTGTCGTTCTTCACAAAAAAATGTGTTTACCAATGCATGCATGAACACTAGTTACTCTAACCCCCCTCTCTTCTTTAATTCTTTGCCACATCGGCATGTTTGCTATTCCCGTGTGCATGATACCAGCTAAGATACCACCATGATGGCTAGACTTAGTCATCGCATGCAATAATTTAGTGCACTTGAAATATGAACATGTGTGGGGCGTGTATGTTTTTAATGACTTGAGACTATACCTAGCCCGGCATGCAAGATGACTTATTATGGACTGATCCCCATACCTGCAGGAAGCCCGTTCGTCTCCAAATCTTTTCCTCTCCATGTGTGGAAACAATATGACTGCCAAACTCTCCTTCTCCCTCCGGCGGTCCCACCACTCCACCCCGTGTGAAAAAATCTGCATGCATGACTCTCCTCCCCCCACGCTCGTCCAATCCGTTGTGACTAGCAAAATATTTCCACCCCTTCGCTCCCCCGTAATTTACTCCAACAAATATGCCCACATAGCCGTTACTTAACTGTAGGTGCATTCGGTCACTGACATATGGGCCCAACAGGGTCCGCCAACATGTCGTTGATGCAACCGGACCTGCAGTTAAGTCGCAGCAGCTCAGTCCATATCTTACGAGGGTGTGCCATTGCTCGCTATAAATCTCGCGCCTCCCACAACATCGCTACCTCCTCCCCTCACGCTCACGTTCATCGCTATATCCTCCCCTCCCTCTCACGCCGACCACCATGGCATCGCCTCCCAAGCCCTAGGAGCCTCGCTGCACCGTGAACGGTCACGCTGTCGCTGCCCGTTCCTTGCCACCACTAGTCGAGGAGGACGCTGCCGGTGTTCCACGCCTCGCCGCATGACGCGACGCATCGCTGCCTGCCTCGCCGCCACAAGTCGAGGAGGACGCAGCGTCGGTGTTCCGGCCTTGCTACGACGGCCGAGGTGGGCTGTCGGCGTTCCCTAATCTCGCCAGCATGCGCGCCGGAGGACACGTCGGCTCCCTGCTACGAGAAGTACGCCGCGCCGCCCGCCGAGCCCCCCAGCCTTGAGGAGCTTTGGAAAGAAATGGATGTCGCCTTGTGGGAGGCTTTGCCTCCAGCAGAGCGCGCCAAAATAGAGGTGGAGAAGAAGATTGAGGAAGAGAAGCGCACCGCGGAACAAGCTTCCTGGGAGGCCTATGTCGCGTCCGAGAGAGTCATGCAATTGGCTCTTTGGCAGAAGGCTCGTGCGAGGGCCGTGAGGGTGGCGGAGGACGCCTGCGGCCGACGCCTACGAGTGCGCCGCCCAAGCGCCTCATCTACGCTTGACGATGCGTGGACGGGTGCACGCTTTGAGGAGGAGTACCTGTTGGCGCCGGATCACCACACTGGTGAGATCGCGCTTGCCCGCCGGCAAGCCGCCAATCAGCACCTAGTGAGTTGCGAGGCTGAGGAAGAGGCGTTGTGTCGGCGCGTTGGGAAACGGCCGCGCACCAGGGCACTCCTGGCGCGCCGCAAGCGCTCCTGCTAGCGTCGTGGCTTTTAGGAGGAGTATAATTTTTGTTTCGTAAGGCGATCTCATTAGTTTTGGGACGCAAATGATAAATCCCGAACGTTCAGGAATTTTAGCGTCCTTAATTAAGTATGTAAAAGGGAAAGTTTGGAAACCTTGTGTATTCGTACGCATTTTGCAAGTACGTGCATATAGCACAAACTTTACTATATACTATCACACTACACGTCTCTCTCGATATATGCTTGCAGACTGTGCATTCCCTCCGTCCCGTGCCAATAAGTCATCTTTGGTTGTGCACCATGACCAAGAAGGAGGGAAGACTTATACACCTAGACGGAGGGAGTACTACTATTACTTATATGCGTGCAAATGCACGCTTTTAACATTACGATGCGGTTTTTGTAAAAGTAGAAAAACAACACTAGTCAAGCTTGTGAAATGATTCAATGCAAAACAAATGCAAAAATGCTCGTTTGATTGTTTACTTTTTGCTTCCTTCTCTGTGGTTATTTCTCTGTCGTACTTTGTGCGGAGTATCTCACTGGTTGGAAAGGCATGCAAATTCCCAAACCCCTCCCTACACCCTGTATCGAATTTTTTGCCTAACAAGTTGTGCCGTGCAATTCAAATTCCAACTTGAGTACTACTAGTAGGAGTACCAGGGGCCAGTTCTTTTAGGCTTCTAGATTAGTAATCCCATAACTACTACCTCCGTCCTGGTTTATTGGTCCCCATTGTAATCTGTGTCAAATTTTGATCATAAATTTAACTAATGAAATGTTAGTGCATGTCACATGCACTACTCCATCCGTCTAGGTGAGTAAGTCATCTTAGGTTGTGCACCGTGACCAAGGAGGAGGAGAAAATGAGAAACATTAATGTTTATTTGCTAATTAATAGTATTGCATGCAATGAACTAACCACTGCATGTCGTGTTTGATATCTCAAGTCATTAAAAGCATGCACACTCTTTATCTCTTATTGGTTGATATGTCAAGAAACAAGAAACGAGGTAGAAGTTAATGCACCGCGCCTAAGTGTTTTGGGATTATTTGGTTTTCGTAAGATGTCTTACACACCTAGACGGAGGGATTACAATGGTGAGGAATAAACCAGTCAAATCTTTGGTCAAAATTTAGCACAAATTACAATGGTGAGGAATAAACCAGAACGGAGTAGTAGTTTAGAAGCCCAAATAAATGAGTGAGGCGCCTTATTGTTACTCTCCACTATGACTAGTCTTGTGGGAAAAGCTGGGGAAGCCAAGAAAAGAACTGGCCCCTAGGAGTAGTAGCTAGGGATCGAGTGTAGATGAACCGGAGAAAGTAAATGCAGAGAGATGAAATGCAAAAAAGACGGAGGGATGTGATGGTTGCTTGTCCGTTTATTTTACCAGGCCACTTATTACTGGGAGTGGTTGGGTTTAGTGATATGACGGCTTTACTACCGCGCCACGAGCGGGGTGAGAGGTGAGACTCATGTGCAGCGCCGCCCTCTACACTTGTACTACATCGATCGTGGTTTATTAGTCCCCCATTGAATTTGACTGAAGATTTAACTGACAAAATGTTAGTGCATGTCAACAAAACTATATCGTTGGATTCGTATTTGAACATAGTTTTGAATGATATAATTTTAGGTGACATGCATCAGCATTTATCGTACTATATATAATGTTAGTTCAATTTTTGGTCGTACTAATCTATAGTAGTAAGGTGCCAGTGCATTGCACCGAAGAGTGAAATGCATTGATCAGGGAGTTGTTTATTTTGACAAAGGATGTGGGGGTCATCTCATGTCTAACGGGTATCGATAGGTTTCTTTGGATATTATTTCATCTCTTGAGCTCACAAACATCCGGGTGAAATAGATAAAAAGGTACCTTTTGCAAACAAAAGCGTTCAACTGTTCAACCTGCATCCAAAACTTGTGAAGAAATGACACTTATTGTGCTTTGCAAGAAATGATCTTTAAGAATTAGTTTTTGAGTATCGATTGTTATACATGTTGGCTACAGATGACGTGGCACTTTCTTATAGTCAACAATTGGCTATACTATTAAGTAATATTAACCATGCCCATATACACCTAGACGGAGGGATTAAATCAGGATGACTTGCAAGCGGGAAGAGGAGATGTAAGAAATGGTTCATCGTAAGTCTTTCACCAGTACTGTAGTAAAAATTCATACATGGAAGAGTCTAGACTAAAACATAAACGGATACACTTGTTTTCATGCGCGATACTCCAATAGAGCAAGATCCTGCATGGAAGTCTCCACATGCTTAGACAGCGGATTATATTGAGCGAAGACTAATGATCAACATTTAACTTGATAATGCGTATGTCCAGGTGAACCTCCTTGGAGTCCCCGTGCACCGCGTCGGCGGGTAAATGGTGCCATGGGTTTTCTGAGTCCACATTGGCGGGATAGTCCCAGCTCCCCAGAGTCCAAGTCCGTTCGATAAGGCCGGTGTCGCCGCCCACACGACCCGGAGGGTGTCGGTGTACAAAAAGAGGGGTACACTTTTTGTACCCCTATAACTGTGCACGGGCAGTCTGAGCCGCGGGCACCATCGCACTGAGCAAGGCAAGGGAGGTGAGCCAAGGTAAGGCCAAAGCTCGAAAGGAGCAGAACGACGCCAAGACCAAGACCACAAAGAGCAAAGGGGACGAAGCGGACTCCCCCGGAAAGATCCTTGTCGGGAGGCGGTTTTAGCAATCCCGGCAAGACCCTTGACGTGGCAGCTCGCCCCACACCTACGGAGCGAATCACCCTTGAGTCCACTGCCCCCATGGGGCAAGGATTCGGGAGACATCCCCGTGGTGGCATGCAGATCTTTGTGAAGACATTCAAGATCAGATAGACACTATAGAAGATGACGACCCTTGGCGGGATCCCAGCCAAGGAGGACCACAAGGCCCCGGAAAGAGCCTTGCCGGGATGACAAGAAGCGCCCGGCAAGACCCTTGCCGGGCTACGGCGAGGCCCTTGCCAAGAACACCCGTAGGGGCCACCATCGTGCCCACGCCACCAAACCTCCACCACCGTTCACATGCAGCCGCCGACCCAACCAGTTGGGCAGGCACCTGCGTGGCGGCAAGCGGATCTTCGTGGAGACCCACCACTGCGCCACCTCAGCTGCCTGCCTGCCTACATGGCACCACGGGCACCGCTGGCCAGGGCGCGTGTCGACATGAAAGGGAGCGGCGACGGACGAGACAGGGCTCTCCCCCGTCCCCGATAAAGCAAGGACACCTAAGCAAGACGCATTAAAGGCGCCTTGTCATGTAATGCGAGGGATAAACTCTTATCACTGTACCCTTTACACCTCTTGTGTGCCACTGTGGCAACCCCTTTCCCTATAAAAGGAGGCCCAAGGCGACCAGGAGGAGGATTCGAATTTTTGGAGCTCCTCATGCCCCATTGCTAGTTCAAGAACACAGATAAACAAACCACCAAAGCAGGAGTAGGGTTTTACGCATCCTCGCGGCCCGAACCTGGATAAGGAAACCGTGTGCTATCTGTTTGATCCCTCGTCACACGACCCCGCGCCTCGCGACCGCAGTAGGGATTCTTGTGATCCCATAGGTGTCGTTCCCACCGACATCTTTGGCGTGCCAGGTAGGGGGCGCAGTTGTGAGAATCGGCTCTAGCAGTTAGTTCGACGCTTCTTCATCGTCATGGCGCCCAAGAAGAAGATGACGGTGGCGGTTGGGTCTGCCGAAGCTGGACATCCCGGCCCCGGCGCGGGCGAGCAGCGGACCGGTTGCGAAAGGGACCCGGGCGCCGTTCGCGAACACCAACACTGCTCCAAAGCAGTCAAGTTTGGGAGGCAGCGATGTTCGTGGCGCTCGGTAACGGGCCGCACGCCGCCAAATCCAAAGACGGAGCTGCCCTCCGCGGGTGGCGCGGGCCTTCAAGATCACTGCCACCCGCCCGGCGGCAGGGCTTCCAAGACTCCCACGCCGGCGCCGACGGCGCGCTCCTCTCAAGCGGTGCGCGACGAACGGCGTAATCGCGCCGCGGACCCCAGGCGTCGCCGCGGAAAGATCCCCGAGCGCCACTCCCGGGATTTAGAAGACATGCCCGCTCGCCGAGGCGCTGGTGAAGATGGCATGTGACCGCGGGGTCGTGATAGAGCTCCTTCTGACATGGTCGAAGTCGGGTTGCCGCGATCCGTGCAGGTTTCGCTGCCACCAACGCCAGCGAAGCCCCGAGCGCACGCAGTTGCTCCTCGATTTTCCTCCCACTACGGGGAAACTCGACGAATGGAGAGCCACTATCCGAAGCCTTGTTGCGGTGGCCAAAACGAACCGAGTCTGGTGGAGCCCCCGGGTCGACGCTCCGACGGAGTCCCACGCACCGTGGCAGGAAAGCTGGCGGCGCCGCGACCACGGTGCACTCGCCTCCTCCTCGCCGGTACCGCGGACGCCAGCCCGTCGTGACGTTACGGGCGATGAAATCTCCATACCATCGTCCGACCCGCGGGCCCACTGTGACCAGCGCCAAGTTCTTCGGGAACGAGAACATGAAGACGCTCGAACCACTATCGAGCGCCGGTGCGGAGCGCCACCAATCAGACAGCGAAAGGTGGCCTCCTGTGAGCCACCCGCACCGGGAGCCTCGAGGCCTACTCGACGAGGTAAGCTGTCCGGCTTTACCCATGAGCTGCGGCAGTTCCAGTGGCCCACTCACCGCACCTTCAAACCCGACGTGGGCGAAAAGTACAGGACAAGACCCACCGTCCGAAGTTCCTCGGCATCTACACCATCGCGATGCAAGCTGCCGGAGACCGCGACGATAAGGTGCTTGCGAATTACTTTCCGTTGGCTCTTAAACCCAACGCCATGTCATGGTTGATGCACTTGCCGGTAGACTCTATTTCCTCCTGGTAGGATTTGTGCCATTCGTGGGCGCCTTTACTGGAGGCTACCAAGCCCATGGCCAAGCAAGCGACCTGCACGTCATTCCCCAGAAGGGAGGCGAGAGTCTCCGCAAGTATATACAGAGGTTCAGCCAGATACAGTACAATATCCCTGATGTTCACCCTGCCGCCATCATCGCTGCGTTCCATCGAACGCGCGCGTAACCGCAAGATGCGCCAAGAGTCGGCAATGAACAAGGTGAAAGATGTAGCAGAACTCTATGTTCTTGCCGACATATGTGCCCGGGCTGAAGAGGGAAGGAAGTACCCCGGCGAAGATGCCGGCATGGAAACTGACTCCTCAGATGAGGATATTGCCGCCCCGGCGAAGAAAGGCCGACGCCGCAACAGGAAGCGCAAAGCTAAAGCCGTGCTTGCCGTCGAGGGGTCTGATGACGCCGTCTCCACCAAGAAAACCAAGGCAGATGACCCCGGCAAGGAAGTTGCCGGATGTGTCGCCTGCCGGGCCTTGGCGGCTGCCGAGAAGCCAGGAAACTCTGACAAGCGATACTGCAAGATCCATCGCACCAAAGGCCATGCTCTCCAAGACTGCCGATAGGTTGAGCTCCTCGTTGAGAAGCAGAGGGCTGAGTATGAGAGGCGGGACAAGGAGAAGGGCCCAGACGGCCAGGCGGGCCATCGCGGCAAGGATAAACAACCGGAGAGGCCCGCCCGGGGCCGTGACAGAAAGCCAGAAAAAGACGATCACGAAGAGGACGACGAATCCGGTGACCAAGAGTTTCAGAAAGCTACAGAGGCCATGTGCGTCGATGGCGGCGCCTCGCTGCATACTTCTCACCGCCAGCTTAAACAGTGGGCGCGAGAGATTACAGCGGCAGAGCCGTCGTTTGATGCCCATAGGACTATGAAGTGTTCCAGCACAACTTTCATTTTTGACACTGAGGATCACCCTGATCGCACTACTGCGGTAGGGTGCTTGCCATTGTTGGTTTCGCCAACAATATGCAACCTCAAGGTGACGAAGATGCTAGTCGATGGCGGGGCCGGTCTGAACTTGATCTCGCCTGCCATGATCGAGAAACTACAGATTCCTGATGGAGACCTCAAGAGACGGGCACGCGTTCAGGGGTCAACCCGGGAAGAAGCCAACCCAAGGGAAAGGTCACGCTGCCCGTGACTTTTGGAAGCAACCTGAACTACAGGACAGAGAGGATCGTGTTATGTTGCCAAGATCCCCTTGCCCTACAACAGGATCCTTGGCCGCCCAGCACTGGCCAAGTTCATGGCGGCGTCACACCACGCCTACAACACCCTGAAGATGCCAGGACCTATGACGATCATCACCATCCCCTCCGATAAGAAAGATGCACTGATTTGCGCTGACCAACTATACCAGCGATTGCAGCAGTCGCCGCCACTAGGGAACATGCTCCCGCCATTGGGACCCCGGTGAGACCTCGGACACCCACTCGGCAAGCGCACCTCTTGAGTGTAGCGCTGCCGTCGAGGGCGTGCCGAGAGCTCCACCGGCGAAACAAGAAGCCCGAGGCCATACCGCCGAACCAAGAAGGTTTACATCAATGAGGACGGCACGGGAGGAGCTTTTACCATAAGCTCCACCCTTGACGACAAATAGGAAGACGCTTCGTCACCTTCACGTGGGCGAATGTTGATGTGTTTGCATGGCAAGCTTCCGACATCCCCGGTGTTCCCAGGGAGGTGATTGAGCACCACCTTGTTGTCTGCCCTCATGCGCGGCCCGTCAAGCAGAAGGTCAGAAAGCAAGCTTTGGAACGACAAGAGTTCATCACAAAAGAGATCCGGAAACTGGAAGCATCGGGTTTGGTAAGAGGAGTGCTCCATCCAACGTGGTTGACCAATCCGGTCGTAGTGCGCAAGGCAAATGGGAAGTGGAGACTGTGTATTGATTACACAGATATCAATAAGGCTTGCCCTAAAGACCCCTTCCTGTTGCCGCGCATCGACCAGATTGTTGACTCCACGGCTGGGTGTGATCTGTTGTCATTCCTCGATGCCTACTCCGGCTACCACCAGATCTTCATGACAAGAGAAGACAAAGAGAAAACAACATTCATCACCCCATGCGGTACGTATTGTTTCATGCGGATGCCTTTCGGGTTGAAGAGTGCTTTGGTTCGACGCTTTGCAAGGGCGGTCGATTGGTTTTGAACTGACTCCATAGAAATATGGAAGCTTATATGGATGACATAGAGGTCAAAACCAAGGATAGGGCAACCCTCATACCAGATTTGCAAGAAACATTTGCAAACTTTCGCAAGATCAATCTCAAGCTGAACCCAGAGAAGTGCGTCTTTTGCGTCCCGTCCGCAAGCTTCTCGGTTCTTGGTGTCACAACAGGGATAGAGGCCAATCCGGACAAAATCAAAGCTATAGAGCAGATTGAAGCACCCAAGCGAATCAAGGATGTGCGTCGGCTTGCTGGTTGCGTCGCCGCCATGGGCAGGTTCATTTCCAAGTCTCCCGAGCGCGCCCTTCCCTTTTTCAAATCCTGAAAAAGGCGGGCCCGATGGAGTGGACGCCAGAAGTCGAAGCAGCATTGCAAGGTTTGACGAAGTACCTCTCTTCCGCGCCAATACTAGTTACGCCTAGGCCACAAGAGCCATTGCTGCTATACCTGGCGGCAACGGACCAGGTGGCCAGCGCCGCACTAGTGGCACAGAGAGAGGTTGACGACGAGGTAATGGCAGCGGCAGAGCCCGACACCACCAATGCGCATACCACGACACAGCCGGTTGAAGTGCCGCCAAGAAGAAAAAATGATGCAGCACCCGGTCTACTTTGTTAGTTCCCTCATGCAGGGGGCTAGATCAAGGTACTCCGGCAGAAACTGCTCTTCGCCTTCTTATGGCCTCGAGGAAGCTGCATCACTACTTCCAGGCACACGAGATCACTGTCGTCACTCACCTCCCTCTCAGAACGGATATTGCACAATCCGGATGCAACGGGAAGAATTGTGGAATGGGCACTGGAGTTGTCCAGCTTTGGCCTCAAGTTTGAAAGTACTTCGACGATTTAGAGCCGAGTCCTAGCGGAGTTCATTGCAGAATGGACCGCAACGCCTGACGAAGAAGCCCAAGAGACTGCTCTCCCCGGCAAGGAGGCAAGTTGTGATTGGACCATGTACTTTGATGGAGCTTTCTCCTTACAAGGCGTCGGGGCTGGCGTACTGCTTGTCGCGCCCACCGGAGAGCACCTCAAGTACGTGATCCAGATGCACTTCCCCAGGGAGGTGTCAACAAACAATACGGCAGAGTACGAAGGGCTGCTTGCCGGTCTTAGGATCACGGCGGACCTCGGAATCAAGAAACTCATCGTCAGGGGAGACTCGCAGCTTGTCGTCAAGCAAGTCAACAAAGATTACCAGAGCCCTTTGATGAAGGCCTACGTTGATGAAGTGAGAAAGCTGGAAGAGCGTTTCGACGGTATACAGGCTGAACACGTTCCCCAAGCGGAGAACGATATCACCGATTACCTGTCAAAACGCGCTGCCCTCAAGCTACCTGTGGAACCAGGTACCTTTGTGCTTTAGTTAACTCAGCCATCCGTTGATCCATCAATAGAGCAGAATAAGAGGAGGAAATCAGGACCCGGCAAGTACTTTCCCGCCGAGCTCCCCGGAGCCACCGGCAAGGATGTTGTCGGGGATACTGAGCCCACCACGGACGGCCCGGCTCCGCGGAGCGTCAAGCTCTTTGTCCGCCGAGACAGCCGCTCCTATAGCGGAGGAGATGCCTTTAGTCCTCGCCGTCGAGCCCCAGGTTCCAGCGTGGGCACAGCATACCGTCCGATTCCTCCAAAAGTGGAACTTCCTGAGGAGCAGGAAGAAGCGGAAAATGTAGCCCGTCGCTCTACCATGTACCAGTTCGTCGATGACGCCCCTGCATGTAAAGAGGTCGAACGGTGTGAAATTGAAGTGTATCCCTCGAGAGGAAGGACTGGAGCTGTTGGCGGAGATACACGGAGGCATATGTGGATCCCACATTGGGTCAAAGGGCCCTTGCCGGCAAGGCATTTCGGCAAGGCTTCTTCTAGCCCACCGCCCTCCAGGATGCGGCGACACACTATTCACCGTGTGTGTGAAGCGTGTCAGTTCCATTCAAAGAAGCTTCATCAGCCAGCTCAAGCCCTTCAAACCATTCCTCTCTCTGGCCCTTCTCGGTGCAGGGGCTCGACACATCGGGCCCTTTCCCCGCTGCTGTCGGGGCTTTGAGTACTTATGCGTTGCAATCGACAAGTTCACAAAGTGGCGGAGGTGAGCGATGAGGAAGGTCACAGCTCGATCGACCGTCCAAGTTCTTCAAGGGACTAGTGTGCCGTTTTGGCGTACCAACAGGTTATCACCAACAACGGCATGCAGTTCACAAGCCGCACCTTCATGCAATATACCCAAGACCTCGGCAAGAAAGTCTGCTTTCGCTTCCGTTGCTCACCCGCCAAGCAATGGTCAAGCTGAGAGGGCAAATGCTGAAATCTGCGAGGCTTAAGGACCAAGACCTTTGACGGGCTGCACAAGAGTGGAAGGCGCTGGACTGATGAGTTGCCGGGCGGTTCTTTGGTCGATCGTGACGACGCCAAATCGAGCCACCGCCGGACACCTTTGCCCTAGTATACGGGCAGAAGCAGTTCTCCCAATCGAACTCATATACGGGTCACCTCGAGTGCTCGCTTATGACGAAGCTTGAGCAAGAGCAACTGCGGCAAGATGACGCAATGCTCCTTGAGGAAGATCGTCTTGAGGCGGTCATGAGAGCAGCGAGTTACCGCAAGCCTTGCGCCGCTACCATAGCCGCAAGGTTCATGCACGAAGCCTTGAGGAAGGTGACCTTGTCCTTCGGCGTGTTCAATCGGCCAAGAATTCCAACAAGTTGACGCCAAAGTGGGAAGGCCCTTATCGGGTAATACGAGTCACCAGGCCCGTGCAGTCCGCTGGAGATCAAGATGCCGTTCGGTGAGTAACTCCTGGAACATTGAGCATCTTCGCAAGTTTTACCCGTAAGGCGCGGCTTGCCGGGCCCCCCAGCAAGCCACATTTTTGTACAAGCATTGCCGATGATGCATGTAACCCTTTGTACAAAGCCAGGCGCAGACCCTGAGCATAAATAAATGAAGCGCTGGCGCCCTAAGTTATAGCATGCATGCTAGGTCGAGTCTCGTCCTTGGTTAGGGTTGATAGTGCTTAGCGGCGACTAACCCCTAGCTTAGAGGTCGAGTGTGCGTCCCTTTGCCGTTCTTTTGTCTTCTTTGGTTCGCAGGACTCACAGATATCCTTGCCGGATCACTTGAGGACGAAAAAGAGAAGAGGGACAGACCGACATCTAGACCCCGGCAAGCCAGTATTGCCGGGGGCTGCAAGTGCAAAGATTCACCCACGGCAAACCAGAGTTGCCGGGGGCTACAGCTTCAGATAAGTTCTTCATCCCTTATCATGCATTCCCTTATGGACTGAGGTATGTGAAACCTCGTTTTTTCCTAAAAGCTACCGTGCTCCCCTAAAACTCTAGGCCCTAGGGCTTGTTCCTGGGGCCAGGTTTGGTCGTAGTCGCGGCAGCAAAGGGATGAAACGAGGAGCCTGAATCCACCTCATCCCTGCCTCCGCCAAAAGCGTGAGAAAGGTCGAGCGAAGTGGGAAGACGGCAGGCTCGCTGTCGGGCAAGGAAATGTTTATCTTAGAGATATCAAGGATTTACTCCTTGTCGTGGGTTCTACCCGCAAACAAATGACCCGGCAAGCATCCCTTTTTCATTAAAAACATTCCACTCAGGTACATCACATGGGGAATAAAAACATGAATGATGGGATTACAAGTTTTAAATTCAGTCAAGGCCCAAAGGCTTACAAGCTAAAAAGAGATAAGGTGCCCGTAACCCCTTTCTTGTCCTTCTCCTCAGGAGGCAGGTCAAGGAGGCGAAAAGGGCAGAAGGGGCGCCTAGGCGAGCTACGGGTGGCAGGAGACACCAAGAGAACATCTCGGTGGTCGTCCGAAGGCTGGATGGTGATGGCGGCGCCGGAAGCAGAGCTCGAAGACGAGGCGGCAGGACGTCAGCACGCGTCGAAGGCGTCGGTGCCCGCGTACTCCGATTTGACGGCCTTGCCGCCTGCCCTCTTCCTCTTCCGCAGCCTCCCAACGCCAACTGCCCAAGGAGATGACCCCGAGAAGTTCAGGGAGCCGGCGACACGGATGATGGGGTTGCCGGTGCCGCACGGAGCGGCGCCCGACACCTAGTCGGACCCGTCATCCTGCTGCCTGCTACCCTCGTCGTCGCTGCCGCTGTCCTCCTCGCCACTCCCGCCCGAGGAGGGTTCTTCGCTATCAGAAGAGCTCTCCACGCAGCACCTTGACCGGGTCCCGAAGATCCCGAAGACCTTGACGGAGAGGAGGCCGCCCTCCATCAGCTTGAAATGGAGAGTGAGCCCCTCCGTCAAGCGGTGGATATGAGCGAATGTCTTCCATCCCCGACGAAGATACATCACGTGAGGGGCTGGGAAGTCGACGCGAACTCGCGTACCGCTGATCCCACAGCCCCTCATGTGCAGCCGCAATGACTCCGGCGGATCCAGCTCCATCCCGCGCGAATGGAGTCGAGAGACGAAGGCGATGGCGAGGCGGCCGGCGCAGCCTGATGAAGAACTCACAAGGGTCATCCCCAACATGGCCCTCCATGGGGGGAGGAACTACTGGCGGAGGCGAGACCGGCGCGCCGCCCTGTCCTCCTCTTCCCCGAGCGCCTCGGCCTCACCCACGGCCTCGCCCCCTCCCTCTTCCCCTCGAGGCTGGCTCTGCCACCGCAGGTGCAGGAGAAGGAAGGACGCGTTGTCGAGCGGCGACCCTCGCCGCCACCGTTGAAGGGCCAGGATTCCCTCTCTCCATGGCGGATGGAGAGGGAAGCGGTGAAGGAAGGAGGAGATGGAAGAATGCGGACGCCATCCCCCCCCCCTGATCTTTATAAAGGAGCAGGGGTGGGGGCTCGGCCGCCCTTCGGCTAATCAAGACGCAGAAGGCGCGAGGAACTGGGACCAACCCGCTGCCCCAGCCCGCGACGGCCCGGTTTCCCGCCTCCACCGTTCGCCACCCCAAGCGCATGAGAACCAAGTGGCAGGCGTGCGGGGCCAAGGCGACGGGTGAGGCGCGCTCTCCCCACCCCGTGATCGTGGGGAGTGGATGCCTTGAAGATCACGCCTCGGCCCTGCTGTAAATGGGCCGCGCCTCCACGCCTCCCTCCGTTTATGCGGAAGGCGCGAACCGCCCCCTTTAGTACGATGTGACGCATGCGCGCAGAGCTCAGCCCCATGTATGCCGCTCACGTCACGCACGCCTCCCCACGCCGAGCCACGCGCAGGAGGCATTGGAAGCGTAGTGCGCGAAGAGACTTACCGCGGTAAAAACCACCCCGCCTCGCCTGCTGCCGCTTTTTTGGGCCTAGCCCAGCAGCGACGCTGCGCTTACGTGTGGCCCAGGCCCGGGGGCTCTGTCGGTGTACAAAAGAGGGGTACACTTTTTGTACCCCTATAACTATGCTGCAGGCGATGCGAGCAGCGGGCACCACCACCTTGAGCAAGACAAGGGAGGTGAGCCAAGGTAAGGCGAAGCTCGAAAGGAGCAGAACAACGCCAAGACCAAGACCACAAAGAGCAAAGGGGACGAAGCGGACTCCCCCGGCAAGATCCTTGCCGGGAGGCGGTTTTAGCAAACCCGGCAAGACCCTTGCCGTGGCAGCTCACCCCACACCTACAGAGCGAATCACCCTTGAGTACACTGCCCCCATGGGGCAAGGATTCGGGAGACATCCCCGTGGTGGCATGCAGATCTTTGTGAAGACATTCAAGATCAGATACACACTATAGAAGATGACGACCCTTGGCGGGATCCCAGCCAAGGAGGACCACAAGGCCCCGGCAAGAGCCTTGCCGGGGATGACAAGGCGCCACGGCAAGACCCTTGCCGGGGCCCGGCAAGAACCCTTGCCGGGGCTCTGGCGAGCCCTTGCCAAGAACACCCGTAGGGCCACCATCGTGCCCACGCCGGTCAAGCCTCCACCACCGTTCGCATGCAGCCGCCGACCCAACCAGTTGGGCAGGCACTGCGTGGCGGCAAGCGGATCTTCGTGGAGACCCACCATCGCTGCGCCACCGCAATGCTGCCTGCCTACATGGCACCACAGGCATCGCTGGCCGTATGCGTGTCGACCTGAAAGGAGCGGCGACAGACGAGACAGGCTCTCCCGTCCCCGATAAAGCAAGGACACCTAAGCAAGACGCATTAAAGGCGCCTTGTCGTGTAATGCGAGGGATAAACTTCGCATCATCATACCCTTTACACCTCATGTGCCCTTTGTGGCAACCCCTTTACCTATAAAAGGAGGCCCAAGGCGACCAGGAGGAGGATTCGGCTTTTTGGAGCTCCTCACGCCCCATTTCTAGTTCAAGAACACAGATAAACAAACCACCAAAGCAGGAGTAGGGTTTTACGCATCCTCGTGGCCCGAACCTGGATAAGGAAACCGTGTGCTATCTGTTTGATCTGCTCTTCTCATGACCCCGCGCCCCGCGACCGTAGTAGGGATTCTTATGATCCCATAGGTGTCGTTCCCACCGACAGAGGGGTAGTAACACTGACCACACACCCGTACATTGGCCTCGTGTCAGTGTCAGCGTCAGCGGCATCGCCCCTGACGTGTTGGAAATATGCCCGAGAGGCAATAATAAATTAGTTATTATTATTATATTTCCTTGTTCATGATAATCGTTTATTATCCATGCTATAATTGTATTGATGGGAAACTCAGATACATGTGTGGATACATAGACAACACCATGTCCCTAGTAAGCCTCTAGTTGACTAGCTCGTTGATCAATAGATGGTTACGGTTTCGACCATGGACATTGGATGTCGTTGATAACGGGATCACATCATTAGGAGAATGATGTGATGGACAAGACCCAATCCTAAGCCTAGCACAAAGATCGTGTAGTTCGTATGCTAAAGCTTTTCTAATGTCAAGTATCATCTCCTTAGACCATGAGATTGTGCAACTCCCGGATACCGTAGAAATGCTTTGGGTGTACCAAACGTCAAAACGTAACTGGGTGGCTGTAAAGGTACACTACGGGTATCTCCGAAAGTGTCATTGGGTTGTACGAATCGAGGCTGGATTTGTCACTCCGTGTGGCAGAGAGAGGTATCTCTGGGCCCACTCGGTAGGAGATCATCATATGCGCAATGTGACCAAGGAGTTGATCACGGGATGATGTGTTACGGAACGAGTAAAGAGACTTGCCGGTAACGAGATTGAACAAGGTATCGAGATACCGACGATCGAATCTCGGGCAAGTACTATATCGATAGAACAAAGGGAATTGTATACGGGATTGATTGAATCCTTGACATCGTGGTTCATCCGATGAGATCATCGTGGAACATGTGGGAGCCAACATGGGTATCCCGATCCCGCTGTTGGTTATTGGCCGGAGAATTTTCTCGGTCATGTCTGCATGGTTCCCAAACCCGTAGTATCTACACACTTAAGGTTCGATGACGCTAGGGTTATAGGAATAGATGTACGCGGTTACTGAATGTTGTTCGGAGTCCCGGATGAGATCTCGGACGTCACAAGGAGTTCCGGAATGGTCCGGAGGTAAATATTTATATATGGGAAGTCCTGTTTTGGTGACCGGAAAAGTTTCGGGTGCTACCGGTAACGTACCGGGACCACCGGGAGGGTCCCGGGGGTCCACCAGGTGGGGCCACAAGCCCCAGAAGGCTGTGTGGGCCAAGTGTGGGAGGGGACCAGCCCCAGGTGGGCTGGTGCGCCCCCACCAAGGCCCAAGGCGCAGAGAGAGTGGGAGGGGGCAAACCCTAGGTCCAGATGGGCCTTAAGGCCCACCCTAGGTGCGCCCACCTCTCTTCCCCCATTGGCCGCACCCTAGATGGGTTTTGGGGGCTACCACCACCCCTAGGGAGGGAACCTTAGATGGGGGCGCAGCCCCTCCCCTTCCCCTATATATACTTGAGGTATTGGGGGCTGCAAAACACATGAGATGAACTCTCTCTTGGCGCAGCCCTACCTCTCTCCCTCCTCGTCTCTCGTAGTGCTTAGTGAAGCCCTGCTGGAGTACCGCGCTCCTCCACCAACACCACGCCGTCGTGCTACTGCTGGATGGAGTCTTCCCCAACCTCTCCCTCTCCCCTTGCTGGATCAAGGCACGGGAGACGTCATCGGGCTGCACGTGTGTTGAACACGGAGGCGCCGTTGTTCGGCGCTTAGATCGGAATCAACCGTGATCTGAGTCGCTACGAGTACGACTCCTTCATCCGCGTTCTTGTAATGCTTCCGCATCGCGATCTTCAAGGGTATGAAGATGCACTCCCTTCTCTCTTGTTGCTAGTATCTCCATAGATTGATCTTGGTGATGCGTAGAAAATTTTGAATTTTAGCTACGTTCCCCAGCAGTGGCATCATGAGCTAGGTCTATGCGTAGTTTCTATGCACGAGTAGAACACAAAGTAGTTGTGGGCGTCGATTTTGTCAATTTACTTGCCGTTACTAGTATTATCTTGATTCAACGGCATCGTGGGATGAAGTGGCCCGGACCGACCTTACACGTACGCTTACATGAGACAGGTTCCACCGACTGACATGCACTTGCTGCATAAGGTGGCTAGCGGCTACCAGTCTCTCCCACTTTAGTCGGATCAGATTCAATGAAAAGGGTCCTTATGAAGGGTAAATAACAATTGACATATCACGTTGTGGCTTTTGCGTAGGTAAGAAACGTTCTTGCTAGAAACCCATAGCAGCCACGTAAAACATGCAAACAACAATTAGAGGATGTCTAACTTGTTTTTGAAGGGTGTGCTATGTGATGTGATATGGCCAAAAGAATGTGATGAATGATATGTGATGTATGAGATTGATCATGTTCTTGTAATAGGAATCACGACTTGCATGTCGATGAGTATGACAACCGGCAGGAGCCATAGGAGTTGTCTTAATTTATTGTATGACCTGCGTGTCAATGAACAACGTCATGTAATTACTTTATTTATTGCTAAACCGTTAGCCATAGTAGTAGAAGTAATAGTTGGCGAGGCAACTTCATGGAGACACGATGATGGAGATCATGATGATGGAGATCATGGTGTCATGCCGGTGACGATGATGATCATGGAGCCCCGAAGATGGAGATGAAAAGGAGCAAAATGATATTGGCCATATCATGTCACTTTTTGATTGCATGTGATGTTTATCATGTTTTTGCATCTTATTTGCTTAGAACGACGGTAGTAAATAAGATGATCCTCATAATAATTTCAAGAAAAGTGTTCCCCTAAGCGTGCACCGTTCTGCGAAAGTTCGTTGTTTGAAGCACCACGTGATGATCGGGTGTGATAGATTCTAACGTTCACATACAACGGGTGTAAGCCAGATTTACACACGCGAAACACTTAGGTTGACTTGTGAGTCTAGCATGTATGCAGACATGGCCTCGGAACACAAGAGACCGAAAGGTCGAGCATGAGTCGTATGGTAGATATGATCAACATGAAGATGTTCACCGATGATGACTAGTCCATCTCACGTGATGATCGGACACGGCCTAGTTGACTCGGATCATGTAATCACTTAGATGACTAGAGGGATGTCTATCTGAGTGGGAGTTCATAAGATGAACTTAATTATCCTGAACATAGTCAAAAGGTCTTTACAAATTATGTAAAGCTCGCGCTTTAGTTCTCTTGTTTAGATATGTTCCTAGAGAAAATTTAGTTGAAAGTTGATAGTAGCAATTATGCGGACTGGGTCCCGAGATTGTCCTCATTGCTGTGTAGAAAGCTTATGTCCTTAATGCACCGCTCGGTGTGCTGAACCTTGAACATCGTCTGTGGATGTTGCGAACATCTGACATACATGTTTTGATAACTACGCGATAGTTCAGTAATGTTAAATGGTTTAGAATTGAGGCACCGAAGACGATTTCGAAACGTCGCGAAACATATGAGATGTTTCAAGGGCTGAAATTGGGATTTCAGGCTCGTGCCCACGTCAAGAGGTATAAGACCTCCGAGGAGTTTCTTAGCCTGCAAACTAAGGGAGAAAAGCTCAATCGTTGAGCTTGTGCTCAGATTGTCTGAGTACCACAATCAGTTGAATCGAGTGGGAGTTAATCTTCCAGATGAGATAGTGATGTTTCTCCAAAGTCATTGCCACCAAGCTACTAGAGCTTCGTGATGAACTATAACATATCAGGGATAGATATGATGATCCTTGAAATATTCGCGATGTTTGACACATGAAAGTAGAAATCAAGAAGGAGCATCAATCGTTGATGGTTAGTGAAACCACTAGTTTCAAGAAGGGCAAGGGCAAGAAGGACACTTCATGAAACGGCAAATCGATTCTTGCTCTAGTGAAGAAACCCAAAGTTTGAACCCACCGAGACTAAGTGCTTACGTAATGAGGGGAGCAGGTCATTGAAGCAGAACTACCCTAGATACTTGGTAGATGAGAAGGCTGGCAAGGTCGATAGAAGTATATTGGATATACATTATATTAATGTATACTTTACTAGTACTCCCGGTAGCACGAGGGTATTAGATACGGTTTGGTTGCTAAGTGTTAGTAACTCGAAATAAAAGCTACGGAACAAATGGAGACTAGCTAAAGGTGAGATTACGATATGTGTTGGAAGTGTTTCCAAGCTTGATGTGATCAAGCATCGCATACTCCCTCTACCATCGAGATTCGTGTTAGACCTAAATAATTGTTATTTGGTGTTTGCGTTGAGCATAGACATGATTGGATTATGTCTATACTTAATCTGATCATTCATTTAAGGAGAATAATAGTTACTCTATTTATTTGAATAATACCTTCAATGGTCTTACACCTAAAATGAATGGTTTATTGAATATCGATCGTAGTGATACACTTGTTCATGCCAAAAGATATAAAATAGTGATGATAGTACCACATACTTGTGGCACTGCCATTTGAGTCATATTGGTATAAAACGCATGAAGAAGCTCCATGTAGATGGATCTTTGGACTCACTCGTTTTTGAAAATATTGATACATGTGAACCATGTCTATTGGTATATACGCATGAAGAAAATCCATGCAGATGGACCATTTGGACTCACTTGATTTTGAATCACTTGAAACATGCAAATCATACCACATGGGCAAGATGACTGAAACCCTCGTTCTCAGTAAAATGGTACAAGAAAGCAACTTGTTGGAAGTAATACATTTTGATGTGTGCAGTCCAATGAGTCTTTGAGGCACTTGATGGATATCGTTATGTTCTTACTTCACAAATGATTTGAGTAGATACTGAGTATATTTACTTGATAAAACACAAGTCTGAATTATTAATGTTCAAATAATTTCAGAGTGAAGTTGAAGATCGTCGTGACAAGTGGATAAAATGTCTATGATATGATCATAGAGATGAATATCTGAGTTGCGAGTTTGGTACACAATTGAGACATTGTGGAAATTGTTTCACAACTAACACCGCCTGGAACACCATAGTGTGATGGTGTGTCCGAACATCATAGCTGCACCGCATTGGATATGGGGCATACCATGATGTCTCTTATCGAATTACCACTATTGTTCATGGGTTAGGCATTAGAGACAACCACATTCACTTTAAATAGGGCACCACGTAATTCCGTTGAGATGACACCGTATAAACTATGGTTTAGAGAAACCTAAGCTGTCGTTTCTTAAAAATTTGGGGTTGCGACGCTTATGTGAAAATTTTAGCCTGATAAGATCGAACCCAAAGCGGATAAATGCATCTTCATAGGACACCCAAAACAGTTGGGTATACCTCCTGTCTCAGTTTCGGAAGCAAAAGGGATTATTTCTAGAATCGGGTCCTTTCTCGAGGAAAAGTTTCTCCTGAAAGAATTGAGTGGGAGGATGGTGGAGACTTGATGGGGTTATTGAACCGTCACTTCAACAAGTGTGTAGCAGGGCACGGGAAGTTGTTCCTATGGCGCCTACACCAATTGAAGTGGAAGCTAATGATAGTGATCATGAAACTTCGGATCAAGTCACTACCAAACCTCGTAGGTCGACAAGGATGCGTACTACTTTAGAGTGGTACTTAATCCTGTCTTGGAGGTCATGTTGCTAGTCAACAATGAACCTACGAGCTATGGAGAAGCGATGGTGGGCCCGGATTCCGATGAATGGCTCGAGCCCATAAAAATCCGAGAGAGGATCCATGTATGAAAACAAAGTATAGACTTTGGAAGAACTACTCGATGGTCGTAAGGCTGTTGAGTACAGATGGATTTTAGAAGGAAGACAGACAATGATGGTAAGTGTCACCATTAAGAAAGCTAGACTTGTCACTAAGTTGTTTTCCGACAAGTTCAAGGAGACTTTCTCACTCGTAGCGATGCTAAGAGTCTGTTGGAATTATATTAGCAGTTACTGCATTATTTATGAAATCTTGCAGATAGGATGTCAAAACATTGTTTCCTCGACGATTTTCTTGAGGAAAGTTTGTATGTGATACAACCAGAAGTTTTTGTCAATCCTAAAAGATGCTAACAAGTATGCAAAGCTCTAGCAATCCTTCTAAGGACTGGAGTAAGCATCTCGGAGTTGGAATATACGCTTTGATGAGATGATCAAAGATTTTGGGTTTATACAATGTTTATGAGAAACTTGTATTTCCAAAGAAGTGAGTGGGAGCACTACATCATTTCTGATGAGTATATGTTGTTGACATATTGTTGATAGGAAATGATGTAGAATTTTTGGAAAGCATATAGGGTTATTTGAAAAGTGTTTTTCAATGGAAACCCTGGATTAAGCTGCTTGAACATTAAGCATCAAGATCTATGAGGATAGATCAAAATCTCTTGATAGTACTTTCAAATGAGTACGCACTTTGACATGATTTTGAAGGAGTTCAAAATAGATCAGTCAAAGAAGGAGTTCTTACCTGAGTTACAAGGTGTGAAGTTGAGTAAGACTCAAAGCTTGACCACGGCAGAAGAAAGAGGAAGGACAAAGGTCGTCCCCTATGCTTTTTTCATAGGCTCTATACGGTATGCCATGCTGAGTATCGCACCTGATGTGTGCCTTGACACATGTCTGGCAAGAGGGTACAAAGGTGATCAAGGAGTGGATCACCAGATAGCGGTCAAGATTATCCTTAGAGGAATAAGGATATGTTTCTCGGTTATGGAGGTGATAAAGAGTTTGACGTAAAGAGTTGAGTCGATGCAAGCTTAACACCTATCCGGATAGCTCTGAGTAGAGATACCAGATACATATAATGGAGCAACAATTTGGAATAGCTCCAAGTGGAACGTGGTAGAAGCATCTATGATATGACATAAAGTTTTGCGAAATACATAGGGATCTGAATATTGCAGACCCGTTGACTACAACCTCTCTCACAAGCATAACATGATCAAACCCAGAACTCATTGAGTGTTAATCACATAGTGATGTGAACTAGATTATTGATTCTACTAAACTCTTTGGATGTTGGTCACATGGCGATGTGACCTGTGAGTGTTAATCACATGGCGATGTGAACTAGATTATTGACTCTAGTGCAAGTGGGAGACTGTTGGAAATATGCCCTAGAGGCAATAATAAATTAGTTATTATTATTATATTTCCTTGTTCATGATAATCGTTTATTATCCATGCTATAATTGTATTGATGGGAAACTTCGGATACATGTGTGGATACATAGACAACACCATGTCCCTAGTAAGCCTCTAGTTGACTAGCTCGTTGATCAATAGATGGTTACGGTTTCACGACCATGGACATTGGATATCGTTGATAACGGGATCACATCATTAGGAGAATGATGTGATGGACAAGACCCAATCCTAAGCCTAGCACAAAGATCGTGTAGTTCGTATGCTAAAGCTTTTCTAATGTCAAGTATCATCTCCTTAGACCATGAGATTGTGCAACTCCCGGATACCGTAGGAATGCTTTGGGTGTACCAAGCGTCCTGGCGTAACTGGGTGGCTATAAAGGTACACTACGGGTATCTCCGAAAGTGTCTGTTGGGTTGGCACGAATCGAGACTGGGATTTGTCACTTCGTGTGACGGAGAGGTATCTCTGGGCCCACTCGGTAGGACATCATCATACGCGCAATGTGACCAAGGATTTGATCACGGAATGATGTGTTATGGAACGAGTAAAGAGACTTGCCGGTAACGAGATTGAACAAGGTATCGAGATACCGACGATCGAATCTCGGGCAAGTACTATACCGGTAGGCAAAGGGAATTGTATACGAGATTGATTGAATCCTTGACATCGTGGTTCATCCGATGAGATCATCGGAGAACATGTGGGAGCCAACATGGGTATCCAGATCCTGCTGTTGGTTATTGGCCGGAGAGTTGTCTCGATCATGTCTGCATGGTTCCCGAACCCGTAGGGTCTACACACTTAAGGTTCGATGATGCTAGGGTTATAGGGAATAGACGTACGCGATTACCAAATGTTGTTCGGAGTCCCGGATGAGATCCCGGACGTCATGAGGAGTTTCGGAATGGTCCGGAGGTAAAGATTTATATATGGGAAGTCTCGTTTTGGTGACCGGAAAAGTTTCGGGTGCTATCGGTAACATACCGGGACCACCGGGAAGGTCCCGGGGGTCCACCAGGTGGGGCCACAAGCCCCAAAAGGCTGCGTGGGCCAAGTGTGGGAGGGGACCAGCCCCAGGTGGGCTGGTGCGCCCCCGACCAAGGCCCAAGGCACAGAGAGAGTGGGAGGGGGCAAACCCTAGGTCCAGATGGGCCTTAAGGCCCACCCTAGGTGCGCCCCCCTCTCTTCCCCCTTGGCCGCACCCTAGATGGGTTTTGGGGGCTGCCGCCACCCCTAGGGAGGGAACCCTAGATGGGGGCGCAGCCCCTCCCCTTCCCCTATATATACTTGAGGTATTGGGGGCTGCAAAACACACGAGATGAACTCTCTCTTGGCGCAGCCCTACCTCTCTCCCTCCTCGTCTCTCGTGAGTGCTTAGCGAAGCCCTGCTTTGAAATGCAGCTCCTCCATCACCACCACGCCGTCGTGCTGCTGCTGGACGGAGTCTTCCCCAACCTCTCCCTCTCCCCTTGCTGGATCAAGGCACGGGAGACGTCATCGGGCTGCACGTGTGTTGAACACGGAGGCGCCGTTGTTCGGCGCTTAGATCGGAATCAACCGCGAACTGAATCGCTACGAGTACAACTCCTTTATCCGCGTTCTTGTAACGCTTCCGCATCGCGATCTTCAAGGGTATGAAGATGCACTCCCTTCTCTCTCATTGCTAGTATCTCCGTAGATTGATCTTGGTGATGCGTAGAAAATTTTGAATTTTAGCTACGTTCCCCAGCATGACGCACATTACAGAGACGGGGCGGCGGCCTGCGTGGGCCTCGCCGGTCCCCACGATCAAGAGGAAGATGCTGTCGTCCTCCTCCGAGACTAGCAGGCGGCGGTGATCCTCCAGCGACTCCGGCATGGTGAACGGGTAGCACATCTCGTACTTGATGTTCTCAGCCAAGGGCCAGCAGTGACCGCTACACGCATCAGTGAGGTGATGCACCATGTCCGCCGAGCCACAAAATGGCATCGGGCACTCATAGCGATGGGCGAAGGGCTCCTTGGAGGCATCGACCAGGCCGTCCATGAAACGGGAGTGGCTGTAGGGGACGTTGCGCCAGTTGAATATATGAGCAAGTTACTACGAGATTAAATCCGAATAAGCACAAAATAAATCTTGACGGCTATAACAGAGATGAAACTAATCATGTTGACTAGCATAGTAGTAGGATACATAGTAGAAACATGAATTCTACCACGATTTCGAACAGGAAGGACAGAAACACATATGGTGCAATGGGAGCAGCACCGTTGGCGTTGAGGTTGTCGCCCATGTCCAAACACCACGTAGACACGGTCTTTGAGCACGGTTCGTAGTCATTCCACGCTCGGGCATTGAAGTTTGTAACTATTTTAGATTAGAATATACTACTCCTCCGGTGCTAGTAGTAGAGCGAGTCCTACTCTACTACTCTACTCAAGCAAGTTAGGGCATAGCACGTAGGGAGTACCGATCTTTGTGATCACTCAAGCAAGTTATGCGGCATCGACGTGACCCTACGCTGCTAGTATGTGTCTCGTAAGTCAAGCGGCGTGCTGTAGTCATCATCACCTGTCCACTTCCCGCAGCACATATTCGCTTCTCCATCTTTGTCCGCACATAATCTCGTCCAATCTTCCATACCCGCTAAGGCGCCTCCCCCCTCGTCCGAAACCCAGGCACTAACAATGGCGAGAACCGAGCAGCGTCCGCGAAAGAGTGGCTGGAATTCGCTCCCCACAGAGGTAATCAAGCTCATTGTTTTGCGTGTGGACAATCTCAGTACCATGCCGCTCACCGCGTGCTCGTCGGGGCTGTACCGTTTACTCAAAGCCCTCAGGCCGGAGCTTCTTAAGCCAGCTCCTTGCTTGCTGATGCCGCCTGATCTTCAAAAACGGCGTGTCACACAGCATAACGATCGTAGGGTGGCGAGCATCAACCCCCTTGACTGCGATCCGATCTCGGTCAGCCTCAACTACATTAACGGTATGTACTGGGTCGGCATGAACACGTCTTGGATGGTGCTCGTCGACGGTCGCGGCAGCTGGATGCTCGTGGAGGTCTACACCGGTGATCCCCCTTCCTTCGATTAACAACTGCATTGCTTTGGCACATGACCCGAATACTCGGAATCTTACGGTAGCCAACATGATACCAAGTTTGATTTGCTCAAGGTTGTAATCTGCCAAGTGCCCACAAGATCTGCGAATTATAAAGACTTGAGCTAATTTCGTTCTTCAACCGCGGCCTCGACTATCTTACAGGTCACTGCGGTAAGTGGATAAATCTGCACGTCCATTGCAAGATCATACATCCTCCATGGTTCTCTGATGCCATTGAACACTAGGGCTTCATTTACCTTTGTCGACTCCTTCTATGGCTGGACGTATTGCTGGCCTACTCGATCATCGCTACAAATGGCTGTTCTGACGGTATGTTACTTTCTGTGATATCATGATGGCTTGCTTATATTCTTGTCAACATTTGCTGAAAAAGTATTCATGCTCATAACATGTTGTTCTTAAGATTGACTAAATCAAGAGCCCTTTTTATTTGACTCAACTTGATATGATGTTGTAGGCCGCTTTGGTGTCCCTACCCTTCCTAATCCCAGAACCTTTCAAAGAAAAGCGGCATGGCGATTGCAAGTGGTTCTGGCTCGATCAGACGACAATGAAAGATTGATGATCGTTCGACGCATCGGACGTGTTGTTTCGCGAGAATACAATCACGATCCTTTGCAAGGTCTTTGAGCAGGATCCCAGCTTCTCCGGGCCTTGGGAATTTTTTGCCGGAGGCTGGTAAGTAGCCTTGGTACATGCTCTCTGTTTGTCGGACTAAATTATCCGATTAACCGGGAGATAACCGACGGCAAGGATCATGATGGCAGCGCGGTTTCGTTCATCAGGCAAAACTGTGTGTACACAACATACCATGCGTCTCTGCATGCACCATACCCTAATATGTGCTGCCACGCTCTGCAGCCCAAAGTAGGAGAGAGGGTCGCAAGTATCAGACTTCGACCTGCTGGCTGGAGTTTCCCCCGTCAGGCACCCATCTGGTTCAAGCCGTCAGCCAATCTCCACAGCTTAATAAATAGTAATGTCTAACTGAGCCAGTTAGTTAGATGCGTACACTTGGTGTAGTAGGATCTTTATTTAGTTTGATGCATACAGTTGTTCTTTTTTGGTAGCCCTTTTGTAATGATGGCTGATGTTTGGTTTGGAAGAGAGAGTTGCGTCTTCACTCCTCTAGCACCTTCTTTATACATTGCACCCCAGCCGGGTTCTTTGCTTCTGCTGTTTTCAATGTACAATCAGTAGTATATTTAAATACATTGGTTGAATAAATGTGTTGTTAGAGCGACAAACACAATGTTTTGGAAGTCGTTGCACGGTTCGATCCTTTAGTGCCCGTGCACTGACGTGGCGCATACTATTTTTCATACTGAACACATTTTCCACTTGTTGATAACATGCATCCCAATCGATGAAGGCCCAATAGAGAAGCCTATAATTAGCTGGAAGGGAGGCTCTCACATGAATCCGGCCCAGTACATGCTCATGGTCCCCTAAACATAAATAAGTAAATAAATAAATAAAGCTAAATGCTCATGCACCGGTTCTTTGGGAAAATAGGTATCCCAGTATTTCTTTTTGAAGAATACCCAAGCTAGGCCTATTTGTTTTCTCGGAATTATTGGTCTGCAAATCTTTCAAGACGAGGAGGGATGCATTCCGGCCTGGCTTAAGAGTATGGTCAATGTCTGTTAAAAGTAATATCAAAAGGGGTTGAAAATTCCAAAAAAATTATAGCAAATGGGATATAAGTTTCTTTTTTTGTGTTTTGTTCTTCACTGATATCTTATACGTATTTCATTGGATTTAACATGACATAGTACTAACTTATTTTTAAATTTGTTTTAGTATGGCTATTAATTTTTGGATTAAGAATATTTCGTTCCCCAGCAAAAATTTGCGAATTTTCAAAATTTCCCACATATTTAGTTAATTTTTTTACCCTGGTACTAACCACAAAATGGCCAGCAATTCTAAAAATGGAAAAAGGGCTGCAATAAATTCCATATGAATTAGAAAATGAGTAAAAATTATAAAAATAATAGCAAATGGGTTGTACACGCCACAGATTTCGAGGCTGACTTGTTTACGCAAGGCTTTGTCAGTGAACACAGCATTCTAGTAGCAGTGACTGTTGGATGTCCATCCAACGGCCGACGTGCTTCTTCAATCTCTGATCTTCCTGCTCCAGCCGCCTAAACTAGCGCCGACGGGATGCTACCTCTTGAGCACTGCGTTGGATTTCCCCGAAGAGGAGAGGATGATGCAGCAAAGTAGCGTAAGTATTTCCCTCAGTTTTTGAGAACCAAGGTATCAATCCAGTAGGAGGCCACGCGTGAGTCCCTCGTACCTACACAAAACAAATAGCTCAACGCAACCAACGCGATTAGGGGTTGTCAATCCCTTCACGGTCACTTACGGGAATGAGATCTGGTAGATAATATTTTTGGTATTTTTGATATAAAGATGCAAAGTAAAATAAAAGGCAAAGTAAAAAAGCAAAGCAATAATAAAGTGATGGAGATTGATATGATGAGAATAGACCCGGGGGCCATAGGTTTCACTAGTGGCTTCTCTCAAGAGCATAAGTATTTCTACGGTGGGTGAACAAATTACTGTTGAGCAATTGACAGAATTGAGCATAGTTATGAGAATATCTAGGTATGATCATGTATATAGGCATCACGTGCGAGACAAGTAGACCGACTCGCCTACATCTACTACTATTACTCCACTCATCAACCGCTATCCGGCATGCATCTAGAGTATTAAGTTAATGAAAGCAGAGTAACGCTTTAAGCAAGATGACATGATGTAGAGGAATAAATTCATGCAATATGATAAAACCCCATCTTGTTATCCTCGATAGCAACAATATAATACGTGCCTTGCTGCCCCTTCTGTCACTGGGAAAGGACACCGCAAAATTGAACACAAAGCTAAGCACTTCTCCCATTGCAAGAAAAACCAATCTAGTAGGCCAAACCAAACTAATAATTCGAAGAGACTTGCAAAGATAACCAATCATACATAAAATAATTCAGAGAAGATTCAAATATTGTTCATAGATAAACTTGATCATAAACCCACAACTCATCGGTCTCAACAAACACACCGCAAAAAGAAGATTACATCGAATAGATCTCCACGAGAGAGGGGGAGAACATTGTATTGCGATCCAAAAAGAGAGAAGAAGCCATCTAGCTACTAACTATGGACCCGAAGGTCTGAGGTAAACTACTCACACTTCATCGGAGGGGCTATGGTGGTGATGTAGAAGCCCTCCATGGTCGATTCCCCTTCCGGGGGAGCTCCAGAACAGGCCCCAAGATGGGATCTCGTGGGTACAGAAGGTTGCGGCGGTGGAATTAGGTTTTTGGCTCCATATTTGATCGTTTGGGGGTACGTAGGTATATATAGGAGGAAGGAGTACGTCGGTGGAGCTTCGAGGGGCCCACGAGGCACGGGGCGCGCCCTCCACCCTCGTGACCGCCTCTCTTCTTTCTTGACGGAGGGTCCAAGTCTCTTGGATCATATTTGATGAGAAAATTACGTTCCCGAAGGTTTCATTCCGTTTGGACTCCGTTTGATATTCCGTTTCTTCGAAACACTGAAATAGGCAAAAAACAGCAGTGCAGGCTGGGCCTCCGGTTAATAGGTTAGTCTCAAAAGTAATATAGAAGTGGAAAATAAAGCCCAATATAGTCGAAAATAGTAGATAATATAGCATGGAGCAATCAAAAATTATAGATACGTTGGAGACATATCAGGCATCCCCATGCTTAATTCCTGCTCGTCCTCGAGTAGGTAAATGATAAAAAGAGAATTTTTTATGCGGAGTGCTACTTGGCATAATTTCAATGTAAATCTTCTTAATTGTGGTATGAATATTCAGATCCGAAAGATTCAAGACAAAAGTTCATATTGACATAAAAATAATAATACTTCAAGCATACTAAAAAGCAATTATGTCTTCTCAACATAACATGGCCAAAGAAAGTTATCCCTACAAAATCATATAGTCTGGCTATGATCTATCTTCACCATACAAAGTATTTAAATCATGCACAACCCCGATGACAAGCCAAGCAATTGTTTCATACTTTAACATTTTCAAAACTTTTTCAATCTTCACGCAATACATGAGCGTGAGCCATGGATATAACACTATATGTGGAATAGAATGGTGGTTGTGGAGAAGACAAAAGGAGGGGAAGATAGTCTCACATCAACTAGGCGTATCAACGGGCTATGGAGATGCCCATCAATAGATATCAATGTGAGCGAGTAGGGATTGCCATGCAACGGATGCACTAGAGCTATAAGTATATGAAAGCTCAACAAAAGAAACTAAGTGGGTGTGCATCCAACTCACTTGCTCACGAAGACCTAGGGCAATTTGAGGAAGCCCGTCATTGGAATATACACGCCAAGTTCTATAATGAAAAATTCCCACTAGTATATGAAAGTGACAAAATGAGAGACTCTCTATCATGAAGATCATGGTGCTACTTTGAAGCACAAGTGTGGTAAAAGGATAGTAACATTGTCCCTTCTCTCTTTTTCTCTCATTTTTTTATTTGGGCCTTTCTCCCTTTTTTCTGGCCTCTTTTCTTTCTCTCTTTTTTATTCGTCCGGAATCTCATCCCGACTTATGGGGGAATCATAGTCTCCATCATCCTTTCCTCACTTAGGACAATGCTCTAAAAATGATGATCATCACACTTTTATTTTTCTTACAACTCAACAATTACAACTCAATACTTAGAACAAAATATGACTCTATGTGAATGCCTCCGGTGGTGTGCTGGGATATGCAATGAATCAAGAGTGACATGTATGAAAGAATTATGAGCGGTGGCTTTGCCACAAATACGATGTCAACTCCATGATCATGCTAGCAATATGACAATGATGGAGCGTGTCATAATAAATGGAGCGGTGGAAAGTTGCATGGCAATATATCTCGGAATGGCTATGGAAATGCCATGATAGGTAGGTATGGTGGTTGTTTTGAGGAAGGTATATGGTGGGTGTATGATCTTTGGCGAAAGGTCTTGGCGGTATTAGAGAGGCTAGCAATGGTGGAAGGATGGGAAAAAGTGCGTATAATCCATGGACTCAACATTAGTCATAAATAACTCATATACTTATTGCAAAAATTTAGAACTTATCAAAGCAAAGTATTACGTGCATGCTCCTAGGGGGATAGATTGGTAGGAAAAGACCATCGCTCGTCCCCGACCGCCACTCATAAGGAAGACAATCAATAAATAAATAATGCTCCGACTTCATCGCATAACGGTTCACCATACGTGCATGCTACGGGAATCACAAACTTTAACACAAGTATTAATCAAATTTACAACTACTCAACTAGCATGACTCTAATATCACCATCCTCATATCTCAAAACAATTATCAAGCATCAAACTTTTCTTAGTATTCAACGCACTCAAAAGAAAGTTTTACAAATCTTGAATACCAAGCATATTGAGATTTTTAAGTAATTACCATGCTATTTAATACTCTCAAAATAATCTAAGTGAAG
The DNA here is from genome assembly GCA_021605145.1 of Aegilops bicornis. Classification (NCBI taxonomy): domain Eukaryota; kingdom Viridiplantae; phylum Streptophyta; class Magnoliopsida; order Poales; family Poaceae; genus Aegilops; species Aegilops bicornis. The sequence continues at coordinate 199,949,616 of CM038669.1, read as the reverse complement.
CATGAGAGATCAATAGTTTCTATAAAACAAATCCACCACCGTGCTCTAAAAGATATAAGTGAAGCACTAGGGCAAAACTATAAAGCTCAAAAGATATAAGTGAAGCACATAGAGTATTCTAACAAATTCCAATTCATGTATGGCTCTCTCAAAAGGTGTGTAAAGCAAGGATGATTGTGGTAAAATAAAAGCAAAGACTCAAATCATACAAGACTCTCCAAGCAAAACACATATCATGTGGTGAATAAAAATATAGCTCCAAGTAAAATTACCGATGGAAGTAGACGAAAGAGGGGATACCTTTCGGGGCATCCCCAAGCTTTGACCTTTTTGTGTCCTTGGATTATATTGGGGTGCCATGGGCATCCCCAAGCTTAGTCTCTTGCCACTCCTTGTTCCATAATCCATCAAAAGATTTCACCCAAAACTTGAAAACTTCACAACACAAAACTCAACAGAAATCTTGTAAGCTCCGTTAGCGAAAGAAAACAAAAGACCACTTAAAGGTACTGTAATGAACTAATTATTTATTTATATTGGTGTTAAACCTACTGTATTCCAACTTCTCTATGGATTATAAACTATTTTACTAGCCATAGATTCATCAAAATAAGCAAACAACACCCGAAAAATAGAACAGTCTGTAGTAATCTGTAACTAACGCAAACTTCTGGAACTCCCAAAAATCAGCCAAAATAGGACAACCTAGGCAATTTGTTTATTGATCAGCAGCAATTGGAATCACTATTTTATCACGTTCTGGTGATTTTTAACAATTGTTTTCATGAACACAAAGTTTCTGGAAATTACAGCAAGATCAAATAACTATCATCCAAGAAGATCCTATAGGTTTAACTTGGCACAAACACTAATTAAAAGATAAAACCATATCTAAACAGAAGGTAGATGGATTATTTATTCCGTTTCTTCGAAACACTGAAATAGGCAAAAAAACAGCAATTCTGGGCTGGGCCTCCGGTTAATAGGTTAGTCCCAAAAGTAATATAAAAGTGGAAAATAAAGTCCAATATAGTCCAAAGCAGTAGATAATATAGCATGGAGCAATCAAAAATTATAAATACGTTGGAGACGTATCACGGGACTGCCTGCTCCCTCCTCTTGTGGCCCGCTGTGATGCCGCGCAGGCTTCCCCGGCCCACCCTACTCCCTCTACTGGCCTGGCCGCACGCAATCAACTGCCTCCTAATTACGCGAAAAAAAATGATTCCTCCCACTGACATCTGGGGCGCACCGGTTGGGAGGCTGACCTGTGGGCCTACTAAGTTGAGGCATACACAGGGCTTGTCAACTTAGTCAACAAACGATTCTAGCAGCGAAGAATCGTTGGATTTGAATCGAACGGTCCTGCCGCTTGTTCAATCATCGCTCTTCTTGCACCCGCCCAAACCAGCGTCGTGAGACCGTCTACTCACGCCTCCGGTGGCGGGTCTTGCCGTTGAGGCCTCATCGCCCCTACTACTCCCCCTTTGCTAGCTAGGCCTTGCGGCGGCAGCCTCACACCGCAACCGAACGGTGAACCCTCGTACTCCTCTCCGCGTGGGCATCCACTGCCGCGTCTTCCCCGGCTCCGTGTTGTCCCCTTCCTAGGCCTCGCCGTCGTCCACCGCCTTGGTGCTCTTGGCGCGGCATGGTCAACGTGGTCAACGACATTCCATCGGAAGAGTACTGTACGTGGAGAGGCTGACAGCTGGGTCCATGGCCACAGCCCAGTTTTTTTGTGATTTGCCAAGTAACTCGCTTTGTCAAGCCTGTTGGGCTGCAAATCTTTCAAGACGAGGAGAGCATTCATTCGGCTGGCCGAGAAAATGGCCCATCAGTAATGAGAAATGGGATGTACATTTTTAAAACACATCAAACCGTCAATTAGTTCCAAATATCTTTTTTTTCGAGATTTTATATTACATTAAATTTTATGCGTGGAGAATTTGTTGGATTTTATATTGATATACATTTATTTTTAAAATCAGTTTGAATGTGAGTCGAAATTTTGGGATTAAAAACAGTTCGGACCGCACTTTTGAAATATGCAAAATTTTGTATAATTTTTTAACCGTGGCCACAATATGGGCTGTAATGCTAACAAAAAGAATATGGGCTCCAAAAAAACGTTAATAATTAGCAAATGGGTTGTAAATTATTAGAAATAATGGCAGATGGGCTGTATGCTGTTTTCCACAGATTTGAGGCTTTCCTAAAAAAAGGTTGACGCACAAGAAGTGACTGTTGGATGGCCATCCAACGGCCGTCGTGCTTCTTCAATCTCTGCTCTTCTTGCTCCAGCCGCTCAAACAAGCGCCGGCAGGACTGCCTGCTCCTCCTCCTCAAGGACGGCTCTGCCTGCCGCTGACAGCCTCATCGCCCCACCGTACTCCCATCGCTGGCCTAGCCATCCCTCTACTCACCCACACGTCTTTGTTATTCTCCGTGACGGCAGACGAACCAGTAAACCCTCGTCTGATCGTACTCCCCTCCGTGTGGAAACAACGCCGAAGTCTTCCCTGCCTCCGTGCCGTTCCTTCCTAGGCCTCGTCGCCGTCCACCGCCACAGTGCTCTCGGCGCCTGGTCAACGTGGTCAACGACCGACATGCATCTGAAGTGGATGCGTGGAGAGGCCGACAGCTGGGTCCACGCCGCACGCAAGGAAATGCCTCCTTATTACGCCGCAAAATAATGATTCCTCCACCTGACATCAGGGACCCACTGAAGGGCCTCTGTATTTCGCGAAAAAAATGTTACCGCCGCTGACAGCTCGGACCCACCAGCTATATCTTCGCACGCAAGGAAGTGCCTCCTTATTACGACAAAAAAATGAATACTCCCCCTGTTAGCTGGGACCTAGTATAGTGGCAGGCTGACTCGTGGGCCTACTAAGTTGACGGGGACGGAGGGCTTTGTCAACTTAGTCAATATGCACGATTCTAGCTCCAGTGACCGTACGATGTCCATCCAACGGCTGTAGTGCTTCTTCAACCTCTGGTCTTCTTGCTCTAGCCGCCCAAACCAGCGCCGGTCGTGCCTCGTGCTCCTGCCTCTCGTGGCCGGCTGCGATGCGGCGGAGGCCTCACCGCCCCCTACTACTCCCACCGCTGGCCAGGCCATCCCTCTACTCACCCACACCCCCTATTATTCTTCGGCGACGGCAGCCTCACACCGATGAACGGTGAACCCTCATACACCTCTGGCGTGGGCATCCACTACCGCGTCTTCCCGGCCCGCCGTCCCCTTCCTAGGCCTCGCCATCGTCCATCGCCCTGGTGCTCTCGGCGCGGCGTGGTCAACATGGTCAAGGAACGGCTTCCATCGGACGTGGATTGTACGTGGAGAGGCTGACAGATGGGTCCACGGCCGCAGCAAGGAAGTGCCTCCTTATTACGTGCAAAATAATTATTCCTCCACCTGACAGCAGGGACCCACCGGACGGGCCACCATATTTCGTGAAAAAAATGTTTCCCCCCTGACTGCTAGGACCCACCAGCTACATCTTCGAATGCAAGGAAGTGCCTCACAGTTGGGACCCACCTGGTCGAAGCGTACGTAGCGTTGTCATTCTGGTCGTGAACGTGTACGTACATATATACTGGTGGATGTAGAGGCGCGCACGTGTCATAGTAGAGGCGCGCACGTAGCATGTACACGTACGTACAGCGGCCAGGGTGCAAGAAAGAAAATACGGCCACGTATGTGTGTCGGCGTTCTGGGAACGGGGGTCCCCAGACTTGCCTGCCTCGCGAGGCTCAAGGGAGGCCCAGGACGGCCCGTCTTCATCAACGCAAGCTCAAGACCCTCGCGAGGGGCCAAGCCTCGCGGGGCGGACGACCAGGAGCTTCCTCAGGCACGGCCTCGTCAGGCTGGCTCATGAGGAGGCGGAGAGTTCAAGGCAGGTACCTCGCGAGGTGCCCGTGGACGCAAGCCATGACGACCAAGGGCGCCCGGGCGCGCCAGCCCACGCAGCGTCCTCCATTCCTCTTTGGTGCAAAGGGAGCAAGCGCGGCGAGAGCATCAAGCAAAGGCATCCGTTTCGATTGCAACAAGACCAAGACCAGCCCCAACGGCCGGAAGGAGTCACCATGAGCCCAAGCGAGGCGTCATCACGTGAGCCTTTGGCGGCGAGGACCAACTTTAGTCAGGATAAGTGTACCCGCTGTTCCCCTTCAAAATGGCCAATTGTTGGCGCCTTCCCGCTCAATATTTGGGAAGAGGCCTGTGGCCTTCGCCTATAAATAGGAGTAGCCACACTCAGAGTAGGGGGGACGATCGATCAAAATGATCGGCATCCAGAGAGAGATAGAGACCCGATCCTCAAGCTAGAGTGACGGGACACCAGCTAGCAGTTCATCACACCCACCAAGAACAGACCCTCGCGAGGCTGTTCTTCCCTGTACTGTTCCTCAATAGCCCCAGAGGCAATCCACCACGCCACAAACTAGAGTAGGGTATTACACCACAACGGTGGCCCGAACTAGTATAAATCTTGCGTCTCTTGTGCTGTTCTTTTTAGTAGTTTAGGTTCCTGCGATTCGGCGAGGTGCGAGACGGTGAGAGGTTGGATCTCCGCGCGCACCCCAGTGTTCAAACCTCAAGGGTCTGCCGGAACCCGAAATCCGACATTTGGCGCGCCAGGTAGGGGTGTGCCGGAATCTGCTTTTCGTCGCCTCGTTCTTCCCCGACCACCGCAACCATGTTCGGCGCCCGTCGCTGAGCTGAAGCCGCCCTCGCCTCCCATGTCGCCCAGACGGCTCCCGTCGGCGGGCGCCCTCGTCATTCCCCGTCACCTGCCGTCAACGCCGTCACCCGGCGGGGAACGAGCAGCAAGCGTCGTCCCAGCACCCGTCCATGAGGCGGGACGGCCGCACCGCCACGCCTTCGCTCACCCCCGCTGGTTCTTCGTCGCGCGCGCCCCGCGCGGCCATGGAGGCCCGAGCTGCACTCATCGCGGCAAACGAGCTCCTGTGCTACCGCCCCGTCGACGACGTCTACGAAGAATGGCTTGACCGAGTCGCAGAAGCTTCGTTCGCTGCAGAGCCGACCTCGCGCCGTCCGTCTCGCTGCACCGCACCCGCTTCGCAGCGGGCGATAAACTCGGGCGCCTCGGCCGCCTCCTCCTCAAGACGGGCGCCACAGGCCCCAAGCGCGCCCCTGGGCGGAACCCGTTCCGCCAGCGCCCGCAGCAAGAGCAGAGCTGCCAAGAGGTCCCTTGCCGCAGAAGCTGCCCGAGCGCTCCCGCTCCAAAGACGCGTCAAGACCTGCGCTGCCCCCAGCCCGGCAGGGAGACCCACAAGACCAAGCTCTCTGCCGTCCGAGGCCCCCATGCCACGGCGGGCTGCCGCGCCTTCACCTCCGAGCTGCGCAGCGTCGCGTGGCCCGCCAAGTTCAAGCCGAACCTGCCTCCTCGCTACGACGGCACCGCCGACCCTACGGAGTTCCTCCAGCTCTACGAGCTGGACATCGAGGCTGCCAACAGGGATGAAAAGGTCATGGCGAATTGATTTCTCATGGCGCTCAAGGGCCAGGCCCTTTTGGCTCCTGAATCCGCCCTGTGCACGATCTCTTCCTGGACCGAGATGCGTACCGCTTCATCGCCAACTTCAAGGTACTCGCGACGGCCGCCTTGCCGTAAGCGACATGCGTTGAATCGAGTAGCAGCCGGGAAACCTGCAAAGTACATCCAGCGCTTCAACAACGCAGCGCCTCAAGATCCCGGGGTAATGGAGGAGGCCATCATCTTCGCCTTCTCCGACGGGCGGCGTGACGTCAAGATGAAGGAGGAGCCGGCGATGCATGAAGATCTGTGCACCTCCCCGGAGCTGTTCAACTTGGCGACCAAGCGCGCCAGGCTGAGGAGGGCCGCCTCTCCCTCCTCGAGCTGCTGTCGCGGATCGAAGAGAAGAAGTCCAAGGCCAAGGACGTGAAACGCAAGGGGCTGCCGCATCGCGCCGAACCAGACACCAAGCGCCGCAGAGATCAGCCCGAGTCCTCCAAGGGCAGCTGCATCACGTGTACCACGACCTCCACACCCACAACACCAATGAATGTCAAGAGCTGTGGGCGTCTGTGAAGGAAGGGTCGGCAGGCGCCCAGCGCGGCCGGGGCTACGGCCGAGGAGGAGGAAGGAATGCAGACGCTGGGAAGACCGCGCCCGCGCCAAGGGTGGCGCGACCAACCTCGCGAGGACCGGCTGGCAAGACCCACCTCGCGAGGGAGGCTGGAGGGATCAGCCTCGCGAGGATCGCCAGGGAACGCATGAGCCTCCCTCCACCGCCGCCGCCGCCAAGGAGAATCAAGACCGTCCATCAGACGAGGGGCTGGGGGCTTCCAGAAGCGCGGCGATCGCACGCATCTGGGCGGAGCACAAGCCCTGACCTCTCGGCGCATCTTCAAGCAGTTCACCCTTGAAGTGAATGCAGTCCTCCCAAGCTCGAGTCCACGCGCCCTCTCAGGTGGTCGGCGTGCGCCATCACGTTCAGCTCAGCGGATCAGCTCAAGTGTGCAGCCACATCCGGAGTTCTCCCGATGCTTTGCTCCCCAATCATCAGCAATGTGCTAGTCACCAAGACCCTCATCGACGACGGAGCAGGGCTCAACGTCCTATCCGTGGAAACAATCAACAATCTTCAAGTGCCTTACAGTCAGCTTCAGCCAACCAAGCCTTTCTCCGGAGTCACCGACGGCTCCACGGTCCCGATCGGGCAGGTCCGCCTTCCTATCACCTTCGGGGCTCGCGACAACTACCACACCGAGCTCATCGACTTCGACGTCGCCCACATTTGCCTACCGTACAACGCCATCCTCGGGTACCCAGCGTTGGCCAAATTCATGGTCAGAACTCCACCATGGCTACAACATCCTCAAGATGCCGTGAAGCGGCGGAGTCATCACGGTGCCACGTGAAGAGAGAGATGCAGTGTGCTCCACAGGCGAGCTTTTCAGGCCGCATCACTGGAAGACCCAGACCACAGCAGCAGGAGGCCTCCCGAGGCCGCACCCAAGAAGAAGAAGACATCGACCGGCCCGTCTCTTCAAGAGACAGGCCCCTCAGGGTCCACATCGGGCCAGGGGGAGCCTCCTTCCATCGCATAGGGAAGCGCACCTGGCGCCCTCCTCAGGCAGGGCTTGGGGGCTCTCCCCTGGAGGGCCGCCGACCTCGCCAAGGTCTCGAGGGAGGCGCTTGGGCACCACATGGAGGCGTGTTTCGAAGCATGTTTCCCGCAAGCAGGAGCAAGACCAGGAGGGCAGAACCCTCAAGAGTTCGTCAGCAAGGCCATTCAGGAGCTACAGGAGTCAAGGGTCATGAGGGGTAGCCGCCGCCTACCCGCTGTGGCCCCCCATCCAGGCGAGGATGGTGGGTTGCGTGTCTGCATCGACATACCAGGGCTCAACCGAGAAGCATCTCAAGAGCGGCTCTGGCCCTCGCGAGTGGGACGTTGCGAGGGTCTGCCCCATTACCACGTCGCATGCCTTGTGGCACATAAGCGTGGCTGCTGCGCCAGCGTCTCATGAGGGCCATCCTGGAGGTTCAAGAGGTCAGGCACGCCGCAGCCCTGGCGGAGATGGAGATGGCCCGCGAGGAGCCGCCAGCGCCTCCGGAGCCTCCCGAGGCCCCTGGGCCCAGGGGCTCGTGAGGATCGTCTCCCGCAGCCCACCGAGTCTACTACACCAACACCCCCTCGTCCCCAACATCACCAGGTGACATCTTTCAGTTTTATTTCCGGCTGGGAGCGCCTTGAGGGCGCATTATTCCCGCCAGCGTGGGTCCGTCCTGCGGCATGTATCCCTTTTATTTCATGTCGTTAGCCTATCTGTTGGGGCGCCCTGGCTACATCATCCCCAAGCCGCTCGGGCCAGTCCCGGCGGCATGTATCCTTCTTATGCGTTTTCCTTAGGATTATGCTCTCGTTCCACCATGCTTGTTATTTGGAGCCTTTTTCCGGGTGGCGGAATCTTGCACGTTAAAGGGGGTGCACGAGCATCGCGACTCAGGCTCCTACCGGCTCTCCGGCCCTCACCCTACGGTCTTGTCCACGGCAACGCGACACGGCTTGCCCCGATCGCCGAGACCAGCCCGAGAGCCGGGACCCGAGGGCGAGAAGTTTCGTCATCTAACCCAGCTTACTGCGTTAAAGGGGGTGCCTGAGCATCGCGACTCAGGGCTCTTACCGGCTCTCCAGCCCTCACCCTCTGGTCTTGTCCACGGCATCGCGACCTGGCTTGCCAGCGATGGCTGAGACCAGCCCGAGAGCCGGGACCCGAGGACGGAGAGTGGCGTCATCTAACCTAGCTTGCGCGTTAAAGGGGGGGTGCCTGAGCATCGCGACTCAGGGCTCCTACCGGCTCTCCGGCCCTCACCCTCTGGTCTTGTCCATGGCATCGCGACCTGGCTTGCTAGCGACGGCTGAGACCAGCCCGAGAGCCAGGACCCGAAGACGTAGAGCACCGGCATCTGGCCAAATTTGCAGGAGCACACTCGAAGATAAGGCCCAGAGCCAGGCGCAACCCGCCTTGAGGTAGGGCCTCGTGAGTCCCGCGCAGGATCACGGGTGCCCCAGCACACCTCGTGAGGCCTCTCGCGCCTCTCCAAAGCAACTAACGGCAGGACTAACGATCGCCACGGCGAGCCCTTGTTCCTTTTGTGGTGAACCTGCAGGGGCCCTCCAAGGAGCACGAAACGACCTCGCCATGCAAACTCTAACCGGCCAAGGCACGGGCCTAGCGCCGCACCAGGAAGCATTGTCCTGACCCTCAAAGATAAGTCACCCTCCGAACACACTAGTCATCGCCACACCATCCCCACACTCAATGCGACCCCGTCTTAGCAAGGTCGCTCTCCTTTCTCACCGAATGATGGCTGCTTGAGCGCCAAGGGGGACCCCCTGAGCATCGCGACTCAGAGCCTCTTACCGGACCTCGGGCCGCTCACCTCCTGGCCTTGACCACGGCATCGCGACCTGGCATACCAGCGACGGCTGAAGCCGCCTTGGGACTGGGACCCGTCGGCGCAGAGCACCAAGCCCTCACGAGGTCTGAAAGGAGGAAACTGAGCTAGAACGGAATGAGCATCTCGCACTGCCTCACAATAAAGATCATATTGACAAACGAAGCTACAACATCTTACAAGCCCCCGCGGGGTACATTCTTGGCTCCTCGCAGGAACAAAAGACGTGAATCCTAAGGAGTCCTATCTACAGGGACCACCATGACAGACGCCATCATCAACAGTGGGCCACCCGGTCCGGAGCCAACCCCACCCAGATCAGGGGCGGCGACGACCTGACGAGCCAGCCCTGCTCCGGGAGCGGCGCAGGCTCGGGGGCTCGTAGCTGTCGTCGCTCGTCTCCGGCGTCGCGAAGAGCTCGGCGGAGTCGCTGGATCCTCCGGCGCCTTCGTCGCCTGAGAAGCTGCCAAGGGAGTGGTCGGTCGGCCTCCGTCTCACCGCAGCAGGGCCCCGACCGCCTCTCCTGGGGCAGCACTCCAGCCGACGACCCTCCGCGTCGAAGACCTTGAAGGACACCACGAAGCACCGTCGTACTCAGGTGGATCGTGAGGCGCCCTCGTCCTGCAGACCAGGCGACCTCGTCCCAGCCTCGAGTCATGAAGACCTCACCCGGGGCAACTACCGCAACCTCTGCCCGCTTCATGACGGTGCCGCAGCCGGTGTGCTGCAGCCAGAGTCCCAGGGGCTCCCCCTGCCGGACGACGGAGGCGAAGAAAGAAGGAAGACGAATCCAAGACTTAGGAGGCGCGGCGACGCGAAGCACAAACTCCCGACAGGAGACCTCGGCGTGGACTCCAGGGGGAAGACGCACACCTTCGTGACCCGCCGGCGTCGGCGGCGGCGCCGTTCGTGGTGCCCGGCGCTGCCTCCTCTGGGGCCACCAATTTGCGCATACAAGGGAAGAGGAAACACTGGTGGCGGCCGCACGCACCCGGGCATGGGCGCCTCCTGGCGAGCGCTCCTGCCCTGACACCAGAGAGCAAGCCGCTTCTTTGGGGGGAGCGGGTCAGGATCCTCTTGAGGAGCCTTTCCCTTCTCTTCCCTGGAGAACCGGCGGATCGGAGCCATGGCAGCTAGACGAGACGAAGAGGGGGAGAAGCAAAAGGATAGACTGGAAGGGCGCGCGCCGTTCCGTACTTATGGCCGGTGAAGGCCAACCGCCGGCCTCCACGATCACCGATCATCATGACCAACTCTGCATGCAGGGACTTGTCGAATCCGGGCGGTTACCGAGGCATCGTGGGGAAACAGTGCCACCCACGTCCAATCAACCGCCATGCGTCGCCAAAGGCCGCAGGCTGTTAGGGCCCGCGACGCTTCGCACTTGCCCTTTCGCCTCTCTGCCCGGCCAAGTTCGGGCGCGCCGTGGGCCCGGGGGCTACTGTCGGCGTTCTGGGAACGGGGGTCCCCAGACTTGCCTGCCTGCGGCCTGTGGCGTGGCTCAAGGGAGGCCCAGGACGGCCCGTCTTCATCAACGCAAGCTCAAGACCCTCGCGAGGGGCCAAGCCACGCGGGGCGGACGACTAGGAGCTTCCTCAGGCACGACCTCGTCAGGCTGGCTCATGAGGAGGCGGAGAGTTCAAGGCAGGGTACCTCGCGAGGTGCCCGTGACGCAAGCCATGATGACCAAGGGCACCGGCCGGGCGCCCGCCAGCAGCGCCCTCCTTTCCTCTTTGGTGCAAAGGGAGCAAGCGCAGGCGAGAGCATCAAGCAAAGGCATCCGTTTCGGTGCAACAAGACCAAGACCAGCCCCAACGGCTGGAAGGGAGTCATCGTGGAGCCCAAGCAGGCGTCATCACCCGAGCCTTTGGCAGGCGAGGACCAACTTTAGTCAGGATAAGTGTACCCGCTGTTCCCCTTCAAAATGGCCAATTGTTGGCACCCTTCCCGCTCAATATTTGGGAAGAGGCCCAGGGCCTTCGCCTATAAATAGGAGTAGCCACACTCAGAGTAGGGAGGACGATCGATAAAAACGATCGGCATCCAGAGAGAGATAGAGACCCGATCCTCAAGCTAGAGCGACGGGACACCAGCTAGCAGTTCATCACACCCACCAAGAACAGACCCTCGCGAGGCTGTTCTTCCCTGTACTGTTCCTCAATAGCCCCAGAGGCAATCCACCACACCACAAACTAGAGTAGGGTATTACACCACAACGGTGGCCCGAACTAGTATAAATCTTGTGTCTCTTGTGTTGTTCTTTTTAGTACTTTAGGTTCCTGCGATTCGGCGAGGTGCGATACGGTGAGAGGTTGGATCTCCGCGCGCACCCCAGTGTTCGAACCTCAAGGGTCTGCCGGAACCTGAAATCCGACAATGTGTACATACGGGCGGGGTCTCGAACGCCTACTCGCGCATACGTACGGCCAGGGCTCGTGTACATGGCTGGGTTGGAACGGAGAAACAACGTCATCGTCGTGTTCATGGGGAGGCAACGGAATGTGTCGTGTTCATGGGGAGGCAACGGAATGCGTCGTGTTCATGGGGAGGCAACGGAATGCGTCGTGATCATCGGGAGGCAACGGAACGCGTGGGAGCCAACCGACTGGGTTGGAATGGAATGCGTGGTCGTGTTCATCAGGAGGGCTTGGACGGAACAAGCGATGGAAACAAGGCCTGGCGTACTGCAAAATGGAGGAAACAGACCTCCTACGTTCGGAACGGGGTCCTGTTGATCAGGAGGGGTGTGGTGTACCGCAAAACGGAGGAAACGGACCTCCTACGGTCGAAACGGGGGTCCTGTTGATCGGGAGGGGTGTGGCGTACCGCAAAACGGAGGAAACGAACCTCCTACAGTCGAAACGGGGGTCCTGTTGATCGGGAGGGGTGTGGCGTACCGCAAAACAAACGAAACGGACCTCCTACGGTCGAAACGGGGGTCCTGTTGATCGGGAGGCGTGTGGCGTACCCTTGAAAATGGGCGAAAACGGACCTCCTACGGTCGAAACGGGGGTCCTGTTCATCGGGAGGGGTGTGGCGTACCGCAAAACGGGACTCCACGGGATACTGTTCATCTCCACCGTCGACCTCCTCTAGCCTCCACAGGCCACCGTCGACCTCCTCCATCCTCCACGGGCTCCTATTCATCCAGCTCCACCGCGTGCTACTCCAGCAGCTACTGTTCAACCACCCCTCCACCGTCTGCTGTTCATCCAGGCCTCCACACCATGGGGTCCTGTTCAACCACCCCTCCACGGGCACCCCTCCACCGTCTACTGTTCATCCAGCCCTCCACACCACGGGGTCCTGTTCATCCAGAGGCAACGCCACCGCTCACTGTTCAACCAACCCCCCCCCCCCCCCCCGCAACACTCACTGTTCATCCAATTGATCAGCTGCAGTTAGCAGCAGTAGCAAAGGAATCGCTTGATCGGGTTCTGTTAACAGCCATCGATCGATCACTCGGAGTTCGATAGCAGCGTAACTGCGGTCTGTCGCTTTCGGGTTCGATTAGAAACCCAACGCCTCGCTCGGGTTGATTAGAAAACGCCTCGCACACATGCGCGTCACGTGTCTGGCGAAAGCAGCACTTGTCGCTCGGCCCCCGACCTCCCACCGTAACCGGAACTCCCCAAAATTTTCCTCCCTCGCTTCTACCACGGTTTTTTCCGTCATGGACGCCCAGAGAATGTCATGCAGGTGCGTCTCCGGCCCGTGGCCCAGACTTAAAAGCCCATTTTGTCATGATTTTTTTCATAGAAGTAGGAGCCCACCACATCTATGATGATACCGGGTTTTGTCACAATTATCGTTATAGAAGTGTCATATGTATGACAGAAAAAAAATTCGTTCGGCCCAAAATGTCACGGATGTGTCTTTTTTTTGTAGTGGTGGGCCCCACGTTGCTCCACCGACGTACTCCTTCCTCCTATTTATACCTACGTACCCCCAAACTACCAGATACGGAGCCAAAAACCTAATTCCACCACCGCAACCTTCTGTAACCATGAGATCCCATCTTGGGGCCTGTTCCGGAGCTCTGCTGGAGGGGGCATATATCATGGAGGGCTTCTACATCAACACAATAGCCTCTCCGATGAAGTGTGAGTAGTTTACCTCAGACCTTCGGGTCCATAGTTATTAGCTAGATGGATTCTTCTCTCTCTTTGGATCTCAATACAATGTTCTCCCCCTCTCTTGTGGAGATCTATTCGATGTAATCTTCTTTTATGTGTGTGTTTGCTGAGACCGATGAATTGTGGGTTTATGATCAAGTTTATCTATGAACAATATTTGAATCTTGAATTCTTTTATGTATGATTGGTTATCTTTGCAAGTCTCTTTGAATTATCAGTTTGGTTTGGCCTACTAGATTGATCTTTCTTGCAATGGGAGAAGTGCTTAGCTTTGGGTTCAATCTTGCGGTGTCCTTTCCCAAAGGATGTATGGGCAGCAAGGCACGTATTGTATTGTTGCCATTGAGGATAACAAGATGGGGTTTATATCATATTGCATGAGTTTATCCCTCTACATCATGTCATCTTGCTTAAAGCTTTACTCTGTTCTTATGAACTTAATACTCTAGATGCATCTTTGGATAGCGGTCGATGTGTGGAGTAATAGTAGTAGATGCGAGGCGAGTCGGTCTACTTGTCTCGGACGTGATGCCTATATACATGATCATAACTAGATATTCTCATAACTATGCTCAATTCTGTCAATTGCTCAACAGTAATTTGTTCACCCACCATAAATACTTATGCTTTTGAGAGAAGCCACTATTGAAACCTATGGCCCCCGAGTCTATTTTCCATTATATTAATCTCCCGACAACAAGCTATTTCTGGCACCGTTTTTATTTTACTTTCTATACTTTGCATCTTTATCATAAAAATAAGAAAAATGTTATCCTATCATATCTATCAGATCTCACTCTCGTAAGTGACCGTGAAGGGATTGACAACCCTTTATTTGCATTGGTTGCGAGGATTTATTCGTTTGTGTAGGTACAAGGGACTCGTGTGTGGCCTCCTACTGGATTGATACCTTGGTTCTCAAAAACTGAGGGAAATACTTACGCTACTTTGCTGCATCACCCTTTCCTCTTCAATGGAAAACCAATGCAGTGCTCAAGAGGTAGCAAGAAGGATTTCTGGCGCTGTTGCCGGGGAGGCTTATGCAAGGTCAAGTCAAGATTTGACTCCCAGCAACGAGCCATTTCTGGCGCCGTTGCCGAGGAGTCTACGCAAAAGTCAACATACCAAGTACCCATCACAAACCCTTATCTCCCGCATTACATTATTTGCCATTTGCCTCTCGTTTTCCTCTCCCCCACTTCACCCTAGCCGTTTTATTCGCCCTCTCTTTTTCGGTTGCTTCTTTTCGTTTTCTTTTCCCTCACCATATTGGAACCAAAAAGAGTTGGGGTTTCTCTCCCGAGTTTTAGCGCTTTAGACAATCCTGCTATTTTATCTAAACTCATAAATAGAGATACTATAGAAAAACCTGCCGGAGTTATCAATGAGAATCTTAGTAATTTTGATGAAGCTGATTCTAGAATTTTTTGTTATTTACTCGATGAATCTTCGAAAGATGCTTGGGATAGGCTGTTAAGGATCCGGGCTAGCTATGTACCCCAATATCAAATTGAGGTTTACTTAAAGAGCTTTTATGTTGGGTTGCCCGCTTCATTCAAACAAGTTTTAGATTCTATTTTTGAAGAGGGTTTTCTTGAAGGGGATCCTATAGATACCTATGAAAAGATGAAAACTATATTTGGGCACCCCATTAATGATAAAATTGAAACCACATCTCTTTTGCTCTCTTACCAAAACGAATCTATCAAAGAAATAAAGGCTAGCCTAGATGCCAATTTCCGCAACATACTTAATCTTTCTTCTACCATTAATGTCCATGTGCTTTATCAAAATAGAAAGATTCATTCCATAGAAAACAAGTTTGCTCTTTTCTTCCCTAAAACCAAAGATGGCAATACCTAGATCTATCCTTGATTTTATGCCTAGCTAGGGGCGTTAAACGATGGCGCTTGTTGGGAGGCAACCCAATTTTATTTTTATTTTTTTGCTTTTTGCTTCTGCTTAGGAATAAATATTAGATATAGCCTCTGGTTAGGCTTGTTTTTATATTTTAATTAGTGTTTGTGCCAAGTTAAACCTATAGGATCTTCTTGGATGATAGTTATTTGATCTTGCAAAAAATTCCAGAAACTTTCTGTTCACGAAAATAATTGTTAAAAATCACCAGAGAGTGATAAAATATTGATTCCAATTGCTGCTGATCAATAAACAAATTTTCTAGGTCTTCCTATTATGGCTGAATTTTTGGAGTTCCAGAAGTTTGCGTTAGTTACAGATTACTACAGACTGTTCTGTTTTTGACAGATTCTGTTTTCGTGTGTTGTTTGCTTATTTTGATGAATCTATGGCTAGTAAAATAGTTTATAAACCATAGAGAAGTTGGAATACAGTAGGTTTAACACCAATATAAATAAATAATGAGTTCATTACAGTACCTTGAAGTGGTATTTTGTTTTCTTTCGCTAACGGAGCTTTCGAGATTTTCCGCTGAGTTTTGTGTTGTGAAGTTTTCAAGTTTTGGGTAAAAGATTTGATGGATTATGGAACAAGGAGTTGCAAGAGACTAATCTTGGGGATGACCATGGCACCCCCAAGATAATCTAAGGACACCTAAAATCCAAAGCTTGGGGAAGCCCCGGAAGGCATCCCCTCTTTCGTCTACTTCCATCGGTAACTTTACTTGGAGCTATATTTTTATTCACCACATGATATGTGTTTTTCTTGGAGCATCTTGTATGATTTGAGTCTTTTCTTTTTAGTTTACCACAGTCATTCCTTGCTGTACACACCTTTTGAGAGAGACACACATGATTCGGAAATTATTAGAATACTCTGTGTGCTTCACTTATATCTTTTGAGTTATATAGTTTTTGCTCTAGTACTTCACTTATATCTTTTAGAGCACGGTGGTAACTTTTGTTTTATAGAAACTATTGATCTATCATGCTTCACTTAGATTATTTTGAGATTCTTAAATAGCATGGTAATTTTCTTAAATAATCCTAATATGCTAGGTATTCAAGACTAGTAAAAACTTTCTTATGAGTGTGTTGAATACTAAGAGAAGTTTGATGCTTGACGTTTGTTTTGAGACACGGAGGTAGTGATATCAAAGTTGTGCTAGTTGATTAGTTGTGAATTTGAGAAATACTTGTGTTGAAGTTTGCAAGTCCCGTAGCATGCACGTATGGTAAGCGTTATGTAACAAATTTGAAACATGAGGTGTTCTTTGATTGTCCTCCTTATGAGTGGCGGTCGGGGACGGCGATGGTCTTTTCCTACCAATCTATCCCCCTAGGAGCATCTTGGCGTAGTGCTTGGTTTTTGATGACTTGTAGATTTTTGCAATAAGTATGTGAGTTCTTTATGACTATTGTTGAGTCCATGGATTATACGCACTCTCACCCTTCCATCATTGCTAGCCTCTTGATACCGTGCATTGCCCTTTCTCACATTGAGAGTTGGTGCAAACTTCGCCGGTGCATCCAACCCCCGTGATATGATACGCTCATTCACACATAAACCTCCTTATATCTTCCTCAAAACAGCCACCATACCTACCTATTATGGCATTTCCATAGCCATTCCGAGATATATTGCCATGCAACTTCCACCGTTCCGTTTATCATGACACGTTCATCATTATCATATTGCTTAGCATGATCATGTAGTTGACATAGTATTTGTGGGAAAGCCACCATTCATAATTCTTTCATACATGTCACTCTTGATTCATTGCATATCCCGGTACACCGTCGGAGGCATTCATATAGAGTCATACCTTGTTCTAGTATTGAGATGTAATCATTGAGTTGTAAACAAATAGAAGTGTGATGATTATCATTTTCTAGAGCATTGTCCCAAGTGAGGAAAAAAAGAGAAAGGCCATAAAAAGGGAAGGCCCAAAAAATGAGAGAAAAAGAGAAGGGACAATGCTACTATCCTTTTCCACACTTGTGCTTCAAAGTAGCACCATAATCTTCATGATAGAGAGTCTCTTGTTTTGTCACTTTCATATACTAGTGGGAACTTTTCATTATAGAACTTGGCCTGTATATTCCAACAATGGGCCTCCTCAAGTGCCCTAGGTCTTTGTGAGCAAGCAAGTTGGATGCACACCTACTAAGTTTCTTTTGTTGAGCTTTTATATATTTATAGCTCTAGTGCATCTGTTGCATGGCAATCCCTACTTCTTGCATTAACATCAATCGATGGGCATCTCCATAGCTCATTGATTAGCCTCGTTGATGTGAGACATTCTCCCTTTTTGTCTTCTTCACATAACCCCCATCATTTTATTCTATTCCACCCATAGTGCTATGTCCATGGCTCACGCTCATGTATTGCGTGAAGGTTGAAAAAGTTTGAGATTACTAAAGTATGAAACAATTGCTTGGTTTGTCATCGGGGTTGTGCACGATGAGAGCATTCTTGTGTGACGAAAATGGAGCATGACGAAACCATATGATTTTGTAGGGATGAACTTTCTTTGGCCATGTTATTTTGAGAGGACATAATTGCTTAGTTAGTATGCTTGAAGTATTATTATTTTTATGTCAATATTGAACTTTTATCTTGAATCTTTCATATCTGAATATTCATACCACAATTAAGAAGAATTACATTGAAATTATGCCTAGTAACATTCCACATCAAAAATTATGTTTTTATCATTTACCTACTCAAGGACGAGCAGGAATTAAGCTTGGGGATGCTTGATACGTCTCCAACGTATCTATAATTTTCTATTGTTCCATGGTATATTATATTCTGTTTTCGACATTATTGGGCTTTATTATACACTTTTATATTATTTTTGGGACTAACCTATTAACCGGAGGCCCAGTCCAGAATTGCTGTCTTTTTGCCTATTTCAGAGTTTCGCAGAAAAAGAATATCAAACGGAGTCCAAACGGAATGAAACCTTCGGGAACGTGATTTTCAGAAGAAACGTGATCCAGAGGACTTGGACCCTACGTCAAGACTTCAACCGGGAAGCCACGAGGTAGGGGGGCGCGTCTACCCCCCCAGGCGCGCCCTCCACCCTCGTGGGCCCCACGTTGCTCCACCGACGTACTCCTTCCTCTTATATATACCTACGTACCCCCAAACTACCAGATACGGAGCCAAAAACCTAATTCCACCGCCGCAACCTTCTGTACCCGTGAGATCCCGTCTTGGGGCCTGTTCCGGAGCTCCGCCGGAGGGGGCATCTATCAAGGAGGGCTTCTACATCAACACCATAGCCTCTCCGATGTACTGTGAGTAGTTTAGCTCAGACCTTTGGGTCCATAGTTATTAGCTAGATGGCTTCTTCTCTCTTTTTGGATCTCAGTACAATGTTCTCCCCCTCTCTTGTGGAGATATATTCGATGTAATCTTCTTTTGCGGTGTGTTTGCTGAGACCGATGAATTGTGGGTTTATGATCAAGTTTATCTATGAACAATATTTGAATCTTCTGAATTCTTTTATGTATGATTGGTTATCTTTCCAAGTCTCTTCGAATTATCAGTTTGGTTTGGCCTACTAGGTTGATCTTTCTTGCAATGGGAGAAGTGCTTAGCCTTGGGTTCAATCTTGCGGTGTCCTTTCCCAGTGTGATGGGGGCAGCAAGGCACGTATTATCTTGTTGCCATCGAGGATAACAAGATGGGGTTTATATCATATTGCATGAGTTTATTCCTCTACATCATGTCATCTTGCTTAAAGCGTTACTCTGTTCTTATGAACTTAATACTCTAGATGCATCTTTGGATAGCGGTCGATGTGTGGAGTAATAGTAGTAGATGCAAAGGTGAGTCGGTCTACTTGTCTCGGACGTGATGCCTATATACATGATCATACCTAGATATTCTCATAACTATGCTCAATTACATCAATTGCACAACAGTAATTTGTTCACCCACCGTAAATACTTATGCTCTTGAGAGAAGCCACTAGTGAAACTTATGGCCCCCGGGTCTATTTTCCATCATATTAATCTCCCGACAACAAGCTATTTCTGGCACCATTTTTATTTTACTTTCTTTACTTTGCATCTTTATCATAAAAATACCAAAAATATTATCCTATCATATCTATCAGATCTCACTCTCGTAAGTGACCGTGAAGGGATTGACAACCCCTTTATTGCGTTGGTTGCGAGGATTTATTTGTTTGTGTAGGTGCGAGGGACTCGTGCGTGGCCTCCTACTGGATTGATACCTTGGTTTCAAAAACTGAGGGAAATACTTACCCTACTTTGCTGCATCACCATTTCCTCTTCAAGGGAAAACCAACGCAGTGCTCAAGAGGTAGCACTACCGCCGCTGCCCCGCGCTGCACACCGCCGCCGCCCGGATCCGCCGGCTGCATAGCCACCGCTGCCGTCGCTCCACCCGCCGCCCGCAGCCGCTAGCCGGAGCCGCCGACACCGCCGGACTCGCCGCAATCCGCCCCGCTGCCGTCTCGTCGGAAACGGCCGCCTGAACCGGTACAAAACCGCTCAGTCTGGTTTTTTAGGGTTTAGGTTTACTTCGTTTTTTCTTAAAAAACCGGTTTATTATTTAGGTTAGATTACTTAGTGAACGTTCATTAGTTTAGCTACTTTAGCGAACAGTTTTCGTTCGTTAGCATTCGGTAGCTAACATTCGTTCGGTAGATTTTTTTCTTTTTCTTTTTAATTTCGGCGAGGGACCTAGAAGCAATTAGTTTATTTTCAGATTAGCCCCTGAGCTTCAAACCCTCACAACTTTTTGCTCGCTTATCCAAATCCAACGAAACCAATGCCCACTTCTTCGTTATGATCCCCTCTATCCAGATAGTCAACTTGAATGTGTTTTTGAAATTTTAAAATTTGTTTTCAAACATATTTGAATTTGAACTTCTTTTGTTCATAACTCGAGTTTTATAACTCCGATTTAATAGATTCTTTTTGCTAATTGAATCTCTTGACCTATACTTTCTGATAAGACCAAATTCACTCAATTTTGGTACTGTTAGAAATTGTTTTTCTGTTGCAAGCGTTAATTGCTCGTTTGTGAAGTTTTACGAGATCTTTTCTTCGATTCTTTTGCATGAGTGCTTATGTATGCAATTGCTTTCTCACGATAGATTGAACAGAGTGTGATGAGTAGAACTATCAGAAATTATGAGTGTGAAGGATCTTCATCAATAGTACAAGGCAAGTTCACAATTTGATCATACTCTTCATACCCAGTTTTTATGCATTAGTTTCACCTCAAACATTGCATGAGTAGGATGTGTTAACATGTGGGAATTGGGAAGTAGTTGATGAGGTAACACCTATTGTCCTATATCAAACCCTGGGTGTTACTACGTTATGCTTATACTGCTATGTTATGCTCGTAGACATGGTTTGGTTTGTGAGATTCATGAAAGATGTGAAAGTTATTTATATCTAAGGGTTAACTTAAGGTGGCTACTTTAATACACATCTGGGTGGATTGGTAGGGGGACCTTGGGGATACCAGTGGATTGCCCGAACACCTGGGGAATCCAGTGTTGTCCAAGGAGATCCCGGGGTACCCGTGTGATCATCCTATGGTTCGCCACCCAGGTTCAAAGGGATCATAAGATTATTCATGCTAGAAACTTCCGTGTGCAGCCACAAGCCATTATGGGCTCTGGCATAGTTGAGTATGTTGTGTGACCTCTTTTAGTGGTAGACTAGCAGATGTGGGGGTGTAGGTGGTACGGTCTACCCATTGAAAGATTTAATGCTTCTGAAAGACTGTGTCTCGGTCATCCGTTTCTCAAACAACATGTAATGCGAGAAATCCAATGGAGGAGATCGAGTCTTGTGGGGAAAAGTGCGGAAACCTCTGCAGGGTGTACAAACTAATCATGATTAGTCGTGTCCCCGGTTATAGACATCTTGAGTATCTGGTAATTGAATTATTGGTTTGATCTCATCACGTTACTTAAATAATTTGTTTGGTTATTGATGTTAATTTGGGATTGAGTTGGAGTTACCTTCTCAATATTTTCAACAAACTTTGTAGTTAAATAAAATATATTCCTTTGTTGTAGGAAAAATGGCTTTATGCAAAAATTAAACTTAGAGCCTCCACCAGACAAATATTCATGAAGTCATAGCAATTTTCCTCATTGCTCTATGGTGTGAATTTGCTAGTACATTCAACGTACCGACCTATATGCTGCAACGTCTCATGTTGCAGGAATCTTACGACGAGTAAGTGATACGTTAGGGTTATGATTTTTACACTCAACTTTGCCGTTGGCGTTGATGGGAATCCACAACCTTGTTGTTACTTCCGCTATTTGGATTGAGGTAATAGTATTTACGTTACTTTATACATGTGATTTACCTCTGTTATAAATCCTCGAGTACTGTGTGTGTCAGCATATCGATCCAGGGATGACACTTAAGCACAGAGACTTGATCCATTCCATGTATCGCGGCATGAGCCAAGGAGAGCACAAGTAAACTCTTTATCAGGAGTTGTGCAGGAGGAAGTACTAGTGGTGAAGGATTACCCGGACGTGTTTCCAGAAGAGTTGCCAGGCATGCCACTGGATCGAGACATTGAGTTTTTGATTGAACTTTTGCGAGGCACAGGGCCAATATCCAAGAGACCGTACCGGATGCCCGCACAAGATTTGGAAGAAATTAAGAAGCAGATTAAGGAGTTACTGGATAAAGGTTTTATTTGCCCAAGTTCTTCGCCTTGGGGATCGCCAGTACTTCTAGTGGAGAAGAAGGATGGATCATTGAGAATGGTTGTTGATTATCGTGGATTGAATAAAGTGACAATTAAAAATAAGTACCTGTTGCCGATGATCAACGACTTGTTTGACCAATTGCAAGGAGCTAAGGTGTTTTCCAAGATCGATTTGCGATCAGGATACCATTAGTTGAAGATTCGAGAGCAGGATATACCTAAAACGGCTTTTACCACCAGGTACGGGCTGTATGAGTATACCTTATGTCATTCGGGCTGACAAACGCACCTGCCTATTTCATGAACATGATGAACAAGGTGTTTATAGAGTTTTTGGATAAGTTAAATCGTGGTGTTCATTGATGATATTTTGGTTTATTCGAAGAATGAAGAAGAGCATAAGGAGCATTTGCGTTTGGTACTTGAGAAGCTCAGAGAACATCAGTTATATGCCAAGTTCAACAAATGTGAGTTTTGGTTGAAGGAGGTTGGATTTCTCGGACATGTTATATCCGGAGAAGGTATAGCAGTGGACCCCACTAAAGTTTTCACTGTGACAAACTGGGAGCACCAACGATAGTTGGAGAGATCCGGAGTTTCCTTGGATTGGCAGGATACTACCGGAGATTCATTGAGAATTTCTCGAAGATTGCGAAGCCTATGACGGAGCTGTTGAAGAAGGACACTAAATTCAATTGGACTGAGGAATGTGAGGCTAGTTTCCAAGAGTTTAAGAAACATTTGGTTACCTCACCAGTGTTAATTCTGCCAGATCAAAGCAAGGACTACGAGGTGTATTGCGACGCTTCACATCGAGGACTTGGAGCAGTGCTTATGCAGGAGGGAAGAGTTGTTTCGTATGCTTCACGACAGCTTAAGCCTCATGAGTTGAACTATGCTACCCATGATTTGGAGTTAGCAGCCGTGGTGCACGCACTGAAGACTTGGAGACATTTTCTCATTGGAAACCATTGTGAGGTGTACACGGATCACAAGAGTTTGAAGTAGATCTTCACGCAGAAGGAGTTGAATCTCAGGCAAAGGAGATGGTTGGAGCTCATCAAGGATTATGATATGAGGTTGCATTATCACCCCGGAAAGGCTAACGTAGTAGCAGATGCATTGAGCCGCAAGAGCCATGTCACCACACTAATGACCGGAGGTTTACCAAAAGAGTTAGCTGAGGAATTTCGAGAGCTATATTGGAAATAGTTCCGAGAGGCTATGTAGCAGCATTGGAGATATAGTCTACGTTGATGGATAAGATTAGAGAACCTCAGAAAATGGACAAGGAGATTGCCTCTATTAAGGAGAAAATGACTAAGGGAAAAGCTAAGGGATTTCGTGAGGATGAGCATGATACCCTATGGTTTGAGGACCGCGTTTATGTGCCTAATGATCCGGAGATCAGGAAGTTGATTTTGCAAGAGGCCCATGATTCGCCGTATTCGATTCGCCAGGAAATACCAAGATGTATATGGATTTGAAGGATACTTTCTGGTGGACCGGAATGAAGAAGGGTATTGCAGAGTATGTAGCAGTTTGTGATGTATGTCAGAGAGTGAAGGCAGAACATCCGAAGCCGGTGAGATTATTACGACCATTGCCAATACCCGAATGGAAGTGGGAAAAGTTAGGCATGGATTTTATCACGGGATTGCCGAGGACTCATTCAGGCTATGACTCGATTTGGGTTGTAGTCGATCGTTTGACGAAGGTAGCTCATTTAATTCCAGTGAAGACTACCTACAGCAGTGCCAAGTTGGCTAAGATATACATGACCAGGATCGTATGTCTGCATGGAGTTCCGAGGAGTATCGTATCAGATAGAGGAACCCAATTCACCTCAAAGTTTTGGAATCAATTGCACAAAACTTTGGGAACCAGACTTGAGTTTTGTACAACTTTTCATCCACAGACAGATGGACAGACCGAGAGAGTCAATCAGATTTTGGAGGATATGCTGAGAGCATATGCATTGGATTATGGATCAAGTTGGGATGACAACTTGCCGTATGCGGAGTTTTCTTATAACAACAACTATCAAACCAGTTTGAAGATGACCCCTTTTGAAGCCTTGTACGGAAGGAGGTGCAGAACCCCGTTGTTGTGGGATGAAGTTGGAGACCTCTAGTTGTTTGGACCAGATTTGATTAAGGAGTCTGAATGGAAGGTGAAGTTGATTCACAATAGGCTCAAGGTAGCCCAATCTAGGCAGAAGAGCTATGCAGATTCAAAACGCAAGGAGACAGTTTACAAAGTCGCAGACAGAGTTTATCTTCGTGTATCCCCGCTTCGAGGAGTCAAGAGTTTTGGTGTTAAAGGAAAGTTAGCGCCATGTTTTGTGGGACCATACAAAGTTTTGGAGCGCATGGGAGAAGTTGCTTACAAATTGGAATTACCCGAAGGATTGACGGGTGTTCACAACGTGTTCCACGTTTCTTAGTTGAAGAAGTGCCACACAGAGATGGCAGATATACCACTAAGAGATACTGTGCCGCTGGAAGCTATTCAGTTGGGTATTGATTTGACCTACGAGGAGAAACCAGTCAAAATTCTCGAGTATGCCAGCCGAGTCACCCGCAACAAGGTTATTAAGTTTTGCAAAGTTCAGTGGAGCCACCACACCGAGGATGAAGCCACCTGGGAGCGAGAGGAAGATCTGCTGAAGGACCACCCTCACCTATTCTCTAGCCAACCCGAATCTCGAGGGCGAGATTCATCTTAAGGGGGGTAGGTTTGTAACATCCCAAATTTTCAATTTGGAATGTTATACATAGATCATTACTTGCATATCATATTTTATTGCATTTTGGCTCAATCCTAGAAATTTCATGCAACTCAAGGACCCACAAAGAGAGTTGGAGATTTCGTTATTTTCATATTTGAGTTTTCTCAAATTTTGAAAATAGGATCATTTGATTTTATTTATTTTATCCTCAATTATTTCTACTGTGAGAATATGAGAGAGGGAATAAAATGACTTTCCCAAAATAAAGGAATAATGAAGATTTAATAAAAAAATAAAATAAGATTTTTATTTGGAGTTTTCGCTATTTTATTTGACTTTAGAAAAATGCGCGTTTTCAATATTGCATTTAGGCCCCAAATAAATGTTCATCTTGTCCGGCTTGATTTTAGAAACCGGGGAAAATTTATTTCGGGATTTTTGGAGTCGGTTTAGTATTTCTATCGTTAGTTTTTCTGCGCGGAATTAATTAAAAAAAACGCCAACCGACCTACGGGCCGTGTTAGGCCCGGACTCCTCCGGGGCCGGCCTTTAAAGCCGGGGCGCCCGACCCATGACCCACCGAGCCACCCGCCGCCCGAACCTAAGCGTCGCCCGCCTTTGCTTGCCGCCACCCGCCCGCTTGCCCGCCATGCCACTTGACGTCGCGCCGCCTGCCGCCCGACCACCCCATGGGACCTCATGGCTGGAGCTCGCCGCCGACCCCGCCATCCCGCCGCCCGAGGTAGCCGCCGTCGCCGACGGTTTTCCTCAGAAAACCTCCCGTTTTTTATTAACCGCGGTCTATTATCGTTATTAGATGGCCTTAAGCCATATTTATTGTAATAAGTTCTCTTTCAAGACATTCGATGTAATAAGTGTGTGATTGCTACTCTGTTATAAATCCTTCAAATCGTATGCGTGTCAACATTCTTGATCCGAGGATGACAACGATGCACATAGATCAAACTATTTGAGGTCTGGTCGCTACAGTGAGATTCATGAAAGATGTGAGAGTTATTTATATCTAAGGGTTAACTTAAGGTGGCTACTTTAATACACATCTGGGTGGATCGGTTGGGGTGCCCTGGGGATACCAGTGGATTGCCCAGACAGCTGGGGAATCCAGTGTTGTCCAAGGAGATCCCGGGGTACCCATGTGCTCATCCTATTGTTCGCCACCCAGGCTCAAAGGGATCATAAGATTATTCATGCTAGAAACTTCCGTGTGCAGCCACAAGCCATTATGGGTTTTGGCATAGTTGAGTATGTTGTGTGACCTCTTTGAGTGGTAGACTAGCAGATGTAGGGGATGTAGGTGGTACGGTCTACCCATCGAAAGAGTTAATGCTTCTGAAAGACTGTGTCTCGGTCATCCATTTCTCAAACAACATGTAGTGCGAGAAATCCAATGGAGGAGATCTAGTCTTGTGGGGAAAAGTGCGCAAACCTCTGCAGAGTGTACAAACTAATCATGATTAGCCGTGTCCCCGGTTATGGACATCTTGAGTATCTGGTACTTGAATTACTGGTTTGGTCTCATCACGTTACTTAAATAATTTGTTGGGTTATTGATGTTAATTTGGGATTGAGTTGGGGTTACCTTCTCAATATTTTCAACAAACTTTGTAGTTAAATAAAATATATTCCTTTGTTGTAGGAAAAAATGGCTTTATGCAAAAATTAAACTTAGAGCCTCCACCAACCAAATATGCATGTAGTCATATCTATTTTCTTCATTGCTCTATGGTGTGAATTTGCTAGTACATTTAATGTACTGACCTATATGGCTGCAACGTCTCATGTTGCAGGAATCTTACGACGAGTAAGTGATACGTTAAGGTTACGATTTCTACACTCAACTTTGCCGTTGGTGTTGATGGGAATCCACAACCTTGTTGTTACTTTTGCTATTTGGATTCAGGTAATAGTATTTACATTACTTTATACATGTGATTTACCTCTGTTATAAATCCTCGAGTACTGTTTGTCAGCATACCGATCCAGGGATGACACTTAATCACAGAGACTTGATCCATTCGGGTCGGGTCGCTACAACACCTTATATCAGAAGATTCGCATCAGGGGTTTCCAGGTTGCCCACGAGGCAGGGGGCGCGCCCTCCACCCTCGTAGACAGCGGGTGGCCCCCCTATGGTGTTTCCTTCGCCCAATATTTTTAATATATTCCAAAACTGACTTTCGTGGAGTTTCAGGACTTTTGGAGTTGTGCAGAATAGGTCTCTAATATATGCTCCTTTCCCAACCCAGAATTCCAGCTGCCAGCATTCTCACTCTTCATGTAAACCTTGTAAAATAAGAGAGAAAAGGCATAAGTATTGTGCCATAATGTGTAATAACAGCCCATAATGCAATAAATATCGATATAAAAGCATGATGCAAAATGGACGTATCAACTCCCCCAAGCTTAGACCTCGCTTGTCCTCAAGCGGAAGCCGATATCGAAAAATATATCCACGTGTTTAGAGATAGAGGTGTCGATAAAATAAAATACGGACATGAGGGCATCATGACCATTCTTAGAATAGCAACATATATATATATATATATATATATATATATATATATATATATTGTCATATGATTTCTTATGCTAAAGAAACAATCTATTCACAATGTAAAAGTACGAATCGAAACTTCATTGAAAAACTAGCAAACTATAATCTCGGTCATTGAAGCAATTGCAATTTATCATAACATCGGAAAGAGTCAATATAAGAGCTTTTCTGCAAGTCCACATACTCAGCTATCATTTATTCTTTAACAATTGCTAACACTCACGCAATACTTATGGGTATGAAGTTTTAATCGGACACAGAGAAAGATAGTTGCTTATAGTTTTGCCTCCCAACGTTTTACCTCAAGGGTAACGTCAACAATAATGCTTTATGAAAACCCACATCCAATTGCATACATATATATATATATCAGGATCTTTCCAACACATAGTGCTTGCCAAAGGATAAAGTGTAAAAAGGAAAGGTGAAGATCACCATGACTCTTGTATAAGGTATAAGACAAAAATAAAAGATAGGCCCTTCGGAGAGGGAATCAGAGGTTGTCATGTGCTTTTATGGTTGGATGCACGAAATCTTAATGCAAAAGAATGTCACTTTATATTGCCACTTGTGATAGGGACCTTTATTATGCAGTATGTCGCTTTTATTTCTTCCATATCACAAGCTCGTATAAAGCTTATTTTCTCCACACTAATAGATCATACATATTTAGAGAGCAATTTTTATTGCTCGTAGCAATGACAGCTTACTTGAAGGATCTTACTCAATGCATAGGTAGATATGGTGGACTCTCATGGCAAAACCGGGTTAAAGGATATTTGGAAGCACAAGTAGTATCTCTACTTGGTGCAAAGAATTTGGCTAGCATGAGGGGGAAAGGCAAGCTCAACATGTTGGATGATCCATATAAGAAAACATAACCCATTACGTTGTCTTCCTTGTCCAACATCAACTTTTTAGCATGTCATATTTTAATGAGTGCTCACAATCATAAAAGATGTCCAAGATAGTATATTTATATGTGAAAACCTCTCTTTCTTTATTACTTCCTATTAATTGCAACGATGACCAAAACTATGTTTGTCAGCTCTCAACAACTTTTATTCATCATACTCTTTATATGTGGAGTCATTACTCAACATAAGATCAATATGATCTCTTTATTTCTTTTTATTCTTTCTCTCTTTTTTTCTTTCTTTTTGTTATTCCCACAAGATCATAACCAAGCCCTCGACTCAAGACTAATCTTTATTATATATAGCTCACGGACTTGATTACATAGATAAGGATCAACACAAAAACTAAAACCTAGATCATACTACTAGATCAAGATATACCCAAAAGGATCGAACTAAGAAAAACGGTGAAGATAGAAGTGTGATGGTGATACGATACCGGGGCACCTCCCCCAAGCTTGGAAGTTGTCAAGGGGAGTGCCCATACCCATGTGTTTATGTCTCTTTCTTCGGAAGTGGTGATGAAGGAGTTGTTGATGAAGTCGTGTCACACATCGAGCGTAGGATATTCTCCAATTTGTGAATAATGCCCTTGAGTGCGGTGATGTATTCTTGCAACAAAATATTTTCACGAGTGAGATACTTGTTTTGCACCCGAACTATTTCAATCATCTTGAAAGCTTCTATTTCAGTAGGGGTAAGATGGTTATAGTAAGGTTGAAGGATGTCTTCTTCTTCTGCTACCGGAGCTTGATCCTCCGTGGCCTTCTTGATCCTATCACCCTTGTTTATCTCCCCAAGTTCTTCTCTCTTCATCTCTATCTTCATTAGCCAAGCATCGTCGCCCGTGTTGTTGGAGGAGGGGGACGACATGATGCCTGGCCTTGAAAACTCTAGCAGAAAACAGTTCGGAACAAAAACAGGAGATATTTGCATGGTACGATGGTCAAAACCTTTGACAGATTATATAGTGAATTTTCACCGAGAAAAAGAATTATCGTGCAAGAAAACAGAGTCCGGAGGGCACACGAGGTGCCCACGAGGCAGGGGGCGCGCCTGATACGTCCATTTTGCATCATGCTTTTATATTGATATTTATTGCATTATGGGCTGTTATTATACATTATTTCACAATACTTATGCCTATTCTCTCTTATTTTACAAGGTTTACATAAGGAGGGAGAATGCCAGCAGCTGGAATTCTGGGCTAGAAAAGAAGCAAATATTAGAGACCTATTCTACACAACTCCAAAAGCCCTGAAACTCCACCGAAGTTATTTTTGGAAATAATAAAAATCTTGGCGGAAGAAATACGGAGGGGCCCACACCACAGCCACAAGGGTGGGGGCGCGCCCCCTACCTCATGGGCCCCCTGTTGGCCCTCCGGTGCCCATCTTCTGCTATATGAAGTCTTTCGTCCGAAGAAAAATCATAAGCAAGCTTTCGGGACGAGACTCCACCGCCACGAGGCGGAACCTTGGCGGAACCATTCTAGGGCTCCGGCAGAGCTGTTCTGCCGGGGACACTTCCCTCCGGGAGGGGGAAATCATCGCCATCGTCATCACCAATGCTCCTCTCATCAGGAGGGGGCCAATCTCCATCAACATCTTCACCAGCACTAAGGGAGTCCTGGACTAGGGGGTGTCCGGATAGCCGAACTATCATCTTTGGCCGGACTCCTAGACTATGAAGATACAAGATTGAAGACTTCGTCCCTTGTCCGGATAGGACTTTCCTTGGCGTGGAAGGCAAGCTTGGCGTCTGGATATGTAGATTTCCTACCATTGTAACCGACTCTGTGTAACCCTAACCCTATTCGGTTGTCTATATAAACCGAAGGGTTTTAGTCCGTAGGGACGAACAACAATCATACCATAGGCTAGCTTCTAGGGTTTAGCCTCTCCGATCTCGTGGTAGATCTACTCTTGTACTACCCATATCATCAATATTAATCAAGCGGGGTAGGGTATTACCTCCATCGAGAGGGCCCGAACACAGGTAAAAACATTGTGTCCCTTGTCTCCTGTTACCATCCGCCTAGACGCACAGTTCGGGACCCCTACCCGAGATCCGCCCGATTTTGACACCGACATTGGTGCTTTCATTGAGAGTTCCTCGTATGCGTCACCTATAGGCCCGATGGCTCCTTCAATCATCAGCAACGACGCAGTCCAGGGTGAGACTTTTCTCCCCGAACAGATCTTCGTATTCGGCAGCTTTGCGCTGCGGGCCAATTCGCTAGGCCATCTGGAGCAGATCGAAAGCTACGCCCCTAGCCATCAGGTCAGATTTGGAAGCTTGAACTATACGGCTGATTTCCGCGGAGACTTGATCTTCGACGGATTCGAGCCACGAAAGCATGCCGCGACCGTCTCAATGGGTACGATCTAGCTACGCCGCGAGCGGTGCCACGGAGGCGGCACCGATGCCGCTCCGACCCTTAATCCGGAGCCGGTTTAGCGATCGAGGACGGTTGGTTGGATACCGCCTCGGGGGGCTGAAATCTCTGGCGATTGAGCCGAACACCATCCTGTCCTTTGCAAAGCTTCGTGACTCCTGTGTGCCGGACTCCTTTCCAGACTCAACCTCCGCGCCCTGCCGGTCGAATCCGGCTGGGCGCCCGGTTATGGAGTTCACCGCCGCGGACATCTTTCAAAGACTCGCCCTTTGGCGATATCTTGAACTCATTAAAGTCTCTCTCTTTGGGGAGCCTGGCGAACTACGGCCAGGAAGGTTGGGATTCGGACGACGAAGAAATTCAACGCCCACCCACCACCCACTTTGTAGCCACTGTCGATGACTTAACAGACATGCTCGACTTCGACTCCGAGGACATCGACGATATGGACGACGACGCCAGAGACGACCAAGAACCAAATACCACAGGGCCTTTGGATGGCCACCTCAACTTACGATATATATATATGGTGGACACACCTAAGGGAAGCGATAACGAGGAACGACGAGACGCTGCGAAAGAAAATTCCCTCGGGAAGCAATCAAAGCGGCGGCGTAAGCGCCGCTCAAAACCCCACCTCGACAAAGATAGCGCCCACACAGACCCAGCCATAGAGCAGGGTGAGCCATCCGACGACGAAGATGCCATTGAGCAACCATCCGAACAGGCCAACTTGGACAAACAACCCGTCCCCGGCAAGGACAACAGTCCGGACGATCTCACACCGGACACGTCATTGGATCAGAAGAACCTCCACAAAGAGCTCCTCGCTACTGCGCGTAGCTTGAAAAAGCAGAAACAGAGGCTCAGAACAGCGGAAGACGCACTCCGAATGAGATGGAGTAAATTACTCAACACTGCAGACAAATATGGCGACAGCCGCCAAGCAAAGAGCTACCCAAAGCGCAAACTACTGCCCGAATTCGATGAGGAGGCCGTAGAGCCCCCACGATCAAAAAACAAAGAGGCCGCCGGGTCGGATAGACGACCACATGGCAAACGTAGAGCGTCAAGAGGCGCCGCACACAAGCCGGCACGCGATCCGCACAAGGATTCGCACCAAAAGGACAGCCCAGTTAGATCTATCTACGGGCCAAGGAGACAAATTCTGGCGAGCAATACAACACATCAAATATCCGAACATCACGGCACACCCAAATACAGGGGCGCCGTGCACCCTCTATGTTTCACCGATGAGGTGCTGGATCATGAATTTCCGGTGATTCAAGCCCGTAAACGAGAGGCATCTGACGGAACAGCGGACCACGAAGTGCGGATTGAGGATTATATCCTCCAGATACACATGGCGAGAGGAGATGATCTCCACGCCATAAAATACCTACCCCTCAAGCTCAAAGGGCCAGCCCGACATTGGCTTAAAAGCCTCCCGAAAACACCATTGGTAGTTGGGAAGAGCTTGAGGATGCTTTTCGGGCCAATTTCCGGGGAACCTATGTCCGACCTCCGATTATAAGCGATCTAAGTCACATAACCCAAGAGCCCGGAGAGTCAGCTCGAAAATTCTGGAACAGGTTCCTCACCAAAAAGCAAATAGTCGACTGTCCGGACGCTGAAGCCTTAGCAACTTTTAAACACAATGTCCGAGACAAATGGCTCGCCAGACACCTTGGCCAGGAAAAGCCAAGAACAATGGCCGCACTAACAAGCCTCATGACCTGCTTTTGCACGGGAGAGGATAGCTGGCTAGCAAGATGCACGATACCGGCTGACCCAAGTACATCCAAGTCGGGGATGGGAATGGTAAACCACGACGCAGCAAGGACCAGCGCGGATTAAGGGGAACGGTCCAAAGAGCGCGACGATCGCCGGATTCAAAAGCTCACGACAGAACAATAAAAAAACTGCCCCTTAAGGACAATAGCGATGAGCTATCCAACTTAAACAAAATCTTGGACAAGATATGCCAAATCCACAGTACTCCCGGGAAGCCTGCAAACCATACCAACAGAGATTGTTGGGTCTTCAAGCAGTCCGACAGACTCAACGCCGAACACAAGGGGCTCGACACACCAAGTGAGGATGATGACGAGCACCACAAGCAGAGCCCCGGGAAACAAAAGAATTTCCCACAAGAGGTCAAAACAGTAAACTTACATCAAGTAACAAAAGGGAAAGCAGAGCGGCACCCATTGAATTACGCTACGCACAATCTACCCAATGAGTCCCAACACTGGTTGTCAAAACCAATTACCTTCGACCATCAGGACTACTCCGAAAGTATCCGGAACGCAGGATGGACTGCCTTGATACTAGAACCTATAATCGACCTGCTATGTCAGGACACAATCCGCAACATGGGGATAAACCCAGACAGGATTAGCCATAGCAACACTTCCTTCCAAGGAATAATGCCAGGCACATATGCCCATTGTACGGGCTCCCTACTATTGGAAGTTATGTTCGGCTCACCCGACAACTTCCGTCGGGAAAAGTTGGTCTTCCACATCGCCCCATTTAAAAGTAGCCATCAAGCACAACAGGGACGCGAAGCTTTCGCCCGCTTTAACGCAATACCGCATTATGCATCTCTTAAACTTAAAATGCCCGGTCCACAAGGCATCATTTCATTAAATTGAAGATGCGCGTGTCCCTCAAGGAAAGAATGTGAGACTGCCTTAACAGCCTCACACTAATACAGCCTTGCTGGCCAAAAGCGTCTAAAGCAGGTCGTTCACACCCCGGACACGGTTAGGCGAGTCCGGCATAAATAAACATGATGCTTACTAGCCGCGTACCCCCCTTACAAGGGGCTCCACACATGTACAACAAGAGACAATAAAGCTCAATTTTACTCATTTTTGAATCATACTCTATTTTATTTCCAATTACATTTTAGCGCGATCTTTTTCAAACTAAGTTCCTCTCTTTTTACTGAGATGAACGCCGTACTATACCCGTCCGAGGATACGGCACAATGGAACCACAGTAGCAGGCGTGCAGCGAGGACCCGTTGCAAGGATTCTTTTCAGATTAAGACAATGTGTAAACCTTTTTCACTGTCTCTTGTTGTTACTCATCCCCCGGTCTCTTATTATAACCGAGGAGGAGGCTGGCGTTTTGGCATCGGCCGCGTCAAAAGTTTGCACGTACCTGGACACCAGGGGTGTCACAGCCCTAGAGTTTGCTTGTAACTAGTGGTATTGCATCCATGCATCATGTTTAATTTCATTTGAATTTGAAATGGGGAAGACAGAAACCCCCAGAACCCCTTTTAAATCCAACTAGGGTTTACTAAAAATTATTTCAATGAACCTGAAATGCCTTCTAAAATGCTCATCATTTTTGCTTTGGTTCAGAGCCTCTGCCAAACTTGGTGCACAATTTTCTAGGTCATCCTAAGGTCCTTGAATTAAACCATAAGTATTTGAGTTTGGGCATTTAAAATTATATAAAGTATTTCAAATGCCCAAATATTCCCAAACTAAAATGTTTCATGTTGGAAATATTCCAACAATGGACCAGGAACAGTTTGGTGAATTTTGAAGTTGTTCTAGTATTTTTAATAACTCCACAAAGTTACAGAAAATTAGAAAAAGGAAAACAGGATTGAAACCTTACCTGGCGCCTACTAACCGGCCGAGCCCTTGCCCGATAGAGTCGCTTGGCTGCTTGGCTCGGCCAGGCAGGCAGGCAGGTGCTCGGCGGCGAGCACCGCATGCACGCCACGCGCCTGGCCGCCGCCTCGCCGCTTCCCTCACCCAGCCGCGACGCGGTTCGCGTCCATTCTCTCCCCCGAACCCCTCGGACACCTCCTCTCCTCCCCGGCTCCTCTCTCTCGCGCTTCCCCCCCCCATGGGCGACGCCACCGCCGCCGCACCATCGCCGTAACCGCGCTCCCCGCCGTCTGCAACCCTCCTCGCCGTGTCTAGGAGCTCCGCCACCCTCCTATACCCCGAGCTAGCCGAGCCACGCATGCTCAAGTGAACCGAGGCCACCGCACCGACCTCGCCCGAGTTCGCCGTCGCCGGAGATCCCCTTCAACGCCGTCGTCGCTCCGGTCCGTCCCCGACCGCACCGAGTGCTCCTCCGAGTTCCCTGTGAGCTTAACCATCTTCCCTCCCATTCTCTCTCGCTCTCGAGCCGTGTAGCGACCGAACGGAGATCAACCGCACCCGCCGCCGCGGAGCTCATCGCCGACGTGCTCCCGGTCACCCTCCGGCCACCTCTTGGTGTCCATCACACTCACCACGTCGCATAGGGTCTAACCATGCACTCCCCGCACCTCACCGACCCCTCTAGCCTCGAGTTCGCCTTCGGCCGAACTCCGGCCCCGCCTAGGTCGTCGCCGGGCGCCGATTCCAGCCACCCGACCCAGCTAACCCCACCAAGAGCTTGGCTCGTCTGACTCCTCCTAGATGCCCTCCATGCGGCCCATTTGGTCGCCGGGTGGCTAAACCACTCTCGCCCGCGTGGCTGCTTGGCTGACTGGGCGCCAACAGCCGACTTTGACTTTGACCACGGGTGGGCCTGGTTGACTCTCGAGTCAATGACGGTGGGGCCCATCCTGTTAACTATTTAGGATTAGTTTTAATTAATTTTAGTTAAGCTAATTATCTTGACACATGGGACCTTTATCGGGTTTGACCCGGACCATGTCCCATTGACCATCGACGTCCTTGACGTCGGTCGATGTGATAATTGATTTTCTGGATTTAATTTAATTCAGGAAATTTCAGAAAAATACCCCAAACTTCTAAAAATCATATAAATTCAACCGTAGCTCAGAATGAAATAAGTTATATATGAAAAATGATCAGAAAAATATGAAGAATCTGTTTATGCCATGATCATGCATGTTTGAACAAGTTAACCTCACTGAATAGGATGAATCATGATTAGGGTAATTTATGAACTAACATTTGGAGTTGGAGTTGAACCTTGTTTGACTTCCACTTCAATTAACTTGGCTTACTGCTGCATTAGGTCAATTCAGTTCCTTAACATGATCATGCATCATATATGTGCATTGCATTGATTGTGTTCTTTCTCAGTTGCCGATTATACATCCCCTCTCGATAGACGTGGTTTCGACGATGAGATCGATGACACTGATGAAGAGCTATATTATCTTCAGAAGTGCCAGGCAAGCAAAACCCCCTTGTTCATTCCGATATAATCCCACTCTCTCGCTCCTGCTATATTTTACTACATTAGGACAACAACGACTCATGTGTTACTTGCTGCGGTAGCTGAACCCCTTTATCCTTTGCATGACCTGTCATTCCACAGTAATTAGATGAAACCCACTAGCATGAGTAGGAGTTGTTTGACCCCTGTTGTGCCTACTCATTCATACTTGTTGTCGTGCCTGCTACTGCTTAGAGTTGAGTCAGTGCGATTCATCGGGAATGAATTGGAATGGTTGTGTGAACATGTCCCATCGTGTGTGAGCTAAGTGTGTGAACACGATTTGGTAAAGGTAGCGGTGAGAGGCCATGTAGGAGTACATGGTGGGTTGTCTCGTTACAGCCGTCCTCGAGGAACTGAGTTACGTGTTTGTGATCCATGAAAGCAGTTACTACCACGCATTGGGCCCGAAACCAATGGACCCTCTCGCTTCTTAACCACCCTTGTTCCCGGTCCGGGAGTTGCAAGTAGTTTACGGTGTTTGTAGAATCTTTGGGGGCCGCATAGCGCTGACCGTAGGGGTGGGTTGTGTTGCGGTAGGCACCGTGGCCCGTGTACCGATTCGCCCGTTTGGTGTCTTGGGAACCCTGCACACATCGTTCGGGGCTGTATGGGAAACCTCGGGCGGACTCCCTGCGGATGGAACCCGAATAGGCGATAAACCTGGACTAGGGACTTGAGTGTTTAGGTAGGCCGTGGCCGACACCCACGTTGGGCTTCCGCTTGAAGGTTGCCGAGTACATGTCGTGTACACGGCGGTAAGTGGTGAGAGCGTGTGTGAAGAAGTACACCCCTGCAGGGTTAATATGATCTATTCGAATAGCCGTGTCCACGGTAAAGGACTTCTGGGTTGCCTATATCAGTTCATAGACAAGTGAAAGTGGATACCCTAAAATGCGCAAGATAAGCGTGAGTGCTATGGATGGCGTTCTCGTAGGGAGACGGGAGCGGGTCCATAGTGGTGTATTGATATGGTGAGTATGTGGACTCGTGTGCGCCACCTCAAAAGAGTTACTTGCAGTCGTAGTTCAGGATAGCCACCGAGTCAAAGCTGGCTTGCTGCAGTTAAACTCCACCACCCCCTTTGTTGATAATGATGCATATGTAGTTAGCTTTGATGTAAGTCTTGCTGAGTACGTTTGTACTCACGTTTGCTTATTTTATGTTTTGCAGAGAGATGTCACTCTCGATTGTAGTTTCGCTTGGACTTCGACGTTTAGCTTGTTTCCTCAGCTACGATCTTGTGCCCTCGGCAGGATCTGGTAGATAGTCAGGCTTCTCAGCCTTTTTCATTTATAGTTGTCTGTACTCAGACATGTTTTAGCTTCCGCTTGTGCTTTGACTTGTATGCTCTGAGTGTTGGGTCATGAGACCCATGTTTGTAATATCTCGCTCCTCGGAGCCTAATGAATAAATATTTGAGTCGTAGAGTTATGTTGTGATGCCATGTTGTATCTACACATATTGAGCATATTGTGTGCATGTTTGAAATGCTTGGTATGTGTGGGATCCGACAAACTAGTTGTTTATCCTTGGCAGCCTCTCATATGGGGAAATGTAGTCTCGTGCTTACGAGCGATAGTAGTCCGCTTCTGACCCGGTTCGCGAGTCCTGCTAGCCCAAAGACTACTGCTTGGACACTTGGTGGCGGCATGTGTTTCACTTCGTTCCTATGTCCGTCCCTTCAGGAAATGTCACGCGGTGTTATTCGTAGTCCTGCCTTAGCTCACAGCCGGGATACCGGAGTCCTGTTAGCCCAAAGATGCTACAGCCCGAATTTATACGTTGATGACCTACATGCTCGATGTGATTCATGTATGCCTGTCCCCATAGGTTAAGCGCCGCTTTGGGTTCCACGACTAGCCATGTCGGCCCGGGTTCTTTATCATGTGGATGCTAGCGACAACTTTGTCATATCGTGAGCCAAAAGACGCAAAGCGGTCCGGGCCATGGTAAGGCGACACCCGTGGGAATACCGTGCGTGAGGCCGCAAAGTGATATGAGGTGTTACCGGCTAGGTCGATGTGATTTGGAATCGGGGTCTGACAAGGGCTTGTTACCAAGGGCATTGTTCGCCCGCTTTATAAAAGACCGAATACCTTAGGGAGTGTTCGGCGTCTCGAGTTAGGCCTTATATGCATCAGCTTCGAATCATGTCTTTGGTCAAATGTTGGGTTTGCCCGGCTCCTGTGTTTTGCTGCCTTACGTTCCGTTCTATCGGCTAACGCGGCACCAGGGAACTACTGCGATTGTGCCCCGGTTCGGCGGGCGAAAGCACCTCGAGAGAAAGCCGAAAACTGACTGTCATGATATAGCGAGAGACTGGTCAACCACTCGATGACTCACCGGAATGTTTAGAATTCCTCCGCATTAACGATGGACCGTTTTCCGGTCACGCACATACGCACCCCGAATTCGGGAGAGTGTGGTGCCCCCAGGGGCCATATAGTAGCCCCACCATCGAACTCCTATGGCTAAGTGAAAGTGATAAAGCAGTATAGTCCGGTTGCCTACGCTATCACCTCCTTTATAGGACCAAGACGTTGGATTAAGTGTGAAAGCGCGACTTCTTTGCAAACACCCCCGCACTATGTGCGTGGGGGCTGAAGCCGAAGACTGCCATCTTTCAGGTTATATACATATATACATCAACGGCAGCACAGGAGGTAGTTTGCTACTTGAAGGCACAAGTATAAAAAGCTCTTACATTAAATTGAAACTTTGTTTCATAAAATTATACATGTCATTCAAACATAACATCCTTGAAACCTGCGTCTCTATTAAACGAAGCGCCGGAAGAACTTCCTCAAAATAGCGCTTGGTCGGTACTCGGCTGCCGTCCGAATCTGGGGACGCAATATCGGTGGCCTTCATGTCAGCCCGGTATGCCTTGACACGGGCAAGAGCCATCGCGCCCCCTCAATACACGCCGACCGCTTCATTGCGTCGTCTGTGATACCGCGCAAGGAACTGCTGCACTAAGCCAAAATAACTCTTCGGCTGGGGTCCGCTTTGGCCACAAATGAGTCATGACATGCTTCATGGCAAGTCCGGATAATCGATTCAGCTCGGCCCATTCGCCAACCGATCGGTCAACGAAGAGGGCGCTCAGACTATGGAATTGCGACTAAAATAGCTCTTCCTTACGTGCCCCTTACGGCCTCGAAGTGCTCAATCGCGTCCATGGCGCTTGCCGCTAAGTCCAGATAAGCATCCTCCGAACTCCACAGCTTGTCCAAGCGAGCATACCGGATCCGTATATTTCCTCCACGGCGAAATGGTTTTCGGCCGCAATATCCGGCCTGACTCAGCTCCTCCTTGGCAGCTCTCATAGCGGAGCAGGCATCCTTGGATTCGGCGGTGGCCTTTTCTGGTCCTCTTGTTCCGCTTTGACGTTCTTTTTCAAGAACCTCGCAGCGATCGGTAGTATTCTTCAGTTTGAGGCCAAATCGGCCATTTCCTCTTTGCTTGGCTGTGAGCAGCCCGTTCGACTTTCAGCTCTTGGCCGCCTTTAAAGCGGCCGACATTACTCTTCGGGCTTGCTCTTTAGCTCGGGCAAGTTCCGCCGCAGCCTCTCCACAGCGATGGCACCGTCTGCATCAAAGCATGCAAGTAGTAAGGCATGGGCGTCAAGCTCCCTTACCGTGTGTCCGCGAGAAGTCGCATACCTTGTGACTCGTCAAACCGTTTATTGACCAGCGATGTCGCATCCGCCTCGTCAAGTGCCGCTTTAGTTCGGCAAATTCATCGATCCGGCCTAGCCACCGGACGCCCGCCACCTACATAGGAACAGCGACATGTTAGTACTGAGATTATGATCCTCGACGCGGCTGTCGGTTGTGACGACATACCGAGTCTCGGGGGCTACTATCTATGTGAGGTGCATTCTATATGCATAAGCCGGAAGGTACATCATTTTTTCGTACCTCAAACCCGTCGATAAACTTACGGCGGCTTCATGCAATCCGCTCTCGGCGGATGCAATTCTTTCAATTACCGTAGCCATTAAGCGCACGGGTGATCTTCTGAGATATCGCTTCGCCCGAGCAGGTCCTTGACTCCTCATTTGCCGCCCGATTGGCGCGGACCGTCCAGCCCGCCGGACTCGAAACTCTCCGTGACGACACTTGAGGGCGCCCGCCTCGCCTGAAAGCGCGATAGGTGGAGGCGTTTAGCTCTCTATCATCTCGGACGAAGATCCCCGAAGGCGAGCTCTGCTGAGAAGGGCTGAGATCCGAACTACAAGGTACAATTTCGGTTATCTTGAAATAAATCTGAGGATGTTCTTTATTTACAGGACCCCTTCTTTTTACTTACGGCTCATTGGAGGGCTGATCCCCTTGGGGAAATAGTGCGGCTGGGGTACTTCACAGCTGG
Organism: Aegilops bicornis; assembly: GCA_021605145.1. Classification (NCBI taxonomy): domain Eukaryota; kingdom Viridiplantae; phylum Streptophyta; class Magnoliopsida; order Poales; family Poaceae; genus Aegilops; species Aegilops bicornis. The sequence continues at coordinate 199,909,677 of CM038669.1, read as the reverse complement.
ACTTTCAGACGAAGACTTCTTTCCCTGTTTTGAGGCCTTGGCTTCCGGGTCTTGAGCGGTCCTCTTCTCCCCTTGGAGAGGAGGATCCTGATCCCTCTTCCTTGAAAGCCTCCTTGGCGGAGGCGATTGCTTCCTGCTCCCCCCTTCGCCTTCTTTAAAAGGCGGCCTTCAACATCTTGGTCAGCATGGGATCCGGCGTGGTCTCTGGGAGGGGAGCCGGACACCTTATCAACTTTGCCTTGGCTATCCACTCCTGTTCAAGAAACGGCTCCCTTAAAGGGCATATATATGATAAATGAATGAACAACCTGTCCGGTTGCAGGGTTACTCACTTGAGTATCTGGGTGATTGCAGCTTAGACCTGCGTCCTCGGTCAAGTCCGGACACTTCTCTTGTGATTTGAAGAACAGTTTGTACATCTCCTTGGGCGTCGCACCCATAAAATGTTGGAGAGCTCGTGGTCCCTCCGGATTAAACTCCCACAGACGGAGGGGGCGAGTTGCAGGGCAGAAGGCACCGAATCAGCATAACCTGCGCCGCCACGACCAAATTGATCTCTCTTTCTTGGAGGTCTCGAATACGGCCCTGCAACAGAGGAACGTCCTTGGACGGCCCCCAGTCGAGCCCGGTTGACCCATGATGCCGGCCCGGCTGTGGTGGACTGGCCCGGAAGGCGGGTGGCGCCACCCATTTGGTGCCCCTGGGAGCGGCGATATAAAACCACTCCCGTTGCCACAAACTAAGCTCCTCTTGAAAAGAGCCGTCGGGCCACGGAGCATCAACACACTTGCTTATGACTACCCCTCCGCACTCTGCTTGTTGCCCCTCGATCATCTTCGGTTCCACCTTGAAGGTCTTGAGCCACAATCCAAAGTGAGGGGTAATATGGAGGAAGGATTCACATACGACAATGAATGACAAGATACGGAGGATGGACTCCGGATTCAAGTCATGGAAATCCAGCCCATAATGAAACATGAGCCCCCGCACAAAGGGATCTGTCGGGAAGCCTAAACCCCGAAGGAAGTGAGACACGAACACCACGCTCTCGCCGGGCTCGGGAGTGGGAATGACCTGCCCTGGAGCAGGCAGCCTATGCGAAATCTCGCCGGTTAGATACTTGGCGTCTCGCAGCTTTAGCACATCTTCTTCTGTGACGGAAGAAGACATCCATCGGCCGAGCTGGTCGGAGCCGTACATCATCGAAGGTCCGAAGCGCCTAAATCTGAAGCTTTGGGTGTTAGAACTCAAAGCGCGAGGCGAATTCGATGGAGGGTGGAAAAAAGAAGAGGGCCTTGGTCTCATTATAAAGAGGTTGAATACCAAGAGCCCTCCCGTGGTCGATTGGGACTCGCCCGATAGAGGAGGCGTGCCAGCGAACGCACGGTTGGGTTACCCACGTCCGTATTGATGAGAATCCCGGAATAAGGGGGCACGATCTACGCTTTGATAAGACGTGCCAAGGAAACCGCCTCGCTAAATGCGCTGAGGTGGGCTAGTAAAAAAAACGATTCGGATAAAGGCTTGGCCGTGGTGTGATGTCACGCCACGGAATACGTCAGCAGATCTGTGCAAAAATTATTCTCTCTACGGTGGTATGTGGAACTTGTTTTGCAGAGCCGGACACTATCCTTGTGTTCAAAACCTTCTATGAAGTATTCGGAGGGAACCCGCCTTGCAATGTCGCAGACAATATGCGCGCCGGACTCGTCGTCATTGAAGCATGGTTCGAGGGCTCTTGAGGGAGTCTGGACTAGGGGTGTCAGGATAGCGAACTATCATCTTTGGCGGACTCTTAGACTATGAAGATACAAGATTGAAGACTTCATCCCTTGTCCGGATAGGACTTTCCTTGGCGTGGAAGGCAAGCTTGGCGATCTGGATATGTAGATTTCCTACCATTGTAACCGACTACGTGTAACCCTAACCCTATTCGGTGTCTATATAAACCGAAGGGTTTTAGTCCGTAGGAAGAACAACAATCATACCATAGGCTAGCTTCTAGGGTTTAGCCTCTCTGATCTCGTGGTAGATCTACTCTTATACTACCCATATAATCAATATTAATCAAGCAGGAGTAGGGTATTACCTCCATCGAGAGGGCCCGAACCTGGGTAAAAACATCGTGTCCCTTGTCTCCTGTTACCATCCGCCCAGACGCACAGTTCGGGACCCCCTACCCGAGATCCGCCGGTTTTGACACCGACAAGCACCATCTCTTCTCAAACCCTAGTTCATCTCTTGTATCCAATTCTTGTCTCTAAGTCTGGGATTGGTACCTGTAGGTTGCTAGTAGTGTTGATTACTCCTTGTAGTTGATGCTAGTTCGTTTATTTGGTGGAAGATCATATGTTCAGATCCTATATGCATATTAATACCCCTCTGATTATGAGCATGAATATGCTTTGTGAGTAGTTACGTTTATTCCTGAGGACATGGGAGAAGTCTTGCTATTATTAGTCATGTGAATTTGGTATTCGTTCGATATTTTGATGAGATGTATGTTGTCTCTCCTCAAGTGATGTTATGTGAACGTCGACTACATGACACTTCACCATTATTTGGGCCTAGAGGAAGGCATTGGGAAGTAATAAGTAGATGATGGGTTGCTAGAGTGATGAAGCTTAAACCCTAGTTTATGCGTTGCTTCGTAAGGGGCTGATTTGGATCCATATGTTTCATGCTATGGTTAGGTTTACCTTAATACTTCTTTTGTAGTTGCGGATGCTTGAAATAGGGTTTAATCATAAGTGGGATGCTTGTCCAAGTAAGGACAGCACCCAGGCACAGTCCACCCACATATCAAATTATCAAAATCTTGAACGCGAATCATATGAACGTGATGAAAACTAGCTTGACAATAATTCCCATGTGTCCTCGGGAGCGCTTTCCTCTATATAAGAGTTTGTCCAGGCTTGTCCTTTGCTACAAAAAGGATTGGGCCACCTTGCTGCACTTTATTTACTTTTGTTACTTGTTGCTCATTACAAATTATATTATCACAAAACTATCTGTTACCTATAATTTCAGTGCTTGCAGAGAATACCTTGCTGAAAATCGCTTATCATTTCCTTCTGCTCCTCATTGGGTTCGACACTCTTACTTATCGAAAGGACTACAATAGATCCCCTATACTTGTGGGTCATCAAGACTCTTTTCTGGCGCCGTTGCCGGGGAGTGAAGCGCCTTTGGTAGGTGGAATTTGGTAAGGAAAATTTTTTATTTAGTGTGCTGAAATTTACTGTCACTTGTTACTATGGAAAGTAATCCTCTGATGGGCTTGTTCGGGGTATCTTCACCCTGAACAGTAAAGCAAAGAGTTGCTTCTCAACCTACTAAACCTACTGAACCTACTGAAAATGAAAATGTCTACTTTGAAATTCCTTCGTATGATAGAAAAACTACTAGCTAATCCTTTTGCAGGAGATGGAACATTACATCCTGATGAGCACCTAATATATGTGGATGAAGTTTGTGGATTATTTAAGCTTGTAGGAATGCCCGATGATGTTATCAAGAAGGTCTTCCCTTTATCTTTGGAGGGAGATGCATTGACATGGTATAGGCTATGTGTTGATATGGGATCATGGAACTGCAAACGATTGAAATTGGAATTTCATCAGAAGTTTTATCATATGCATCTTGTTCATCGTGATCGTAATTATATATATAATTTTTGGCCTCGTGAAGGAGAAAGCATCGCTCAAGCTTGGGGGAGGATTAAATCAATGTTATATTCATGCCCCAATCATGAGCTCTCAAGAGAAATGATTATTCAAATTTTTATGCTCGATTTTCTCTCAATAATCGCTCCATGCTCGATACTTCTTGTACTGGCTCTTTTATGATGAAGACTATTGAATTCAAATGGGATTTATTGGAAAGAATTAAACGCAACTATGAAGATTGGGATCTTGACAAAGGTAAGGAGTCAGGTATAACACCTAAGTTTGATTGTGTTAAATCTTTTATGGATACCGATGCTTTCCATGAATTTAGCACTAAATATGGACTTGACTCTGAGTAGTAGCTTTTTTCTGTGAATCCTTTGCTGCTCATGTTGATCTCCCTAAGGAGAAGTGGTTTAAATATAATCCTCCCATTGAAGTAAAAGTAGTTGCACCTATTAAAGTTGAAGAAAAGACTATCACCTATAATGATCCTGTCGTTCCTACTGCTTATATTGAGAAACCACCTTTCCCTGTTAGAATAAAGGATCATGCTAAATCTTCAACTGTGGTCAACAAAAGTAACATTAAGACACCCAAACCCCCTGAGAAAATTAAAGTTGAACCTAGTGTTGCTATGGTTAAAGATCTCTTGGCTGATAATATTGATGGGCATGTTATTTACTTCTGCAATGAAGCTGCTAGAATTGCTAGACCTGATGCTAAAAATAAACATAGATCTGTTGTAGGCATGCACATTATTTACATTAAGATAGGAGATCATTGTTATCATGGCTTATGTGATATGGGTGCTAGTGCAAGTGCAATACCTCACTCTTTATACAAAGAAATTATGCATGATATTGCACCTGCTGATTTAGAGGAAATTGATGTTACAATTAAGCTTGCCAATAGAGACACTATTTCACCAGTTGGGATTGTTAGAGATGTTGAAGTCTTGTGTGGGAAAAATTAAATATCCTGCTGATTTTCTTGTTCTTGGTTCCCCACAAGATAGCTTTTGTCCCATCATATTTGGTAGACCCTTCTTGAATACTGTTAATGCTAGGATAGACTGCGAAAAGGATGTTGTTACTATTGGTTTGGGGGATATGTCTCATGAGTTTAATTTTGCTAAATTTCATAGACAACCCCGTGACGAGGAATTTCCTAGTAAAGATGAAATTATTTGTCTTGCTTCTATTGCTGTGCCTCCTAATGACCCTTTAGAACAATATTTGCTAGACCATGAAAATGATATGTTTATGAATGAAAGAAGGGAAATAGATGAAGTATTCTTTAAACAGGGACCTATTTTGAAACACAACTGTTGTTGAAATCCTAGGGGACCCTCCTCCCCCCAAGGGTGATCCCGTGTTTGAGCTTAAACCATTACCTGATACTCTTAAATATGCTTATCTTGATATTGTTTAGCACTAAATATGGACTTGACTCTGAGATAATAGCTTCTTTCTGTGAATCTTTTGCTACTCATGTTGATCTCCCTAAGAAGAAGTGGTTTAAATATCATCCTCCCATAGAAGTAAAAGTAGCTGCACCTATTAAAGTTGAAGAAAAGACTATCACTTATAATGATCCTATTATTCCTATTGCTTATGTTGAGAAACCACCTTTTCCTGTTAGGATAAAAGATAATGCTAAAGCTTCAATTGTGGTTCGTAAAAGCAATATTAGAACCTATACACCACCTGAGCAAGTTAAAGTTGAACCTAATATTGCTATTATTAAGGATCTCTTGGATGATAATATTGATGGGCATGTTATTTATTTCTGTGATGAAACTGTTAGAATTGCTAAACCTTGTGCTAAAGATAAACATAGACATGTGGTAGGCCTGCCTGTTATTTCTGTTAAAATAGGAGATCATTGTTATCATGGCTTGTGTGATATGGGTGCTAGTGCTAGTGCAATACCTATTGACTTACACAAAAAATTATGAATAATATTTCACCTGCTGAGTTAGAAGAAATTGATGTTACCATTAAGCTTGCCAATGGAGATACTATTTCACCAATGGGAATTGTTAGAGATATTGAAGTCTTGTGTGGGAAAACTAAATATCCTGCTGATTTTCTTGTTCTTGGTTCCCCACAAGATAGATTTTGTCCCATTATATTTTGTAGACCCTTCTTAAACACTGTTAATGCTAGGATAGACTGCGAAAAGGATGTTGTTAATATTGGTTTAGGTGATATGTCTCATGATTTTAACTTTTCTAAATTTCGTAGACAACACCGTGAAGAGGAATTGCCTAGTAAAGATGAAATTATTGGTCTTGCTTGTATTGTCGTACCTCCTAGTGATCCTTTAGAACAATATTTGCTAGACCATGAAAATGATATGTTTATGAATGAAAGAAGGGAAATAGATGAAGTGTGCTTTAAATAGGGACCTATTCTGAAACACAACTTGCCTGTTGAAATCTTAGGGGATCCTCCTCCACCCAAGGGTGATCCCGTGTTTGAGCTTAAACCATTGCCTGATACTCTTAAATATGCCTATCTTGTTGAAAACAAGATATATCCTGTTATTATTAGTGCTAACCTTTCAGAGAAGGAGGAAGAAAAATTATTGAAAACTCTGAAGAAGCACCGTACTGCTATTGGATATACTCTTGATGATTTTAAGGGCATTAGTCCCACTCTATGTCAACATAAAATTAATTTGGAGAAAGATGCCAAACCAGTTATTGATCACCAACAACGTCTGAATCCTAAGATGAAAGAAGTGGTAAGAAAAGAAATACTAAAGCTCCTTGAGGCAGGCATAATTTATCACGTTGCTGATAGCCAGTGGGTAAGTCCTGTCCATTGTGTTCCTAAGAAGGGAGGTATTACTGTCGTTCCTAATGATGAATTGATTCCGCAAAGAATTATTACAGGTTATAGGATGGTAATTGATTTCTGCAAATTAAATAAGGCTACTAAAAATATCATTACCCCTTACCTTTTATTGATCAAATGCTAGAAATATTATCCAAACATACACATTTTTGCTTTCTAGATGGTTATTCTGGTTTCTCTCAAATACCTGTAAATGACGATCAAGCTAAGACCACTTTTCCCTGCCCTTTCGGTACTTTTGCTTATAGACGTATGCCTTTTGGTTTATGTAATGCACCTGCTACCTTTCAAAGATGCATGATGGCTATATTCTCTGACTTTTGTGAAAAGATTTGTGAGGTTTTCATGGACGATTTCTCCGTATATGGATCCTCTTTTGATGATTGCTTGAGAAACCTTGATCGAGTTTTGCAGAGATGTGAAGAAACTAATCTTGTCTTTAATTAGGAGAAGTGCCACTTTATGGTTAATGAAGGTATTGTCTTGGGGCATAAAATTTCTGAAAGGGGCATTGAAGTTGATAAATCTAAAGTTGATGCTATTGAAAAGATGACATGTCCTAAGGACATCAAAGGTATAAGAAGTTTCCTTGGTCATGCCGGCTTTTATAGGAGGTTCATTAAGGACTTCTCAAAATTTCTCGCCCTCTGACTAATTTATTAAAAAAAGATATACCATTTGTCTTTGATGATGATTGTGTAGAAGCATTTGAAATACTCAAGAAAGCATTGATCTCTGCACCTATTGTTCAGCCACCTGATTGGAATTTACATTTTTAATTTATGTGTGATGCTAGTGATTATGCTGTAGGTGTTGTTCTATGGCAAAGAGTTGATAAGAAATTAAATGTTATTCAATATGCTAGTAAAACTCTAGACAATGCCCAGAGAAATTATGCTACTACTGAAAAAGAATTCTTAGCAGTTGTATTTGCTTGTGATAAGTTCAGACCTTATATTGTTGATTCTGAAGTAACTATTCACACGGATCATGCTGCTACTAAATATCTTATGGAAAAGAAAGATGCTAAACCTAGACTTATTAGATGGGTTCTCTTTCTACTAGAATTTGATTTGCAAATTATTTGATAGAAAGGGAGCTGAGAACCCCGTTACACACAACTTGTCTAGGTTAGAAAATGTTCTTGATGGCCCACTACCTATTGATGATAGCTTTCCTGATGAACAATTAAATGTCAGAAATGCTTCTCGTACTGCTCCATGGTATGCTGATTATGCTAATTACATTGTTGCTAAATTTATACCACCTAGTTTCACATACCAGCAAAAGAAAAAGTTTTTCTATGATTTAAGACATTACTTCTGGGATGACCCACATCTTTATGAAGGAGTAGATGGTGTTATTAGGCATTGTGTACCTGAGCATGAACATGAACAGATCCTATGCAAGTGTCACTCCGAGGCTTATGGAGGACACCACGCTGGAGACAGAACTGCACATAAGGTATTGCAATCCGGTTTTTATTGGCCTATTCTCTTCAAGGATGCCCGTAAGTTTGTCTTATCTTGTGATGAATGTCAAAGAATTGGTAATATTAGTAGACGTCAGGAAATGCCTATGAATTATTCACTTGGTATTGAACCATTTGATGTTTGGGGCTTTGATTATATGGGACCGTTTCCCGCCTCTAATGAATATACACATATTTTAGTTGCTGTTGATTACGTTACTAAGTGGGTAGAAGCTATTCCAACTAGTAGTGCTGATCATAACACCTCTATTAAGATGCTTAAAGAAGTTTATTTTTCGAGGTTTGGAGTCCCTAGATATTTAATGACTGATGGTGGTTCACATTTTATTCATGGTGCTTTCCGTAAAATGCTTGCCAAGTATGATGTTAATCATAGAATTGCATCTCCTTATCACCCACAGAATTGGTCAAGTAGAATTGAGTAATAGAGAACTCAAATTAATTTTGCAAAAGACTATTAATAGATCTAGACAGAATTGGTCCAATAAACTTGATGATGCATTATGGGCCTATAGAACTGCATATAAAAATCTATGGGTATGTCTCCGTATAAAATGGTTTATGGAAAAGCAGGTCACTTACCTCTCGAACTAGAACATAAGGCTTATTGGGCTATTAAAGAGCTCAATTATGATTTCAAACTTCTTGGGTGAGAAGAGGTTATTTGACATTAGCTCACTTGATGAATGGAGAACCCAAGCCTATGAGAATGCCAAATTGTTTAAAGAAAAAGTTAAAAGATGGCATGAAAAAAGGATACAAAAGCTTGAGTTTAATGTAGGTGATTATGTATTGCTATACAACTCTCATTTAAGATATTTTGCAAGAAAACTTCTCTCTAAATGGGAAGGTCCTTACGTTATCGAGGAGGTCTATCGTTCTGGTGCCATAAAAATCAACAACTTCGAAGGCACAAATCCGAAGGTGGTGAATGGTCAAAGAATCAAAAATTATATATCAGGTAATCCTATAAATGTTGAAACCAATGTTATTGAAACCGTAACCCCGGAGTAATACATAAGGGACACTTTCCAGAATGTTTCAGACTCCAAAAAGGAATAGGTATGTGGTACGGTAAGTAAAACGACTCCAAAACAGGTCTAATGGCAATTTTTCTCCGTTTTGGAATATTTAGAAAAATAGAAAAATAAGAAGCAGTCCAGGAAGGACACGAGGGCTCCACGAGGGTGGAGGACGCGCCCTACCCCCTGCCTCATGGGCACCTCGTGTGCTCTCCGGACTCCGTTTTCTTGCATGTTACGTATTTTGGTCGGTAAAAATTCATTATATAATCTCCCGAAGGTTTTGACCCCTGTATCACGCAATTGTCCTCTGTTCTTGTTTCGAGCTGTTTTCTGTCAGGGTTGTCAAGGCCAGGCATCATGTCGTCCCCCTCCTCCAACAATGCTGACAACGATGCTTGGCTTATGAAGATAGAGCTGAAGAGGGAAGAACCCGTGGAGATCAACAAGGATGAAGGGATCAAGAAGGCCACGGAGGACCAAGTTCCGGCAACAGAAGACATCCTTCAACTTGATCACAATCTTCTTACCCCGACTGAGATCGAAGCTTTCAAGATGATTGAGTTAGCCCGTATACGAAACAACTATCTCACATGTGAAAATATTTTGTTGAAGGAGCATATCATTGCACTCAAGGGCATTATCCGCAAGTTGGAGGACCTCTTACGCTCGATGTGCGACTATCCATCATCACCTCCATCTTCTTCACCAACAAAAGAGAACTAATCACATGGGTATGGGCACTCCCTTGGCAACCGCCAAGCTTGGGGAGGTGCCTTGCATCGTATCACCATCACATCTCTATCTTTACCGTTTTTCTTAGTTCGGTCCTTTTAGTAATATCTTGATCTAGTAGAATAAAGTTTTTGGTATGATCTAGTTTTGAGTTTTGCTTTATGATCCCTTTATGTAATCGAGTCCGTGAGATATATAATAAAGATTAGTGCTAAGTCAAGGGCTTGATTATTTTGCCATGATCTTGAGTGAATAAAAGAAAAGAGAAAAGAATAAAAAGAAACAAAGAGATCATATTGATCTTATTGAGAGTAATGACTTCACATATAAAGAGTATGATGATTAAAAGTTGTTGAGAGTTGACAAACATAGCTTTGGTCATCATTGCAATTAATAGGAAGTAATAAAGAAAGAGAGGTTTCACATATAAATATACTATCTTGGACATCTTTTATGATTGTGAGCACTCATTAAAATATGACATGCTAAAGAGTTGATGTTGGACAAGGAAGACAACATAATGAGTTATGTTTTCTTATATCTGAAATAAAGTATATTTTCATGGATCATCCAACATGTTGAGCTTGCTTTTCCCCCTCATGCTAGCCAAATTCTTTGCACCAAGTAGAGATACTACTTGTGCTTCCAAATACCCTTAAACCTAGTTTTGCCATGAGAGTCCACCATGTCTACCTATGGATTGAGTAAGATCCTTCAAGTAAGTTTTCATCGGTGAAAGCAATAAAAATTGCTCTCTAAATATGTATGATTGATTGGTGTGGAGGAAGTAAGCTTTATACGATCTTGTGATGTGGACGAAATAAAAGCGACGGACTGCATAATAAAGGTTCATATCACAAGTGGCAATATAAAGTGACGTTCTTTCGCATTAAGATTTTGTGCATCCAACCCTGAAAGCGCATGACAACCTCTGCTTCCCTCTGTGAAGGGCCTATCTTTTATTATTATCTTCTACCTTATGCAAGAGTCATGGTGATCTTCACCTTTCCTTTTTACATTTTATCATTTGGCAAGCACAGTGTGTTGGAAAGATCTTGATATATATATATATATATATATATATATATATATATATAATTGGATGTAAGTTAGCATGAACTATTATTGTTGACATTACCCTTGAGGTAAAAGGTTGGGAGGCGAAACTATAAGCCCCTATCTTTTTCTGTGTTCGATTAAAACTCCATAACCACAAGTATTGCGTGAGTGTTAGCAATTGTGAAAGACTAAATGATAGTTGAGTATGTGGACTTGCTGAAAAGCTCTGACATAGACTCTTTCCGATGTTATGATAAATTGCAATTGCTTCAATGACTGAGATTATAGTTTCTTAGTTCTCAATAAAGTTTTTGATTCATACTTTGCATTGTGAATAGATTATTACTTGAGCATAAGAAATCATATGGCAATATCCATATATGTTGTTGTTATAAATATGATCATGATGCCCTTATGTACGTATTTTATTTTATCGACACCTCTACCTCTAAACATGTGGACATATTTATTGTTATCGGCTTCCGCTTGAGGACAAGCGAGATCTAAGGTTGGGGGAGTTGATACGTCCATTTTGCATCATGCTTTTATATTTATATTTATTGCATTATGGGTTGTTATTACACATTATGTCACAATACTTATGCCTATTCTCTCTTATTTTACAAGGTTTACATAATGACGGAGAATGCGAGCAGCTGGAATTGAAATTTGGAAAAGAAGCAAATATTAGAGACCTATTACGCACAACTCAAAAGCCACGAAACTCCACGGAAGTAATTTTGGAAATAATAAAAATACCGAAAGCGGAAGAAATACGGAGGGGCCCACACCTGGCCACGAGGGTGGGGTGCGCCCTACCCACAGGCGCCCCACCTCGTGGGCCCCTATTGGCCCTCCGGTGCCCATCTTACGCTATATGAAGTCTTTCGTCCAGAAGAAAAATCATAAGCAAGCTTTGGGATGAGACTCAGCCGCCACGAGGCGGAACCTTGGCGGAACCAATCTAGGGCTCCGGCAGAGCTGTTCTGCCGGGGAAACTTCCCTCCGGGAGGGGGAAATCATCGCCATTGTCATCACCAACGCTCCTCTCATCGGGAGGGGGCCAATCTCCATCAACATCTTCACCAGCACCATCTCTTCTCAAACCCTAGTTCATCTCTTGTATCCAATTCTTGTCTCTAAGTCTGGGATTGGTACCTGTAGGTTGCTAGTAGTGTTGATTACTCCTTGTAGTTGATGCTAGTTCGTTTATTTGGTGGAAGATCATATGTTCAGATCCTATATGCATATTAATACCCCTCTGATTATGAACATGAATATGCTTTGTGAGTAGTTACGTTTGTTCCTGAGGACATGGGAGAAGTCTTTCTATTATTAGTCATGTGAATTTGGTATTCATTCGATATTTTGATGAGATGTATGTTGTCTCTCCTCTAGTGGTGTTATGTGAACGTCGACTACATGACACTTCACCATTATTTGGGCCTAGAGGAAGGCATTGGAAAGTAATAAGTAGATGATGGGTTGCTAGAGTGATGAAGCTTAAACCCTAGTTTATGCGTTGCTTCGTAAGGGGCTGATTTGGATCCATATGTTTCATGCTATGGTTAGGTTTACCTTAATACTTCTTTTGTAGTTGTGAATGCTTGCAATAGGGGTTAATCATAAGTGGGATGCTTGTCCAAGTAAGGACAACACCCAGGCACCGGTCCACCCACATATCAAATTATCAAAGTACCGATCACGAATCATATGAACATGATGAAAACTAGCTTGACGATAATTCACATGTGTCCTCGGGAGCGCTTTCCTCTGTATAAGAGTTTGTCCAGGCTTGTCCTTTGCTACAAAAAGGATTGGGCCACCTTGCTGCACTTTATTTGCTTTTGTTACTTGTTGCTCGTTACAAATTATCTTATCACAAAACTATCTGTTACCTATAATTTCAGTGCGTCATCTTTGAGTTCGACACTCCTACTTATCGAAAGGACTACGATAGATCCCCTATACTTGTGGGTCATCAGCGCCCTCCACCCTCGTGGATGCCTCGTGTCCCTTTCGGACTACTTCTTATTTTCCTATTTTCTTAAATATTCCAAAACAGAGAAAAATTTCTATTAGAACTGTTTTGGAGTCTGTTTACTTACCGTACCACATACCTATTCCTTTTCGGAGTATGAAACGTTCTGGAAAGTGTCCCTTATATACTCCTCCAGGGTTACAGTATCAATACATTGGTTTCAACATTTATGGGATTACCTGAGATATAATGTTTGATTCTTTGACCGTTCACCACCTTCGGATTTGTGCCTTCGAAGTTGTTGATTTTTATGGCACCGGAACGATAGACCTCCTCGATAACGTCCTTCCTGGAACTTGTACTTGAATCATCCAGCGCTCCTCTTCTGGTAAGGTGGCGTTGTACGTCCCGGTGAAGCTTGGTATTCCAATATTCAAGTATCTATTGACTTCCTTCAAGTGGCGTCCAAAAGGTGTGTCTTCATCTGGTTGTGCAAACCTGTTCTTCATCTCCGTCATCCTAAAGAGTGAAAATGGAGAGGAGTCAGAAATGAGTAGAGAAGAGTGACCTATGGTTTATCTTAGTGGTCGTGTCCTACACTCAGGGTGTGCTCGATACCATCTTTGTAGCGACCGACCTCGGATGGTCAAGTCTACGTGTTCGATGTCATCCTGGATCGAATGTCTTGACACGCGATTACTCGAAGGATTTATAACGGAGTAGCAATCACATACTTATTACATCGAATGTCTCGAGAGAACTTATTACAATAATATGGCTTAAGGCCATCTAATGCGATAACAGCGGAAGGCTTGGAAGATAAAGTGAGTCCATCAACTCCAACGGCATAGCTGAAATTTGACGGCAACGATCTATCGAACCTTACTCCTCGTCTGAAAAGTCTGCAACATAATACATTGCAGCCCGAGAACGGGTCAGCACATGGAATATGCTGGCAATATAACACAATAGAGCAGGAACAGAATAATGCTATCACTACATGCAAATTTGGCTGGTGGAAATCCCTATGGTTATAGTTTTGCGAAAAGCCAATTTTTCCCTACAACAAAGGAATAGATTTTAGTTTTAACTATCATGGTGGTTGAAACATTGAGAAGGTATAACCCCAACTCAATCCCAATTAAAGTAGTTAACATCCCAACAATATTAATTAAGAGTGATGAGATACATGTGATAACTCAAGTACTGGATACTCAAAATTGTCCATAACCGGGGACACGGCTAACCATGATTAGATTGTACACTCTGCAAAGGTTTGCGCACTTTTCCCCACAAGACTCGATCGCCTCCGTTGATTTCTCGCACTACATGGTGTTTGAGAAACGGATGAACGAGACATAGTCTTTCAGAAACATTAACTCTCTACTCCGGGTAGAACACACCAAACCTACAAAACCCACTACCTGCTGATCTACCTCTTCAAGAGCTTCACGTAACTTACTTAACTATGCTAGAGCCCATAGTAGCTTGTGGCTGCACAAGGAAGTTTCTAGCATGAATAATCTCAGTTCCCTTTGAGCCTGGGTGGCGGTCCATAGGAAGATCACACGGGTACCGGGATTTCCAAAAAATAAAGCAGACAACACTGGGTTCCCCAGGTGCCTCAATCCACCCAGATGTGTATTAAAGTTGCCACCTTAAATTAAACCATTAATTAACAATCTCACATCTGTCATGGATTCACTCAAACCCAAACCACGTCTACGAACATAGCATAGCATTATAAGCAACACGTAGAAGTAACTCCCAAAGGTTTAATAGTAGCAGGGCAATAGGTTCTACCTCAACTACTACTTCCCAACCCACAAGTTAATGACATCCTAACCATGAAATGTTTGAGGATTAGAACTAATGCATAAAAACTGGGTATGAAAAGAGTATGATCAATGTGTTACTTGCCTTGCTGACGATCCGCGAATCCTAGAGACTCGTAGTAACACGCTTCGCACTTCGGGAATTCTATCGCAAGCAAACAATAACATACATAAGCAACAAGCAAAGATGCACAAGCAAAACTCAAATAAACGAGGCTGACTAGAAAGTTCAACTTAAGAACTCTGGTTTGCAAAAAGAATCAAACCAAACGGAACAACGAAACTCAAACGACGAAAGAAACAAGATCCGCTTACTAATCTGAACTAGGGTCAAATTTTTCAGTATCAAAATCTTGTTTGAGTTGATTAAACAGAAAGAGGGTCTCGAGACGAAGATCTAGGCGCTTGAATTGCCTGATTCCGACTAACGAGCGAAAAGATAAACATAAACTAAGATTGGATCAGAAATCGCGATCAGAAAAATCGCAGAATAAATCCGAGAAAAAGAAAACTGACAAACAGACTAACAAACAAACGTTCGTTATCTGGATCTAAATGAAGAACGCGTTCGTTAAAACGAACGAACGACTGAACGCTCGCTAAATATATAAACCGGAGAAAAACCGATCTATTTAAAAAAACGAAAACTACGGTTTCTAAAAACTGAGCAGTTTTTCTCGAGAAGCAGGCGTGACCTCGGCTCGGCTCGTGGGCTCTAGCGGGTTCAGCGACAGTGGGGCAGCGTGGGGTGGTGGGGTGGCGGCGGTGGCGAGGCTTGGCCCGGCCAGGCTCAGGCGGCGGCGGGGCTCGGGCTCGAGGCGGCGGTGGCGGGTGGTGGTGGTGTGTGGCGGGGTTGGCTGCTATTTAAAAGGCGAGGCGGCGACTTGGAGGAGGGGGCAAGGCGGCGGCGGCGGAAGTCCGCTCGGACTCCAGTCCAGCAGTGTGAGGCGGCCAGACGCTGGGAGGCGGGCAGGCTTTGGGCCGGCGTGGCTCGGCTGGGCCCTAGGCCTAGTCGGGCGCGGGGAATTTTTTTTAAATAGTTCCGCCGACAGAAAATAAATCCTATAAAATAAAATAAAACTCAAAAAATTCCAAAACAAATTTTCACTGTCTAAATGAAATATTTAGAACGAGATGAACATTTTCTTGGCCCTAAAATGCAATTTTTTAAAACGTGCAATTTTTCTAATGCAAATAAAATCCAAATAAAATCAAATAAAATCCAACAAATGATTTTAATATTTTTTCCTCCAATATTTCAATTGTTTTGGAGAAGTCATATTATCTCCTCTCATTTATTTTTAATATGAAATATTTTTCTGGAGAGAAAAGTAATTAAAATAAAAAATCCTCGTTTTCGCTATTTGATAAAAATCAAATATGAAAACCGGAAAATCTAACTCTCTCCGAGGGTCGTTGAGTTGCTTAGGATTTAGAGGATCGCGGAACTAAGATGCATTATTATTTTATTTGCATGGATGAACTATGTATTTCATTCCTAATTGAAAATTTGGGATGTTACAAACCTACCCCTTAAGATGAATCTCGTCCTCGAGATTCGGGTTGGCTAGAAAAGGTGCGGGTGGTCCTTGCGAAGATCATCCTCTCGTTCCCAGGTGGCTTCCTCCTCGGTATGGTGGCTCCTCTGAACTTTGCAAAACTTGATAACCTTGCTGCGAGTGACTCGGCAGGCAAAGTCAAGAATCTTCACTGGCTTCTCCTCATAAGTCAAATCCTTTGTCGGTGAATTGCCTCCAAGGGCATTGTATCTCTTAACGGTATATCGGTCATCTCAGCATGACACTTCTTCAGCTGTGAGACGTGGAACACATCGTGAACTCCTGACAATCCTTCTGGTAACTCCAGCTTCTAGGCAACTTCTCCCATCCGTTCCAAAACACGATACGGTCCTACAAATCTCGGAGATAATTTTCCCTTAACTCCAAAACGTTTCACTCCTCGCAAGGGTGATACTCGCAGATATGCTCTGTCTCCAATCTCATAGGTTACCTCCTTGCGTTTTGTGTCTGCATAACTCTTCTGCCTGGACTGAGCGATCTTCAGTCTATCTCGAATCAACTTGACCTTCTCATCCGACTCTTTGATCAAATCTGGTCCAAACAAGCTGCCGGTCTCCTACCTCATCCCACATCGGTGGTGTTACGCTTACGAGTCCATCTGAGCTTGAGCGGTGCCATCTTCAAACTAGCTTTGGTAGCTATTGTTGTATGAGAACTTCTGCGTAAGGCAAATTGTCATCCCAACTAGATCCATAATCTAGCGCCACGGGCTCTCAACATGTCCTCCAGAATCTGGTTGACTCTCTTTGTCTATCCATACATACGTGGGTGAAATCTTTGTCTTGAACTCCAATCTTGTTCCCAAGGTGCTGTATGGCGATGCCAAAACTTTGAAGTAAACTGTGTTCCTCTATACGTCGATGGTCCTCGGAACTCCATGCAAACATACCATCCTGGACATATATGTCTGTAACATCCCAAATTTTCAATTTGGAATGTTATACATAGAGCATCATTGCATATCATATTTTTCGTTGCATTTTTGCTCGATCCTAGAAATTCTACACAACTCAAGGACCCAAGGAGAGAGTTGGGGATTTCGTTATTTTCATATTTGAGTTTTCTCAAATTTTGAAAATAGGATCATTGATTTTAATTATTTTATCTTCAACTATTTCTACTGTCAAAATATGAGAGAGGGAATAAAATGACTCTCCCAAAATAAAGAAATAATGAAGATTTAATAATAAAATCAAATACGATTTTATTTTGGAGTTTTCGCCTTTTTATTTGAATTTAGGAAAAATGCGCGTTTTTCAAAATTGCATTTAGGCCCCAAATAAATGTTCATTAAATCCGGCTTGATTGTAGAAGCCGGGGAAAATTTATTTCGGGATTTTTGGAGTCCGTTTAGTACTTTTTTTTGGCGTAATTTATTTAAAAAGCGAATCACTTACGGGCGTGCCAGCGGGACTCCGCTCGGCGCCTTTATAAGCGCAACCAGCGCCCCAGCCCACCACTTCCAGCCCGCCCGAAACCCTAGCCCGCTGGCCGCCGCCGCCGTGACCCGCCGCCCGAGGTTCGCCGCCGCCTCGTTTTCCGTGCCGGTTTTTTTATAAAAACCGAGCGGTTTTTCTTCGGTATTTTTTCGGTTTTTTCGGTTTTTTTTATTTTCGTTTTTTATTAGTGTCGGTTTTTTTCGGTTTAGGCTAATTAGCGGACGTTAAATCCGTTAGTTCGCTTAAGCGAACGAGTTCGTCGATTAGTTTAGTTAACGAGCGCTCGTTCGTTAACCTGTTCGTCGTTTTCTTTTCTCGGATTTAATCCGCGATTTTTACGATCGCGATTCCAGATCCGATTTTCGTTTTAGTATAACTTTTCGCTCATTTATCGGAATCAGGCGATTCAAGCGCCTAGAGTTTTGTCTCGAAACCCTCTTTTCGAATAATCTACTTCAACAAGTTTTTGCTTATGTAAAATTTGACTTAGATCCAGATTAGCAAAATGAAGTTGTTTTCTTCTGTCTTTTGACTTTCGTTGCTTCGCTTGATTTGATTCTCTTTGCAAACCAGAGTTCTTAAGTTGAACTATCTGGTTAGATCTATTTGAGTTTTACCTGTGCATTAGATGAGTATATATTGTATGCTTGTTTGTTTGTCTGTGATAGATTACCCGGAGTGCGCCGCCTGTTACTTCGAGTCTCTAGGTTTTGCGGATCATCAGCAAGGCAAGTAACACTTTGATCATACCCCTTCTCATACCCAGTTTTTATGCATTAGATCTATCCTCCAACATTGCATGATTAGGATCTAAATTAAATTGTGGGTTATGGGAAGTAGATGAGGTAGTACCTATTTCCTGTTTTATTATCAAACCTTTGGGAGTTACCTCTACGTTTGCTTATTATGCCATGCTATGCTAGTAGATGTGGATTGGGTGAGTGTATCCATGACAAATGTGAGAGTGTTAATTAATGGTTTATTTAAGGTGGCAACTTAAACACACATCTGGGTGGATTGAGGCACCTGGTTTCTATTAGGACTTGCCTGTTTTTCTTCGGACCGCCACCCAGGCTCAAAGGGATCATGAGATTATTCAAACTAGAAACTTCCGTGTACAGCCACAAGCCATTATGGGCTCTGGCATAGTTGATTAAGTTGTGCGAACTCTTACGGGTAGACTAGCAGATGTAGGGGAAAGTAGGTGTACCGGTCTACCCACAAGTAAGGTGCTAGTGCTTCTGAAAAACTATGTCTCGGTCATCTGTTTCTCGAACACCATGTAGTGCGAGAAATCAAACGGAGGCGATCGAGTCTTGTGGCGAAAAGTCCGCAAACCTCTGCAGAGTGTATAAACTAATCATGGTTAGCCGTGTCCCCGGTTATGGACATCTTGAGTATCTAGTACTTGGATATCATGTGAATCTCATCATGTTACTTCTAAGTTAATATTGTTGGGTTTGTTAATGAGTACTTTTAATTGGGATTGAGAATGCTGTCAACCATTCTCAATGTTTAACAACCACCATGATAGTTAAATAAATTTATTCCTTTACAGTAGGGAAAATTGGCTTTATGCAAAAACTGTAACCATAGAGCTTTCCACCAGCCATATATGCATGTAGTATAGGCTATTCATTCCATTATTCTCTATGTGTTACATTGCCAGCATATTCCATGTGCTGCCCGTTTTCGGGCTGCAACGTTTCATGTTGCAGACTTTTCAGACGATGAGTAAGGTGCATAGGTCGTGGTTCTATACTCAGTGATGTCGTTGGAGTTGTTGGACTCGCTTATTCTTCCAAGCCTTCCGCTGTTATCGTTATTAGATGGCCTTAAGCCATATTTATTTTATTAAGTTCTCTCTTGAGATATTCGATTGTAATAAGTGTGTGATTGCTACTCTGTTATAAATCCTTCGAGTACTGTGTGGTGTCAGCATTACTGATCCAGGGATGACACTGAGCACATAGATCAGACCGTTTGAGGTCTGGTCGCTACAATATCTTGGCCAACTTTGCACTTGTATAAGTTGTTTTCACTGGGATGAAGTGAGCCACTTTGGTCAAGCGATCCAGTACTACCCATATTGAATCATATCCCGCCTTGGTCCTGGGCAATCCGGTGATAAAATCCATGCCATGTTTTTCCCACTTCCATTCGGGTATCGGCATAGGCTGTAATAATCATGCTGGCTTCTGATGCTCTGCCTTCACTCTCTGACATACATCACATACAGCTACATACTCAGCAATATCCTTCTTCATACCCATCCACCAGAAATGCTCTTTCAAATCCAAATACATCTTGGTGTTTCCGGGGTGTATCGATTATGGTGAGTCATGAGCCTCCTGAAGTATTAACTTCACGATCTACGGGTTATTAGGCACATAAACTCGGTCCTCATACCATAAGGTATCGTGCTCATCTTCGCGAAAACCTTTGGCCTTTCCTTTGCTCATCTTCTCCTTTATCTCAGCAATCTCTTTGTCTTTCTTCTGAGCTTCTCGAATCTTGTCCAACAATGTAGACTGAACTTCCATTGTTGCAATGAAACCTCTTGGAACAATCTCCAACCGAAGTTCCATGATATCTTCAGCTAACTCCTTCGGCAATCCCTTACTTTCAAGGATATTAGCGTATCTCTTCCGGCTCAAAGCGTCTACTACGACATTGGCCTTTCCTGGATGATAGTGCAACTTCATGTCATAATCCTTTATAAGCTCCAATCATCTCCTCTACCTAAGGTTCAACTCCTTTTGCGTGAAAATGTACTTCAAACTCTTATGATCCATGTACACATCACAACGGTTCCCAATAAGGTAATGTCTCTAGGTCTTCAATGCATGCACTACGGCTGCTAGCTCCAAATCACGGGTGGCATAGTCCAACTCATGGGGCTTCAGTTGTCGTGAGGCATACGAAACAACCTTTCCATCCTGCATAAGCACACATCCAAGTCCCAAGCGTGAGGCGTCACAATACACTTGAAACTCCTTATGTATATCTGGCAACGTCAGCACTGGGGCTGTAGTCAACCGTTTCTTCAACTCCACGAAAACTTGCCTCGCAATCTTCCGTCCGTTTAAACTTAGTATCCTTCTTGACAATTCAGTCATTGGCTTAGCAATCTTGGAAAAATTCTCAATGAATCTCCGATAATATCCTGCGAGTCCAAGAAAGCTGCGGATCTCGCCAATCAAGTGGGTGCCAACCATTCAGTGATTGGTGAACCTTCTTTGGGGCCTCTTTGCTATACCTTTTCACGATATAACATGTCCAAGGAATCCAACTTCCTTCAACCAAAACTCGCACTTGCTGAATTTGGTGTATAACCGGTGTTCCCTGAGTTTCTCGAGAACTAAACGCAAGTGCTCCTTGTGCTCCTCTTCGTTCTTCGAGTATACCATGATGTCATCAATAAACACCACAACAAACTTGTCCAAATACTCCATGAACACCTTATTCATCATACTCATGAAATAGGAAGGGGCCTTAGTCAGTAGTAGCAAATACAACAATATAAGGTCTGAACTTATCACAAGCAAATACAACTGCTAAAAATTCATTTTCAGTAGTAGCATAATTTCTCTGGGAACTATCTAGAGTTTTGCTAGCATATTGGATAACATTTAATTTCTTATCAACTCTTTGTCCTAGAACAGCACCTACATCATAATCACTAGCATCACACATAATTTCAAAGGGTAAATTCCAATCAGGTTGCAAAAACTGTAACCATAGAGCTTTCCACCATCCATATATGCATGTAGTATAGGCTATTCATTCCATTATTCTCTATGTGTTACATTGCCAGCATATTCCATGTGCTGACCCGTTTTCGGGCTGCAACGTTTCATGTTGCAGACTTTTAGAACGATGAGTAAGGTGCATAGGTCGTGGTTCTATACTCGGTGATGTCGTTGGAGGTGTTGGACTCGCTTATTCTTCCAAGCCTTCCGTTGTTATCGTTATTAGATGGCCTTAAGCCATATTTATTTTATTAAGTTCTCTCTTGAGATATTCGATTGTAATAAGTGTGTGATTGCTACTCTGTTATAAATCCTTCGAGTCTTGTGTGGTGTCGACATTCTTGATCCAGGATGACAACCGAGCACGAGAGATTAGACTGCTTTGAGGTCCGGTCGCTACAAAGATGGTATCAGAGCACACGCTGACTGTAGGACACGACCATTAAGCTAAAGCCCTAGATCACTACTCTCTCTTCTCATTTCTGACTCCTCATCTTTTCTACTCTTTTAGGATGACGGAAGCGAGGATCAAGTTCACCTAGCCGGATGAGGATACACCCTTTGGACGACACCTGAAGGAAGTCACTAAGTACCTTAACATCGGATTACCAAGATTCACCGGGACTTACAATTCCACTTTACCCGAAGAGGAGCGCTGGAAGATTCAAGCTCAAGTTCCCGGAAGGACGTTTGCGCCAATCACGGAGCCTATAGAGTGTGTTTTCAATGCACCAACACGAGTGCAGGAAAGAGCATGGCAGCTCACATAACCATGGGGCGCATTGGAGAAGTTTACAAAGAAGACCTCAAGGATACTATCTACCAGATTTGCGGACGCCGAGATGAACAATGGGAGATAGTTGGCACTAAGAAGGACCGATCCATTGCAGCTTTCATCCAGGAGTTAAATCAGCACATTCGACGCCAGGAGAACCTGATGTCTTGTGAACATGATGGAGTTGAAGACAGAAAAGCCAAGATTATCGAACTAGAAGGAGAACTGAAGGCTACTCGCAAGGACTACATGGAGGAGATTGTAGCTCTAGTGGGACAAAACGGCGATCTTAAGGAGAAGATTGAAGAACTCATGGGAAATTAAGCACCCGGAGGAGAAGATGAAGATGGCACCTGTCCAGAGAACTACATCATCATCAACAACACCGATTCCGATCCTAGTGATGATGATTACGAAGATGAAGCTGGAGCAGATATCATGGAGTCTTCATCGGAGCAGTTTTTCTAGTTGACCACCATAACAGTAGTAGATTACCCCCATGTTTATTAGTTTTAGTTTCAGCACTTTGTAACAATAGATAGACCGTTGTATGCCCTTGTTTGAATTGATTGGAGTGATATTGTGTGATTTGTCTCATGTGCATATGGGTAGTGTTTCTCTCTAGACCTCATTCTATTCTAAATTCTCGTCTTTTCTTAAACCCTCATATGCCTCCGAGACGCGACCCCGGATTTTCCCCCCGCCAGAGATCACTCAGCTGATTCAGCAGCAGAATGCCTTGATTCAAACATTGGTACAGAACCAAGGCAACAACAACAACAACAACCCACCGCCACCACCTGTTGACCATTTGACCCGTTTCTTAAGGCTGAATCCGCCGGTGTTCAGTAGCACCGAGCCTATTGTTGCAGATGATTGGCTCCGTAAGATAGGGAGGGAGTTGACCACTACAGGATGTATAGATGGAGAAAGGGTGAAATTTGCCACACATCAGCTTGAAGGACCCGCAGCAGCATGGTGGGAGAATTTTACAGCCACGTACCCTGTAGACACTATCACATGGGATCAGTTTCAGCAAGCTTTCCGTCGCCCATGTTTGAGGGAGCTATGGCCATGAAGAAGCGTGAGTTTAGCAACTTGCGCCAAGGAGGACAGACAGTTGGCAAGATGTAGATGATTTGATAAGCTAGCACGTTATGCCCCGGATAGCGTTGCTACGGATGCAACTAAGCGGAGAAGTTTCTAGAAGGACTGAATGATGAGCTGAGCATGCAGTTGATGGTAGCCACTTTTAATAACTACCGAGTTAGTAGATTGTGCTCTCATGATTGAAGGGAAGCAAAGCAGATTGACAATCGCAAGAGGAAGTATGGACAGGGAAGAATAACTCGAGCTCAGTGAAACTTCGCTTTACCCCAAAGCCGGAGGACAATTTCAGCATACCCATGGAGGAGGTAGCTCACACAACCATAATGGCACCAAGAATGGGAACGGGAATGGAGGAAGCAATGGATGTAACCGCACCAACCTGTCAACACCATCCAAGGTAGACCTGAGCCACATCACTTGCTTTAAGTGCCGCAAGACTGGGCATTATGCAAACGATTGTCCAGAAGGCCAGAATGGAAATGGCAATGGAAGCTCAGGAAAGAAGCCGAATCCTTTCAACAAAGGACAAGTGAACCACGTTACAGTGGAGGAGGTTGAAGCTCAGCCAGATGCAGTAATAGGTAAGTTTTTGGTTAAGTCATTTACTGCAGTTGTTCCTTTTGATACTAGTGCATCACATTCATTCATATCAAGGGGATTTGCGGATAAGTTTAGCCTACCCACTAGAAATCTTAAGACACCCATGCTAGTAAGCTCACTGGGAGCGGAGTATATGGCCAGTCAAGGATGTTTTCAAGTGCCATTAAGTATAGGGAGGCACGTTTTCCCAACTGATTTAATCATATTGGAATCCCAAGGTTTGGATGTAATTTTTGGTATGGATTGGTTGTTGATGTATGGAGGAAACATCGATTGCGCCAGTAAGACAATTTTGCTTACCACCCCAGAAGGAAGGAGAATAAAGTATGTATCACGGCATGAGCCGAGGAGAACACATGTAAATTCCTTATCAGGAGTTGTGCAGGAAAGTACCAGTGGTAAGGGATTACCCGGACGTGTTTTCGGAAGAGTTGCCAGGCATGCCACCGGATAGAGACATAGAGTTTCTGATTGAACTAATGCCGTGCCTTTGGGCGATATCTAAGAGACCATATAGGATGCCAGCCCAAGATTTGGAGGAAATTAAGAAGCGAATTAAGGAGTTACTGGATAAAGGTTTTATTCGCCCAAGTTCTTCGCCTTGGGGATCACCAGTACTTCTAGTGGAGAAAAAGGATGGATCATTAAGAATGGTTGTTGATTATCGAGGATTGAATGAAGTGACCATTAAGAACAAATACCCGTTGCCGATGATCAATGACTTGTTTGACCAATTGCAAGGAGCTAAGGTGTTTTCCAAGATCGATTTGCGATCAGGGTACCATCAGTTGAAGATTCGAGAGCAGGATATACCTAAGACGGCTTTTACCACAGTGCACGGGCTGTATGAGTACACCGTTATGTCATTTGGTCCGACTAACGACCTGCCTATTTTATGAACATGATGAACAAAGTGTTTATGGAGTTCTTGGATAAGTTCGTCGTGGTGTTCATTGATGATATTTTGGTTTACTCGAAGAATGAAGAGGAACATAAGGAGCATTTGCGTTTGGTACTCGAAAAGCTCAGAGAACATCAGTTGTATGCCAAGTTTCGCAAGTGTGAGTTTTGGTTGAAGGAAGTTGGGTTTCTTGGACATGTTATATCCGGAGAAGGTATAGCGAGTAGACCCCACTAAAGTTGTCACTTTGTAACAAACTGGGAAGCGCCAACAACAGTTGGAGAGATCCGGAGTTTCCTTGGGCTAGCAGGATACTACCGGAGATTCATTGAGAATTTCTCAAGGATTGCGAAGCCTATGACAGAATTATTAAAGAAGGATACCAAGTTCTTTTGGACCGAGGAGTGTGAAGCTAGTTTCCAAGAGTTGAAGAAACGTTTGGTTACCTCACCCGGTGTTAATTACGCGGATCGGACCAAGGATTACGAGGTATATTGCGGCGCTTCACGTCGGGGACTTGGAGCAGTGCTTATGCGGGGAGGGAGAGTTGTTTCGTATGCTTCACGACAGCTTAAGCCTCATGAGCTAAATTATGCTACGCATGATTTGGAGTTAGCAGCCTTAGTGCATGCGTTGAAGACATGGAGACATTTCCTCATTGGAAATCATTGTGAGGTGTATACGGATCACAAGAGTTTGAAGTACATCTTCACGCAGAAGGAGCTAAATCTCAGGCAAAGGAGATGGTTGGAACTCATCAAAGATTATGATATGAGATTGCATTATCACCCCGGAAAGGCTAACGTTGTAGCAGACGCGTTGAGCCGTAAGAGTCACGTCAACACACTAATGACGGGAGAAATACCAAAGGAGTTAGCCGAGGATCTTAGAGAGCTATGTTTGGAAATAGTTCCGAGGCTATGTAGCAGCATTGGAGATTCATCAACTTTGATGGATAAGATCGGGGAAGCTCGGAAGACCGACAAAGAGATTGCCTCTATAAAGGAGAAAATGAGCGAAGGAAAGGCTAAGGGATTTCGTGAGGATGAGCAAGATACCTTATGGTTTGAAGACCGTGTTTATGTGCCCAATGACCCGGAGATCAGGAAGTTGATTCTACAATAGGCACATGATTCACCATATTCGATTCACCCAGGAAATACCAAGATGTATTTGGATTTGAAGAATACTTTCTGGTGGACCGGAATGAAGAAGGATATTGCAGAGTACGTAGCAGTTTGTGATGTATGTCAGAGGGTGAAGGCAGAACATCAGAAGCCAGCAGGATTGTTACAGCCATTGCCTATACCCGAATGGAAGTGGGATAAACTAGGTATGGATTTCATCACGGGATTACCCAGGACTCGTTCAGGCTATGACTCGATTTGGGTTATAGTCGATCGTTTGACGAAGGTAGCTCATTTCATTCCAATAAAGACTACCTACAAAGGTGCAAAATTGGCTAAGATATACATGACAAGGATTGTATGTTTGCATGGAGTTCCGAGGAGTATCGTATCGAGATAGAGGAACCCAATTCACCTCAAAATTCCGGGAAGCGGTTAACGAAACTTTGCGAACCAGGTGGAGTTTAGCACGACTTTCCATCCATGCACGGATGGACAAACCGAGAGAGGCAACCAGATTTTGGAGGATATGCTTAGAGCTTGTGCTTTGGATTATGGATCAAGTTGGGATGACAACTTGCCATATGCGGAGTTTTCTTACAACAACGATTATCAATCCGGTTTGAATATGGCCCCTTCAAGCCTTATGCGGAAGGAGGTGCAGGACCCGTTGTTGTGGGATGAAGTTGAGACCGCCAGTTGTTTGGACCGGATTTGATTAAGGAGTGCGAGCGAAAGTAAAGTTGATTCGCGATAGGCTCAAGGCAGCCCAATCGAGACAGAAAAGTTATGCGGATTCAAAATGCAAGGAGACAGAATATGAAGTCGGAGACAGAGTTTATCTTCGAGTATCGCCGCTTCGAGGAGTTAAGCGTTTTGGAGTTAAGGGAAAACTAGCACCTCGATTTGTAGGACCTTATCATGTTTTGGAACGCATGGGAGAAGTTGCGTACAAGTTGGAACTACCCGAAGGATTGTCAGGAGTCCATGATGTGTTTCATGTTTCTCAGTTGAAGAAGTGTCACGCAGAAATGGCCGATATACCACTGAGAGATCTTGTACACCGGAAGCAATTCAGTTGAATGATGATTTGACCTACGAGGAGAAACCAGTTAAGATATTGGAGTATGCCAGCAGAGTCACCCGCAGCAAGGTCATTAAGTTTTGCAAGGTTCAGTGGAGCCACCACACAGAGGATGAAGCCACTTGGGAGCGAGAGGAAGATTTGCTTAAGAACCACCCTCACCTATTTTCTAGCCAACCCGAATCTCAAGGGCGAGATTCATCTTAAGGGGGTAGGTTTGTAACATCCCAAATTTTCAATTTGGAATGTTATACATAGAGCATCATTGCATATCATATTTTTCATTGCATTTTGCTCGATCCTAGAAATTCTACACAACTCAAGGACCCACGGAGAGAGTTGGGGATTTCGTTATTTTCATATTTGAGTTTTCTCAAATTTTGAAAATAGGATCATTGATTTTAATTATTTTATCTTCAATTATTTCTACTATCAAAATATGAGAGAGGGAATAAAATGACTTTCCCAAAATAAAGAAATAATGAAGATTTAATAATAAAATCAAATAATATTTTATTTTGGAGTTTTCGCCTTTTTATTTGAATTTAGAAAAATGCGTGTTTTTCAAAATTGCATTTAGGCCCCAAATAAATGTTCATTAAATCCGGCTTGATTTTAGAAGCCGGGGAAAATTTATTTCGGGATTTTTGGAGTCCGTTTAGTACTTCTTTTTATATTTTTTATGCGCATAATTTTTTTTAAAAAAACGATCCGCCTTTATCAGTACCAGCGGGACTCCGGGCGCCTTTTATAAGCGACCCAGCCCAGCCCACTAACTCCGCCCTTGAAACCCTAGCCCATGCCGTGCCGCCGCCATGCGTGACCATTACCGAGGTTCGCCGCCTCGTTTTTCGCGCCTATTTTTTATAAAAACCGAGCTGTTTTTCTTTGGTTTTTTTTTCCGGTTTTTTTCATTTTTTTTATTTTCGTTTTTTTATTAGTTTCGGTTTTTTCGGTTTAGGCTAATTAGCGGACGTTCGTCTGTTAGTTCGTTTAAACGAACGAGTTCGTCAGATTAGTTTAGTTAACGAACGTTCGTTCGTTAACCCGTTCGTCGTTTTTCTTTTTCTCGGATTTAATCCGCGATTTTTCTGATCGCGATTCCAGATCCGATTTTCGTTTTAGTATAACTTTTCGCTCGTTTATCGGAATCAGGCGATTCAAGCGCCTAGAGTTTTGTCTCGAAACCCTCTTTCCGAATAATCTACTCACAGATATGCTCTGTCCCCAATCTCATAGGTTACCTCCTTGCGTTTTGTGTCTGCATTACTCTTCTGCCTGGACTGAGCGATCTTCAGTCTATCTCGAATCAGCTTGACCTTCTCCTCCGACTCTTTGATCAAATCTGGTCCAAACAACTGTCGGTCTCCTACCTCATCCCACATCAGTGGTGTTCTGCTTCTGAGTCCATACAGAGCTTCGAACGGTGCCATCTTCAAACTAGCCTGGTAGCTATTGTTGTATGAGAAATCTGTGTAAGGCAAATAGTGATCCCAACTAGATCCATAATCTAGCGCACAGGCTCTCAACATGTCCTCCAGAATCTGGTTGACTCTCTCTATCTATCCATCTGTCTGTGGGTGAAATGTTGTACTGAACTCCAATCTTGTTCCCAAGGTCTGGTGTAACTGATGCCAAAACTTTGAAGTAAACTGTGTTCCTCTATCTGATACGATGGTCCTCGGAACTCCATGCAAACATACCATCCTGGACATATATGTCTGTAACATCCCAAATTTTCAATTTGGAATGTTATACATAGAGCATCATTGCATATCATATTTTTCATTGCATTTTTGCTCGATCCTAGAAATTCTACACAACTCAAGGACCCAAGGAGAGAGTTGGGGATTTCGTTATTTTCATATTTGAGTTTTCTCAAATTTTGAAAATAGGATCATTGATTTTAATTATTTTATCTTCAACTATTTCTACTGTCAAAATATGAGAGAGGGAATAAAATGACTCTCCCAAAATAAAGAAATAATGAAGATTTAATAATAAAATCAAATAAGATTTTATTTTGGAGTTTTCGCCTTTTATTTGAATTTAGGGAAAATGGCGTTTTCAAAATTGCATTTAGGCCCCAAATAAATGTTCATTAAATCCGCTTGATTTTAGAAGCCGGGAAAATTTATTTCGGGATTTTTGGAGTCCGTTTAGTACTTCTTTTTATTTTTTCTGCTGCGTAATTTGTTTAAAAGAACGAATCACTTTATCGGCATCACCAGCGGGACTCCGCTGGGCGCTTTTATAAGCGCAGCCACTACGCCTCAGCCCACCCCAATGACCCGCCCGCCGAAACCCTAGCTGGCCACGCCACAGCCGCCGTGACCGCTACCGAGATTCGCCGCCTTGCTTTTCCTTTCCGGTTTTTTTATAAAAACCGAGCGGTTTTTCTTCGGTATTTTTTCGGTTTTTTCGGTTTTTTTTATTTTCGTTTTTTATTAGTTTCGGTTTTTTTCGGTTTAGGCTAATTAGCGGACGTTCGTCCGTTAGTTCGTTTAAACGAACGAGTTCGTCAGATTAGTTTAGTTAACGAACGTTCGTTCGTTAACCCGTTAAATCATTTTCTTTTTCTCGGATTTAATCCGCGATTTTTCTGATCGCGACTCCAGATCCGATTTTCGTTTTAGTATAACTTTTCGCTCGTTTATCGGAATCAGGCGATTCAAGCGCCTAGAGTTTTGTCTCGAAACCCTCTTTCCGAATAATCTACTTAAACAAGTTTTTGCTTATGTAAAATTTGACTTAGATCCAGATTAGCAAAACGAAGTTGTTTTCTTCCGCCGTTTGACTTTCGTTGCTTCGTTTGATTTGATTCTCTTTGCAAACCAGAGTTCTTAAGTTGAACTATCTGGTTAGATCTATTTGAGTTTTACCTGTGCATTAGATGAGTATATATTGTATGCTTGTTTGTTTATGCGTGATAGATTACGGAGTGCGCTACTTTGTTACTTCGAGTCTCTAGATTTTGCGGATCATCAACAAGGCAAATAACACTTTGATCATACCCCTTCTCATACCCAGTTTTTATGCATTAGATCTATCCTCCAACATTGCATGATTAGGATCTAAATTAAATTGTGGGTTATGGGAAGTAGATGAGGTAGTACCTATTTCCTGTTTTATTATCAAACCTTTGGGAGTTACCTCTACGTTTGCTTATTATGCCATGCTATGCTAGTAGACGTGGATTGGGTGAGTGTATCCATGACAGATGTGAGAGTGTTAATTAATGGTTTATTTAAGGTGGCAACTTAAACACACATCTGGGTGGATTGAGGCACCTGGTTTCTATCAGGACTTGCCTGTTTTTCTTCGGACCGCCACCCAGGCTCAAAGGAATCATGAGATTATTCAAACTAGAAACTTCCGAGTGCAGCCACAAGCCATTATGGGCTCTGGCATAGTTGATTAAGTTGTGCGAACTCTTACGGGTAGACTAGCAGATGTAGGGGAAAGTAGGTGTACCGGTCTACACACAAGTAAGGTGCTAGTGCTTCTGAAAAACTATGTCTCGGTCATCCGTTTCTCGAACACCATGTAGTGCGAGAAATCAAACGGAGGCGATCGAGTCTTGTGGCAAAAAGTGCGCAAACCTCTGCAGAGTGTATAAACTAATCATGGTTAGCCGTGTCCCCGGTTATGGACATCTTGAGTATCTAGTACTTGGATATCATGTGAATCTCATCATGTTACTTCTAAGTTAATATTGTTGGGTTTGTTAATGAGTACTTTTAATTGGGATTGAGAATGCTGTCAACCATTCTCAATGTTTAACAACCACCATGATAGTTAAATAAATTTATTCCTTTGAAGTAGGGAAAATTGGCTTTATGCAAAAACTGTAACCATAGAGCTTTCCACCAGCCATATATGCATGTAGTATAGGCTATTCATTCCATTATGCTCTATGTGTTACATTGCCAGCATATTGTTGGACTCGCTTATTCTTCCAAGCCTTCCGCTGTTATCGTTATTAGATGGCCTTAAGCCATATTTATTTTATTAAGTTCTCTCTTGAGATATTCGATTGTAATAAGTGTGTGATTGCTACTCCGTTATAAATCTTTCGAGTACTGTGTGGTGTCAGCATTACTGATCCAGGGATGACACTGAGCACAGAGATCAGACTGTTTGAGGTCTGGTCGCTACAATATCTTGGCCAACTTTACACTTGTATAAGTTGTTTTCACTGGGATGAAGTGAGCCACTTTGGTCAAGCGATCCAGTACTACCCATATTGAATCATATCTCGCCTTGGTCCTGGGCAATCCGGTGATAAAATCCATGCCAAGTTTTTCCCACTCCCATTCGGGTATCGGCATAAATTTGTAATAATCATGCGGCTTCACGATGCTCTGCCTTCACTCTCTGACATACATCACATACAGCTACATACTCAGCAATATCCTTCTTCATACCCGTCCACCAGAAATGCTCTTTCAAATCCAAATACATCTTGGTGTTTCCGGGGTGTATCGATTATGGTGAGTCATGAGCCTCCTGAAGTATTAACTTCCTGATCTCTGGGTTATTAGGCACATAAACTCGGTCCTCATACCATAAGGTATCGTGCTCATCTTCGCGAAAACCTTTGGCCTTTCCTTTGCTCATCTTCTCCTTTATCTCAGCAATCTCTTTGTCTTCCTTCTGAGCTTCTCGAATCTTGTCCAACAATGTAGACTGAACTTCCATTGTTGCAATGAAACCTCTTGGAACAATCTCCAACCGAAGTTCCATGATATCTTGACTAACTCCTTCAAAGAATCCCTTACTTTCAAGGATATTAGCGTAACTCTTCCGGCTCAAAGCGCCTGCTACGACATTGGCGTTTCCTGGATGATAGTGCAGCTTCATGTCATAATCCTTTATAAGCTCCAACCATCTCCTCTGCCTAAGGTTCAACTCCTTTTGCATGAAAATGTACTTCAAACTCTTATGATCCGTGTACACATCACAATGGTTCCCAATAAGGTAATGTCTCTAGGTCTTCAATGCATGCACTACGGCTGCTAGCTCCAAATCATGCGTGGCATAGTCCAACTCATGGGGCTTCAGTTGTCGTGATGCTTACGAAACAACCTTTCCATCCTGCATAAGCACACATCCAAGTCCCAAGCGTGAGGCGTCACAATACACTTGAAACTCCTTATGTATATCTGGCAATGTTAGCACTGGGGCTGTAGTCAAACGTTTCTTCAACTCCTAAAAACTTGCCTCGCAATCTTCTGTCCGTTTAAACTTAGTATCCTTCTTCAGCAATTCAGTCATTGGCTTAGCAATCTTGGAAAAATTCTCAATGAATCTCCGATAATATCCTGCGAGTCCAAGAAAACTGCGGATCTCGCCAACTGAAGTGGGTGCCAACCATTCAGTGACTGACTGAACCTTGCTGGGGTCTACTTCTATACCTTTTCCTGATATAACATGTCCAAGGAATCCAACTTCCTTCAACCAAAACTCGCACTTGCTGAATTTGGCGTATAACTGGTGTTCCCTGAGTTTCTCGAGAACTAAACGCAAGTGCTCCTTGTGCTCCTCTTCGTTCTTCGAGTATACCATGATGTCATCAATAAACACCACAACAAACTTGTCCAAATACTCCATGAACACCTTGTTTATCATACTCATGAAATAGGCAGGGGCCTTAGTCAGTAGTAGCAAATACAACAATATAAGGTCTGAACTTATCACAAGCAAATACAACTGCTAAAAATTCATTTTCAGTAGAAGCATAATTTCTCTGGGAACTATCTAGAGTTTTGCTAGCATATTGGATAACATTTAATTTCTTATCAACTCTTTGTCCTAGAACAGCACCTACAGCATAATCACTAGCATCACACATAATTTCAAAGGGTAAATTCCAATCAGGTGGCTGAACAATAGGTGCAGAAATCAAGGCTTTCTTAAATATTTCAAATGCTTCTACACAATAATCATCAAAGACACAAGGAACACCTTTTTGTAAGAGATTAGTCACAGGCCTAGAATTTTTTGAGAAGTCTTTAATGAACCTCCTATAGAAACCGGCATGGCCAAGGAAACTTCTTATACCTTTGATGTCCTTAGGACACGGCATCTTTTCAATAGCATCAACTTTAGCTTTATCAACTTCATACCTCTTTCAGAAATTTTATGCCCCAAGACAATACCTTCATTAACCATAAAGTGGCACTTCTCCCAATTCAACACAAGATTAGTTTCTTCACATCTCTGCAATACTTGATCAAGGTTGATCAAGAAATCGTCAAAAGAAGTTCCATACACGGAGAAATCAACCATGAAAACCTCAACAATCTTTTCACAAAAGTCAGAAAATTTAGCAGTCATACATCTTTGAAAGGTAGCAAGTGCATTACATAAATCAAAAGGCATATGTCTATAAGCAAAGGTACCGAAAGGGCAAGTAAAAGTGGTCTTTTCCTGATCCTCTTTTGACACAGGTATTTGAGAGAAACCAGAATAACCGTTTAGAAAGCAAAAATGTGTATGTTTGGATAATCTTTCTAGCATTTGATCAATAAAAGGTAAAGGGTAATGATCCTTTCTAGTAGCTTTATTTAATTTGCGGAAGTCAATTACCATCCTATAACCTGTAAAAAAATTGTGGGATCAATTCATCTTTATCATTGGGAACAACAGTAATACCTCCCTTCTTAGGGACACAATGGACAGGACTTGCCC
Source organism: Aegilops bicornis (assembly GCA_021605145.1). Classification (NCBI taxonomy): domain Eukaryota; kingdom Viridiplantae; phylum Streptophyta; class Magnoliopsida; order Poales; family Poaceae; genus Aegilops; species Aegilops bicornis. The sequence goes on along the minus strand of CM038669.1, from coordinate 199,875,960 downwards.
ACTGACTATCAGTAATGGGATAAATTATACCTGCCTCAAGAAGCTTTAGTATTTCATTTCTTAGCACTTCTTTCATCTTAGGATTTAACTGTCGTTGGTGATCAATAACTGGTTTAGCGTCTTTCTCCAATTTTATTTTGTGTTGGCATAGAGTGGGACTAATGCCCTTAAGATCATCAAGAGTATATCTAATAGCAGACGATGCTTCTTGTAGTTTTCAATAATTTCTCTTCTTCACCTTTCTGAAAGGTTAGCACTAATAATAATAGGATATATCTTCTTTTCATCAAGATAAGCATGTTTAAGAGTATCAGGTAATGGTTTAAGCTCAAACACGGGATCACCCTTGGGTGGAGGAGGATCCCCTAAAATTTCAACAGGCAAGTTTTGTTTCAAAATAGGTCCATACTTCATCTATTTCCCATCTTTCATTCATAAACATATCATTTTCATGGTCTAGCAAATATTGTTCTAAAGGATCATTAGGAGGCACGACAATAGAAGCAAGACCAATAATTTCATCTTTACTAGGCAATTCTTTATCATGGGGTTGTCTACAAAATTTAGCAAGATTAAAATCATGAGACATATCCCCTAAACCAATAGTAACAATATCATTTTCGTAGTCTATCTTAGCATTAACAGTATTCAAGAAGGGTCTACCAAATATAATGGGACAAAAGTCATCTTATGGGGAACCGAGAACAAGAAAATCAGTAGGATATTTCACTTTCCCACACAAGACTTCATCATCTCTAACAATCCCAATTGGTGAAATAGTATCTCTATTGGCAAGCTTAATTGTAACATCAATATCTTCTATCTCAGCAGGTGCAATATCATGCATAATTTCTTCATATAAGGAATGAGGTATTGTGCTTGCACTAGAACCCATATCACATAAGCCATGATAGCAATGATCTCCTATTTTAACAAAAACAACAGGCATGCCTACAACAGGTCTATGTTTCTTTTTAGTATCGGGTCTAGCAATTCTAGTAGCTTCTTTACAAAAGTAAATAACATGCCCATCAATATTATCGACCAAGAGATCTTTAACCATAGCAATACTAGGTTCAACTTTAATTTTCTCAGGGGGTGTAGGTGTTATAGCATTACTCTTCCGAACCACAGTTGAAGCTTTAGCATGATCCTTTATTATAACAGGGAAAGGTGGTTTCTCAATATAAGCGGTAGGAACAATAAGATCAACATTATAAGTGATAGTCTTTTCTTCAACTTTAATAGGTTCAACTACTTTTACTTCAATGGGAGGATGATATTTAAACCACTTCTCCTTAGGGAGGTCAACATGAGTAGCAAATGATTCATAGAAAGAAGCTACTATCTCAGAGTCATGTCCATATTTAGTGCTAAATTCACGAAAAGTACCGGTATCCATAAAAGATTTAACACAATAAAACTTAGGTGTTATACCTCACTCCTTACCTTCGTCGAGTTCCCAATCTTCAGAGTTGCGTTTAATTATTACCAATAAATCGCATTTCAATTCAATAGTCTTCATCATCAAAGAACCAATACAAGAAGTATCGAGCATGGAGCAATTATTGAGAGAAAGCCGAGCATAAAAAATTTGAATAATAATTTCTCTTGGGAGCTCATGATTGGGGCATGAATATAACATTGAATTAAGCCTCCCCCAAGCTTGAGTGATACTTTCTCCTTCGCGAGGCCAAAAATTATATATATAATTACGATCATGATGAACCAGATGCATAGGGTAAAACTTCTGTTGAAATTGCAATTTCAATCGGTTGTACTTCCATAATCCAATATCATCACATAGCCTAAGCCATGTCAATGCCTTTCCCTTCAAAGATAAAGGGAAGACCTTCTTCTTGATAACATCCTCGGGCATACCTACAAGCTTAAATAATCCACAAACTTCATCCACACAGATTAGGTGCATATCGGGATGTAATGTTCCATCTCCTGTAAAAGGATTAGCTAGCAGTTTCTCTATCATACCCAAAGGAATTTCAAAGTAAACATTTTAAGTAGGTTTGGTAGGTTGAGTAGCAACACTTTGCTCTACTGGTCGGGCTGAAGATACCCTGAACAAGCCCCTCAAAGGAATATTTTCCATAGTAACAAGTGACAGTAAATTTCAGCACACTATATAAATTTTTCCTTACCAAATTCCACCTACCAAAGGCGCTTGACTCCCCGGCAACGGCGCCAGAAAAGAGTCTTGATGACCCACAAGTATAGGGGATCTATTGTAGTCCTTTCGATAAGTAAGAGTGTCGAACCCAACGAGGAGCAGAAGGAAATGACAAGCAGTTTTCAAGAAGGTATTCTCTTGCAAACCTTTGGAACTATCGGTAATAGATAGTTTTGTGATAAGGTAATTTGTAACGGGTAACAAGTAACAAAAGTAAACAAGGTGCAGCAAGGTGGCCCAATCCTTTTTGTAGCAAAGGACAAGCCTGGACAAACTCTTATATAAAGGAAAGCGCTCCCGAGGACACATGGGAATTATCGTCAAGCTAGTTTTCATCATGCTCATATGATTCGCGTTCGTTACTTTGATAATTTGATATGTGGGTGGACCGGTGCTTGGGTACTGCCCTTCCCTGGACAAGCATCCCACTTATGATTAATCCCCTTCGCAAGCATCCGCTACTGCAAAATAAGAATTAAGGTAAATCTAACGATAGCATGAAACATATGGATCCAAATCAGCCCCATACAAAGCAACGCATAAACTAGGGTTTAATCTTCTGTCACTCTAGCAACCCATCATCTACTTATTACTTCCAAATGCCTTCCCCTAGGCCCAAACAATGGTGAAGTGTCATGTAGTCGATGTTCACATAACACCACTAGAGGAAAGACAACATACATCTCATCAAAATATCGAACGAATACCAAATTCACATGACTAATTATAACAAGACTTCTCCTATGGCCTCAGGAACAAACGTAACTACTCACAAATCATATTCATGTTCATAATCAGAGGGGTACTAATGTGCATAAAGGATCTGAACATATAATATTCCACCGAATAAACCAACTAGCATCAACTACAAGGAGTAATCAACACTACTAGCAACCCACAGGTACCAATCTGAGGTTATGAGACAAAGATCGGATACAAGAGATGAACTAGGGTTTGAGAGGAGATGGTGCTGGTGAAGATGTTGATGGAGATTGGCCCCCTCTCGATGAGAGGATCGATGGTGACGATTCCCCCTCCCGGAGTGATGTTTCCCCAGCAGAACAGCTCCGCCGGAGCCATAGATTGGTTTCGCCGGGTTCCGCCTCGAGACGGCAGCGCTTTGTCCCGAAAGCTTCCTTCTTTTTTTTCAGGGAAAAAGACACCTTATATCAGAAGATGGGCATAGGGGGGCTTCCAGGTGGCCCACGAGGCAGGGGGCGCGCCCAGGGGGGTAGGGCGCGCCCTCCACCCTCGTGGATAGTGGGTGGCCCTCCTCTGGTGCTTCCTTCGCCCAATATTTTTAATATATTCCAAAACTGACTTTCGTGGAGTTTCAGGACTTTTAGAGTTGTGCAGAATAGGTCTCTAATATTTGCTCCTTTCGCAACCCAGAATTCCAGCTGCCGGCATTCTCACTCTTCATGTAAACCTTGTAAAATAAGAGAGAATAGGCATAAGTATTGTGCCATAATGTGTAATAACAGCCCATAATGCAATAAATATCGATATAAAAGCATGATGCAAAATGGACGTCTCAACTCCCCCAAGCTTAGACCTCGCTTGTCCTCAAGCGGAAGCCGATATCGAAAAATATGTCCACATGTTTAGAGATAGATGTGTCGATAAAATAAAATACAGACATGAGGGCATCATGATCATTCTTAGAATAGCAACATATATATATTGTCATATGATTTCTTATGCTAAAGTAACAATCTATTCACAATGTAAAGTATGAATCAGAAACTTCATTGAAAAACTAGCAAACTATAATCTCAGTCATTGAAGCAATTGCAATTTATCATAACATCGGAAAGAGTCAATATAAGAGCTTTTGAGCAAGTCCACATACTCAACTATCATTTAGTCTTTCACAATTGCTAACACTCACGCAATACTTATGGGTATGAAGTTTTAATCGGACACAGAAAGATAGGGGCTTATAGTTTTGCCTCCCAACCTTTTACCTTAAGGGTAACGTCAACAATAATGCTTTATGAAAACCCACATCCAATTGGATATATATATATCAGGATCTTTCCAACACATAGTGCTTGCCAAAGGATAAAATATAAAAAGGAAAGGTGAAGATCACCATGAATCTTGTATAAGGTATAAGATAAATAAAATATAGGCCCTTCATAGAGGGAAGCAGAGGTTGTCATGTGCTTTTATGGTTGGATGCACAAAATCTTAATGCAAAAGAACGTCACTTTATATTGCCACTTGTGATAGGGACCTTTATTATGCAGTCCGTCGCTTTTATTTCTTCCATATCACAAGCTCGTATAAACCTTATTTTCTCCACACTAATAGATCATACATATTTGGAAAGCAATTTTTATTGCTTGTAGCAATGACAACTTACTTGAAGGATCTTACTCAATCCATAGGTAGATATGGTGGACCCTCATGGGAAAACTAGGTTTAATGATATTTGGAAGCACATATAGTATCTCTACTTGGTGCAAAGAATTTGGCTAGCATGAGGGGGAAAAGCAAGCTCAACATGTTGGATGATCCATGACAATATAATTTATTTCGGATATAAGAAAACATAACCCATTACATTGTCTTCCTTGTCCAACATCAACTTTTTAGCATGTCATATTTTAATGAGTGCTCACAGTCATAACAGATGTCCAAGAGTATATTTATATGTGAAAACCTCTCTTTCTTTATTACTTCCTATTAATTGCAACGATGACCAAAACTATGTTTGTCAGCTCTCAACAAGTTTTGTTCATCATACTCTTTATATGTGAGTCATTACTCTCCATAAGATCAATATGATCTCTTTATTTCTTTTTGTTCTTTCTCTCTTTTTTTCTTTTTATTACTCCCTCAAGATCATAGCAAGATAACCAAGCCCTCGACTCAAGACTAATCTTTATTATATACTCCCTCCGTTCCTTGATATAGGGTGTATAGATTTTTGAGAAAAAACCCGAAATATAAGGTGTATTGCGTTGCACCACTCGTTTGGATAATTTTTTTAGGGATTTGATTACATTTCCTTATATTAGGCAACCTCCCCTATTTTCTCATGCCAATTAGTCACGTGTAATCTCGCCCAAAACTTGTGAAATTTTTCCTCCATATGCGTTCTTTAATTTCCGTGCCAAAAACTATACACCCTATATATAGGAACAGAGGGAGTATAGCTCAAGGACTCGATTACATAGATAAGGATCAACAAAAAAACTATAACCTAGATCATACTAAACTTTATTCTATAGATCAAGATATAACCAAAAGGATCGAACTAAGAAAAAGGGTAAGGATAGAAGTGCGATGGTGATACGATACTGGGGCACCACCCCCAAGCTTGGTAGTTGCCAAGGCGAGTGCCCATACCCATGTGTTTATGTCTCTTTCTTCGGAGGTGGTGATGATGGAGTTGTTGATGAAGTCGTGTCACACATTGACTGTAGGATATTCTCCAATTTGCGAATAATTCCCTTGAGTGCGGTGATGTATTCTTGCAACAAAATATTTTCACGAGTGAGATACTTGTTTTGCAATCTTAACTATTTCAATCATCTTGAAAGCTTCTATTTCAGTAGGGGTAAGATGGTTATAGTAAGGTTGAAGGATGTCTTCTTCTTCTGCTGCCGGAGCTTGATCCTCCATGGCCTTCTTGATCCTATCACCCTTGTTTATCTCCCCAAGTTCTTCTCTCTTCATCTCTATCTTCATTAGCCAAGCATCGTCGCTCGCGTTGTTGGAGGAGGGGGACGACATGATGCCTGGCCTTGAAACTCTGGCAGAAAACAGCTCGGAACAAAAACAGGAGATATTTGCGTGGTACGGTGGTTAAAACCTTCGGGAGATTATATAGTGAATTTTCACCGACCAAAAGAAGTATCATGCAAGAAAACGGAGTCCGGAGGGCACACGAGGTGCCCACGAGGCAGGGGGCATGCCCTCCACCCTCGTGGATGACTCGTGTCCCTTTCGGACTACTTCTTATTTTCCTATTTTCTTGAATATTTTCCAAAACAGAGAAAAATTGCTATTATAATAGTTTTGGAGTCGTTTTACTTACTCTACCACATACCTATTCCTTTTCGGAGTCTGAAACATTCTGGAAAGTGTCCCTTATGTACTCCTCCAGGGTTACTGTATCAATAACATTGGTTTCAACATTTATGGGATTACCAGAGATATAATGTTTGATTCTTTGACCATTCACCACCTTCAGATTTGTGCCTTTGAAATTGTTGATTTTTATGGCATAGGAACGATAGACCTCCTCGATAATGAAAGGACCTTCCCATTTAGAGAGGAGTTTTCCTGCAAAAAGTCTTAAACAAGAGTTGTATAACAAAACATAATCACCTACATTAAACTCACGCTTTTGTATCCTTTTGTCATGCCATCTTTTAACTTTTTATTTAAACAGTTTGACATTTTCATAGGCCTGGGTTCTCCACTCATCAAGTGAGCTAATGTCAAATAGTCTCTTCTCACTGACAAGTTTCAAATAAAAATTTAGCTCTTTAATGGCCCAATATGCCTTATGTTCTAGTTCGAGAGGTAAGTTACATACTTTTCCATAAACCATTTTATACGAAGACATACCCATAGGATTTTTATATGCAGTTCTATAGGCCCATAATGCATCATCAAGTTTCTTGGACCAATTCTTTCTAGATCTATTAACAGTCTTTTGCAAAATTAATTTAATCTCCCTATTACTCAGTTCTACTTCACCACTAGACTGTGGGTGGTATGGAGATGCAATTCTATGATTAACATCATACTTAGCAAGCATTTTATGAAAAGCACCATGAATAAAATGTGAACCACCATCAGTCATTAAGTATCTAGGGACTCCAAACCTCAGAAAAATAACTTCTTTAAGCATCTTAATAGAGGTGTTATGATCAGCACTACTAGTTGGAATAGCTTCTACCTACTTAGTAACTTAATCAACAGCAACTAAAATATTTGTATACCCATTAGAGGAAGGAAACGGTCCCATATAATCAAATCCCCAAACATCAAATAGTTCAATAACAAGTGAATTGTTCATAGGCATTTCTTGACGTCTACTAAATATTACCAATTCTTTGACATTCGTCATAAGACAAGACAAACTTACGGGCATCTTTGAAAAGAGTAGGCCAATAAAAACCGGATTGCAATACCTTATGTGCAGTTCTATCTCCAGCGTGGTGTCCTCCATAAGCCTCAGAGTGACACTTGCGTAGGATCTGTTCATGTTCATGCTCAGGTACACAACGTCTAATAACACCATCTACTCCTTCTATATAAAGGTGCATGTCATCCCAGAAGTAATGTCTTAAATCATAGAAAAACATTTTCTTTTGCTGGTATGTGAAACTAGGTGGTATAAATTTAGCAACAACGTAATTAGCATAGTCACCATACCATGGAGCAGTACGAGATGCATTTATGGCAGCTAATTGTTCATCAGGAAAGCTATCATCAATAGGTAGTGGGTCATCGAGAACTTTCTCTAACCTAGATAAGTTATGCGCAGCAGGGGTTCTCAGCTCCCTTTCTATCAACAATATGCAAATCAAATTGTTGTAGCAAGAGAACCCATCTAATAAGTCTAGGTTTAGCATCTTTCTTTTCCAGAAGATATTTAATAGCAGCATGATCAGTGTGAACAGTTACTTTAGAATCAACAATATAAGGTCTGAACTTATCATAGGCAAATACAACTGCTAAAAATTCCTTTTCAGTAGTAGCATAATTTCTCTGGGCACTGTCTAGAGTTTTGCTAGCATATTGGATAAGATTTAATTTCTTATCAACTCTTTGTCCTAGAACAACACCTACATCATAATCACTAGCATCACACATAATTTTCAAATGGTAAATTCCAATCAGGTGGCTGAACAATAGGTGAAAAAATCAAGGCTTTCTTAAGTATTTCAAATGCTTCTACACAATCATCATCAAAGACAAAAGGAACTTCTTTTTGTAAGAGATTAGTCAAAGCCTAGAAATTTTTGAGAAGTCTTTAATGAACCTCCTATAGAAACCGACATGACAAAGGAAACTTCTTATACCTTTGATGTCCTTAGGACACGACGTCTTTTCAATAGCATCAACTTTAGCTTTATCAACTTCAATACCTCTTTCAGAAATTTTATGCCCCAAGACAATACCTTCATTAACCATAAAGTGGCACTTCTCCCAATTCAAGACAAGATTAGTTTCTTCACATCCCTGCAAAACTCGATCAAGGTTGCTCAAGCAATCATCAAAATAACTTCCATACACGGAGAAATCGTCCATGAAAACCTCAACAATCTTTTCACAAAAGTCAGAGAATATAGCAGTCATACATCTTTGAAAGGTAGCAGGTGCATTACATAAATCAAAAGGCATACGTCTATAAGCAAAGGTATCGAAAGGACAAGTAAAAGTGGTCTTTTCCTGATCCTCTTCGACTGTGTATTTGAGAGAAACCAGAATAACCGTCTAGAAAGCAAAAATGTGTATGTTTGGATAATCTTTCTAGCATTTGATCAATAAAAGGTAAAGGGTAATGATCCTTTCTAGTAGCTTTATTTAATTTGCAGAAGTCAATTACCATTCTATAACCTATAACAATTCTTTGTGGGATCAATTCGTCTTTATCATTTGGAACAACAGTAATACCTCCCTTCTTAGGGACACAATGGACAGGACTTACCCACTGACTATCAGCAACGGGATAAATTATACCTGCCTCCAGAAGCTTAGGATTTAACCGTCGTTGGTGATCAACAACTGGTTTAGCGTCTTTCTCCAATTTTATTTTGTGCTGGCATAGAGTGGGACTAATGCCCTTAAGATCATCAAGAGTATATCCAATAGCAGACAAAGGTGTTGCTTGAGTTTTCAATAATTTCTCTTCTTCCCGCTTCTGAAAGGTTAGCACTAATAATAACAGGATATATCTTCTTTTCATCAAGATAAGCATATTTAAGAGTATCAGGTAATGGTTTAAGCTCAAACACGGGATCACCCTTGGATGGAGGAGGATCCCCTAAAATTTTAACATGCAAGTTGTGTTTCAAAATAGATCCCTGTTTAAAGAATACTTCACCTATTTCCCTTCTTTCATTCATAAACATATCATTTTCATGGTCTAGCAAATATTGCTCACATTGATATCTTCGTGAGCAAGCAAGTTGGATGCACACCCACTTGGTTTCTTTTGTTGATCTTTCATACATTTATAGCTCTAGTGCATCCGTTGCATGGCAATCCGTACTCACTCACATTGATATCTATTGATGGGCATATCCATAGCCCATTAATATGCCTAGTTGGTGTGAGACCATCTTCCACTTTTTTGTCTTCTCCAAAACCACCATTCAATTCCACCTATAGTGCTATGTCCATGGCTCGCACTCATGTATTGCATGAAAGTTGAAAAAGTTTGAGAATACTAAAGTATGATACAATTGCTTGGCTTGTCATCGGGGTTGTGCATGATTTGAACATTTTGTGTGACGAAGATGGAGCATAGCCAAACTATATGATTTTGTAGGGATGAACTTTCTTTGGCCATGTTATTTTGAGAAGACATGATTACATTGTTAATATGCTTGAAGTATTGTTATTTTTATGTTAATATTAAACTTTTGTCTTGAATCTTTCGGATCTGAACACTCATGCCACAATAAAGAAAATTACATTGATAATTATGTTAGGTAGCATTCCACATCAAAAATTTTGTTTTCATCACTTACCTACTCGAGGACAAGCAGGAATTAAGCTTGGGGATGCTTGATACATCTCCAACGTATCTATAATTTTTTATTGTTCCATGCTATTATATTATCTGTTTCGGATGTTTAATGGGCTTTAATATGCTCTTTTATATTATTTTCGGGACTAACCTATTAACCGGAGGCCTAGTGCCAGTTTCTGTTTTTGCGCCTATTTTAGTGTTTCACAGAAAAGGAATATCAAATGGAATCTAAACGGAATGAAACCTTCGCGATGATCTTTCTTGGACCGAAAGCAATCCAAAAGACTTGGATTTGAAGTCTGGAACGCCATGAGGCGGCCACGAAGCAGGAGGGGGCGCCCGGGGGGTAGGCGCGCCCTCCACCCTCGTGGGCCCCTCGTAGCTCCACCGATGTACTTCTTTCGCCTATATATACTCTTATACCCTAGATCGATCAGGGGGAGCCACAAAACCACTTCTCCACCACTTCAACCTTCTGTACCCATGAGATCCCATCTTGGGGCCTTTTCCGGCGATCTTCCAGAGGGGGAATCGATGATGGAGGGCTTCTACATCAACACCATTGCCTTTCCTATGAAGCGTGAGTAGTTTACCACAGACCTTCGGGTCCATAGTTATTAGCTAGATGGCTTCTTCTCTCTCTCTCTTTGATTCTCAATACAAAGTTCTCGATGCTCTTGGAGATCTATTTGATGTAATACTCTTTTGTGGTGTGTTTGCCGAGATCCGATGAATTGTGGATTTATGAACAAGATTATCTATGAATATTATTTGTCTCTTCTCTGAATTCTTATATGCATGATTTGATATCTTTGCAAGTCTCTTCGAATTATCGGTTTAGTTTGGCCTACTAGATTGATCTTTCTTGCAATGGGAGAAGTGCTTAGTTTTGGGTTCAATCTTGCGGTGTCCATTCCTAGTGACAGTAGGGGCAGCAAGGCATGTATTGTACTGTTGCCATCAAGGATAAAAAGATGGGGTTTATATCATGTTGCTTGAGTTTATCCCTCTACATCATGTCATCTTGCTTAATGCGTTAATCTGTTCTTATGAACTTAATACTCTAGATGCATGCTGGATAGCGGTCGATGTGTCGAGTAATAGTAGTAGATGCAGAATCATTTCAGTCTACTTGACACGGACGTGATGCCTATATTCATGATCATTGCCTTAGATATCTTCATAACTATGCGCTTTTCTATCAATTACTCGGCAGTAATTTATTCACCCATCGTAATACATGCTATCTTGAGAGAAGCCACTAGTGAAACCTATGGCCCCCGGGTCTCTTTCTTATTATATTGCATCTCTTTTATTTACATTGCATCTCATTTACTATTTTGCAATCTTTAGTTTCCAATCTATACAACAAAAATACCAAAAATATTTACTTTACTATCTTTATTAGATCTCACTTTTGCGAGTGACCGTGAAGGGATTGACAACCCCTTTATCGCATTGGTTGCAAGGTTCTTGATTGTTTGTGCAGGTACTAGGTGACTTGTGTGTTGTCTCCTACTAGATTGATACTTTGGTTCTCAAAAAACTAAGGGAAATACTTACACTACTTTGCTGCATCACCCTTTCCTCTTCAAGGGAAAACCAACGCATTCTCAAGAGGTAGCAAGAAGGATTTCTGGCGTCGTTGCCGGGGAGGTTTACGCCAAGTCAAGTCAAGATTTGATCTCCCATTAACTTGCCGATTTTTGGCGCCGTTGCCGGGGAGTTCTACGCCAAGTCAAGATATACCAAGTACCCATCATAAAATCTTCTCCCTCACATTACATTATTTGCCATTTGCCTCTTGTTTTCCTCTCCCCCACTTCTAAAAAGTTTTTCGAAAACCTTTGCCTATTTCTTTGCCCCTCTTCCGTTCGTCCTTCTGTTTGCTCATGTTACCATGTGCCTTCTATTTGCTTGCATGTTCGCTTGCTAAAAATATATTGTTATGGATCCTAATCCTCTTGCTAATATTTTAAAATGATCCAATTATTATGAACCAATTGCTAGTGAGTTTCGTGCACTAGATTATCTTTATGAGGTTTTGCTTGAAATTCGTGAATCTGAAAATTGTGATGAAGTGTTGAAAGAAGAAACTTATGAAGTGATTCACGATAGCTCCTTGAATGAAAAGCATGATTGCAATGATATTATTATAAATTCTATTAATGTCAATTGTGTTAATGATATGCAAAACCCTAAGCTTGGGGATGCTAGTTTTTCTATGTCCACCACTTGTTGCAAGGATCATGATTGGGGTGATTCTTCTTATGATCTTGAAAATTTATTTAAGCCTCATGATGAATATGAGATTGATAATAATGTTTGAAATAACATTGAAAGTGGGTTCGGAAGAGTGTCAACTTTATAACCCACATATTTGGAGAATGTTCAATCTTATGAAGTTTTTGGTAAAAGTGGGTTTGGAGAGGTCATGACTTTAGTTAATGTTAATCCCACTATTTTGGAAGAGTGTGAACTTTGCATACATGTGGATCGTGTTAAGAATATGTTTTGTGATAGCTATATTGTTGATTTTTTTATGATCCTACATGTAATTATTATTAGAGAGGAAAATATGGTTGCAGAAATTTTCATGTTACTAAATTACCTCTCGTTATGTTGAGATTGCTATTGTTTCTTTCCGCTTCCTTGCATATGCTAGTTTTTTCTTACCTTGATAATTTGTTTGCCTATAAGATGCCTATGCATAGGAAGCAAGTTTAGACTTAGATGTGTTGGTCACGTTTTTTAAGATGCTCTCTTTGTGCTTCAAATCTTGTCTTTCATGTGAGCATCATTGAAATTATCACTATCTGGCTAGGGGCGTTAAACGATAGCGCTTGTTGGGGGGCAACCCAATTTTATTTTTGTTCCTTGCTTTTTGATCCTGTTTAGTAATAAATAATTAATCTAGCCTCTGTTTATATGTGCTTTTATGTTTTAATTAGTGTTTGTGCCAAGTGGAACCTGTGGGAAGATTGGGTGAAGTCTTTGCGATCTAGCTGTAAAAAACAGAAACTTTTGCGCTCACGAGATTAGATGCCATTTTTACTAGAGAGTGATTTTAGGTTGATTATTTTTGCATATGATTAATAGACAAATTCCTCACGTCCACCAATTTATTTCAGAATTTTTGGTGTTCCATAAGTATTCGATTAAGTCAGATTACTACAGACTGTTCTGTTTTTGACAGATTCTGTTTTTCGTGTGTTGTTTGCTTATTTTGATGAATATATGAGTAGTATCGGGGGTATGAACCATAAAGAAGTTGTAATACAGTAGTTTTAACACCAATATAAATAAATAATGAGTTCATTACAGTACCTTAAAGTCGTGGTTTATTTCCTTATACTAACGGAGCTCATGAGATTTTCTGTTGAAGTTTTGTGTTGTGAAGTTTTCAAGTTTTTGGGTAAAGATTTGATGGATTTTGGAATAAGGAGTGGCAAGAGCCTAAGCTTGGGGATGCCCAAGGCACCCCAAGGTAAAATTCAAGGACAATCAAAAGCCTAAGCTTGGGGATGCCCCGGAAGGCATCCCCTCTTTCGTCTTCGTCTATCGGTAACTTTACTTGATGCTATATTTTTATTCACCACATGATATGTGTTTTGCCTGGAGCATCTTGTATGATTTGATTATTTGATATTTACTTTACCACAATCATCCTTGCTGTACACACCTTTTGGGAGAGACACGCATGAATCAAAATTTATTAGAATACTCTATGTGCTTCACTTATATCTTTTGAGCTAGATAATTTTGCTCTAGTGCTTAACTGATATCTTTTTAGAGCACGGTGGTGGTTTTATTTTATAGAAATTATTGATTTCTCATGCTTCACTTATATTATTTTGAGAGTCTTTTAGAGCAGCATGGTAATTTGCTTTGGCTATAAAACTAGTCCTAATATGATGGGCATCCAAGATGGGTATAATAAAAACTTTCATAAAATTGCGTTGAATACTATGAGAAGTTTGATGCTTGATGATTGTTTTGAGACATGAGGATGGTGATATTAGATTCATGCTAGTAGATTAATTGTGAATTTGAGAAATACTTGTGTTGAGGTTTGCAAGTCCCGTAGCATGCACGTATGGTAACCGTTGTGTAACAAATTAGAAGCATGAGGTGTTTCTTTGATTGTATTCCTTATGAGTGGCGGTCAGGGACGAGCGATGGTCTTTTCCTACCAATCTATCCCCCTAGGAGCATGCGCGTAGTGCTTGGTTTTGATGACTTGTAGATTTCTGCAATAAGTATGTGAGTTCTTTATGACTAATGTTGAGTCCATGGATTATACGCACTCGCACCCTTCCACCATTGCTAGCCTCTCTAGTACCGCACAACTTTTGTCGGTACCATAAACCCACCATTTACCTTTCTCAAAACAGCTACCATACCTACCTATTATGGCATTTCCATAGCCATTTCGAGATATATTGCCATGCAACTTTCCATCGTCCCGTTTATTATGACACGCTTCATCATTGTCATATTGCTTTGCATGATCATGTAGTTGACATTGTATTTGTGCCAAAGCCACCACTCATAACTTTTTCATACATGTCACTCTAGATTCATTGCACATCCCGGTACACCGCCGGAGGCACTCATATAGATTCATATTTTGTTCTAAGTATCGAGTTGTAATCCTTGAGTTGTAAATAAATAGAAGTGTGATGATCATCATTATTAGAGCATTGTCCCGTGTGAAGAAAAAAAGAGAGGCCATGGAAGCCAATGAAAAAAAGAGTGGCCAAAGAAGCCAAACAAAAAAAAGAGAGAGAAAAGAGAGAAGGGACAATGCGACTATCTTTTTTCCACACTTGTGCTTCAAAGTAGCACCATGATCTTCATGATAGAGAGTCTCTTATTTTGTCACTTTCATATACTAGTGGGAATTTTTCATTATAGAACTTGGCTTTTATATTCCAACGATGGGCTTCCTCAAAATGCCCTAGGTCTTCCTGAGCAAGCAAGTTGGATGCACACCCACTTAGTTTCTTTTGTTGAGCTTTCATACATTTATAGCTATAGTGCATCTGTTGCATGGAAATCCCTACTCACTCACATAGATAACTATTGATGGGCATCTCCATAGCCCATTAATACGCCTAGTTGGTGTGAGACCATCTTCCTCTTTTTTGTCTTCTCCACAACCACCCTTCTATTCCACCTATAGTGTTATGTCCATGGCTCGCGCTCATGTATTGCATGACAGTTGAAAAAGTTTGAGAACACTAAAGTATGAAACAATTGCTTGGCTTATCATCGGGGTTGTGCATGATTTGAACATTTTGTGTGACGAAAATGGAGCATAGCCAAATTATATGATTTTGTATGGGTGAACTTTCTTTGGCCATGTTATTTTGAGAAGACATGATTACTTTGTCAGTATGCTTGAAGTATTATTATTTTTATGTCAATATTAATCTTTTGTCTTGAATCTTCCGGATCTGAACATTCATGCCACAATAAAGAAAATTACATTGATAATTATGTTAGGTAGCATTCCACATCAAAAATTTTGTTTTTATCATTTACCTACTCGAGGACCAACAAGAATTAAGCTTGGGGATGCTTGAAACGTCTCCAACGTATCTATAATTTTTGATTGTTCCGTGCTATTATATTACATGTTTTGGATGTTTAATGGGCCTTAATATGCTCGACCTATTAACCGGAGGCCCAGTGCCAGTTTCTTTTTTTTGCCTATTTTAGTGGTTTGCGGAAAAGGAATACCAAATGGAATTCAAATGGAATGAAACCTTCGCGATGATATTTCTTGGACCGAAAGCAATCCAGAAGACTTGGAGTAGAAGTCTGGAATGCCACGAGGCGGCCACGAGGCAGGAGGGTGCGCCCCCCACCCTCGTGGGCCCCTCGTATCTCCACCGACGTACTTCTTTTTCCTATATATACTCTTATACCCTAGATCGATCAGGGGAGCCACAAAACCACTTTTCCACCGCCACAACCTTCTGTACCCGTGAGATCCCATCTTGGGGCCTTTTCCGGCGATTTGCTAGAGGGGAAATCGATCACGGAGGGCTTCTACATCAACACCATTGCCTCTCCGATGAAGCGTGAGTAGTTTACCATAGACCTTCGGGTCCATAGTTATTAGCTGTATGGCTTCTTCTCTCTCTTTGATTCTCAATACAAAGTTCTCCTCGATGTTCTTGGAGATCTATTTGATGTAATACTCTTTTGCGGTGTGTTTGCCGAGATCCGATGAATTGTGGATTTATAAACAAGATTACCTATGAATATTATTTGGTTCTTCTCCGAATTCTTGTATGCATGATTTGATATCTTTGCAAGTCTCTTCGAATTATTGGTTTAGTTTGGCCTACTAGATTGATCTTTCTTGCAACGGGAGAAGCGCTTAGTTTGGGGTTCAATCTTGCGGTGTCCTTTCCTAGTAACAGTAGGGACATGAAGGCACGTATTGTATTGTTGCCATCAAGGATAAAAATATGGGGTTTATATCATATTGCTTGAGTTTATCCCTCTACATCATGTCATCTTGCTTAATACGTTACTCTGTTCTTATGAACTTAATACTCTAGCTGCATGCTGGATAGCCGTCAATGTGTGGAGTAATAGTAGTAGATGCAGAATTGTTTTGGTCTAGTTGACGCGGACTTGATGCCTATATTCATGATCATTGCCTTAGATATCTTCATAACTATGCGCTTTTCTATCAATTTCTCGGCAGTAATTTGTTCACCCACCGTAATACATGCTATCTTGAGAGAAGCCACTAGTGAAACCTATGGCCCCTGGGTCTCTTTCTTATTATATTGCATCTCTTTTATTTACATCGCATCTCGTTTACTATTTTGCAATCTTTATTTTCCAATCTATACAACAAAAATACCAAATATATTTACTTCACTATCTTTATTAGATCTCACTTTTTCGAGTGACCATGAAGGGATTGACAACCCCTTTATCGCATTGGTTGCAAGGTTCTTGATTGTTTGTGCAGGTACTAGGTGACTTGTGCGTTGTCTCCTACTGGATTGATACCTTGGTTCTCAAAAACTGAGGGAAATACTTACGCTACTTTGCTGCATCACCCTTTCCTCTTCAAGGGAAAACCAACACATGCTCAAGAGGTAGCAGTGCTTCTACTGCAAAGGGAATGGTCACTGGAAGCGGATAAGAAGGATGGCAAATTGAACAAAGGTATATTTGATATACATGTTATTGATGTGTACTTTACTACTGTTCATAGTAACCCCAAGGTATTTGATACCGGTTCAGTTGCTAAGATTAGTAACTCGAAACGGGAATTGCAGAATGAACAGAGACTAGTTAAGGACGAGGTGACGAGGTGTCTTGGAGGTAATTCCAAGGTTGATACGATCAAGATCGCACACACTCTCTACCTTCGGGATTAGTGTTGGACCTAAATAAATGTTATTTGGTGTTTGTGTTGAGTATGAATATGATTGGATCATGTTTATTGTGATACGGTTATTCATTTAAGTCAGAGAATAATTGTTGTTCTGTTTACATTAATAAAACCTTCTATGGTCATACACCCAATGTAAATGGTTTGTTGAATCTCGATCGTAGTGATACTGTCGGATTTCGGGTTCCGCAGACCCTTGAGAGGTTCGAACTTTGGGGTGCGTGCGAAGAACTCAACCTCCCTAGTCTACCTACTCGCCAATCTCACGGCCTAGCTCGGTGAACTGGAAGGAAACGGGACACAACAGTTTACCCAGGTTCGGGCCACCTTGTGGTGTAAAACCCTACTCCTACTTTGTGGTGGATTGGCCTCGAGGGGCTGAGGATGAACTAGTACAATGGGAGAACAATCTCAGGAGGAGGAGTGTTCTTGTGCTCGAGTAAGTTGGTGAGTGTGAGTATGGAATGGATCCGATCCGGTCCCTCTCCTATGGTAGTGGCTAGGTCCTATTTATAGTGGCCTTGGTCCTCTTCCCAAATGAAGGCAGGAAGGGATCCCACAATGGACAAATTCGAAGGGAGACAACCAGTACATGCTATCCTGACAAAAGTAGTCTTCGCCTGCGAAAGCCTTTGGTCGTGACACCACGGTGGGCTCGGCGATGACCTCCGTCCTGCTGTCCTGGCGGCCTTGGTCTTGTTGCACCGGAATGGAAACCTTTGGTTGATTTCTCGGGACTCCGCGCCTGCGCTTGCCTCTTTAGCACCGAAGAGGAAACTGGTACACTGCGCCCGCTGGCGCCCGCTTGGCCTTGGTCGTCATGGCTCACGTCATTAGAACCTCACGAGGTGGGGCTTGCATAGGAATCTCCGCTTCTCAGGAGCCAGCCTGAGGAGGCCACTCCTCGTGGAGGTCTTGGGGTCATCCGCCTCGCGAGGCTTGGCCCCTCGCGAGGCTTGGCCCCTCACCAGGCCATCGATGGAGCCACTGAAGGAAATATGCCCTAGAGGCAATAATAAAGTTGTTATTTATATTTCTTTATATCATGATAAATGTTTATTATTCATGCTAGAATTGTATTAACTGGAAACTTGATACATGTGTGAATACATAGACAAAACAAAGTGTCCCTAGTATGCCTCTACTTGACTAGCTCATTAATCAAAGATGGTTAAGTTTCCTGACCATAGACATGTGTTGTCATTTGATGAACGGGATCACATCATTAGGAGAATGATGTGATGGACAAGACCCATCCGTTAGCTTATCATAATGATCGTTAAGTTTTATTGCTATTGTTGTCTTCATGACTTATACATATTCCTTTGACTATGAGATTATGCAACTCCCGAATACCAGAGGCACACCTTGTGTGCTATCAAACGTCACAATGTAACTGGGTGATTATAAAGATGCTCTACAGGTGTCTTCGAAGGTGTTTGTTGGGTTGGCATAGATCGAGATTAGGATTTGTCACTCCGAGTATCAGAGAGGCATCTCTGGGCCCTCTCGGTAATGCACATCACGATAAGCCTTGCAAGCAATGTGACTAATGAATTAGTTGTGGGATGATGCATTATGGAACGAGTAAAGAGACTTGCCGGTAATGAGATTGAACTAGGTATGAGGATGCCGACGATCGAATCTAGGAAAAGTAACATACCGATGACAAAGGGAATGACAAATGTTGTCATTGCCGTTTGACCGATAAAGATCTTCGTAGAATATGTAGGAACCAATATGAGCATCCAGGTTATTGATCAGAGATGTGTCTCGGTCATGTCTACATAGTTCTCGAACCCGTAGGGTCCGCACGCTTAACGTTCGATGACAATTTGTATTATGAGTTATGTGTTTTTGTGACCGAAGATTGTTCGGAATCCCTGATGAGATCACGGACATGACGAGGAGTCTCGAAATGGTCGAGAGGTAAAGATTGATATATTGGATGATAGTGTTCGGACACCGGAATGGTTTCGGAGCGTTTTGGATATTTATCGGAGTACCGAGGGGTTACCGGAACCCCCCGGGGAAAGTAATGGGCCTACATGGGCCATAGGGGAGAGAGAGGGCAGCCCACAAGGGGTGGCGCCCCCCCCCCATGGGCAGTCTGAATTGGACAAGGGGAGGGGGCGCGGCCCCCCCTTTCCTTCTCCCTCTCCCTCTCCTTCCCCCTTTCCACCTCCAAGAGATGGAAGGCGGGCGACTTGGACTAGGAGTCCTAGTCGGTTTCCCCCCATGGCGCCCCCCCCCAAGATGGCCTCCTTTCCTCGTCCTTTACATATGGGGGCAGGGGGCACCCCAAAGAACATCAGTTGCTCTCTTAGCCGTGTTCAGCGTGCTACCTCTTGAGCATGCGTTGGTTTTCCCTTGAAGAGGAAAGGGTGATGCAGCAAAGTAGCGTAAGTATTTCCCTCGGTTTTTGAGAACCAAGGTATCAATCTAGTAGGAGACCACACGCAAATCCCTAGTACCTGCACAAACAAATAAGAACCTTGCAACCAACGCGATAAAGGGGTTGTCAATCCCTTCACGGCCACTTGCAAAAGTGATATCTGATAAAGATAATAAGATAAATGTTTTTGGTATTTTTGTTGTATAGTTTGAAAAGTAAAGATTGCAAAATAAACGGCGACGGAAATAGCTAGTTGACGGAAGATTAATATGATGGAAAGTAGACTCGGGGGCCATAGGTTTCACTAGTGGCTTCTCTCAAGATAGCATGTATTACGGTGGGTGAACAAATTACTGCCGAGCAATTGATAGAATAGTGCATATTTATGATGATATCTAAGGCAATGATCATGAATATAGGCATCATGTCCGTGACAAGTAGACCGAAATGATTCTACATCTACTACTATTAGTCCACACATCGACCGCTATCCAGCATGCATCTAGAGTATTAAGTTCATAAGATCAGAGTAACGCATTAGGCAAGATGACATGATGTAGAGGGATAAACTCAAGCAATATGATATAAACCCCATCTTTTATCCTCGATGGAAACAATACAATATGTGCCTTGCTGCCCTAACATCCTTTGGGAAAGGACACTGCAAGATTGAACCCAAAGCTAAGCACTTCTACCATTGCAAGAAAGATCAATCTAGTAGGCCAAACTAAACCGATAATTCGAAGAGACTTGCAAAGATATCAAATGTGACGCCCGGATAATCACGCTACAGTAATCCCACGCTAATCATGTCACGTCACCTCGGTTACTGTGACTAAACTCTCGTTGATTCAAACCCGGTTCAACTTCATATTGAAAACATAGGCAAAGAAATAAAAGTTTTTCAAAAATTTAAAACAAAAAGTGTGGAAGAGAAACCCCTTGGCCCAAACCCCTGCCTGGCCCAACTTCCCCTCGGCGGCCCATCGGCCCATTACCACCCCCGCGGCAAACCCTAGCCGCCCCGCACTTCCCCCCCCCCCACGCGCCCCCACCCCTCTCCCTCGCCCGATCTGGATCGGGGGCGGAGACCCCCGACCGAGACCTCCGTCGCCCCCCCAAGCACGAGCTCCCGCCGCCGCGGGTCGATCCCGACCCCCTCCGCCTCCCCGACGCCGGCGAACTCGCCCCCAACCGCCTCCTCGCGGTCGTCACCGCCTCCACCGAGCAGCTCGCTTAGACCCCACGGCGCTCGGTGAGCTCGCCGACCCCACACGGTTCCCTCTCTTCCCCCTCCCGTCGGCAGCAGCTCCGGTCTGTGCCCTGCCACCGCCTCCCCCTCGCCCCCTCTCCTCTCCCGTCTGGCGTAGCCCGTCGCCCGGCTTCGTCGCCCGGCTTGGCCGCCCGCCACGCCCGAACCCCACGTTCCCTCTCTTCTTCCCTCCCGTCGGCAGCGCCTCCGGCCGCCCGGACGCCACCCTCGCCAGCGCCCTCCCCGTCGGGGCAAAACCCCACCACCACCACCGTCGCCTCATGGCGCCGCTTGGGCCGGCAGTCGCGCCGTGGCTGCGGCCCCGACCGCCGTCTTGGCCTCGGCGCCCGGCCCCGATGGCCTCGGGTTGAGCCACCGCCACGCGCCCGCGCTTGCCGGTTGCCCCTCGGGGCAATGACATGGGGGCCCCAACCCCCAAAAGGAACGGTTTTTATTAAAACAGAAATAAAAATAGGATGAAAGTAAATTAAAACTAATTAACTAATTAATTAATTAATTAATTAATTAATCTAATTAATTCGGATTAATTAACCAACATCATTAATTAACTTAATTAACTAATGTTAATTAACCTTGATTAGGTTAATTAGTTATTAGAGAATGACATGCGGGACCCACTGTCGGGGTTGACTAAGTCAACCCTGTTGATCGATGATGTCGACTTGACATCATGCCGACGTCATAAATACTTTTTGAATTAATTAATTAATTAATTAAATTCCAGAAATTATTAAAATCTTTTAAAAATCATGTCTTTTAATCCGTAACTCGGATTAAAATATTTTCAACATGAAAGTTGCTCAGAACGACGAGACGAATCCGGATACGCGATCTGCCTGCTCCCGCCACACACCCCTAACCTATAGAACCTGCAACTTTTCCCCTCCGGCTCCTCTGCCCGAAAACCCAAAACACCGGGGATACTTTCCCGGATGTTTCCCCCTTAACCAGTACCCCCCCTCATACCACGTTAGGGCACGCCTAGCTTCGCTTCTTGGCATGTCATGCATCGATATGCATCTGTTTACTTGGTATTCATTGTTTCTTCCCCCTCTTCTCTCCGGTAGACTACGAGACCGACGCTGCTGCTGCCCGGTTCGACTACGGTGTTGTGACCCCTCTCTCTTGCCGAGCAACCAGGCAAGCCCCCTTTGAGCATCCCGATATCGCCCATTCCATTCTCTCATGCTTGCATTAGATTTTGCTCTGTTATTGTTTGCACCTATTTCGATGCATAGCCCGCTTTTGTATCTGCTGTTGTCGTTACCGCTTATCCTAAATCGCTTAGTATAGGTTGGTTAGAGACCCATCGGTGACCCCCCTCACCTTGTCCTTGTTGCCCTGCTTCATCATTGAAGACCCGATCAACGGGATCGAAGACCAGGCCCGACACGCACATCACTTCCCTTAGTTGCTCGACACTCTTTGGGTTACTATCGAGTACCGAGGGTGAAACCTCTGACTTCCGATATTAACCTGTAGTATAGCTATCGGTCGTGGTCATCGAGGGTGATTTCCTCCTTAACCACTTCCGACACGACTGTCGCAACCCCTCAAGTGTGAACCTCGGGGTGATTCCTCTTACGTTCACCTTGATGATTACATCTAGTGGAATTCATCGGGGTGATTCCTCGGGTTTTTCCTTGATGTTTGGACACACGGTTACTTGGACTTTACCACTGTTACTTGGAAAGACGGGTCGACCACGAGGGGTACCAGCGTGCTTAATTGCGAGTGATGTGGAGACGGGTTGACACGGAAGGTGCCCGCGAGATAATTACGAGGCGTGGCGGGCATTCCTAGCCCTTGCCGCAAGTCCTCGAGACGGGCAACGGGGTCACATCTTTCGTGAGTCTCGCTTGTTACCGCGTTCCTAATCCACTACGATTTGGATATTTGATCCGAGGGGCCTCGGCACGATAGCACTAACCATCACGTGGGCATAGTATGGGCGTTCTGCGTCGTATACATCAGCCGAAGCTTAATAGGCGTCGGCGGCGGCGCGGCCGGGTTGGACCGGTAAGCTCCTGCCTTTTTGGGAAGGTAGCTAGGTGCGCTCACCGGCAGCGTCATAACGTCTTGAGAGTTCGGGGAGATGGCCCATGAACCACAGGGGCATAGGTTTAGTCCGGCGTCTGGCCTCTCTATTAAGCCTAGGTCGGGTTGCGGCGTATTGTTTGGCCGAGGCGGGCATGACCACAGAAAGTGTGTCCGGCGGAGTTAAGCGGCGTGGTGGGTAAGTTGGTGCACCCTGCAGGGAAGAAAACATCTATCGATAGCCTGTCCTCTGATAGCGGACACTTGGAGTTGTATCGATCGATACAACTAGAACTGGATACTTGAGATGAGACATGGATATGAGCAATGGATTGCGATGAGAATTGGATTGTGATGATAACTAGATAGTATGGCTCTGGGATTTCTTTCTCGCAGGGAGTCGAGAAAGGATCTCTGGCCGAGGTTGATAACACTACTGCTACTTTAAGTTATGCTACTCTACTCCCTCTTGTTTGCTTTGCAAGATGGTGGTTTCGAAGATACTAGTCTTCGATAGGACTAGGCCTTCTCTCTATTACGGCATTTACGCAGCCCGGTCCACATATCTGACCTTCCTTTGATAATGTTGCATATGTAGTGTAGATCCTTGCTTGCGAGTACTTTGGATGAGTACTCACGGTTGCTTTGCTCCCCTTTTCCCCCTTTCTTCTTCTTTCCGGTTGATGCAACGGATGGCGGAGCCAGGAGCGGATGCCACCGCCGATGCTTACTACTACGTGGAGGCGGCGATGACCGGGGAGTAGTTAGGAGGCTCCAGGCAGGAGGCCTTGCCTTTTCGATCGATGTTGCTTTTGTGCTAGCCTTCTTAAGGCAAACTTGTCCAACTCATGTCCGTACTCAGATATTGTTGCTTCGGCCGACTCTTGTGTTTTCGAGCTTATGTATTCGAGCCCTCGAGGCCCCGGCTTGTAATATAAAGCTTGTATTATTTTAATTTGTGTCTAGAGTTGTGTTGTGATATCTTCCGTGAGTCCTTGATCTTGATCGTACACATTTGCGTGTATGATTAGTGTACGATTGAATCGAGGCGTCACAAGTTGGTATCGAGCCCATTGCTGTAGAATCCCCTTCCAACTCCACGGCGAAGTCGAGTCTAGACATTGCAAAACTTTTACTAACTTGGCTGTGTGCCTTACGGGCCCACGTCGCCATTGGGTGGTATTAGGATCTTTTACTCCTCGACCTTTACTCTGGGACTCTGAACTCTCTTCTATTCGGGTTAAATGAATTTGCTAAAAACAAGACTAACTTTAGGTTCTCGCACGTACATTCTCACAGAGAGCCCCTCACTTCAGATGATAAATGCATTATTCGGAAGATTAGAAGATATTCTCTCGATGTTCTCTCGAGACGTTGTGCCCATCACTTTTGCTATTCGACCACCAATAAATCCGTATGGATAACTACTTACACTTGCCATTCATACGATCATCCCCATTGATCTTGTTATTACAAGATACCCCAAGTTTTCTCTATTGTTCCGAGAATACTTTGTGCCTCTTGCCTAGCAGTTCTTTGCTACATGAATACCCCTTCAAATAAACCCTCGCACTTGTCGAGTATCCGCTCAACCCAGCTTGTTCATGTGTTTCACAAAAGTCTTCAAAATACTATTCGATCCTCCGAAAACCCTCTGGAGCCTTTGGCTCTTGAAATTCTTGCTTGCTTGCATTATGGTTAATCCCATAAGTCTCGTAGTCATATTGACATTCCTTGTCATTATCATTTTGAGTCTGTTGACTCAATATGTTTGCGAACACCCGCAATCATCATTGATCCTTATAAATTACCTTTCCGGCTGAGCTGCCATTCTTTTAAGCTGGAATTGGTTCTCGACCAATCCAATTGTCGTTGATTGTACCCTAAGTCTATTCAGCTTATCCATTCTTGATCGAGCATTTGCTCCTCGATCCCTTGATTTGAAAATCATAATTACTTTGCTAATTAAGCGTTGAACTATTCAGCTGTTCTACAAACCGATGCATTTGCAATCTTTCTTCCTCGATTGGGTATCGATACTCATATCAGCCCATTGTGGATCGCCATATCCTTTGTTGGATTATTATCCGGCGGTGTCCTTCATATTAATCACTTTGTGAGTTCTTTCTCCGATACATATTACCTTTGGTAAATTGTATCCTCTCGCTTTCTCAGCCACTCAGCTTTCGAGCTGGTGGTATTTCTATTGAAGCTTGTGGTATATATTTCCACGATACCACGATGGGTTGAACCTATGCCTTCCTTAATATGTGTGAACTTCGGCGGTTTCATGAGTCATACACTTACGGTATTTTGCGGATAAAATTTCAACACTACAACTTCCTCGAAGGTGAGAAGTGAATGAAAGGTTATGCATTGGAGAAGTGGGAGTCGACCTTGAACTTTGTGTTCATGCCCATGGACACGATGTAGATCTTATCATTAAAGCTTCTCTTAAATTTAATTTTTCCTTTGGTATAAGCTCATCTTATATCTGAGATCTGGCCTTTTTGCAATCGTGGTTCCGACCATGTTCTCTTTTAAATATCATGTCCTGTGCAAGTTAAATCAATTGTCTCCTATGGATCAATACACGGTCCAACCTTTACTTTGATCTTGTGTCGAGTATTACCCCCTGGTATCTCGAGATTATCTTGGAACTGCATAACTTCTTATGAGTTCTTCATCAAGTGCTACATTCCCACTGATTCCAATTTTTCACGGGCTCTGAGATATTAAACACTCAAAGACACCGATAACTGAACCAAGTCCGCACTACGGTTCAACAACTCTTCAGTAAGCTTCTATAAGTACGTGTTTGTACCCGATCACATCATTCCTAGCCTGTTTGGCTATATCAATGTCGTGATGATTTTAACTGTGCTACCTGGTCCTTCTTCTCGGAGCACAATTTTCGACGATGAACTAACCTTACGTCGATCCTCATCGTCATATCATTTCGCCTTGAACAACAAGCTTGGTTTCGAGTTTGTGTCGTACCCTTGGTTCCAATAACCTTTCAATTCATCATTATGTTGACTTGATGTCGTCGTCGATCGATTACATCCTCATGAACTCTCGCGACAAAGGTGTCGTGATCATCAACATTCTGAGCTCATCCAGGATATCAATTGGATTCATGATGAGAAATACCATCCTTGCCCTCGATGAATTGTATTATCATCGACCACTTTATTGCCTTCCCACCAACACAAGCTTGTTCATGTTTGGTGTTATACCTTGGGTTCCTTGCTACCCGGTGATTGATCTTCCTTACCTCGGAAGTATTACCATCTCCTTTTGTCAAGGATGTGGTGAGAATTTCACCACCTCTTAAGAATTCTTGATATCATAATACTTCTTGCCATCTTCTTTCATTCCTTGGCCCCGTATTGTTTTCAACCGAATATCGACAATTGAGCTATGACGTGTGAATTCAAAACTTCTAGCAAGCCTCTTGCTTTGAAGTGAAATTCTTAGACTATTGATTATTGAATCACCATTCCAACGTTGGTCGTGCAACCCGGCCCATATTTGGCGCACCTTTCAACCGGTGTTTACTTGTGTATGTTTTCCTCGAGCATACTTCCTTATATCATTTGATCTGACAAATGTTATCTCCTTGTTCACTTAATTGTGGAAATCCATCTTTTGGGAATCTCGGTGAATTGCCGTTGAGTTCACCAGACACCTCCTTGTCCTCTCCTTGGGTTAATGATGGACTCTTGTTAACGGAAATCACTTCATAGTTCCTTTCCCCCGAGAATCTTACATTGTCATCTTGCCAATTTGCGTTGCACCTTGTATTCTCAGGTATCCTAAGTCTGAGGTATCCTGACACCAATCGGATCTGAATCTCGGTCGATATGATGGTTGGGACAACTTTCCAAGAGTTATAGCGTTGATCCTTTGTTGACGCGGTAACATGATGTCATGCCTAGCACTTCCCCTGGAGGACCTATCATTATAGATTCCTTTTCAGCGGTTATTCTTTCATCCATGAGGGAATTGTAATCTGTTTCTACAAGTTATTCTGATGGATCCTTCGTGATTCCAAAGTCCGATCTTCACACGAAGACCATGCCAATGCTATCTCGAAGCATATACGTGATACTACGGTTTTCAACAAGAACATTCGAAGCCCAATGCTAAATGTTTCTTGCTCAATTATCCAAACACCGTTGTATGGGTAATGTCATGAAATTTCTCTCCCTTACCTAAAGGGTTCTCTACATTATCTCTGTCGTGGATATCTTGCTCTGCTTGTCCTTGGGAAGGATATACCCTTGAATTATGTGTTTAAACATATTTTCCTTTCCATTGTTCTGTTTGATCTGATGATCATATTTTCCATCCATTGGTTTGTTTAAACCTTTTCTATGATCTACATGAGATAAGCAGTAATAATCCACTTGCTTGTGCAAGCACCTCGTGTTACAACACCGCCAAGAAGACCTGTTACTATTGTTGGTGACATTTGGTAACCACCGATGGGCGAGAACCTTGCCTATTGGTCCGCCTCGTTCAACGAAAGGTGAAAATGGTTCTCTTTGTCCCTCGCCCTTGGTACCTATGATGTTGCCGACATGACCCTCGGACTCTCCTCGACATGCCTTGCTTACATGATCGTGCAAGATGTCACCAACCTTTCTACTTTTAACCACATGGTGGGCCCATAACCTGATTTCACAGGATCGAAACCGACTCTCCTGTACACCCACATTCTTAGAAGTTACTCCTCACGCTTGACTTTGTATGTAATTCACGGGCCACTTGCCTCTTGATCTATTACGGTATCGGACGCAATACTTATTCCCGTTGCTCTGAACCCTTTTGCACCTGTTTGGGCATCGGATGATTGCCTACCCGCTTGAAACTTCTCATGGTACCTTCTTACTTTGCTCTCGATATTTTCTTAAGTTCCGGTTCGAGAGTTACTTTCCGCCACCTTCCTCGTTGTTAGCTACCGGATAGTCAACCTTGCAGAGGTTAGATTACGCGGAATAACCCCTTACCTATTCGTAAGTACGTTGGAGTTACCAAGAAAAGGCGGCATCACCATGATGACACAGTAGCGAGAGAAATGAAGATGTCAAGGTAATGGATCGGCCTCTTCAAGAAGATCAACCAAGGCCGAGAAGATTCGTTCACGATTTCGTAACTGCAGACCTTTCCCCTTACTCCCTCTTAAATCTCGGACGAGATTTCTTGTAGTGGAGGAGAATTGTGACGCCTTGGGATAATCACGCCACAGTAATCCCACGCTAATCATGTCACGTCACCTCGATTCGTGTGACTAAACTCTCGTTGATTCAAACCGGTTCAACTTCATATTGAAAACATAGGCAAAGAAATAAAAGTTTTTCAAAATTTAAAACAAAAAGTGTGGAAGAGAAACCCTTGGCCCAAACCCCTGGCCTGGCCCAACTTCAGGGCGGCCCATCGGCCCACCGCCCGCCACATACCCCCAGCGGCAAACCCTAGCCGCCCCGCACTCCCCCCCCCACGCGCCCCCACCCCTCTCCCTCGCCCGATCTGGATCGGGGGCGGAGACCCCCGACCGAGACCTCCGTCGCCCCCCCAAGCACGAGCTCCCGCCGCCGCGGGTCGATCCCGACCCCCTCCGCCTCCCCGACGCCGGTGAACTCGCCCCCAACCGCCTCCTCGCCGGTCGTCACCGCCTCCACCGACCCGCTCGCTTAGACCCCACTCGGTGAGCTCATGACCCCACGGTTCCCTCTCTTCCTCCCGTCCGACGGCCTCCGGCCACCCGCGGCCACCGCACCGCCTCCCCCCTCGCTCCCCTCTCCTCTCTCAGACGACGCCAGAGCCCGTCGCCCGGCTTGCCGCCATGGCCACGCCCGAACCCTCCCCGTTCCTCTCTTCTTCCCTCCCGTCGACGCCTCGGCCGCCGGGACGCCACCTCGCCGGCGCCCTCCCCCCTCCCGTCGGGGCCAAAACCCCCACCACCACCACCGTCGCCTGTGGCCTCGCTCGCCAGCCGGCCGTCGCGCCCGTGGCTGCGGCCCCGGCCGTCTTGGCCTCGGGCGCCCGGCCCCGATGGCCTCGGGTTGAGCCATACCTGCCGCCAGCGCGCCGCTTGCCGATTGCCCCTCGGGGCCAATGACATGGGGCCCCACCCCCAAAAGGAACGGTTTTTATTAAGCAGAAATAAAAATAGGATGAAAGTAAATTAAAACTAATTAACTAATTAATTAATTAATTAATTAATTAATTAATTAATCTAATTAATTACGATTAATTAACCCTAATCATTAAGTAACTTAATTAACTAATGTTAATTAACCTTGATTAGGTTAATTAGTTATTAGAGAATGACATGCGGGACCCACTGCCGAGGGGTTGACTAAGTCAACCCTGTTGATCGATGATGTCAGCTTGACATCATGCTGACGTCATAAATACTTTTTTTCGAATTAATTAATTAATTAATTAAATTCCAGAAATTATTAAAATCTTTTAAAAATCATGTCTTTTAATCCGTAACTCGGATTAAAATATTTTCAACATGAAAGTTGCTCAGAACGACGAGACGAATCCGGATATGCAGTCTGTTCGTCTGCCACACACCCCTAACCTATAGAACCTGCAACTTTTCCCCTCCGGCTCCTCAGCCCGAAAACCCAAAACACCGGGATACTTTCCGGATGTTTCTATAACCAGTACCCCCCTCATACCACGTTAGGGCACGCCTAGCTTCGCTTCTTGGCATGTCATGCATCGATATGCATCTGTTTACTTGGTATTCATTGTTTCTTCCCCCTCTTCTCTCCGGTAGACTACGAGACCGACGCTGCTGCTGCCCAGTTCGACTACGGTGTTGACGACCCCTCTCTCTTGCCAGAGCAACCAGGCAAGCCCCCTTTGAGCATCCCGATATCGCCCATTCCATTCTCTCATGCTTGCATTAGATTTTGCTCTTGTTATTGTTTGCACCTATTACGATGCATAGCACCTTTTTGTATCTTTGTTGTACCTTACCTACTTATCCTAAACCGCTTAGTATAGGTTGGTTAGAGACCCATCGATGACCCCCCCCTCACCTTGTCCTTGTTGCCTCGCTTCATCATTGAAGACCCGATCAGCGGGATCGAAGACCAGGCCCGACACGCACATCACTTCCCTTAGTTGCTCGACACTCTTTGGGTTACTATCGAGTACCGAGGGTGAAACCTCTACGACTTCGATATTAACCTGTAGTATAGCTATCCGTCGTGGTCATCGAGGGTGATTTCCTCCTTAACCACTTCCGTCACGACTGTCGCGCAACCCCTCAAGTGTGAACCTCGGGGTGATTCCTCTTACGTTCACCTTGATGATTACATCTAGTGGAATTCATCGGGGTGATTCCTCGGTTTTCCCTTGATGTTTGGACACACGGTTACTTGGACTTTACCACTGTTACTTGGAAAGACGGGTCGACCACGAGGGGTACCAGCGTGCTTAATTGTGCAGTGATGTGGAGCGGGTTGACACGGAAGGTGCCAGCGAGATAATTACGAGGTGTGGCGGGCATTCCTAGCCCTTGCCGCAAGTCCTCGAGACGGGCAACGGGTCACATCTTCGTGAGTCTGCTTGTTACCGCGTTCCTAATCCACTACGATTTGGATATTTGATCCGAGGGGCCTACGGCACGATAGCACTAACCATCACGTGGGCATAGTATGGGCGTTCTGCGTCGTATACATCGGTAGAAGCTTAATAGGCGTCGACCGAGCGGCCTTGGCCCGGTTGGACCGGTAAGCTCTCGCCTTTTTGGGAAGGTAGCTAGGTCTGCTCACCGACGCGTCACAGACGCAACGTCAGGAGAGTTCCCGGGGAGATGGCCCATGAACCACAGGGGCATAGGTTTAGTCCGGCGTCTTGGCCTCTCTATTAAGCCTAGGTCGGGTTGCGGCGTATTGTTTGGCGAGGCCGGGCATGACCACTGGAAAGTGTGTCCGGCGGAGTTAAGCGGCGTGGTGGGTAAGTTGGTGCACCCTGCAGGAAGAAAACATCTATCGATAGCCTTGTCCTCTGATAGCGGACACTTGGAGTTGTATCGATCGATACAACTAGAATCGGATACTTGAGATGAGACATGGATATGAGCAATGGATTGCGATGAGAATTGGATTGTGATGATAACTGGATAGTATGGCTCGGGATTTCTTTCTCGCAGGAGTCGAGAAAGGATCTCTGGCCGAGGTTGATAACACTACTGCTACTTTAAGTTATGCTACTCTACTCCCTCTTGTTTGCTGCAAGATGGTGGTTTCGAAGATACTAGTCTTCGATAGGACTAGGCCTTCTCTCTATTACGGCATTTCTGCAGCCCGGTCCACATATCTGACCTTCCTTTGATAATGTTGCATATGTAGTGTAGATCCTTGCTTGCGAGTACTTTGGATGAGTACTCACGGTTGCTTTGCTCCCCTTTTCCCCTTTCTTCTTCTTTCCGGTTGATGCAACGGATGGCGGAGCCAGGGCGGATGCCACCGCCGATGCTTACTACTACGTGGAGGCGGCGATGACCGGGAGTAGTTAGGAGGCTCCAGGCGGGAGGCCTTGCCTTTTCGATCGATGTTGCTTTTGTGCTAGCCTTCTTAAGGCAAACTTGTCCAACTCATATGCGTACTTTCAGATATTGTTGCTTCCGCTTACTCTTGTGTTTTCGAGCTTATGTATTCGAGCCCTCGAGGCCCCTCGGCTTGTAATATAAAGCTTGTATTATTTTAATTTGTGTCTAGAGTTGTGTTGTGATATCTTCCCGTGAGTCCTTGATCTTGATCGTACACATTTGCGTGTATGATTAGTGTACGATTGAATCGAGGGCGTCACATCAAATCATGCATATAAGAATTCAGAGAAGAATCAAATAATACTCATAGATAATCAAATTCATAAACCCACAATTCATGGATCTCGGCAAACACACCGCAAAAAGAGTTACATCGAATAGATCTCCAAGAGAATCGAGGAGAACTTTCTAATGAGATCCAAAGAGAGAGAAGAAGCCATCTAGCTAATAACTATGGACCCGAAGGTCTGTGGTAAACTACTCATGCATCATCGGAGAGGCCATGGTGTTGATGTAGAAGCCCTTCGTAATCAATTCCCCCTCCGGCAGATCGCCGGAAAAGGCCCCAAGATGGGATCTCACGGGTACAGAAGGTTGAGGCGGTGGAAAAGGTGTTTCGTGGCTCTCCCCGAAGGTTTCAGGGTATAAGAGGACATATAGGCGAAAGAAGTAGGTCGTTGGAGCTGCGAGGGGCCCACGAGGGTGGGGAGCACGCCCACCCCCCTGGGGCGCGCCCTCCTGCCTCGTGGCCGCCTCGTGGCTTTTTTGACCTCCACTCCAAGTCTCCTGGATTGCGTTTGTTCCAAAAACAATCCTCGTGAAGGTTTCATTCCGTTTGATATTCTTTTTCTGCGAAACACTGAAACAGGCAAAAAAACAACAATTTGCACTGGGCTTCCGGTTAATAGGTTAGTCCCAAAAATAATATAAAAAGGTATATTAAAGCCCATTAAACATCCAAAACAGATAATATGATAGCATGGAACAATTAAAAATTATAGATACGTTGGAGACGTATCAAGCATCCCCAAGCTTAATTCCTGCTCATCCTCGAGTAGGTAAATGATAAAAACAAATTTTTTTGATGTGGAATGCTACCTAACATAATTTTCAATGTAATTCTCTTTATTGTGGCATGAATGTTCAGATCCAAAAGATTCAAGATAAAAGTTTAATATTGCCATAAAAATAGTAATACTTCAAGCATACTAACCAAGCAATTATGTCTTATCAAAATAACATAGCAAAAGAAAGCTCATCCCTACAAAATCATATAGTTTGGCCATGCTTCATTTTCGTCACACAAAATGCTCCCATTATGCATAACCCCGATGACAAGCCGAGCAATTGGGTCATACTTTTTAGCAGCGCTTGACCTTTTCAACCCTTACACAATACATGAGCGCAAGCCATGGATATAGCACTATAGGTGGAATAGCATATGATGATGGGGGTTATGTGAGAAGACAAAAAATGAGAAAGTCTCACATTGACGCGACTAATCAACGGGCTATGGAGATGCCCATCGATTGATGTCAATGCGAGGAGTAGGGATTGCCATGCAACGGATGCACTAGAGCTATAAGTGTATGAAAGCTCATCAAAAGAAACTAAGTGGGTGTGCATCCAACTTGCTTGCTCACGAAGACCTAGAGCATTTTGAGGAATCCCATCATTGGAATATACAAGCCAAGTTCTATAATGAAATATTCCCACTAGTATATGAAAGTGACAAAATAAGAAACTCTCTATCATGAAGATCATGGTGCTATTTTGAAGCACAAGTGTGGAAAAAGGATAGTAACATTGTCCCTTCTCTCTTTTTCTCTCATTTTTTTGTTTAGGCTTCTTTGGCCTCTTTTTTATTTGTGCTTCTTTGGCCTCTTTTTTAGTAAATGAAACAGTGGAAAGTTGCATGGCAATATATCTTGGAATGGCTATGGAAATGCCATAATAGGTAGGTATGGTGTATGTTTTGAGGAAGATATAAGGAGGCTTATGTGTGATACAGCGTATCATATCACGGGGTTTGGATGCACCGGCGAAGTTTGCACCAACTCTCAAGGTGAGAAAGGGCAATGCACGGTACCGTAGAGGCTAGCAAATTGCGGAAAGGTAAGAGTGTGTATGATCCATGGACTCACATTAGTCATATAGAACTCATATACTTATTGCAAAAGTTTATTAGCCCTCGAAGCAAAGTACTACTACGCATGCCCCTAGAGGGATAGATTGGTAGGAAAAGACTATCGCTCGTGCCCGACCGCAACTCATAAGGAAAGCACTCAAAGAACACCCCATGCTTCAAATTTGTCACACAACGTTTTACGTGCATGCTACGGGACTTGCCAACTTTAACACAAGTATTTCTCAATTTCACAATTACCCAACTAGCATGACTCTAACATTACCACCTTTATATCTTAAAACATCTATCAAGTATCATATTTATCATAGTATCTAATGCACTCTATATGAAAGTTTTTTATTATACCCATCTTGAATGCCTATCATATTAGGACTAATTTTATAGCCAAAGAAAATTACCATGTTGTTCTAAAAGACTCCCAAAATAATATAAGTGAAGCATGAGAGATCAATAATTTCTATAAAATAAAACCACCACCGTGCTCTAAAAATATAAGTGAAGCACTAGAGCAAAATTATCTAGCTCAAAAGATATAAGTGAAGCACATAGAGTATTCTAATAAATTCCGATTCATGTGTGTCTCTCTCAAAAGGTGTGTACAGCAAGGATGATTGTGGTAAACTAAAAAGCAAAGACTCAAATCATACAAAACACTCCAAGCAAAACACATATCATGTGGTGAATAAAAATATAGCCCCAAGTAAAGTTACCGATAAACGAAGACGAAAGAGGGGATGCCTTCCGGGGCATCCCCAAGCTTAGGCTTTTGGTTGTCCTTGAATTTTACCTTGGGGTGCCTTGGGCATCCCCAAGCTTAGGCTCTTGCCACTCCTTATTCCATAATCCATAAAATCTTTACCCAAAAACATGAAAACTTCACAACATAAAACACAACAGAAAAATCTCATGACCTCCGTTAGCAAAATAAAACAAACCACCACTTTAAGGTACTGTAATGAACTCATTCTTTATTTATATTGGTGTTAAACCTACTGTATTCCAACTTCTCTATGGTTTATACCCCCGATACTAGCCATAGATTCATCAAAATAAGCAAACAACACACAAAAAACAGAATCTGTCAAAAACAGAACAGTCTGTAGCATTCTGACTTGTTCGAATACTTCTGGAACTCCAAAAATTCTGAAAAACTAGGACAACCTGGCTAATTTGTATATTGATTACTGCAAAAAGAATTAATATTATATCACGTTCTGGTGAATCTTAACAATTATTTTCATGAGCGTAAAGTTTCTGTCTTTTTCAGCAAGATCAAACAACTATCACCCAAGAAGATCCTATTGGTTCTACTTGGCACAAACACTAATTAAAACATAAAACCACATCTAAACAGAGGCTAGATGAATTATTTATTACTAAACAGAAACAAAAAGCAAGAAAAATAAAATTGGGTTGCCTCCCAACAAGCGCTATCGTTTAACGCCCCTAGCTAGGCATAAAAACAAGAATAGATCTATGTATTGCCATAATAACGGTAAGGCAAATCACGAAAAATCATCTCATATTCCCTATGTTCAGCAGCAAGCTTTCTTTGTGGCAAGCAAAAGTAATCAAAAGGGCTAAATTTAATGGGATAAAGTCCCCAAGATCAAGCTCGGGAGGTATGGGTTCCTCCTTTGGCCCCTTATATTGCACAACCAATTCATCAATATAAGCATTCTTTTGGCAAAAAGTCATGAGTCTTTGTTCAAGAGAAAAACCTAACCCATTGTTCTGAATAGAAAAATCATCATTGAGTTCAAAAATTCTATTAACTAGAACATCAATAGGAACCTTCTTTCTAAGGTTTTCATTGTAAGCAACATGATCTAAAGATCGTAAACGCATTAAGTCTTCTTGATTAAAAAGGATAGCTTCTATGGGAGGACGACTAGCGTCCACCCTATAATGCGCAAACATTTCATTGGCTTCTTCCATTATAAATCTGAACTCATGTGCCAAAAAGATAGTAGCTGCTCGCTTAACAGAAGAATGCTCGATATTGGGAAACTCTAGAAAAATCCTTTGTATGCAAGGATGCATATGAATAAATTGTCTTTCAAGTTCAACTACGAGCAAAGATATAGCATCCACAAGACTACTAGTTCTATGAAGAATAGACCCACCCATAGTGGGCACGACACCGACACAAGTAAAGAAATCTTGAATAACTCCTTTTCCAATAATATTACCACTACCAATCCGAAACTTTTTAGTGTGTAAAATAGTGGGTTCTACATGAGGATCATCAAAAGCATCAAAGTTTTCCATGTTATTACCACTATCCTTATCACGGATAACCTCCCTAGTTTCAGACATGATGGCAGCAAATTGCACAAAGAGCGAGCACACAAAAGGTAAGCAAAAAGAGATGAACGAAAAAGGGTGAATAAAACGGCAAAGGTGAAGTGGGGGAGAGGAAAACGAGAGGCAAATGGGAAATAATGTAATGCGAGGGATAAGAGTTTGTGATGGGTACTTGGTATGTCTTGACTTGTGCGTAGATCTTCCCGGCAACGGCGCCAGAAATCCTTCTTGCTACCTCTTGAGCATCCGTTGGTTTTCCCTTGAAGAGGAAAGGGTGATGCAACAAAGTAGCGTAAGTATTTTCCTCAGTTTTTGAGAACCAAGGTATCAATCCAGTAGGAGACTACACACAAATCCCTAGTACCTGCACAAACAAATAAGAACCTTGCAACCAACGCGATAAAGGGGTTGTCAATCCCTTCACGGCCACATGCAAAAGTGAGATCTGATAAATATAATAAGATAAATATTTTTGGTATTTTTGTTGTATAGATAGAAAAGTAAAGATTGCAAAATAAAC
The DNA here is from genome assembly GCA_021605145.1 of Aegilops bicornis. Taxonomy (NCBI): domain Eukaryota; kingdom Viridiplantae; phylum Streptophyta; class Magnoliopsida; order Poales; family Poaceae; genus Aegilops; species Aegilops bicornis. Next base: position 199,839,364 of record CM038669.1, on the reverse strand, counting down.
GGCGACAGAAATATCTAGTTGGCGAAAGATTAATATGATGGAAAATAGACCCGGGGGCCATAGGTTTCACTAGTGGCTTCTCTAAAGATAGCATGTATTACGGTGGGTGAACAAATTACTGCCGAGCAATTGATAGAATAGTGCATAGTTATGATGATATCTAAGGCAATGATCATGAATATAGGCATCACGTCCGTGACAAGTAGACCGAAATGATTCTGCATCTACTACTATTACTCCACACATCGACCGCTATCCAGCATGCATCTAGAGTATTAAGTTCATAAGAACAGAGTAACGCATTAGGCAAGATGACATGATGTAGAGGGATAAACTCAAGCAATATGATATAAACCACATCTTTTTATCCTCGATGGAAACAATATAATACGTGTCTTGCTGTCCCTGCTGTCACTGGGAAAGGACACCACAAGATTGAACCCAAGGCTAAGAGTTTCTCCCATTGCAAGAAAGATCAATCTAGTAGGCCAAACTAAACCGACAATTAGAAGAGACTTGCAAAGATATCAAATCATGCATATAAGAATTCAGAGAAGAATCAAATAATATTCATAGATAATCAAGTTCATAAACCACAATTCATCGGATCTCAGCAAACACACCGCAAAAAGAGTTACATAGAATAGATCTCCAAGAGAATCGAGGAGAACTTTGTATTAAGATCCAAAGAGAGATAAGAAGCCATCTACCTAATAACTATGGACCCGAAGGTCTGTGGTAAACTTCGCACGCATCATTGGAGAGGCCATTGTGTTGATGTAAAAGCCCTCCGTGATTGATTCCCCCTCCGGTAGATCGCCGGAAAAGGCCCCAAGATGGGTTCTCACGGGTACAGAAGGTTGCGGCGGTGGAAAAGGTGTTTCGTGGCTCTCCCCGAAGGTTTCAGGGTATAATAGTATATATAGGCGAAATAAGTAGGTCGGTGGAGCTGCGAGGGGCCCACGAGGGTGGGGGCGCGCCCTCCTGCCTCATGGACGCCTCGTGGCTTTCTTGACCTCCACTCCAAGTCTCCTTGATTGCGTTTGTTCCAAAAATGATCCTCGCGAAGGTTTCATTCCGTTTGGATTCCGTTTGATATTCCTTTTCTGCGAAACACTGAAAGAGGCAAAAAAACAGCAATTTGCATTGGGCTTCCGGTTAATAGGTTAGTCCCAAAAATAATATAAAAAGGTATATTAAAGCACATTAAAAATCCAAAACAGATAATATAATAGCATGGAACAATAAAAAATTATAGTTACGTTGGAGACGTATCATGGTGCCCCTCTCCACGGTTTACTCCTCCGGTTATATTTTCGTAATGCTTAGGCGAAGCCCTGCGTGGATCACATTGATACATCTCCAACGTATCTATAATTTATGAAGTATTCATGCTGTTATTTTATCATTCTTGGGTGTTTCACAATCATTTTATAGCAACTTTATACCATTTTTTGGGACTAACCTATTGACCCAGTGCCCAATGCCATTTGTTGTTTTTGCATCGCATGAAGTCAATATCAAACGGAGTCTAAACGCCACAAAACTTTTTGGAGAATTTTTTCGGACCAGAAGGAACCCAATGGGCCAGAGTTGCACCTCGGGGTGCCCCGAGGGGGGCACAACCCACCAGGGCACGCCAGGGCCCCCTGGCGCGCCAAGGTGGGTTCTGCCCACCTCGGCGGCATCCCGCACCCCCTATTTGCACTATAAATTCCCAAATATTCTGAAACCCTTCGGGGTTAAGCTAGATCAGAAGTTACGCCACGCAGGCTCCGTAGCCACCGAAAACCAATCTAGACCCGTTCCGGCACCCGGCCGAAGGGGGGAATCATCTCCGGTGGCCATCTTCATCATCCCGACGGCCACCACGATGAGGAGGGAGTAGTCCACCCTCAGGGCTGAGGGTTTGTACCAGTAGCTATGTGTTTAATCTCTCTCTCGTGATCTATATCATGGGGTTTGTTAGCATAGATGGATCATATGATGTTTCTCCCCTCTACACTCTTGTTGTGATGAATTGAATCTTTACCCTTTGAAATTTTGTCATGTCGGATTGAATATTCAGATTTGGGAACACATGATGTACGTCTTGCGGTATGAATACTTGAGGTGACATTGGGGTATCATATTGATTCACTCGATATACGTTATGGCATTCAACTTGCGGATTCCCGCGGTGATATTGGGGTATTCTTTGCATAGGGGTTGATGCACGTTTTTATTATCTATTCTCCGATAGAAACTTTGGGGTCCCCTTGTAGTTCTTTGTGTGGATTGAGCATTATGAATATGAATTTGATTTGGTGTTATTTTAGTACGAAATCTAGGATAGATCGAGCGAAAAAAATAGCTTTGTGTTATTTTAGTACGAACTCTTGAATAGATCGAATGGAAAGAATAGCTTTGAGGTGGTTTCTTACCCTAAAAACAATATCTATCTTTTTTTCTCCGCTAACAGGAACTCGGGAGTGATTCTTTATTGCACTTTGAGGGATAACCATATGATCCAACTATGTTAGCACTGTTGAGAGACTGCACTAGCGAAAGTACGGACCCTAGGCCTTGTTTTCAAGCATTGCAATACCATTTTTGTGCCCGTTTACTATTTGCTACCTTGATGTTTTTGTTAATTTAGATTGTAAAATTATATTTCTACCATCCATATTACACTTTTATCACCATCTCTTTGCTGAACTAGTGCACCTCTACAATTAGCCATTGTATTGGGTGTGTTGAGGACACAAGAGATTTCTTGTATTTGGTTGCAGGGTCGTTTGAGAGAGACCATCTTCATCCTACACCTCTCATGGATTGATAAACCTTAGGTCATCCACTTGACGTTAAATTGCTACTATCCTACAAAATTCTGCGCTTGGAGGCCCAACACGTGTCTACAAGAATAAAGTTACATAGTAGACATCAAGCTCTTTTCTGGCGCCGTTGCCGGGGATGTGAGTGCTTGAAGGTATATCTTTAGATCTTGTAATCGAATCTTTTAGTTTCTTGTTTTATCACTAGTTTGGTTTATAAAAAGAAAACTACAAAAAAATGGAATTGAGGTTGCATCATATTATTGATCATCTTTAAAATATCTTTCTTGAAAATGATGGTTCAGAAAATTGTGCTCAATTTTTAGAAGAAGAAGTCAACGAAATATTTGGCACAAAATATTTGAATGATGAGCATGATTGCAATGTTGTTAGTATAAATTCTTTGAATATCCATGATGCTAATGATATGCAAAGCCACAAGCTTGGGGATGCTATGTTTGATGAAGATGATATTTTTAGTCCCCAAAGATTTGATGTGCAAATTTGTTATAATGATTGCATGCCACCTATTTATGATGATTATAATTATGAAAGTGGATTTGGAGAGGTCATGACTTTATTTAATGATGAATCCACTATTTTGGAGGAGGTTGCAATTGATTGTGACAACAAAGTTTCTATCTATGATGATTATGGTCATGACATGTATGCTATAAAGAATAATGATAACCATGAAACTTGTCATCATGATTTTAATTTTCAAGCCCATGATAGTTATTTTGTTGAGTTTGCTTCCACTACTATTCATGAGAATAAATTTGCTTATGTGGAGAGAAATGAATTTTCTATGATTTTGTGTCATGAAAAGAATACTTTATGTGATGGTTATATTGTTGAATTTCTTCATGATGCTACTGAAAATTATTATGAGGGAGGAGCTTATGCTTGTAGGAATTGCAACAATATCAAGTTTCCTCTCTATGTGTTGAAAATCTTGAACTTGTGCTTGTTTTGCCTTCCTATGCTAGTTGATTCTTGTTCCCATAAGTTATTTGCTCACAAAATCCCTATGCATAGGAAGTGGGTTAGACTTAAATGTGCTAGTCATATGCTTCATGATGCTCTCCTTGTGTTTCAATTCTTATCTTTTATGCGAGCATCATTGAAATCATCATGCCTAGTTAAGAGGCATTAAAGAAAAACGCTTGTTGGGAGACAACCCAGCACTTTTACCTACTGTTTTTATGTGTTAACATGATTAAGCTATTGTATTAATCATGTTTTATTGCTTTCGTTTCAATAAAGTGCCAAGTAATGCCTTTGGGATCATGTTGGGTGATAGTTGCTTTGATCTTGCTGAAAAACAGAAACTTTTGCCCTCACGAAAATAATTCTAGTTTTTAAATAAGAGTGATTTTGAGTTGATTATTTTTTCAGAAGATTAATATACAAATTGCTCACGTGGTCCTATTTTTTTATAATTTTTGGAGTAGCAGAAGTATGGTTTGAGTACAGATTACTACTGGTATCGCTCTGTTTTGACAGATTCTGTTTTCAATGCATAGTTTGCTTGATTTCTAGTTTCTATGGCTTATATTGCTCAATATAAATTGTGGAAATGATATGCTACAGTAGGAATTGTGTGAGAACAATTATGAATCTTGTCTTTGACAGTACCAAAAGTGGAATGGTTTGCTCTTTATCATACTAACCTATCTCACAAAATTCCGTTAAGTTTTGTGTGATTGAAGTTTTCAAGTTTGGGGTGAGACGTCAATATGAGGAGTCTAATCTTGGGGATGCCCAAGGCACCCCCAAGGTAATATCCAAGGAAGATCCAAGCAACTAAGCTTGGGGATGCCCCGGAAGGCATCCCCTCTTCCGTCTCCAACAATATCGGTAACCTTACTTAGAGCTATATTTTCATTCATCACATGATATGTGTTTTGCTTGGAGCGTCAATTTATTTTGTTAGTATTTGGTTGCTATTATTTAGAATAATGTTTTGCATCTTTTATTTCAATAAAAATGTCAAGGCTAGCCTTTACCATGCTTATTTTGCAAGTATACATGTTGTTGTTTGAAAACAGAAAGTTTACCACTGTTGCAAAAATTCCCTAGAAAAGTCAGAATGTGATAAAATATTGAATTTTTTGCAAAATAAGCTCTGATAAATTTTCTACAGTGTGTAAAATTTTTAGAATTTTTTTAGTTGAATAAGTATTGATACTCTTGCATTCTTTACAGACTATACTGTTTTGGCAGATTGCTGTTATGTTTGCATATGTTTGCTTGTTTAATGATCCTATTTGAGGATAGGAGTATTAAATATGCAGAGGCATTTAGTATTCAATGTTGAATAACAATTTTAGTGATTTGCTACAGTAGAGAATGACAAGGTTTTTGCATTGGTTTATACTAACTTATCTCACGAGTTCTTATTGAGTTTTGTCTGGATGAAGCTTTTGAGATTTAGGAAAACCATGATATGAGAAGAATTAAGGAGACAAAAAAACTCAAGCTTGGGATGCCCATGGCATCCCAAGATAATATTTAAGAACTCTCAAGCATCTAAGCTTGGGGATGCCCCGGTAGGCATCCCACCTTTCTTCTTCAACAATTATCGGTTAGTATCGGTTGAGCCTAAGTTTTTGCTTCTTCACATGAGTTGTGCTATTATTAAAATGTCATTTTATTTTGTTTCGCTTGCTGTTTTAATGAAGTACTTAGATCTGAAAGTTTTTTAAATAAAATAGAGTTCTCAAATAGTTGCCAAGGAGGCTAAGTAAGCGCCATTTACATCCCGTCAACGAAGCTCTTTCCTATGTCATTTACTCTTGTGCTTCAATTATATCCTATGAGTAAATTGTTGAATAAATTGAATGTCATGAAGTTGAAATCATATCATGCCTAGTGGTAGCTTCACATTGGGTTTAGAAAGTGAAATCTTTTGGGGCTTGACAATCACAATATTGGTCATACAAGCAATTCACGAATAATTAGTATAAGGAAGAGAACTTTCACATGCAGATACACTATCTTGGAAATTTTTTGTGATTATGAGCCCCTTTCAAAATATTATATGCCAAAATTGTTGACATTGGACAAGGAAGACAATATAATGATTTATGTTTGTTCATATTCACATAGAAGTTATATTGTCATAGATCCTTCAACATGTGGTGCTTTCCCCCCATCTTTGCTAGCCAAAAATTCTGCACCAAGTAGAGATACTACTTGTGCATCAGAAAACCCTTAAACCCAAATCTTATTTTCAAGATTCCACCATGCCTACCTAAGGATTGAGCAAGATCCTTCAAGTAAGTTGTCATCGGTGCAATAAGGCAATAAAAATTGCTTCTAAAAGTGAGATCATTTAGTGTAAGAAAAATTGAGCGTTGTACGAACTTGGATGACAAAGAATAAAAGCGACAGACTGCATAACAAAGGTTGCCATCTTAAGGGGCAATACAACATGATGTTCTTTTGCACTAAGGGATTGAGAATACAAACAAATAAGCGCATGGCAACCTCTGCTTCTCTCTACGAAGGGCCTATCTTTTACTTTTTCATATTTACTTTTATGCAAAGACTCAAAGTTTTTCTCTCTATTCCTTTTTATTTTTCTCCTTTGGCAAGCATCATGTGGTGAGGAAAGATCTAGGCACATATGTCCAGTTGAATATGGGTAGCATGAGTTATTATTGTTGACATCACCCTTGAGGTGAACACGTTGGGAGGCAAAACAACAAGCATCTATCTTTCTATGTGTCCGGTTGAAACGTTTTGCTCATGTGTATGCGGTGAGTGTTAGAAATCATAGAAGACTATAAGATGGTTGAGTATGTGGAGCTCTTACTTAAACTCTGTTGAATAAGTTGAATTGCAATCGCTTGGTGACCAAGAACATAGGTTGTTGGGTTTCAAGATAATTCATTGTTTGAACCTTAACCTGTGAATTGGTTGCCACTATAACATGAGAAGTTTTATAAGAAAGGATTGATGTTATGATGCTAGGAAAAGTGATTGAAATTGTCATTGATCAAACTTATGCACTTTGCTAGCATTCACACTTCATAAATTATTTCTTTTATCATTTACCTACTCGAGGACGACTAGGAATTAAGCTTGGGGATCTTGTACGTCTCCAACGTATCTATAATTTATGAAGTATTCATGCTTTTATTTTATCATTCTTGGGTGTTTTACAATCATTTTATAGCAACTTTATATCATTTTTTGGGACTAACCTATTGACCCAGTGCCCAGTGCCAGTTGATGTTTTTTGCATGTCAAACGGAGTCCAAACACCACGAAACTTTTTGGAGATTTTTTTGGACCAGAAGGAACCCAATGGGCCAGAGCTGCACCTGGGGGTGCCCCAAGGGGGCACAACCCACCAGGGCGCGCCAGGGGCCTCGGTGGCCTCCCGCACCCCCTCTTTGCACTATAAATTCCCAAATATTCCGAAACCCTTCGGGGTTAACCTAGATCAGAAGTTCCACCGCCGCATGGCTCCGTAGCCACCGAAAACCAATCTAGACCCATTTCGGCACCCTGCCGGAGGGGGGGAATCATCTCCGGTGACCATCTTCATCATCCCGGCGGCCACCACGATGAGGAGGGAGTAGTCCACCCTTGGAGCTGAGGTTTTGTACCAGTAGCTATGTGTTTGATCTCTCTCTCTCTCTCTCTCTCTCTCTCGTGATCTATAGCATGGGCTTTGTTAGCATAGATGGATCATATGATGTTTTTCCCCTCTACACTCTTGTTGTGATGAATTGAATCTTTACCCTTTGAAGTTTTGTCATGTCGGATTGAATGTTCAGATTTGGGAACACATGATGTATGTCTTGCGGTATGAATACTTGAGGTGACATTGGGGTATCATATTGATTCACTTGATATATGTAGTGGATTCAACTTGCGGATTCCCGCGGTGATATTGGGGTAATCTTTGCATAGGGGTTGATGCATGTTTTTATTATCTATTCTGTGATAGAAACTTTGGGGTCCCCTTGTAGTTCTTTGTGTGGATTGAGCATTATGAATATGAATTTGCTTTGGTGTTATTTTAGTATGAACTCTAGGATAGATCGAACGGAAAAATAGCTTTGTGTTATTTTAGTACGAACTCTTGAATAGATCGAATGAAAAGAATAGCTTTGAGGTGGTTTCGTACCCTACAAACAATATCTATCTTTTGTTCTCCACTAATAGGAACTCGGGAGTGATTCTTTATTGCACTTTGAGGGATAATCATATGATCCAACTATGTTAGCACTGTTGAGATATTGCACTAGCGAAAGTACGGACCCTAGGCCTAGTTTTCAAGCATTGCAATACTGTTTTTGTGCTCGTTTACTATTTGCTACCTTGCTGTTTTTATTTATTCAGATTATAAAAATATATTTCTACCATCCATATTACACTTTTATCACCATCTCTTCGCTGAACTAGTGCACATACAATTTGCCATTGTATTGGGTGTGTTGGGGACACAAGAGATTTCTTATATTTGGTTGTAGGGTCGTTTGAGAGAGACCATCTTCATCCTACACCTCTCACAGATTGATAAACCTTAGGTCATCCACTTGAGGGAAAATTGCCTGTCCTGCAAAACTCTGTGCTTGGAGGCCCAACACGTGTTTACAAGAATAAAGTTGCATAGTGGACATCACACATCACCATCACCGTCACCACGCCGTCGTGCTGACGAAACTCTCCCTCGACACTTTGCTGGATCAAGAGTTCGAGGGACGCCATCGAGTTGAATGTGTACAGAACTCGGAGGTACCATACGTTCGGTGCTTGATCGGTTGGATCACGAAGACGTTCGACTACATCAACCGCGTTAAGCTAATGCTTCCGCTTTCGGTCTATGAGGGTACGTGGACACACTCTCCCCCTCTCGTTGCTATGCATCTCCTAGATAGATCTTGTGTGATCGTAGGAATTTTTTTTGAAACTGCATGCTCCGTTTCCCAACAGTGGTATCAAAGCCAGGTTTATGCATAGATGATATGCACGAGTAGAACACAAAGAGTTGTGGGCGATCATAGTCATACTGCTTACCACCAACGTCTTATTTTGATTCGGCGGTATTGTTGGATGAAGCGGCCTGGACCAACCATACATGACCACGTTCACGAGACCGGTTCCACCGACAGACATGCAACTTGTTTTGCATAAAGGTGGCTGGCAGGTGTCTGTTTCTCCAACTTTAGTTGAATCGAATTTGACTACGGCCGGTCCTTGTTGAAGGTTAAAACAACAAACTTGATGAAAGATCATTGTGGTTTTGAGGCGTAGGTAAGAACGGTTCTTACTAGAAGCCCGTAGCAGCCACGTAAAACTTGCAACAACAAAGTAGAGGACGTCTAACTTGTTTTTGCAGGGCTTGCTGTGATGTGATATGGTCAAGATATGATGAGATATACATTGTTGTATAAGATGATCATTTTTTGTATAAGTTATCGGCAACTGGCAGGAGCCTTATGGTTGTCGCTTTATTGTATGAAATGCAGTCGCCATGTAATTGCTTTATTTATCACTATGCTAGCGATAGTCGTAGAAGCAATAGTTGGCGAGACGACAACGACGCTACGATGGAGATCAAGGTGTCAAGCCGGTGACAATGAAGATCATGACGGTGCTTTGGAGATAGAGATCAAAGGCACAAGATGATGATGGCCATATCATGTCACATATTTTGATTGCATGTGATGTTTATCTTTTATGCATCTTATTTTGCTTAGTATGAAGGTAGCATTATAAGATGATCCCTCTCTAAATTTCAAGGTATAAGCATTCTCCCTGAGTATGCACCGTTGCGACAGTTCATCGTGCCGAGACACCACGTGATGATCGGGTGTGATAAGCTCTACCTTCACATACAACAGGTGCAAGACAGTTTTGCACGTGCAGAATACTCGGGTTAAACTTGACGAGCCTAGCATGTAGAAACATGGCCTCGGAACACCGAGACCGAAAGGTCGAATGTGAATCATATAGTAGATATGATCAACATAGAGATGTTCACCATTGAAAACTACTCCATCTCACGTGATGATCGGACATGGTTTAGTTGATATGGATCACGTGATCATTTAGATGACTCGAGGGATGTCTATCTAAGTGGGAGTTCTTAAGTAATATGATTAATTGAACTTAAATTTATCATGAACTTAGTCCTGTTAGTTTTTGCATATCTATGTTGTAGTTCAATGGCCCGTGCTACCGTTCCCTTGAATTTTAATGTGTTTCTAGAGAAAGCTAAGTTGAAAGATGATGGTAGCAACTACATGGACTGGGTCCATAACTTGAGGATTATCCTCATTGCTGCACAGAAGAATTACGTCCTGGATGCACCGCTAGGTGCAAGGCCTGCTGCAGGAGCAACTCCGGTCATTATGAACGTCTGGCAAGCTAAATTTGATGACTACTCGATAGTTCAGTGTGCCATGCTTTACGTCTTAGAATCAGGACTTCAAAGACGTTTTAAACGTCATAGAGCATATGAGATGTTACAGGATTTGAAGTTAATATTTCAAGCAAATGCCCGAGTTCAGAGATATGAAGTCTCGAACAAGTTTTATAGCTGCAAGATGGAGGAGAACAGTTCTGTTAGTGAACACATACTCAGAATGTCTGGGTACCATAACCACTTGACTCAGCTAGGAGTTAATCTTCCTGATGATAGTGTCATTGACAGAATTCTTCAGTCACTCCCACCAAGCTATAAAGGCTTCATGATGAACTATAATATGTAAGGATGAACAAGACGATTCTCGAGCTCTTCGCAATGCTCAAGGCTGCGGAGGTAGAAATCGAGAAGGAGCAACAAGTGTTGATGGTTAACAAGACCACTAGTTTCAAAAAAAGGCAAAAGGAAGAAAGGGAATGTCAAGAAGAATAGAAAGCAAGTTGCTGCTACCGGGAAGAAGCCCAAGTCTGGACCTAAGCCTGAAACTAAGTGCTTCTACTACAAAGAGACTGGTCACTGGAAGCGGAACTACCCCAAGTATTTGGCAGATAAGAAGGATGGCAAAGTGAAAGGTGTATTTGATATACATGTTATTGATGTGTACCTTACTAATGCTCGTAGTAGCGCCTGGGTATTTGATCTTTGGTTACATTGCTCATATTTGCAACTCGAAACAGGGGCTATGGATTAAACGAAGATTGACTAAGGACGAGGTGATGATGCACGTCGGAAATGGTTCCAAGGTCGATGTGATCGCCATCGGCATGCATCCTCTACAACTACCTTTGGGATTAGTTTTAGACCTGAATAATTGTTATTTGGTGCCAGCGTTGAGCATGAACATTATATCTAGATCTTGTTTGATGCGAGACGGTTATTCATTTAAATCATAGAATAATGGTTGTTCTATTTATATGAGTAATATCTTTTATGGTCATGCACCCTTTATGAGTGGTTTATTTTTGTTGAATCTCGATCGTAGTGATATTCATAATATTGATGCCAAAAGATGCAAAGTTAATAATGATAGTGCAACTTATTTGTGGCACTGCCGTTTAGGTCATATTGGTGTAAAGCGCATGAAGAAACTCCATGCAGATGGGCTTTTGGAATCACTTGATTATGAATCACCGATGCTTGCGAACCATGCCTCATGGGCAAGATGACTAAGACTCCGTTCTCCGGAACAATGGAGCGAGCCACTGACTTACTGGAAATAATACATACTGATGTATGCGGTCCGATGAGTGTTGAGGCTCGTGGTGGGTATCGTTATTTTCTAACCTTCACAGATGATTTGAGCAGATATGGGTATATCTACTTAATGAAACATAAGTCTGAAACATTTGAAAAGTTCAAAGAATTTCAGAGTGAAGTGGAAAATCATCATAACAAGAAAATAAAGTTTCTACGATCGATCACGGAGGCGAATATTTGAGTTCTGAGTTTGGTCTTCTTTTAAAACAATGTGGAATAGTTTGCAACTCAAGCCACGGAACACCACAGCAGTAATGGTGTATCCGAACGTCAGAATCATGTACTTTATTAGATATGGTGCGATCTATGATGTATCTTACCGATTTACCACTATCATTTTGAGGTTATGCATTACGCATACTGCATTCACCTTAAATAGGGCACCATCTAAATCCGTTGAGACGACACCATATGAACTTTGGTTTGGCAAGAAACCTAAGCTGTCGTTTCTTAAAGTTTGGGGTTGCGATGCTTATGTGAAAAAGCTTCAGCCTGCTCGAACCCAAATCGGAGAAGTGCGTCTTCATAGGATACCCAAAAGAAACTGTTGGGTACACCTTCTATCACATATCCAAAGGAAGATATTTCTTGCTAAGAATGGATCCTTTCTAGAGAAGGAGTTTCTCTTGAAAGAAGTGAGCGGGGGGATGTAGCGACCCGACCCGAATGGATCAAGTCTCTGTGCTCAGGTGTCATCCCTGGATCAGTAATGCTGACACCACACAGTACTTCGAAGGATTTATAACAGAGTAGCAATCACACACTTATTACATCGTTGTCCAAAAGAGGACTTATTACAATAAATATGGCTTAAGGCCATCTAATAACGATAACAGCGGAAGACTTGGAAGATAAGTGAGTCCATCAACTCCATCGGCATCATCGAGTATAGAACCACGACGTAAACACCTTACTCGTCGTCTGAAAAGTCTGCAACATGAAAGTTGCAGCCCGAAAACGGGTCAGCACATGGAATATGCTGGCAATGTAACACATAGAGAGTAATGAAGGAATAAGCCTAGACTACATGCATATATGGCTAGTGGAAAAGCTCTCTGATTCAGCTTTTGCATAAAGCTAGTTTTTCCCTACTGCAAAGGAATAAATTTGTTTAACTATCATGGTGGTTGTTAAACATTGAGAATGGTTGATGACATCCTCAATCCCAATTAAAAGTACTCATTAAAACCCAACAATATTAATTAGAGTAACATGTTGAGATTCACATGATATTCAAGTACTAGATACTCAAGATGTCCATAACCGGGGACACGGCTAATCATGATTAGTTTATACACTCTGCAGAGGTTTGCACTTTCCCCCACAAGACTCGATCGCCTCCGTTTGGTTTCTCGCACTACATGGTGTTTGAGAGACGGATGACCAAGACATAGTCTTTGGAAGCGCTTAGCACCTTACTTGTGGGTAGACCGGTACACCTACTTTCCCCTACATCTGCTAGTCTACCCGTAAGAGTTCGCACAACTTAGTCAACTATGCCAGAGCCCATAATGGCTTGTGGCTGCACACGGAAGTTACTAGCATGAATGATCTTATGATCCCTTTGAGCCTGGGTGGCGGTCCGAAGAAAAACAGGCAAGTCCTGATAGAAACCAGGTGCCTCAATCCACCCAGATGTGTGTTTAAGTTGCCACCTTAAATAAACCATTAATTAACAATCTCACATCTGTCATGGATATCACTCACCCAATCCACGTCTACTAGCATAGCATGGCATAATAAGCAAACGTAGAAGTAACTCCCAAGGTTTCATAAGTAAAACAGGTAATAGGTACTACCTCATCTACTTCCCATCCCACAATTTAATTAGATCCTAATCATGCAAGTGTTTGAGGATTGATCTAATGCATAAAAAGCTGGGTAGTAGAAAAGATATGATCAAGTGTTACTTGCCTTGTCGATGATCCATGAAACCTAGAGATTGAAATAACAAGCGGCGCACTCCGGGTGATCTATCGCAGACAAACAACAAGCATACAATAAGTACTCATCTAATGCACAGGTAAATCTCGAATAAAAGATCTAACCGGAAAGTTCAACTTAAGAACCCTGGTTGCAAAAAGAATCGAATCAAATAAAGCAACGAAAGTCAAACGACGAAAGAAAACAACTTGGTTCTAGCAAGTTGAAAACTAAGTCAAATTTTACAGTAGCAAAACTGTGTTTAAGTTGATTAATCGGAAAGGCGGTTTCAAAATGAAACTTCAGGCGCTTGAATCACCTAATTCTGATAAACGAGCGAGAAGATAAACTAGAACGAAGATCGGATCTGAAATCGCTATCAGAAAAATAGCGGAATAAATCCGATGAGAAAGAAAACGACGAACGGTTGAACGAACGGACGTTCATTAACAAAACAAACCAGTGATCACGTTCGTTAGGACGAACGGTCCGCGAACGATTGCTAAACAAAACCGGAAAAGAAAACCGGCGAGAAAAACCGATCTAGGGTTTGGAAAGAAAACCGAAACGAAAAACCGATCTAGAAAACCGGAACGGAAACCGGAACGGAAACCGAAAAGGTGACGCGGCGCGGGGCTAGTACCTCGAAGAGGCGAGGGGCTCCGGCGGCGGGCGGCGATAATGGGGCGGCGGCGGCGTAGAGCGGCGGCGGCACTAATCTTCTTCTGCTGCTTTCGGAGGAGAGGAGAGGAGAGTTGATTTGATGTGTTGGAGGGGGTGCTTGGGTATTTATATTGGGGAGGGAGGGTTTTGCTTGGGGTAGGGGACAAGAAATAAATTAGGATTAGGAATCCTAGGAATAAAAAACGGAATAACAAAACGGGATCAAATCCTACTAGGATTTGTAAAAGAATAGGAAACTTGGGGCTCCCTGGCTCCCCTAGGTGCGTGCGTGCGATGGCCTTGGCCTTCGGCCGGCCGGTGGCTTGGGCCTTTGGACCAAGGCGCTGCGCTCCCTTTTTTTTAAATGGTTTCGCGCGCAGAAAAATAAATAAAAAGAATCTAAACGAACTCCAAAATTAATAAAGTAAAGTTTCCCCGACTCCTAAAAATGAGTCGAACAAAATGAACTTTAACACGGGGCCAAAATGCAATTTTTGAAAACACGCATTTTTCCCTAAGGCAAATAAACTCCGAGAAAATCCAAAATTTGATTTATTTATTAAATCTTCATTTTTCCTAAATTTTGGGAAAGTCATATTATTCCCTCTCTTATTTTTTATTGGAAAAATATTTGAAGATAAAATAAATAAATCCAACGATCCTCTTTTCATAGTTTTGAGAGAACTCAAATATGAAAATTTCGAAACCTCCAACTCTCTCCGAGGGTCCTTAAGTTGCGTGAAATTTCTAGGATCAACAAAATGCAAGAAAATATGATATGCATGATGACTTAATGTATAACATTCCAAATTGAAAATTTGGGATGTTACAAACCTACCCTCAGAAGATGAATCTCGCCCTCGAGATTCGGGTTAACTAGAAAATAGGTGAGGGTTATCCTTAAGCAAATCTTCTTCTCTTTCCTGGTGGCTTCATCCTCGGTGTGGTGGCTCCAATTGAACTTTGCAAAACTTGATAACCTTGCTGCGAGTAACTCTGCTGGCATAATCGAGAACCTTGACTGGTTTCTCCTCATATGTCAAATCATCCTTCAACTGAATTGCTTCAAGCGGCACTGTATCTCTTAACGGTACTTCCGCCATCTCGGCGTGACATCTCTTCAGCTGAGAAACATGGAATACATCATGAACTCCTGACAGTCCCTCTGGCAATTCCAGTTTATAAGCAACTTCTCCCATGCGTTGCAAAATCCTATATGGTCCAACGAAACGTGGTGCTAATTTTCCTTTAACTCCAAAATGCTTAACTCCTCGAAGTGGGGATACTCTAAGATATACTCTGTCTCCAACTTCATATTCTACCGCCTTGCGTTTTGAATCCGCATAGCTTTTCTTTCTGGACTGGGCTACTTTGAGCCTATCGCGTATCAACTTAACCTTCTGTTCAGACTCCTTAATCAAATCTGGTCCAAACAAGCTGACGGTCTCGGCTTCGTCCCATGATAACGGTGTCCTGCACCTCCTTCCGTACAAAGCCTCGAAAGGTGCCATCTTCAAGCTGGTTTGGTAACTGTTGTT
The DNA here is from genome assembly GCA_021605145.1 of Aegilops bicornis. Taxonomy (NCBI): domain Eukaryota; kingdom Viridiplantae; phylum Streptophyta; class Magnoliopsida; order Poales; family Poaceae; genus Aegilops; species Aegilops bicornis. Next base: position 199,823,723 of record CM038669.1, on the reverse strand, counting down.
ATAAGAAAATTCTGCATACGGCAAGTTATCATCCCAACTAGATCCATAATCTAGTGCACAAGCTCTCAGCATATCCTCCAAAATCTGATTGACTCTCTCGGTCATCCATCACCATGTGGGTGAAAAGCTGTCTTCAATTCCAGCCTGGTTCCCAATGTTTCGTGCAACTGATTCCAAAACTTTGAGGTAAATTGGGTTCCTCTATGATACCATACTCCTCGGAACTCCGTGTAAACACACAATTTTGGTCATGTATATCTTTGCCAACTTAGCACCGCTATAGGTAGTCTTGATCGGAATGAAATGAGCTACCTTCGTCAAGCGGTCGACTATAACCCAAATCGAGTCATATCCTCGAACGAGTCTTTGGCAAACCTGTGATGAAATCCATGCCTAGTTTATCCCACTTCCATTCGGGTATTGGCAATGGCTGCAACAATCCTGGCGGCTTCGATGCTCGCCTTCACTCTCGACATACATCGCAAACTGCTACATACTCCGCGATATCCTTCTTCATTCCGGTCCACCAGAACGTTTCCTTCAAATCCAAATACATCTTGGTATTTCCTGGGTGAATCGAATAGGGTGAATCATGTGCTTCTTGCGGAATCAACTTTCTGATCTCCGGGTCATTTGGCACATAAACACGGTCCTCAAACCATAGGGTATCATGCTCATGTTGGGGAACGTAGTAATTTCAAAAAAATTTCCTACGATCACGCAAGACCATGGTGATGGCATAGCAACGAGAGGGGAGAGTGTCCGTCCACGTACCCTCGTAGACCGAAAGCGGAAGCGTTATAACAACGCGGTTGATTGATGTAGTCGTGCGTCTTCACGATCCGACCGATCCAAGCACCGAACGTCGGCACCTCCGAGTTACGCACGTTCAGCTCGATGACGATCCCGGACTCCGATCCGCAAAGTGTCGGGGATGAGTTCCGTCGACCTGACGGCGTGGTGACGATGTTGATGCTCCACCGACGCGAGGCTTCGCCTAAGCTCATGACGATATGACTTCTCCGGGCGCAGGCTACGCCTAAGCTCTCTGACGATATGACCGAAGTGGAATATGGTGGAAGGGGCACCGCACACGGCTAAGGAAAGATCCGTAGATCAACTTGTGTCTCTTGGGGTGCCCCTGCCCCGTATATAAAGGAGCCAAGGGGAGGTGGCGGCCCAAGGGGGCGCGCAAGGAGTCCTACTCCCTCGGGAGTAGGACTCCCCTCCAATCCTAGTTGGATTAGGATTCCCGGAGGGGAAAGAGAGAGAGGGGCGGCCCACCTTTCCTAGTCCTAATAGGACTAGGGAAGGGGGCCTTGACCACCTAGGGCTGCCCTTCTCCTTTCCTCCAAGGCCCACTATGGGCCCATGTAGTTCGGGGGTTCGGTAACCTCCGGTACTCTAAATTCGATTTCACTCGGAACCATTCGAAGTCCAAACATAGGCTTCCAATATATCAATCTTTATGTCTCGACCATTTCGAGACTCCTCGTCATGTCCGTGGATCACATCCGGGACTCCGAACAAACTTGATTGCATCAATACTTATAAACTCATAATGAACTGTCATCGAAGCGTTAAGCGTGCGGACCCTACGGGTTCGAGAACTATGTAGACATGACCTAGAACCATTCTCGGTCAATAACCAATAGCGGAACCTGGATGTCCATATTGGTTCCTACATATTCTCTGAAGATCTTTATCGGTCAAACCGCATAACGACATACGTTGTTCCCTTTGTCATTGGTATGTTACTTACCCGAGATTCGATCGTTGGTATCCAATACCTAGTTCAATCTCGTTACCGGCAAGTCTCTTTACTCGTTCCGTAATACATCATCTCACAACTAACTCATTAGTTGTAATGCTTGCAAGGCTTTAAGTGATGTGCATTACCGAGAAGGCCTGGAGATACCTCTCCGACAATCGGAGTGACAAAACCTAATCTCGAAATACGCCAACCCAACAAGTACCTTTGGAGACACCTGTAGTACTCCTTTATAATCACCCGATTCGTTGTGACGTTTGGTAGCACACAAAGTGTTCCTCACAGTAAACGGAGTTGCATAATCTCATAGTTACAGGAACATGTATGGGTCATGAAGAAAGCATTAACATACTAAGCGATCAAGTGTTAAGCTAACGGAATGGGTCATGTCAATCAGATCATTCTACTAATGATGTGACCTTGTTAATCAAATAACAACTCCTTGTTCATGGTTAGGAAACATAACCATCTTTGATTAACAAGCTAGTCAAGTAGAGGCATACTAGTGACATCTTTGTTTGTCTATATATTCACACATGTATTATGTTTCCGGTTAATACAATTCTAGCATGAATAATAAACATTTATCATGATATAAGGAAATAAATAATAACTTTATTATTGCCTCTAGGGCATATTTCCTTGATCTCCCACTTGCACTAGAGTCAATAATCTAGATTACAAAGTAATGATCCTAACACCCATGGAGCCTTGGTGCTGATCATGTTTTGCTCGTGGAAGAGGCTTAGTCAACGGGTCCGCAACATTCAGATCCGTATGTATTTTGCAAATCTCTATGTCTCCCACTTGGACTTGGTCCCGAATGGAATTGAAGCGTCTCTTGATGTGCTTGGTCCTCTTGTGAAATCTGGATTCCTTTGCCAAGGCAATTGCACCAGTATTGTCACAGAAGATCTTCATCGGTCCCGATGCACTAGGTATAACACCTAGATCGGAAATGAACTCTTTCATCCAGACTCCTTCATTTGCTGCTTCGAAGCAGCTATGTACTCCGCTTCACATGTAGATCCATACGACGCTTTGTTTAGAACTGCACCAACCGACAGCTCCACCGTTTAATAAAAACACGTATCCGGTTTGCGATTTAGAATCGTCCGGATCGGTGTCAAAGCTTGCATCGGCGTAACCATTTACGACTAGCTCTTTGTCACCTCCATATCGAGAAACATATCCTTAGTCCTTTTCGTGTATTTCAGGATGTTCTTGACGCTGTCCGATGATCCATTCCTGGATTACTTTGGTACCTTCCTGCCAAGCTTATAGCTAAGCATCGTCGGTCTGGTACACACATTGCATACATGATAGAGCCTATGGCTGAAGCATAGGGAACATCTTTCATTTTCTCTCTATCTTCTGCGTGGTCGGGCATTGAGTCTTACTCAATCTTACACCTTGCAACACAGGCAAAAACCTTTCTTTGCACGATCCATTTTGAACTTTTTCAAAATTTTATCAAGGTATGTGCTTTGTGAAAGTCCAATTAAGCGTCTTGATCTATCTCTATAGATCTTGATGCCCAATATGTAAGCAGCTTCACCGAGGTCTTTCATTGAAAAACTTTTATTCAAGTATCCTTTTATGCCATCCAGAAATTCTATATCATTTCCAATTAATAATATGTCGTCCACATATAATATCAGAAATGCTACCGAGCTCCCACTCACTTTCTTGTAAATACAGGCTTCTCCAAAAGTCTGTATAAACCCATATGCTTTGATCACACTATCGAAGCGTTTATTCCAACTCCGAGAGGCTTGCACGGACCATAAATTGATCGTTGGAGCTTGCACACTTTGTTAGCACCTTTTGGATCGACAAAACCTTCTGGTTGCATCATATACAACTCTTCTTCTAGAAATCCATTCAAGAATGCAGTTTTACATCCATTTGCCAAATTTCATAATCATAAAATCGGCAATTGCTAACATGATTCGGACAGACTTAAGCATCGCTACGGGTGAGAAAGTCTCATCGTAGTCAACCCTTGAACTTGTCGAAAACCTTCGCAACAAGTCGAGCTTTGTAGACGGTTACATTACCATCGGCGTCAGTCTTCTTCTTAAAGATCCATTTATTTTCAATGGCTTGCCGATCATCGGGCAAGTCAACCAAAGTCCATACTTTGTTCTCATACATGGATCCCATCTCAGATTTCATGGCTTCTAGCCATTTTGCGGAATCTGGGCTCACCATCGCTTCTTCATAGTTTGTAGGTTCGCCATGGTCAAGTAACATGACTTCTAGAATAGGATTACCGTACCACTGCAGTGCGTATTTTATTCTGGGTTGACCCACGAGGTTCAAGAGTAACTTGATCTGAAACTTTATGATCATCATCATTAGTTTCCTCACTAATTGGTGTAGTTGTCACAGAACCATTTCTTGTGATGAACTACTTTCCAATAAGGGAGCAGAATCTGATTATCTCATCAAGTTCCACTTTCCTCCCACTCACTTCTTTCGAGAGAAACTCTTTCTCTAGAAAGGATCCAAATTTAGCAACGAAAATCTTGCCTTCAGATCTGTGATAGAAGGTGTACCCATGATCTCCTTTGGGTATCCTATGAAGACACATTTTTCCGATTTGGGTTCGAGCTTATCTGGTTGAAGTTTCTTTACATAAGCATCGCAGCCCCAAACTTTAAGAACGACAACTTTGGTTTCTTGCCAAACCACAGTTCATAAGGCGTCGTCTCAACGGATTTTGACGGTGTCCTATTTAACGTGAATGCGGCCGTCTCTAAAGCATAACCCCAAAACGATAGCGGTAAATCGAAATCGACATCATAGATCGCACCATATCTAGTAAAGTACGATTCTGACGTTCGGACACACCATTTCTCTGTGGTGTTCCGGTGGCGTGAGTTGCTAAACTATTCCACATTGTTTCAAATGTAAACCAAACTCGTAACTCAAATATTCTCCTCCACGATCAGATCGTAGAAACTTTATTTTCTTGTTACGATGATTTTCCACTTCACTCTGAAATTCTTTGAACTTTTCAAATGTTTCAGGTTTGTGTTTCATTAAGTAGATATACCCATATCTGCTCAAATCATCTGTGAAGGTGAGAAAATAACGATACCCGCCAGCGTGCTTCAACATTCATTGGACCACATACAACAGTAAGTATGATTTCCAACAAATCAGTTCCACGCTCCATAGTTCCGGAGAAAGGCGTAAATGTCATCTTACCCATGAGGCACCGATCGAAAGTACAAAGTGATTCATAATCAAGTGATTCGAAGCCCATCAAGATGGAGTTTCTTCATGCGTTTTACACCGATATGACCTAAACGGCAAGTGCCACAAATAAGTTGCACTATCATTATTAACTCTGCATCTTTTGGCTTCAACATTATGAATATGTGTATCACTCTGTCGAGATTCAACAAGAATAGACCATTCTTCAAGGGTGCATGACCATAAAAGATATTACTCATATAAATAGAACAACCATTATTCTCTTGATTTAAATGAATAACCGTCTCGCATTAAACAAGATCCAGATATAAGGGTCATGCTCAACGCTGGCACCAAATAACAATTATTTAGGTCTAAAACTAATCCCGAAGGTAGATGTAGAGGTAGCGTGCCGATTGCGATCACATCGACTTTGGAACCATTTCAACGCGCATCGTCACCTCGTCCTTAGCCAATCTTCGCAATCCGTAGTTCCTGTTTGAGTTGCAAATATTAGCAGTAACCGATTATCAAATACCTGTACTACTGCGAGTATTAGTAAGGTACACATCAATAACATGTATATCATATATACCTTTGTTCACCTTGCCATCCTTTTATCCGCCAAATACTTGGGGCAGTTCCGCTTCCGATGTCCGGTCGCTTGCGGTAAAAACACTTTCGATTTCGGGCTTAGGTCCAGACTTGGGTTTCTTCTCTTGATCAGCAACTTTCTTGCTGTTCTTTTGAAGTTTCCTTCTTCTTCCCTTTGCCCTTTTCTTGAAACTAGTGGTCTTGCGACCATCAACACTTGATGCTCTTTCTTGATCTCTACCTCCATGGCTTTCAAAGCATTGCGAAGAGCTCGGGAATTGTCTTAGTCATCCCTTGCATATTATAGTTCATCACGAAGCTCTTGTAGCTTGGTGGCGATGATTGGAGAATTACATCAATGACACTATCATCCGGAAGATTAACTCCCAGCTGAATTAAGTGATTGTTATACCCGGACATTCTGAGTATGTGCTCACTGACAGAACTATTCTCCTCCATCTTGCAGCTATAGAACTTGTTGGAGACTTCATATCTCTCAATCCGGGCATTTGCTTGAAATATTAACTTCAACTCCTGGAACATCTCATATGCTCCATGACGTTCAAAACGTCGTTGAAGACCCGGTTCTAAGCCGTAAAGCATGGCACACTTAACTATAGAGTAGTCATCACCGCTTTGCGACGCGTTCATAACTTCTCGGCATCTGCGGCAGTTCGCTACCCAGCGGTGCTTCCGGGGCGTAATTTTTACGTGCAGCAATGAGGATAATCCTCAAGTTACGGACCCAGTCCGTGTAATTACTACCATCATCTTTCAACTTTGCTTTCTCAAGGAACGCATTAAAATTCAACGGAACAACAACACGAGCCATCTATCTACATCAAACATAGACAAGCAAAATACTATCAGGTACTAAGTTCATGATAAATTTAAGTTTGATTAATCATATTAAAAACCTCCCACTTAGACAGACATCTCTCTAGTCATCTAAGTGATCACGTGATCCAAATCAACTAAACCATGTCCGATCATCACGTGAGATGGAGTAGTTTCAATGGTGAACATCACTATGTTGATCATATCTACTATATGATTCACGCTCGACCTTTCGGTCTCTGTGTTCCGAGGCCATATCTGTTATATGCTAGGCTCGTCAAGTTTAACCCGAGTATTCCGCGTGCAACTGTTTTGCACCCGTTGTATTTGAACGTAGAGCCTATCACACCCGATCATCACGTGGTGTCTCGGACGAAGAACTTTCGCATAGCGGTGCATACTCGGGGAGAACACTTCTTGATAATTTTAGTGAGAGATCATCTTATAATGCTACCGTCAATCAAAGCAAGATAAGATGCATAAAGGATAAACATCACATGCAATCAATATAAGTGATATGATATGGTCATCATCATCTTGTGCTTGTGATCTCCATCGCCAAGCACCGTCATGATCACCATCGTCATCGGTAGCGACACCTTGATCTCCATCGTAGCATCGTTGTCGTCTCGCCAATCTTATGCTTCCACGACTATCACTACCGCTTAGTAATAAAGTAAAGCATTACATCGCGATTTGCATTGCATACAATAAAGTGACAACCATATGGCTCACTGCGATTCTTTGATAACTTTCGGTTACAAAACATGATCATCTCATACAATAAAATATAGCATCACGTCTTGACCATATCACATCACAACATGCCCTGCAAAAACAAGTTAGACGTCCTCTACATTGTTGTTGAAAGATTTACGTGCCTGCTACGGGTCGAGCAAGAACCGTTCTTACCTACGCATCAAAACCACAACGATAGTTTGTCAAATAGACTCCGTTTAACCTTCTCAAGGACCGGGCGTAGCCACTTTTCAGTTCAACTAAAGTTGGAGAGACAGTCTTCATAAGCCATCTATGTGCAAAGCACGCCGAGGGAACCGGTCTCGCGAAGCGTCTGGCGTAAGGTTGGTCCGGATCGTCTCGTCCAACAATACCGCTGAACCAAAGTATGACATCTTTGGTAGGCGGTATGACTTGTATCGTCCACAACTCACTTGAGTTCTACTCGTGCATAAGACATCTACGCATAAAACCAGGCTCTGATGCCACTGTTGGGGAACTTAGTAATTTAAAAAAATATACTACGATCACACAAGACAAAGGTGATGGAATAGCAACGAGAGGAGAGTGTCCGTCCACGCACCTCGTGAGACCGAAAGCGGAAGCGTTATAACAACGCGGTTGATGTAGTCGCACGTCTTCACGATCCGACCGATCCAAGCACCGAACGTCACGGCACCTCCGAGTTACGCACACGTTCAGCTCGATGGCGATCCCGGACTCCGATCCAAAGCAAAGTGTCGGGGATGAGTTCCGTCGACGACGGCGTGGTGGCGATGTTGATGCTCCACCAACGCAGGGCTTCGCCTAAGCTCATGACGATATGACTTCTCCGGCAGGGCTTCGCCTAAGCTCTGACGATATGACCAAGTGGAATATGGTGGAAGGGGGCACCGCACACGGCTAAGGAAAGATCCGTAGATCAACTTGTGTCTCTTGGGGTGCCCCTGCCGTATATAAAGGAGCCAAGGGGAGGTGGCGGCCCAAGGGGAGGCGCAAGGAGTCCTACTCCTCGGGAGTAGGACTCCCCTCAATCCTAGTTGGATTAGGATTCCGGAGGAAAGAGAGAGAGGGGCGGCCCACCTTTCCTAGTCCTAATAGGACTAGGGAAGGGGGGCGACCACCTAGGGCTGCCCTTCTCCTTTCCTCCAAGGCCCACTATGGGCCCATGTAGTTCCGGGGGTTCCGGTAACCTCCGGTACTCGGTAAATTCGATTTCACTCGGAACCATTCAAGTCCAAACATAGGCTTCGATATATCAATCTTTATGTCTCGACCATTTCGAGACTCCTCGTCATGTCCGTGATCACATCCAGGACTCGAACAAACTTCGGTGCATCAATACTTATAAACTCATAATGAACTGTCATCGAAACGTTAAGCGTCACGGACCCTACGGGTTCGAGAACTATGTAGACATGACCTAGAACCATTCTCGGTCAATAACCAATAAGCGGAACCTGGATGTCCATATTGGTTCCTACATATTCTCTGAAGATCTTTATCGGTCAAACCGCATAACGACATCGTTGTTCCCTTTGTCATTGGTATGTTACTTACCCGAGATTCGATCGTTGGTATCCAATACCTAGTTCAATCTCGTTACGGCAAATCTCTTTACTCGTTCCGTAATACATCATCTCACAACTAACTCATTAGTTGTAATGCTTGCAAGGCTTTAAGTGATGTGCATTACCGAGAAGGCTGGAGATACCTCTCCGACAATCGGAGTGACAAAACCTAATCTCGAAATACGCCAACCCAACAAGTACCTTTGGAGACACCTGAGTTGTGACGTTTGGTATCACCCAAAGTGTTCCTCCGGTAAACGGGAGTTGCATAATCTCATAGTTACAGGAACATGTATGGGTCATGAAGAAAGCATTAACATACTAAGCGATCAAGTGTTAAGCTAACGGAATGGGTCATGTCAATCAGATCATTCTACTAATGATGTGACCTTGTTAATCAAATAACAACTCCTTGTTCATGGTTAGGAAACATAACCATCTTTGATTAACAAGCTAGTCAAGTAGAGGCATACTAGTGACATACTGTTTGTCTATATATTCACACATGTATTATGTTTCCGGTTAATACAATTCTAGCATGAATAATAAACATTTATCATGATATAAGGAAATAAATAATAACTTTATTATTGCCTCTAGGGCATATTTCCTTCAGCTCATCCTTACGAAATCCCTTAGCTTTTCCTTCGCTCATTTTCTCCTTTATAGAGGCAACTTCCTTATCTGCCTTTTGAGCTTCTCTGATTTTGTCCATCAACGTAGATTGAATCTCCAATGCTGCTACATAGCCTCTCGGAACTATTTCCAAACATAGCACTCGAAGGTCCTCGGCTAACTCCTTGGGTATTCATCCCATCATTAGGGTATTGACGTGGCTCTTACGACTCAATGCGTCTGCTACAACGTTAGCCTTTCCGGGGTGATAATGCAATCTCATATCATAATCCTTGATAAGCTCCAACCATCTCCTCTGTCGAGATTTAATTCCTTCTGCGTGAAGATGTACTTCAAACTCTTGTGATCCGTGGTACACCTCACAATGATTTCCAATGATAAAATGTCTCTGTGTCTTCAATGCATGCACAACGGCCGCTAACTCCAAATCGTGTGTGGCATAATTCAACTCATGAGGCTTAAGCTGTCGTGAAGCATATGAAACAACTCTTCCTTCCTGCATAAGCACCGCTCCAAGTCCTCGACGTGAAGCGTCGCAATACACGTCATAATCCTTGGTACGATCGGCAAAATTAACCTTTGGTGAGGTAACCAATCTTTTCTTCAACTCCTGAAAACTTGCCTCACAATCCTCAGTCCATATGAACTTGGTATCCTTCTTCAAAAATTCCGTCATAGGTTTTGCAATCCTTGAGAAATTCTCAATGAATCTTCAGTAGTATCCTGCGAGTCCAAGGAAACTCCGGATCTCTCCAACAGTCGTTGGTGCTTACCATTTGGTTACGGTCTCAACCTTTGTGGGGTCCACTGCTATCCCTTCCCCGGATATAACATGTCCAAGAAATCCAACTTCCTTTAGCCAAAACTCACATTTGCTGAACTTGGCATATAGTTGATGTTCCCTTAGTTTCTCCAAAACCAATCGCAAATGTTCCTTATGTTCTTCTTCATTCTTCGAGAAAACCAAAATATCATCTATGAACACCACGACGAACTTATCCAAAAACTCCATAAACACTTTGTTCATCAGGTTCATGAAATAGGCAGGCGCGTTAGTCAGTCCAAATGACATAACAGTATATTCATACAGTCCATATCTCGTGGTAAATGTTGTCTTAGGTATGTCCTCCTCTCGAATCTTCAACTGATGGTACCCTAATCGCAAATCGATCTTGGAAAACACTTTAGCTCCTTGCAAACGATCAAACAGATCATTTATCATTGGTAGTGGGTACTTGTTCTTGATTGTTACTGCATTCAATCCACGATAATCTCCAACCAGCCTTAACGATCCATCCTTCTTCTCCACTAACGATGCGGGTGATCCCCAAGGCGAAGAACTTGGGCGTATATAACCTTTATCCAATAGCTCTTTAATCTGCTTCTTGATTTCCGCCAGATCCTGTGCGGGCATCCTGTATGGTCGCTTCGATATTGGGCCTGTTCCTGGCAACAGCTCAATCAAAAACTCAATGTCTCTATCCGGTGGCATTCTTGGCAATTCCTCGGGAAATACATCAGGGAAATCCTTCACCACTGGCACCTCTTCCTGCACAACTCCTGATAAGGAATTTACTTGATTCCTATTTGGTCCATGTCGAGATACATGCTTAATCTTTCTTCCTTCTGGTGTTGTGAGCAAAATCGTCTTACTTGCACAATCGATGTTTCCTCCATACATCGACAGCCAATCCATACCGAGAATCACATCAAATCCTTGGGATTCCAAAATGATCAAATCCGTCGGGAACACATGCCTTCCTATACTTAATGGCACTTGAAAACATCCTTGTTCCGCCATATACTCCGCTCTGGTGAGCTTACTAGCAAAGGGTTTTAAGAATCCGAGTAGGCAGACTATACTTCTCTACAAATCCCTTGATATGTATGAATGCGATGCACCAAAGATCAAAAAGAACAAGCTGCAGTAAATGACTTAACCAAAAACTTACCGATTACTGCATCGGGCTGATCTTCAATCTCCTCTACATCAATGTGGTTCACCTGTCCCCTATTGAAAGGGTTTGGCTTCTTTCCTGAGCTTCCATTTCCATTTCCATTCTTGCCTTCTGGACAGTCATTTGCATAATGCCCAGTCTTGCGGCACTTAAAGCAAGTTATGTGGCTCAGGTCTACCTTGGATGGTGTTGACGGGTTGGTGCGGTTCTGTCCATTGCTTCCAACATTCCCGTTCCCATTCTTGTGGCCATTATGGTTGTGAGAGTTTCCTCCTCCATGGGTATGCTGGCCGAACTCCTGTTTAGGGGTATAACGGGCTTCATTGGGCTCCGAGTTATACTTCCCCGCCCATACTTCCTCTTGCGGTTCTCAATTTCTTTGTTGCTTTCCTTCAATCATGAGGGCACGGTCTACCAACTCCTGGTAGTTATTAAAACTTGCTACCATCAACTGCATGCTTAACTCATCATTCAGTCCTTCCGAAACTTCTCTGCTTAGGCTGCATCTGAGTAACGCTCATCCGGGGCATAACGTGCTAACTTACTAAAATCATCCACATCTTGTGCCAACAGTCCTTCCTCCTTGGCGTAAATTGCGAAACTCCCGCTTCTTCATGGCCATAGCTCCTGCCGAGACATGGGCGGTCTGAAAGCTTCTTGGCCCGATCCCATGTGGCGGTGTCTCTGAGGTAAGTGGTCTGTAAAATTCTCCCACCATCTTTGTTGCGGGTCCTTCAAGTCGGTGTGCAGCAAACTTCACCTTCTCTCCATCCGTACATCCTACAAAGGGTCAACTCCCTTCCTATCTTACGGAGCCAATCATACGCTACTATCGGCTCGGTACTCTTTGGAAAACACTGGCGGGTTCAGCCTTAAGAAACGAGCCAGATGGTCAACTGGTGGTGGTGGCGGTGGGTTGTTGTTGTTGTTGTTGTTGCCTTGATTCTGTACCAATGTTTGGATCAAAGTGTTCTGCTGCTGAATCAACTGGGTGATCTCTGGCGGGAAAACAAACCCGGGGTCGCGTCTCGGAGGCATCTGATGGGTTTAGAAAAGACGAGAAATTAAGAATAGAGTGGGGTCTAAGGAGAAACACTACCCAAATGTATATGAGCAAATGCACACAAAAATCACTTCATTCAATTCAAACAAAGGGCTTACAACGGTCTAACTATCGCAAAAGTGCGTGAACAAAAAAATGTTACATGGGGGGAATACTACTAATATGTGGGGTCATCTACTAGTTTGAACCGGTGGAAGAATCCATGATGTCTGCTCCTGCTTCGTCTTCAAAGTCGGGTTCACTTGGATCCGAATCGGTGTCGTCGATGTTGATGTAGTTGCTCGGACAGTCGACGTACTTGTCTTCATTCTTGAGTGCCAATTTCTTCTTGAGTTCTTCAATCTCATACTTAAGATCGTTATTGTGTCTTGCTAAAGCTACGATCTCGTCCATGTAGTCCTTACGTGTAGACTTTAGTTCTTCTTCAAGTTCGATGATCCTTCCCTTCGCATCCTTTAATTTGATCATATCATTGCACATCTGGTTCTCTGGCGCCGAATGTCTTGGTTTAACTCTGGATGAAAGCTGCAATGGATCTATCCTTCTTAGTGTTGACTATCTCCCATTGTTCATCTCGGCGTCCGCAAATCTGGTAGATGGTGTCTTTGAGGTCTTCTTGGTAAACTTCTCCAATGCGTCCCATGGTGATATGAGCTGCCATGCTCTTTCCCAGACTCCAGGTTGGTGCACTGAAAACACTATCTATAGGCTTGGTGATTGGGGCGAATGTCCTTTCCGGAACGTGAGCTTGAATCTTCCAGCGCTCCTCTTCAGGCAGAGTGGCGTTGAAAGTCCCGGTGAAGCTTGGTAGTCCAATGTTCAGGTACTTGGTGACTTCCTTCAAGTGAAAAAGGTGTGCCTTCATCTGGTTGGGCGTACTTGATCTTCGCGTCCTTCATCCTAAAGAGCAGAAAAGATGAGGAGTTAGAAAATGTGAAGAGAGTAGTGATCTATGGCTTTAACTTAGTGGTCGTGTCCTACGATCGGCGTGTGCTCGATACCATCTACATGGCGAACCGACCCGAATGGATCAAGTCTACGTGCTCGTGTGTCATCCTGGATCAAGAATGCCGACACCACAGATGCCGAAGGATATATAATGAGTAGCAATCACACACTTATTACATCATTGTCCAAAAGAGGACTTATTACAATAAATATGGCTTAAGGCCATCTAATAACGATAACAACGGAAGACTTGGAAGATAAGTGAGTCCATCAACTCCATCGGCATCATCGAGTATAGAACCACGACCTAAACACCTTACTGTCGTAAATGCGAAAAGTGCGCAACATGAAAGTTGCAGCCCGAAAATGGGTCACACATGGAATATCTTTGGCAATGTAACACATAGAGAGTAATGAAGGAATAAGCCTATACTACATGCATATATGGCTGGTGGAAAAGCTCTACGGTTATAGTTTTGCATAAAGCTAGTTTTTCCCTCGCAAAGGAATAAATTTGTTTAACTATCATGGTGGTTGTTAAACATTGAGAATGGTTGATGACATCCTCAATCCCAATTAAAAGTACCCCTTAAAACCCAACAATATTAATTAGAGTAACATGTTGAGATTCACATGATATTCAAGTACTAGATACTCAAGATGTCCATAACCGGGGACACGGCTAATCATGATTAGTTTATACACTCTGCAGAGGTTTGCGCACTTTTCCCCACAAGACTCGATCGCCTCCGTTTGGTTTCTCGCACTACATGGTGTTTGAGAGACGGATGACCGAGACATAGTCTTCGAGCGCTTAGCACCTTACTTGTGGGTAGACCGGTACACCTACTTTCCCCTACATCTGCTAGTCTACCCGTAAGAGTTCGCACAACTTAGTCAACTATGCAGAGCCCATAATGGCTTGTGGCTGCACACGGAAGTTACTAGCATGAATGATCTTATGATCCCTTTGAGCACGGGTGGCGGTCCAAGAAAAGCAGGCAAGTCCTCGATAGAAACCAGGTGCCTCAATCCACCCAGGATGTGTGTTTAAGTTGCCACCTTAAATAAACCATTAATTAACAATCTCACATCTGTCATGGATATCACTCACCCAATCCACGTCTACTAGCATAGCATGGCATAATAAGCAAACGTAGAAGTAACTCCCAAGGTTTCATAAGTAAAACAGGTAATAGGTACTACCTCATCTACTTCCCATCCCACAATTTAATTAGATCCTAATCATGCAAGTGTTTGAGGATTGATCTAATGCATAAAAAGCTGGGTAGTAGAAAAGATATGATCAAGTGTTACTTGCCTTGTCGATGATCCATGAAACCTAGAGATTCGAAATAACAAGCGGCGCACTCGGGTGATCTATCGCAGACAAACAACAAGCATACAATAAGTACTCATCTAATGCACAGTAAATCTCGAATAAAAGATCTAACCGGAAAGTTCAACTTAAGAACCCTGGTTGCAAAAAGAATCGAATCAAATAAAGCAACGAAAGTCAAACGACGAAAGAAAACAACTTGGTTCTAGCAAGTTGAAAACTAAGTCAAATTTTACAGTAGCAAAACTGTGTTTAAGTTGATTAATCGGAAAGGCGGTTTCAAAATGAAACTCCAGGCGCTTGAATCACCTGATTTCGATAAACGAGCGAGAAGATAAACTAGAACGAAGATCGGATCTGAAATCGCTATCAGAAAAATAGCGGAATAAATCCGATGAGAAAGAAAACGACGAACGATTGAACGAACGGACGTTCATTAACCGAAGCAAACCGGTGATCACGTTCGTTAGGACGAACGGTCCGTGACGATTGCTAAACAAAATCGGAAAGAAAAACCGGCGAGAAAAAACCGATCTAGGGTTTGGAAAGAAAACCGAAACGAAAAACCGATCTAGAAAACCGAACGGAAATCGGAACGGAAAAGAAAAGGTGGCCAGCGGGCTGGGCTAGTACCTCAAGAGGCGAGGGCTCGGGCGGCGGCGAGGGCTATGGCGCGGCGGTGGGGCGGCGCGGGCGGCGCTGCTATGGCGACGGGCGGCGTGAGGCGGCGGATGCTGGTCTTCTTCTTCACGAGGAGGAGAGGAGAGGAGAGTTGATTTGATGTGTTGGAGGGGTGCTTGGGTATTTATATTGGGGAGGGAGGGGTTTTGCTTGGGGTAGGGGACAAGAAATAGATTAGGATTAGGAATCCTAGGAATAAAAACGGAATAACAAACGGGATCAAATCCTACTAGGATTTGTAAAGAATAGGAAACTTGGGGCTCCTGGCTCCCCTAGGTGTGTCGCGTCGATGGCCTTGGCCTTGGCCCGGTAACTTTTATGGCGGCTTGGGCCTTTGGCCCAAGGCGCTGCGCTCCTTTTTTTTAAACGGTTTCGCGCGCAGAAAAATAAATAAAAAGAATCTAAACGAACTCCAAAATTAATAAAGTAAACTTTCCCCGACTCCTAAAAATGAGTCGAACAAAATGAACTTTAACACGGGGCCAAAATGCAATTTTGAAAACACGCATTTTTCCCTAAGGCAAATAAACTCCGAGAAAATCCAAAATTTGATTTATTTATTAAATCTTCATTTTTCCTAAATTTTGGGAAAGTCATATTATTCCCTCTCTTATTTTTTTATTGGAAAAATATTTGAAGATAAAATAAATAAATCCAACGATCCTATTTTCATAGTTTTGAGAGAACTCAAATATGAAAATTTCGAAACCAACAACTCTCTCCGAGGGTCCTTGAGTTGCGTGAAATTTCTAGGATCAACAAAATGCAAGAAAATATGGTATGCATGATGACTTAATGTATAACATTCCAAATTGAAAATTTGGGATGTTACAGGGGAAAGTAGAACTTGATGAGGTAGTTGTACCTTCTCTCGAATTGGAAAATAGTTCATCACAGAAATCAGTTCCAGTGATGCCTACAGCAATTAGTGAGGAAGCTAATGATGATGATCCTGAAACTTCAGATCAAGTTACTACCGAACCTCGTAGGTTAACTAGAGTACGTTCTGCACCAGAGTGGTACGGTAATCCTGTTCTGGAAGTCATGTTACTAGACCATGACGAACCTACGAACTATGAGGAAGCGATGATGAGCCAAGATTTCGCGAAATGGCTTGAGGCTGATGTGTAGGCAATAGGTTCTATCATGTATGCAATGTTGTGTACCAGACCTGATGTGTGCCTTGCTATAAGTTTAGCAGGGAGGTACCAAAGTATAGGAGTGGATCACTGGACAGCAGTCAAGAACATCCTGAAATACCTGAAAAGGACTAAGGATATGTTTCTCATTTATGGACGTGACAAAGAGCTTGTCGTAAATGGTTACATCAATGCTAGCTTTGACGCTGATCCGGATTACTCTAAGTCGCAAACCAGATACATATTTATATTGAATGGTGGAGCTATCAGTTGGTGCATTTCCAAGCAGAGCGTCATGGTGGGATCTACGTGTGAAGCGGAGTACATAGTTGCTTCGGAAGCAACAAATGAAGGAGTCTGGATGAAGGAGTTCATATCCGATCTAGGTGTAATACCTAGTGCATCAGGTCCAATGAAAATCTTTTGTGACAATACTGGAGCAATTGCCTTGGTGAAGGAATCCAGATTTCACAGGAGAACCAAACACATCAAGAGACGCTTCAACTCCATCCGCGATCAAGTCAAGGAGGGAGACATAGAGATTTGCAAGATACATATGGATCTGAATGTTTTTCGGAGTCCTGGACGAGATCACGGACATGATGAGGAGTCTTGAAATGGTCGAGAGGTAAAGCTTGATATATTGGACGATAGTGTCCGAACACCGGAATGGTTTTGGAGCGTTTCGGATATTTATCGGAATACCGAGGGGTTACCGGAACCCCCCAGGGAAAGTAATGGGCCTACATGGGCCATAGGGGAGAGAGAGGGCAGCCCACAAGGGGTGGCGCCCCCCCCCCCATGGGCAGTCCGAATTGGACAAGGGGAGGGGGCACGGCCCCCCTTTCCTTCCCCCTCTCCCTCTCCTTCCCCCTTTCCACCTCCAAGAGAAGGAAGGGTGGACGACTTGGACTAGGAGTCCTAATCGGTTCCCCCCCCCATGGCGCGCCCCCTAGGGCAGGCGGTCTCCTCCCCTCCTCCTTTATATACGGGGGCAGGGGGAACCCCAAAGAACATCAGTTGTTCTCTTAGCCGTGTGCGGCGCGCCCCTCCACAGTTTACGCCCCCGGCCATATCTTCATAGTGCTTAGGCGAAGCCCTGGATGGATCACTTCACCATCACAGTCACCACACTATCGTGCTGACGGAACTCTCCCTCGAAACTTTACTTGATCAAGAGTTCGAGGGACGTCATCGAGCTAAACGTGTGTAGAACTCGGAGGTGTGTGCGTTCGGTGCTTGACCGATCGGAACGAGAAGAAGTTCGACTACATCAACCGCGTTGTCAAACGCTTCCGCTTTTGATCTACGAGGGTACGTGGACACACTCTCCCCCTCTCGTTGCTATGCATCTCCTTGATAAATCTTGCGCGAGCGTTGGATTTTTTTTTAAATTGCATGCTACGTTTCCCAACACGGTCCACCCACATATCAAATTATCAAAATGTGACGCGAATCATATGATCATGATGAAAACTAACTTGACAACAATTCCCATGTGTCCTCGGGAGCGCTTTACTTTATATAAGAGTTCATCCAGGCTTGTCCTTTGCTACAAAAAGGATAGGGCCACCTTGCTGCACCTTAGTTACTTTATTTACTTGTTACCCGTTATGATTTACCTTATCACAAAACTATCTATTACCGATAATTTTAGTGCATGCATAGAATACCTTGCTAAAAACCACTTGTCATTTCCTTCCGCTCCTCGTTGGTTCGACACTCTTACTTATCAAAAGGACTATGATAGATCCCCTATACTTGTGGGTCATCAATTAACCTTGCATATTATGAGAGAAAATGCATTAGAATTACTCCAAAAAGCATTATTATGCATAAAAACATCATAAATAACAGTGGGTAAACATGATACAAAATGGACGTATCAGGCAGCGGGGTGCCGGTCTCCCAGTATTGGTGGCTGACTTCGATCTTGACATAGGGCCAGAAGCGTGGTGCGGCCGCCAGAGGGGAGATGGAGAAGGACACGGGCGCGATGGAGTGGCTGGCCGCGCTTCCGGGCGACGGACGACGACCCCGCCTCACCGTCGTGCTTGCACTTCTTGCCGGGATGCCACTTCCAGTAGCCCATGGCCGACAAGGAGCGAGGTGGACGGCGGCTAGGGTTTGGTGTCTCCGGTAGAGGGGGCAATGGTGGGGAAGTGGATGGGGATGGGGAAGTGGAAGTGGCAGTGGAAGTCCATGGCTTCCCCATAAAAAAATACGTGGTCGGGGCCGTCTGGGTGGCTGACTTGCGGGCCCAACCACCCGTGCGCATTGACTAGGGTCAGTGGGTGGTAGTTGGACGGCCGACATGCGGGCCTGAGGCGGACGCTGAGATGCCGCGTGCTCGTTCGTTTGTTGTTCGCGCGGCCGGAAAGCACGCTCAAGTATGCGTCTGTATGGCCATGGCTCGTGTACATGGAGAGGCAGCGGACGACAGCAACGGTGTCGTGTTCATCGGGAGCTAACCGGCTTGGATGGAACAACCAAAACGAGGTTTGGCGTACCGCCGAACGGAGGAAGCGGCCTTCTGTTCGACCGTGTACGGTCGAAACAGGGTCATGTTCATCGGGAAGGGTCTAGCATACCACAAACGGAGGAAACAGACTTTTGTTCAAGTGCCTACGGTCGAAACGGGGTCTTATTGATCGGGAGGGGTCTAGCGTACCACAAAACGGAGGAAACAAACTTCTGTTGGAGCGCCTACGATCGAAATGAGGTCATGTTCATCCACCGTCTACTGCCTCGCTCCAGCCTCCACCGGCTACTGTTCATCCACCGTCGATTTCCTCCAGCCTCCACCAGCTATTGTTCATCCACGGGCTACTGTTCACCCATCCTCCACCGGCTACTGTTCATCCAACCTCCACAGGGTCCTGTTCATCCACCCCCAACCGGCTGGGGTGCAGCGGCCTCCTCGGGGTCCTGTTCATCCAACGACAATGGCCTACTACCACGGGGTCTTGTTCATCCAACCCCCACTGGGAACTGTTCATCCACAGCCAACCAACCGGCTTGACTCACCACGTCTCGACTCGTCCTATGTACCGCGTGCACGGTAGCAACGGTCACGGTTCATCGAGAGGCAACCCAACACCGGCTGGCTACGCCTCGCACGGGGGCTCGATCGGCTTCAGTAAGCAGCAGAAGTGATCGATCACTCGGGTTCAGTTAGCAGCAACAGCAAAGGAATCGCTCGGGTTCAGTCAGCAGCGAATGAATCGCTCGGGTTTAGTTAACAGCCAAGGGATCGATCGCTCGGGTTCAGTAACGTGCGATCGCTCGGGTTCAGTTAGCCAACGCCTCGCACACATACGCGTACATGAGAGAAATGCGCGAACCTCCGTGCATCGCTCGTCCCCGACCACCCACCGTAACCGGGAACTCCCCGATATTTTCCTCGCCCTCGCTTCTACCATGATTTTTTCCATCATGGACGGCCCAAAGAATGTCATGCAGGTGCGTCCCCGGCCTGTCTAGGACGAAAAACCCATTTTCTGTCATGATTTTTTGTCATAGAAGTAGGAGCCCACCACATTTATGATGATATGTGTTTTTCTCGCAATTATCGTCATAGAAGTGTCATAAGCATGACAGAAAAAAATTCCGTTCGACCAAAATGTCACAGATGTGTCCGTTTTTGTAGTGGTTCCATTTCCTGCATAAGGATTAGCAAGCAGTTTCTCTATCATACCCGAAGGAATTTCATAATAAACATTTTCAGTAGGTGCAGTAGGTTGAGGGGCAACTCTTTGTGCCCCGGTCGAGGTGAAGATACCCTGAACAAACCCCTCAAAGGATTGTTTTCCGTAATAACAAGTGACAGTAAATTTCAGCACATAATATAAATTTTTCCTGAGCAAATTCCACTCACCAAAGGCGCTTCACTCCCCGGTAACGGTGCCAGAAAAGAGTCTAGATGACCCACAAGTATAGGGGATCAATCATAGTCCTTTCGATAAATAAGAGTGTCGAACCCAATGAGGAGCGGAAGGAAATGACAAGCGGTTTTCAGCAAGGTAATGTCTGCAAGCACTGAAATTATCGATAACAGATAGTTTGATAGCAAGGTAATTTGTAATGAGCAACAAGTAACAATAGCAACCAAGGTGCAGCAAGGTAGCCCAATCCTTTTTGTAGCAAAGGACAAACCGGAACTCTTTCTCTTATAGTAAGCAAAGTGCTCTTGAGGACGCACGGTAATTTCATTTAGTCACTTTCATCATGTTCGTTTGATTGGCCTTCATTACTTTGATAATTTGATATGTGGGTGCACCGGTGCTTGGGTGTCGTTCTTACTTGAACAAGCCTCCCACTTATGATTAACCCATCTCGCAAGCATCCGCAACTATGAAAGAAGAATTAAAATAAATCTAACCATAGCATGAGACATATGGATCCAAATTAGCCCCTTACGAAATAGTGCATAAACTAGGTTTTAAGCTTCTGTCACTCTAGCAACCCATTATCTAATTACTACTCCATAATGCATTCCCTTAGGCCCAAATATGGTGAAGTATCATGTAGTCGACGTTCACATAACACCACTAAGGGAAACAACAACATACATATCAACAAAGTATCGAACGAATACCAAATTCACATGATTATTTATGACAAGACTTGTCCCATGTCCTCAAGAGAAAAAGCAATTACTCATAAATCATATTCATGTCCAAGATCAGAGGGGTATTGAATAACATCAAGAATCTGAACATATAATCTTTCACCAAATAAACCAACTAGCATCAACTACAAGATGTAATCAACACTACTAGCAACCTACAGGTACCAATATGAGGTTTTGAGACAAAGATTGAATACAAGAGATGAACTAGGGTTTGAGATGAGATGATGCTGGTGAAGATGTTGATGAAGATTGATCCTCCCATGATGAGAGGGTTGTTGGTGATGACGATGGCTTCGATTTCCCCCTCCCGGAGGGAAGTGTCCCCGACGGAATCACTCCGCCGGAGAGCAAAAGTGCTCCTGCCCAAGTTCCGCCTCGAGACGGCGGTGTTCCGTCCCGAAAGTCCTCCTCTTATTTTTTTTTTCTATGGCAAATGGGACTATACACGAGAAGATGGGCCACAGAGGCTGGCCAGGGCCCCCACAAGCCACCAGGGTGCGCCCTGGTGCCTCGTGGGCACCTGGGTGGCCTCCTCTGGTATTTCTTTTCTTCAATATTTTTTATTTATCTTAAAATAATTGTCCGTGAAATTTTAGCTCATTTGGAGATGTGCAGAATAGTTATCTCTGACATAGCTTTTTCAGGTCCAGAATTCCAGCTGTCAGCAATCTTCCTCTTCATGTAAATCTTGCAAATAAAGAGAGAAAATGCATTAGAATTGCTCCACAAAGTATTATATTGATAAAAAACATTGTAAATAACAGTAGGAAAACATGATGCGAAATGGACGTATCAGGCTCTCGGAAAAGAAGGTGCACCCTGTTGATATGAGTAGTCTATCATTCCTATTAAGCCGGGACGTCACACCTGACCGTGTAACTCTTATGGGTAATGGATCCAGATTCCAATAGCTTCATATATAATTGTGCACCCCAACGTCACATTGTTCCTGAACTTGGTAGTTGTACTATCAATCGCTGTGATTGAACCATCAACATTTTAATTGGTCATTTTATGGCTAACAAATTTTATCAAAGATAATTTTAAGGTGTTTTTAGTTCTAAATATGTTTTAATGATAACTAGTTGTAAGGTTTACCTAGCTAATTGCTAATTCTTTGAATTACCACAAACGAAACAATTTAATCGATAGACAACTATAGTTTGTTTGCCATGCCTATGCTATCTAGAAATGCCACCGGTGAACCTATGAATCTCACTATATTTTTTCTATGTTTTCTTGTACTTTGTTATTATGTAATTTATTATTCTATGCATGCAAAAAAATTGAAATACTTGATATGCTAATCCTTTGGTAACTAGCAAAGTTACTGTGATTGACAACCTCACTAGAGAAGTTGCGGACACAAGTTAAGTTTCTTAGTTGAGTGCAGGATTGATCATTGAACCTGTTGTTGACATTTCATGGATTGAATACATTGATTCCTTAACTAGGGCAAAGGCTTCTGCTTACTACAAATCCTTGCGCTTTATGGCTGAACTAAAACCTTTTATTTGTGCTCCCACTACTCCATTCATACTACCTAGATTCTCCCTCCTTGTACACCCAAGTATTATATTTAATCCTCTTGCAAAATCTTAAATGATAAATATCTTTTGCACAGAAAGACAAATTTATAATCCGCTTGTACCATTACGTTTGTCCTTATGAGATCTATGAAAGTATTGAGTGCATATTTTGGTAGGTACTTTTCACTTTAAAATATGGTGAAACCAAAGTGAACTTCATTGGAACAGTGACCGGGATAATTTATTGTGTAAATATGTTTAAAGAAATAAGTAACATTGCGGTTTAAAAGTGCACAATAATGTTTCGTTGTGTTTCAATGTGCTTCAACCAATTTTGTTCGCTTCCATTGTGTTTTAGAGTATCATTCCATTGCGTTTTATAATATTTTTACCCGGTTCCGCTGCACGCCACAACTTTTCATTGTGTTTTAGTTCGCTTCGAACGTGTATTAGGCATAGTTGATTTCTTTTGTAAAACAAGGATACATTTTATGTATTTTCTTTAGGTATCGTCGTGTTTTAGAGGTGATCGTAAATGCTTCATTTTGTGTCAATGTGCTACCTTGTTTGTACACTATTATGATGTGCACCATAACGTTTATAGCATTCCAATGAATTTTGTTGGGTTTTATCCTATGTTAGATTGAATTATAATGATCTATCTGCCTCTGTGTCACCTTAACTTTTACTCTATCCCGATGTGCACCTAGACGTTTTCATTGCTTTTCTGCGGGCATCAGACCAATTCTGTCGGACGCGGCTTGCCTGCGGCCTTGGCATGCGACCATCCGTGCGGCCGAGGCATCGCACGGCTGTGCGTGCACCCCCTCTCGCTCCAGGTTTTCTCACCCAAAAAGAAAAAACAAATACACTTTTATCCACATTCCTCTTCTTCCTCTGGTCCGAACTCAAGCTCGCTCCGAAGCTTTTCATGTCCCTCTGCTGCTCCTGCTCCTCCAGTCTCCAGGTTCGGTGCCCGCCGACGCCGAGCGGATCCCGTCGCGCTACCGTGCAACTTCCACTCAGGCGAGTGTAGTCGCGCATCTCACCCCCATCCTGGCTCGGCTGGCCGCTGCTCGCGTGCGCCTGTTGGACCTCCCTGCCGGCTAGGCTAGCCGCCGGCCTCGTGCGTCTGCTGGACCTCCCTCCCGGTTAGGCTGGCCGCCGGCTTCGTGCGCTTGCTGAACCAGCATCTCTGGCTCGGCTGACCGCCGCACTGGTGCGCCTGTTGGAACTAGCCGTGCAGCAGCTCGGTTGGTACGGGATCCTCCGCGGCGTCGTCCTCGCTGATATGAGACACGGATCCTAGCGGTAGCATATGGGACGGCCACGCAAGAGGGCGGTGTGTCCTTGGCAGGCTGGTCGTCGGGCTTGTGGAGGAGGGGTTAAGAGGCGAGAAGAAGGACGTCGAGGACAACAGCATCAGCGCCATCTATTTGGTACTAAGAGAGGAAGAATAAAGGTACTGCAGCTCATAGACTCAGCATCACCTCCGCATAACACAGGTAAATTCCTTTTCTTCTTGTGTTGTTCCCATCTGATGCGTGCTAAATTGAGAGGAGGAGAGCTTATAGAAATTCCATTGCTCTTCTTTCGTACAGTTATATTGAGAGAAGGAGAACCCATCAGGGACGGGATTCCTTGGTTACCCAATTCAAGAGGAGAATTTTCCTGTGCTTGCCCTGATTATGCCGTCATTGATTGTTCTGCCCCTTGAGGCTGTAGGTCACTCCAGCCTCCTATGAGTCATATTAATTATGGCACGCTTTCATGCATATTGTGGATGGGACCATTGTGGATCTGTTTCGCGCGTGATGTGTTTATTTTCACCCGATTTATGTTTACTCTTAATGGTGCGATAGTACTACGAAACGAAATAGGTATTAGGATATGTATTTGTTT
The DNA here is from genome assembly GCA_021605145.1 of Aegilops bicornis. Classification (NCBI taxonomy): domain Eukaryota; kingdom Viridiplantae; phylum Streptophyta; class Magnoliopsida; order Poales; family Poaceae; genus Aegilops; species Aegilops bicornis. The sequence goes on along the minus strand of CM038669.1, from coordinate 199,799,180 downwards.
TTTTCTTTTTGGGTGAGAAAACCTGGAGCAGGAGGGGGTGCATGCACAGCCGTGCGATGCCTAGGCCGCACCGATGGTCGCACGCCAAGGCCGCAGGCAAGCCGCGTCCAATTCTGTTGGGTCTTGCCTGTTTTGGAGCGCACATTTCATACAATTCTGCCTGTTTTGATACGTACTAATTTGGTCTCATCTAGATGCGTCCAATTCTGCTAGAACTCATTTAGATGAGATATAATTTGGTCACATTCACCTTTTATAGCCATTGGATGTGATGCTATAAGATGCGTGTGTGCTGATGTGGGTTGTATCTGTTTTTGTTTTCAAAGTGAATGAGACCAAATTATATCTCATCTAGATGAGTTCTAGGTACTCCCTTAATTATATTTTAGTACGTATCAAAATTCAAAATTGCCAAAACATATTGTATATCTATCGATCCGAGGTACTCCCTCCGTCTCATAATGTAAGACGTTTTTTAACACTGGTGTAGTGTGAAAACCCGTCTTACATTATGAGACAGAGGGAGTAGAAATCAAAAGTGGACGTCAGATGCATGGACGCTATTTGCTCATTTCGGCAAAGCAGAGCAGAGGTCGTATGATTCTTTTAGGAAACGGAGGTTTCCAGTGAGATTCTTGCAAATTCCAAATAGACCTTCTTTGCTCATTCTATGCCGGTGACTATCGTCGACAGCTCCTCTCCGTTTTACTACCGCGCAAGCAAACTTTTTTGTACAGTACGATCGTATCCTATCCCACCAAGTGCCCGCCCCGATCGTTGGCGCCATCATTTGATTTCCACGCAAATAATATATCGCGCAGCCACTCCATCAAGCTTCTGGTGCTACTGCGGCAGTGGCGCCGGCCTCTACGTCCTTGCTGCTGCTGCTGCCGGAGCGGCTGTCGTCGTCCTTGCCACTCTCCTGCAGCTCCATGATAGGCTTCATCTTGCGGTCCGTGATGGCGATGGCGATGTCGTTTGGGAAAAGGTCGTGGTACACCAAGGCGTGCACCATGGTGGTGGCGAAGAGGCCCGTCACGGTGAGCGTGGCCAGCAGCGACAGCCCCACGCACAGCGCCTTGGTGAAGGCGTTGTCCACCACGGTGGCGTAGCGGATGGACGCGATGGCCGCGCCGGTCATCGGGAACGTGTAGGCCCACCACGACAGCGAGAACCTGAACCCTCTGAAGAAGTTGATCCGGACGGCGAGCGACGCGTAGAGGAACATGGCGATGAAGTAGGCGAGCTTGGCCCCCACGCCGAACTCGTCCACGATCTTGGCCCACGCCATGGACGCCACGCTCGGCGCCGCCACGAAGAGGAAGAAGACCGGGTGCAGGTCCTTGGGCAGCGTCGCGTTGGTGGGCAGCCTCTGGTACAGCGTCACGAACAGCACGGTGTAGTGCGCCATCCCGACGCCGAAGAAGAAGATGGGACCTTCCTTGAGCCCCATGGACGCGCCCATCAGCGCGCCCACGAAGTTGCCCACGACGGACAGGTGGTTGGACGGGTTGGCCACCTTGGACAGCCGCCTCTGCCCGCCGGACATCCACTGCCCGTAGATCTTGAGCTCGAGGCACAGAAACGGAGACATGAGCGCGTACCAGAGCCAGGGAGGCAGCTGGGTGGCGACGGAGGGGGGCACGCCCATGGCCAGGAACAGACAGGCGATCCACGGCGCGAAGAAGAAGTTGACACGGATGGGGTGGTAGTACTCGCGACGGACGGCCTCGAAGAAGAAGATGATCTTGAATGCGTACGCGGCCGTGATGATGGACATGAGCCCGACGGAGATGAACCAAAGCACCAGGTTCACCTTGGGGTTCACGTGCAGGAACTCGGTCGGCGCCGCCGTCGCGATCGTCTTGTACAGGATCGCCTGGCTGCTCACTCCGAGGCACATACCGAACGCCGAAATGGGGAACCGGAGCAAGAACGGCCACTTCTTGTCCGCCGGCAGTGCCAGCTCCTCCGACGACTGAAGCAATCACACAAGTTTCCGAATTTTGAGACTCGAATGGGAGGGCAATATCATAATGTGATCGACCGATCGAAGAAGAAGAAGTGGTACCTTGAGTTTGTCCAGCTCGGGTCCCTCCAGTGCGGCGAAGAAGCGATCAACGTTGTCGCCACTCACGGCTTCTCCCTGTCCCTGGGCGAACTCCTCCTCCTCGGGGGTGCTAACCGGCACGCCGCCGCCGGCCAGATGGGTGATCTGCCGCTCAAGCTTCCCGGAAAACGTCTTGAACGAGTCGTAGCGCTTGTCCCGGTTCATCGTCCTGCCGCCCCGGCTACCCATCCGTCTCACGGCGTGGGTGGGCACCCCGCCGGGGTTCGGCTGCGACCGGAACATCACCCTGTGCGGCTGCGCGAACCTCACGTGCTGCGCCGGCTCCTGCGCCGCGTTCGACATGGCCTGCTTCCGCTCGTGCAAGTCGCCGCCGGGCGCCACCAGGGGTTCGCCGAAGCCGGTCGGCGACGACGGCAGGCTGATAGACACGGGGTGCCCCGAGCGCTGCCCGGCGGGTTGAACGGCGAGTCGAAAGCTGGGATCACCGCCTCGCTGCGCGGGGCCACGCGCTCCGGCGGGCGCATCTGCATCAAATTGAAATACATAGGCGATCGATCATGTCCAAGCTCCATTTCTTTTCAGCCGTGCCGTGCCGTGGTCCGTACGAGGGAGCGGAAGACTGACTCACCCGGGCGGGGCGGCCCGTGTCGGGGTGAAGCACCGGTTTGGGGCTCTGCATCGGGGTGGTCGTATCGAAGCCGTCGAGATGGGAAACCTCAACGTTGGCGAGGAGGGACGGCACACCGCCGGTCTTGCTGCTTGTGTTGGCTTCCATGGCCCGCTCAGACGAGACCTGCACAGAGCGAGTGTGAGAACCAAGCAAGGAGAGAGTGAGCGCGCTTAAGTAACAAACTTTACTTAACTAATTATTTTTTGCTAGAGAGTGAAACAAATCAGGAGTCACCATCCAAACTGCCAAGAGCAAATCAATGTTTTTCTGCAAACTTACTAGTGCCAAAGCCAAACTGTCCATGTCGAGCTGGACCAGCAGGCGATCAGCAGATTTGCCTTATATTTTGCCTTTTTGTATCTTAATAATGAAATGAAATCGGTAGAGAGCTTCTGCCTTGCCTAAAAATCCCAAAGAAAGAGTTGCATCCAAGTTGTTGAGCAACTACTAGACGCTTCTGGGCGTTGTTAGGCTAGGCGGACAGGCATGGAAGTACTCAGAGCATCAGCATCAGAAGCACAAAACCCTTTTGATGAAAAGGGAGGAAAAACCTAGGAAGGCAGGCAGGGAACACAAGGTGGTGGACAGATCATGTGCAAGTGCAACCGACGATTTGTGTTTGGCTTTTAAATAGGCAAATGCGCCGTTCGTATATGGTGATGAGTCGATGACTAGCTGGTTCGTTGGCTTGGCACTGGCCCCATCAGTGCGTGACACATCGCGTGGACACATCCTAGCTAGGAGCTGTATGTGTCATCCTCGGAAAAAAAGGAGCCGTATGCGTACTTCTGGCTGGGTACAACGCGCCACCACCTGACAGTTGTGGATGCTACTGAAACAAACCGGTTGTGAGAGCAAGCTGTATACTACTAGCAGTGAATACTACTCCATGACGCTACACGAGAGCTTCACACAATTCTTCACAAGTCTGTTTGTTTTTTCTACTGACAGATCTTGGCAGCTCTCTGAAAGGAGGCGCCCAAAGTGTGGCGAGCAGTGCTGCACTTGCACTTTTGCAGGAGTTTCAGCAACGTTCTGACGCGGATGACAAACAGTAACGTGCATTTGGGGGTGGCGGCCTAATTCAAGGAAGTTGGTTATTCCATTTTCCTCGTTCTCGCTCCTCCTTGTAAGCAGACTCTTTCCATGAATGAATGAAACTTTCAAGTATGGCATTGCTGCTGGAGCGTCACTTTCAGGAGTAGCAAGATGATGGTTCAAGCTATTAGGTGGATAAATTTTCGTTTGGGTTCCAGTGACCTCTAATCGTACCCACCGATTCCTCTTGTTTGGAAAAAACAAAGAGAAACACGCTCCTGATTGGCAAGGATTCTGCTGAACAACCCTCCCCCACATCAGGCCTGCAGACGTTGTTGAATCATCAGTAGTCGTCGTAAGTTTCACAATCTAAAATAGTCCAGGTGGCAGGAGCAATTCCAGGCCGGGCAAAATGCACGGTGTGAGATAGAAACAGCTGTGCATGCACACTTCAAATCAGAGCCCAGGACGTGAGTAATAAAATCAGGACCGTCCCCATCGTCTTGACAAGGGACCAGCCGTAGGTCCAGGAGGATGGATCGGGCATGGAAAGGCTTGACATCCTGGAGACAGACAGGACAAGATCAGCCGTCGTCCATCGAACGCGCCGCATGTGTGGTACAGTATATGTTTTCATTTGATTTCACAGCTGGGACTGGGAGGAGATATTGGACGGAACACATCGGTCGTTAGCCGTACGTCGACGTCCGCGGCGGTGGCGTCCGTCTGGTGCGGCCATAGACGAGACGCCGCATGTGTCCCAGGATGACTTGTGCAAGACAAGGAGTTTTTAAATCATATAAAATTCAAGGAAAAAACTCCGTCTTGTCCTGGCGACGGCGAGATAGGTGTAAAGCTGGTCCCGTATGCATGAGGCTAACCTACTTAGCTAGATCGCTTGGTTTACGCCCTAATCCCTGGCCAGCTAATATTCCTACGGCGACGGCGCATGCATGCATACAATTCTTGTGAGCGCGTAAACAATTCCTCGTCCCAGGCGCGCGGCGGCGTACGTGGTTGGTCATGCAAGTTGATTGCTGATTGATCTATTCGCCACGCCGCCAAGCGCAAACAAAACAAGTGGGATTAGATGTTACCTGAGAGAGAGAGAGAGAGAGAGAGAGAGAGAGAGAGAGAGAGAGAGAGACAGCTAGCTACGACGACGGAAAAGGCCGGGGCAGCAAGGGACAAGGCCGGCCGGCGATGTTGGCGGCCGCGGCAGCCGGTCCGGCAGTGGAGGATCGCCGGAACCAGCACCCAGCCTGGAGAGGAGAGCCAAAATGGGCGCGGCCGTTGGGTGGCCTAGCTCTCCTATTACCACGCGGCGGCGTGGGTTGTTGGAGGGGGACAGGCTGGACCGGAGCTCCTAAACATGGCAATCCAGCCAGCGTAAGGGATAGCAAGACAGACGTACAGCTCCATCTTTTTTTTTGCCAGAACGTACAGCTCCATCTTGATTAGCGCAGCAGAATCAAAATAAAATAGGTCGGTCTGTATGCGCATAGACCTACGGCACGGTAGTCGTCCTTGGCCGACTTATCCAAGAATGCCCCGAGCCACGTCAACCAAAGTAAAGGAGTCTACTTGTGGTTGAGTTGGTTAGGTGAACAATGGTATTCTGGTGACTTCGTAAATCTCAAGATAATATGTCGGCTCAGTCTCTCGGAGGTGCTTATAGGAGTAGGGTGTGCGTGTGTGCGTTCATAGGGATGAGTGTATGCGCGTGTATATGAGCGCTTATGTCTGTACTGATGCTCAAAAAAAAAGGTAAAGGAATCATGTCGGGCCACGTGATTGGGGCAGGAGGGCCGCATGAAACCGGTGAGGCAAAATTTCTTGTTTTGACCCTTTTCTGAAACCTATTCGAGATCTGATCTTAGGTTGAAAAAATGTCGAGATCTGACCCTTTTGCTACCGTCAGAGTCCATGGTGGTAGGGTGTAACAGCCTACCGCCAGAGGCTTTGGCGGTAGGAAACATCGCTACCACCAGCGCGTTTGGCGGTAGCCTGCACAACCCTACCGCCAAGCACCTTGGCGGTAGGCACGAGCATGCACTGTGTTCAATACTTAGAAGGTTTTTGGCGGTAGGGCATGCAACCCTACCGCCACGGTCCTTGGCGGTAGGCTGTTATACCCTACCGCCATGGTCCCTGATGGTAGCAAAAGGGTCAGATCTTAAAAAAAAAATCGAACTAGGGTCAGATCTCGAATAGGTTTGGAAAAAGGGTCAAAACACGAAATTTAGCCAACCGGTGATCGCGGCAGGGAGATTTTGTTCCATCGCCATGTTGCCCAAGTACCACTTGTCTTGTCTTTGAGGGGTTCGGTTCCTCTACGATTATGCTATCGCTGTAATCTAAGGGCAGCTCCAATCCACCTACATTGTAATCTAAGGGCAGCTGACGTGCAAATTTGCTCCAGCATCAGACAGGGAAAGGCAGCTGACCTGCAAATTTGCTCTGGCATCCGTCCACGGACTGGTTCTGCAGACATTGACGCGGGAGCCGGACATCCAAAACTGTCCGCATACATTTTAAACACTTTTTCAACAAACAAACTACTCCATATTATCTGTCGACACAACAAGCAGCGTCGTCCTCAACTTTTCCATGAAGTAAATGTACTAGAGACAAGACACAACGTCCTAGCCAGCCGCCGCCTCCAAAAAGTTAGGGTTCACTGCCTCCCGCCGGCGCCGACGCCGGTCCGTCCCGTCTCCGGTGGCCTTAGGGCCATGGAGAGGGAGTGGATCTCGGCCCTTGCCGGTGGGAGGGCTCCGTTTTTAGACCTTTTTTCGAGCTTTGTTAGGGTTTGTGTCCTGCTCAGGAAGGCGAGACGGCGGCGGCTCCCTGAAGATGGAATAAAGGTCTCCCCGCCTAGCCCCCGTTCCGGTGATGCGTCTAGCATCATCGGTGGGCGTGTGGAGGTGTGTCTCCGGCGGCTCTATCTTTGGTGGATTTGCTCGGATCTGTTCTCGTTCGCCTTCGTTCGTGTGCCTTCATATTTGATCCTTTTGATCTACACTCTTCATATGTGGTAATTGCTGTTCTGGTGCGTTGGTTCTATGGGTCCTTAGCACGACGACTTTCCGACTGTCTACTACAACAACGTTTGCCCAGCTCCGGCGAGGGAGGGGCGATGACAGCGGCGCGCCTTCGGCTCGCTTCATTTCTTGTAGTCGTCGCTAGGTGGTCTACGGATCTTGATGTAATTTTTATTAATTCTAGTATTCGTTGTACTACCATGATTGAAGATGAATAGATTGAAAGTTTTTCCCGCCAAAAAAACACTTTTTCAACAAATCGGATAAAATTCATGCAAACACAGCGGATTCTTCATACAAACCAGACAAAAACATTTACATTTTGAACATATTTTATTAAAAAAGGGTAAAACTATGTGCATGTCTGGCCGCATCGAGCTCCATTCGTACAACACGGATACACTACACTAGTCTATGGCCCGCCGCGGTGGATCCCTTTGTCTTTCCCATGTCCGGCAGCCCGCTCATCGGACTGCCGGGAGCCTCGGAGGTATATTCTTCCCCCGTATCTTCCCTATGTCCGGCTGCACCGCTCATCAGAGTGGCCAAGGGGTGCTTTAGCCGAAGGGTAAGGGGGCTCCTTCGCTCTCGTGAAGCCGAGGCGGGGGTCGACGATGGTCTGCGCTGAACCCGGCAACTCACCAGTTGTGCACGCTGGTGACTCGTTGGCGGTGGCCTTCGTGGGACCCAAGCGGCGGCGGCCTCTGCAACTTCTTGAGCTTGCGTTAGTTTTTCCCTTGAAGAGGAAAGGGTGATGCAATAAAGTAGAAACAAGTATTTCCCTCAGTTAAGAACCAATGTATCAAATCCAGTAGGACATACAAGCAAGTCCCCAATCTATGCACCTGCACAAACAATCAAACACTTGCATCCAATGTGATAAATGGGTTGTGAATCCCTTCACGGTCACTTGCAAAGGTGAGATCTGATATAGATAGATATGAAAGATTAATAAAACGTAAAACAAAGTAAAAGTAAATAAATTGCAGCGAGGTATTTTTGTGTTTTTTGGTTTATAGATCTGAATATATGATGAAAAATAGACCCAGGAACCATAGGTTTCACTAGAGACTTCTCTCTTGAAGAAAAATAATATGGTGGGTGAACAAATTACTGTCGAGCAATTGATAGAAAAGCGCAAAGTTATGACGATATCCAAGGCAATGATTATGCATATAGGCATCATGATGCGGAGCATCCTTCGACCATCACCATGGACGTCACACCGCCACCGCAAGCACGGAGAGGACCTACGGCGAGAGCTCGCGCACGCTCCGTCGAAACCGAGGTGAACTCTTTCCTCTTCGAGTTTCATTCGGATTCACACGAGAGTCGGATTCTACCTCAAATGGAAACGTTATGCATTCTTAGGTACTTCGGAGATCGTCACGAGAAAGCACGGAGGGATCACAAAGTTCACCGGAGACCTACGGAGGAGGAGAAGAAAGAAGGACACGCGAGGCGTGAAGCAAGAGAGGTCGCGGACCACCCCGGGTGCCCGGCCACCTGCCATCCCGGGTGCCCGGACCCCAACCGTCGGAAGGCCAAGTCCCTGGCCACCCCGGGTGCCCGGCCACCACCAGCCCAGGTGCCCGGTCCTCCCCTGGGCGCTGCCTCTGCCAACCCAGGGTGCCCGGCCTTGGAGCCTCGGGGTGCCCGGCCACCTTCTGGTGCGGCCCAGCCTCCCCACTGGGTGCCCGGGCCACTACCCCCGGGTGCCCGGCCACTACAGCGCCAAGGGGCGCCACTCCCTGACCGGCCCAGGTGCCCGGCCCCTCGCGCCCCGGGTGCCTGGTCCTCCTTCGCCCGACGCCTCTGCCCGGTCCGGGTGCTCGGACCCCTTTACCCCGGGTGCCCGGACCCGTCCGAGTGTGTCTATGTTTTCATGGTCATTTTGGACCTTTGTATCCCCCTCTCCCTCTATTTCGTCCCTAGACTATAAGTACCTCCCACCTAGCTCATTTAGAGGGATAGCAAAGTAGATGATAGACATTTGTGAGCTTTGCTCCATGGATCCACTCCACTAGGAGATCAAGACCTCCTCTTGGAGTGACCAAACTCAAGACCCCCTTGAGGGAAGGATCTACCTAGATCATCAAGCCCTCATCTCCTTCATAGGATTTGGGATGAACTCTACCATGTATTTTGTTTCCCTTTGATTGTTCATTTACCTTGTGGATCTTGTGTGTTTGTTGGTCTAGTGGATGTGTGATTGGACTTGTTCTTGAGTGTTCCTCTTGTTCTCCCTCTTGTGTTCATCTTGTTCTTGGGGATCCCCCTTCCAATTCGTGAAAGATCTCCACTTAGGGTTCCACCCTACAACATCTTGGTATCATGAGCCATGGTTTCTCACGAAATTGGAGCCCCCCTTGTTGTTCTCTAGCCTAATTTTGTTGTGTTCTTCCCCAAATTCGAAAATTTTCCCACCAAAAGTAGCCCTATTTTTTTTTTGATTTGTTGGTTTGATGAGGTTTTGTTGGATTTGATCCATGGATTTGCTTGGTTTCAAGTGGATCTAGCATTCCCCATCCATCTCCACCTTTCCCTCCACAAAATCCATCAATTTCTTGCATCTTCCCGCGAATTTCCGCCCAAATCCGACACCCCCGGGCACCCGGACCCCCCGTGCACCCCCCGTGCACCCCCCGCTGACCACCCCGGGTGCCCGCACCCCCGGGCTGTTTGCCCCTGCCCACCCTGGGCACCCGCACCCCCAAACCCCGGGCACCCGCGCCCCCCAGAATCAGCCACGTGCACTTTATCGTTTCGGCCATAACTTTCGCTCCCGGAGTCCGATTTTCGCGTTCTTTAGCTCGTTGAGTAGCTATTGACATCCCCCATCCACCTAGATAGGTTCCAACACCATTTGACTCCATCAAAAATTTGGCATTTTGGCATCTTTGCATAGGCCATTGTAGCGACCAGACCCGAATGGATCTAGCGCTCTGTGCTCAGTGTCATCCCTGGATCAGTAATGCTGACACCACACAGTACTTCGAAGGATTTATAGCAGAGTAGCAATCACACACTTATTACATCGTTGTCCACAAGGGAACTTAATACAATAATATGGCTTAAGGCCATCTAATAATAACAATGGAAGGCTTGGAAGACAAGTGAGTCCATCAACTCCAACGGCATCACCGAGTATAGAACCACGACCTAACACCTTACTCGTAAATGCGAAAAGTCTGCAACGTGAAAAGTTGCAGCCGAAAACGGTCAACACATGGAATATGCTGGCAATGTAACACATAGAGAACAATGAAGCAACAAGCCTATACTACATGAATATTTGGCTGGTGGTAAGGCTCTACGGTTACATTTTTGCATAAAGCTGATTTTTCCCTACATCAAAGGAATAATTTTACTTAACTATCATGGTGGTTGTTAAACATTGAGAATGGTTGACAGCATCCTCAATCCCAATTAAAAAGTACTCATTAAAACCCAATACATTTATTATTGGTAACATGTTGAGATTCACATGATATTCAAGTATTAGATACTCAAGATTTGTCCATAACCGGGACACGGCTAATCATGATTAGTTTTTACACTCTGCAGAGGTTTGCACTTTTCCCCACAAGACTCGATCGCCTCCGCTTTGGTTCTCGCACTACATGGTGTTTGAGAAGCGGATGACCGAGACATAGTCTTTCGAAGCGCTAGCACCTTACATGTGGGTAGACCGTACCAACCTACATCCCCTACATCAGCTAGCCTACCCGTAAGAGTTCGCACAACTTAGTCAACTACGCCATGAGCCCATAATTGGCTTGTGGCTGCACACGGAAGTTTCTAGTTTGAAAAATCTCATGATCCCTTAGAGCACGGGTGGCGGTCCGAAGAAATACAGGCAAATCTCGATAGAAACCAGGTGCCTCAATCCACCCGGATGTGTGTTTAAGTTGCCACCTTAAATAAACCATTAAATTAACAATCTCACATCTGTCATGGATATTCACTCACCCAATCCACGTCTACTAGCATAGCATAGCATAATAAGCAAACGAGAAGTAACTCCCAAAGTTTCATAAGTAAAACAGGTAATAGGTACTACCTCAATCTACTTCCCATCCCACAATTTAATTAGATCCTAAACATGCAAGTGTTTGAGGGTTTGATCTAATGCAATAAAACTGGGTAGTAGAAAAGTATGATCAAAGTGTTACTTGCCTTGTTGATGATCCGCGAGTCCTAGAGATTCAAGTAACAAGCGGCGCACTCGGGTGATCTAACGCAGACAAACAACAAGCATACAATAAGTACTCATCTAATGCACAGGAAATCTCGAATAAAAGATCTAACCAGATAGTTCAACTTAAGAACCCTGGTTGCAAAAGAATCGAATCAAATAAAACATCGAAGGTCGGAACTCGAGAGAGAACGACTCGGTTTAGCAAATCTGAAACTAAGTCAAAATTTTACAGTAGCAAAACTACTGTGAAAGTAGGTTAGTCGAGCGGCGGTTTCGTTCTGAAACTCAGCGCTTGAATCACCTGATTCCGATAAACGAGCAAGAAATAAAACAGATTTGAAAATCAGATCGGAAATCGAATCAGAAAAATAACGGATTAAATCCGATTTAAAAAAAATGACGAACGGATTAAATAGCGGACGTTCGTTAACAGAACTAATCCAACGAACGCGTTCATTGAAACGAACGGGTCGGTGAACGTTCACTAAATAAGAAAACCGAAAAAAATAAAACTAATCTAGGTTTTTGAAAAAAAAACCGAACATCTTTTTTTTAAATAAACCAGATCGGTCTTTTAGGGAAAACCGGATCGAACGGCAGCAGGCGGTGGCTACCTCGGTGATCGCCGGGGGCTCGGGCGGCGGGCGAGGGCGGCGGGCTCGCGGGTTCGGGAGACGAGGGCGGCGGGTTCGGCGTCGGCGACGGAAGCGGCGGCGGCGGCGTCCTGGGCGGCGGCGGACTCGGCCGGCGAGGGCGGGGTGAGGTGAGGAGAGAGGGGGTCCGTGAGGTTAAATAGGAGGGTGCTCGGCTTGGGGAAGAACGGAGCAGGGCGGAGTCGGACACCGGCTGGCGGCGTCGTCCCAGCGGGACTCGGGCGGCCAAGGCGCGCGAGGGAGAGGGAGGCGGGCGCTGGGCGGGCCTGGCTGGCTGGGCAGTGGGCCTTGGCCTGTAGGCGGGAGGGCTGCGTTTTTTAAATTAAAACAAAACGAATTAAAAAAAATATCAAATGAACTCCGATTTAAATAAAACAAATTTTCCCCGACTCCTAAAAATGAGTTGAACAAAATGAACTTTAAAAACGGCAATATGCATAATATTTTTAAAATGCTCATTTTTGCCTAAGCAAAATAAATCTTCCAAAACCAAATTTGATTTATTTATAATATCTTCATTTTTCCTAAGTATTGGGAAAGTCATATTATTCCCTCTCTTAATATTTTTATAGGAAAAACTTTATGAAGATAATTAAATAAATCCAATGATCCTATTTTCAAATTTGAGAAATCCCAAATATGAAAATAATGAAACTTCCAACTCTCTCCGAGGGTCCTTGAGTTGCGTGAAATTTTCTAGGATCGGAAAATGCGAGAAAAATATGATATGCATGATGACCTAATGTATAACATTCCAAATTGAAAAATTTGGGATGTTACAAACCTACCCCCTTAAGATGAATCTCGCCCTCGAGATTCGGGTTGGCTAGAAAATAGGTGAGGGTGGTCCTTGAGCAAATCTTCCTCTCTTTCCCAGGTGGCTTCATCATCAGAGTGGTGGCTCCACTGAACCTTGCAAAACTTGATAAACTTGCTGCGGGTAACTCTACTGGCATAATCGAGAATCTTAATCGGTTTTTCCTCATATGTCAAATCATCCTTCAACTGAATTGCCTCCGGTGGCTTTGTGTCTCTTAATGGTACCTCTGCTATCTCTGGGTGACATTTCTTCAATTGAGAAACATGGAATACATCATGAACTCTGACAGTCCTTCCGTAATTCCAACTTATAAGCAACTTCTCCCATGCGTTGCAAAATCTTATACGGTCCAACGAAACGGGTGCTAACTTTCCTTTAACTCCAAAGCGCTTAACTCCTCGAAGCGGGGATACTCACGAGATATACTCTGTCTCCAACTTCATACTCAATCGCTGGCGCTTTGAATCGGCATAGCTCTTTTATGCAGGACTGGGCTACCTTGAGCACATCTCGAATCAACTTAACTTTCTGCTCGGACTCCTTTATCAAATCTGGTCCAAACAAGCGGCGATCTCGGTTTAGTCCCATAACAACGGTGTCCTGCACCTTCTTCCATACAAGGCTTGAAAGGTGCCATCTTCAAGCTGGTTTGGTAGCTGTTGTTGTAGGAAAATTCTGCATACGGTAAATTTTCATCCCAGCTAGATCCATAATCTAGGGCACAAGCTCTCAAAGCATGTCCTCCAAAATCTGATTGACTCTCTCGATGCATCCATCGATTACGTGGGTGGAAAGCTGATCTTTGAATTCCAATCGGGTTCCCAATGTTTCGTGTAACTGGTCCAAAATTTCGAGGTAAACCGGGTTCCTCTATCTCGTCACGATGCTCCTCGGAACTCCGTGTAAGCACACAATTCTGGTCATGTATATCTTTGCCAACTTAGCAATCGCTATAGGTGGTCTTGATCGAATAAAATGAGCTACCTTGGTCAAACGGTCGACTATAACCCAAATCGAGTCATATCCTGAACGAGTCTTTGGCAATCCTGTGATAAAATCCATGCCTAGTTTATCCCACTTCCATTCGGGTATCGACAATGGTTGTAACAATCCTGCAGGCTTCTGATGTTCTGCTTTTATTTTCTGACATACATCGCAAACTGCTACATACTCCGCAATATCCTTCTTCATTCCGGTCCACCAGAAAGTATTCTTCAAATCCAAGTACATCTTGGTATTTCCTGGGTGAATCGAATAGGGTGAATCATGGGCTTCTTGTAAAATCAACTTCCTGATCTCTGGGTCATTGGGCACATAAACACGGTCTTCAAACCATAGGGCATCGTGCTCGTCCTCACGAAATCCTTTAGCTTTTCCTTTGCTCATTTTCTCCTTTATAGAGGCTACTTCCTTATCTGCCTTTTGGGCTTCTCTGATTTTGTCCATCAGTGTCGACTGAATTTCCAATGCTGCTACATAGCCTCTCGGAACTATTTCCAAACATAGCTCTCGAAGGTCCTCGGCTAACTCATTGGGTATTCCTCCCATCATTAGGGTATTGATGTGGCTCTTACGGCTCAATGCGTGCCTTTCGACATTAGCCTTCCTGTGGTGATAATGCAATCTCATGTCATAATCCTTGATAAGCTCTAACCATCTCCTTTGTGCGAGATTCAATTCCTTCTGTGTGAAGATGTACTTCAGACTCTTGTGATCCGTATATACTTCACAATGATTTCCAATGAGAAAATGTCTCCACGTCTTCAGGGAATGCACAACGGCTGCTAACTCCAAATCATGAGTGGCATAATTCAACTCATGGGGCTTAAGTTGTCGTGAAGCATACGAAACAACTCTTCCTTCCTGCATAAGCACTGCTCCAAGTCCTCGACGTGAAGCGCCGTAATACACCTCATAATCCTTAGTGCGATCCGCAATATCAAAACTGGTGAGGTAACCAATCTTTTCTTCAACTCCACGAAAACTTGCCTCACAGTCCTCACCCATATAAATTTGTTCTCCTTCTTCAACAATTCTGTCATAGGCTTAGCAATCCTTGAGAAATTCTCAATGAACCTTCGGTAGTATCCTGCGAGTCCAAGGAAACTCCGAATCTCTCCAACTGTCGTTGGTGCTTCCCATTTGGTTACGGTCTCAACTTTTGTGGGATCAATCGCTATTCCTTCTCCGGATATAACATGTCCGAGAAATCCAACTTCCTTTAACCAAAACACACATTTGCTGAACTTGGCATACAAGCTGGTGTTCCTCGGTTTCTCCAAAACCAATCGCAAATGTTCCTTGTGTTCCTCTTCATTCTTCGAGAAAATCAAAATGTCATCAATGAACACCACGATTTAACTTATCCAAAAACTCCATAAACACTTTGTTCATCGGGTTCATGAAATAGGCTGGTGCGTTAGTCGGTCCAAATGACATAACGGTATACTCGTATAGTCCATATCTCGTGGTAAATGCTGTCTTGGGTATGTCCTGCTCCCGAATCTTCAATCGATGGTACCACGATCGCAAGTCGATCTTGGAAAACACCTTGGCTCCTTGCAAGCGATCAAACAGATCATTTATCATAGGTAGTGGGTACTTGTTCTTGATTGTTACTTCATTCAATCCACGATAATCAACAACCATTCTTAACGATCCATCCTTCTTCTCCACTAGCAAAACGGGTGATCCCCAAGGTGAAGAGCTTGGGCGATAAAAACCTTTATCCAAAAGCTCATTAATGCTTCTTGATTTCCGCCAAATCCTGTCTTTGGCATCCCGTATGGTCGCCCGATATCGGGCCTGTTCTCGGCAACGGCTCGATCAAAAACTCAATGTCTCTATCCGATGGCATTCCCGGCAACTCTTAGGAAATACATCGGAAAATCCTTCACCACCGGTACTTCTTCCTGTACCACTCTCGATAAGCGATTAACTTGTGCTCTCCTCGGCTCGTGCCGTGATACATACTTAATCCTTCTTCCTTACGGTGTGGTGAGCAAAATTGATCTAGTGGAGCAATCAATGTTTCCTCCATACTTTGATAACCAATCCATTCCTAATATCACATCCAATCCTTGGGATTCCGAACTATTAGGTCCGAGGGAAAACATAGTGTCCAATCCTTAATGGCGATCGATCACACCATTTACTAGCCATGTACTGCTCGGGTGAGGTTACTAGCATGGGTGACCTAAGGGCTTGGGTTGGTAACTTGTACTTATCCACAAATCCCTTGATATGTATGAATGCGATGCACCAAAGATCGAAAAGAACAACCGCAGAAATGACTTAACCAAAAACTTACCGATTGCATCGGGCTGATCTTCAACCTCCTCCACTTCAAGGTGGTTCACCTGTCCTCTATTGAAAGGGTTGGGCTTCTTTCCAGAGCTTCCATTGCCATTTCCATTACGGCCTTCATGCGATCGTTGGCATAATGCCCATCTTGCGGCACTTAAAACAAGTAATATGACTCAGGTCTACTTTGGATGGTGTTGACGGGTTGGTGCGATTCTGTCTGCTGCTTCCTCCATTCCGTTCCCATTCTTGGTGCTTTGTTATGGTTATGCTAATTACCTCCTCCATGGGTATGTCAAACCGAATTCTGATTTAGGGGTATAACGAGGTTTCCTTGAGCTCGAGTTATACTTCCCTTGCCCATACTTCCGCCACGGTTCTCAATTTCTGCCGCTTTCCTTCAATCATGAGGGCTCGATCTACTAACTCCTGGTAGTTGTTGAAACTGGCTACCATCAACGGCATCTTGAACTCATCATTCAGTCCTTCTAGAAACTTCTCCCGCTTAGCTGCATCAAGAGTAACGCGTCATCCGGGGCATAACGTGCTAGTTTACTAAAGTCATCCACGCATCGCCAACAGTCCTTCCTCCTTGGCGTAAGTTGCGAAACTCACGCTTCTTCATGGCCATGGCTCCTGCTGAAACATGGGCGGTTGAAAAAGCTTGCTGAAATTGATCCCATGTGGCGGTGTCTACAGGGTAAGTGGCTGTGAAATTCTCCCACCATGCTGCTGCGGGTCCTTCAAGTCGATGTGCTTCAAACTTCACTCTTTCTCCATCCGTGCATCCTGCAGTGGTCGGCTCCTTCCTATCTTGCGGAGCCGGTCATCTGCTACAATTGGCTCGGTGCTCTTTGGAATACACGGTGGGTTTAGTCTAAGGAAACGAGTCGGATGATCCGCAGTGGTGGTGGCGGTGGGTTGTTGTTGTTGTTGTTGTTGTTGCCTGGTTACGCACCAATGTTTGAATCGGGGTATTCTGCTTTGGATCGGTTGGGTGATCTCTGGCGGAAAAGCGAATCCGGGTCGGCGTCTCGGAGGCATCGATGGGTTTAGAAAAGATGAGAATTTAGAATAGAATGAGGTCTAAGGGGAATCACTACCCAAATGCACATGAGCAAATACACACAAAATCACTTCATTCAATCAAACAAAGGCTTACAACGATCTAACTATCGCAAAAGTGCGTGTACTAGATGTTTACATGGGGGGAATACTACTAATATGTGGGGGACTTCTACTAATTTGAACCGGTGGAAGACTCCATAATATACGCTTCCAGCCTTCGTCTTCAAAGTCGGGTTCACTTGGATCCGAATCGGTGTCGTCGATGTTGATGTAGTCGCTTGGGCAATCGACATACTGGTCTTCATTCTGGCGCCAACTTCTTCTTCAGTTCTTCAATCTCGTACTTAAGATCGTTATTGTGTCTTGCTAGAGCTACGATCTCGTCCATATAGTCCTTGCGAGTTGTCTTTAGTTCTTCTTCAAGTTCGATGATCCTTCCCTTTGCGATACGCAACTCCAACATATCATTGCACATCCGGTTCTCCTGGCGTCGAATATCTTGGTTTAACTCACGGATAAATGCTGCAATGGATCTATCCTTCTTGGTGCCGACGACGTCCCATTTGTCATCTCGGCGTCCGCAAATCTGGTAGATTGTGTCCTTGAGGTCTTCTTGATAAACTTCTCCAATGCGTCCCATGGTGATGTGAGCTGCCATGCTCTTTCCCGGACTCCAAGTTGGTGCTTGAAAACACTATCTATAGGCTTGGTGATTGGGGCGAATGTCCTTCCCGGAACATGAGCGTGAATCTTCCGGTAGCTCCTCTTCGTGCAGAGTGGCGTTGAAAGTCCGGTGAAGCTTGGTAGTCCAACGTTCGTGTACTTGGTAACTTCCTTCAAGTTAAATCCAAAGGGTGTGCCTTCATCCGGTTGGGTGTACTTGATCTTCGCGTCCGTCATCCTAAAGAGAGTAGAAAAGATGAGGAGTTAGAAAATGAGAAGAGAGTAGTGATTATGGCTTTATCTTAGTGGTCGTGTCCTACAGTCAGCGTGTGCTCTGATACCATTCTCTCAGAGCGACCGGACCGAATGGATCTAGCGCTACGTGCTCGATGTCATCCCCGGATCGAATGCCGACACCACACAAGATTTCAAGGATTTATAGCGAGTAGCAATCACACACTTATTACATCGTTGTCCACAAGGGAACTTAATACAATAATATGGCTTAAGGCCATCTAATAATAACAATGGAAGGCTTGGAAGACAAGTGAGTCCATCAACTCCAACGGCATCACTGAGTATAGAACCACGACCTAACACCTTACTCGTAAATGCGAAAAGTGCATAGCGTGAAAAGTTGCAGCCAAAACGGGTCAAGACATGGAATATCTTTGGCAATGTAACACATAGAGAACAATGAAGCAACAAGCCTATACTACATGCATATTTGGCTGGTGGTAAGACTCTCTGATTACATTTTTGCATAAAGCTGATTTTTCCCTACATCAAAGGAATAATTTTACTTAACTATCATGGTGGTTGTTAAACATTGAGAATGGTTGACGATCCTCAATCCCAATTAAAAAGTACTCATTAAAACCCAATCCATTTATTATTGGTAACATGTTGAGATTCACATGATATTCAAGTACTAGATACTCAAGATTTGTCCATAACCGGGGACATGGCTAATCATGATTAGTTTTTACACTCTGCAGAGGTTTGCGCACTTTTCCCCACAAGACTCGATCGCCCATAATTGGCTTGTGGCTGCACACGGAAGTTTCTAGTTTGAAAAATCTCATGATCCCTTAGAGCCTGGGTGGCGGTCCGAAGAAATACAGGCAAATCCTGATAGAAACCAGGTGCCTTAATCCACCCAGATGTGTGTTTAAGTTGCCACCTTAAATAAACCATTAAATTAACAATCTCACATCTGTCATGGATATTCACTCACCCAATCCACGTCTACTAGCATAGCATAGCATAATAAGCAAACGTAGAAGTAACTCCCAAGGTTTCATAAGTAAAGCAGGTAATAGGTACTACCTCAATCTACTTCCCATCCCACAATTTAATTAGATCCTAATCATGCAAGTGTTTGAGGGTTTGATCTAATGCAATAAAAGCTGGGTAGTAGAAAAGTATGATCAAAGTGTTACTTGCCTTGTCGATGATCCATGAGTCCTAGAGATTCAAGTAACAAGCGGCGCACTCCGGTGATCTAACGCAGACAAACAACAAGCATACAATAAGTACTCATCTAATGCACAGGAAATCTCGAATAAAAGATCTAACCAGTTAGTTCAACTTAAGAACCCTGGTTGCAAAAGAATCGAATCAAATAAAACATCGAAGGTCGGAACTCGAGAGAGAACGACTCGGTTTAGCAAATCTGAAACTAAGTCAAAATTTTACAGTAGCAAAACTCTGTGAAAGTAGGTTAGTCGGAACGGCGGTTTCGTTACGAAACTCCAGGCGCTTGAATTACCTGATTCCGATAAACGAGCAAGAAATAAAACAGATTTGAAAATCAGATCGGAAATCGAATCAGAAAAATAACGGATTAAATCCGATTTAAAAAAAACGACGAACGGATTAAATAACGGACGTTCGTTAACAAAACTAATCCAACGAACGCGTTCATTCAAACGAACGGGTCGGTGAACGTTCACTAAATAAGAAAACCGAAAAAAAATAAAACCAATCTAGGTTTTTGAAAAAAAAACGAACATCTTTTTTTTTAAATAAACCGGATCGGTCTTTTAGGGAAAACCGGATCGGAACGGCAGGGCGGTGGCTACCTCCGGTGATCGCCAAGGGCTCCGGCGGCGGCGAGGGCGGCGGGCTCCGGCGGGTTCGGAGACGAGGGGGCGGGGTCCGCGGCCGGGCGACGGAACGGCGGCGGCAAGGCCCTTGGGCGGCGGCGGACTCAAGCCGGGCGGCGGCGGGGTGAGGTGAGGAGAGAGGGGGGGGTCCGGCGGGGTTAAATAGGAGGGGGGGGGGGTGCTCCGGCTTGGGGAAGGGGCAACGGGAGCCGGGGCGGAGTCGGACACCGGCGGCGGCGCAAGGCTGCCCCGAAGCGGACTTTGGCGCCAAGGCGGGCCGAGGGAGAGGGAGGCGGGCGCTGGCCACTGGGCCTTGGCCCGGCGTTTTTTAAATTAAAACAAAGCGAATTAAAAAATATCAAATGAACTCCGATTTAAATAAAACAAATTTTCCCGACTCCTAAAAATGAGTCGAACAAAATGAACTTTAAAAGCGGCAATATGCATAATATTTTAAAATGCTCATTTTGCCTAAGCAAAATAAATCTTCCAAAACCAAATTTGATTTATTTATAATATCTTCATTTTTCCTAAGTATTGGGAAAGTCATATTATTCCCTCTCTTAATATTTTTATAGGAAAAACTTTATGAAGATAATTAAATAAATCCAATGATCCTATTTTCAAATTTGAGAAATCCCAAATATGAAAATAATGAAACTTCCAACTCTCTCCGAGGGTCCTTGAGTTGCGTGAAATTTTCTAGGATCGGAAAATGCGAGAAAAATATGATATGCATGATGACCTAATGTATAACATTCCAAATTGAAAATTTGGGATGTTACAGCCATCCACCATATCATCCACGCAAACCACCATAACTTTCCGCAACCTAACCCATTTTTGCTCCATATAGCATTTGTGGTTGCTCGAGTGGTGAATTGAGTCTCCTAAGGTGTTTCGGCTACTTAGGGACGGTTGCTTCGTCATCAACCACCACCACCACTTCCGCATAGCTAACTCCGTAACCTCCAATGCATTCCGCTACCACCAGTTGACATTTGCCTTTGGAGATTTTGAGTTTGCGGTTTTTTACCGTTTCCTAAGGTGTTTCGGCTACTTAGTGACGGGTCTACATCATCTTGGTGTCTACATCAAGAACACCGCCACTCATCATCGCCACGAGGTCGTCATCGACATCGACCACTTCACCATTTTGACACCCTAAACGTAAGCAAGAACGGTAACCTCTATATCATCTTGGTATCGTGGTATCCCATCATTGTACATTCTTGCCATTACATTATTAACCCCTTAGCCCATTTTGCGTCACTTGCCTATCGAGACTAGCCATTGAGTATTTCCGGCAACGTTACTTGTGCACATTAGTGATCCGTACCTTCCATTGCATACATACCATATCATATTGGTATCATCTTGGTATCATCATATCATCCCTTGTGCCACAAGATTGTTCCCGCATATACGCAATTGCTATCTTGGTTTGTGCATTTCGCATAGTGGCCATATCAAAAAAAAAGAAGAAGAATAAGCTTTTAAGCAAAAAGGAAAAGAGAGCAAAGAGCTTGTAAGCAAGAGCCATAGCATCGCCACATTGCATATCATACTACCATTTTGATCATCTTGGATCATCGTGTGCGAAACACCGGAACATCATACGCATAGCATACTTGGGATAGAAAGCTCATACATTTTGCATCTTATAGGTTGTGCACAAGTGTCGTGTCCGCCTATTGAGCAATCGTGTTAGCGTCTCTCTTGAGTTGTGCAACACGAGCGTTTTCCGTGGATTCCACATTTTGTGCTCATTCCTTGGTTGCACGACCCCATCTATCTATCCGTGTGTGTGTTTCCGTGTGCCACATATTGCTATTTGTCTACTTGTTTCATTTTCAAATTTGTGAATCTTTTCCAACATTATTGACTCTTGCTAACATTTTGCATCAAATTTTTGTGCCACTATCCTCACCGAGCTCGACCATAAGCTTTACTTGATAGGTGTGAGTGAACAAGTCGGTACCAATTCCACTATTCTTTCATCTCACATTGAGTGAAACGGGATACATCCTCAACTTTGGGAAAAGGTATCTTGGTATTGTTTATCTCATTTCCTACTCACATTTGCTCGAGTCTTGTGATGGATAGGCAAGGCATTTCATCTCCGGTCTTCCACGTCAACGATGACGCGAACAACTACATCACCAAAATGCCCATCTTCGGACTACAACGAGCAATGTGAGGCATTGAGCGACTCACCGCCGATATTCATCAACGTGAAGCACGGACAAGGGACTACATCGACACCAAGTTGGCGGAACAAAGGGATCAAGTACGCGACATGTTGGCCAACTACAAGTCTTCTTCCCCTTCGTCATCTTCAAGGCGGCGACGCTCAAGTGGCCAATCTTTAGAACATCATCGAGCTCAAGCACTACAACACCATCAAGATGACGATGCTCGCGATGCGTACACCTACAAGTCCCAAAAAGCTCTACATCAAGCTACGACCAAACTTCATGAGCACAAGAGAAGACCGCGAGACAAGCACCACCAAGACGGAGCTATGACTACTTCGACTACTTCTGCATCTTCGCCAAGTGTTCTCAAGGCATCTTCGCCTTTGGACGTACGGCATCTTCGCCTACCTCTGACGAGTACGCCTACATCGGCCTTCATCCACGACGACGGTGATGAGATGATCGAGCATGGGATTTTCCCTTCGGTCATGGAGGAGAGTGATGATGTGCCATCTTAGACCTTCATCCACGACGAGAGCGATGATGTGCCATCTTCAGCCTTCATCCACGGCGACAACGACGAGATGGTTGAGCATGGGATTTTCCCTTCGACCACGGCGACGTATGATGACATGAGTGACTTGTACCACCATATTGAGAGTGAGAGTGACTTCACCACTAGCCCCATATATTATGAGTTGCCACAATTCCCATGTGAGGAGAGCCACAACCCCCACCACTTGAGTGAGATGAGTGACTCCACCATATGTGACATTGAGTGCACCTACCTTGAGGGAGTGAGTGAGCCACCACCACATAGAGAGAGTGAGGAAGTTGATAGGGCATGTGAGGCCATTTGCATTTCTAACAACTTGACCTCTACCTCTATTGTGTCTTCTCATTTGGTGCTAGGTTCCATGATGATGCGCCGATCCGCGACGACTTTGTCCTTCCTACGGATAGAAGATGGACATGGTGGACTATGATGCACCCCAACATGGTTCCATTACAATGATGACGTTGACCATGCTTTGGTCTTTCCCACCTCACCTACACCACTTGAGTGGAACGAGAAAGGTAACATAGGTGAAGGTGATGCTCTTGTCCCACTAGTGGACGTTCGTGACATTGATTGCTTGCATGATGTTGATCCACCTATTGTCATGCTTCATGCTAGTGTGATTTCCCCATGTGATGATTTACCCATTTATGATGAGTTTGATGATTGCCATGTGGAGTCTATTAGTTGTGATGCCATGTTACATAGGATTTCTTGTGATAATTCTCTTGGTCACATCATGTTTGACAATCCGCTTGACTTGTCATATGCTATGCATGAGATCAACAATATGTCATATTTACAATCTCTTCATAGTGACTATGCATATGCCATTAAGATAAACCCAATTTGCACATATGGCATAGATGACAAGCCCATGGTTATTGGCATTTGTTTTTCTTGCGATGATATTGCCATGCTTCCTTTACATGATTTGCGCTATTCATCTACTATGACATGCCATGATCACATTGTTCCAAATATGGATTGTTTTGGATGTTGTCAATATTCTCCATGTGATGTTTCCTTTAATGCTCATGAGGAGACCCCCATATTTTCCTCATAAATATTAGGAGATTTTGATGCATTCCATACTTTGCATGATCCCACTACTTGTGTGCACAATATGCTTCCCATGAATAAAAATGATATTGATGTGTCATATACTTGCATTCTCAATTTGTGTCCCCATCGTGTCATACATAACAACTATTATTTCATGATGGATGACAAGTTCTTATACCATGCCTCCAATTTCTTTGAGCGATGCTTATCTTGTGCTAACTCACACATGCACATACACATCAAGATGGATGATGTGTACATTTACCACACACACACTTTCTTTGGTTTGTGTCTCTTTTGTGTAGGTACACATGAATACTTGTCAACTTCGCAATCCCACGAGTTGACAAAACGAGCTCTAGAGAGCAATGATGACTTGGGATCCCATGGATTGCCTTTCCCACCGCTCTCTTCGTGCAAAGACTTCGCGCTTTTCTTCTACATGGCTCTCACATGGTTATGGGTCATCGTCCATTACATATTATATGTCCATCTTGCCATGTTCACTTTGCATGATATGATCATTCCTATGCCTTTGCCATGCATTTGTGACCCATGCTTTGCATTACACATGATGATTGATTCTCCTACTTGTATGTGTATTTGCAAGCTTGGTGGAGATATTGCTTGTTATTGCCATGTTTGCTATGTGCCCCATGCCTATGATGATACTATGATCTTATTTTGTGTTTGTACTTGCGATATGTCATGTGCATTGTCTATGCCTATTATTTGCTCACATGATATGATGACCATGATTTCCTCTAGTGTGTTGCATCTTCGCTCCACTAGTGTGCACGACTTGATTGCCTCACACATGTTCCAAAACTGCTATATCATTTGTGTTGAGTGCCTCACTTTATTCACCACACCATATGCACATTATGCTTGGATTGTCTTGCACTTGTCCCATGTGTTTAGACATTTCATTTCTTTTGGTGTTGTGAATGACTCTTATGCCTACCATAGACCATTTGTCGAGCGCTTTATGCATGTTTGCTATGATCTTGAGGTTGATGCTTGCTATCTTGTTAAACATATTTGCATCGCTACCTCACATTTACATGCTTGTTTCCATGATGTCCTTGATTGTGCAAAATTTATGTGCTTACATGCTATGCCACACCCCCTTGTCACACCATATTCTATGCTTGATAACGACACTTGTTTGGTGAATCACCTCTTGAATGCTTGGTTTTGCTTTAATGCCAATCACATTTGTTTTTCCAAGTGCTTGTTATCTTTGCTCCTTTTGAAGGAACTACAAGACGGTGCGACATTGGAGAGTGCCCATGTCGAGCTTGCACATGACAAGTGCTTGGTGGTTGTCCACTTCTACACGGCGACGTCATCTTGTTACCATGGTGATGAAGATCATGATCCGTGGACGGATCTCTCCCAAGGGGGGGGGGGGGAGATGATGCGGAGCATCCTTCGACCATCACCATGGACGTCACACCGCCACCACAAGCACGGAGAGGAACTACGACGAGAGCTCGCGCACGCGCCGTTGAAACCGAGGTGAACTCTTTCCTCTTCGAGTTTCATTCGGATTCACACGAGAGTCCGATTCTACCTCAAATGGAAACGTTATGCATTCCTAGGTAATTCGGAGATTGTCACAAGAAAGCACGGAGGGATCACCAAGTTCACCGTAGACCTACGGAGGAGGAGAAGAAAGAAGGACACGCGAGGCGTGAAGCAAGAGAGGTCGCGGGCCACCCCGGGTGCCCGGACCCCAACCGTCGGAGGGCCAAGTCCTTGGCCACCCCGGGTGCCCGGCCACCAGCAGCCCGGGTGTCCGGTCCTCCCCTGGGCGCTGCCTCTGCCGACCCCGGGTGCCCGGCCTTGGATCCCGGGTGCCCGGCCCTTGGCCCAGCCGCCCGCTTTGGCCAGTGCAGCCACCCCGGGTGCCCGGCCCCCTCCTGGTGCGGCCCAGCCTCCCCACCCGGTGCCCGGGCCACTACCCCCGGGTGCCCGGCCACTACAGCGCCAAGGGGCGCCACTCCCTGACCGGCCCGGGTGCCCGGCCCCTCGCGCCCCGGGTGCCCGGTCCTCCTTCGCCCGACGCCTCTGCCCGGTCCGGGTGCCCGGACCCCTTTACCCCGGGTGCCCGGACCCGTCCGAGTGTGTCTATGTTTTCAGGGTCATTTTGGACCTTTGTATCCCCCTCTCCCTCTATTTCGTCCCTAGACTATAAGTATCTCCCACCTAGCTCATTTAGAGGGATAGCAAAGTAGATGATAGACATTTGTGAGCTTTGCTCCATGGATCCACTCCACTAGGAGATCAGACCTCCTCTTGGAGTGACCAAACTCAAGACCCCCTTGAGGGAAGGATCTACCTAGATCATCAAGCCCTCATCTCCTTCATAGGATTTGGGATGAACTCTACCATGTATCTTGTTTCCCTTTGATTGTTCATGTAACTTGTGGATCTTGTGTGTTTGTTGGTCTAGTGGATTTGTTATTGGACTTGTTCTTGAGTGTTCCTCTTGTTCTCCCTCTTGTGTTCATCTTGTTCTTAGGGATTCCCCCTCCAATTCGTGATAGATCTCCACTTAGGGTTCCACCCTACAACATCTTGGTATCATGAGTCATGGTTTCTCATGAAATTGGATCCCCCTTGTTGTTCTCTAGCCTAATTTTGTTGTGTTCTTCCCCAAATTCGAAAATTTCCCCACCAAAAATAGCCCCAATTTTTTTTGATTTGCTGGTTTGATGAGGTTTCATTGGATTTGATCCATGGATTTGCTTGGTTTCAAGTGGATCTAGCATTCCCCCATCCATCTCCACCTTTCCCTCCACAAAATCCACCAATTTATTGCATCTTCCCACGAATTTCCGCCCAAATCCGACACCCCCGGGCACCCGGAACCCCCGTGCACCCCCCGCTGACCACCCCCGGTGCCCGCACCCCAAACCCCGGGTGCCCGCACCCCCGGGCTATTTGCCCCTGCCAACCCCGGGCACCCGCACCCCCAAACCCCGGGCACCCGCACCCCCAGAATCAGTCGCGTGCACTTTACCGTTTCGGCCATAACTTTCTTTCCCGGAGTCCGATTTTCGCGTTCTTTAGCTCGTTGAGTAGCTATTGACATCCCCCATCCAACTAGATAGGTTCCAACATCATTTGACTCCATCAAAAATTTGGCAGTTTGGCATCTTTGCATAGGCCATCCACCATATCATCCACGCAAACCACCATAACTTTCCGCAACCTAACCCATTTTTGCTCCATATAGCATTTGTGGTTGCTTGAGTGGTGACTTGAGTCTCCTAAGGTGTTTAGGCTACTTAGGGACGGTTTCTTCATCATCAACCACCACCACCACTTCCGCATAGCTAACTCCGGAACCTCCAACGCATTCCGCTACCACCAATTGACATTTGCCTTTGGAGATTTTGAGTTTGCGGTTTTTTACCGTTTCCTAAGGTGTTTCGGCTACTTAGTGACGGGTCTACATCATCTTGGTGTCTACATCAAGAACACCGCCACTCATCATCGCCACGAGGTCGTCATCGACATCGACCACTTCACCATTTTGACACCCTAACCGTAAGCAAGAACGGTAACCTCTATATCATCTTGGTATCGTGGTATCCCGTCATTGTACATTCTTGCCATTACATTATTAACCCCTTAGACCATTTTGCGTCACTTGCCTATCGAGACTAGCCTTTGAGTATTGCCGGCAATGTTACTTGTGCACATTGGTATCATCTTGGTATCATCATATCATCCCTTGTGCCACAAGATTGTTCCCGCATATACGCAATTGCTATCTTGGTTTGTGCATTTCGCATAGTGGCCATATCAAAAAAGAAGAAGAAGAATAAGCTTTTAAGCAAAAAAGGAAAAGAGAGCAAAGAGCTTGTAAGCAAGAGCCATAGCATCGCCACATTGCATATCATACTACCATATTGATCATCTTGGATCATCGTGTGCGAAACACTAGAACATCATACACATAGCATACTTTGGATAGAAAGCTCATACATTTTGCATCTTATAGGTTGTGCACAAGTGTCGTATCCGTCTATTGAGCAATCGTGCTAGTGTCTCTCTTGAGTTGTGCAACACGAGCATTTTCCGTGGATTCCACATTTTGTGCTCATTCCTTGTTTGCACGACCCCATCTATCTATCCGTGTGTGTGTTTCCGTGTGCCACATATTGCTATTGGTCTACTTGTTTCATTTGAGAATTATTGAATCTTTTCCAACATTATCGACTCTTGCTAACATTTTGCATCAAATTTTTGTGCCACTATCCTCACCGAGCTCCACCATAAGCTTTACTTGATAGGTGTGAGTGAACAAGTCCAGTACCAATTCCACTATTCTTTCATCTCACATTGAGTGAAACGGGATACATCCTCAAGTTTGGGAAAAGGTATCTTGGTATTGTTTATCTCATTTCCTACTCACATTTGCTCGAGTCTTGTGATGGATAGGCAAGGCATTTCATCTCCGGTCTTCCACGTCAACGACGATGCGAACAACTAAATCACCAAAATGCCCATCTTCGGACTACAACGAGCAATGCGAGGCATTGAGCGACTCACCGCCGACATTCATCAACGTGAAGCACGGACAAGGGACTACATCGACACCAAGTTGGCGGAACAAAGGGATCAAGTACGCGACAGGTTGGCCAACTACAAGTCTTCTTCCCCTTCGTCATCTTCAAGGCGGCGACGCTCAAGTGGCCAATCTTCAGAATGTCATCGAGCTCAAGCACTACAACACCATCAAGATGACGATGCTCGCGATGCGTACACCTACAAGTCCCAAAAAGCTCTACATCAAGCTACGACCAAACTTCATGAGAACAAGAGAAGACCGTGAGACAAGCACCACCAAGATGGAGCTACAACTACTTCGACTACTTCGGCATCTTCGCCAAGTGTTCTCAAGGCATCTTCGCCTTTGGACGTATGGCATCTTCGCCTACCTCCGACGAGTACGCCTACATCGACCTTCATCCACGACGATGGTGACGAGATGGTAGAGCATGGGATTTTCCCTTCGGTCATGGAGGAGAGTGATGATGTGCCATCTTCGGCCTTCATCCACGACGAGAGCGATGATGTGCCATCTTCGGCCTTCATCCATGACGAGAGCGATGATGTGCCATCTTCGGCCTTCATCCACGGCGACGACGACGAGATGGTTGAGCATGGGATTTTCCCTTCGACCACGGCGACGTATGATGACATGAGTGACTTGTGCCACCATATTGAGAGTGAGAGTGACTTCACCACTAGCCCCATATATTATGAGTTGCCACAATTCCCATGTGAGGAGAGCCACAACCCCCACCACTTGAGTGAGATGAGTGACTCCACCATATGTGACATTGAGTGCACCTACCTTGAGGGAGTGAGTGAGCCACCACCACATAGAGAGAGTGAGGAAGTTGATAGGGCATGTGAGGCCATTTGCATTTCTAACAACTTGACCTCTACCTCTATTGTGTCTTCTCATTTGGTGCTAGGTTCCATATATGATGATGCGCCGATCCGCGACGACTTTGTCCTTCCTACGGATAGAAGATGGACATGGTGGACTATGATGCACCCCAACATGGTTCCATTACAATGATGACGTTGACCATGCTTTGGTCTTTCCCACCTCACCTACACCACTTGAGTGGAACGAGAAAGGTAACATAGGTGAAGGTGATGCTCTTGTCCCACTAGTGGACGTTCGTGACATTGATTGCTTGCATGATGTTGATCCACCTATTGTCATGCTTCATGCTAGTGTGATTTCCCATGTGATGATTTACCCATTTATGATGAGTTTGATGATTGCCATGTGGAGTCTATTAGTTGTGATGCCATGTTACATAGGATTTCTTGTGATAATTCTCTTGGTCACATCATGTTTGACAATCCGCTTGACTTGTCATATGCTATGCATGAGATCAACAATATGTCATATTTACAATCTCTTCATAGTGACTATGCATATGCCATTAAGATAAACCCAATTTGCACATATGGCATAGATGACAAGCCCATGGTTATTGGCATTTGTTTTTCTTGCGATGATATTGCCATGCTTCCTTTACATGATTTGCGCTATTCATCTACTATGACATGCCATGATCACATTGTTCCAAATATGCATTGTTTTGGATGTTGTCAATATTCTCCATGTGATGTTTCCTTTAATGCTCATGAGGAGACCCCCATAGTTTCCTCATACATATTAGGAGATTTTGATGCATTCCATACTTTGCATGATCCCACTACTTGTGTGCACAATATGCTTCCCATGAATAAAAATGATATTGATGTGTCATATACTTGCATTCTCAATTTGTGTCCCCATCGTGTCATACATAACAACTATTATTTCATGATGGATGACAAGTTCTTATACCATGCCTCCAATTTCTTTGAACGATGCTTATCATGTGCTAACTCACACATGCACATACACATCAAGATGGATGATGTGTACATTTACCACACACACACTTTCTTTGGTTTGTGTCTCTTTTGGGTAGGTACACATGAATACTTGTCAACTTCGCAATCCCACGAGTTGACAAAATGAGCTCTAGAGAGCAATGATGACTTGGGATCCCATGGATTTACTTTCCCACCGCTCTATTCGCGCAAAGACTTCGCGCTTTTCTTCTACATGGCTCTCACATGGTTATGGGTTATCGTCCATTACATATTATATGTCCATCTTGCCATGTTCACTTTGCATGATATGATCATTCCTATGCCTTTGCCATGCATTTGTGACCCATGTTTTGCATTACACATGATGATTTATTCTCCTACTTGTATGTGTATTTGCAAGCTTGGTGGAGATATTGCTTGTTATTGCCATGTTTGCTATGTGCCCCATGCCTATGATGATACTATGATCTTGGTTTGTGTTCGTACTTGCGATATGTCATGTGCATTGTCTATGCCTATTATTTGCTCACATGATATGATGGCCATGATTTCCTCTAGTGTGTTGCATCTTCGCTCCACTAGTTTGCATGACTTGATTGCCTCACACATGTTCCAAAACTGCTATATCATTTGTGTTGAGTGCCTCACTTTCTTCACCACACCATATGCACATTATGCTTGGATTGTCTTGCACTTGTCCCATGTGTTTAGACATTTCATTTCTTTTGGTGTTGTGAATGACTCTTATGCCTACCATAGACCATTTGTCGAGCGCTTTATGCATGTTTGCTATGATCTTGAGGTCGATGCTTGCTATCTTGTCAAACATATTTGCATCGCTACCTCACATTTACATGCTTGTTTCCATGATGTCCTTGATTGTGCAAAATTTATGTGCTTACATGCTATGTCACACCCCCTTGTCACACCATATGCTATGCTTGATAACGACACTTGTTTGGTGAATCACCTCTTGAATGCTTGGTTTTGCTTTAATGGCAATCACATTTGTTTTTCCAAGTGCTTGTTATCTTTGCTCCTTCCGAAGGAACTACAAGACGGTGCGTGTAGCGACCCGACCTCAGACGGTCAAGCCTTCGTGTGTATCATGCCATCCTCGGATCAAGATCTTTGGCACACACAAGACATCAATGTATATATCAAAGTGCAATCACATGTATAAATAACGTAAAATGATATATACCTCATAATACTCACGGAAACAATCAAGCGGGTGTGGAGTCCCATCAACGCCATCGGCAGGTTGAGTGTAGACCGTAACCCTCAGATCGTAACTCTTACTCGTCAAAGAAAATCCTGCAACATGATACATTGCAGCCGTGTAGGTCAGTACATTGAATGTACCGACAAGATCACAACATGAATAAACAGATGGTAAAACTATACTATATGCAATTTGGCTTTGTGGCTCAGATTCGAGTTTTGTTTGCATAAAAGCTGATTTTATTTTCCCTACATCAAAGGAACAAATGAAGTCTGTACTATGGAGTTTTCTATCATGACATGGTTCCGCCAACCGATGTCTCATAGCCCAAAATCATCATATGTTGCCCACAATTAAGTTATCAATCCGGTGTTGAGAGTTCCGAGATAGATCCAAGTCCAGATGCTCAAATTGTCCGTGAATCGGGGACACGGCTAATCGATTAGGTTTTAACCCTCTGCAGAGGTTTGTACACTTTACCCGCAAGATTCGATCCCTCTCTTTACGCTTCTCGCACTTCGTGAGTGTTTGAGAACAAGATGACCAAAACATGGTCTTCCAAAGAGTTTCTCGACCACCGTCGTACTCATCCCATCCTACCGTAGTTCTACATCTGCTAGTACCGCCCCAGCCAGAGTCACCACTAAGGTCAACCAAGCCAGAGCCCATAATGACTTGCGGTTGCATGTAAGCGTCCGGGCATGAAGTATTCTTCCGTCTCTTTGAGTCTGGGTGAAGCTTTCAAGAAGATGTCATGGCGCTTCTCCATGCATCCCGGCCAACCACTTTGGTTCCTCCGGGTGCCCGTCAACAAATCCTTCACCCAAAGAGTGTGTATTGAATTCTGTCTCGAGTCTTGAAGTCTTGAGGTCTTGAAGATGCAGTCCTTGCAGATTCCATCATGGAGTTGTCGTCATTGACGTAGAATCCTCCATTCTCACACCACTCCAGTACTCATACCAAACCCGTCTACTATAGCGTAGCATTAAAATAAAATATCGTCCGGGCTTGGTAACAGGGGATGGGTTCCTACCTCATGCATACTACTCAACTACAAGGATTCAATAACACTATCGAGGGTGGTTGCAAAGATGTCACTAAATGCAATAAAATATAGGTATGAAAGCATGGTCAAAGTGAACTTGCCTTCTTGACGATCTTGAAAACTAGGGACTCGTGGTAGCAAGCTTCGCACTCCGGAAACTCTACCGAAACAAACAATAATCACAATAAGCCTATAGCATATGATCACATAACAAAATAGCATAGTAATATAACACACCAAAACAAACGAATCAAAACCCAAAGGGAAAACTCAAAGAAAACCAATTCAAGTTTTTCCTACTTCAAGCAACCACTAAAAATAGTTTTATATAACAAAAATTTTCTTAACATAACCTAATCATGGTTTTATGTTAACTTAACAGAAAAGATTTCATTAAGCAACTAGGAGCAAAAAGAATTAATTTAAAACCTATTATGAAACTCCTATTAGGCCTAATTCAATTTCTATTAAGAAAATAAAATAAAACTTTTATTTATAATAAATAAAAGTTCATCCTATAAAGTGACAGAAACTATCCTAGAATAATCAATCACATGTTAAAAATAAATTAATTTACTAATTAAAATAATAGGAAAACAGTAGCTAGTTAATTAATTAGGATTAACAAGATTCTGCTTAAAACTATTTTTTTATTAATCCTAAAATACCCAAATTAAATCCTATGGTTTGGCAATGTCAAAATAAAGTTGGACAAAAAGAATCATATAAAAATAATTTTTCTAACTCAAGTTATAACAGATTTACTATTCTGACTAAAACTAAAAATAAAGCAATTTTAATTAATTTTAACATAGCTAATTATATATTCTACAGAAACTATAGAAAATTTTCAAACCAACAAAAAAAGAATCACCTAAAAATATTAAACAGAATAAAAGATATGAATTTTTCAAAACAGGAACTATTACATTAAAACAGAAAAATGAAATTAAAAAAAAAGGGCCTAATGGGCCTAAACTACGCACTGTGCGTAATATAACCTAAACGGGCCTAGGGTTAAAATAAAACGGGCCGGCTCCAAAAATAAAAACCTAACTTAAAAATAAACCGGACGAACCGGGCCGGTTTTATTTAAACGCCAGCATTCTTCTGGGGTCTAATCCTAGCCGCTCATCACGCATCGGACGGGGAGGATTCGGCGACTTTGGACCTCGGCGGCGGGCGTGGCGGCGACGACGAGTGCGTTGATGGCTCGGTCGTCGGGGAGGTCGACGGAGTGGCGGCCGGAAGTGACGAGGTCGGGGAGGCGTCTGGTGGAGTCCGTGGGGGTCGGGAGTGGCTAGGGCGGCGACGGTGATGGAAATGGCGGCGGCGGGGACTCGGGCTCCGACGACGGCGTGAGAGAGGAGGAGGGGCTCCGGCGAGGGGGTAAGGGGGGGAATGGGGTGCGGGGGCCTGGTATTTATAGGGGAGGGCCTCGGCGTGGCAACGGGGGGCGATCGGGAGGGGATCGGGATCCCGGATCTCGCGGGATCCGGCGATCGGCGTGGCTGGCGTGGGGCATGGGTTGAAGACGGCGGGGTCCACCTGCCAGAGAGAGAGAGAGAGAGAGGGTAATGCGGTCGGGCCAAACGTTTAGCGAGGGGTGGTGCGGTCGGTCTGTTGGGCTCGGCTGGCTGGCCGGCTCGGTGGGCTGGCTGGTGGGTGGCCGGTATTTGGGCAGGCTGGCTGGCGCTGGGGGAGTTTTGTTTCTTTTTAATTTTTTTTAATAAAACAAAAACAGAGATATCTTTTAAAATATAAATATTTTATATAGGGCATATATATACCAAAATGATCAGGGGAATATTCCCTATCATTTGAACATTTTTCCAAAGGCAAAATCCAAACTTTATAAAATTCCATTTGTTTCAAATTCAAATAAATCTCAAGTTTGAATTCAAAACTCTTGGCAAGGTTTTCCTCTGATATTTTTGGAGTGTCATGTTTACTCCTCTCATACTTTCGATCAAGTATTCATCAGGCATAGATTTTGATATGATTCCCACTTGCCAAAGTTTGAATTCAAATTCCAAAACTCAAATTTGAAAGAGGGTTTCAAGGCATTTTCAAATGACTTTCATTTTGATATTTTTTTAACTTCCAACTCATATTTCATATAATTAAAGAAGTCATTGTATCTTCCCTCATGAAAATCATTTGAGTTGCATAAAGCTTTGAATTTGAAATATTCCCAAATGAAATTCAAATCTTTTCCAAAACCTTTTTCATTTCAAAATGGAAGAAGTCATGTCATCTTCACTCTAGTCTTTGGTGTTGGAATGAACTTGAATTCAAGGGGATCCAAAAGGTAAAGGGGAAAGTTTGGGAAAGTCATTTCACTTCCTCTCATTCAACTTTCAAAAGTTTTCAAATTCCACTCAGTTTCACTCAATCAATCAAACCATCAATCAGACAACAAGCATAGTTATTTATTTAATATAACATTCCAAAATTTAGAATTTTGGGATGTTACAGTGCGACATTGGAGAGTGCCCATATCGAGGTTGCACATGACAAGTGCTTGGTGGTTGTCCACTTCTACACGGCGATGTCATCTCGTTGCCATGTTGATGAAGATCATGATCCGTGGACGGATCTCTCCCAAGGGGTGGGGGAGATGATGCGGAGCATCCTTGACCATCACCATGGACGCCACACCGCCACCGCTTAAGCACGGAGAGGACCTCTGACGAGAGCTCGCAAGACGCACCGTCGAAACCGAGGTGAACTCTTTCCTCTTCGAGTTTCATTCGGATTCACACGAGAGTCTGATTCTACCTCAAATGGAAACGTTATGCATTCTTAGGTACTTCGGAGATCGTCACGAGAAAGCACGGAGGTATCACCAAGTTCACCGGAGACCTACGGAGGAGGAGAAGAAAGAATGATACGCGAGGCGTGAAGCAAGAGAGGTCGCGGACCACCCCGGGTGCCCGGCCACCTGCCACCCCGGGTGCTCGGACCCCAACCGCCGGAGGGCCAAGTCCCTGGCCACCCCGGGTGCCCGGCCACCAGCAGCCCGGGTGCGCAGTCCTCCCCTGGGCGCTGCCTCTGCCGACCCCGGGTGCCCAGCCCTTGGCCCAGCCGCCGCCTGGGCGCTGGTGCGGCCCACCCGGGTGCCCGGCCCCCTCCTGGTGCGTCCCAGCCTCCCAATCGGGTGCCCGGGCCACTACCCCCGGGTGCCCGGCCACTACAGCGCCAAGGGGCGACACTCCCTGACCGGCCCGGTTGCCCGGCCCCTCGCACCCCGGGTGCCCGGTCCTCCTTCGCCCGACGCCTCTGCACGGTCCGGGTGCCCGGACCCCTTTACCCCGGGTGCCCGGACCCGTCCGAGTGTGTCTATGTTTTCAGGGTCATTTTGGACCTTTGTATCCCCCTCTCCCTCTATTTCGTCCCTATACTATAAGTACCTCCCACCTAGCTCATTTAGAGGGATAGCAAAGTAGATGATAGACATTTGTGAGCTTTGCTCCATGGATCCACTCCACTAGGAGATCAATACCTCCTCTTGGAGTGACCAACTCAAGACCCCCTTGAGGGAAGGATCTACCTAGATCATCAAGCCTTCATCTCCTTCATAGGATTTGGGATGAACTCTACCATGTATCTTGTTTCCCTTTGATTGTTCATGTACCTTGTGGATCTTGTGGGTTTGTTGGTCTAGTGGATGTGTGATTGGACTTGTTCTTGAGTGTTACTCTTGTTCTCCCTCTTGTGTTCATCTTGTTCTTGGGGATTCCCCCTCCAATTCGTGAAAGATCTCCACTTAGGGTTCCACCCAACAACACATCACGTCCATGTCAAGTAGACCGAAACGATTCTGCATCTACTACTATTACTCCACACATCGAACGATATCCAGCATGCATCTAGAGTATTAAGTTCATAAAGAACGGAGTAACGCCTTAAGTAAGATGACATGATGTAGAGGGATAAACTCAAGCAATATGATGAAAACCTCATCTTTTTACCCTTGATGGCAACAATATAAATACGTGCCTCACTACCCCTACTTTTTCAGTTGGTGAGGACACCGCAAGATTGAATCAAAAACTAAGCACATCTCCCATTGAAAGAAGAACCAATCTAGTTGGCCAAACCAAACCAATAATTCAAAGAGAAATACAAAGATATCAAATCATGCATATAAGAATTCAGAGAAGACTCAAATAATATTCATAGATAATCTGATCATAAATCCACAATTCATCGGATCTCGACAAACACACCGCAAAAGAATATTACATCGGATAAATCTCCAAGAGCATCAAGGAGAACATGGTACTGAGAATCAAAGTGAGAGAAGAAGCCATATAGCTACTAGCTGTGGACCCGTACTTCATCAGAAAGGCAATAGAGTTGATGTAGATGCCCTCCGTGATTGAATCCCCCTCCGGCAGGATGCCGAAAAAGGCCCCAAGATGGGATCTCACGGGAACAGAAGGTTACGGCGACGGAAAAGTATTTTGGTGGACGCTTCTGTTGGTTTGGGAATATTTGTGAACTTATAGGCCAAAGATTAGGGTTGTAGGACTCCCGTGGAGCCCACAAGCCAGGGGCGCCCCCCAAGGCGTGCCCTGAGGGCTTGTGGATCCCTCGGGACTCTTCTGCCTTCCTCTCCAAGTCCTACGTGTGTATTATGGTCCAAGAAAAATCATTGTAAAGTTTTATTCCGTTTGGACTTCGTTTGATATTCCTTTTCTGTAAAAATCAAAAACAATGAAAGAAACATAAACTGGCACTGGGCTCTGGGTTAATAAGTTAGTCCCAAATATAATACTCCCTCCGTTCCTAAATATAGGGTGTGTAGTTTTTGGCACGGAAATTAAAGAACGCACGTGGAGGGAAAATTTCACAAGTTTTGGGCGAGATTACACCTGACTAATTGGCATGAGAAAATAGAGGAGCTTGCCTAATATAAGGAAATGTAATCGAATCCCTAAAAAAATTATTCATACGAGTGGTGCAACGCAATACACCTTATATTTTGGGTTTTTTATCAAAAATCTATACACCTTATATCAAGGAATGGAGGGATTATAAAATAGCATATTAATGCATATAAAACATCCAAAACAGATAATATAATTGCATGGAACAATAAAAAATTATAGATACGTTGGAGACTTATCAAGCATGCATCCCCAAGCTTAATTACTGCTCATCCTTAAGTAGGTAAATGATAAAAACAGAATTTTTGATGTGGAATGCTACCTAACATATTTATCCATGTAATTTTCTTTGTCGTGGCATGAATATTCAGATCCATAAGATTCGAAACAAAAGTTTAATACTCCCTCCATTCCTTGATATAAGGTGTATAGATTTTTGAAAAAAAATCCAAAATATAAGGTGTCTTGCGTTGCAACACTCGTTTGGATATTCTTTTTAGGATTTGATTACATTTCCTTATATCATGCAAGCTCCTCTATTTTCTCATGTCAATTAGTTAGGTGTAAACTTGCCCAAAACTTGTGAAATTTTGCCTTCACGTGCGTTCTTTAATTTTCATGCCAAAAACTATACACCCTACATTTAGGAACGGAGGGAGTATTGGCATAAAAACAATAATGCTTCAAGCATACTAATAAAGCAATTATGTCTTCTCAAAATAACATGGCCAAAGAAAGTTATCCCTACAAAATCATATAGTCTGGCTATGCTCCATCTTCATCACACAAAGTGTTAAATCATGCACAACTCTGATGACAAGCCAAGCAATTGTTTCATACTTTTGATGTTCTCGAACCTTTTCAACTTTCACGCAATACATGAGCGTGAGCCATGGAGATAGCACTATAGGTGGAATAGAGTATGGTGGTTGTGGAGAAGACAAAAAGAAGGAGATAGTCTCACATCAACTAGGCGTACTAACGGGTTATGGAGATGCCCATCAATAGATATCAATGGAGTGAGTAGGAATTGTCATGCAACGGATGCACTAGAGCTATCAGTTTATAAAAGCTCAAAAGAAACTAAGTGGGTGTGCATCCAACTCGCTTTCTCACGAAGACCTAGGGCAATTTGAGGAAGCCCATCATTGGAATATACAAGCCAAGTTTTGTAATGAAAAATTCCCACTAGTACATGAAAGTGACAACATATGAGACTCTCTATCATGAAGATCATGGTGCTACTTTGAAGCACAAGTGTGGTGAAAGGATAGTAGCATTGCCCCTTCCCTCTTTTCTCTCATTTTTTTCTTCCTTTCTCTCTTTTTTTATTTGGGCTTCTTTGGACTCTTTTATTTTTTGTAAAGTCCGAAGACTCATCCCAACTTGTGAGGGAATCATAGCTACAATCATCCTTTCCTCAAATGGGACAATGCTCTAATAATGATGATCATCACACTTTTATTTACTTACAACTCAAGACTTACAGCTTGATACTTAGAACAAAAATATCACTCTATATGAATGCCTCCGGCGGTGTACCGGGATGTGCAATCTAGCATAGCAATGACATCAAAAAACGGACAAGCCATGAAAACATCATGCTAGCTATCTTACGATCATGCAAAGCAATATGACAATGATGGAGCGTGTCATAATAAAACGGAACAGTGGAAATTGCATCGCAATATATCTCGGAATGGCTATGGAAATGCCATAATAGGTAGGTATGGTGGCTGTTTTGAGGAAGGGTATATGGTGGGTGTAGTGCACCGGCAAAAATTGCGCGGTACTAGAGAGGCTAGCAATGGTGGAAGGGTGAGAGTGCGTATAATCCATGGACTCAACATTAGTCATAAAGAACTCACATACGTATTGCAAAAGTCTACTAGCTATCGAAACAAAGTATTACACACATGCTCCTAGGGGGATAGATTGGTAGGAAAACCCCATCGCTGGTCCCTGACCGCCACTCATAAGGAAGACAATCAATAAATAAATCATGCTCCGACTTCATCACATAACGTTTCACCATACGTGCATGCTACGGGAATCACAAACTTTAACACAAGTATTTCTACCAATCCACAATTACTCACTAGCATGACTCTAATATCACCAACTTTATATCTCAAAACAATCATAAGGAATCAAACTTCTCATAGTATTCAATGCTCTTTATATGAAAGTTTTTATTATATCCCTCCTGGATGCCCATCATATTAGGACTAAATTCATAACCTATGCAAATTACCATGCTATTTAGAGAGACTCTCAAAATAATATAAGTGAAGCAAGAGAGTTCAACTATTTCAGTAAAATAAATCAACCGTCGTGCTCTAAAAAGATAAAACTGAAGCACTAGAGCAAAAATTCCTAGCTCAAAAGATATAAGTGAAGCACATAGAGTATTCTAATAAATTCATGATTCATGCATGTCCATCTCAAAAGGTGTGTACAACAAGGATGATTGTGCCAAAATAAAAAAGCAAAGACTCATATTATACAAGACGCTCCAAGCAAAACACATATCATGTGGTGAATAAAAATATAGCCTCAAGTAAATTTACCGATAGACGAAGACGAAAGAGGGGATGCCATCCGGGGCATCCCCAAGCTTAGATGCCTGGTTGTCCTTGAATATTACCTTGGGGTGCGTTGGGCATGCCCAAGCTTATGCTCTTGCCAATCCTTATTCCATAGTCCATCAAATCTTTACCCAAAACTTGAAAACTTCACAGCACAAAACTCTACAGAAAACTCATGAGATCCATTAGTATAAAAAAAATAAATCACCACCTTTTGGTATTGTTGTGTGCTACCTCTTGAGCACTGCGTTGGATTTCCTTGAAGAGGAAAGGATGATGCAACAAAGTAGCGTAAGTATTTCCCTCAGTTTTTTAGAACCAAGGTATCAATCCAGTAGGAGGCTACATGCGAGTCCCTCGTACCTACACAAAGCAAATAACTCCTTGCAACCAATGCGATTAGGGGTTGTCAATCCCTTCACGGTCACTTATGAGAGTGAGATCTGATAGAGATGATACATAATATTTTTGGTATTTTTGTGACAGAGATGCAAAGTAAAATAAAAGAAAAGTAAAAGCAAAGGCAATAAATAAAGCATAGGAAGATTAATATGATGGAGATAGACCCGGGGGCCATAGGTTTCACTAGTGGCTTCTCTCAAGAGCATAAGTATTCTACGGTGGGTGAACGAATTACTGTTGAGCAATTGATGAAATTGAGCATAGTTATGAGAATATCTAGGTATGATCATGTATATAGGCATCACGTCCGAGACAAGTAGACCGACTCCTTTGCATCTACTACTATTACTCCACTCATCGACCGCTATCCAAAGCATGCATCTAGAGTATTAAGTTCAAGAAAACAGAGTAACGCCTTAAGCAAGATGACATGATGTAGAGGGATAAATTCATGCAATATGATAAAAAAACCCATCTTGTTATCCTCGATGGCAACAATACAATACGTGTCTTGCTGCCCCTACGTCACTGGGAAAGGACACCGCAAGATTGAACCCAAAGCTAAGCACTTCTCCCATTGCAAGAAAAACCAATCTAGTAGGTCAAACCAAACTGATAATTCGAAGAGACTTGCAAAGATAACCAATCATACATAAAAGAATTCAGAGAAGATTCGGATATTGTACATAGATAATCTTGATCATAAACCCACTATTCATCGATCTCAACAAACACACCACAAAAGGAAGATTACATCGAATAGATCTCCACGAGAGAGGGGGATAACTTTGTATTGAGATCCAAAAAGAGAGAAGAAGCCATCTAGCTACTAACTATGGACCCGAAGGTCTGAGGTAAACTACTCACAATTCATCGGAGGGGCTATGGTGATGATGTATAAGCCCTCCGTGGTGGATGCCCTCTCCGGCGGAGCTCCGGAACAGGCCCCAAGATGGGATCTCGTGGGTACAGAAGGTTGCAGCGGTGGAATTAGGTTTTTGGCTCCGTATCTGATCGTTTGAGGGTACGTAGGTATATTTAGGAGGAAGAAGTATGTCGGTGGAGCAACGTGGGGCCCACGAGGGTGGAGGGCGCGCCCTGGGGGGGTGGGCGCCCCCCTACCTCGTGCCCTCCTCGAAGCTTCCTTGACTTAGGGTCCAAGTCTCCTGGATCACGTTCGGTGAGAAAATCACGTTCCCGAAGGTTTCATTCCGTTTGGACTCCGGTTGATATTACGTTTCTTCGAAACTCTGAAATAGGCAAAAAAAGCAATTAAAATTTGGGCCTCCGGTTAATAGGTTAGTCCCAAAAAATAATATAAAAGTGGAAAATAAAGCCCAATATTGTCCAAAACAGTAGATAATATAGTATGGAGCAGTCAAAAATTATAGATACGTTGGAGACGTATCAGGCATCCCCAAGCTTAATTCCTGCTCGTCCTCGAGTAGGTAAATGATAAAAACAGAATTTTTGATGCGGAGTGCTACTTGGCATAATTTCAATGTAATTCCTGCTCGTCCTTGAGTAGATCCAAAAGATTCAAGACAAAATCTCATATTGACATAAAAATAATAATACTTCAAACATACTAAATAAGCAATTATGTCTTCTCAAAATAACATGGCCAAAGAAAGTTCATCCCTAC
Source organism: Aegilops bicornis (assembly GCA_021605145.1). Lineage (NCBI taxonomy): Eukaryota > Viridiplantae > Streptophyta > Magnoliopsida > Poales > Poaceae > Aegilops > Aegilops bicornis. The sequence continues at coordinate 199,757,496 of CM038669.1, read as the reverse complement.
AAAATCATATAGTTTAGTCATGCTCCATTTTCGTCACACAAGAATGCTCTCATCATGCACAACCCCGATGACAAGCCAATCAATTGTTTCATACTTTAGTAATCTCAAACCTATAAACTTTCACACAATATATGAGCGCGAGCCATGGACATAGCACTATGGGTGGAATAGAATATGATGATGGGGTTATGTGGAGAAGACAAAAAAGGAGAAAGTCTCACATCAACGAGGCTAATCAACGGGCTATGGAGATGCCCATCGATTGATGTTAATGCAAGGAGTAGGGATTGCCATGCAACGGATGCACTAGAGCTATAAATGTATGAAAGCTCAACAAAAGAAACTAAGTGGGTGTGCATCCAAATTGCTTGCTCACGAAGACCTAGGGCACTTGAGGAGGCCCATTGTTGGAATATGCAAGCCAAGTTCTATAATGAAAAATTCCCACTAGTATATGAAAGTGACAAAACAAGAGACTCTCTATCATGAAGATTATGGTGCTACTTTGAAGAACAAGTGTGGCAAATGATAATAACATTGTCCCTTCTCTCTTTTTCTCTCATTTTTTGGGGCCTTCTCTTTTTTTATGGCCTTTCCTTTTTTTATTCCTCACTTGGGACAATGCTCTAGAGAATGATGATCATAACACTTCTATTTATTTACAACTCAATGATTACAACTCGATACTATAAAAAAGAAAGACTCTATAAGAATGACTACGGCGGTGTACAGAGATATGCAATGAACCAAGAGTGACATGTATGAAAGAATTATGAATGGTGGCTTTGCCACAAATACTATGTCAACTACATGATCATGCTAAGAAATATGACAATGATTAATGTGTCATGATAAGCGGAATGGTGGAAAGTTGCATGGCAATATATCTCGGAATGGCTATGGAAATGCCATAATAGGTAGGTATGGTGGCTGTTTTGAGGAAGATATAAGGAGGTTTATGTGTGAAAGAGCGTATCATATCACGGGGTTTGGATGCACCGTGAAGTTTGCACCAACTCTCAATGTGAGAAAGGGCAATGCACAAGATCAAGAGGCTAGCAATGATGGAAGGGTGAGAGTGTGTATAATCCATGGACTCAACATTAGTCATAAAGAACTCACATACTTATTGCAAAAATCTACAAGCCATCAAAACCAAAGCACTACGCGCATGCTCCTAGGGGGATAGATTGGTAGGAAAAGACCATCGCTCGTCCCCGACCGCCACTCATAAGGAGGACAATCAAAGAACACCTCATGTTTCAAATTTGTTACATAACGTTTACCATACGGGCATGCTACGGGACTTGCAAACTTCAACACAAGCATTTCTCAAATTCACAACTACTCAACTAGCACAACTTTGATATTATTACCTCCATATCTCAAAACAATCATCAAGCATCAAACTTCTATTAGTATTCAACACACTCATAAGAAAGTTTTTACTATTTTTGTATACCTAGCATATTAGGATTATTTAAGCAAATTACCATGCTATTTAAGACTCTCAAAATAATCTAAGTTAAGCATGAGAGATCAATAGTTTCTTTAAAATAAATCCACCACCGTGCTATAAAAGGTATAAGTGAAGTACTAGAGCAAAACTATATAACTCAAAAGATATAAGTGAAGCACATAGAGTATTCTAACAAATTCCAAATCAAGTATGGCTCTATCAAAAGGTGTGTACAGCAAGGATGATTGTGGTAAACTAAAAAGCAAAGACTCAAATCATACAAGACGCTCCAAGCAAAACACATATCATGTGGTGAATAAAAATATAGCTCCAAGTAAAGTTACCGATGGAAGTGGACGAAAGAGGGGATGCCTTCCGGGGCATCCCCAAAGCTTTGACTTTTTGGTGTCCTTAGATTATCTTGGGAGTGACATGTGCATCCCCAATCTTAGGCTCTTGCCACTCCTTGTTCCATAATCCATCAAAAGATTTCACCCAAAACTTGAAAACTTCACAACACAAAACTCAACAGAAATCTCGTGAGCTCCGTTAATCTAAAGAAAACAAAAGACCACTTCAAGGTACTGTAATGAACTCATTATTTATTTATATTGGTGTTAAACCTACTGTATTCCAACTTCTTTATGGTTTACAAACTATTTTACTAGCCATAGATTCATCAAAATAAGCAAACAACACACGAAAAACAGAATCTGTCAAAAACAGAACAGTCTGTAGTAATCTGTAACTAACGCAAACTTCTGGAACTCCAAAAAATCAGACAAAATAGGAAGACCTTGTAAATTTGTTTATTGATCAGCATAAATTGGAATCACTATTTTATCACGTTCTGATAATTTTTAACAATTGTTTTCATGAACAGAAAGTTTCTGGAAATTACAGCAAGATCAAATAACTATCATCCAAGAAGATCCTATAGGTTTAACTTGGCACAAACACTAATTAAAACATAAAAGCACATCTAACCAGATGCTAGATCAAATATTTATTCCTAAACAGAAGCAAAAGAAAAAAACTAAAAATAAAATTGGGTTGCCTCCCAACAAGCGCTATCGTTTAACGCCCCTAGCTAGGCATAAAAGCAAGGATAGAACTAGGTATTGCCATCTTTGGTTGGCAATCCATAAGTGGCTCTCATGATATATTCATATGGTAATTTTATTTTCTTCCTAGGGAAGTGTTCCATGCCCTTCTTTAATGGAAATTGGAATCTAATATTCCCTTCCTTCATATCAATAATTGCACCAATCGTTCTAAGGAAAGGTCTACCAAGAATAATAGGACATGAGGGATTGCAATCTATATCAAGAACGATAAAATTTACGGGCACATAATTCCTATTTGCAACAATAAGAACATCATTAATTCTTCCCATAGGTTTCTTAATAGTGGAATCCACAAGATGCAAGTTTAGAGAGCAATCATCAAAATCACGGAAATCTAGCAAATCACACAAAGTTTTGGGAATAGTGGAAACACTAGCACCCAAATCACATAAAGCATAAAATTCATGATCCTTAATCTTAATTTTAATATTTAGTTCCCACTCTTCATAAAGTTTTCTAGGGATAGAAACTTCCAACTCAAGTTTTTCTTCATAAGATTGCATCAAGGCGTCAACGATATGTTTAGTAAACGCTTTATTTTGACTATAAGCATGAGGAGAATTTATACGGATTGCAACAAGGAAATACAATCAATCAAAGAGAAACTTTCATAATTAAATTCCTTGAAATCCAAAATAGTGGGTTTAGCAACATCTAGGGTTTTGATTTCTTCAATCCCACTTTTATCAATTTTAGCATCAAGATCTAAAAACTCCGAATTCTTGGAAGGCCTTCTAGGTAAAGGTGGATCATATTCAGTCCCATCATTATCAAGATTCATATTTCAAAACAAAGATTTAATAGGGGACACATCAATAACTTTTAGATCTTCATCTTTATTTTCATAGAAATCCGGTCTAGTGGCCATCTTATTGACTAAGGCAGCCTGCTTATCCGAAATTTCAGCAGTCAACTTTTCAAGACAAGCAATTTGGGATCTTATACCATCAAATTATTTTAGACATATCATCAAACTCTTTATTCATATAACTCCTAAAACTTTTTTGTTCCTTAAGCTCGTTTCTGAAGAAATTATTATGCTCAAATTGCAAAACAATAAAACTCCTAACGTTGCTTTCGATCTCTTCTAACCTTTTAAGGTGAAGATCACCAAATCTAGGTAGAGCCATCGTGACAAACAAGCAATCCAACACACGAGCAAACAAAAAGCGAGCGAGAAAAAGGCAAACGGAAAAGAGAGGGCGAATAAAACGGCAAGGGTGAAGTGGGGGATAGGAAAACGAGAAGCAAATGGCAAATAATGTAATGCGGGAGATAAGGGATTGTGATGGGTACTTGGTATGTTGACTTTTGCGTAGACTCCCCGGCAACGGCGCGAGAAATTCTTCTTGCTACCTCTTGTGCACTGCGTTGGATTTCCTTAAAGAGGAAAGGATGATGCAGCAAAGTAGCGTAAGTATTTCCCTCAGTTTTTGAGAACCAAGGTATCAATCCAGTAGGAGGCTACACGCGAGTCCCTCGTACCTACACAAAGCAAATAACTCCTTGCAACCAACGCGATTAGGGGTTGTCAATCCCTTCACGGTCACTTACGAGAGTGAGATCTGATAGATAATATTTTTGGTATTTTTGTGATAGAGATGCAAAGTAAAATAAAAGAAAGTAAAAGCAAAGGCAATAAATAAAATGTAGGAAGATTAATATGATGGAGATAGACCCGGGGGCCATAGGTTTCTCTAGTGGCTTCTCTCAAGAGCATAAGTATTCTACGGTGGGTGAGCAATTCTTTGTTGAGCAATTGATGTAATTGAGCATAGTTATGAGAATATCTAGGTATGATCATGTATATAGGCATCACGTCCGAGACAAGTAGACCGACTCCTGCCTGCATCTACTACTATTAATCCACTCATCGACCGCTATCCAGCATGCATCTAGAGTATTAAGTTCAAGAAAACAGAGTAACGCCTTAAGCAAGATGACATGATGTAGAGGGATAAATTCATGCAATATGATAAAAACCCCATCTTGTTATCCTCGACGACAACAATACAATACGTGCCTTGCTTCCCCTACTGTCACTGGGAAAGGACACCGCAAGAATGAACCCAAAGCTAAGCACTTCTTCCATTGCAAGAAAAACCAATCTAGTAGGCCAAACCAAACTGATAATTCGAAGAGACTTGCAAACATAACCAATCATACATAAAAGAATTCAGAGAAGATTCAAATATTGTTCATAGATAATCTTGATCATAAACCCAAAATTCATCGGTCTCAACAAACACACCACAAAAAGAAGATTACATTGAATAGATCTCCACGAGAGAGGGGGAGAACTTTGTATTGAGATCCAAAAAGAGAGAAGAAGCCATCTAGGTACTAACTATGGACCCGAAGGTCTGAGGTAAACTACTCACACTTCATCGGAGGGGCTGTGGTGATGATGTAGAAGCCCTCCGTGGTGGATGCCCTCTCCGGCGGAGCTCCGGAACATGCCCCAAGATGGGATCTCGTGGGTACAGAAGGTTGCGGCGGCGGAATTAGGTTTTTGGCTCCGTATTTGATCGTTTGGGGGTACGTAGGTATATATAGGAGTAAGAAGTACGTCGGCGGAGCATCATGGGACCCACGAGGGTGGAGGGGGCGCCCTGGGGGGTGGGCGCGCCCCCTACCTTGTGCCCTCCTCAAAGCTTCCTTGACTTAGGGTCCAAGTCTCCTGGATCATGTTCGGTGAGAAAATCACGTTCCCGAAGGTTTCATTCCGTTTGGACTCCGTTTGATACTCCGTTTCTTCGAAACTCTGAAATAGGCAAAAAAACAGCAATTCTGGGCTCGGCCTCCGGTTAATAGGTTAGTCCCAAAAATAATATAAAAGTGGAAAATAAAGCCCAATATTGTCCAAAACAGTAGATAATATAGCATGGAGCAATCCAAAATTATAGATACGTTGGAGACGTATCATTGTGAAGTCATTCTTTATTTATATTGGTGTAATATCTACTGTATTCCAACTTCTCCATGGTTCATACCCCCGATACTACCCATAGATTCATCAAAATAAGCAAACAACACATAGAAAACCGAATGTATCAAAAACAAAAGAGTTTGTGGTAATCTGTAAACTTCGTATACTTCTGTAACTCCAAAAATTCTGAAAAAATTAGGATAATAGAGGAAATTCATGTATTAATCTTGTGTAAAACAATCAGGAATTTATCATGTTCTAGCAGCTCAGATCAATTATGTTTCTGGGCGCAAAAGTTTCTGTTTTTCAGCAAGATCAAATCAACGATATACCAAATTATTCCAAAGGCTTTACTTCGCACAAACACTAATTAAAAACACTAAAACACAATTAATACAGAGGTAATAATGTGTATTTATTAAATAATAGTAGCAAAAACAAAAAACACAAAAATAAAATTGGGTTGCCTCCAACAAGCGCTATTGTTTAATGCCCCTAGCTTGGCATAAAGCATGGATCTAGGTATTGTCATCTTTGGTATGCAATCCATAAGTAGCTCTCATAATAGATTCATATGACAACTTAATTTTCTTTCTTGGAAAGTGTTCCATGCCCTTCCTTAACAAAAATTGAAATATAATGTTTCCTACTTTCATATCAATAATTGCACCGATCGTTCTAAGGAAAGGCCTACCAAGAATAATAGGACATGTAGGATTGCAATCTATATCAAGCACAATGAAATCTACGGGCACGTAATTCCTGTTTGCAATAATAAGGGCATCATTAATTCTTCCCATAGGTTTCTTAATAGTGGAATCCGCGAGATGCAAATTTAAAGAACAATCATCAAATTCACGAAAACCTAGCACATCACATAAAGTTTTTGGAATCGTGGAAACGCTAGCACCCAAGTCACACAAAGCATGGCACTCATAATCTTTAATTTTAATCTTAATAGTAGGTTCCCACTCATCCTAAAGCTTTCTAGGGATAGAAACTTCCAACTCAAGTTGTTCTTCAAAAGATTTCATCATAGCATCAACGATATGTTTAGTAAAAGCTTTATTTTGATTATAAGCATGAGGAGAATTCAACATGGATTGCAATAAGGAAATACAATCGATCAAAGAACAATTATCATAATTAAAATCCTTGAAATCCAAAAGAGTGGGTTCATTGCTACTTAAAGTTTTGACCTCTCCAATCCCACTTTTGTCAATTTTTTCATTGGGATCTATAAACTCCGATCATTGGGACGCCTTCTAGCTAAAGTTGACTCATCTCCAGTCCCATGTTTATCAAGATTTATATTATAAAACAAATATTCAATAGGACCCACACCAATCACTTTAAGATCTTCATCATTATTATCACGAGAAATTGGAGAACACGCTTTTATAAACCAATCTCTCTTAGCATGCATCTTAGCGGTTCTTTCTTTACATTCATAAATAGAAATTCTCATAGCTTTAAGAGATTCATAAATATCATGCTTGGGTGGAATAGATCTAATTTTCAAGGAATCAATCTCAAGAGAAATTCTATCCATGATCCTAGCCAAATCATCTATCTTAAGCAATCTTTCTTCAACCATAGCATTGAAAACTTTTTGCGAATTAATAAATTATTTAATATTCTTCTCAAGATCAGAGGGCGTCTTATTATAATTTCCATAAGAATTTCTGTAGGAATTATCATAATTAGAATTACTAGGAAACGACCTAGGGTTGAAATTACCTCTATACGTGTTATTACCAAAATTGTTCCTACCAAAAAAATTTACATCCATAGATTCATTATTGTTCCCAATTAAAGTAGACAAAGGCATATCATTAGGATCAATAGGAGCACTCTTACTAGCAAACAATTTCATAAGTCCATCCACATTTCCACTCAAAACATTAATTTCTTCAATCGCATGCACTTTTTTACAAGTAGAAGATCTTTCGGTATGCCATTGAGAGTAATTAGCCATAATATTATCTAGGAGTTTAGTAGATTCTCCTAATGTGATTTCCATAAAACTACCTCCCGTGGTCGAATCTAAAAGATTTCTAGATGCAAAAATCAATCCGGCATAAATTTTCTGTATGATCATCCATAAACTTACACTATTGGAATCAGAAGATTTGCCGTCCGCCCCATCTTTGCCATCAGCTAGCTGACGACAAAGAATTGCTTTGCCATCCGCTAGAGGAAAGCCGACGACAAAGAGGCAGCGGACGGCAAAGGATGGCTTTGCCATCAGCCAGCATTTTGCCTTCAGCTAGCTGACGACAAAGCTTCTTTGTCGTCCACTAGCTGACATCAAAGAGGGTGTTGGACCCACTTGCTGGTAAGCCCAAACAGGCCCCCTCTTTGCCGTCTGCCAGTGATAACCCACAAGTATAGGGGATCGCAACAGTTTTCGAGGGTAGAGTATTCAACCCAAATTTATTGATTCGACACAAGGGGAGCCAAAGAATATTCTCAAGTATTAGCAGTTGAGTTGTCAATTCAACCACACCTGGATAACTTAGTATCTGCAGCAAAGTATTTAGTAGCAAAGTAATATGATAGTAGTGCGGTAACAAAAGTAATATTTTTTTGTGTTTTGTGGTGATTGTAACAGTAGCAACGGAAAAGTAAATAAGCGAAGAACAATATGTGAAAAGCTCGTAGGCATTGGATCGGTGACGGAGAATTATGCTGGATGCGGTTCATCATGTAACAATAAAAACATAGGGTGACACAGAACTAGCTCCAATTCATCAATGTAATGTAGGCATGCATTCTGAATATAGTCATACATGCTTATGGAAAAGAACTTGCATGACATTTTTTGTCCTACCCTCCCGTGGCAGCGGGGTCCTAATGGAAACTAAGGGATATTAAGGCCTCCTTTTAGTAGAGTACCGGACCAAAGCATTAACACATAGTGAATACATGAAGTCCTCAAACTATGGTCATCACCGGGAGTGGTCCCGTTTATTGTCACTTCGGGTTGTCGGATCATAACACATAGTAGGTGACTATAGACTTGCAAGATAGGATCAAGAACACACATATATTCATGAAAACATAATAGGTTCAGATCTGAAATCATGGCACTCGGGCCCTAGTGACAAGCATTAAGCATAGCAAAGTCATAGCAACATCAATCTCAGAACATAGTCGATACTAGGGATCAAACCCTAACAAAACTAACTCGATTACATGATAGATCTCATCCAACCCATCACCGTCCAGCAAGCCTACGATGGAATTACTCACGCACAGCGGTGAGCATCATGAAATTGGTTATGGAGGATGGCTGATGATGATGACAGCGACGAATCACCCTCCCCGGAGCCCCGAACGGACTCCAGATCAGCCCTCCCGAGAGGTTTTAGGGCTTGGCGGTGGCTCCGTATCGTAAAACGCGATGAATCCTTCTCTCTGATTTTTTTTCTCCCCGAAAGCAAATATATAGAGTTGGAGTTGAGGTCGGAGGAGCTCCAGGGGGCCCACGAGGTAGGCGGCGCGCCCTAGGGGGGCAGGCGCGCCACCCACCCTCGTGGCTAGGGTGTGGGCCCCGTGGTCTTCATCTTTCGCAAGGATTTTTTATTATTACCAAATAGACGTTCTGTGAAGTTTGAGGTCATTCCAAGAACTTTTGTTTCTGCACATAAATAACACCATGGAAAGTCTGCTGAAAACAACGTCAGTCCAGGTTAGTTCCATTCAAATCATGCAAGTTAGAGTCCAAAACAAGGGCAAAAGTGTTTGGAAAAGTAGATACGACAGAGACGTATCAACTCCCCCAAGCTTAAACCTTTGCTTGTCCTCAAGCAATTCAGTTGACAAACTGAAAGTGATAAAGAAAAACTTCTACAAACTCTGTTTGCTCTTTTTGTTGTAAGTATGTAAAGCCAGCATTCAAGTTTTCAACAAAGATTATGACTAACCACATTCATAATAACTCTTAGGTCTCATGTTTACTCATATCAATGGCATAATCAACTAGCGAGCAATAATAATAAATCACGGATGACAACACTTTCTCAAAACAATCATGATATAAGATGGTATCTCGCTAACCCTTTCTCAGACCGCAAAACATAAATGCGGAGCACCTTTAAAGATCAAGGACTGACTAGACATTGTAATTAATGGTAAAAGAGATCCAATCATAGTCATACCCAATATAAATTAATAGTAATGGATGCAAATGACAACTGCACTCTCCTGCTAGTGCTTTTTAATAAGAGGGTGATGACTCAACATAAAAGTAAATAGATAGGCCCTTCGCAGAGGGAAGCAGGGATTTGTAGAGGTGCCAGAGCTCAGTTTTGAAATAGAGATAAATAATATTTTGAGCGACATACTTTCATTGTCAACATAACAACCAAGAGATGGCGATATCTTCCATGCTACACACATTATAGGCGGTTCCCAAACAGAATGGTAAATTTTATACTCCCCTCCACCAACAAGCATCAATCCATGGCTTGCTCGAAACAACGAAAGTGCCTCCAACAAGCAAATTCCCTGTGGGGGAGTTTTGTTTGCAATTATTTTGATTTAGTTTGCATAAAGCATGGGACTGGGCATCCCGGTGACCAGCCATTTTCTCGTGAGTGAGGAGCGGAGTCCACTCCTCTTGAGAATAACCCGCCTAGCATGGAAGATAAGGGCAGCCCTAGTTGATACATGAGCTATTCGAGCATACAAAACAGAATGTTTATTTGAAGCTTTAGAGTTTGGCACATACAAATTTACTTGGAACGGCAGGTAGATACCGCATATAGGAAGGTATAGTGGACTCATATGGAATAACTTTGGGGTTTAAAGGATTGGATGCACAAACAGTATTCCCGCTTAGTACAAGTGAAGGCTAGCAAAAGACTAGGAAGCGACCAACTAGAGAGCGACAACAGTCATGAACATGCATTAAAATTAATAAACATTGAGTACAAGCATGAGTAGGATATAATCCACCATGAACATAAATATCGTGAAGGCTATGTTGATTTGTTTCAACTAGATGCGTGAACATGCGCCAAGTCGAGGTGCTTAAATCATTCAAAGGAGGATACCACCCCACTATACCACATCACAACCATTTTAATTGCATGTTGGCACGCAAGGTAAACCATTATAACTCATAGCTAATCAAGCATGGCACGAGCAACTATGATCTCTAATTGTCATTGCAAACATGTTTATTCATAATAGGCTGAATCAGGAACGACGAACTAATCATATTTACAAAAACAAGAGAGGTCGAGTTCGTACCAGCTTTTCTCATCTCAGTCAGTCCATCATATATCGTCATAATTGCTTTTCACTTGCACGAACGAACGAAGTGAATAATAATAAGAGTGCACGTGCATTGGACTAAGCTGGAATCTGCGAGCATTCAATAAACAGGAGAAGACAAGGCAATATGGACTCTTGGTTAAATCAACAATAATGCATATAAGAGCCACTTCAACAATTTAATCATGGTCTTCTCCTATCGACCCCCAAAGAAAAGAAAAGAAATAAAACTATTTACACGGGAAAGCTCCCAACAAGCAAAAGAAGAACGGGAAATATTTTTGGGTTTTCTTTTTAATTATTACTACTACATCAGTCAATCGCATACGCAAAAACATAGGTCTAATCATTTCAGCAAAGCGCTCAAAATCCTCATCATCCTTTTTCTTGGATGGTTTGGGAGGAAAAGGCATGGGTTTCTGAACCCAAGGTTCTCTTTCTTTACCGTGTTTCCTAGCAATAAAGTCTGTCTTATCATAACGTTGATTCTTTGATTGTGGGTTATCAAGATCAACAAAGAGTTCAATTTCTACATCATTACCATTACTAGGTTGAGCGCATCATGAACATCATCATTAAGATTTTCATTAGGTTCATGTTCATTACAGATTGTGTTTGACATCGAAATAGAGATATCATTTGGATTCTCGGGTGTTTGACAATAGGTTCACTAGAAGCATGCAAAGTCCTATCATTTTTCTTTTTCTTCTTTTTAGAAGGACTAGGTGCATCAATATTATTTCTCCGAGAATCTTGCTCAATTCTCTTAGGGTGGCCTTTAGGATCTGAAGGTTCTGAGTCATTCTACCAGTTCTAGTAGCCACTCTAACAGCATAATCATTTTCTTACTATTCATTTCATTGATCAAATCATTACGAGCCTTAAGTACTTGTTCTACTTGAGTGGTAACCATAGAAGCATGTTTACTAATGAGTTTAAGTTCACCTTTAACATTAGCCATATAATCACCCAAGTGTTCAATCATATAAGCATTTTGTTTTAATTGTCTACCAAAATAAGCATTGAAATCTTCTTGCTTAACCATAAAGTTATCAAACTCATCCAAGCATTGGCTAGCAATTTTAGTAGGAGGATTTCAACTTTATCATATCTATAGAGAGAATTTACCTTTACTACCTGTGTTGGGTTATCAAGACCATGAGTTTCTTCAATAGGTAATGGATTAAGATCATATGTTTCTTCAACAGGCGGTAAATTAAGACCATGTATTTCTTCAATAGGAGGTAAATTCTTAACATCTTCAGCTTTAATACCTTTTTCTTTCATAGATTTCTTTGCCTCTTGCATATCTTGGGATGAGAAATAGAACACCTCTCTTCTTGAGTTGGTTTAGGAATAGGCTCAGAAGTGTCCAATTATTTTCATTTGTCAACATATTATTCAATAAAATTTCAGCTTCATCCGGTGTTCTTTCCTGAAAAGCAGAACAAGCACAACTATCCAGGTAATCTCTGGAAGCATCGGTTAGTCCATTATAAAAGATATCAAGTATTTCATTTTTCTTAAGAGGATGATCAGGCAAAGCATTAAGTAACTTGAGAAGCCTCCCCCAAGTTTGTGGGAGACTCTCTTCTTCAATTTGCACAAAATTGTATATTTCCCTCAAAGCAGCTTATTTCTTACGAGCAGGGAAATATTTAGCAGAGAAGTAATAAATCATATCCTGGGGACTACGCACACAACCAGGATCAAGAGAATTAAACCATATCTTAGCATCACCCTTTAATGAAAATGGAAATATTTTAAGGATATAGAAGTAGCGAGATCTCTCATCATTAGTGAACAGGGTGGCTATATCATTTAATTTAGTAAGATGTGCCACAACAGTTTTAGATTCATAGCCATGAAAAGGATCAGATTCGACCAAAGTAATTATATCAGGATCAACAGAGAATTCATAATCCTTATCAGTAACACAGATAGGTGAAGTAGCAAAAGCAGGGTCAGGTTTCATTCTAGCATTGAGAGATTGCTGATTCCATTTAGCTAATAACCTCTTGATCTCATGTCTATCTTTGCAAGCTAAAATAGCCAAAGTAGCTTCTTTATCAAAAACATAACCCTCAGGAATAACATGCAAGTCCTCATCATCACTTTCATCAATATTATCAGTTTCAATATTTTCTTTCTCTCTAGCCCTAGCAATTTGTTCATCAAGAAATTCACCAAGTGGCACAGTAGTATCAAGCATAGAAGTAGTTTCATCATAAGTATCATGCATAGCAGAAGTGGCATCATCACTAACATGCAACATATCAGAACGAATAGCAGAAGCAGGTTTAGGTGTCACAAGCTTACTCAAAACAGAAGGTGAATCAAGTGCAGAGCTAGATGGCAGTTCCTTACCTCCCATCGTAGTTGAGGGATAAATTGTTGTCTTAGCGTCTTTCAAGTTCTTCATAGTGACCAGCAGATATAAATCCCAAGTGACTCAAAGAATAGAGCTATGCTCCCCGACAGCGACGCCAGAAAATAGTCTTGATAACCCACAAGTATAGGGGATCGCATAGCAGTTTCGAGTGTAGAGTATTCAACCCAAATTTATTGATTCGACACAAGGGGAGCCAAAGAATATTCTCAAGTATTAGTAGTTGAGTTGTCAATTCAACCACACCTGGATAACTTAGTATCTGCAGCAAAGTATTTAGTAGCAAAGTAATATGATAGTAGTGGTAACGGTAACAAAAGTAATATTTTTGGTGTTTTGTGGTGATTATAACACTAGCAACGGAAAAGTAAATAAGCAAAGAACAATATGTGAAAAGCTCGTAGGCATTGGATCAGTGATGGAGATTTATGCCGGATGTGGTTCATCATGTAACAATCATAACATAGGGTGACACAGAACTAGCTCCAATTCATCAATGTAATGTAGGCATGTATTCCGAATATAGTCATACGTGCTTATGGAAAAGAACTTGCATGACATCTTTTGTCCTACCCTCCCGTGGCAGCGGGGTCCTAATGGAAACTAAGGGATATTAAGGCCTCCTTTTAATAGAGTACCGGACCAAAGCATTGACACATAGTGAATACATGAACTCCTCAAACTATGGTCATCACTGGGAGTGGTCCCGATTATTGTCACTTCGGGGTTGCCGGTTCATAACACATAGTAGGTGACTATAGACTTGCAAGATAGGATCAAGAACACACATATATTCATGAAAACATAATAGGTTCAGATCTGAAATCATGGCACTCGGGCCCTAGTGACAAGCATTAAGCATAGCAAAGTCATAGCAACATCAATCTCAGAACATAGTGGATACTAGGGATCAAACCCTAACAAAACTAACTCGATTACATGATAGATCCCATCCAACCCATCACCGTCCAGCAAGCCTACGATGGAATTACTCATGCACCGCGGTGAGCATCATGAAATTGGTGATGGAGGATGGTTGATGATGACGACAGCGACGGATCCCCCTCTCCGGAGCCCCAAACGGACTCCAGATCAGCCCTCCCGAGAGGTTTTAGGGCTTGGCGGTGGCTCCGTATCGTAAAACGCGATGAATCCTTCTCTTTGATTTTTTTCTCCCCGAAAGCAAATATATAGAGTCGGAGTTGAGGTCGGAGGAGCTCCAGGGGGCCCACGAGGTAGGGGGGCGCGCCCCCCACCCACGTGGCTAGGGTGTGGGCCCCCGGGTCTTCATCTTTTGCAAGGATTTTTTATTATTTACACATAGACGTTCCGTGGAGTGTGAGGTCATTCCAAGAACTTTTGTTTACGCACATAAATAACACCATGGAAAGTCTGCTGAAAACAGCGTCAGTCCGGGTTGGTTCCATTCAAATCATGCAAGTTAGAGTCCAAAACAAGGGCAAAAGTGTTTGGAAAAGTAGATACGACGGAGACGTATCAGCCAGCGGACGGCAAAGCGTCCGTTGCCCTCAGCTAGCGGACGACAAAGCTTCAAAATAACTTAACGGCACGTGCCCCCGCCGTCGCCCTATCTCTTTCTCCTCTCCTCTCATCTCATCTCCACCCGATGAGCACCGCCGCTGCTCCACGGCCCCGCCGCCCCTACGGCCCACCACCTCTCCGTCGCCGCCCCATCGCCGCCCCTCGCCCGGTCGCCGCCCCCTCCCTGCCTCCCCACCCCCCTCCCGGCATATTCAAAATAGTGTTAGCATTTTTATTGTTGTTCTCTCTATGACTTGCCGGCATATTCAAAATGCTAACCTACACGGCTGCAATGTCTCATGTTGCAGAGGATTTTTCCGACCAGGAGTGAGGCTACGATCTACGCTCGGTGATTGCCCTATGGAGTCGGATGGACTCGCTTATCGTCTATGCTTCTGCAGCTTTATTTAGTTTATTTCTCATGAGTTGGCCTTCGGCCGAATTTATTATGATGTAATAAAGACTCGATATGAGAATCGTGTAATAAATTCATGTGTGATTGAACTTTGAATCTTTTCATCAATGTACTGTGTGTGCCAGCATGATCTTGGGATGGTACAGCTACACAGAGACCTGACCGATTTCGGGTCGGGTCGCTACATCACTTGCAAAGGTGAGATCTGATATAGATATGATATAGGGTGGAACCCTATACGGCCGATCTTTCATGAAAGGAGCGGATCCCAACTAAGAACACGAAGAACGCGAGGGGAAACACGAGGGAAAACACGAGGGAAAACACGAGAGAATCACTCAAACCAACAAGATTAAGTCACACATGTGCTAGATCCTCGAAACACGAGAGGAGATACAAGATCCACGATCAACAAAGGATGATACAAAGGTAACCGGTTCTTCTCCTAGAGGAGGTCTTGATGGGGCCACCCAAGAGGGGGTCTTGAATCCAAGGTGGATCTTCTCTGTAGAGGGGCCGCAGTCTCTCTCAAGGAGTAGATCCGTATGGATGAGCAAAGCTCTATCACACATATGAGCTAAACCAATCCTAACCCTAGAAAGAGGGAGGAGGAGGAGTATATATAGTCTAGGTGGGCGAAGGGGTACATGGGCCTCGGCCCTTCTTGTCTTGTGACAAAGGGGCCGGATGTCCGGGCGTCGGGCCGGATGTCCGGGCCTTCAGGAGGAGTCGGATGCCCGGGCTGGCGTGGTCGGCCTCGGAGCTCTCTGGATAGACAGGGTCCGGATGTCCGGGCGGTGGGCCGGATGTCCGGAGGCTCGGGACGGGCTGGATGTCCGGGCCTTCGGTCGAATGCCCGGGCTGGAGTGCCATCTCTTCTGTCCTCTCGATAGGCTTGTCCAGATGTCCGGGTCGGAGGCCGGATGTCCAGGCTGGTCGCCGGATGTCCGGGCCCTGTAGACTTGGCCTGGGTTGCTGCTATAGTGGATGTCTCCAGCGGCCGGATGTCCGGGCCTGGGGCCGGATGTCCGGGTCCTGGAGCTGCCTTCTTCTCCTTTCGGCGTTCCTCTTCATCCCTGAACTTGGCAGCTTGTACGTCTTCACGTACATCTTCGGGAGGGTCCTCTTGATACCTAATCATGCACAACATCTCGGACTTAGGTAGTAGCCATGTCTCGAGTGGATCATATGTGATATCACCAAGGAAGGAAGTCACCTCGTTCTCGAGAGCTCTAGCTCGTGCTCGTGTAATGGGTCCTCTTGGCTCTTGATGAGACGATGGTAGGTCCATGGGGATGACCGTAGGATGCTCTGCATCATCTCCTCTCCCTTGGGAAAGATTCGACCTCAGATCGAAATCCTCATCACCATGGTACGGGGAGAGATCTTTGATGTTGAAGATGTCGCTGACGGGGTACTTGTCGCGTGGGATGTCGATCTTGTAGGCGTTGTTGTTGTAGCGTGCAAGCACCTTGAAGGGTCCATCGGCTCGAGGTAGAAGTTTGGACTTGCGTTCATTGGGGAAGCGGTCCTTTCGAAGGTGTATCCACACAAGATCTCCGATGTTGAATGTCATGGGTGGCTTGTTGACATTGAGCTTGGTCACGAGTCGTTGTACTTGGCGCTCGATGGTGTGCCTTGTATCCTCATGCATCTTCTTGAGGTAGTTGACTCGGGCACTCGCGTCCATGTTTCTGCGCTCTTGTAGCGGCAGAGGAAGGATGTCCAATGGGGACAACGGGTTGAAGCCGTAGACGACCTCGAAGGGGGACTTGCTGGTAGTCGAATGTCTTGCACGGTTGTAGGCGTACTCAGCGATAGGTAGGCACTCCTCCCACTCCTTGATGTTCTTCTTTATCAACATGCATAGTAGAGTGGAGAGCGTATGGTTCGTCACCTCCGTTTGGCCGTCGGTTGGAGGATGGTATGTCGAAGAGAACAAGAGCTTGATTCTGAGCTTGGCGTATAAGGTCTTCCAAAAGAAACTCAAGAACTTGACGTCGCGGTCCGAGACAATCGTCTTTGGCACTCCATGTAGGCGCAAGATTTCCCTACAAAAAAGATTTTCAACATGTGAAGCGTCGTCTATCTTGTTGCATGGTATGAAATGTGCCATTTTTAGAGAATCGGTCCACAACAACAAACACAGAATCCTTTCCATTTCTAGTTCTAGGCAAACCAAGTACAAAATCCATGCTAATATCTTCCCATGGTTGGTACGGAATTGGAAGAGGCATATAAAGTCCATGAGATTGAGCTTTAGACTTAGCTTTGCGACATGTAGAGCATCGGTTGGTGAAGCGGTTGACGTTGCGAAACATCTTGGGCCAAAAATAGTTCTTGGAGAGCGTAGCAAATGTCTTGTCGCGTCCAAAGTGTCCCATTAGTCCTCCTCCATGAGATTCCTGCAAAAGCAACAAACGAAGAGAAGACTCGGGGATGCAAAGTTTGTTAGCTCTCATAAGATAATCATCTTTGATGTAATAGCGTTCCCAAGATGTATGCGTCAAACACTTGGCATAAGGAATAGCAAAAGTAGGATCATGCACATACAACTCTTTTATGTGCTCAAAGCCAATGACATTCAATTCAAGTTGAGTAACAAGCATGCATATACGGGAAAGCGCATCCACCACAACATTTTCCTTACCTTTAATATACTTGATGACATAAGGAAATGACTCGATAAACTCAATACATTTAGCATGACGCTTGTTCTACTTAGTTTGACCCTTAAGATATTTAAGCGTTTCATGGTCGGTATGGATGATAAATTCATGAGGGCGAAGGTAATGTTCCCATTCACGCAAAACTCACACTAAAGCATAAAGCTCTTTGTCATAGATGGGGTAATTGAGTTGTGCTCCGGAGAGTTTCCTCACTAAAGTAAGAAATGAGGCGCTTCTCTTGCATTAACACACCTCCTATGCCATTACCACTAGCATCGCAATGAATTTCAAAAGGTTTATCAAAATTGGGTAATGCAAGCACGGGAGCATGAGTAAGCAAATTCCTAAGCTCATTGAATGCGCTATCTTGTGACAGTCCCCAAACAAAGGGTGCATTCTTCTTGCTCAAAGCATGTAAAGGAGATGCAATGGTGCTAAAATCCTTCACAAATCTACGGTAGAAACCGGCTAAACCAAGGAAACTACGCACTTGTTGCAAATTGGTTGGTTGGGGCCAAGTTTTAATAGCATTGATCTTAGATTCATCAACATGAACACCCTTAGGAGATACAACAAAACCCAAGAAAACAAGCTTATCAACACCAAAAAGGCAGTTTTTCCATATTAGCATAGAGACTCTCTTTTCGAAGAGTTTGCAATACGGTTCTAAGGTGGGTGACATGATCTTTGAGAGATTTGCTAAAAACAAGGATATCGTCGAAGTAGACCACAACAAACTCACCAATGTAAGGGCGAAACACATAATGCATAAGGCGCATGAAAGTACCAGGTGCTTCCGATAAACCCATAGGCATGACTAACCACTCATACAAACCAAATTTTGTTTTGAAAGCGGTTTTCCGTTCATCACCCTCTTGTATGCCTATTTGATAGTAACCACTTTTGGGATCAATTTTGGAAAAAAATAGTGGCACCACTAAGTTCATCTAGCATATCATCAAGGTGTGGAATGGGGTGCCTATAGCGAACGGTGATAGCATTGATAGGTCTACAATCAGAACACATGCGAAAGCTACCGTCTCTTTTTGGCACAAGAATGACCGGGACGGCACAAGGACTCAAACTTTCACGCACATGTCCATGGTCTACGAGATGTTTTACTTGCCTTTGTATTTCTTTGGTTTCTTAGGGGTTGACTCGATATGGAGCCTTGTTCGGGAGTGGTGCTCCGGGATGAGGTCGATGCGGTGCTCGATGCCTCGTAGTGGAGGTAGACCCGGAGGTAGCTCGTCGGGGAAAACATCTTGGAATTCATGCAATAGAGAAGATAACACCAAAGGTAGATTGCGAGAGGTGTTAGTTTTTGGTGACTCGTCCTTGCACAAAAGGACATAGTGTAGGACACTTGATGGGTTCTCACACACTTCTCTCATCTCAAGTTTGGTGGCAAATATAACTAAGTTCTTCTTGTCGCTCATCGTGGAGGCACTCAATTTGGGCTTGTGGCGCTCACTCTCTTTTTGGTGGTTCGCTCTCTCACTATTCTCTCCACGATGGGTTGCTTGCTTGTCGGCACTCACTTGGCTTGGAGACATAGGTCATAGTACGTACTCCTTTCCTTTCATCTTGAAGCTATAGTGATTTGTACGCCCGTTGTGGATGACTGCACGGTCGAATTGCCATGGTCGTCCAAGAAGGAGTTGGCAAACGGTCATAGGAACAACATCACACTCCAAAGTGTCTTTGTATGCTCCGATCTTGAAGGAAACTTGTACTCTATGCTCGACTTGGAGAGTGCCGTTGTCGCTTAACCATTGAAGTTTGTAGGGGTGCGGGTGCTTCGTCTTGGCCAATTGGAGCTTGGAGCATAGTTCTTCACTTGCTAAGTTATGGCAACTCCCTCCATCGATGATGATAGAGGCAAAGGTGTCCCGTCTTTCGATGAGATGTTGATTTTCGCTTTGGAGGAAGTCGACTTTGACGACCCGACTATGAACGTGCGAGGACGTCGCGCCTTAGCAATCGCTAAACCAACTCCGAGAGGTTATTGACCACGCCGGAGCACGATCAACCTGACCACGAGGGTCTGTTTCCTGCGAGCAAACGAATAACAAGCAAGAAACTGAGATTGCAATCTGGATATTGCGAATATAAGATGAAAGCTTTATTGATCAAGGTGGGGTTCTGTGGACGCCTTTATGCAGTCGTTGAACACAAGCGAAATGCAGCGAAGTTGCAACTAGGACGAACTTTTAATCTAAACAAAACCCAAAGTCTAAACGGTGCCCTAAGGGCTGTATATATGGAGGAAGAGGGGGGAAATTTCGTGGCCCTTGGTGGAGGGGTCCGAAATCAACCCTATCTCTTGTTTCCCCACACATCTGAGACTCTAAAAATAGCCTATACTTGTGTATTTCGAAATTACAAGGGCCTGGCCCAATAATAAGGTGACGCAACACCTAGAATAGCCTCGGGACGAAATTTATGAAGTAGCATCTTGTATATTTCGTCCAAGGCTTCATGCACCCATTATGGTGGCTTCAAAGTCCTGAAATCATCACTTGTAACTCCGTTCTTGTTCCCCATGCGCATGGCATTATCTCCATGCTTGTTCTTGCTCCAATGTCCATCCTTCTCCAAGCTAGGCCCTTCATTTGTAAGCAAAACAAATGTATCCAATTTAGGCAGCATCATATTCTTATGAACATTAGAATCATTACCAAGAAACGAAAGTACCTGATTAATTTAATTGGCATGCGCGAGCTCTAGTAATTGGTCCAGTATATGTAGCAGTAGGGACTGTGGGTGTAACAATGGTATTGATGTCCTCATCATCCTCCCCTTCTTGAAATGAAGTCGTCCTCGACGGAAGCTCATCTTCCTCACCCAAATAAGGCTTCAAATCTGCAATGTTAAAAGTGGGACTAACCCCAAAATCTGCAGGCAGCTCAAGTTTATATGCATTATCATTTATTTTCTCCAACACCTTAAAGGGACCATCAAGACGTGGCATTAGCTTTGATTTGCAAAATCAAGAAATCTATCCTTATGCAAATGTAACCAAACAAGATCTCCGGTGCAAACACAACATGTTTTCTACCCTTATCTCCAGCAAGTTTATATTTAGCATTCATACGCTCAATGTTTTCCTTAGTTAACTCATGCATTTTTAAAATCAATTCAGCACGTTGTTTAGCATCAAAATTAACCTTCTCCGAAGATGGAAGAGGCAACAAATCAATAGGTGCACGAGGTAGGAAACCATACACAACTTCAAAAGGGCACATCTTAGTAGTAGAATGCAATGGACGATTATAAGCAAATTCAATATGAGGCAAGCATTCCTCCCACATTTTCTTATTATTCTTCAAAACAGCCCTAAGCATAGTAGACAATGTTCTATTGACTACTTCAGTTTGTCCATCAGTTTGGGGGTGACAATAGTACTAAAAAGCAGTTTAGTCCCCAACTTAGCCCATAAACATCTCCAAAAGTGGCTAAGAAATTTAGTATCACGATCTGAAACAATAGTATTTGGCACACCATGCAAGCGAATAATTTCACGAAAGAACAAATCAGCAACATTAACAACATCATTGCTTCTATGACATGGTATAAAGTGTGCCATTTTTGAGAATCTATCCACGACAACAAATATGCTATCCCTCCCCTTCTTTGTTCGAGGTAAACCTAAAACAAAGTCCATAGATATATCCTCCCAAGGAACACTAGGTACAGCAAAGGCATATATAAACCATGAGGATTGAGTCGTGACTTAGCTTTTTGACATGTAGTGCACGTTGAGCAACAAAACGCTCAACATCCCGTCTCATCTTTGGCCAAAAGAAATGTGTAGCAAGTATATCCTCCGTCTTCTTCACGCCAAAGTGTCCCATTAATCCTCCTCCATGCGCCTCCTGCAACAACAAAAGACGAACAGAGCTAGCAGGAATGCATAGCTTGTTAGCACGGAACACAAAACCATCATTAATAACGAACTTGTTCCATGTTCTTCCTTCTTTACAATTCTGCATTACATCTTTAAAATTAGCATCATGCACATATTGATCTTTGATGGTCTCCAAACCAAATATTTTGAAGTCAAGTTGTGAAAGCATAGTATAGCGACGAGACAAAGCATCAGCAATAACATTTTCTTTACCCTTCTTGTGTTTAATGACATAAGGGAAAGTCTCAATGAATTCAACCCATTTAGCATGTCTACGATTCAGTTTAGCTTGACTTTTAATATGTTTCAAAGATTCATGATCAGAATGTATAACAAATTCTTTGGGCCATAAATAATGTTGCCATGTCTCTAAAGTCCGAACAAGAGCATATAATTCTTTGTCATAAGTAGAATAGTTCAGACTAGGCCCACTCAATTTTTTGAGAAAAGTATGCAACAGGTTTGCCATCTTGTAATAACACACCTCCTAATCCAATTCCACTAGCATCACATTCAAGCTCAAAAGTCTTATTAAAGTCGGGAAGTTGAAGTAAAGGAGCATGTGTCAACTTATCTTTCAATACCATGAAGGCTTCTTCTATGCGGTACCCCAAACAAAAGGCACATCCTTCTTTGTAAGCTCATTGAGAGGTGCAGCAATGGTGCTAAAGTCTCTCACAAAACGCCTATAGAAACCAGCGAGTCCAAGAAAACTCCTCACTTGTGTGACCGTTTTGGGCTGCGGCCAACTCTCAATAGCTTCAATCTTGGCTTTATCAACTTCAATTCCCTGTGTAGTAACAACATAGACAAGAAAAGATACTCGGTCGGTGCAAAAGGTGCACTTCCCCAGGTTACCAAACAAACGTGCATCACGTAGAGCATTAAAAACAGCATGTAAATGTTCCAAATGTTCTTCCAAAGATTTGCTATAAATCAGTATATCATCAAAGTAAACTACCACAAATCGTCCAATGAAAGCACGTAAAACTTCGTTCATTAATCTCATGAAAGTACTAGGTGCATTAGTTAACCCAAAAGGCATGACTAACCACTCATATAATCCAAACTTAGTTTTAAATGCTGTTTTCCATTCATCTCCCAATTTCATACGAATTTGATGGTATCCACTACGCAAATCAACTTTGGAGAATATTGTAGAGCCACTCAATTCATCAAGCATATCATCTAGCCTAGGAATAGGATGACGATAACGAATAGTAATATTATTAATGCCTCTACAATCAACACACATATGTGATGTACCATCCTTTTTCGGCACTAGAATAATAGGAACAGCACAAGGACTAAGGGATTCGCGTATATAACCTTTGTCGAGCAGCTCCTATACTTGACGCATAATCTCCTTCGTCTCCTCTGGATTGGTACGGTATGTTGCACGGTTGGGTAATGATGCACCGGGAATTAAGTCAATCTGATGCTCAATCCCTCGAATGGGAGGTAATCCCGGTGGCGCGTCTTGTGGAAAGACGTCGTGAACTCTGCAAAATGTTAGTGACAACAGGAGGCAAAGAGGAAGGCACGTCCTCGAATGAAAATAATGCCTCTTTGCACAAAAAAGCATAGCAAACAGAATTGCTGAAATCTAGCTCATCAATATCAGATTTAGTGGCAAGTAAACATGCACTTTTCAATTTAATTTCAGAAACAACACTAGATGGTTTACTATTAGGCTTCATTTGTTGCTCAAATTCTTTTGCCACAATCTGATTTTCACTCTTATTTTTATCCTGTTTTGCTTTATTAGCTCGACTAATATCATCTTTCAAAATGGAATCAGGAGTCATAGGAAGCAAAGTAATATTTTTATCCTTATGAACAAGAGTATACTGATTGTTTCTACCATGGTGTACAAAATTTTTATCAAATTGCCATGGTCGACCAAGTAATAAGGAACATGCTTGCATAGGTACCACATCACAATCAACATAATCAGCATATGTAGAGATACTAAAATGCACACGAACAGTACGTGTTACCTTAACCTTGCCGCTGTTATTGAACCATTGGATGTAGTAAGGATGTGGATGTGGTCTTGTGGTGAGAGATAGCTTCTCCACCATCTCCATGCTAGCCAAGTTGTTGCAGCTCCCTCCATCTATGATGACGCGAATAGAACGTTCCTTCACAACTCCCTTTGTATGGAACAAAATTATGCCTCTGATTTTGCTCAGCTTGTGTAACCTGCACACTCAAAACACGTTGATCAACTAAACATTCATACCTATCAGCATCTTCAGCAGCCATGTATTGTGTCTCATGATCAGAATCATCTCCACCGTGTTCTTCATGTGTAATAAGAGCCAACGTCTCTTCATCATAGTCACTAGCGGACTCATACCCACCATCCTCAGTAGCAATCATCACACGCTGAGATTGGCATTCTCTCATAAAATGTCCTCTTCCCTTACAACGACGACAAATAATATCACTTTCGTGTGCCCTGTTGACGCCATGGAAGAAGAAGAGCTCTGTGTAGGCCCAGCGGGTGTGCTCTTGGCGAGATAGTGGTGGTTGTGCCTGCTTTCTTGTATCACGGTTGGAGGTGGCAGCCGACGGAGGTGCCGGTGTAGTAGAACGTGTGGAAGTAGATGATGCACGTGGTGTCCATGATGAAGATCGACCTGCAGAAAAGTTAGTCTGCGCCAATGCCTGTCGATCCTGCACTTCACGTTCAGCTTTACAAGCAAGATGGAATAATCGAGTGATATTATTATAATCCTTGTAGTCTAGAATGGTCTGAATCTCTCTATTTAATCCACCCAGAAAACGTGCAAGCATAGCTTCATTCTCCTCAACAATACCACATCTAATCAAGCCAGTTTGTAATTCATGATAATATTCTTCTACCGAATTTTTTCCTTGTCTTAAGCGCTGCAATTTTTGAAGTAATTCACGTTGATAGTATGGTGGAACCCAACGAGTACACATAGCAGTTTTCAAAGCAGCCCAAGTAGCTGGAACAGGATATAATCGACAATGTTCAGACCACCAAACACATGCAGAGCTAGTGAAAGCACAAACAATGACGAGAACACGTCTCTCCTCGGGATATTGTAAACATGTAAATCGTTGTTCAGTTTCTAACTCCCAAGTAAGATATATATCAGAACATATCTACCCTCAAATGGTGGAATATTCAATTTCAGTTTAGGGAGATGGCCATGATCTCACACTGAGGGGAGCCCTAACATTGCCATTATTTGCATGTGGACGACACGGTGGTTGTGGTGCTGGTGGTTGCACGTAGTTACGATGTTGATCAACCTCATCCTCGTAATCTCCCACATAATCATCCTCCCCCACATCAGCAGCAAGAGCCACGAAGTATCAACAGGACCAAAGCAGCTTGGCCAGTCAAGAGGGACACGGGAAGCTTCGGCGGAGGGCTGTTTCGCGATGTGGAGGTAGTCGTTGTTGTTGTTGTAGAGGTGCGTTAGGTGCAGCCGGTGGTGGTGGTGGTAGACGCTTGAGCAATTCATTAAACTTGTTATCGAGCTTTGTTTGAACGCCTTCTCAATGCCATCTATCTTCTCCATGGCCTCTTCAAATCTATTTAGCACATCTTCCACCTGCCCACTCATCATTTGTTGAAACTTATCATGTAGCGCTTTGTTTGTCATGTTCTCCCGGTCAGTCTAAATGCTTGTGATCCTGCCATGGTTAGCGACAATAGAAACACACAAGAATATGATTGACAGACTACTAGGAAGTGGTGGTGGTGGTGTGGTGGACAGTCACAAATCCGTCAAGCAAATCTCAAATTCTTACAGTTCTTACCCAAAGAAGCGGTGATCGGCAACCGATGTAGTCAAAACTCTCAAAGCTTGGATAGAGCGATTACTGAGGGAGAGTCAAACGCATACGATGTAGATGTATGTGGAGCTAGGAAGGTTTATGATATGGTAGCAAAAATGTCACAATAATGAATTCAGAGATGCAAAGTTGAATAAACGCTCAACGACGGTACTGTGCTGGTCCTAGGCTAGACCGTGCTAGAGACGTGAGCCTAGAACACTAACAAAATCACGGCGCTGCACGGAAACAACGGAAAAGCACACTCTGGATTTTTTTGCGCTGCTTTTTTTTTGCGAAAAATCACTATAATGGTGAGTGTCTCAAAACTCTTCCCAGGTCAAACTGACAGGATGGGCACGAAATTTTTTCGACCAAATTTTTTTTTCGACTGCCCGGACCCAAAAACTGGAAACGGTCAATAAAACTTTCTATAACGGTGACTGTCTCAATACGCTTAGAAACACCTAAAAATAGGATAGCCAGAAATTTTTTCGACAAGTGCGTTTCGGAAAATTTTGGGCCTAAACGGAGGGTGGTTTCCAGACTCTTTTTTTTTCCGAAACCTACTCCGGCAAGGAAACACGAATCGGAAACTAGATGGATCGCGAAAACAAACCTAATATGCAAGGAACTCGGATTGGTGGTGGATATATGGTGGTGGTATATGGCAGCGGTGGTGGTAGCGGTGGTAGTATATGGATATGGATCGGTGGTGGTATATGGACACGGATTGGTGGTGGTATATGGATACGGATTCGGTGCGGTGATGGTAGGTGGCAGAGGCGATGATGATGGTGCGGTGGCGGCGTGACAACTTATGACCAGAACTCGAAACTCTAAAAGACTAGACGCTAAGACCAGCAACTAGACACGACGATGCACCCGCAAATTCAACAAAGCAAAACCCTAAAAAGATTATGCAAAGGCTCAGATTGGTTCGGATATGTTGAACTAAACCTAATTTTTTTTGTGGCTTTTTCGTGGACTATAGGTATGAAGAACAGACTCGATCTAAACTACGGAAAACTGTAAAATCTCACCGAGCAACCTGGAAATCTGATACCACTTGATAGAGGCAAAGGTGTCCCGTCTTTCGATGATATGTTGGTTTTCGCTTTGGAGGAAGTCGACTTTGACGATCCGACTACGAACGTGCGAGGACGTCGCGCCTTAGCAATCGCTAAACCAACTCCGAGAGGTTACTGACCACCAACTCCGAGAGGTTATTGACCACGCCGAAGCACGATCAACCTGACCACGAGGGTCTGTTTCCTGCGAGCAAACGAATAACAAGCAAGAAACTGAGATTGCAATCTGGATATTGCGAATATAAGATGAAAGCTTTATTGATCAAGGTGGGGTTCTGTGACGCCTTTGTCTGGTCGTTGAACACAAACGAAGTACGCGAAGTTGCAGCTAGGACGAACTTTTAATCTAAACAAAACCCAAAGTCTAAACGGTGCCCTAAGGGCTGTATATATGGAGGAAGAGGGGGGAAATTTCGTGGCCCTTGGTGGAGGGGTCTGAAATCAACCCTATCTCTTGTTTCCCCACACATACGGACTCTAAAAATAGCCTATACTTGTGTATTTCGAAATTACAAGGGCCTGGCCCAATAATAAGGTGACGCAACACCTAGAATAGCCTCGGGACGAAATTTATGAAGTAGCATCTTGTATATTTCGTCCAAGGCTTCATGCACCCATTATGGTGGCTTCAAAGTCCTGAAATCATCACTTGTAACTCCGTTCTTGTTCCCCTTGCGCATGGCATTATCTCCATGCTTGTTCTTGCTCCAATGTCCATCCTTCTCCAAGCTAGGCCCTTCATTTGTAAGCAAAACAAATGTATCCAATTTAGGCAGCATCATATTCTTATGAACATTAGAATCATTACCAAGAAACGGAAGTACTTGATAATTTAATTGGCATGCGTGAGCTCTAGTAATTGGTCCAGTATATGTAGCAGTAGGGGCTGTGGGTGTAACAATGGTATTGATGTCCTCATCAGATGATGACCTTGAGGGAGCTTCCATTGATGCCGGCCTTGGTGTGGAAGATATGGCATCTTTTGTATTCCTCTTGTTGATGTTGAAGATTCAAGACCTTGGAGACAACGAGAGCGGGGCTCGAATCTTCGTCACAAAAGACTTGATCATCTCCCTCGTCGTTCACTTGCTGGTGCATGGCCACTTGCTCAAGGGCTTCCATTTCTCCTTCACTCATGGAGTCATAGGTTCCGTCATCATTGAGAATCATGGTGCGCTTGTTTGTGCACTCAAAGGACTTGTGGCCTCGTCTGCCGCATGTGAAGCATTTGAAGGAACTCGTCTTGATGGTCTCATCGGTTGGGGTAGATGATGATGAAGCTCTCGGCTTGACGTTGCTTGTAGTAGGAAGACGACTTGAGGTTGTCGAAGTTTTCTTGTAACTTGACTTGTCGCCGTTGCTTGTAGATGGCTTGGTTGAGGTAGAAGGTGTTGGGGTCGTCAAAGCTTGGTTGTTGGAGAAGCCGTAGGACTTGGATGAGAACTTGGTGTCCTTGAAGTCATCTTGCACTTGACGTTCCCCTTTGGTAGCTTGATGCACTAGCTCGATGAGGTTCGAGTGTGGTTGGAAGTTGGCGATCTTCTTGATAGGATGATTGAGTCCATTCAACAAACGTGCCATAGTTTGCTCATCATCTTCCATGACATTGGGTCGTATCATGGCAATATCCATTTCCTTGTAGTACTCTTCAACGCTCTTGGTTCCTTGCTTGAGTAGTTGGAGTTTCTTGAAGAGGCCTCGGTTGTAGTAGTTGGGAACGAAACGTGCTCTCATGACATCCTTCATTTGTGCCCAAGTAGTGATGGGTGGTTCACCTCTTGCCGCTCGGTGCTCAATGACTTGTTCCCACCAAATGAGGACGTAGTCTTGGAACTCAAGGAATGCCATCACGATCTTCTTCTCTTCTTTATAGTTGTGCAAGCAAAAGATCTTGTCGACCTTCAATGCCCATGATATGTACTCTTCGGGGTCATTGCTTCCGGTGAACTTGGGCATGGTGAACTTGAGCTTTCCGTAACATTGTTCTTCATTGTGTTGGGGTTGGGGATGATGACGCCCATGTCGTTGAGGATTGACAAACTCATTTTGCTCTTGGCGAGGAGGGTTGTCGACCTCATGTTGCTCTTGTCTTGGAGGATTTTCATTGTCTTCATGTTCTTGGCGAACTTG
Source organism: Aegilops bicornis (assembly GCA_021605145.1). Classification (NCBI taxonomy): domain Eukaryota; kingdom Viridiplantae; phylum Streptophyta; class Magnoliopsida; order Poales; family Poaceae; genus Aegilops; species Aegilops bicornis. Next base: position 199,728,736 of record CM038669.1, on the reverse strand, counting down.
AGGTTCTTGTCTAGCTTGAGGAGTCGCTTGTCGATCTTGACGAGGAGCTTGACGAACTTGGTGATGCACACGTGACTGATAAATCCTCTCTTGAACTTCATCACGAAGTGCTTCTTGATTCTAACGAGCTTGTTGGCCTCGGTTGGCTACGGCTCGACTTGAATCTCCAAGGGCATGTTGCGCCTCAAGTGCTTGAGCTTCTCGTAGTTGTTGTTCTTGGCGTTGTGCCTCGGCATCTTGTGCATCTTGGTGTTGTCGCGCTCGCTCCTCTTGTTCTTTTTGTCGTTGACGTTCTCGTTCTTGTGCTTGCACGAATGTAGCTTGGTTTTGATGAAGACAATGTTCTTGCGCGCGAGCTTGCTCTTGAGAGTCGGTATCTTGTAGAGGATTGCGGTTGGCGTGACGGTCTTGGCACACGGCTCGTCAAAGAGTGTTTGATGTCGGGGTACTTGAGCCGGAGATAGTGTCGTCGGAGTGTCGACTTGAGTGGCTTCTTCTTGAGTAGGACGAAGTGGTAGAAGAGCAGTTGACCAACAAGGTACGAATCTCGTCCATTCTTGCATTGTTCTCTTGCTTTTGTTCGTTGAGCTTGTTGTTGAAGTAGTCTCTTGTACGTTGCTCGAAGAGTCGCAAGTCGGTGGTGAGGTTGTCGATGCGGTCTCTCATTGCGAGTTGCTCTTCATGCAAAGCTCGTTGCGTTCCATATAGGTGTAGCTTGGTGACGTAGTTTTTCAGGTCGTCATCGTGCTCAAGGAAGAGTGGGTTGGTAGAAGTACTTGGCCTATCCATCATTTCAAGCAAATATGTGCATTACTACAGGATGCTGCTAACGCGACACTACAATTAGAGACCCTTCGAGAAACTGTGTGCGATGCCATAATCGCAAACGGTGGTGTATGAAAACCGTCAGAAATGTATAAAACGTTTGCGATGATGGATGCATCAAACACGGTTCAGGTTTTAGTTGCGTGTGCGATGAAGGGCATACGGTTCAGTTCAATTAACTGTTTGCGATGAGGAGGAACAAAAGAAACGGGCATCCAGATGAAGGCGTGTGCGATACACAGCATACGGTTCACTTGGATGAATTGTTTGTGATTGGGCAACACAAAAGAAACGGGCAGCCAGATGAAGGTGTGTGCGATATACAACATAAGGTTCACTCGGATGAACTGTTTGTGATTAGGCAAGAGAACAGAAACGGTTCAATATAACAAGATGTGTGTGATATGCGGCAAACAGGTCTGTAATCAGAAATGTGTGTGAAGACCGATAATAACGTAGACGATTGATTCTAATAAGACGTATGCGATATGCTCTGTCTACACAACATCTATTGGCCATTGTGGGACGGGCGGTCATCCGGTTATGCCATAAGGATGTGAAGAGGCATTCCTATCAGCAAGGACTAGTTGTTCCACCAGTAGCTCATGTAAGAAAACTATCAAGTTAAGTGTGCTCAGGCTGGAGCAGCCATCGGATGGGTGACTGGATGGGAAGTTGTGTCGATGTTAAATTAGGTGATGGGATGGGTCATTTCGGTCAAATGACCGAAATGCCCCCTTCCCTCAGCTAATTTAACCTCGAGGTCCTTGTTTTTTTAACACACGTTAAAGAAGGTCTACCGCATTACTTTTTGACAATTTGTGATACATGGCATATAGTTGATCCATCCGACCTATTTGTGATGGAATAGGCCGTCTGTGTTGTGGGCAAACGCTTGCTAGTATTCAACCGTTTGGGATTGATAAATTCATCACCGACGGGTTGTCGGGTTCTCTAGTGTGGTCCGTGTTCATCTGATCATCATCTACGACTTGTGCTAGCTCGATTCTAAGTTTCCATTAATTGATGGCGTTTTATGAACACGCCACCGTTTCCCGCCATTTCCTCACTTGTTTCTCGCCACCCTGCTATATTGCGCATAGGGGGCGCGCGACGCACGGAGGCGACAAGCGCAGCCTGTAGCACATCCACCTTTTCCAAGCATGCCAACCCACCAAAGCGCCGCCTCTGCCATCAACCTCGTCGACGAGGAAAACGAGCAGGCGCCACGGCCTGTCGAGGCCGAGGCGCTCCCCGGCAACGCGATGGACGATGCCGTGATGTGCGTCATCGCCAGAGTTGAGCAGACCTTTGGCGCATGGCGCTTGAGCGCCGCGGATCTAGATAGGCATGTCAGCGCCGACAGGCTGCAGCTTGCCGCACAACATGATCGATTCGCGCCGCCGAGCAAGCTAGGCGCGTCCGCGCTGATAGGCTGTGGCTCGCCGCACGGCGAGAATGTTGGAGCACCGCAGAGCAAGAGGCACGGCGCGCCGCACAGTAACAGCGGATTCATCGGCGCTTGCCTGCTGTCGACACGGCGTCGCAACTGGGTACACGTCTCGTCAGTACCCCCATTCCTTGCCACGAGTGGGCAGAGGCCCTCAGCGTCGTACTTGCACCAGAGGCTGGCCGCGCCATACTTGCACCGGACACCCTCTGTGCCGTTTGCGTGGGTGCCGCTGTTCGCCTTGTCCGCGGCCCGCTGGATGCTAATGCGCTGGTCCGTAGGCTCGACCGCCTCCTTGGCCCAGGTGTCCACCTGGGCGCAGTAGAGGAACATGGCCGTCGCATCCTCGAGCTGGTGATCTCCAATGAAATAGCCAACTTGGAGCTCGAGATTGCGCTCCAGATGTATTGCGAGCGTGTCGACCGCTTGGACGAACGCCTGCACGAGTTCAGGCAGAGCCAAGAGCTACCCTAGGCAAGGGCTGCTGGTCATGGTCTCATGGACGCGTTTTATTTTGGAAAGTCATTTCGACATGGATATCTATGTATTCACAGCAATCATAGTATTGCTCTGTTCAATGTGTGTACTCTATTTTCCATTCTTATATGTTTTGTTTCAATGTGTGTATATACGCTTTCCATTCTGTATATGTGGATGATAACAGCTAGATTCAAATGAGTATACAAAAATAGATAGAAAATGGAATTCATAATATATATATATTAATTGTTCATTAGATCATCACAGAATATATATATATAAATATAAATATATATATATATATATATATATAATATCATCACATATACGTGATGATACTTAACTACTAGGTAAAATGCTTAAAATTTAAAAAGAACAATAATAAAACTAATAATCCCTCCCGGGGCCGATATTAAGCGGCCCTACTTGGCCACAGCTCCTGGTGCGCGCGTCTTCCCAGTGCGGAGGCAGTACTCCGACTCCTCCATCTCACGGCGCTTGACGTACCGATCTGCCTCTTGCTGGCGGACGCGCGTGGCCGATCTTGCCATTTCGTTGGGCGCCCACTGGAGCTCCTCGTCAGTGGCACACTGGAGCTTATCGGTGCTACGTCTTGAGCATGTGTTGGTTTTCCCTTGAAGAGGAAAGAGTGATGCAGCAAAGTAGCGTATGTATTTCCCTCAGTTTTTGAGAACCAAGGTATCAATCCAGTAGGAGGCCACACGCAAGTCCCTCGTACCTACACAAATAAATAAGAACCTTGCAACCAACACGATAAAGGGGTTGTCAATCCCTTCACGGCCACTTGTAAAAGTGAGATCTGATATAGAAGATAATTTTTTGGGTATTTTTATGATAAAGATTAAAAGTAAAGATTGCAAAGTAAAAATAGATTGGAAACTTGTATGATGGAAAATAGACCCGAGGGCCATAGGTTTCACTAGTGGCTTCTCTCGAGATAGCATAAGTATTACGGTGGGTAAACAAATTACTGTCGAGCAATTGATAGAAAAGTGCATAATTATGAGAATATCTAGGCATGATCATGTATATAGGCATCATGTCCGCGACAAGTATACCGACTCACCTTTGCATCTACTACTATTACTCCACACACCGACTGCTATCCAACATGCATCTAGAGTATTAGGTTCATAAGAACAGAGTAACGCATTAGGCAAGATGACATGATGTAGAGGGATAAACTCAAGCAATATGATATAAACCCCATCTTTTTATCCTCGATGGCAACAATACAATACGTGTCGTTTCCCCTTCTGTCACTGGGATCGAGCAACACAAGATTGAACCCAAAGCTAAGCACTTCTCCCATTGCAAGAAAGATCAATCTGGTAGGCCAAAACAAACTGATAATTCGAAGAGACTTGCAAAGATAACCAATCATACATAAAAGAATTCAGAGGAGATTCAATTATTGTTCATAGATAATCTTGATCATAAACCCACAATTCATCGGATCTCCACAAACACACCGCAAAAAGAGTTACATCGATAGATCTCCAAGAAGATCGAGGAGAACTTTGTATTGAGATCCAAAGAGAGAGAAGAAGCCATCTAGCTAATAACTATGGACCAGAAGGTCTGTGGTAAACTACTCACACATCATCGGAGAGGCTATGGTGTTGATGTAGAAGCCCTCCACGATCGATTCCCCCTCCGGCAGAGCGCCGGAAAAGGCCACAAGATGGGATCTCACGGGTACAGAAGGTTGCGGCAGTGGAAATAAGGTTTCGTGGTGCTCTTGGTTGGTTTCGGGGTATATGGATATATATAGGAGGAAGAAGTAGGTCGGTGGAGCTGCGAGGGGCCCAAGAGGGTGGGGCACGCGCGTAGGGGGGGTGATACGTCCATTTTGCATCATGCTTTTATATCAACATTTATTGCATTATGGGCTGTTATTACACGTTATGACACAATACTTATGCCTATTCTCTCTCATTTTACAAGGTTTACATAAGGAGGGAGAATGTCGGCATCTGGAATTCTGGGCTGGAAAAGGAGCAAATATTAGAGACCTATTCTGCACAACTCCAAAAGTCATGAAACTCCACGAAAGTCATTGTTGGAAATAATAAAAAATATCCAGCGAAAGAAGTTCACGGAAGGGTCCCACCTGTCCACGAGGGCGGGGCGCGCCCTACCCCTGTATGCGTGCCCCCTACCTCGTGGCCCCCTGCTGGCTCTCCGATGCCCATCTTACGCTATATGAGGTCTTTCGTCGAGGAAAAAAATCATAAGCAACCTTCGGACGAGACTCCGCCGCCACGGGCGGAACCTTGGCGGAACCAATCTAGGGCTCCGGCAGAGCTGTTCTGTAGGAACACTTCCCTCGGGAGGAAATCATCGCCATCGTCATCATCAACGCTCCTCTCATCGGGAGAGGGCAATCTCCATCAACATCTTCACCAGCACCATCTCCTCTCAAAACCCTAGTTCGTCTCTTGTATCCAATTCTTGTCCCCAAGTCCGAGATTGGCACTAGTAGGTTGCTAGTAGTGTTGATTACTCCTTGTAGTTGATGCTAGTTGGTTTATTTGGTGGAAGATCATATGTTCATATCCATTATTCATATTAATACCCCTATGATTATGAACATGAATATGCTTTGTGAGTAGTTACATTTGTTCCTGAGGACATGGGAGAAGTCTTGCTATCAGTAGTCATGTGAATTTGGTATCCGTTCGATATTTTGATGAGATGTATGTTGTCTAGCCTCTAGTGGTGTTATGTGTCGACTACATAACACTTCACCATTATTTGGGCCTAGAGGAAGGCATTGGGAAGTAATAAGTAGATGATGGGTTGCTAGAGTGATAGAAGCTTAAACCCTAGTTTATGCGTTGCTTCGTAAGGGGCTGATTTGGATCCATATGTTTCATGCTATGGTTAGGTTTACCTTAATACTTTTGTTGTAGTTGCGGATGCTTGCAATAGAGGTTAATCATAAGTGGGATGCTTGTTCAAGTAAGAACAGCACCCAAGCACCGGTCCACACACATATCAAATTATCAAAGTACCGAACGCGAATCATATGAACATGATGAAAACTAGCTTGACGATATTCCCATGTGTCCTCGGGAGCTCTTTTACTTATATAAGAGTTTGTCCAGGCTTGTCCTTTGCTACATAAAGGATTGGGCCACCTGGCTGCACTTTATTTACTTTTGTTACTTGTTGCTCGTTCAAATTATCCTATCAAAAAACTATCTGTTACCACTTATTTCAGTACTTGCAGAGAATACCTTGCTGAAAACCGTTTATCATTTCCTTCTACTCCTTGTTGGGTTCGACACTCTTACTTATCGAAAGGACCACGATAGATCCCCTATACTTGTGGGTCATCAAGACTCTTTTCTGGCGCCGTTGCCGGGGTCTGAAGCGCCTTTGGTAGGTGGAATTTGGTAAGGAAAAACTTCTATAGTGTGCTGAAATTTACTGTCACTTGTTACTATGGAATGTAATCCTCTGAGGGGCTTGTTCGGGGTATCTTCACCCCCACCAGTAGAGCAAAGAGTTACTCCTCAACCTATTGAACCTACTTAAAATGAAAATATTCCTTTTGAAGTTCCTTCGGGTATGATGGAAAAACTGCTAGCTAATGCTTTTACAGGAGATGGAACAAAGCATCCTGATGAACATCTACTCTATGTGGATGAAGTTTGTGGATTATTTAAGCTTGCAGGTATACCCGATGATGTTGTTAAGAAGAAGGTCTTCCCTTTATCTTTGAAGGGAGATGCATCGACATGGTATAGGCTATGTGATGCTACGGGATCATGGAACTATAAGCGAATGAAATTGGAATTTCATCAAATGTATTATCCTATGCATCTTGTTCATCGTGATCGCAATTATATGTATAATTTCTGGCCTCGCGAAGGAGAAAGCATCGCTCAAGCTTGGGGGAGGCTTAAATCAATGTTATATTCATGCCCCAATCATGAGCTCCCAAGAGAAATAATTCTTCAAAGTTTTTATGCTCGTCTTTCTCATAATAATCAAACCATGCTCGATACTTCTTGTGTTGGCTCTTTTATGATGAAGACTATTGAATTCAAATGGAATTTATTGGATATAATTAAACACAACTCCGAAGATTGGGATCTCGATGAAGGTAAGGTGTCAGGTATGACACCTAAGTTTGATTGTGTTAAATATTTTATGGATACCGATATTTTCCGGAAGTTTAGCACTAAATATGGACTTGACTCTGAGATATTAGCTTCTTTCTGTGAATCTTTTGCTACTTATGTTGATCTCCCCAACGAGAAATGGTTTAAATATCATCCTCCCATAGAAGTAAAAGTAGCTGCACCTATTAAAGTTGAAGAAAAGACTGTCATTTATAATGATCCTGTTGTTCCTACTTCTTATGTTGAGAAACCACCTTTTCCTGTTAGAATAAACGATCATGCTAAAGCTTCAACTGTTGTTCGTAAAAGCAATGTTAGAACTTATACACCTCCTGAGCAAGTTAAAGTAGAACCTAATATTGCTATTGTTAAAGATCTCTTGTCAGATAATATTGACGGGCATGTTATTCAGTTCTGCGGTGAAACTGCTAGAATTGCCAAACCTTGTGCTAAAGATAAACATAGACCTGTGGTAGGCGTGCCTGTTATTTCTGTTAAAATAGGAGATCATTGTTATCATGCCTTATGTGGTGTGGGTGCTAGTGCTAGTGTTATACCTTATGACTTGTATAAAGAAATTATGCATGATATTGCACCCGCTGAGATAGAAGGTATTGATGTTACAATTAAACTTGCCAATAGAGATACTATATCAGCAGTGGGACTTGTTAGAGATGTTGAAGTCTTGTGTGGGAAAACTAAATATCCTGCTGATTTTCTTTTTCTCAGTTCCCCACAAGATAGCTTTTGTCCCATTATATTTGGTAGACCCTTCTTGAATACTGTCAATGCTAAGATAGACTGCGAAAAGAATGTTGTTAGTATTGGTTTGGGTGATATGTCTCATGAGTTTAATTTCTCTAAATTTAGTAAACAACACCGTGAAGAAGAATTGCCTAGTAAGGATGAAATTATTGGTCTTGCTTCTATTGCCGTACCTCCTAGTGATCCTCTAGAACATTATTTGCTAGACCATGAAAATGATATGTTTATGAATGAAAGAAGGGAAATAGATGAAGTATTCTTTAAACAGGAACCTATTCTGAAACACAATTTGCCTGTTGAAATCCTAGGGGATCCTCCTCCACCCAAGGCTGATCCCGTTTTTTAGCTTAAACCGTTGCCTGATAATCTTAAATACGCTTATCTTGATGAAAAGAAGATATATCCTATTATTATTAGTGCTAACCTTTCAGAGCATGAAGAAGAGAGATTATTGAAAACTCCAAAGAAGCACCATGTTGCTATTGGATATACTCTTGATGATCTTAAGGGCATTAGTCCCACTTTATGTCAACACAAAATAAATTTAGAAGAAGATGCCAAACCAGTTCGTGATCATCAACGAAGGCTTAATCCTAAATTGAAAGAAGTGGTAAGAAAAGAAATACTAAAGCTTCTGGAAGCAGGTATAATTTATGCCATTGCTGATAGTCAGTGGGTAAGTCATGTTCATTGTGTGCCTAAGAAGGGAGGTGTTACTGTTGTTCCTAATGATAAAGATGAATTGATTCCGCAAAGAATTATTACAGGTTATAGGATGGTAATTGGTTTCCGCAAATTAAATAAGGCTACTAAGAAAGATCACCCCTTACCTTTTATCGATCAAATGCTAGAAAGATTATGCAAACATACACATTATTGCTTTCTAGATGGTTATTCTGGATTCTCTCAAAAACCTGTGTCGGCTAAAGATCAGTCAAAGTCTACTTTTACATGCCCTTTTGGTACTTTTGCTTATAGACGTATGCCTTTTGGTTTATGTAATGCACCTGCTACCTTTCAAAGATGCATGATGGCTATATTCTCTGACTTTTGTGAAAAGATTTGTGAGGTTTTCATGGATGATTTTTCCGTCTATGGATCCTCTTTCGATGATTGTTTGAGCAATCTTGATCGAGTTTTGCAGAGATGTGAATAAACTAATGTTGTCTTGAATTGGAAAAAGTGCCACTTTATGGTTAATGAAGGTATTGTCTTGGGGCATAAAGTTTCTGAAAGAGGTATTGAAGTTGATAAAGCCAAGGTTGATGCTATTGAAAAGATGCCATGTCCCAAGGACATCAAAGGTATAAGAAGTTTCCTTGGCCATGCCGGATTTTATAGGAGGTTCATTAGGGACTTCTCAAAAATTTCTCGGCCTCTGACTAATTTATTACAAAAAGATATACCATTTGTCTTTGATGATGATTGTGTAGAAGCATTTGAAATACTTAAGAAAGCACTGATCTCTGCACCTATTGTTCAGCCACCCGATTGGAATTTACCCTTTGAAATTATGTGTGATGCTAGTGATTATGCTGTAGGTGATGTTCTGGGGCAAAGAGTTAATAAGAAATTAAATGTTATCCGTTATGCTAGTAAGACTCTAGACAATGCTCAAAGAAATTATGATACTACTGAAAAATAATTCTTAGCAGTTGTATTTGCTTGTGATAAGTTCAGACCTTATATTGTTGATTCTAAAGTAACTATTCAAACTGATCATGCTGCTATTAAATATCTGATGGAAAAGAAAGATGCTAAACCTAGACTTCTTAGATGGGTTCTCTTGCTACAAGAATTTGATTTGCATATTGTTGATAGAAAGGGAGCTGAGAACCCTGTTGCAGACAACTTGTCTAGGTTAGAAAATGTTCTTGATGACCCACTACCTATTGATGATAGCTTTCCTGATGAACAATTAAATGTTATAAGTACTTCTCGTAGTACTCCATGGTATGCTGATTATGCTAATTATATTGTTGCTAAATTCATACCACCTAGTTTCACATACCAACAAAAGAAAAAGTTTTTCTATGATTTGAGGCATTACTTTTGGGATGACCCACATCTTTATAAAGAAGGAGTAGATGGTGTTATTAGACGTTGTGTACCTGAGCATGAACAGGAACAGATCCTACGCAAGTGTCACTCCGAAGCTTATGGAGGACACCACGCTGGAGATAGAACTGCACATAAGGTATTGCAATCCGGATTTATTGGCCTACTCTCTTCAAGGATGCCTGTAAGTTTATCTTATCTTGTGATGAATGTCAAAGAATTGGTAATATTAGTAGACGTCAAGAAATGCCTATGAATTATTCACTTGTTATTGAACCATTTGATGTTTGGGGCTTTGATTATATGGGACCTTTTCCTGCCTCTAATGGATATACACATATTTTAGTTGTTGTTGATTACTTTACTAAGTGGGTAGAAGCTATTCCAACTAGTAGTGTTGATCATAACACTTCTATTAAAATGCTTAAAGAAGTTATTTTTCCGAGGTTTGGAGTCCCTAGATATTTAATGACTGATGGTGGTTCACATTTTATTCATGGTGCTTTCCGTAAAATGCTTGCTAAATATGATGTTAATCATAGAATTGCATCTCATTATCACCCACAGTCTAGTGGTCAAGTAGAATTGCGCAATAAAGAGCTCAAATTAATTTTGTAAAAGACGGTTAATAGGTCTAGAAATAATTGGTCCAAGAAACTTGATGATGCATTATGGGCCTATAGAACTGCATATAAAAATCCTATGGGTATGTCTCCGTATAAAATGGTTTATGGAAAAGCATGTCACTTACCTCTCGAACTAGAACATAAGGCATATTGGGCTATTAAGGAGCTCAACTATGATTTCAAACTTGCCGGTGAAAAGAGGTTATTTGATATTAGCTCACTTGATGAATGGAGAACCCAAGCTTATGAAAATGCCAAGTTGTTTAAAGAAAAAGTTAAAAGATGGCATGACAAAAGAATACAAAAGCGTGAGTTTAATGTAGGTGATTATGTATTGCTATACAACTCTCGTTTAAGATTTTTTGCAGGAAAACTTCTCTCTAAATGGGAAGGCCCCTATGTTATCGAGGAGGTCTATCGTTCCGGTGCCAGAAAAATCAACAACTTCGAAGGCACAAATCCGAAGGTGGTGACGGTCAAAGAATTAAACATTATATCTCAGGTAATCCCATAAATGTGGAAACCAATATTATTGAAACCATAACCCCAGAGGAATACATAAGAGACACTTTCCAGAACGTTTCAGACTCCGAAAAGGGATAGGTATGTGGTAGGGTAAGTAAACCGACTCCAAAACAGTTTTTAAGGCAATATTTTTCCGTTATGGAATATTTAGAAAAAATAGAAAAATAAGTAGCAGTCCGGGAAGGACACGAGGGCTCCACGAGGGTGGAGGCCGCGCCCTACAGGCGCGCCCCCTACCTCGTGAGCACCTCGTGTGCCCCCCGGACTCCGTTTTCTTGCACGATACGTATTTTGGTCAGTAAAAATTCATTATATATTCTCCGGAAGATTTTGACTCCCGTATCACGCAAATATCCTCTGTTCTTGTTTCGAGCTGTTCTCTGTCAGGGTTGTCAAGGCCAGGCATCATGTCGTCTCCCTCCTCCAACAATGGTGACAAAGATGCTTGGCTAATGAAGATAGAGCTGAAGAGGGAAGAACCCATGGAGATCAACAAGGATGAAGGGATCAAGAAGGCCACGGAGAACCAAGCTTCGACAGCAAAAGACATCCTTCAACTTGATCACAATATTCTTACCCCAACTGAGATCGAAGCTTTCAAGATGATTGAGTTAGCTCGTATTCAAAACAGGTATCTCACAAGTGAAAATATTTTGTTGAAGGAGCATATCATTGCACTCAAGGGCATTATTCGCAAGTTGGAGGACCTCTTACGCTCGATGTGCGACTATCCATCACCACCATCCTCTCCACCGATAAAGGAGACATAATCACATGGGTATGGGCACTCCCCTTGGCAACTGCCAAGCTTGGGGGAGGTGCCCCGGTATCGTATCACCATCACAACTCCTATCTTTACCGTTTTTCTTAGTTCGATCCTATCAGTAGTATCTTGACCTAGTAGAATAAAGTTTATGGCATGATCTAGTTTTGAGTTTTGCTTTATGACCTCTCTATGTAATCGAGTCCGTGAGCTATATAATAAAGATTAGTGTTGAGTCAAGGGCTTGATTATTTTTCCATGATCTTGAGTAACTAGAAGAAAGAGAAGAGAATAAAAAGAAACAAAGAGTTCATATTGATCTTATTGAGAGTAATGACTTCACATAGAAAGAGTATGATGATTAAAAGTTGTTGGGAGTTGGAAGACATAGCTTTGGTCATCGTTGCAATTAATAGGAAGTAATAAGGAAAGAGAGGTTTCACATATAAATATATTATCGTTGACATCTTTTATGATTGGGAGCACTCATTAAAATATGACATGCTAAAGAGTTGATGTTGGACAAGGAAGACAACGTAATGGTTTATGTTTTCTTATATATGAGATAAAGTATATTGTCATGGATCATCCAACATGTTGAGCTTGCCTTTCCCCTCATGCTAGCCAAATTCTCAGCACTAAGTACAGATACTACTTGTACTTCCGAAAAACCCTTAAACCAGTTTTGGCATGAGAGTCCACCATATCTACCTATGGATTGAGTAAGATCCTTCAAGTAAGTTGTCATCGATGCAAAGCAATAAAAATTGCTCTAAATATGTATGATTGATTGGTGTGGGGGAAATAAGCTTTATACGATCTTGTGATGTGGAAGAAATAAAAGTGACGGACTGCATAATAAAGGTTCATATCACAAGTGGCAATATAAAGTGACGTTCTTTCGCATTAAGATTTTGTGCATCCAACCATAAAAGCGCGTGACAACCTCTGCTTCCCTCTGCGAAGGGCCTATCTTTTATTATTATCTTCTACCTTATGCAAGAGTCATGGTGATCTTCACCTTTCCTTTTTCACTTTATCTTTTGGCAAGCACAGTATGTTGGAACAATCCTGATATATGTACCTAATTGGATGTAGGGGAGCATGAGTTATTATTGTTGACATTACCCTTGAGGTAAAAGGTTGTGGGGCGAAACTATAAGCCCCTATCTTTCTCTGTGTCCGGTTAAAACTCCGTAACCACAAGTATTGCGTGAGTGTTAGAAATTATGAGAGACTAGATGATAGTTGAGTATGTGGACTTGCTATTTAGCTCTAACATAGACTCTTTCTGATGTTATGATAAATTGCAATTGCTTCAATGACTGAGATTATAGTTTGTTGGTTCTCAATAAAGTTTATGATTCGTACTCTGCATTGTGAATGGATTATTACTTGAGCATAAGAAATCATATGACAATATCTATATATGTTGCTGTTATGGGAATAATCATGACGCCTTCATGTCCGTATTTTATTTTTATCGACACATCTACCTCTAAACATGGGGACATATTTATCGTTATCGACTACCGCTTGAGGACAAGCGAGGTCTAAGCTTGGGGGAGTTGATACGTCCATTATTCATCATGCTTTTATATCGATATTTATTGCATTATGGGCTGTTATTACACGTTATGACACAATACTTGAAGGAAATATGCCCTAGAGGCAATAATAAAGTTATTATTTATTTCCTTATATCATGATAAAAGTTTATTATTCATGCTAGAATTGTATTAACAGGAAACATAATACATGTGTGAATACATAAACCTACAGAGTGTCACTAGTATGCCTCTACTTGACTAGCTCGTTAATCAAAGATGGTTGTGTTTCCTAACCATGAACAAGGAGTTGTTATTTGATTAACGGGATCACATCATTGGTTGAATGATCTGATTGACATGACCCATTCCATTAGCATAGCACCTGATCGTATAGTTTGTTGCTAGTGCTTTTCTTCATGACTTATACATGTTCCTATGACTATGAGATTATGCAACTCCCGTTTGCTCGAGGAACACTTTGGTGCTACCAAACGCCACAACGAATCGGGTGATTATAAAGGTACATTACAGGTGTCTCCGAAGGTACATGTTGGGTTGGCATATTTCGAGATTAGGATTTGTCACTCCGATTGTCGGAGAGGTATCTCTGGGCCCTCTCGGTAATGCACATCACATAAGCCTTGCAAGCATTGCAACTAATGTGTTAGTTGTGAGATGATGTATTACGGAGCGAGGACAGAGACTTGGCGGTTACGAGGTTGAACTAGGTATTGGATACCGTCGATCGTATCTCGGGCAAGTAACATACCGATGACAAAGGGAACAACGTATATTGTTATGCGGTCCGACCGATAAAGATCTTCGTAGAATATGTAGGAGCCAATATGGGCATCCAGGTTCCGCTATTGGTTATTGACCAGAGAAGTGTCTCGGTCATGTCTACATAGTTCTCGAACCCGTAGGGTCCGCACGCTTAACGCTTCGATGACGGTTACTATGAGTTTTATGATGTTTCTGTACCGAAGGTTGTTCGAGTCCCGGATGAGATCACGACGGACGTGAGGAGTCTCGAAATGGTCGAGACATAAAGATTCATATATTGAAGTCTATGTTTGGACATCGGAAGTGTTCCGGTGAAATTGGGAATTTTACCAAGCACCGGAGGTTACCGAACCCCGAATGCTAATGGGCCAACATGGGCCTTAGTGGAAAGGAGAAAGGGGGCCCAAGTGCTGGTGCACCTTCCCCTTCCCTAGTCCTATTAGGACTAGGAGAAGGGGCGCCTCTCTCTCCTTCCCACTTGGGGAAACCTAGTTGGACTAGGATTTGGGGGAATCCTACTCCTAGTAGGAGTAGGACACCCTGGCGCACCTCTCCTTGGCCGGCCAGCCCCTCCCTTCCCTCCTTTATATACAGGGCAGAGGGCACCCCATGACACACAAGTTGATCATTGAGATCGTTCCTTAGCCGTGTGCGGTGCCCCTTCCACCATATTACACCTCGAGAATACCGTGGCGGAGCTTAGGCGAAGCCTGCTACCGGTGGAACATCATCATCGCCACCACGCCGTCGTCTTGTGAAACTCTCCTCAACACTCGGCTGGATCGGAGTTCGAGGGACGCCATCGAGCTGAACGTGTGCAGAACTCGGAGGTGCCGACGCTCGGTACTTGGATCGGTTGAATCGTGAAGAAGTACGACTACTTCCTCTACGCTATGCGCCAACGCTTCCGTTGCTGGTCTCACGAGGGTACGTAGACAACACTCTCATCTCGTTGCTATGCATCACCATGATCTTGCGTGATCGTGAGGAAAATTTTGAAATTACTACGTTCCCCAACGGTGGCATCCGAGCCTAGGTTTTTATGGTTTGATGATATGCACGAGTAGAACACAAGTGAGTTGTGGACGATACAAGTCATACGCCTACCAGCATGTCATACTTTGGTTCAGCGGTATTGTTGGACGACGATCCAGACCAACCTTACGCTGCGTACTCTTACGCTGAGACCGGTTCTCGACGTGCTTTGCACATAGATGGCTTGTGGAAGACTGTCTCTCCAACTTTAGTTGAACTGAGTGTGGCTACGCCCGGTCCTTGAGAAGGTTAAACGGAGTCTATTTGAAAGTATCGTTGTGGTTTTGATGCGTAGGTGAGATTGGTTCTTGCTTAAGCCCGTAGCAGCCACGTAAAATTTGCAACAACAAAGTAGAGGACGCCTAACTTGTTTTTGCAGGGCATGTTGTGATGTGATATGGTCTAGACATGATGCTGAATTTTATTGTATGAGATGATCATGTTTTGTAACCGAAGTTATCGGCAATCGGCGAGAGCCATATGGTTGTCGCTTTATTGTATGCAATGCAATCGCCTTGTAATGCTTTACTTTATCACTAAGCGGTAGCGATAGTCGTAGAAGCATAAGTTTGGTGAGACGACAACGATGCTACGATGGAGATCAAGGTGTCGCGCCGGTGACGATGGTGATCATGACGGTGCTTCGAAGATGGAGATCACAAGCACAAGATGATGATGGCCATATCATATCACTTATATTGATTGCATGTGATGTTAATCCTTTATGCATCTTATCTTGCTTTGATTGACGGTAGCATTATAAGATGATCCCTTACTAAATTATCAAGAAGTGTTCTCCCGAGTATGCACCGCTATGCGAAAGTTCTTCGTCTTTGAGACACCACGTGATGATCGGGTGTGATAGGCTCTACGTTCAAATACAACGGGTGCAAAACAGTTGCACACGCAGAATACTCAGGTTATACTTGACGAGCTATGCATATAAGATATGACCTCGGAAACACGAGACCGAAGGTCGGCGTGAATCATATAGTAGATATGATCAACATATTGATGTTCACCATTGAAACTACTCCATCACACGTGATGATCGGTCATGGTGTAGTTGATATGGATCACGCAATCACTTAGAGAATTGGAGGATATTTTTCTAAGTGGGAGTTCTTAAGTAATATGATTAATTGAACTTAAATTTATCATGAACTTAGTACCGATAGTATCTTGCTTGTCTATGATGTGTAGATAGATGGCTCGTCTTTGTTGTTCCGTTGAATTTTAATGCGTTCCTTGAGAAAGCAAAGTTGAAAGATGATGGCAGCAATTACACGGACTGGGTCCGTAATTTGAGGATTATCCTTATTGCTGCATGAAGAATTACGTCCCGAAGCACCGTTAGGTGCCAGGCCTGGTGCAAGGGCTGCGCCGAAGTTGTGAACGTCTGGCAAAGCAAAGTCGATGACTACTCTATAGTTCAGTGTGCCATGCTTTACGGCTTAGAACCGGGACTTCAACGTCGTTTTGAACACCATGGAGCATATGAGATGTTCCAGGAGTTGAAGTTAATATTCCAAGCGAATGCCCGGATTGAGAGATATGAAGTCTCCAATAAGTTCTATAGCTGTAAGATGAAGGAGAACGGTTACATCTGCTGAGCATATACTCGTAATGTCCGGATATAACAATCACTTGATTCAACCGGGAGTTAATCTTCCGGATGATTGCGTCATTGATGTAATTCTCCAATCATCGCCACCAAGCTACAAGAGCTTCGTGATGAACTATAATATGCAAGGGATGACCAAAACAATGCTCGAGCTCTTCGCGATGCTTTGAAAGTCAGCGGAGGTAGAAATCAAAAAGGAGCATCAAGTGTTGATGGTTAACAAAACCACTAGTTTCAAGAAAAGGGTAAAGGAAAGAAAAGGAAACTTCAAAAAGAACGGCAAGCAAGTTGCTAATCAAGAGAAGAAACCCAAGTCTGGTCCTAAGCACAAATCGGTGCTTCTATTGCAAGCAGGCTGGTCACCGGAAGCGGAACTGCCCCAAGTATTTGGCGGATAAGAAGGATGGCAAGGTTAACAAAGGTATATATGATATACATGTTATTGATGTGTACCTTACTAATACTCGCAGTAGCACTGGTATTTGATACTGGTTACATTGCTAATATTTGCAACTTCGAAACAGGGGCTACGGATTGCGAAGATTGGCTAAGGACGAGGTGACGATGCGCGTGGGAAATGGTTCCAAAGTCGATGTGATCGCAATCGGCACGCTACCTCTACATCTACCTTCGGATTAGTATTAGACCTAAATAATTGTTATTTAGTACCAGCGTTGAGCATGAACATTATATCTGGATCTTGTTTGATGCGAGACGGTTATTCATTTAAATCGTAGAATAATGGTTGTTCTATTTATATGAATAATATCTTTTATGGTCATGCACCATTGAAGAATGGTTTGTTTTTACTTAATCTTGATAGTAGTGATACACATATTCATAATGTTGAAACCAAAAGATGCAGAGTTGATAATGATGGTGCAACTTATTTGTGGCACGGCCGTTTAGGTCATATCGGTGTAAAGCGCATGAAGAAACTCCATACTGATGGACTTTTGGAGTCACTTGATTATGAATCACTTGGCACTTGCGAACCGTGCCTTATGGGCAAGATGACTAAAACACCGTTCTCCGGAACTATGGAGAGAGCAACAGATTTATTGGAAATCATACATACTGATGTATGTGGTCCAATGAATGTTGAGGCTCGTGGCGGATATCGTTATTTTCTCACCTTCACAGATGATTTGAGCAGATATGGGTATATCTACTTAATGAAACACAAATCTGAAACATTTGAAAAGTTCAAAGAATTTCAGAGTGAAGTAGAAAATCATCGTAACAAGAAAATAAAATTTCTACGATCTGATCGTGGAGGAGAATATTTGAGTTACGAGTTTGGCCTACATTTGAAACAATGCGGAATAGTTTAGCAACTTACGCCACCGGAACACCACAACGTAATGGTGTGTCCGAACGTCAGAATCGTACTTTATTAGATATGGTGCGATCTATGATGTCTCTTACTGATTTACCGCTATCGCTTTGGGGTTATGCTTTAGAGACGGCTACATTCACTTTAAATAGGGCACCATCTAAATCCGTTGAGACGACGCCTTATGAACTGTGGTTTGGCAAGAAACCAAAGTTGTCGCTTCGAAAGTTTGGGGCTGCGATGCTTATGTGAAAAAGCTTCAACCTGATAAGCTCGAACCCAAATCGAGAAATGTGTCTTCATAGGATACCCAAAGGAGATCATGGGTACACCTTCTATCACAGATCCGAAGGCAAGATTTTTGTTGCTAAATTCGGAAACTTTTGGAGAAAGAGTTTCTCTCGAAAGAAGTGAGTGGGAGGAAAGTAGAACTTGATGAGATAATCGTATCTACTCCCTTATTGAGAAGTAGTACATCACGTAAATCAGTTTCCGTGACACCTACACCAAATAGGGAGGAAGCTAATGATGATGATCATGAAACTTCAGATCGAAGTTTCTACAGAACTTCAGAGATCAACCAGAGCAAGATCCGCACTGTGAGTGGTACGGTAATCCTATTCTAGAAGTCATGTTACTGGAACATGATGAACCTACGAACTATGAAGAAGCGATGGTGAGCCCAGATTCCACAAAATGGCTTGAGGCCATGAAATCTGAGATGGGATCCATGTATGAGAACAAAGTGTGGACTTTGGTTGACTTGCCCGATGATCGGCAAGCAATTGAGAATAAATGGATCTTCAAGAAGAAGAAGACGATGTTGGTAATGTTACTGTCTATAAAGCTCGACTTGTTGCAAAAGGTTTTCGACAAGTTCAAGGGATTGACTACGATGAGACCTTCTCACCCGTAGCGATGCTTAAGTCCGTCCGAATCATGTTAGCAATTGCCGCATTTTATGATTATGAAATTTGGCAAATGGATGTTAAAACTGCATTCCTGAATGGATTTACGGAAGAAGAGTTGTATATGATGCAACCAGAAGGTTTTGTCGATCCAAAGGAAGCTAACAAAGTGTGCAAGCTCCAAATGATCCATTTATGGACTGGTGCAAGCCTCTCGGAGTTGGAATAAACGCTTTGATAGTGTGATCAAAGCATTTGGTTTTATCTGAGACTTTTGGAGAAGCCTGTATTTACAAGAAAGTGAGTGGGAGCTCAGTAGCATTTCTGATATTATATGTGGATGACATATTACCGATCGGAAATGATATAGAATTTCTGGATAGCATAAAGGGATACTTGAATAAGAGTTTTTCGATGAAAGACCTCGGTGAAGCTGCTTACATATTGGGCATTAAGATCTATAGAGATAGATCAAGACGCCTAATAGGACTTTCACAAAGCACATACCTTGATAAAATTTTGAAAAAGTTCAAAATGGATCAGGCAAAGAAAGGGTTCTTGCCGGTACTACAAGGTGTGAAGTTGAGTAAGACTCAATGCCCGACCACCGCAGAAGATAGAGAGAAAATGAAAGATGTTCCCTATGCTTCAGCCATAGGCTCTATCATGTATGCAATGATGTGTACTGCACTGATGTGTGCCTTCTTGTAAGTTTGGCGGTGTACCAAAGTAATCCAGAGTGGATCATCGACAGCGGTCAAGAACATCCTTAAGTACTTGAGAAGGACTAAGGATATGTTTCTCATTTATGGCGGTGACAAAGAACTCGTCAGAACGGTTACGCCGACGAAAGCTTTGACACTGATCCAGACGATTCTAAATCGCAGAATCGGATACGTATTTACATTAAACGGAGGAGCTGTCAGTTGGTGCAGTTCCAAACAAAGCGCCGTGGCGGGATCTACATGTGAAGTTGAGTACATAGCTGCTTGGAAGCAGCTAATGAAGGAGTCTGGATGAAGGAGTTCATAACCGATCTAGGTGTTGTACCTAGTGTATCGGGTCCAATGAAAATCTTTTGTGACAATATCGGTGCAATTGCCTTAGCAAAGGAATCCAGATTTCACAAGAGAACCAAGCACATCAAAAGACGCTTCAACTCCATCCGGGATTTGGTCCAGGTGGGAGACATAGAGATATGCAAGATACATACGGATCTGAATGTTGCAGACCTATTGACTAAGCCTCTTCCACGAGCAAAACATGATCAGCACCAAGACTCCATGGGTGTTAGAATCATTACTGTGTAATCTAGATTATTGACTCTAGTGCAAGTGGGAGATCAAGGAAATATGCCCTAGAGGCAATAATAAAGTTATTATTTATTTCCTTATATCATGATAAAAGTTTATTATTCATGCTAGAATTGTATTAACAGGAAACATAATACATGTGTGAATACATAAACCTACAGAGTGTCACTAGTATGCCTCTACTTGACTAGCTCGTTAATCAAAGATGGTTGTGTTTCCTAACCATGAACAAGGAGTTGTTATTTGATTAACGGGATCACATCATTGGTTGAATGATCTGATTGACATGACCCATTCCATTAGCATAGCACCTGATCGTATAGTTTGTTGCTAGTGCTTTTCTTCATGACTTATACATGTTCCTATGACTATGAGATTATGCAACTCCCGTTTGCTCGAGGAACACTTTGGGTGCTACCAAACGCCACAACGTAATCGGGTGATTATAAAGGTACATTACAGGTGTCTCCGAAGGTACATGTTGGGTTGGCATATTTCGAGATTAGGATTTGTCACTCCGATTGTCGGAGAGGTATCTCTGGGCCCTCTCGGTAATGCACATCACATAAGCCTTGCAAGCATTGCAACTAATGTGTTAGTTGTGAGATGATGTATTACGAACGAGTAAAGAGACTTGCCGGTAACGAGATTGAACTAGGTATTGGATACCGACGATCGAATCTCGCAAGTAACATACCGATGACAAAGGGAACAACGTATGTTGTTATGCGGTCTGACCGATAAAGATCTTCGTAGAATATGTAGGAGCCAATATGGGCATCCAGGTCCCGCTATTGGTTATTGACCGGAGAAGTGTCTCGGTCATGTCTACATAGTTCTCGAACCCGTAGGGTCCGCACGCTTAACGTTTCGATGGCAATGTTACTATGAGTTTTTATGATGTTTCTGTACCGAAGGTTGTTCGAGTCCCGGATGAGATCACGGACGTGACGAGGAGTCTCGAAATGGTCGAGACATAAAGATTCATATATTGGAAGTCTATGTTTGGACATCGGAAGTGTTCCGGTGAAATTGGGAATTTTACCAAGCACCGGAGGTTACCGAACCCCCGGAATGCTAATGGGCCAACATGGGCCTTAGTGGAAAGGAGAAAAGGGGCCCAAGTGCTGGCCACACCTTCCCCTTCCCTAGTCCTATTAGGACTAGGAGAAGCGCCTCTCTCTCCCTTCCCACTTGGGGAAACCTAGTTGGACTAGGATTTGGGGAATCCTACTCCTAGTAGGAGTAGGACACCTGGCGCACCTCTCCTTGGCCGCCAGCCCTCCCTTCCCTCCTTTATATACAGGGGCAGAGGGCACCCCATGACACACAAGTTGATCATTGAGATCGTTCCTTAGCCGCAGCGGTGCCCCTTCCACCATATTACACCTCGAGAATACCGTAGCGGAGCTTAGGCGAAGCCTGCGCCGGTGGAACATCATCATCGCCACCACGCCGTCGTCGATTTAAACTCTCCTCAACACTCGGCTGGATCGGAGTTCGAGGACGCCATCGAGCTGAACGCGTGTGCGTAACTCGGAGGTGCCGACGCTCGGTACTTGGATCGGTTGAATCGTGAAGAAGTACGACTACTTCCTCTACGTATGCGTCAACGCTTCCGTTGCTGGTCTACGAGGGTACGTAGACAACACTCTCATCTCGTTGCTATGCATCACCATGATCTTGCGTGATCGTAGGAAAATTTTGAAATTACTACGTTCCCCAACAATACTTATGCCTATTCTCTCTTATTTTACAAGGTTTACATAAGGAGGGAGAATGCCGGCAGCTGGAATTCTGGGCTGGAAAAGGAGCAAATATTAGAGACCTATTCTGCACAACTCCAAAACTCCTGAAACTCCACGAAAGTCATTTTTGGAAATAATAAAAAATATGCAGCGGAAGAAGTGCACCAGAGGGGGGCCCACCTGTCCACGAGGGTGTGGGGGGTGCGCCCTACCCCCCAGGGCCGCCCCCTACCTCGTGGGCCCCCTGTTGGCTCTCCGATGCCCATCTTCTGCTATATGAGGTCTTTCGTAGAGGAAAAAAATCATAAGCAACCTTTCGGGAAGAGACTCCGCCGCCACGAGGCGGAACCTTGGCGGAACTAATCTAGGGCTCCGGCAGAGCTGTTCTGCCGGGGACACTTCCCTCCGGGAGGGGGAAATCATTGCCATCGTCATCACCAACGCTCCTCTCATCGGGAGAGGGTAATCTCCATCAACATCTTCACCAGCACCATCTCCTCTCAAAACCCTAGTTCATCTCTTGTATCCAATTCTTGTCCCCAAGTCCGGGATTGGTACTAGTAGGTTGCTAGTAGTGTTGATTACTCCTTGTAGTTGATGCTAGTTGGTTCATTTGGTGGAAGATCATATGTTCAGATCCATTATTCATATTAATACCCCTCTGATTATGAACATGAATATGCTTTGTGAGTAGTTACGTTTGTTCCTGAGGACATGGGAGAAGTCTTGCTATTAGTAGTCATGTGAATTTGGTATTCGCTCCATATTTTGATGAGATGTATGTTGTCTAGCCTCTAGTGGTGTTATGTGAACATCGACTACATAACACTTCACCATTATTTGGGCCTAGAGGAAGGCATTGGGAAGTAATAAGAAGATGATGGGTTGCTAGAGTGACAGAAGTTTAAACCCTAGTTTATGCGTTGCTTCGTAAGGGGCTGATTTGGATCCATATGTTTCATGCTATGGTTAGGTTTACCTTAATACTTTTGTTGTAGTTGTGGATGCTTGCAATAGAGGTTAATCATAAGTGGGATTCTTGTTCAAGTAAGAACGGCACCCAAGCACCGGTCCACCCACATATCAAATTATCAAAGTACCGAACGCGAATCATATGAACGTGATGAAAACTAGCTTGACGATATTCCCATGTGTCCTCGGGAGCGCTTTTCCTTATATAAGAGTTTGTCCAGGCTTGTCCTTTGCTACATAAAGGATTGGACCACCTTGCTGCACTTTATTTACTTTTGTTACTTGTTGCTCGTTACAAATTATCCTATCACAAAACTATCTGTTACCACTTATTTCAGTACTTGCAGAGAATACCTTGCTGAAAACCGCTTATCATTTCCTTGTGCTCCTCGTTGGGTTCGACACTCTTACTTATCGAAAGGACTAAGATAGATCCCCTATACTTGTGGGTCATCAGGGGGCAGACGCGCCTCCCTGCCTCATGGCCTCCTCGTTGATTTCTTGACGTCCACTCCAAGTCCTCTGGATCACATTTGTTCCAATAATAACTCTCCCGAAGGTTTCATTCCGTTTGGACTCCGTTTGATATTCCTTTTCGGCAAAACACTGAAATAGGCAAAAAAAACAGCAATTTGCACTGGGCCTTGGGTTAGTAGGTTAGTCCCAAAAATAATATAAAAGTGTATAGTAAAGCCCATTAAACATCCAAAACAGATAATATAATAGCATGGAACAATGAAAAATTATAGATACGTTGGAGACGTATCAAGCATCCCCAAGCTTAATTCCTGCTCGTCCTCGAGTAGGTAAATGATAAAAACAGAATTTTTGATGTGGAATGCTACCTAGCATATTTCTCAATGTAATTTTCTTTATTGTGGCATAAATGTTCAGATCCGAAAGTGTCACGCCCAATATGCGACCCTATCCAAAAGGAACTCGAAGGTCCCACCAAGGATAGACCCGCATATTGAAACGCTTTTGCAAGGTGGATATCATTACATCAACATTACACAATAGAAGGGGATACATACATAAGGCATACAATGCCACATGAATACAACAATACAACGTACAAGATCAACATCCGACTACGGATGAATCATAAACAGAAGCTCAAACGACATCCACCCTGCTAGCCCAGGCTGCCGACCTGGAACCTATCCCTTGATCGAAGAAGAAGCAGAAGAAGAACTCCAAAACAAGCAACATCGCTCTCACGTCATGATCATCGCACAACCTGTACCTGCAACTGTTGTTGTAGTAATCTGTGAGCCACGAGGGCTCAGCAATCCCATTACCGCGGGTATCAAGACTAGCAAAGCTTAATGGGTAAGGAAGAGGTAAAGTGGTGAGGTTGCAGCAGCGACTAAGAAAATATGGTGGCTAACATACGCAAATGAGAGCGAGAAAAGAAACAAAGGAACGGTCGTCAACTAGTAATGATCAAGAAGTGATCCTGAACTCCTACTTACGTCAAACATAACCCAGAAACCGTGTTCTCCTCTCGATCAACCCCGAAAAGAGACACTCACGGTTACGCACACGGTGGTTGTATTTTAGAAGAGTTTACTTCAAGTTTACTACAACCGGATATTAACAAATTCCCATCTGCCACATAACCGCGGGCACGGCTCTCGAAAGTTTATACCCTGCAGAGGTGTCCCAACTTAGCCCATGATAAGCTCTCGCGATCAACGAAGGATATTCCGTCTCCCCGGGAAGACCCGATCAGTCTCGGAATCCCGGCTACATGACATTTCGACAGCAATAAAACAAGACCAGCAAAGCCGCCCGGATGTGCCCACAAATCCTGATAGGAGCTGAACATATCTCGGTCTCAGGGCACACCGGATGAGCCAGACGTCGGGTTGGCATAGACCCTGATTGCCTGTGGGCGCCGGACATCGCTCGGTTTGGACCAGACTCGAAGGAGAACTGCCCGGGGAGGGGGGTAAAATAAAGATGACCCTTGAGAGTGCGACTCCCAAGGGAAAAAGGGCTAGGTGAGGCAAATGTAAAACCAAGGTTGGGCCTTGCTGGAGGAGTCTTATTCAAAGCGAACTGTCAAGGGGGGTCCCATAAATCACCCGACCGCGTTAGGGACGCAAGATCCGGGAACATAATACCGATATGACGGAAACTAGGGCGGCAAGAGGAACAAAACACTGTGCATAAGGCCGAGCCTTCCACCCTTTACCAAGTATATAGATGCATTAATAATATAAGAGATATTGTGATATCCCAACAAAATCATGTCCACCATGGAGCAATCTTCATCTTCACCTGCAACTAGCAACGCTATAAGAGGGGCTGAGCAAAAGCGGTAAGTAGCCAAACAACGGTGTGCTAGGAAGGGTGACAAAGGTTAGAGGTTCATGGCAATTTGGGAGGGTTGAAGCAAGTGGTAGGTAACGCAGCATAGCGATAGAACGAAGCAACTAGCATAGCAATGATAATAATGAGATCCAAGGTGACGGTCATCTTGCCTGAAATCCCGCTAGGAAGAAGAACGAGTCCATGAAGAAGATGAAGCCATGAAGACGAACCAAGCGTAGACGAACGAATCCTCACGATCGCAACGAAACGGGAACTATCGAGAAGAAGCACACAACATGGTAAACACACCACACATGAACAAGGCATGATGCACAACAAGCATGATGCATGACAAAGCTACATGAAGCTACTCATGGCAAGAGATGATGCAAACAAGAGCAACAAATCAAAGCAAGTTTAAATGAGGCCGGAACAACATATAACAATTCATGTAATTCCTCATATGCAAATTTCGAAATTGGTCCAGATCTGAATAAACCTTAAGTTCAAGTTGTTAAACAGCAATTTAAAATGCACCAAGATGATCTACACGAAATTCTAGTCAAGTTACATATAAAGTTCATTAAATTCGGAGCTACGGCCTAGAAGATATAAGCAAAACAAGTTAAACATGGCATTGATGCAAAATGCATTTAAACATCAAGCAAACACCTCAAAACAAGGATGCAACATGATAATATGAAGCTACATGCAATTCTAAGCAAGTTTCATATAGAGCACACTTAAAACGGAGCAACGGTTCAACACATACACATGAAACAAGTCATGACAACAATCTGTCCAAAACAGCAACTAGGCATATTGCGAGCATCAAAACACTATGCTACAGCATCTCAACGTGAAAACAAAAGGAATGGGCATAATGTACAGGTAAAGCATGACAAAACATGAACACTGAGCTATCTCCAGAAATCACTAGAACATGCTCAAACACACATGGCAAGATTGCAAATAATAACAGTTCAGACTTTGCAGAAATTAACATCAGGTTGCAATGTTTAGAGCTATCAAACATCATGTTACAAGAACTTATCATGGCAAACAAAGGCATGGAATGATACTACTAAATGCATATAACAAGAGTCCCTTACTGACCATGAGCCACAAAGGATCAGAAAATATGATGGCACCCATGTAAACATGGCAAGTTATATTACAGATTCATACATGGCAGGAACAACGATAAGTAGGCATGTTAGTGAGCTTGAACCACTCACCACAGAGCAATACATGGCATTACAAGGTAACCAACATTAAGAAGGCATGTTTATAAAGCTAAGCATGGCAAGAGCAAGTTCATAGGGTGCATGGATCAATAACAACAATCATGGCAACATTGAACTTAACGTTAACAGGCTGACAGGAACATTATTTAGCAATTTGAGAGCAAGATTACAACAAGCTAAAGGAAGCTACAAATGCAACCAGGGGCATGGATGGATAGAGCATGACATGTATAACAAAACATCGTTAGTGAACATCTACATATTATGCATAGAATGAATTGTAGAAGCAGGTTTACATAGCATCATGATATAGCACATTCAGACAAGCAAAACAGTAACAGCAAGTACCCTACTTAACAAACTTGATGCACTCAGTACGAGACTCACAAAAATACATGGATTGCACCTCTGTGAAGATGGCATGACATAGACCAAAACTCATGTACACATCAACCTCATAGGATGCACACATCAAATGCAACAAAAATGACAAATCATCAAGTTATAACAGTTTCAGCAGGTTAACATCATATAGCACTCTTGCAATGAAGATTCAGGCATCTAGATGACCTCAAATGAATATGGTGCAATGGGATGAAGTGATTCACTCGTCGAGGCGAACAATTTTACATATTACACGCATGAAACGGAGCAGTATGCAGCTATTTATGATGTGATGAACATGGCATGATAATGTTACAGATCTGGGGACTGGAAAACGGAATCAACCTCTGGTTCGGATCCGGATCGGGACGGCGCGGAAAACGAGGCGGGGCCGGGGAACTCGCCGGAGCACGGCCGGAGACGGAGGGGGAAGGCGGATCCGCGGCGAGGGACGCCGGATCCGGCCGCTGGACGGCGGGCTGGGGCGGGTGCCGGGCGGCGGAAGGCGGAGCTGGCGGAAGCTGCTCGCCGCCATGGCGGGCTGGCGGGGCGGGCGGGTGCCGGGCGAGGCACGACGGAGCGGGCCGCCGGGCGGAGGCGATGGCGAGGTGCGGTGACGGGCGGCGGCCGGGCCCGGGCGGGCGGCCGCGCGCGGAGCGGGCGCGGGGAGGGAGAGAAGGGACACGTGGAGGGCTGCCACTGGCGCGGGGCGGCGGCGCGGGACGTCCGGCGGGCGCCGGACATGTCCGGAGGCGGCGAGGGAGATTTTGCTAGGGTTAGGGGTGGAAATCATCCGAAAATTTCGGGGGAGGTCTAGTTTTATAGGTAGAGGGAGCTAGGAGACTCCAAATGGAGAGCGGTTTTAGCCCACACGATCGTGATCGAACGACCGAGAGCATAGAGGGGAGTTTGCTGGGTTTTGGGCCACTTTAGAAGGGGTGTTGGGCTGCACACAAAAGGGGGCTTTACGGTTACCCGGTTAACCGTTGGAGTATCAAACGACCTCCAAATGGCACGAAACTTGACAGACGGTCTACCGGTGCTATACCAAGGCCGCTTGGCAAATCACGGTCCATTCCGAGAATGTTTGACACCCGCACACGAAAAGAGGTAAAAGGGGGCGCCGGGGGACATAGGAGCGCCGGATTGCAAAACAGACAACGGGGAAAAGGCTCGGATGCATGAGACGAACACGTATGCAAAAAGAAATGCACATGATGACATGATAAAATGCAACACGCAAGCAAATGACAAGGCAATGAGGACGAATAACTGAATAACACCTGGCGCATCGAATCCCGGGCGTTACAACACTCCTCCACTAACAAGAGATCTCGTCCCGAGATCTTAGGACCGAGGCGGAAGAGAAAGAGGAAGAGGCGAAACAAGAACTCAAAATAAGAAGCAAAGAACCGAGAGCACTCGAGAAGAAGAGAGGAACGACGAGAATGACGAGAAACGAAAGCTCACAGAAACAGATAGACTATGAAACCACTCCGGTTAGAGCGAGATAAGAAAAGACTAAGACTGAAAGGATTTAGGCAGCACTCCGGTTGAACAAGGAAAGAATAGAACACAAACTTCACAAGATGGAATGACACTTGACGACATAGGCAACGCAATACATCCGGAAGAATTGGAAAAATTGGATGAAAAGAACTTAAAAGGAAGGATTGACTGGAGTTGTTGTGAAAATCAACAACGAAAGAATAAGCTTGTTGTGGACTTATGGATAACATCTCAAGATCATAAGGTGATAACCGGCCACAAATTGAAATGATTGGATAGCTTAGAAGAACGAAGAAATGCAAAACTCCACTTCAAAAGAATACGAAGAATTAATTACACTTGAGATGCGAGAAGAAAAGATACTTGAACTCCACCAACAAAATCTTGATGAACTCTTGAAGAATGAATTAAATCCTGAAGAACCACCATGAAGAACTCCGGTAACAAAAGGATGATGAGATATAAATGAAGGATGAAAGAATAAGATGAGCCTTGCGATGATTTAGATGGAGGTTCCGA
The DNA here is from genome assembly GCA_021605145.1 of Aegilops bicornis. NCBI lineage: Eukaryota > Viridiplantae > Streptophyta > Magnoliopsida > Poales > Poaceae > Aegilops > Aegilops bicornis. The sequence goes on along the minus strand of CM038669.1, from coordinate 199,699,843 downwards.
CGAAATGATCGAGGAAATTTGAACTCCGGAAAAGAAAAGATGAAAACACTTGGAACTAGAATTTATTCATCAAGAACAAACTCCAAAGAAAAGGATTGAATCACCTCGAGGAAATAAGAATAAGATTTATTGTATGCTTAACCTTCATCAAATTAAATTGATGACAAGCAATGGATTTCGCATATTACTTATTCTTCTTGAAAAAGGATTGAGAAGGGATAGCCCAAAACTTGAGAAAGTCTTCATAAACCACCGGTAGGATTGAAAAGAACGAATGGATTAATATGATAAACAAAGAAAAGAATCTTGAACGAACCACCGTAAGAATTTGGAAATGACTGATGAAAGAGAATGAATCACCGGGAAGAATTAGAGAAGCACAGAGATACTTGAGGGAATTTAGATGCAAAAGAACAAAGAGATCATGAGCTGATTAAGAACACTTGGACGATGCACCGGGATAATTGGATAATGGTAGCTGAAATGTGAGGACAAAGCACTGAGATAATTGGATAATGGCGGAGGCGATGGCGAGGTGCGGCGACGGCGAGGCGCACCGGCGACCGGGGTGGCGGCGCGGCAGGCGCTGGCACGGGCGGCGCTGGGCGGGCGGGCGCGGGCGGCGGCCGGGCGGGCGGGCGCGGGGAGAGAGAGGAGGGACATGTGGCGGGCTGCCACTGGCGCGGGGCGGCGGCGCGGGACGTCCGGCGGGCGCCGGACATGTCCGGAGGCGGCGAGGGAGATTTTGCTAGGGTTAGGGGTGGAAATCATCCGAAAATTTCAGGGGAGGTCTAGTTTTATAGGTAGAGGGAGCTAGGAGACTCCAAATGGAGAGCGGTTTTCGCCCACACGATCGCGATCGAACGACCGAGAGCATAGAGGGGAGTTTGCTGGGTTTTGGGCCACTTTAGAAGGGGTGTTGGGCTGCACAAAAAAGGGGGCTTTACGGTTACCCGGTTAACCGTTGGAGTATCAAACGACCTCCAAATGGCACGAAACTTGACAGACGGTCTACCGGTGCTATACCAAGGCCGCTTGGCAAATCACGGTCCATTTTGAGAACGTTTAACACCCGCACATGAAAAGAGGTAAAAGGGGGCGCCAGGGGACATAGGAGCGCCGGATTGCAAAACGGACAACGGGGAAAAGGCTCGAATGCATGAGACGAACACGTATGCAAAAAGAAATGCACATGATGACATGATAAAATGCAACACGCAAGCAAATGACAAGGCAACGACGACGAATAACAGAATGACACCTGGCGCATCGAATCCGGGGTGTTACAGAAAGATTCAAGACAAAAGTTCAATATTGACATAATGCTTCAAGCATACTAACAAAGCAATCATGTCTTCTCAAAATAACATGGTCGAAGAAAGTTATCCCTACAAAATCATATAGTCTGGCTATGCTCTATCTTCATCACACAAAGTATTTAATCATGCACAACTCCAATGACAAGCCAATCAATTGTTTCATACTTTTGATGTTCTTAAACTTTTTCAATCTTCACGCAATACATGAGCGTGAGCCATGGATATAGCACTATATGCGGAATAGAATGATGGTTGTGGAGAAGACAAAAAGGAGAAGATAGTCTCACATCAACTAGGAGTATCAATGGGCTATGGAGATGCCCATCAATAGATATCAATGTGAGTGAGTAGGGATTGCCATGCAACGGATGCACTAGAGCTATAAGTGTATGAAAGCTCAACAAAAGAAACTAAGTGGGTGTGCATCCAACTTGCTTGCTCACGAAGACCTAGGGCATTTTGAGGAAGCCCGTCATTGGAATATACAAGCCAAGTTCTATAATGTAAAATTCCCCCTAGTATATGAAAGTGACAACATAGGAGACTCTCTATCATGAAGATCATGGTGCTACTTTGAAGCACAAGTGTGGTAAAAGGATAGTAACATTGTCCCTTCTCTCTTTTTCTCTCATTTTTTATATTTTTTTGTTTGGGCCTTCTTCTCTTTTTTATGGCCTCTTTCCCCCCTTTTTTTAGTCCGGAGTCTCATCCCGACTTGTGGGGGAATCATAGTCTCCATCATCCTTTCCTCACTTGGGACAATGCCCTAAAAATGATGATCATCACACTTTATTTACTTACAACTCAAAAATTACAACTCAATACTTAGAACAAAATATGACTCTATGTGAATGCCTCCGGCGGGGTACTGGGATATGCTATGAATCAAGAGTGACATGTATGAAAGAATTATGAATGGTGGCTTTGCCACACATACAATGTCAACTACATGATCATGCAAAGCAATATGACAATGATGAAGCGTGTCATAACAAACGGAACGGTGGTGAATTGCATGGCAATATATTTCAGAATGGCTATGGAAATGCCATAATAGGTAGGTATGGTGGCTGTTTTGAGGAAGGTATATGGTGGGTGTATGATACCGGCGAAAGGTGTGCGGTATTAGAGAGGCTAGCAATGGTGGAAGGATGAGAGTGCGTATAATCCATGGACTCAACATTAGTCATAAAGAACTCACATACTTATTGCAAAAATCTATCGCTTATCGAAACAAAGTACTACGCGCATGCTCCTAGGGGATAGATTGGTAGGAAAAGACCATCGCTCGTCCCCGACCGCCACTCATAAGGAAGACAATCAATAAATAAATCATGCTCCAACTTCATCACATAACGGTTCACCATACGTGCATGCTACGGGAATCACAAACTTTAGAACAACTATTTCTCAAATTCACAACTACTCAACTAGCGTAACTCTAATATCACCATCTTCATGTCTCAAAACAATCATCAAGTATCAAACTTCTCTTAGTATTCAATGCACTTATATGAAAGTTTTTATTATATCCATCTTGGATGCCTATCATATTAGGACTAAAATTTTAACCAAAGCAAGTTACCATGCTGTTCTAAAGGACTCTCAATAATAAGTGAAGCATGAGAGATCAATAATTTCTATAAAATAAATCCACCACCGTGCTCTAAAAGATATAAGTGAAGCACTAGAGCAAAATTATTTAGCTCAAAAGATATAAGTGAAGCACATAGAGTATTCTAATAAATTCCGAATCATGTGTGTCTCTTCCAAAAAGTGTGTATAGAAAGGATGATTGTGGTGAACTAAAAATCAAAGACTCAAATCATACTAGACTCTCCAAGCAAAACACATATCATGTGGTGAGTAAAAATATAGCTCCAAGTAAACTTACCGATGGACGAAGACGAAAGAGGCGATGCCTTCCGGGGCATCCCCAAGCTTAGGATTTTGGTTGTGCTTGAATTTTACCTTGGGGTGACCTGGGCATCCCCATGCTTAGGCTCTTGCCACTCCTTGTTCCATAATCCATCAAATCTTTACCCAAAACTTGAAAACTTCACAACATAAAACTTAACAGAAAATCTCATGAGCTCCGTTAGCGAAAGAAAACAAACAACCACTTTAAGGTACTGTAATGAACTCTTTCTTTATTTTTATTGGTGTTAAACCTACTGTATTCCAACTTCTCTATGGTTCATAACCTCTGATACTAGCCATAGAATGATCAAAATAAGCAAACAACACATAGAAAACAGAATCTGTCAAAAACAGAACAGTCTATAGTAATCGGTAAATCTGTATCAAACGCATACTTCTGTAACTCAGAAAAATCTAACAAAATAGGAAGACCTAGATAATTTGTTTATTGATCTACTGCAATTGGAATCAGTATTTTATCACGTTCTGGTGATTTTTAACAACTGTTTTCGTGAGCAGAAAGTTTCTGACTTTTTCAGCAAGATCAAATAACTATCATCCAAGAAGATCCTATAGGTTTTACTTGGCACAAACACTAATTAAAACATAAACCACATCTAACCAGAGGCTAGATCAATTATTTATTGAATAATAGCAAGGAAAAGTATTGGGTTGTCTCCCAACAAGCGCTTTTCTTTAAAGCCTTTTAGCTAGGCATTGATAATTTTAACGATGCTCACATGAAAGACAAGAATTGAAGCACAAAGAGAACATCATAAAACATGTGACAAACACACTTAAGTCTAACATACTTCCTATGCATAGGTATTTTATAGGCAAACAAATTATCAAGACAAGCAAACTAGCATATGCAAGGAAGAAGTGAGAAACGATAGCAATCTCAACATAACGAGAGGTAATTTAGTAACATGAAAATTTCTCCAACCATATTTTCCTCTCTCATAATAATTACATGTGGGATCATATTCAAATTCAGCAATATAGCTATCATATAAAATTTTCTCTAGATGATCCACATGCATGCAAAGTTGACACTCTTGCAAAATAGTGGGAATATCATTAACTAAAGTCATAACCTCTCCAAACCCACTTTTATCAAAAACTTCATAAGATTGAACATTATCCAAATATGTGGGATCTAAAGTTGACACTCTTACAAACCCACTTTCAATACTATTGCAAACATTATTATCAATCTCATATTCATCATGGGGCTTAAATAAATTTTCTAGATCATAAGAAGAATCACCCCAATCATGATCATTACAACAAGTAGTAGACATAGAAAACTTAGCATCCCCAAGCTTAGGGTTTTGCATATCATTAACACAATTGACATTAATAGAGTTTATAATAACATCATTGAAATCATGCTTTTTATTCAAAGATCTATCGTGAATCACTTCTTAAAGCACTTCATCACAATTTTCAGATTCACGGATTTCAAGCAAAACCTTATAAAGATAATCTAGTGCACCCAAATCACTAGGAATTGGTTCATCATAATTGGACCTCTTAAAAAGATTGGCAAGCGGATGAGGATCCATAGATCTTAGGTTCTCTGTTTAGCAATAAATACACAATTATTCCTACCAAACGAGCAAACGGGCCAAGTAAGACATCAAGGCAAACGAAAAGACGAACAACAGAAGGGCGAAGAAAAGGCAAAGATGAAGTGGGGGAGAGGAAAACGAGAGGCAAACGACAAATAATGAAATGCGGGGGATCAGAGTTTGTGATGGGTACTTGGTATGTCTTGACTTGTGCGTAGACTCCCCGGCAACGGCGCCATAAATCCTTCTTGCTACCTCTTGAGCATGCGTTGGTTTTCCCTTGAAGAGGAAAGGGTGATGTAGCAAAGTAGCGTAAGTATTTCCCTCAGTTTTTGAGAACCAAGGTATCAATCCAGTAGGAGGCCACACACAAGTCCCTCGTACCTACACAAACAAATAAGAACTTTGCAGCCAACGCGATAAAGGGGTTGTCAGTCCCTTCACGGCCACTTGCAAAAGTGAGATCTGATATAGAAGATAATATTTTTGGTATTTTTATGATAAAGATTAAAAGTAAAGATTGCAAAGTAAAAATAGATTGGAAACTTGTATGATGGAAAATAGACCCGGGGGCCATAGGTTTCACTAGTGGCTTCTCTTGAGATAGCATAAGTATTACGGTGGGTGAACAAATTACTGTCGAGCAATTGATAGAAAAGTGCATAATTAGGAGAATATCTAGGCATGATCATGTATATAGGCATCACGTCCGCGACAAGTAGACCGACTCCTGCCTGCATCTACTACTATTACTCCACACATCGACCGCTATCCAGCATGCATCTAGAGTATTAAGTTCATAAGAACAGAGTAACGCATTAGGCAAGATGACTTAATGTAGAGGGATAAACTCAAGCAATATGATATAAACCCTATCTTTTTATCCTCGATGGTAACAATACAACACGTGTCGTTTCCCCTTTGTCACTGGGATCGAGCAACGCAAGATTGAACCCAAAGCTAAGCACTTCTCCCGTTGCAAGAAAGATCAATCTAGTAGGCCAAACCAAACTGATAATTTGAAGAGACTTGCAAAGATAACCAATCATACATAAAAGAATTCAGAGGAGATTCAAATATTGTTCATAGATAATCTTGATCATAAACCCACAATTCATCGGATCTCGACAAACACACCGCAAAAAGAGTTACATCGAATAGATCTCCAAGAAGATCGAGGAGAACTTTGTATTGAGATCCAAAGAGAGAGAAGAATCCATCTAGCTAATAACTATGGACCCGAAGGTCTGTGGTAAACTACTCACACATTATCGGAGAGGCTATGGTGTTGATGTAGAAGCCCTCCGTGATCGATTTCCCCTCCGGCGGAGCGCCGGAAAAGGCCCCATGATGGGATCTCACGGGTACAGAAGGTTGCGGCAGTGGAAATAAGGTTTCGTGGTGCCCCTGGTTGGTTTCGGGGTATATGGATATATATAGGAGGAAGAAGTAGGTCGGTGGAGCTGTGAGGGACCCATGAGGGTGGGGGCGCGCCCGGGGGGGCAGTCGCGCCTCCCTGCCTCGTGGCCTCCTTGTTGTTTTCTTGACGTCCACTCCAAGTCCTCTGGATCACGTTTGTTCCAAAAATAACTCTCCCGAAGGTTTCATTCCGTTCGGAGTCCGTTTGATATTCCTTTTCTGCGAAACACTGAAATAGGCAAAAAACAACAATTTGCACTGGGCCTTGGGTTAGTAGGTTAGTCCCAAAAATAATATAAAAGTGTATAGTAAAGCCCATTAAACACCCAAAACAGATAATATAATAGCATGGAACAATAAAAAATTATAGATACGTTGGAGACGTATCAATGGCCCCACCTCCAAGCAGCGACGAGGCGCCCAGCGTCTATGACCTTCCTCGCGAAGTACCCGTCTTCATACACCTCCTCGGCACGACGACGCGCCCGCCCCCAAAGCTCCACTGCCTCCTTATTCCAGGCGGCATCATGGGCTTCACAGGCCGCCTGGTACCTGGCTTCCTCCTCTGCCATCTCCTTCTTGAACGCCACTTGCCTGGCTTTCTCAGCCTGCAGCAGCGACTTCCACGTATTAAAGATTGTAATCGGCCCCAAAACCAATCCAAAGTTCGGGGGTCCGGTGCAACCTCGTCAGGCGGCGCGTAGGGGTCCTGGTCGCTGCTAATCGTGTGAGCGTCCTCGGGGGCGGCGACTCCTCGTCGGCATGTGGGCAGACCGGCGGCGCCATGGCAGAGATTTGAGAGAGAGAGAGGGCGAGTGTGGGGAGGATGTAGATGAGAATGCAGGCGGGACGATGTGAGCAAGGTAGTATTTATTGGCAGCCGGAATCTAGATCGACAGGGACAGTACACACACCGGTCGCCGGAATTTACGAGTACTGTAGTTTGAATTACACACAATTCCCGCAGCAAATCCATGTGTGAACATAATAGCTGACGGTTTTCAATACATAACCGTGTCTGATTAATGATCCCCGCAATCACCTACCAAACCTCGAGCCGCGAGATAGAGTGCCAATCGTGTGGGGGCGATTGTCTTGCCAGATCTTTACATTTTCTTTTTTGAACACCAGATATTTACATCGTCTGATGATTTCTTAACTCGCACACAAGTACACAAAATGTGATTTTTCAAACCGTTTTGGTTAGGCGTTGCATGTAGATGTAGTGCAAATTTGAATTACAGTCATTAAATGGTTAGAAAATCACCTAAATGTCTTTGAAAGGTCAAATGACCCCTGAAAATTTCCAAATTTTCACATGACAGTTGTATTAGTGCATGTTAAACGTAGGAAAAAAATTGAAGGCCGTAAGAGGAAGCTATCTCCCGTCCGTCAGCAAACATGCATTGTTCCCTCTCCGAACCACGAACCTTCTAGTGAGTTCCTCCGGTTTGTGAGGGGTGTGTGTCCAAACTTTCGTCAAACATGCCAATTCTTTTACCACACCATCTTGGTGGCATGACATTAAATCAAGCAAGGTTTCATATTTTTCTAATCATTTTTTTATTTTTTGGAATTAAAATGCCATGGCATGAACTCCATGCATGTGCCCATGCCTTGACACCAATATGTTTGAAAATTCCTTCGAATTTACTGCACATGGAATTAACTCGCACACAAGTACACAAAATATGATTTTTCAAACCGTTTTTGGTTAGGCGTTGCATGTAGATGTAATTCAAATTTGAATTACGGTCATTAAATGGTTAGAAAATCACTTAAATGTCTTTAGAAGGTCAAATGACCCCTGAAATTTACCATTTTTTCACATGACAGTTGTATTAGTGCACGTTAAACGAGGAAAAATTTGAAGGCCGTAAGAGGAAGCTATCTCCGTTCGTCATCAAACATGCATTGTTCCTCTCGAACCATGAACCTTCTAGCGAAGTTGCTCCGGTTTGTGAGGCGTGTGTCCAAACGCTCGTCAAACATGCCAATTTCTTTACCACATCATCTTGGTGGCATGACATTACATCAACCAAGGTTTCATGTGTTTCTGATCATTTTTCTATTTTTGAATTAAAATGCCATGTCACTCCATGCATACGTATGCATGTGTCCATGTCGTGAGACCAACATGTTTGAAAATTCGTTCTAATTTACTTCACATGGAATTAACTCGCACACAAGTACACAGATATGATTTTTAAAACCATTTTGGTTAGGCGTTGCATGTAGATGTAGTTCAAATTTGAATTACGGTCATTAAATGGTTAGAAAATCACTTAAATGTCTTTGAAAGGTCAAATGACCCCTAGAATTTTCCAAAACTTCACATTACAGTTGTAGTAGTGCACGTTAGACGTTGAAAAAAATTCAAGGCCGTAAGAGGAACCTATCTCCTGTTCGTCATCAAACATGCATTGTTCCCTCTCGGAACCACGAACCTTCTAGCGAGTTGCTCCGGTTTGTGAGGGGTGTGTGTCCAAACTTTCGTCAAACATGCCAATTTCTTTACCACATCATCTTGGTGGCATGACATTAAATCAACCAAGGTTTCATGTGTTTTTGATTTTTTTGGAATTAAAATGCCATGCCACTCCATGCATACGTATTCATGCATATGTTTCCATGTCGTGATACAAATATGTTTGAAAATTCCTTCTAGTTTACTTCACATGGAATTAACTCGCACACAAGTACGGAAATATGATTTTCAAACCGTTTCGGTTACGCGTTGCATGTAGATGTAGTTCAAATTTGAATTACGGTCAGTAAATGGCTAGAAAATCATTTAAATGTCTTTAAAAGGTCAAATGACCCCTAGAATTTTAAAAAAATTCACATTACAGTTGTAGTAGTGCACGTTAGGCGTGAAAAAAAATCTGAAGGCCGTAAGAGGAAGCTATATCCTGTTCGTCATCAAACATGCATTGTTCCCTCTCAGAACCACGAGCCTTCTAGTGAGTTGCTCCGGTTTGTGAGGGGTGTGTGTCCAAACTTTGGTCAAACATGCCAATTTTTTTACCACATCATCTTGGTGGCATGACATTATATCAACCAAGGTTTCATGTGTTTCTATTTTTTTTATTTTTTGGAATTAAAATGCCATGTCACTCCATGCTTAATTGTGTCATAGCCGTTAGACCAATATGTTTGAAACTTCGTTCCAATTTATTGCACATGGAATTAAATCGCACACAAGTACACGAAATATGAGTTTTCAAACCGTTATGTTTAGCTGTTGCATGTACATGTAGTTCAAATTTCAATTACGGTCATTAAATGGCTAGAAAATCACTTAAATGTCTTAGAAGGTCAAATGACCCCTGAAATTTTCCAAAATTTGACATGACAGTTGTATTAGTACTACAAAATTTCTCGCTCATTTAAAACACCATTCGTTGGCACTTTATTCCAAATTCGTCTTTCACAGCTAATAAAAAATATCTACAACATCACACATAGTTGTTTTCTAGGAACCGTTTGCGATGAAAATATCTGGGTCTATTTAAGTCTCCCTCCTTAAGCTTCGCCGGCTCGTCTGCTCTAGTGCCGGCAACCTCGAATCCACGAATCCCGATCCCATTCCCGCACCCCCTTCTTGCAAAGATGACGCCAGGGAAATGCTTCGTGAAGGCCCGTACGATGGCCGCGTCCCCCCCGAGCGCCGCCGCCTACGCCGAGAGCGCGGCCGCCTACCACGAGAGTGCCGCCGCATCCGGATTGAGCGCGGCCGCTTCCGCCGAGAGGGCGTCTGTGACAGCTGCTGCTGCGGCGGCGGCTGCAAACTCCGAGAGTGCTCGAGCTGCCGCCCGTGCCACTGATGTCGCCCTGGCCCAGGTCGAGGACATCCACGCCAAGATCGAGGATGCACACGCCAAGATATTCCATGCCACCTCGGACTCCAGCATGCAACCCACGTCTGAAAAGGCGGAGGTGGCCATGGATCACCTGCTTCCTCATGAGGTCGCCGAACAGGAGATGGAGATGCAGGAGGCGGCGAAGATTGAGGAGCGTCGGGAGGAGGAGTTGCGCGTGGCCGAGGTCGAGGTAGAGAAGAGTCAGTCCGTCGAGGAATCGGTGGTGGAGTACGAACGCGAGCTCTGGCGCAGCAACTACTACGAGTACTAAAACCTTGAGGGCGGCGCCGAGGACGAGGACGAGGACGCGGTCAACTTCAGCAGGGGGACGCAGAGTACACCAATGGCGGCATGTCGCCAGGACAAGTCATCGACGTCTCATCTCACACCGACAATGCATAAGCCGGCGCGGCAGCGGATTTTTAATTATGTGTACTTAGGCTTTGTTTTTAATGCTGGTCTTTTGTTAGAGCAATGTTTAGGTCAACTGGCTCTGTGTAATTACTAAAATTGCTCGATTCAGTAAGTGTGGTCCATCTGCTATACGCTCTTTTGTGTGCCCAAATTAGCAAGCGATGTTAAATTATGCAATCACGTACCCGGGAAATTTCCACCAAAATTTGAATTATCAAACTCATCCCATGCGTGTAAAGCAGAAGAATCGTTTGTGATGCACACAATCGTTCAAAGTGAATGGTCCGGCGGCACTGCTGCTGCTCAAAGTGAATGTGCCCATGCCTTGAGACCAAAATTTGAATTATCAAACTCATCCCATGCGCGTAAAGCAGAAGAATCGTTTGCGATGCACACAATCGTTCAATGTGAATGGTCCGGTGGCACCGCGCGCAAAGTTTCCCTCCACATTTCCAAAATTTTGGCCTACCACCAAAATATCTAGCCCTGCACCCCCTTCCCCACCCCATTTTCTCCCCGACCACATGTCACATTTCCCCTGTTTCCTCCTTCCTTCCTTCCTTGCTAAGCTATAGCCGCTTCCTCGCTCTCGCCGTCTCGCATCCTACTGCCGGGGTCGCCATGGTCTTCTTCAAAGACATCTCCGGTAGTTCCTCCTCCGTGACTATTCCTTCACCACCGGGTATGCCTCTCTTCTCTCTCGGGCTATGACTTGGAATGAAGGATTTTTGCCCGGAGGTCGATTTGAGTCGTTTCTTCCTCTCGTAGCTCCCTAAGACCATTAGTGGAAACGAATGGAGCGGGGTGGCTGAAGATCTATCTGCACGTTGTCACCATCAATCTCCATGTGTGAAGCTACTTGCGTTTGATTCTATGGACACTGGAAGGAAGTTTCTGGCATGTGCAGAGAAGGTTAGACCCTCTTCCGTTGTCAGAAATCATTTGTTAGATGTGATTCAGACACTGTCACGGTCCCAACCCATTCATACCACACCTTCAACCAAACGCATCCTAAGACAGTGTCACACTTTGTACCTAGTATCTTCAATTGTTGCCATCTCATCAGCGGTGCCATTAGAAAATTATTTGGCACCACTTCAGTAGTTTGTGCAACCAACTTTGGTCCACACATCCGAGCAGGCAAGCATTAAAATACTAAATCTTTATGGCACGAAGGAACTAGGCATCGGAGCAACTACGTACTCCGGAGTCCGGGTCCCTAATTTTTTTCCGCTGCATCGGCTCGCCAGTTCAGGGCACCGGTGCGAGATGTAGCAACAGTTGTCTTTACACCAGTTTTGGCATACATAGTGGACGGCCTTAGTGCTATTAGTTCTATGTTACTAAATTTGTGCATGTACACACCTGTTAGTATCAATTTGTCATGTCATCCAAACATCGCTATCTGTTGCGATTCTATTTACCTTCCTCATAAAATGTTCAATTTGTTATTTATTGTACATGAGTAAGAACTTGTAGCGTCGTTGTAGTTAATTATAACTTCTGATGTTCCGAAATTTGGTTGTTGTATCAGTACCAATTATTTCATTTGCACATTGATCTTTTTGAGAAGATATGTCATAATTAACATGTTTCTTCAGTTTTTCAAAATAAGAATTGGTGATTTTCTATGTTGCTATAAACCCATTTCCCCTACAATCATTACTGATCTAGTTTTAAATATCATAGGATGAACGGAAGTGTTCTTACTTGGAGTGGGTTGATCAAGAGTGGCCACAGTCTTTGAAAATGTGCCTAACGAAGCTCTGGAGCATGTATGAGGAAGTGAACACAGCTAGGCTTAGAGAAAGTCTTGTCAATGCTGAAGCATATTTCAAGATGCGGGATAAAAAGTTGAAGGTGGAGAATGAGCTCAGATTTTTTTAAAGACTTTGCTAAGATGGTGTTGGCAAAGGAGGAGGCACTTTCCCAGTTGGCCCGTGCAAAACGGGTTCTTACTGAACTAAAAGCAGAGGTGGATAAGACGAGCCTGGATGATCTCTATTAGGGAAATTAATATATTGTTCTTATGAAGTTAAACTGGCTATATGTTGTACTGTGCTATTTTCATGTAGCTACCATACTGTGATGTTATAATATGTCTATGTGCCTGATATGAAATTGGCAAACAACTGTTCGATATGAAATGTGAATTTGTGTAATACTGGAATTATTAATTGTAAACTAATAAACCTGCTAAATGTGTCATGGACCTTTGCAAACGGTTCTAGCAGTAAAAGCGGTTGCGATGGATAGCTCAATGCCACACAGTTTTCTTCATCAAATCGTGTGTGATATAGTTGATAAAAGCAAACAGTTAACCAAGGAAGACCGTGTGTGATAGTTACACCTTTCACACACGAGTCTACACATAAAACTGTGTGGGATTTATGTCTGAACGGAAATGTTTTCCCTGGATTGACTGTGTGGGATGTACATAAGAACGGAAACGTATTCCTTGGATTGACTGTGTGTGATATACACGAACGGAAATGTTTTTCTGGGATTCACCATGTGGGATGTACATACCTACGGAAATGATTTTCTCGGATTACCGTGTGGTATGTACATACCTACGGAACTGTTTTTGCTTGGATTACCGTGTGGGATGTACATACCTACGAAAATGATTTTCTCGGATTCACCATGTGGGATGTACATACCAACGGAAATGATTTTCTCATATTACCGTGTGGGATGTACATACCTACGGAAATGATTGGGTTTTGATGCGTCGCCCGATCGGACACGGCCCCAGCCTGGGTCCCAGGAGGGCCTATCCCCGATGATTTTCTGGGTCGTGTGGGAAGGACACCCTATCGCACACACTCACTTGGCGACGGTTCCAAATGCTGTCGCGGAAAGGGGTAAAAAACCGTTTGTTTAGGACCGACGCGCACCATTGGTGAGTGGGAGAAAGGGAAGAACTTATACCAAATGTACATTAACCGATGTTGAAGATGGATCAATGATCACTCCAATGTGTAACAAGGAAATAGCACAAATGGTACCAATTCTTGTCGGTTTCTCACACCTACACAAGTAAAAGCTTATGGTGGAGCTCGGTTAGGATGGTGGCACAAAATTTGATGCAATTGTAAGTGAGGCTCAATAATGTAGGAAAAGATTCGCAAATTTGCAAATGCAACAAGTAGACCAATAGCAAGATGTGGTACACGGAAACATACACACAAATAGATAAATGGGGTCGTGCAACCAAGGGATGAGCCAAAATGTAGAATCCACGAAAATGCTCTTGTTGCACAACACTAGAGAGACGCTAGCACGATTGCACAATAGGCGGATACGAACTTGTGCACAACCTACTAAGCAAAAATGCAACGAATTCCATTCCAAGTATGCTATATGTATTATTTTCCGATGGTATGATCCAAGATGATCGAGTATGACAATCTTAAAGTTGTATGATGCTATGGTTCTTGCTTATAAGCTCTTTGCTTATCTTTCCCTTTTGCTTAAAAGCTCGTTTGGCTCTTTTTGTTTGAGCTCTTTTCTCATGCAATGCATCACGAACCAAGATAGTAATTGAGTATATGCGATGACAATTTTGTGACACAAGAGATGTTACCGAGATATGCAGCACGCTTATATGGTATGTATGCTATGAGGAGTATGATCACTAATGTGCACAAGTCACGTTGCCGGCAATACTCAAAGGCTAGTCTCGATGGGTAAGGTACGCAAAAATGGGCTATGGGGTTATCAATGCAATTGCAAGAATGTATGATGATATCATGATACCAAGATGAAGTTACCGACCGTGGTATGGTGGCAAAATGGTGGAGTTGTCGTTGTTGATGATGAATCCGTGGCGAAGATGAGTGGCGGTGATGTCGACATCAAACCGTACCTAAATAGCCGAAACACGATAGGACATGGGAACCGCAACTCCAATTCTCAAAGCAAAACGTGTCAAAATTGTCAGAGTTGGTAGTGGGAAAGCTATGGTGGTGCTATGCGGAAGTGGTGATGTCGTGCAGAAGTGTATGTGGGCACCGGAAGGAAATTTGGCAAGAGTTAGGCGGGAAACGGGGCGGTGGATGGAAGTGCTGCTGTCAGGGGCCGGATGTCCGGGCTTGAGGGCCGGATGTCCGGGATGGCCGGATGTCCGGGCTGTCGGGCCGGATTTCCGGGCTCTGGATCCGTGGACGAACTCGAAGAACTCCACGAGGAAGAGGCAAATCGGGGCAAAATTTGGGAGATTTTGTGTATGGAAATTGGGGAAAATATGGTGGAAAGCTAGATCTACCTGCAACACACGAAATCCGGGATCAAATCCAACAAAACTTCAACACACCAGAAAATCACAAAAAAAATTGGGGGCTATTTTTGTGGGGAATTTTTGAATTAGGAACAAAATCAACAAAACAAGGCTAGAAAACAAAGAGGGGGGCTCCGAAATCATGATCAAAGTGGCTCATGATACAAAGATGATGTAGGGGTGGAACCCTATACGGCCGATCTTTCATGAAAGGAGCGGATCCCAACTAAGAACATGAAGAACGCGAGGGGAAACACTAGGGAAAACACGAGAGAATAACTCAAACCAACAAGATTAAGTCACACATGTGCTAGATCCTCGAAACACGAGAGGAGATACAAGATCCACAATCAACAAAGGACGATACAAAGGTAACCGGTTCTTCTTCGAGAGGAGGTCTTGATGGGGCCACCCAAGAGGGGGTCTTGAATCCAAGGCGAATCTTCTCCCTAGAGGGGCCACAGTCTCTCATAAGGAGCAGGTCCGTATGGATGAGCAAAGCTCTATCTCACATATGAGCTAAACCAATCCTAACCCTAGAAAGAGGGAGGATGAGGAGTATATATAGTCTAGGTGGGCGAAGGGGTACATGGGCCTCGACCCTTTACATTGCGCAGACAGGCGGGGCCGGATGTCCGGGCGTCAAGCCGGATGTTCGGGCCTTTAGGAAGAGTCGGATGTCCGGGCTGGGGGGCCGGATGTCTGGGCTGGCGTGGTCGGCCTCGGTGCTCTCTGGATAGACGGGGTCCGGATACCCCGGCGGTGGGCCGGATGTCCGGAGGCTCGGGATGGGCCGGATTTCCGGGCCTTCGGTCGAATGTCCGGGCTGGAGCGCCATTTCTTCTGTCATCTGGATAGGCTTGTCCGGATGTTCGGGGAGGAGGACAGATTTCTGGATTGGAGGCCGGATGTCCAGGCTGGTCGCTGGATGTCCGGGCCCTGTAGACTTGGCCTGGGTTGCTGCTGTAGTGGATGTCTCCAGCGGCCGGATGTCCGAGTCGTGGAGCTGCCTTCTTCTCCTTTCGGCGTTCCTCTTCATCCCTGAACTTGGCAGCTTGTCCGTCTTCACGTACATCTTCTGGAGGGTCCTCCTGATACCTAATCATGCACAACATCTCAGACTTAGGTGGTAGCCATGTCTCGAGTGGATCATATGTGATATCACCAAGGAAGGAAGTCATCTCGTTCTCGAGAGCTCTAGCTCGTGCTCGTGTCATGGGTCCTCTTGGCTCTTGATGAGACGATGGTAGGTCCATGGGGATGACCGTAGGATGCTCCGCATCAAGATATATATTAAATATTACTAAAACATAAAACAAAGTAAAAGTAAATAAATTGCAACGAGGTACTTTTGGGTTTTTTGGTTTATAGATCTGAAAATATATGATGGAAAATAGACCCAGAGCCATACGTTTCACTAGAGGCTTCTCTCTTGAAGGAAAATAATACGATGGATGAACAAATTACTGTCGAGCAATTGATAGAAAAGCGCAAAGTTATGACGCTATCCAAGGCAATGATTATGCATATAGGCATCACATCCGTGTCAAGTAAACCGGAATGATTCTGCATCTACTACTATTACTCCACACTCAACCTCTATCCAGCATGCATCTAGAGTATTAAGTTCATAAAGAACGGAGTAACGCCTTAAGTAAGATGACATGATGTAGAGGGATAAACTCAAGCAATATGATGAAAACCCCATATTTTTACCCTTGATGGAAACAATACAAATACATGCCTCGTTACCCCTACTTTGTCACTGGGTGAGGACACAGCAAGATTGAACCCAAAACTAAGCACCTCTCCCATTGCAAGAAGAACCAATCTAGTTGGTCAAACCAAACCGATAATTCAAAAAGAAATAAAAAGATATCAAATCATGCATATAAGAATTCAAATAAGACTCAAATAATAGTCATAGATAATCTGATCAATCCGGAATTCATCGAATCTTGAAAAACACACCGCAAAAGAATATTACATCGGATAGATCTCCAAGAGCATCGAGGAGAACATGGTATTGAGAATAAAAGAGAAAGAAGAAGCCATATAGCTACTAGCTATGGACCCGTAGGTCTGTGGTAAACTACTCACGCTTCATCGAAAAGGCAATAGAGTTGATGTAGATGCTCTCTGTGATTGAGTCCCCCTCCGACAAGATGCCGGAAAAGGCCCCAAGATGGGATCTCATGGGAACAGAAGGTTACGGCGGCGGAAAAGTATTTTGGTGGACGCTTCTGTTGGTTTGGGAATATTTATGAATTTATAGGCAAAAGATTAGGGTTGGAGGACTCCCGTGGGGCCCACAAGCGAGGGGGCGCCCCCTAGTCCTACGTGTGTCTTCTGGTCCAAGAAAAATCATTGTAAAATTTTATTCCGTTTGGACTCCGTTCGATATTCCTTTTCTGTAAAACTCAAAAACAAGGAAAAAAACCAAAACTGGCACTGGGCTCTGGGTTAATAAGTTAGTCCCAAAAATAATATAAAATATCATATTAATGCATATAAAGCATCCAAAACAGATAACATAATAACATGGAACAATAAAAAATTATAGATACGTTGGAGACGTATCAGCCTCCCATGTTCTACTTTTACTCAATGTTGGCGGTGGATGCGGGCGCACTGGTCACCAACTCGTCGATCTCCACATAGCTGGCTTATTTTTCCATCGACCGTGCATGGTTCCGCCAACATTGACGATGGATGGCAAGACAGATGACTTTGTCCATGGTAGCCACGATGCTCGTTCCGCCGTTCTCCCTGTGTGCCTGCATGGAGTATGTCGCCACTCCTCCACGAGCTGGTTTGGAGCGGCGAGTTGCTGAACCACCCGCCGTCTTGGAGCGGCAACTTGCTCCATCGGAGGTGGAGCAGCGAGTTGCCTGGCTCATATCTGGCGGGCTTCATGGGCCACCCAGCCGACTTTTATGCTAGAGAACTGCTCTTCCTGCTCGCTGGATGCCATGGGCAGTGTAGAGAAAATGGTGCAACTAGGAGGTGGGGAGTGGAGTTGTGGTGCGAGCTTTAATGGTGTTGTGTTTAATGCCGACCCGCCCATGAACAAACATGTTCCCGAAGTAGGTTTCTCGACACAGGCATGGGTTTATGGCGGCATGAGCAGCCAGGCGTGTAGTGGGTGGCGTCCTCGGCCGGCGCGCCGCTTCAATACCAGAGCGAGTGAGAGGTCGCGTCCGCTCTAAGCTGGCTTCAATGTGGAGCGGCCACTCTACAGCGGCATGAATGTAGGCAGCTCGCACCGAGCGAGGGAGGAGGGTTTTGGGTGGGATAGAGTGGTCAGAAGTGGGCGTAGCTACTGTGAGGACTCCCGCAAAGCCGCCCCCTAGCTTGTCTCCGGTTTGCGGGAGAAAGTGTGTCCGAACCGTTGAGCGGACCGATACAGGCCCGTGTTGAATGGCACAACACGTCCAGAACGCGTGGTCCGTACAATTGCAGGCGGTTTGAGGATCGACATCGGAGATTCCCTAAGGGTAGCTCCAACAACGGCCCCAAAAAGACAAACTATTTGTCCATGGACGACTCCGGACTTGTCTGTGGACAGTGATACTGGAGCCAATCATCAAGCATTTGCCCTAAAAATTTGCCTGCAATAAAAACAAATCCGAACATAATACATGCAAATATGAAAGAATACATGCAAACAGACATAGGTTTGAACATAATTTACATAAAGTAGACGATATTTTGTCCGTTCAACTAATAAAGCCTTAAAACAACCTAAACTAATTCGTAGTGGACGGTGACCACGTACGCCTGGCGGGACTGGCTGGCGCCACCTTTGTTGCCGTCCGAGCATCCTTGTTGGAGTGGACCTTCCAGTGACGAAAGGGCAGGAGGCGCACCAGCTCTACGCGACGGTAGTCTAGGGCTCACAAATGAGATGCTTCCTTCTGGGTCATGCAGAGGGCCTCCCCAACCAACATCGACCTTGGCTAGGGAGCCTTGCTGATGCGGAGAATCCTATGGTCATCCCCATGGACCTACCGGCGTCTCACCAAGTGCCAAGTGGACCGATGACACAAGCACATGCAAGAGCTCTCGAGACTGAGGTGACTTCTCTCCTTAGTGATATTCCATATGACCCACATGAGACATGGATACTACCTAAAGCCGGAACACTATGTGTGATTAGGTATGAAGAACACCCCTTCGGAGATGCTCATGATGATGGACAAGTCCGCAAGTGCACGGATGAAGAGGAGCAAGGAAAGGAACTGGAGAAAGTTCCCATGAACCGAACATCCGGCCCCTGGCCCGGACATTCGTTCCCTGAAGCCAGCAACCACATCAGCAGTCCTGTTGAGGAGCACCTACAGGAACTGGACATCCAGCCCAAGTCCAGACATCGGGCAAAGCCCCGGAAATCCGGCCTCTCCTTCACTGAACGTACCCGAGGCCTGCCCACACCGGCCCCGAACAACCGGCCCCCATGGCCCAGACATCCGGCCCCTCCTAGAAGGCCCGAACATCCGGCCCCTGTTTGTGCATAGTAACGGGCGAAGCCCATGTATCCCTTCACCCCTAGGCTATATATACTCCTCCTCCACCACTGTTTTAGGGTTAGCATTGTGATAGCTCATTTTGGAGATAGAGCTTTGCTCATCCACTTGTACCCCTACTCCATGGGGGACCAAGGCCTCCTAGGAGAAGATCCCCCAAGTGGATTCAAGACCCCATCTAGGGAAGATCCCCTCGTGGATTCAAGACCCCATCTCCTCATGGATTGGGATGAACTAGCTACTGTGTATCCTCCTTTATTGTCCTTGGATCTTTGTGACCTCTTTGTGTATGTGGATCTAGCATATGTGTGATTGTATCAAGTCAATTTGAGTGTTTCCTCTTGTTTTCCCCTTGTGCTATTCATGTGTTCTTTGTGTTCTTCGGGAATCCCCCTCCAAATTGTGAAAGATCGGCCCCTAGGGTTCCACTCTACATCATCTTGGTATAATGAGCCACGTTGATCATGAATTTGGAGCCTCTGGCATAGTTTTCTAGCCTAATTTTGGTTTGATTTTGTCCCAATTTTGAAAATCCCCACAAAAATAGCCCTACCAATTTTTTTTGTGAATTGCTGGTGTGATGATGTTTTGTTGAATTTGATCTGTTGATTTGTTGTGTTACTCGTAGATCTAGCTTCCCCTAACTTTTTCCCCAATTACATCCATGAAATCCCTCGAATTTTCGCCCAATATTTTCATTTCCCCACTTGTTCTTCGAGTTCATCATGGATTTGGTGCCCCGGACATCCGGCCCGCAAGCCCGAACATCCGGCCTCCCACAGCAACACTTCCTCCACCACTTTTTTATTCGCCTAACTTTCGCCAACTTTGACCGGGTTTCCACCAATACTTTCGCATACCACCACTGCTCTCCGCAACCACCATCGCTTACCCGCTACCACCTCCGACAATTTTGACACGCTTTGTTCTTTGAGATTTTGAGTGCGGTTTCCGTTTCCTAACGTGTTTCGGCTACTTAGGGACGGTTCGACAACGACATCGCAGCCGCTCATCTTCGTCGTCGACCACGACCACTTCATCATTTTGACACTCAACCGTAAGCAAGGGACGGTAAACTCAATGACACCATTGTCTATTCTCCCTTGCCATTGCATTGTTAACCCCTATACCATTTTTACGTCACTTGCCTATCGAGACTAGCCATTGAGTATTGCCTGCAACGTTACTTGTCCACTTTAGAAATACTCGACCGCACCTTCCATTTCATACATACCATATCATCTTGGTACCATCATATCACCCCTTGTGCTACAAGTTTGTTCCCGCATATACATAATTGCTAGCTTGGTTTGTGCATTTTGTATAAGTGGCCAAACTAAGATCAAAAGAGAGAAAGCTTTTAAGCAAAAGGAAAAGACAAGCAAAGAGATTTTAAGCAAGTGCCATTGCATCATACCATATTGCATACAAATTACCATACTCAATCATTTTGGATCATCATGAGAACACTCTACTGGAACTTCATACATAATAGCATACTTGGGATAGGAAGTCATTGCATTTTTGCTTTGTAGGTTGTGCACAAGTATCGTATCCGCCTGTTGAGAAATCATGCTAGAATCTCTCTAGAGTTGTGCAACAAGAGAATTTTCCGTGGATTCCACATTTTCAGCTCATTCCTTGGTTGCACGACCCCATTTATCTATCCGTGCGTGTGTTTCCGTGTGCCACATTTTGCTATTGGTCTATGATACATCTCCAACGTATCTATAATTTTTTATTGTTCCATGCTGTTATATTATCATTCTTGGATGTTTTACAATCATTTTATAGCAACTTTATATTATTTTTTGGGACTAACCTATTGATATAGTGCCCAGTGCCAGTTGTTGTTTTTTGCTTGTTTTTTACTTCGCAGGAAATCAATACCAAATGGAGTCCAAACACAGTGAAACTTTTTGGTGATTTTTTCTGGACCAGAAGACACACGATGGGCCAAGAAAGTACCTGAGGGGAGCTCCGAGGGGACCACTACCCACCAGGGCGCGCCTGGGGGTCCAGGCACGCCCAGGTGGGTTGTGCCCACCTCGGTGGCCTCCCACACCGCCTCTTTGCTCTATAAATACCTCAATATTCCAGAAACCTTAAGGGAGTCGACGAAAATAAATTCTAGCCGCCGCAAGTTCCAGAACCACCAGATCCAATCTAGACACCATCACGGAGGGGTTCATCATCCTCATTGGTGCCTCTCCGATGATGCGTGAGTAGTTCATTGTAGACCTACGGGTCCATAGTTCGTATCTAGATGGCTTCCTCTCTCTCTTTTGATTCTCAATACAATGGTCTCTTGGAGATCTATTTGATGTAACTCTTTTTGCGGTGTGTTTGTTGGGATCAGATGAACTTTGAGTTTATGATCAGATCTATGTTTTTATCCATGAAAGTTATTTGAGTCTTTTTGATCTCTTATATGCATGATTACTTATAGCCTCATATTTCTTCTTCGAATCTTTGGTTTAGTTAGGCCAACTAGATCGATTTTTCTTGCCATGGGAAGTGGTGCTTTGTGATGGGTTCGATCTTACGGTGCTTGATCCCAGTGACAGAAGGGGAACCAACACGTATGTATCGTTGCTATTAAGGATAACAAGAGGGGGCCTCTTTCTACATAAATAGATCTTGTCTACATAACATCATCGTTAGTAGTAGATGCAGGCAAGAGTCGGTCTACTAATCTTGGACATGATGCCTATATAATGATCATCGCCTGGATATCTTCATGATTATTTGAAGTTCTATCAATTGCCCAACAGTAATTTGTTTACCCACCGTATGCTTTTTTTCAAGAGAAGCCACTAGTGAAATCTACGGCCCCCGGGTCTCTTATTTATTATATTTGCCTTCGCGATCTATTTTTATTAGCTTTTATTTTCAGATCTATTAATCCAAAAATAAAAGAATACCTTGCTGCAATTTATTTTTATTTATTTTATCTCGCGTTCCCACGAGATCTACTTATCCAATCTACTATCATTTTACTTATCTTTTTACCCGAGAGGGATTGATAGCCCCTCTCTTACGTAGGGTTGCAAGTATTTGTTCTTTGTGTGCAGGAGCTGTTTACATGGTGTTGCGTGGTTCTCCTACTGGTTCGATAACCTTGGTCTCATCACTGAGGGAAATACCTACCGTAGCTGTGCTGCATCATCCCTTCCTCTTTGGGGAAATATCGACGTAGTTGAAGCCGCATCAGCCTACTTGTTACATTTGCAAATTCGTGAATCTTTTTCAACATTATTTGAATCTCTCTAACAATTGCATCTATTTTGTGCCACCGTCCTCACCAGGCTACTCCATAAGCTTTACTTGCGTAGGTGTGAGAATTGACAAGATCCGGTACCAATTGTGCTATTTCCATAATACATTATCGAGTGATCATTGATCCATCTTCAACATCAGATAAGGTACATTTGGTCTAGTTCTTTCCTTTCTTCCACTCACATATTTGCTTGAAATGATGGATAGGACAACTACTTCTACAAACCCACTCTTCCTCGAGCAAGATGAGGATCTGAACAAGTAGGCCACCAAGAACCACCTCTTCAGAGCGCAAAGAGATTTGCATCAAGAGAATGAAGTGTCGAACGATCGCATTGATACGTCTCCAACGTATCTATAATTTTTTATTCTTCCATGCTTTTATATTATCAATCTTGGATGTTTTATTATCATTTTTTAGTCATTTTTTGGTACTAACCTATTGACATAGTGCCAAGTGCCAATTGCTGTTTTCTGCATGATTTTTACATCGCAGGAAATCAATACCAAACAGAGTACAAATGCAACGAAAATTCACAGAGATTTTTAATGGACCAAAATACACCCAATAGGCCAAGGCAGCGCCTGGGGGGGGGGTGCTCTGAGGGGAGAACAACCCACCAGGGAGCGCTAGGAGGCCCAAGCGCGCCCTGGTGGGTTGTGCCCACCTCGGGTGCCCCTGGACCGCCTCTTTGCTCTATAAATACCCAAATATTCCAGAAACCCTAGGGGAGTCGACAAAAATCAATTCCAGCCGCCGCAGAGTCCAGAACCACCAGATCCAATCTAGACACCATCACGGAGGGGTTCACCACTTCCATTGGTGCCTCTTCGATGATGCGTGAGTAGTTCTTTGTAGACCTTTGGGTCCGTAGTTAGTAGCTAGATGGCTTCCTATCTCTCGTTTGATCCTCGATACAATGGTCTCTTGGAGATCCATATGATGTAACTCTTTTTGCGGTGTGTTTGTTGGGATCAGATGAACTTTGAGTTTATGATCCGATCTATATTTTTATATCCATGGAAGTTATTTGAGTTTCTTTGATCTCTTATATGCATGATTGCTTATAGCCTCGTATTTCTTCTCCGATATTTCGGTTTTGTTTGGCCAACTTGATCTATTTATCTTGCAATGGGAAGAGGTGCTTTGTACTGGGTTCGATCTTACGGTGCTTGATCTCAGTGACAGAAAGGGAACCGACACGTATGTATAGTTGCTACTAACACTGGTGCCCGTCGATCATAAACAAACGATTTTTTACCCCTTTCCGTGACGACATTTGGTACCGTCGCCAAATGAGTGTGGGCGATAGGGGAGTCCTTCCCACACGACCCAGAAACCGCCGGGGATATGCCCTCCTGGCACACACGTTCGACAAAATGAGGTCGTGTGCGACCGGCGAGCGCTCAAATACGGAAATACGTACAGTAGAGCTAAAAATACAATTATACGACGAAATTGTTTCCGGTCGCAAGTACATCCCACACAGTCAGTCCCCGCTAAACGTTTCCGTTCGTATGCACATCCCACACAGTCGCTCCAAGGAAAACGTTTCCGTTCACATGTACATCACACACAATTTTTCCCGTTAAATCGTTTGCGTTATTGAATGTAGCACACACGGTCTAAGAAACTGTGTGGTAAAGGCTATCCATGACACACAGTTTTTATGTGGTAAGCGTTTGCGCAAGGTGGCCTAACGCAAACAGTTTTCAGGAGAAAGTCGTGTGTGATTGTTCATTGATCCAACACGGTTTATTCCTAGAAACTGTGTGCATTGCCTGAGGTCATCGCCCACGGTATTTTTTCAACAACCGTTTGCAATATCAAAACCCAATTAGCAGGCTAATTCTCTATTAGCAGGCTAATTGCCCTAGTATTAATAATCCATTTATTAATCTAATTGACATTCATATTAAGCACACAATATAATTCATTTCCATATTAAGGAAGCAGAATTTCATAATTGAAATACATCAGAGTACAACATGATATAGCTTCAAAGACTCGGCTACCCCATGACACAATCAAGATCGGCAAAGAAGTTCCACATGCAACATGTAGAACCTTTCAAAATTAGCATCATAGACGGTATATAGACAGATGCATCTCATCTGGAAAACTGCTAAAGCGGAAGGCGAATATTGACCTTCATTCATGTTGAAGGTCCTTGCAACTTTAGGCCAGTGCCTGTGGATGATTGACCATCCGTCCTTCGACCTCTTCAGGAACACTTCAATATTGAACAGTGGGTGTTGTATGAAAACCTTCCTCGCCTCCTGACCATAGAGGTGGTTTGAGAGGTAATCATCAGTGAACTACTTTGGAAAGGCCTGAAAACAACGATGTGCATAAATATCTTCTCTATATTGGAAATGGGGCAAAGGAATAAAAAAGGCAAGGTATAATAGTTAGTACCATCTTGTAGTGAACTGATGTTTTCTTCATTGTGCAGACAAAGATCTTGTTGTTTGTTGTCGCTAATTTCTTTATCCCAACAATCTTTCTGTGTTTCTTTATTTGATTGATATTCATAGACAACTCATTTCCTCATATGCAAAAAGGGTCGAACAGTGGGTCAAAACCTCTGACAGCAGGACCTACATGTGCAAGACCAAATTGTTAAAAACCAAAATATTTGTAACATCCCAAATTTTCAATTTGGATGTTATACTTAGGTCATCATATGCATATCATATTTTATTTGCATTTCGGTTGTGATCCTAGAAATCTTAAGCAACTCAAGGATCCAAGGAGAGAGTTGGGGATTTCATTTGTTTTCATATTTGAAATTTCTCAAATTTGAAAAGATGATCAATTTGGTATTAATATTTTTCTCTCCAAGTATTTCTAATATTAAAATAAAAGAGAGAAGATAATATGACTTCTTCAAGAAGAGAGGAATATTGGAGGAAAATTTTTAAAATCAAATAAATATTTTATTTGGATTTTATTTGAATTAGAAAAAAATATGCATTTTTTAAAATTGCATTTTTAGGCCAGAAAAATGTTCACCTTGTCCTAAATATTTTATTTAGACGGTGAAAATTGGTTTTGGCATTTTTAGATTTCCTTTAATATTTTATTAGGATTTTTCTTCAGCGGAATTTATTTTAAAAAAGTTTACCGATCGGGCTAACGGCCCACTGAAAGTCGACCCGCCAGCGCCGCTTTCCTCTCATGGAGTCTCACACAGACGGACGCCGAGTCCCGGCTCACACGCCGCCGCCTTGCCCCTCCCCAAGACGCCTCCCCTCTTTAAATAGCCGCCCCACCACTTCTCCACCTCACTTGCAGTAGCCACCGCCGCCACAAGAAGTCAGTAGCCGTCACGGCTTTCGCCATCCTGCCATGCTGGCGCGCCCCCACCGAGCCCTGCCGCCTCGCTGTTGGCCACACCGCCCCGCCGCCGTTCGATTCCTCCGCCGCCGACCGGTTTTGTCTGGTTTTCTTCGGTTTATTTCGGTAAACCCTAGATCTAATTAGATTTTTTTATAGATCGGTTTTCTCGGTTTTTCTATGGTTTAGATCTATTCTGTGAATGTTTGTTCGTTTAGTTCTTATAACGAACGAATTCGTTTGTTTGTCTCTATTAGCGGACGTTCGTCCGATAGATTTTTCTTTTTTCTGCTTTTAATTCGCCAAGGACCTATCCGCGATTATTTTTATCGCAGATTAGTCCCTGATTTTCAAACCCTTGTAACTTTTCAACCGTTCGTCCAAATCCAGTGAAACCAACGCCAAAATCTTCGTCTCGAACCCCTCTTTCCAGTTAATCAACTTGAACATGATTTTGACAAATTAAAATTTGGCTTCAAGCAGATTTAATTCAAACCTCTTTTGATCATAGTTTGAGTTTCGTAGCTCCAATTTGATTGATTCTGTTTGCAAATCGAAGCCCTTCAGTTGAACTTTCAGTTGGGATCTTTCTTATCTGAGTTTTACCCTTGCATCTATGCTTGAGTGCTTATGTATGCTATTGTTTGTTTGTGATAGAATTTCTGGAGTGCGAAGTGTGCTACTACGAGTCTCTAGGGTTTGCACATCGTCAGCAAGGCAAGTAACACATTGATCATATCCCTTTATTACCCAGTTTTTATGCATTAGTTTCAACCTTCAAACATTGCATGAGTAGGATCTGATTAACATGTGGGTTTGGGAAGTAGATGATGAGCTAGAACCTGTTGTCCTTTATATCAAACCATGGGAGTTACTTCTACGTTATGCTTATACTGCTATGCTATGCTCATAGACGTGGATTGGTTGAGTGTATCCATGACAGATGCGAGAGTTGTTAATTAATGGTTAACTTAAGGTGGCTACTTAAATACACATCTGGGTGGATTGGTTGAGGCACCCTGGAGCACTGATACGTCTCCAACGTATCTATATTTTTTGATTGCTCCATACTATATTATCTACTGTTTCGGGCAATATTGGGCTTTATTTTCCACTTTTATATTATTTTTGGGACTAACCTATTAACCGGAGGCCCAGCCCAGAATCGCTGTTTTTAGCCTATTTCAGTGTTTCGAAGAAAAGGAATATCAAACAGAGTCCAAAAGACCTAAAACTCCACGGAACCTGTTTTTTGACCAGAAGAAGCCCTTTGAGTACAGGAAGCTCACCAGGGGAGTCCCGGGCTGCCCACGAGGGTGGGGGGCGCGCCCACCCCCCTGGGGCGCGCCCCCCTACCACGTGGTCAGCTCGAAAGTCCACCGACGTCCTCCCTGCACCATATATACTCTCGTACCCTAAAACTTCCAGAATGGAGATTGAATCAGAAGTTCCGCAGCCGCAAGCCTCTGTAGCCACGAAAAACCAATCGGGGCCCTCTCCGGCACCCTGCCGAAGGGGGCCATCATCACCGGTGGCCATGGAGGAGTATCCCGGAGGGGTCTTCATCACCATGAAGGCCAAGGACCAGAAGGTGGAGGCCATGGAGGAGGAAGCACAAGGGGGAGAACCTCTCCTCTCTTCCGGCATGCCGGAGTGCCATCGAGGGGAATCATCGCCACGGTGATCGTATTCATCAACATCACCATCATCATCACCATCCTCATCTCTTTTACGCGGTCCACTCTCCCGCAAACCGCTGTATAGTGTTGCAATACGTTCATGATTCGCTTATAGTGGGTTGGTGAGTGACTGAAACACAAACCCGAGTAAGAGGGATTGTTGCGTATGGGAATAAAGAGGACTTGATGCTTTAATGCTATGGTTGGGTTTTACCTGAATGATCTTTAGTAGTTGCAGATGCTTGCTAGAGTTCCAATCATAAGTGCATATGATCCAAGTAGAGAAAGTATGTTAGCTTATGCCTCTCCCACATATGAAACTGCAATAGTGATCACCGGTCTTGTTAATAATTGCCTAGGACAATTCCGCACACCGATCCACCATTATTCCACACTTGCTATTTATATTATTTAGTAATATATTCTAACTTTATGATAACAGCACCTACTTTTACGTTTTAGCTCTCCGATACCATGCAAAGTTATCCTCTTCATACCCACAACATAGTTTTATTTCTAGTTGCTAGTTGGAAGCAAACGTTCGGTGCATGTAGAGTGTATCAGTGGCAGATAGGGATTGAGAGAATATTGATCTTACCTTTAGCTCCTTGTGGGTTAGACACTCCATACTTATCACTTCCACCTTTGGAGAGTGCTACGATGATTCCTTGCACTTGGGGATTATCAAGCTCTTTTCTGGCGCCGTTGCTGGGGAGCAATAGCGTGGGGTTGATATTCTCGTGTGTGCTTGTTTGCTTCCTTCACTAAGTAGATTTTGTTTTTCCTTTTTGTTTCTGTTTAGTTGTGGGTGAAACATACAAAAAGAATTAAAAATGAAAATACAAAAAATTTATTACTTGCCTTTCATGCCTAAAAAGTTTTTCAAAAAGAGAAGTGATTGGAAGGTTTTGCATTGAAGAAGTGAGGGTCGACCTTGAGCACTTGTGCTCATGCTCACTAAACAATGTAGAATTTTTCATGGAAGTTTCTCTGTAAATAATTATCCTTGTATATATTCACTGTATTATAAAAATAATGTGCCAAGCCTTGGTTTTAGGATGATTAGATTGCTTGTTTACTATGTGCAAAAAACAAAAGCGAAACTTTGGGTGTAGTGCGTGAATTTTCATTTTTACTGGAAAGTCAAATGGGTCTGAAACTTTTGCACATTACTTCTGTACAATTGTTCAAATTGTCAAATTTAGTTTATAATTTTAGGAGTTACGTAAGTTTGCCAAACTTCCAGATTACTACAGACTGTTCTGCTTTTTAATGATTCTGTTTTGCATGTGTTGTTTGCTTATTTCGATGAATCTATGGCTAGTATTGTTGGTATAAACCACAGAGAACTTGGAATACAGTAGGTTTAACACCCATACAAATAAAGAATGAGTTCATTACAGTACCTAAAGGTAGTGATTTGCTTTATTACACTAACGGATCTCACAAGTTTTTGTTAAAGTTTTGTGTGGATGAAGTGTCTGAAGGTCGAGGAGCTATCAATATGAGAAGAATAAAGAGAGGCAAGAGTTCAAGCTTGGGGATTTGGAAGAGTGTCAACTTTAGCTAGTAATGATTCCACTATTTTAGAAGAGGTTACAATTGAGTATGAGAACAAGGTTGCTATCCATGATACTACTGAAAATTATTATGAGGGAGGAATACATGCTTGTAGGAGTTGCAATAATATTAAGTTTCCTCTCTATGTGCTTAAAGTTTTGAAGTTATACTTGTTGTGCCTTCCTATGCTAGTTGATTCTTGTTCCCATAAGTTGTGTGTCGGTGTACTAGAGTAGGGGTACCCTAGTATCCCGTACTCGTGCACGGATGTAACATCCCAAATTTCCTATTTGGAATGTTTTACAATTATAGCTAAGCATCCTATGCATCCTGTTTGAATTTGAATGCCATTTGAAGTTTCAGGGAATTTTGAGTTTTGAATTTGAATTTCAGACTTTGGCAAGTGGGAATCATTTCAAAAACTATACCTGATAAATGCTTGATCAAAAGTATGAGAGGAGCAAACATGACACTCCAAAAATATCAGAGGAAACAATGCCAAAAGTTTTGGAATTCAAATCTGAATTTTATTTGAATTTGAAAAATGGACTTTTATAAAGTTTGGATTTTGCCTTTGGAAAAATGTTCAAATGAAAGGGAATATTCCTGATCATTTTGGTATATATATACCCTATATAAATTATTTATAGATATTGTTTTATTTTGTTTTTGTTTTATTTAAAAAATAAAGAAAAGACCAGGGCGCGCCAGCCACCCTGTGCCCAGCCAGCCACCTCCCCCTCCTCCCCCGCACCCGGCCCAGCCAACCGGCCCACTAGGCCAACAGGCCAGCCAGCCGACCGCCCGCGCCCCCCCTCGCCCGATCTTCCTAGGATTCGGTCGACCGACCGAACCTTCCCCCTCTCTCTCTCACTGACCCGTGGCCCCCACCCCGTCGTCTTCCCCCTCGCCCACGCTTCGAACCTCATGGGAGATCCACCGGATCCCAAGGATCCGGGATCCCGACGACCCCGATGCCCTTCCGCCTCGCCCGACCCCGGCTATATAAGCCAAGCCCCGCACCCCATTCCCCTTAGCCTCACGGAGCCCTTCCCCTCTCTCTCCCGGCTTGGGAGCCCGAGCTCCTCCCGCCAAAGTCACCACCGCCGACGCCCTGGTGCCCCCCGACCCTCCCCAACACCACCGAACCCTTCCCCGTGCTTCCCCGCGTCTCCCCGACGTCTCGCCGAAGCTCGCCGACGCTCGGAGCCCCCGGAGCACTCTCGCCGCCGCCGCCGACGTCGCCGGAGTCCGGTGAGTACCCGGCAACCCCCTCCACCGTTAGATCCTAAATCTAGGGTTAGGATTAGAAGCCCTCAAGGGGTAAGTTTTAGTTAGAAAACCGGCCGGCCCGAACGGTTTTTATTTTAGTTTAGGTTTTATTTATTAGGCCGGTTCTGTTAGTTAAACCCTAGGCCCATTTAGTCTATCTCGACGCCTTTAGTGCACAAAGATAGGCCCATTAGGCTTTTTTCTTTTATTTAGATTTTCTGTTTTAGCGAATAGTTTCAATTTTCAAAATGTATATCTTTTATTCTGTTTAATATTTTTGAGTGATTATTTTTTGTTGGATTGCAAATTTTATGTAGTTTCTGAAAAACATATATTTAGCTATGTTAAAAATAATTAAAAATGCTTTAATATTGTTTTAGTCAGAATAGCAAATCTGCTATAGTTTTAGTTAGAAAAATTATTTTTGCATGATTCTTTTTGCCATCACTTTATTTTGATATTGCCAAACCCTAGAAATTTACTTTGGTATTTTAGGATTAATAAATAATTAATTCTAGGCAGAATCCTATTAATCCTAATTAATTGACTAGTTTCTGCTTTTCCTAATTAATTAATTAGCAAATTAATTTATTTTTAACTTGTGATTAGTTATTCTAGGTTAGTTTCTGTCATTCCATTAGATGAACTTTTATTTATAATTAATAAAAGTTTTAAATTAATTTTCTTAATAGAAATTGGATTAGGCCTAAAATGAGATTTATAATAGCTATTTAATTAATTCTTTTTGCTCCTAGTTGCTTAGTTAATCCTTTTACGTTAAGTTAACCTAAAACCATGATTAGGTTATTTTGAGGAATTTTTGTTATATAAAAACTACTTTTGTTATTATTTGGAATAGGGAAAACTTTGAATTGGTTTCTTTGAGTTTTTCTTTTGATTTGGTTTTGATTGTTTTGTTGTGCTATGTTACTATTGTTATATTGTGTGTTCCTCTTTATTTGTGCTTATTGTGTTATTGTTTGTCTCTGTAGAGTTTCCTGTGTGCTAAGCCTGCTACTACGACTCTTTAGCTTACGAGGATCATCAGCAAGGCAAGTTTTGATCATGTTATTTCTATACCTATGTTTTTGTGCATTAGTAGTTGTCACCACCCCACCATGCATGCAGTAGTGAAATCTTGAAGTCATTAAACTTGAGTAGTATCATGTGGTAGGATGAACCAATCCTTGTTACCATGACCGGGACGTAGTAGTTATTTTGCTATGCTCGTAGGCGGGATTTGGTATGAGTGATATTCATAAGCAAGATGTGAGAGTCAATGATGATGATAACCCCATGAACTACAATGATCAAGATGGACTTGGAAAATCACTCTTGGGTGGAGGACGGTTGACGGGCACCTGGAGCACCCAGTGGTGGCGGGATGCATGGAGAAGCGCCATGACATCCTGCGGAAAGCTTCACCCAGCCACGAAGAGAAGGATGGATGCCCCATGACCGGAAGCTTACTGTGCAGCCGCAAGCCATTATGGGCTCTGGCTGGGTTGACCCTAGTAGTGACGCTGGCTGGGCGGTACTACGAGAAGTAGACGAACGGTAGGATTGGATGGGTACGGCAGTGGCGGAAGAACTCTTTGGAAGACCCTGTTTCATTCGTCCCGTCTTCAAACACCATGAAGTGCGAAGACTTTAAAGGAGGGAATGATTCTTGCGGGAAAGTGCATAAACCTCTGCAGAGTTATAACCTAATCGATTAGCCGTGTCCCGATTACGGACATTTGAGCCTCTGGAACTTGGAAGTATTCGGATATCTCATCACTAAAACTAATGAATTAATTTGAGGGTTTATGACTTAATAATTTGGGAACGAGATATTGGTTGGCGGAACCATCTCAATAACTACCAACAATTTGTAGTAATTTGCAAATAAGTCCTTTGTAGTAGGATAAAATTGGCTTTACGCAAAATGATGAAACTTAGAGCTCCATGACCAAAAATGCATATAGAGGTAGTAACTTTATTATTGTTATTCTTCATGACTTGCCACTTATTCCAAAAGCTGACCTACATGGCTGCAACGTATTATGTTGCGTAGATATATTCGATCGGGAGTGAGGCTACGCTCCCGCTTGGCGATTGCCCTTTGGAGTCGGATGGACTCGCTTACCTCGACGCTTCCGCAGCATTAGTAGTTTATTTCTCATGAGTTGGCCTTGAGCGAATTTATTCCCTTGTAATAAAGACTCTATATGAGAATCGTGTAATAAAATTCAGGTGTGATTGAACTTTGATTACTTTATCGATGTCTTGTGGGTACCAGCATGATCTTGGGATGGTATGCATACGGAGACTTGACCGATGTTGGGTCAGTCGCTCTGAGAGATGGTATCAGAGCACACGCTGACCGTAGGATCGTAACCCCTAGGATCGGAAAGCCATAAGCAGAGACCATTTACTTTGAACCCCTTTTCATTCTATAATTCTTCCTTGTTCTATTCTGACTCTTCTCCCCTTTGCAACATTCTAGATGGCCGCCGAGTTCACCCCAGTTTTGCTACCGGAGTTCTGCCAGCCCGATGAGACGATGCCCTTTGGAAGAAAGCTGGTCCAGATGGTGAAGCGGTGAAGATAGCTCTAC
Organism: Aegilops bicornis; assembly: GCA_021605145.1. Taxonomy (NCBI): domain Eukaryota; kingdom Viridiplantae; phylum Streptophyta; class Magnoliopsida; order Poales; family Poaceae; genus Aegilops; species Aegilops bicornis. The sequence continues at coordinate 199,666,797 of CM038669.1, read as the reverse complement.
CCTCGATCACTGGGAAACCCACTAATGCACTTAAGCGGACACCCGCTACAGGATAGAGGTGCATATCCCAGGGAGGACCTTTGGAGGACACACGGAGCCTATCAACTTTGAGTTCACCGAGTTCAACTGGATCATCGGAAGGGACGTGGCGATCTATCGAGCACTTGGACATCTTCGAGAGGAGTACAGGGCCGAGCTCGATCACTCAGACCTCGCCATGGTTTCTCGCAGGGCAAGGAATGGAGATATCATCCGTACCATCGAGGACGATTCCACTCTTTCTTACATCCAGGACTTGGAGTGTCTTCTCAGGAAACGGGAGATTCAGACTCGCCGTAACTCGAAGACACACGGAAGCTTTTGTTCCGCGAATCGAATCGGAGGAGAAGGCACGCAGACTTCCTTGGCCATGAGGAAGAAATCACGGACTTCATGGAGACAAATGACGACACGAAGATGAAGCTTTCCGCGATAGAGGAGAAGATGGACTTGGGAGAGGACCTTTACCCGAGTGGAGATGAAGCACCCCTCGTGAGCAATGATCAGGATTTTGAAGGGAGTACCACTGAAGGAAGCCACAAGAAGAGGCGCCACTGATGAGGACTTTTTAGTCGACCACCATGTTATCTTTTACTTTTTCGTCGATCAGTTAGGCCGATGTTTTTCCTTCGATTAGTCATGAGCTTTTGTAATCGAAGTTTGAACCATGTTTGAGTGGAATGAATAAATGATTGGTGTGTTATGATTGTGCATTCATGTGGGTAGTGTTATTCCTTATAGACCATTGTTCTATTCTAATTTTCTCACCCACTCCAAAAACACGGATGCCTCCGAGACGTGACCTTGGTTTCCTCACGGAGCTCACCCAGCTGCTCCAAAGCAGGTAATCGCATCGATGCAGCTCCCCGATTCGTAATCGTAACAACACCGCCAACAATCCACCACCACCACCCACTGTGGACAACTTGACTCGATTTACGAGGTTGAATCCATGATGTTCTCTAGTAGCACCGAGCCGATTGTGGCTGATGATTGGCTCCGCAAGATCGGAAGGGAGCTAGTCACCGTTGGATGCACCGATCCGAGAAGGTGCGCTATATGCGCGCATCAAGCTGGATGGACCTGCAGCTTCTTGGTGGGAGAACTACACCGCCACTTTTCCCTTGGGTGGCATCACTTGGGATCAATTCGGCGAGGCCTTCGACCGCTTTGCTCATGTCTCACTGGAGCCATGAGTGCGAAGAAGCGTGAGTTCCGCAACTTACGCCAGGGAATCGTCTTGTGGCACAAAGACGTGGATGAATTCAGCAAGCTTGCTCGCTATGCCCTCGATGATGTGGCCACAGACGCCGCCAAGGTGAGAAGTTCCTTGAGGGACTCAATGATGAACCGAGCATGCAGCTTATTGTGGCTACTTTCAACAACTACCAGGAGCTGGTAGACAAGGCCACCATTACGGAAGGCAAGCAGCAGCGGATAGAAAGCATAGCGGAAGTACAGCCTGGGGAAGCACAACTCAGAGCTCGTGAAGCCCCGCTATGCACCGTACTCGGGAGGGCACACCCATCATAACCATGGAGGTCATAACCATGGAGGAAATGGGAACAACCGCAGCCAGGGACAACAAGTCAGGCCATGGCAATGGCAATGGCAATGGTAATGGCAATCAGCACCGTTACGCCCCGGCTCCGAAGGATCTGAGCCACATCACACCTTCAAGTGCGGAAGACAGGCACTACGCCACCGACTGCCGGAGGCCAAGCAGAGGAATGGAAATGGCAATGGAGGCTCGTGAAGAAGCCCAATCCGTTCCCTCGTGCTCAAGTGAATCACATCGACGTGGAGGACGTCTATGATCAGCCGTATAATCGTGGTTGGTAAGTTTTATTGAATTCACGCTCAGTTTTGGTTCTCTTTGATTACGGTGCAACGCATTCATTCATATCAAGGGTAGTTGTGGATAAGTACGGATTGCGCACTAGAACCCTTAGAAGCCCCTTCGCGTCGGTTCCGCAGAGGAGAAATGATGGCGAGCTTAGGCTGTCACGCAACCCTCAACATCGGGAACCATAAATTTCCGCAGACCTCATAGTGTTGGAAACCCGGACCTTGGATGAATCAAGAGGTTTGGAGTCAAGGGAAAGTTAGCACCCGATTCATTGGCCCATACAAAATCCTCGAACGTCGTGGAGAAGTTGCATACAAGTTGGAATTGCGGAAGGATTGTCCGGAGTTCATGATGTCTTCCATGTTTCTCGGTGAAGAAGTGTCATGCCGACATGGCCGATGTTCCGTTGAGAGACACAAAGGCCCCTAGAGGCCATACAGCTTGACAAAGTGATTTGACTTACAAGGAGAAACCCGTCGAATTCTCGAGACCACAAGCAGAGTCACCCGCAGCAAGGTCATCAAGTTTTGCAAGGTCTTGTGGAGTCACCACACCGAGGAAGAAGCCACACAGGGAGCGAAGAAGATCTTCGTCGAGACCATCCGCACCTATTTGCTAGCCAACCCGAATCTCGAGGGCTAGATTCATCTTCAGGTGGGTAGGTTTGTAACATCCCAAATTTCCTATTTGGAATGTTTTACAATTATAGCTAAGCATCCTATGCATCCTGTTTGAATTTGAATGCCATTTGAAGTTTCAGGGAATTTTGAGTTTTGAATTTGAATTTCAGACTTTGGCAAGTGGGAATCATTTCAAAAACTATACCTGATAAATGCTTGATCAAAAGTATGAGAGGAGCAAACATGACACTCCAAAAATATCAGAGGAAACAATGCCAAAAGTTTTGGAATTCAAATCTGAATTTTATTTGAATTTGAAAAAAAGGACTTTTATAAAGTTTGGATTTTGCCTTTGGAAAAATGTTCAAATGAAAGGGAATATTCCCCTGATCATTTTGGTATATATATACCCTATATAAATTATTTATAGATATTGTTTTATTTTGTTTTTGTTTTATTTAAAAAAATAAAGAAAAAGACCCAGGGGCGCCAGCCAGGCCACCCCAGGCCCAGCCAGCGCCACCTCCCCCTCCTCCTCAAGACGGCCCAGCCCAGCCGGCCCACTAGGCCAACAGGCCAGCCAGCCGACCGCGCCCCCTCGCCCGATCTTCCTAGGATTCGATCGACCGAATCAACCTTCCCTCTCTCTCTCAGCGACCCGTGGCCCCCACCCCGTCGTCTTCCCTCGCCCACGCTTGAACCTCATGGGAGATCCACCGGATCCCGAAGGATCCGGGATCCCGACAGCCCCGATGCCCTTCCGCCTCGCCTGACCCCTGGCTATATAAGCCAAGCCCCGCACCCCATTCCCCCCTTAGCCTCATGGGAGCCCTTCCCCTCTCTCTCCCGAAGCACGCCGAGCCCGAGCTCCTCCCGCCAAAGTCACCACCGCCACGCCTGGTGCCCCCGACCCTCCCAACACCACGAACCCTTCCGTGCTTCCCGCGTCTCCCGACGTCTCATGGCTTCGCCGACGCTCGAGCCCCGAGCACTCTCGCCGCCGCAAGCGTCATGGGAGTCCGGTGAGTCCCAGCAACCCCTCCACCGTTAGATCCTAAATCTAGGGTTAGGATTAGAAGCCTCAAGGGGTAAGTTTTAGTTAGAAAACCGGCCGGCCCGAACGGTTTTTATTTTAGTTTAGGTTTTATTTATTAGGCCGGTTCATTAGTTAAACCCTAGGCCCATTTAGTCTATCTGACGCCTAGTGCACAGTATAGGCCCATTAGGTTTTTTCTTTTTATTTAGATTTTCTGTTTTAGCCGAATAGTTTCAATTTTCAAAAATGTATATCTTTTATTCTGTTTAATATTTTTGAGTGATTATTTTTTTTTTTGTTGGATTGCAAATTTTATGTAGTTTCTGAAAAACATATATTTAGCTATGTTAAAAATAATTAAAAATGCTTTAATATTGTTTTAGTCAGAATAGCAAATCTGCTATAGTTTTAGTTAGAAAAATTATTTTTGCATGATTCTTTTTGCCATCACTTTATTTTGATATTGCCAAACCCTAGAAATTTACTTTGGTATTTTAGGATTAATAAATAATTAATTCTAGGCAGAATCCTATTAATCCTAATTAATTGACTAGTTTCTGTTTTCCTAATTAATTAATTAGCAAATTAATTTATTTTTAACTTGTGATTAGTTATTCTAGGTTAGTTTCTGTCATTCCATTAGATGAACTTTTATTTATAATTAATAAAAGTTTTAAATTAATTTTCTTAATAGAAATTGGATTAGGCCTAAAATGAGATTTATAATAGCTATTTAATTAATTCTTTTTGCTCCTAGTTGCTTAGTTAATCCTTTTCTGTTAAGTTAACCTAAAACCATGATTAGGTTATTTTGAGGAATTTTGTTATATAAAAACTACTTTTGTTATTATTTGGAATAGGGAAAAACTTTGAATTGGTTTCTTTGAGTTTTTCTTTTGATTTGGTTTTGATTGTTTTGTTGTGCTATGTTACTATTGTTATCTTGTGTGATCCTCTTTCTTTGTGCTTATTGTGTTATTGTTTGTCTCGGTAGAGTTTCCGGAGTGCGAAGCTTGCTACTACGACTCTTTAGCTTACGAGGATCATCAGCAAGGCAAGTTTTGATCATGTTATTTCTATACCTATGTTTTTGTGCATTAGTAGTTGTCACCACCCCACCATGCATGCAGTAGTGAAATCTTGAAGTCATTAAACTTGAGTAGTATCATGTGGTAGGATGAACCAATCCCTTGTTACCATGACCCGGGACGTAGTAGTTATTTTGCTATGCTCGTAGACGGGATTTGGTATGAGTGATATTCATAAGCAAGATGTGAGAGTCAATGATGATGATAACCCCATGAACTACAATGATCAAGATGGACTTGGAAAATCACTCTTTGGGTGGAGGGCGGTTGGCGGGCACCTGGAGCACCTGGTGGTGGCCGGGATGCATGGAGAAGCGCCATGACATCCTGCGGAAAGCTTCACCCAGCCACGAAGAGAAGGATGGATGCCCCATGACCGGAAGCTTACTGTGCAGCCGCAAGCCATTATGGGCTCTGGCTGGGTTGACCCTAGTAGTGACGCTGGCTGGACGGTACTACGAGAAGTAGACGAACGGTAGGATTGGATGGGTACGGCGGTGGCGGAAGAACTCTTTGGAAGACCCTGTTTCATTCGTCCCGTCTTCAAACACCATGAAGTGCGAAGACTTTAAAGGAGGAATGATTCTTGCGGGAAAGTGCGCAAACCTCTCGCAGAGTTATAACCTAATCGATTAGCCGTGTCCCGATTCACGGACATTTGAGCCTCTGGAACTTGGAAGTATTCGGATATCTCATCACTAAAACTAATGAATTAATTTGAGGGTTTATGACTTAATAATTTGGGAACGAGATATTGGTTGGCGGAACCATCTCAATAACTACCAACAATTTGTAGTAATTTGCAAATAAGTCCACTGTAGTAGGATAAAATTGGCTTTACATAAAATGATGAAACTTAGAGCTCCACAGCCAAAATGCATATAGAGGTAGTAACTTTATTATTGTTATTCTTCATGACTTGCCGCTTATTCCAAAAGCTGACCTACATGGCTGCAACGTATTATGTTGCGAGTAGATATATTCCGATCAGGAGTGAGGCTACGCCCGGCGCTTGGCGATTGCCCTTTGGAGTCGGATGGACTCGCTTACCTCGGCCTTCCGCAGCATTAGTAGTTTATTTCTCATGAGTTGGCCTTGAGCGAATTTATTCCCTTGTAATAAAGACTCTATATGAGAATCGTGTAATAAAATTCAGGTGTGATTGAACTTTGATTACTTTATCGATGTCTGTGGGTACCAAAGCATGATCTTGGGATGGTACAGCACGGAGACTTGACCGATGTTGGGTCAGGTCGCTACAGAGATGGTATCGAGCACACGTTGACCGTAGGATCGTGAACCCCTAGGATCGGAAAGCCATAAGCGAGACCATTTACTTTGAACCCCTTTTCATTCTATAATTCTTCCTTGTTCTATTCTCGACTCTTCTCCCTTTGCAACATTCTAGATGGCCGCCGAAGTTCACCCCGGTTTGCTACGGAGTTACGCCCGGCCCGATGAGACGATGCCCTTTGGAAGAAAGCTGGTCCAGATGGTGAAGCGGTGAAGATAGCTCTACCCTCGATCACTGGGAAACCCACTAATGCACTTCCAAGCGGACACCCGCTCTGAGGATAGAGGTGCATATCCCAGGGAAGACCTTTGGAGGACACACGGAGCCTATCAACTTTGAGTTCACCGAGTTCAACTGGATCATCGGAAGGGACGTGGCGATCTATCGAGCACTTGGACATCTTCGAGAGGAGTACAGGGCCGAGCTCGATCACTCAGACCTCGCCATGGTTTCTCGCAGGCAAGGAATGGAGATATCATCCGTACCATCGAGGACGATTCCACTCTTTCTTACATCCAGGACTTGGAGTGTCTTCTCGTGAAACGGGAGATTCAGACTCGCCGTAACTTCAAGACACACCGGAAGCTTTTGTTCCATGGCTGGGCTGGAGGAGAAGGCGCGCAGACTTCCTTGGCCATGAGGAAGAAATCACGGACTTCATGGAGACAGTCGACGACCTGAAGATGAAGCTTGCCGCGATAGAGGAGAAGATGGACTTGGGAGAGGACCTTTACCCGAGTGGAGATGAAGCACCCCTCGTGAGCAATGATCAGGATTTTGAAGGGAGTACCACTGAAGGAAGCCACAAGAAGAGGCGCCACTGATGAGGACTTTTAGTCGACCACCATGTTATCTTTTACTTTTTCGTCGATCAGTTAGGCCGATGTTTTTCCTTCGATTAGTCATGAGCTTTTGTAATCGAGTTTGAACCATGTTTGAGTGGAATGAATAAATGATTGGTGTGTTATGATTGTGCATTCATGTGGGTAGTGTTATTCCTTATAGACCATTGTTCTATTCTAATTTTCTCACCCACTCCAAAAACACCAGATGCCTCCGAGACGTGACACTGGTTTCCCGCCGGAGCTCACCCAGCTGCTCCAGCAGCAGAATGCACTGATGCAGCTCCTGATTCAGAATCGTAACAACACCGCCAACAATCCACCACCACCACCCACCGTGGACAACTTGACTCGATTTACGAGGTTGAATCCGCCGGTGTTCTCTAGTAGCACCGAGCCGATTGTGGCTGATGATTGGCTCATAAGATCGGAAGGGAGCTAGTCACCGTTGGATGCACTGACGCTGAGAAGGTGCGCTATGCCGCGCATCAACTGGATGGACCTGCAGCTTCTTGGTGGGAGAACTACACTGCCACTTTTCCCTTGGGTGGCATCACTTGGGATCAATTCCAGCAGGCCTTTCGCACTGCTCATGTCTCAGCTGGAGCCATGAGTCTGAAGAAGCGTGAGTTCCGCAACTTACGCCAGGGGAATCGTACTGTGGCACAAAGACGTGGATGAATTCAGCAAGCTTGCTCGCTATGCCCCCGATGATGTGGCCACAGACGCCGCCAAGCGGAGAAGTTCCTTGAGGGACTCAATGATGAACTGAGCATGCAGCTTATTGTGGCTACTTTCAACAACTACCAGAGCTGGTAGACAAGGCCACCATTCGGAAGGCAAGCAGCAGCAGATAGAAAGCATAGCGGAAGTACAGCCGGGGAAGCACAACTCGGGAGCTCGTGAAGCCCGCTATGCACCGTACTCAGAGGGCACACCCATCATAACCATGGAGGTCATAACCATGGAGGAAATGGGAACAACCGCAGCCAGACAACAAGTCAGGCCATGGCAATGGCAATGGCAATGGTAATGGCAATCAGCACCGTTCTGCCCGGCTCAGAAGGATCTGAGCCACATCACCTGCTTCAAGTGCGGAAGACAGGCACTACGCCACCGACTGCCGGAGGCCAAGCAGAGGAATGGAAATGGCAATGGAGGCTCAGCGAAGAAGCCCAATCCGTTCCCTCGTGCTCAAGTGAATCACATCGACGTGGAGGACGTCTATGATCAGCCAGACACTGTGGTTGGTAAGTTTTTATTGAATTCACGTTCAGTTTTGGTTCTCTTTGATTACGGTGCAACGCATTCATTCATATCAAGGGTAGTTGTGGATAAGTACGGATTGCGCACTAGAACCCTTAGAAGCCCCCTTCGCGTCGATTCAGGAGGAGAAATGATGGCGAGCTTAGGCTGTCACGCAACCCTCAACATCGGGAACCATAAATTTCCCTTGCAGACCTCATAGTGTTGGAAACCCAGACCTTGGATGAATCAAGAGGTTTGGAGTCAAGGAAAGTTAGCACCCGATTCATTGGCCCATACAAAATCCTCGAACGTCGTGGAGAAGTTGCATACAAGTTGGAATTGCGGAAGGATTGTCCGGAGTTCATGATGTCTTCCATGTTTCTCGGTGAAGAAGTGTCATGCCGACATGGCCGATGTTCCGTTGAGAGACACAAAGGTGCCCCTAGAGGCCATACAGCTTTGACAAAGGTGATTTGACTTACAAGGAGAAACCCGTCAGAATTCTCGAGACCACAAGCAGAGTCACCCGCAGCAAGGTCATCAAGTTTTGCAAGGTGCTGTGGAGTCACCACACCGAGGAAGAAGCCACCTGGGAGCGCGAAGAAGATCTTCGTCGAGACCATCCGCACCTATTTGCTAGCCAACCCGAATCTCGAGGGCGAGATTCATCTTAAGGTGGGTAGGTTTGTAACATCCCAAATTTCCTATTTGGAATGTTTTACAATTATAGCTAAGCATCCTATGCATCCTGTTTGAATTTGAATGCCATTTGAAGTTTCAGGGAATTTTGAGTTTTGAATTTGAATTTCAGACTTTGGCAAGTGGGAATCATTTCAAAAACTATACGATAAATGCTTGATCAAAAGTATGAGAGGAGCAAACATGACACTCCAAAAATATCGAGGAAACAATGCCAAAAGTTTTGGAATTCAAATCTGAATTTTATTTGAATTTGAAAAAAGGACTTTTATAAAGTTTGGATTTTGCCTTTGGAAAAATGTTCAAATGAAAGGGAATATTCTGATCATTTTGGTATATATATACCCTATATAAATTATTTATAGATATTGTTTTATTTTGTTTTTGTTTTATTTAAAAAATAAAGAAAAAGACCCAGGGCGCCGAACCACCCAGTGCCCAGCCAGGCGCCACCTCCTCCTCCTCACTTTGGCCCGATAGCCCGGCCCACTAGGCCAACCGGCCAGCCAGCCCACCGCCCGCGCCCCCCCCCCCCCTCGCCCGATCTTCCTAGGATTCGGTCGACCGACCGAACCTTCCCCCTCTCTCTCTCACTGACCCGTGGCCCCCACCCCGTCGTCTTCCCCCTCGCCCACGCTTGAACCTCATGGGAGATCCACCGGATCCGAAGGATCCGGGATCCCGACAGCCCCGATGCCCTTCCGCCTCGCCCGACCCCTGGCTATATAAGCCAAGCCCCCCCCCATTCCCCCTTAGCCTCACGGAGCCCTTCTCCCTCTCTCTCCCGAAGCACGCCGGAGCCCGAGCTCCTCCCCGCCGCCAAAGTCACCACCGCCGACGCCCTGGTGCCCCCCGACCCTCCCCAACACCACCGAACCCTTCCCCGTGCTTCCCCGCGTCTCCCCGACGTCTCGCTGGCTTCGCCCGGCTGAGCCCCGAGCACTCTCGCCGCCACCGCCGGCGTCGCCGAGTCCGGTGAGTCCCAGCAACCCCTCCACAGTTAGATCCTAAATCTAGGGTTAGGATTAGAAGCCCCGAAGGGGTAAGTTTTAGTTAGAAAACCGGCCGGCCCGAAACGGTTTTATTTTAGTTTAGGTTTTATTTATTAGGCCGGTTCTGTTAGTTAAACCCTAGGCCCATTTAGTCTATCTCGACGCCTAGTGCATGATATAGGCCCATTAGGCTTTTCTTTTTATTTAGATTTTCTGTTTTAGCGAATAGTTTCAATTTTCAAAATGTATATCTTTTATTCTGTTTAATATTTTTGAGTGATTATTTTTTGTTGGATTGCAAATTTTATGTAGTTTCTGAAAAACATATATTTAGCTATGTTAAAAATAATTAAAAATGCTTTAATATTGTTTTAGTCAGAATAGCAAATCTGCTATAGTTTTAGTTAGAAAAATTATTTTTGCATGATTCTTTTGCCATCACTTTATTTTGATATTGCCAAACCCTAGAAATTTACTTTGGTATTTTAGGATTAATAAATAATTAATTCTAGGCAGAATCCTATTAATCCTAATTAATTGACTAGTTTCTGTTTTCCTAATTAATTAATTAGCAAATTAATTTATTTTTAACTTGTGATTAGTTATTCTAGGTTAGTTTCTGTCATTCCATTAGATGAACTTTTATTTATAATTAATAAAAGTTTTAAATTAATTTTCTTAATAGAAATTGGATTAGGCCTAAAATGAGATTTATAATAGCTATTTAATTAATTCTTTTTGCTCCTAGTTGCTTAGTTAATCCTTTTCTGTTAAGTTAACCTAAAACCATGATTAGGTTATTTTGAGGAATTTTTGTTATATAAAAACTACTTTTGTTATTATTTGGAATAGGGAAAAACTTTGAATTGGTTTCTTTGAGTTTTTCTTTTGATTTGGTTTTGATTGTTTTGTTGTGCTATGTTACTATTGTTATCTTGTGTGATCCTCTTTCTTTGTGCTTATTGTGTTATTGTTTGTCTCGGTAGAGTTTCCGAGTCTTGAAGCTTGCTACTACGACTCTTTAGCTTACGAGGATCATCAGCAAGGCAAGTTTTGATCATGTTATTTCTATACCTATGTTTTTGTGCATTAGTAGTTGTCACCACCCCACCATGCATGCAGTAGTGAAATCTTGAAGTCATTAAACTTGAGTAGTATCATGTGGTAGGATGAACCAATCCTTGTTACCATGACCGGGACGTAGTAGTTATTTTGCTATGCTCGTAGACGGATTTGGTATGAGTGATATTCATAAGCAAGATGTGAGAGTCAATGATGATGATAACCCCATGAACTACAATGATCAAGATGGACTTGGAAAATCACTCTTTGGGTGGAGGACGGTTGACGGGCACCCTGGAGCACCCAGTGGTGGCTGGGATGCATGGAGAAGCGCCATGACATCCTGCGGAAAGCTTCACCCAGCCACGAAGAGAAGGATGGATGCCCCATGACCGGAATCTTACCTGTGCAGCCGCAAGCCATTATGGGCTCTGGCTGGGTTGACCCTAGTAGTGACGCTGGCTGGACGGTACTACGAGAAGTAGACGAACGGTAGGATTGGATGGGTACGGCGGTGGCGGAAGAACTCTTTGGAAGACCCTGTTTCATTCGTCCCGTCTTCAAACACCATGAAGTGCGAAGACTTTAAAGGAGGGAATAGATTCTTGCGGTGAAAGTGCGCAAACCTCTGCAGAGTTATAACCTAATCGATTAGCCGTGTCCCCGGTTACGGACATTTGAGCCTCTGGAACTTGGAAGTATTCGGATATCTCATCACTAAAACTAATGAATTAATTTGAGGGTTTATGACTTAATAATTTGGGAACGAGATATTGGTTGGCGGAACCATCTCAATAACTACCAACAATTTGTAGTAATTTGCAAATAAGTCCACTTTGTAGTAGGATAAAATTGGCTTTACGCAAAATGATGAAACTTAGAGCTCCACAGCCAAAAATGCATATAGAGGTAGTAACTTTATTATTGTTATTCTTCATGACTTGCCGACTTATTCCAAAAGCTGACCTACATGGCTGCAACGTATTATGTTGCGAGAGATATATTCCGATCGGGAGTGAGGCTACGCTCCGCTTGGCGATTGCCCTTTGGAGTCGGATGGACTAAACACCTCGGCAGCTTCCGCAGCATTAGTAGTTTATTTCTCATGAGTTGGCCTTGAGCGAATTTATTCCCTTGTAATAAAGACTCTATATGAGAATCGTGTAATAAAATTCAGGTGTGATTGAACTTTGATTACTTTATCGATGTACTGTGGGTACCAGCATGATCTTGGGATGGTACAGACACAGAGACTTGACCGATGTTGGGTCAGGTCGCTACAACGGACGGTTGCAGCACCCCGCGGCAAGGCTTGCCTCGTCACCGCCAAGATCCTCTGTGGCTTCCTTGGAGCCATTCAAGAACAAAGTATTTGATTAAGAAGACAAGGCCCCGACAAGAGGAGCTTGTCGGGAAGGCCACTCCAGGCATACGGAAGACAAGGCCCCGGCAAGAGAAGATTGCCGGGAAGGCTCGGAGTGCGACAAGTCTCCGGGCGCGACAAGGATTCGGCCGCGGCAAGGCGCTTGCCGCGGCATGCAACTTCTCTCCGTCCCCGCTCCAGCTCACCCAGCGACGTGTCGCCATGGGACCGTTCCATGCGCGCGTGTCGAGCGGCTGTGCAGCCAGCGGAGAGCAGCGATAAGCGGCGCTGACAAGCTTGCCATCGTGGCGAGCGGAGGCGCACCTGACGGCCTCTGTTGCCTTTGTTTGGGGCGACAATGACGGGCATTTATTGCTTTTGTCCCTTGCCGTCGAGTTAGGTATTTTGCACTGTACACTTTGTTCAAGTAGGTGTACCAACTCCTGTTTTACATTTGTACCCCGCCTATGTTGCCACCTGCCGGAGACCCTTGAGCATATAAAAGGAGGCCCATGCATAGCGTAGAGGAGGTTCGCTGGTTCGGTTCATTCGACTCAACAGAGACTAGATACACTCACGGTAGGATTTGTAGCTCTCATAGCTCCCTAGCAAGAACACAATAGATCAAACAAGCAGCGAGGAGTTTTATCTCTCTGGAGAGCTCCGAAGCTGGGTAAACTGCTCGTGTGCCTCGCCTCGATCCGCTCTTCGTGCGATCTCCGCCCCCCTCCGAACCACAAGGGGCCTGCTCCGCCGGCCCCATAGGTGTCCGCGGGTACGATCAGCCTCCCCGACATCTTTGGCGCGCCAGGTTTGTGCAGGGGCCCTCGAGAAGGTGTAGATGAAGGTGGCCTTCCGCAACCCGGGCCTCAACCTTAACGGCGTCCTCAGATCCTTGTCGTCCGACGCCAACGTGGAGGAGCTCAAAGCCCTTGTCGCACCCATTGTGGACAAGGTAAACAAGATCAAGCGGATCGAAGGCGACCGCGTAGACTAGGCCGCCAACCTTATCTTTCCCTTGTCGCTGCTGATCATGTTTAGAACACTTTGTTAGATCAGCGACAAGTTATTTTGTAATATACTCTACCTTAGGCGATCAATGCAACGTTATTTCCTCTACTTGATTCTTTCCTTTGCATGTTTCTGCCCTACGCAATTGGGGGACTTGTCGGCGCGGGCACCTTTGCATGTTGAGTCTTGAACGTCAACGACTTCTTTGGCGGTGCCACCTCCGACAAGCAACCTTGTCGCGACTAGCATAGCTCACTTAAGTTGTTGAGCGGACTTGAAACAAAGTAAGGTAGCGACTAGCCCGTGAGTTGGTTCCTCTGCGCAGGTTTTCCATACAAAGTACTATCGTTCGAGGAAGATAACGAAAATTTAAAATTGATTGCTCAAACTTTGGCAACTTAGCTTTTCGGTCTCTTGCTTCCCGATGAGGTGAAACTTCCTCGGCGGTGCTTGGTCCATAGTATTATCTCCTCCCCCTGGTTAACTTGTGCGCGAGGAGCCTTCTTTTCTTTGAGAAGAGAAAAAGAAGAGGAAATAACGTTATGGAGCCTAGCGGCTCGATTCTGCTTACCGGGTGTGGTTGCTGCACAAAGTGTTAGCCAAAACATGCAATGAAATGATGAAAGCATGAATTTGACAAGCTGTGCGCAACACATGAGCTTCTTCGATGCAGAAGTCTGCGCCGGCTTTGTACAAAGGATTACATGCAACAGCGGCAAGACTTGTACAAAAGGTGGTTGCCGAACGGATTCGACAACCGCGCCCTATGGGTAAAACTTACGAGGATGCTCAATGTTCGAGAGTTCCTCACGGAATGCCATCTTCGGTCTCAAAGGCGGACAGCGCCGAGTGCCTAGTGACTCGTTTCACCCGATAAGGGCCTTCCCACTTCAGCGTCAACTTGTTTGAATTCTTGGCGGACTGAGCAGCGCCGAAGAACAAGGTCGCCTTCCTCGAGACTTCGGCATTAACCCTGCGGCTATGGTAGCGATGCAAAGCTTGCCGGTAGCAAGCGGCTCGCCGCAATGACTTCGAAGGCGATCCTCCTCAAGGAGCGGTAGCGTCATCTTGTCGCAGCTGCTCTTGCTCAAGCTCATCATAGCGAGCACTCGAGGCGATCCGTATCTGAGTTCCGTGGGGAGAACTGCCTCTGCTCCATAGACTAGAGCAAAGGGTGTGCGGCGGTGGCTCGATTTGGCGTCGTCTGATCGACCAAAGAACCACCGGCAGCTCCTCGATCCGGTTTCTTCCGCACTTGTGCAGCCCGTCGAAAGTTCTGGTCTTGAGCCCGCGCAACACTTCAGCATTTGCCCTCTCGCTTGACCGTTGCTTCTCGGGTGAGCAACGAAGCAAAGCAGACCTTGGCGCCAAGGTCTTGGACGTCTTGCATGAAGGTGCGACTTCGTGAATTGTGTGCCGTTGTCGGTGATGACCGGTTAGGGATTCAAAGCGGCAAACAATTGACTGAAGAACTTGGCCGACTATCTGTCACCTTCCTCATCGCTTCCACTTCCGGCCACTTTGTGAACTTGTCGATGGCGGCGTACAAGTACTCAAAGCCCCGACACTTCGGGGAAGGGGCCGAGGATGTCGAGCCCAGGACCGAAAATGGCCAGGATAAAGGGATCGTCTGGAGAGCTTGAGCTGGCTGGTGTATCTGTTTGGAATGGAACTGCACGCTTCACACTTGGTTACTTGTGCAACAAGATCCCGGAGGGCTGTCGGCGGAAGAAAACTTGCCGAAAAGCTTTGCCGGCAAGTGCTCTTGCGCCAATGTGGTGACCACATATGCCTCCATGTATCTCTGCCAACAGCCTTCATCCATCTTCCACAGGAATACACTTCAATTTCACACCGTTGAGTCTTCTTACATGCATTATCTTGTCGACAAACTGGTACATACTTGATCAGGGCTACTCTTTCCGCTTCTTCTTGCTCTTGGGAAGTTGTCTGTCTGAAGGAAATGGACAATCTCTGTGCCCATCTTTGGAGCTTGTGGCTCGACAACAAGGACTAAAGGCACATCTGCTGCTGCGGGAACATCAGCTTCCACGGCGAGGACCTGCGGCCCGGCGACTTGATGCTCCCGACAAGCTTGCGGAGCAAGACTTGTCGGGGCGTCTGCTTCAACGAAACAAACCACAGGGTGCAGCCAGAGCAGACTGCTCCTCAAAGACTGTTGGTGTTGATCTTGGGGACCTTTGCAACGACGGCCGGGAAGCTCCGTCGGAAAGTAGTCACCAGAGGCCAACTTCCTCTTCTTGCTTTGCCCGATTGATGGTGTTACGGTTGCATTTGAGTCACTTGAGCACGAAAATCCCTGGTTCCACAGTGTAACTTAAGTGCGGCGCACTTTGTGAGCCGTCGGCAATATCATTACGAGCTCTTGGAACATGTTCCATTTGCGAGCCGTCAAAGTGCTCTTCTAGCTTCCTCACTTCATCAATGTAGGCTTCCATCAACGGACTCTGGTAATCTTTGTTGACTTGGCGGACTGACGAGTTGCGAGTCACCCACGACAATAAGCTTCTTGATCCCAAGGTCCACGGCGATCCACGAGACCGGCAAGCAAACCTTCATACTCTGCGGTATTGTTTGTCGCTTGCTCCTTGGGAAAGTGCATCCGGACGACGTACTTGAGGTGCTCTCCGGTGGGTGCGATAAGCGACACGCCCGGCACCGGCGCCTTGCAGCGAAGGCACCATCAAAGTACATCGACCACTCTTTGCTGCTTCCTTGGCCGGGAATGCTCGTCTCGGAATCTCTTCATCCGGTGTTGGCGTCCATTCTGCTATGAATTCTGCCAACGCCTGCTGGATAGTTGATGTGCTTTCAAACTTAAGACCAAAGCTTGACAGCTCCGATGCCCACTCGACAATCCTGCCGTAAACCACGGATTCTCGGTATCCTCTTGATGGAAAGCGGTGACAAGCTGTGATCTCGTGTGCTTGGAAGTAATGGCACAGCTTTCTCGAGGCCATGAGGAGGCCGAAAGCAATTTCTGCACCAGAGTACCTTGACCTAGCCCCTGCAGGAGGGAACCGACAAAAGTAGACTAGGCGCTGCACCATCCTTTTACGCATCTGTTCATGTGTCTGCGGACTCATCCTTGTCGGGACGAGCTTGTCGGCGTAGCCCCACCTTGTCATTGGATGTGCTTGCCGTGGTTGCTGGTTCGTCATCCGCCTCCCTCTCTGCTACTAACGCAGCACTAACCACTTGATTGGTTGCCGCTATATATAGCAGCAACTTCTCTTGTGGCTTAGGTGCGACAAGTGTTGGAGTGGAGGACATGTATCTCTTTAAGTCCTGCAGCGCAGCCTCCGCTTCGGGAGTCCATTTCATTGGACCTGCCTTTTTCAAAATTTTGAAAAACGGCAGGGCGCGTTCAGCAGACCTAGAAATAAACCTGCTGAGAGCAGCCACGCAACCGGCAAGTCTTCGTACATCCTTGGCGCTTTGGTGCTTCAATCTGCTCAATGGCCTTGATCTTGTCGGGATTAGCTTCAATCCCTCGTTGAGATGACGAAGAACCCGAGAAGCTTGCGGAAGGGACCCCAAACACGCACTTCTCGGGGTTGAGCTTGAGGTTGATCTTGCGCAGATTTGCAAAGGTCTCGTCCAAATCTTGAACCAGAGTTGCTTTGTCCTTGCTTTTGACCACTATGTCATCCATGTAGGCTTCTACATTTCTGTGCATTTGCGGCTCAAAAGCGTCATGCGCAGATTTGCAAAGGTCTCGTCCAAATCTTGAACCAGAGTTGCTTTGTCCTTGCTTTTAACCACTATGTCATCCATGTAGGCTTCTACATTTCTGTGCATTTGCGGCTCAAAAGCGTCATGGACTACCCTTGCAAATGTTGAACCAGCACTCTTCAAACCGAAAGGCATCCGTATGAAACAGAATGTGCCACATGGTGTAATGAATGCGGTCTTCTCCTCATCTTCTTCAGCCATGAAGATCTGATGGTATCCTGAGTATGCATCAAGAAACGAAAGCAAATCACATCCAGCTGTGGAGTCAACAATCTGGTCAATGCGCGGCAAGGAAATGGATCTTTGGGACAAGCTTTATTAACATCTGTGAAGTCAATACAAAGTCTCCATTTCCCTTTTGCTTTATGCCGCGACTACTGAGATTGGCCAACCACGTGGGATGGAGCACTCCTCTAACAAGGCCTGTTGCTTCCGGTTTCTTGATCTCTTACGCTATGAATTCTTGGCGCTCCACCGCTTGCTTCGACTTTTTTGCTTGTGGGCGGCGCATGAGGACAAGCGGCGGCGGTGCTCAATCACTTTCACAGGAACACCGGGGATGTCGACGGTTGCCATGCAAACACGTCGACATTCGCCCTTGAGAAAACAGCAAGCGCCTTCCTATTTAGGGTCGACAGAGGCACTGATGGTGAAGGTACCACCAGTGCCGTCCTCCTTGGCGGGCACCTTCTTGGTCTTCGGTGGAGCCACCATCTTCTTGCACTTGCCGGTGGAGCTCGATGGTGCGTCCTCGACGGTAGCGCAGCACTCCGAAGAGGTGCGCTTGCCGGAGTGAGCATCAGAGCCCTTGCCGGAATTGGACTTGGTCTTCTTCCCCCCCCCCCCCCCGGGAGCTTCAGCGGCAAGTGCTTGGCAATCTGTCATCGCGGCTGCTGCATCCGGAAGATCTTGTCGGCACAGATAAGGGCATCCTTCTTTTCGCCATGGACAGAGATGACGCTTATCGGGCCTGGCATCTTGAGTAGTTTGTAGGCGTAGTGAGAGGCTGCCATGAACTTGGCGAGTGCTGGACGGCCAAGTATCCCATTGTAAGGCAATAGGAAATCGGCAACGTCGAATGTAACCTTCTCAGTCCTGAAGTTCAGCTCGCTGCCAAATGTGACCGGCCGTGGCAGGCCCCCCACAATGGCAGGGGTGGTCGGCCTTCCTCTGTTTCCTCCGCTTATAAAGGGGAGGAGGGGGCGGACGTTCCGCTTATATTAATAAAGAACCCCCCACGACCGCGCCCACGATCTCTCGCACGACGCCACGTCCGGTGCGTGCCGTTAGTAGGGATCGTGGTGGGTCCGGGGCGGGTTGCGGCGTGGTCGAGGCCGCGCATGTCCGTGCACAGTTTTGGGCCTGGCCCGACAAGTGCTCGGCACCGTGTACGGCCCAGGCCCGGGGGCTCCTGTCGGTGTACTAGAGTAGGGGTACCCTAGTATCCCGTACTCGTGCAGACGATTACACTTTCTAACGGCAAGGCTTGCCTCGTCACCGCCAAGATCCTCCGTGGCTTCCTTGGAGCCATTCAAGAACAAAGTATTTGATTAAGAAGACAAGGCCCGACAAGAGGAGCTTGTCGGGAAGGCCCTCGGGCATACGGAAGACAAGGCCCGGCAAGAGAAGATTGCGGGAAGGCTCGGAGTGCGACAAGTCTCCGGCGCGACAAGGACCGGCGCGGCAAGGCGCTTGCAGCGGCATGCAACTTCTCTCCGTCCCGCTCCAGCTCACCCAGCGGCGTGTCGCCATGGGACCGTTCCATGCGGCGTGTCGAGTGGCTGCAGCAGCCGGAGGAAACAGCGATAAGCGGCAGCGACAAGCTTGCCATCGTGGCGGCGGAGGCGCTTTTGACGGCCTCTGTTGCCTTTGTTTGGGCGACAATGACGGGCATTTATTGCTTTTGTCCCTTGCCGTCGAGTTAGGTATTTTGCCTTGTACACTTTGTTCAAGTAGGTGTACCAACTCCTGTTTTTACATTTGTACCCCGCCTATGTTGCCACCTGCCGGAGACCCTTGAGCATATAAAAGGAGGCCCATGCATAGCGTAGAGGAGGTTCGGCTGGTTCGGTTCATTCGACTCACCAGAGACTAGATACACTCACGTTATGTTTTGTAGCTCTCATTGCTCCCTAGCAAGAACACAATAGATCAAACAAGCAGCAGTAGGAGTTTTATCTCTGGAGAGCTCCGAAGCTGGGTAAACTGCTCGTGTGCCTCGCCTCGATCCGCTCTTCGTGCGATCTCCGCCCCCCTCCGAACCACAAGGGGCCTGCTCCGCCGGCCCCATAGGTGTCCGCGGGTACGATCAGCCTCCCCGACATTGTGTGCTCACAAAATCCCTAGGCATAGGAAGTGTGTTAGATTTAAATATGCTAGTCATATTCTTCAAGATGCTCTCTTTGTGTTTCAATTCCTATCTTTAAAGTGAGCATCATTGAAATCATCATGCCTAGCTAAAAGGCATTAAAGAAAAGCGCTTGTTGGGAGACAACCCAATATTTACCATTACTGTTTTTGTTTGTTTACATGATTAAGCTACTGTAGTAATCATGTTTTATATCTTTTGTTTCAATAAAGTGCCAAGTAATACCTTTGGGAATACTCGGGTGAAAGTTAATGTGATCTTGCTGTAAAAAACAGAAACTTTGCGCTCACGAGAATAGATGTCATTTTTTACAGAAGAGTGCTTTTGAGTTTATTATTGTTGAAGAATATTAATAGACAAATTCCTCACGTCCACCAATTTATTTCATAAATTTTGGAGTAGCAGAAGTATGGTTATTGTTCAGATCATTACAGACTGTTCTGTTTCTGACAGATTCTGTTTTCATTGCATAGTCTGCTTGTTTGCTAGTTTCTATGACTTATATTCCTCAATATAAATTGTAGAAATGATATGGTACAGTAGGCATTGTGTGAAAAGAATTATGAACCTTTTCTTTGTCAGTACCAAAGCGAATGGTTTGCTCTTTATCATACTAACCTATCTCACGAAGTTTGGCTAAGTTTTGTGTGATTTAAGTTTTCAAGTTTTAGGTGAGATATCGATATGAGGAGAATAAGGAGTTGAAAGACCCTAAGATTGGGGATGACCAAGGCACCCCAAGGTAATATTCAAGGAAGACTCAAGCGCCTAAGCTTGGGGACGCCCCGGAAGGCATCCCTCTTTAAGTCTTCAAAACTATCGGTACACCTTACTCGGAGCTATATTTTTATTCGTCACATGATATGTGTTTTACTTGGAGCGTCATTTTCTTTTGTTAGTATTAGCTAGCTTCTATTTAGAATAATGTTTTGCATCTTTAGTTCCAATAAAAATGTCAAGGATAGCCTTTGCCATGCTTATTTTGCTAGTATACATGTTACTGTTTGAAAACAGAAAGTTTACCGCTGTTGCAAAAATTCCCTAGAAAAGTCAGAGAGTGGTATAATGTTGAATCTTTTTGCATATTGAGCTCTGATAAATTTATTACAGTGGGAATTTTAGTTCATAATTTTTGGAGTTATGGAAGTATTGATACTCTTGCATTCTTCACAGACTGTACTGTTTTGGCAGATTGCTGTTATGTTTGCATTGTTTGCATATGTTTGTTTGTTTAATGATTCTATTTGAGGATAGGAGTATTAAATATGCAGAGGCATTTAGTATGAAATGTTTAATAATAATTTTAGTGATTTGTTACAGTAGGAAATGATAAGGTTTTGCATTGGTTTATACTAACCTATCTCACGAGTTCTTGTTGAGTTTGTTGTAAATGAAGCTTTTGATAGAAAGAAGAGAAGCCATGATATGAGAGGAATTAAGGAGACATAAAAGCTCAAGCTTGGGGATGCCCAAGGCACCCCAAGATAATATTTCAAGAAGTCTCAAGCATCTAAGCTTGGGGATGCCCCGGTAGGCATCCCACCTTTCTTCTTCAACAACTGTCGGTTAGTATCGGTTGAGCCTAAGTTTTTGCTTCTTCACATGAGCTGTGCTATCCTTGCAATGCCATTTTATTTTACTTGCTGTTTGAATAAAATCATTGGATCTGAAATTTTGAATAGAAAAGGAACCCTCCCATGGCTAGTTAATTATTTGACTACTCAGTGTCCTTCTCTCATATCTTTTGGAGTAGTTTGTCATTTACTCATGTGCTTCATGTTTATCCTATGAGTAAATGGGGGAATGAATTGAATGTCATAAATCTGAATTTTTATATGTTTCCTATGCTTATAACATGGTTAGTGATGACTTCACACATAGAAAGTATGAGGCATAAAAGTTATCGAGAGTTGGCAAACGTAGTTTTGGTCATCGTTGCAATTAATAGGAAGTAATAAGGAAAGAGAGGTTCACATACAAATATATTATCTTGGACATCTTTTATGATTGTGAAGCACTCATTAAGTATGACATGCTAAAAGAGTTGACGTTGGACAAGGAAGACAACGTAATGGTTTATGTTTTCCGACATCTCGGTTAAAGTATATTGTCATTGACCTTCCAAACATGTTGAGCTTGCCTTTCTCCCTCATGCTAGCCAAATCCCTTGCACCAAGTAGAGATACTACTTGTGCTTCCAAATACCGTAAACCCAGTTTTGCCATGAGAGTCCACCATACCTACCTATGGATTGAGTAAGATCCTTCAAGTAAGTTGTCATCGGTGCAAGCAATAAAAATGGCTCTCTAAATATGCATGACTTATTAGTGCAGAGAAAATAAGCTTTGTACGAACTTGTTGTGGAAGTAATAAAAGCAACGGACTGCATAATAAAGGTCCACATACAAGGGGCAATATAAAGTGACGTTCTTTTGCATTAAGATTTTTTGCATCAACCCTAAACGCGCATGACAACCTCTGCTTCCCTCTGCGAAGGGCCTATCTTTTACTTTATGTTTTTACTCTATGCTTGAGTCAAGGTGATCCTCACCATTCCCTTTTTCATTTTATCCTTTGGCAAGATCCTTGTGTTTAAAAGATCATGATATATATATCCAATTGGATGTAAGTTAGCATGGGCTATTATTGTTGACATCACCTAAAGGTGAATACATTGGGAGGCAACACAATAAGCCCCTATCTTTCTCAGTGTCATTGAAACTCCATAACCACAAGTATTGCATGAGTGTTAGCAATTGTACAAGACTATATGATAGTTGAGTATGTGGACTTGCTGAAAAGCTCTATTCTTGACTCTTTCTGATGTTATGATAAATTGCAATTGCTTCAATGGCTGAGATTATAGTTTGTTAGTTCTCAATGAAGTTTCTGAACCATGCTTGACATTGTGAATGGATTGTTACTTGATCATGAAAAGTTTTATGAGATAAGCTGCTATTATGACACATATTGATGCTAGAAAAAGTGATTGGCATTATCATTGATCAAACTTCAGCACTTACTAGCATTCCGCACCAAAAATTATCTCTTTATCATTTACCTACTCAGGACGAGCAGGAATTAAGCTTGGGGATGCCTGATACGTCTCCAACGTATCTATAATTTTTGATTGCTCCATGCTATATTATCTACTGTTTTGGGCAATATTGGGCTTTATTTTCCACTTTTATATTATTTTTGGGACTAACCTATTAACCAGAGGCCCAACCCAGAATCGCTGTTTTTAGCCTATTTCAGTGTTTCGAAGAAAAGGAATATCGACGGAGTCCAAAAGACCTGAAACTCCACGGAACCTGTTTTTGGACCAGAAGAAGCCCTTTGAGTACAGGAAGCTCACCAGGAGAGTCCCGGGCTGCCGACGAGGGTGGGGTGCGTGCCCACCCCCCTGGGGCGCACCCCCTACCTCGTGGCCAGCCCGGAAGTCCACCGACGTCCTCCCTGCACCCATATATACTCTCGTACCCTAAAACTTCCAGAACGGAGATTGAATCAGAAGTTCCGCCGTCGCAAGCCTCTGTAGCCATGAAAAACCAATCGGGGCCCTCTCTGGCACCCTGCCGGAGGGGGCCATCATCACCGGTGGCCATGGAGGAGTATCCTGGAGGGGTCTTCATCACCATGAAGGCCAAGGACCAGAGGGTGGAGGCCATGGAGGAGGAAGCACAAGGGGGAGAACCTCTCCTCCTCTCTCCTGGTGGCGCCGGAGTGCCATCGGGAGGGGAATCATCGCCACGGTGATCGTCTTCATCAACATCACCATCATCATCACCATCCTCATCTCTTTTACACGGTGCACTCTCCCGCAAACCGCTGTAGGGTGTTGCAATACGTTCATGATTCGCTTATAGTGGGTTGGTGAGTGACTGAAACACAAACCCGAGTAAGATGGATTGTTGCATATGGGAATAAAGAGGACTTGATGCTTTAATGCTATGGTTGTGTTTTACCTTAATGATCTTTAGTAGTTGCGGATGCTTGCTAGAGTTCCAATCATAAGTGCATATGATCCAAGTAGAGAAAGTATGTTAGCTTATGCCTCTCCCTCATATAAAACTGCAATAGTGATCACCGGCCTTGTTAATAATTGCCTAGGACAATTCCGCACACCGATCCACCATTATTCCACACTTGCTATTTATATTATTTAGTAATATATTCTAACTTTATGATAACAGCACCTACTTTTATGTTTTAGCTCTCCAATACCATGCAAAGTTATCCTCTTCATACCCACAACATAGTTTTATTTCTAGTTGCTAGTTGGAAGCAAACGTTCGATGCATGTAGAGTCGTATCAGTGGCAGATAGGGCTTGAGAGAATATTGATCTTACCTTTAGCTCCTTGTGGGTTCGACACTCCATACTTATCACTTCCACCTTTGGAGAGTGCTACGATGATTCCTTGCACTTGGGGATTATCAAGCACCCAGTGGTTGTCTGGGCACCTGGAGCAATCCAGCACTGTCCTGGGATATCCCGGAGTATCCGTGTGATCATCCTATGGTTCGCCACCCAGGGTCAAAGGAATCATAAGATTATTCATGCTAGAAACTTCCGTGTGCAACTACAATCAATTATGGGCTCTGGCATAGTTGAGTATGTTGTGTGACCTCTTTCAGTGGTAGGCTAGCAGATGTAGGGGATGTAGGTGGTACTGTCTACCCAGGGTAAAGAGTTAATGCTTCTGAAAGACTGTGTCTCGGTCATCCGTTTCTCAAACACCATGTAGTGCGAGAAATCCAATGGAGGAGATCGAGTCTTGTGGGGAAAGTGCGCAAACCTCTGCAGAGTGTACAAACTAATCATGATTAGCCGTGTCCCCGGTTATGGACATCTTGAGTATCTGGTTCTTGAATTATTGATTTGATCTCATCACTTTTAATTAATTTGTTGGGTTCTTAATGCTGTTTAATTGGGATTGAGTTGGAGGAACCTTCTCAATGTTATCAACTACCATGAGAGTTAAACAAAATATATTCCTTTGTTGTAGGAAAAAATTGGCTTTTCGCAAAAACCTGTTAACCATAGAGCCCCACCAGCCATATATGCATGTAGTGTTAGTATTTATCTTGTTCATTGCTCTACAGTGTTATATTGCCAGCATATTCCATGAGCTGACCCGTTTCGGGCTGCAACGTATTATGTTGCAGACTTTTCAGACGAAGAGTAAGGTGCGCTAGGTCGTTGTCGTGCACTCAGCTATGCCGTTGGAGTTGATGGACTCATTTACCTTCGATGCTTCTGCAGTTATCTTTTAGATGGCCTTAAGACATATTATTGTAATAAGTTCTCTTTTGAGACATTCGATGTAATAAGTGTGTGATTGCACTCTATTATAAATCCTTCAAGTACTGTGTGTGTCAGCATTACCGATCCAGGGATGACACTTATGCACAGAGATTTGACCGTTTGAGGTCGGATCGCTACAAGATGGTATCAGAGCACACGCTGATTGTAGGACGCGACCACTAAGATAAGCCATAGGTCACTCTTCTCTACTCATTTCTGACTCCTCTCCATTTTCCACTCTATAGATGGCAGACCCAAGGAACAAGTTTGCTCAACCGGATGAAGACACACCTTTTGGACGACACTTGAAGGAAGTCACTAGGTACCTGAACATTGGAATACCAAGTTTCACCGGGACCTACACCGCCACTTTACCAGAGGAGGAGCGTTGGATGATTCGAGTTCAAGTTCCATGAAGGACATTCACGCTAGTTACTGAGCCCATAGAGTTTTCCTTTGATGCACCAACCTGGAGTCTAGGAAAGAGCAGGGCAGCTCACATCACCATGGGACGCATCGGTGAAGTTTACCACAAGGATCTTAAGGACACCATCTACCAGATATGTGGGCGCTGAGACGAGCAATGGGAGATGATCAGCACCAGGAGGGACAGGTCCATTGCAGCCTTCATTCAAGAGTTAAACCAGCACATTCGCCGCCAGGAGAACCAAATGTTCACAAGCATGATAGATCTGAAGAAGGTGATGACCAGGAACTTGGAGCTTGAAGAGGAACTCAAGTCTACATGCGATGGA
This sequence comes from Aegilops bicornis, assembly GCA_021605145.1. Classification (NCBI taxonomy): domain Eukaryota; kingdom Viridiplantae; phylum Streptophyta; class Magnoliopsida; order Poales; family Poaceae; genus Aegilops; species Aegilops bicornis. The sequence continues at coordinate 199,641,465 of CM038669.1, read as the reverse complement.
TATGAGGAGGAAATCGTGGTGCTACTGGAGAAGAATGAAGACCTGACGAAGAAGCCAGGAGTGTTCATGGGAGACCCCGCGCCAGGAGGAGATGACGACCATCCCAAGGACTACATCATCATCGACGACACTGACAGTAGTGATGATGATTACGAAGATGAAGCGGATATCATGGAGTCTTCCACCGATCAAAATTTCTAGATGACCACCATTTTATTAGTAGTATTTCCCCCATGTATATAGTAGTAGTCCGAGTATTTTGTAATGGTAGCTAGATCGATTTATGCCCTTGTTTGAATTGAGTGGTGTGATATGAATGTGTTTGTCTCATGTTTGCATATGGGTAGTGCTTTTCTCTTAGACCTCATTCCATTCTAATCTCTTCCCTCTAAACCCATAAGATGCCTCCGAGACGTGACCTCGGATTTGTCTTCCCACCGGAGCTCACTCAGTTGATCCAACAGCAGAATGCCTTGATGCAGTTGCTAGTCCAGAACCAAGGAAACAATAACAACAACAACAACCCTCCGCCACCACCTCCAGTTAACAACTTAGAACGTTTTCTGAGGTTAAATCTGCCGGTGTTTTCCAGTAGCACCAAGCCGATTGTTGCTGATGACTGGCTACGCAGGATTGGAAGGGAGCTAACCACCGCAGGTTGCACAGATGCTGAGAATGTGTGTTTTGCCGGACACCAACTGGATGGACCCTGTCGTGGTTTTGTCACAGCAGATGTCCTCGTGAAAGTACTTAGTCGTGGAGCCATCGCTACGGGTTAACTCGAAGGGGTTAAAGCGGACGCAAAGACACAAGAGTTTATACTAGTTCGGCCCCTTCGATGAAGGTAAAAGCCTACGTCTAGTTGTGATGGGATTGATGTGGTTTCGATGACTAGGGAGCAAATAAGCTTCACCTAGGCCTCGAGTTGTTGTTGTCTGTCTTGAACCGCCGCCGGGTCGTCCCTTTATACACACAGGTTGACGCCCGGCCGGTCTATAGAGTCCCGAGCCGACCTATACAAAGAGTCCGGCTCGGTCTTTCTCCTTTCTAACTTATATTACAAGTTTACATAATCATGGCGGTTTAACACTACGGGCCCTAATCCGCCTTTGGGCCGTGGGCTTCCAAGCTTTACTAGTTGAACGCCAACTTCAAGACCTTCATGGGCTTCAGCACAGTCTAAGGTGAACCGGGCCCTCTGGCGGTTTATACTTAGTAGCTATATCCTCAACATTAGGCCCCGGATTGATTTGAATTTATTCATGTCAATCTTCAACACTAAAAATATCTTGTAAACATCCTCTTGTATTTTCGTAAATCGCCATATTGACTTCTCCTGTGAATTTTTGTAAACCACCGTGACGTCATCTTTAGAGCACCGCAACAGTCCGTCATGACATCATCTCTGCATAAAAGGATTAAAAAGATTCCCTTCTCATTAATGATTATCTCGAAAATCGAGGCGACAGGTGCTCCCACTCGGCCGCTTCGGACGCCTTGATTCTCGCGCCTTCCATTTACTCTTTCCCTTATAAATAAAGCCCGGGGGCTCCTTTTTCTCTCTCTTCCGCATCTTCTTCTTCCTCGCAATGCCCTCAGCTCTGAAGCTCCGCAGCCGTCCGCGACCTTCGAGCAGTGCACCAACCAAGGCCGCTGCATCAACCTGAATTAGATCAGAGGCTCATCGCCCCCCTCCGCCGTAATCTGCAGCGGTAAGCTTCTTCTGTTCCTTGTCCTTAGATCTGCATTAGGTTTTACAAGCTCATCCGCATAACTCTCCATTTTCCTCTTCATCCTACCTTCTGCCGCGGTAGTTTTGATCCAAAAACGATATAGATCTCCTGTGGTAGTCTTTCCACATCTGTTTTTAATACTAGCCGCCCTTCCTTTTCTTCTGGTAGAGTATGCATCCTTCTCTGTTTTACTTGAACGCCTTTTAAAGAACGCAGTAAAAACTGCTTTATAGATGTGCGGTAGATCCAAATAGATTTGAACATTGTGTGAAACCTGTTTACATCAACACTTAGCAGAAATTTTGAATCTAGGCCTTTCTGCCTACGGGCGGTTTAATCCTTGACGACCAATCCGCCATATGTCATTAGCCCTCTCTTAAACCGCCAACTTGACCTCGCATTGTATTTTCACCGGTTTAACACTGAAATTCACTTACAAACCGTGGACAGTAAACCGGCACCTGTTTGATTTTCTTTCAGCTCCCCCCTTCCGGAATGGCGAAACAATTTACTGCTTGCAATTGGGTTCCGTCCCGGATCACGGAAACACAACTCAACGACTACGTCACCACTGGCGTTTTAGCCTCAAAAAATGTTCTCCACTGGCGAGTTCCGGAATCGGAATGTCCACCTATACCTCAAGAAGGAGAAGTGATTGTTTTTATGCAACACCTAGACCGGGGATTCAGCCCGCCCGGATCAATAATTTTCCAGGATGTCCTCGCAAGCTTCCAACTCCATCCACAAGATATTGGTCCGAACTCCGTGTCCAATATATGCAACTTTCAAGTATTCTGCGAAGTCTATCTTCAAGAAGAACCAACCGTGGAGTTATTTCGAGATTTCTTTCATTTGAACCGCCGTACAGAATTCTTGGACGGTCCTAACACAGAACTTGGTGGCGTTTCAATCCAGAAAAGGAAGGAAGTGGACTTCCCTCACGCCAAACATCATAGCCATCCTAAAGATTAGAATCAAACCTGGTTCTATTGCCGGAACACTGCTCCTAACGGAGAAAATCCCTTGCCGGGTTATCGCCCTCACCGACTTAGCAACAGCCACCCATTGCCTTCGCGCTTGACCGCCGCAGAACGGGAGAATTTTGCACCTCAAATTACCAAGCTCCGGGCTCTGATGGCCAACGGTTTAACTGGTATTGACCTTGTCCGCTGCTGGGTTTCTTGGGGCATCTTGCCATTAAGCCGCCGCCCGGATTGATGCTGCGAATATACTTGGTGACGTCAAAGATCCTCAACGACATCACGAACTATCAATAATCGAGCTTGAAGTTACCGAAAGCAGTGAAGAAAGTGCTCGATGAACCGATCTCCGCATGCAGCCAAACCAAGTTGGCTCGATTACGCATTTCAACAAAACCGCCATGTAAGGTTCCTCTCATTACTCTCTTGACTTTGATTCCATACTGATTGTATTAATCCCTCTGTATTAATTTCGGGCTAACAGCTCCTTTTGAAGCGAACTAAACCGGCCGGGTTCCTCGTCACGAAGACCAAGACCACCAAGAAAAGCGGCAAGAGGAAAACCGCCGAGTCTTACGAACCGCCGGAAGATGAAGAATCAGATGCTGAGGTAGAGCTTGACTCACTTGGTTCTTTTTCATTTATTTTATTGACAGTTACAATTCCCGGGATGACGCTTTGAGGCCAGCCATGCGAGAACTGTTGAGGTAATCCTTCTTTCCGATTACGATCTTGTACGGTTAAAAGAATTCGCCTTGGGTCCGGAAAGTGAAACAATCTCACTCCTATGCTCATTTGGATCCAAAATTTTCTTTGAAGACACAGCAAAAGCGAAGAAACTATGCGACCCGGCATAGCGGTCAACAAATTACGTCATCCGGTTTAGGTGACACACCAACCCGGAAACGTCGTCCAGAGGTGACTTGTTCTCCTGAAAAGCGTTATCCTTTGAAAGGTTTCTTCCGATGCCCTCTCAATCCGTCTGATCCAAATTACCAGGCTTCTTCCAACTCGTCTGGCGGTTCATCAACAACTCAACTGCCTCCTCTCAAAGTTGCTGCTGGGTAAGTACATTACTCCTTAATTGGTTCCTTGTATTTGTCGGTTTATCATATTCTAACCCTTGATGTTGTAGCACCAAGGCTCGACTTAGTAAGAAGGCCAAGACTCTCGTCCCCACTGTGGATGTTGATCCGGAGAAGACTCCAGAGTATCATGGTGAAAATCCCGAAGTTGCTAAAGACAACTCTGCTGGGAAAAATCAAGATGCCAATGCTAATCTGCCAGAAGTTGAACCGGATGTCCAAGTTCAGACTTCAATTCCTCCTGCTCCTCTGAGTCCTACAATAGAGCAACGGGACTCAACTGCTGATCCGCCAAGCCCAGGTATGAAAGCTCCAAGCCCTGTTGAAAATGCTAATCCGGCCAGTCCGACCAAAGATGACGATGTCGTAGTTACGGGCACCGCATATACCGCCCCTGGCAATCCGGTTGCTCTATCAAAGCACACTGCCAAGGACGAATTTACTGCCATGAGAAAAGGGAAGGAGAAAACTGATCTGTCAGCTTATAACAATCTCTACGCCCAAGACCTTCACTCGGCTTCTGAACCGGCTCTACACAAGCCGTGATTATGAAGCCGGTTTAGTAAATCTTATGAAGGAGCGCTATGAGGTAAATAGTTGTGCCCTTCTCTTGTACCTTCATTGCATAGTAGCCCCCAAGGGCGGTTTGTCCCTAGAAAGTCAAACCGGGACTTTGCATAGTCCATAGTACTTTGTCTTGTATATTTACGATCAAACACGCATTAGCCCCCAAGTGCCATGATTAACACTTGTATTAATCCATGGGACTTCAATAATCGATACAAAAATGATCCGCATTAGCCCCCAAGTGCCAAGTGTATGACTGGTTATGCGCTTGGGACTTCTAATGAAGATATTAACATGCTCTTTTTTTGTTGCAGAGTGAGATACGTCAACAAGTCTCACAAATCAATGATCTTCAAGAAAATCTGAAATCTCAACAAGCAGAAACCTCCAAGGCCAAGGATGAGCTGAAAACCGCCTTGACTACAATGGAGCAGCTCAAGGAGTGGTTTAAGTCTGAGCGGGCCAGCTGGGATACTGAAAAGGCGGGCTTGCTAAAGCGGGCGGAAGATACTGAAGCAGCTCTTAAACCGGCGACGGAAGAGCTCACTGGATTAAAGCGCCAAATCAATGCCATGACCTCTGCAATATTTGGTAAGCAACGTTTCACCAAGGTTGTGATGAATATTCTGTTTTGAAATTTTCTGCGGTTTAACCTGAACTTTCTTAAACCGGTATAGGTAGGCGCATTGCTCATCCGGCTCGACATGCGGAAGAAACTCAAGGCCGCGTATACGCTAATTGAACAGCTGTATACCGGCACCCAGCGAGTTATTTGCGCCACTTCTTATGATAATGCAGCTCCGACATTGATCAAGGACACACTGGACCAGCTACCTATGATACCAGCACAGATAGAAGAATTGAAACGATCCGCTGCCCGGGCTGGCACCTTATTGGCACTAACTCACGCCAAAGCATGGATAGCTGACCTTGATCCGGCTAACATAGCCAAAGGCTTCCCCAGTGCTCAAGAAAATGGCGAAGCATTTGATAATGATGCTCTCAAACGGGTAACAAGGGAGATGCATCCTTTGGCGAGTCAACTGGCAGAAGAAGCCAACCTGACGGTTCACCGCTCCTTCTACGATGCGAACAACAGACGGGTTGAAGCTGTTATTCCGGAAGTGCAGAACCTTGTTCCACCAACCCGTAAGCACACTTATGCCCCTGACGTTGATCCGGCTGAGCTTATAAGTGAAGAGGCTGTCTTTCAGGCTTTAACCCGGATTGACTGGACCACCAATGACTTCCGGCCATTGGATGGTGAGGAGGAAGAAGTTGAACCGACGCCAGACGACCCATCTACTTCACGTCAACCCGGCAATGAAGCTTAATCCGTTAAGTCGGTTGATACGTCAGATACTGCCCGTTATGAAGCAATTCCAAATTTTGGGCCTCTGAATGCCTTGTAATAGGATAGCCAACACTTTTGCTTTTAATATGCCTTCGTGCAATGGTGCTGATACTTTTGATTGAATGATCGAAATCTTCAATCTATATTGCCTGCAGTCACAAAATCTTAAACTGCCACGGCGGTTTGTACCGCCAGCCGGCTTGTGACGTTCATATATATATATATATATATGAAATGAAATATTGAGGTATATAATCAAAATTTGTGATACAAAATACCTGCCATCGCTGGGCATGAAGTTGGCTTAGCCAATCTTTTAGCGGAGGTTGTATAAACCATTACCGTCAAAGGAGAAAACAACTCCTGTGTTTATAATGCCGGTTTACCATGTAAACCGTGCCGGGTCATGACAAGCCCCTGTTACTCCATAATGGGATGTTAACAGAAAAAGTCAAACCGGAAAAATAATCTCCGGATTAAAAATGGACCGAATTCTGTCAATTGACAGTTTGAACCGGTTAAAAAATGTTATCGGTTTAAGAAACACAACAAAAATCAAATGACAGTTATGAAAAAATATGGAAGCAAAGGTAATAATAAAACCGTTTGCAAAAAGAGGCTTTACTGAGCCGATCAGATGGTGTTACCATGGTCGGACACGACCAAGCTCCCAATAAGGTGTAGCCATGGTTTAAGTCAGCCAGGTCCCCAACTGAAACCGTGGCATTATGCTGATCAAGTGGCGTGGCAATGGTTCGGGTTCGACCAAGCCCCCAATTGACTCTATGGCCTTAGGCCGATCAAGAGGCGTGATTGGTTCAGACTTGACCATGTCCCCAAGTGATCTGGTGGCTTTCGCCTATCAAAAGGTGTTGCATTGGTTCGGACACGACCAAGCCCCCAAGTGATATCATAAAGCTTTTGAAAAGAAAACTCAGGGGGTAAACCGGAGGCCGCTTTAAGACAGAACAACTCCATGTAACCACGCATGATGTAACAGAACAGATACCCCGCTTTAGCTGAGGCTCCGGTTTATTACTTTATTCATAATATATACACCTTCATAATATGTACATGAGTAGAGCCGATGGCTCAGGTATAATAAGGCCGAAGATGAGCTATGTTCCACGGCCTGTTGGTCTCCTCCTCTGACGTGCGTGAGTCTTTATGCTCTCGAATATCGATCGAGATAAATGCGACCCGTTGTGCAGATTCTTGCTGACCACGAAAGGTCCCTCCCAAAGGTGGGGATAACTTGTGCATATCGATCTGGTCTTGGATGAGCGAAGCACCAAATCTCCTTCTTGAAAAGTTCTGGTTCTAACCCGGCGACTATGGTAACGACGAAGATCCTGTTGGTAAATCGCCGAGCGGGCAGCTGCTATGTCACGCTCCTCATCCAACCGGTCCAAAGCGTCCTGCCGTGCCGTCTCGTTGTCCGCTTCAACCTAAGCTGCCACACGAGGTGAGTCATGACGGATGTCCTTTGGGGAGAACCGCCTCCGCTCCATAGACCATAAAGAGCGGTGTGTATCCTGTGGATCTGTTGGGCGTAGTGTTGATACTCCATAACACGGATGGTAGCTCTTCTACCCAACAACCCGGTGTCCTCTCGCAAAGGGACCATAAGCCGGGCTTGATGCCTCTCAAGATCTCTTGATTAGCCCTTTACCTTGACCATTGGACTGTGGGTGGGCTCTTTGAAGAAAGCGTCAAGCCGGATGTGTTCACGTTCGCAGAACTCTTTCATGGCACCTTTGGACAAATTGGTACCATTATCTGTGATGATACCGTGTGGAAAGCCAAACCGAAAATCACCTTTTGATGAATCGAACCGCCGTGGCGCGTCACACTTGCTAATGAGTTACGCCTCTACCCACTTTGTAAACTTGTCAATCGCCACCAGGAGGTGGGTCTTCTTGTCCTTGGATCTTTTGAAAGGTCCAACCATATCCAGCCCCCAGGTTGCAAACGGCCAAGTAATTGAAATCATCCTCAATTCTTGGGCCGGTACATGAGCCCGTCTGGAAAACTTTTGGCAACCATCACATCATCTGACCAGATCTTCCGCATCAGCATGAGCAGTCAACCAATAGAAACCATGGCGGAACGCTTTAGCCACCAAGGATTTTGAACCGGCGTGGTGACCACAATCTCTTTCGTGGATCTCACGCAATATTTCACAGCCTTCCTCAGGGGACACACAGTGTTGAAACACCCCTGACACGCTGCAATGATGCAATTCGCCATTAACAATGGTCATAGACTTGGATCACCGGACTATCTGCTGGGCCAACGTCTCATCTTCTGGTAACTCGCCCCGGTTCATGTACGCAAGATAAGGAAGCGTCCAATCCGGAGTGACGTGAAGAGCTGCCACCAATTGAGCCTCCAGATCAGGAATAGCCAAATCCGCTTCACCAGGGAGCTTGATCGACGGGTTGTGCAGCATGTCCAGAAAAACATTGGGCGGGACCGGTTTACGTTGAGAGCCCAACCGGCTTAAAGCGTCCGCCGCTTCATTCTTCCGACGGTCCACGTGGTCCACCCGATAGCCCTTGAGATGACCTGCAACAATATCCACCTCATGACGATATGCAACCATGATTGGGTCCTTGAATCCCAAGTGCCAGACACTTGTTGAGCCACAAAGTCTGAGTCACCGAAGCACTTAACCCGGCTTAGATTCATCTCCTTAGCCATCCGGAGACCATGGAGCAAGGCTTCATACTCAGCTGCATTTTTAGTACAAGGGAACATTAAGCGGAGAACGTAACAGAACTTGTCACCTCGTGGGGAAGTTAATACGACTCAGCCCCGAGCCCTCAATTGCACTGGATCCGTCAAAATGGATGGTCCAATATGTGTGATCCGGCTTTTCTTCAGGTGCTTGCAACTCCGTCCAATCATTAATGAAATCCACAAGTGCTTGAGACTTCACCGCCGTCGAGGCATGTACTTCAACCCGTGCGGCCCAAGCTCTATAGCCCACTTGGCAATCCGGCCAGTCGCTTCCCGGTTCTGGATGATATCGCCTAAGGGAGCAAAACTGACCACCGTGATGGGGTGCCCTTGGAAATACTGCTTCAGCTTCCGGCTTGCCATGAAAACTCCATATACCGGCTTACGCCAATGCGGATACCTTTGCTTAGATTCAATAAGTACCTCAACGATATAGTAAACCGAATGTTGAACGGATGCTCCTTCCTGCCTCCTTCCGCTCCACCACAATGGCCACGCCGACCATGGCGTTAGCAGCAACATATAGTAGAAGCGGCTCCTTGTCAATGGGAGCAGCGAGCACATGCGGGTTGGCCAATTGCTGCTTTAAGTCCTCAAATGCCTTATCAGCCGCGGGACTCCAGATGAACTGATCCGTCTTCTTCAACATCTGATATAAATGAATCGCCTTCTCACCAAGGCGGCTGATAAACCGGCTCAACGCGGCAATCCGGCCTGCCAAACGCTGGACATCATTAATACACTTCGGTTTAGCAAGGGAGGTAATAGTCGTAATCTTCTCCGGATTAGCTTCAATTCCCCTGTTGGACACGAGAAAACCCAATAACTTGCCTGCCGGAACACCAAAGACACATTTGGCCGGGTTGAGCATCATCTTGTAAACCCGCAGGTTGTCAAAGGTTTCCTTCAAATCGTCAATCGGTGTCTCCTTCTCCCTTGACTTGACCACAATATCATCAACATAGGCGTGCACATTACGGCCGATCTGTTTATGCACGAGCAATTACGTACACTGGCGTTGATAAGTTGCTTGGGCGCTCTTGAGCCCAAAAGGCATAGATACATAGCAGAAGGCTCCAAAGGGAGTGATAAACGCTATTTTCTCCTGGTCCTTAACTGCCATCTTGATCTGATGATACCCAGAATACACATCCAAAAAGCTCAAACGCTCACAACCCGCAGTGTCATCAATAATCTGGTCAATGCGGGGGAGGGCAAAAGGATCCGCTTTACAAGCCTTGTTAAGATCTGTGTAATCGACACACATGCGCCAAGTGCCGTTTTTCTTAAGAACCAGCACCGGATTAGCAAGCCACTCTAGATGGAAGACTTCAATGATAAAACCAGCTGCTAAGAGCCTGGCCACCTCCTCTCCAATGGCCTTGCGCCTTTCTTCGTTAAATCGGCGGAGAAACTGCTTCACCGGCTTGTACTTGGGATCAACATTAAGAGTGTGCTCAGCGAGTTGCCTCGGTACACCTGGCATGTCAGAAGGCTTCCATGCAAAAATGTCCCGATTCTCACGGATGAACTCGATGAGCGCGCTTTCCTATTTTGGATCCAAGTTGGCACTAATGCTGAACTGCTTGGACGAATCGCCGGGCACGAAGTCAACAAGCTTAGTCTTAGCTACCGATTTGAATTTCAGGTCCGGATCATGTTCTGTAGTCGGCTTCTTCAAAGGGGTCATGTCCGCCGGATCAATGCTGTCCTTGTAATATTTCAACTCCTCCGTAGCGCAAACTGACTCTGCATAGGCCGCATCACCTTCCTCACATTCCAAAGCGATCTTGCGGCTCCCATGAACCGTTATTGTCCCCTTGTGACCCGGCATCTTGAGCTGCAAATAGATATAACAAGGCCGCGCCATGAACTTGGCATAAGCCGGTCGCCCGAACAGGGCATGATATGGACTTTGGATTTTTACCACTTCAAACGTCAATGTTTCCGATCTAGAGTCATATTCATCGCCAAAGGCCACTTCCAGAGCTATTTTACCAACAGGATATCTTGACTTGCCGTGTACCACACCATGGAACACTTGTATTGGACGGTTTGAGATGTTTATCCGTTAGCCCCATACTGACGGAAGGTCTCATAGTACATGATGTTAATGCTACTCCCTCCATCCATGAGTACCTTGGTGAACTTATAACCTCCCACCGAGGTGCCTCCACCAGGCCAGCTGACCCGGATTGTCGAATTCGGGAGGATGATCCTCTCTACTCCATATAATGGGCTGCTCCGACCAGCGTAGGTAATGGGGCACGGCCGGTTCGACAAAGATTGATTGCCCGCTTACGAACCTTCCGGTCTCGCTTGTCTAAGCTAGTGGTGAAGACATGGTACTGCCCACTATTCAACTGCTTTGGGTTGCTCGATAACCCATTTGTTGCTTGCTGGTTGTAACCACCTTGGTTACTCACGATTATTCTGATTGTTATGTCTGCGGATTACCATTAAATCCTGAACCGGAATTTCCTCCACCGTAACCCGGCCCGAATCCTGAACCGCCGCCAGAGCCGTGATCATACCGGAAAGCATTAGAACTCTTGAACTCCTGCATAATGTAGCAGTCCTTCCAAAGGTGGTTGGCTGGCATCTCCTTCGTCCCGTGCTTTGGACAGGGCTGATTCAATAAATAATTGAAAGTGCATTATATCGACTAGAGGGGGGGTGAATAGGCGATTTTTATGAATTCTTCACTGACGAATTTGCCAGTGAGGAAATTCCTTAGCGAAGAACTACTTGTAGCGGAATAAGTACTCAGAAGTAAGCAGAACAGAATACACGCATGGTCATCATGATGAAATGAAGACAAACACAGAGTACAGAAAGCGTAATCACAGGATAACACAAGACGAAGACAAACTGACTGAAGAAATTGAACTAAGGAATTTGAGAAAGTCTTCAGTCAAAGTCTTCAAACACAGATATGAACAAACACTCAACACAGTAATGAGGAAATGAAAGGGTTGAGGAAATAGAACCAGTTAGGTTGGTGAAGACAATGATTTGGTAGACCAGTTCCAACTGCTGTCTCGGTTGTACGTCTGGTTGGAGCGGCTGAGTATTTAAACTCGAGGACACACAGTCCGGACACCCGGCCGGCACGCAGCTCAGGACACCAAGTCCTCACCGTATTCTCCTTGAACTAAGGTCACACAGACCTCGTCCAATCACCGTGGTAAGTCTTGAGCGACTTCCAAACCTCCACAGACTTGGTCACTCGGCGATCCACAATTCCTCTTGGATGCTCTAGACCATGACGCCTAACCGTCTGGAAGAAGCACAGTCTTCAAAGGTAACAAGCGTCGGATCCACGTAGGATCAATTTTTTCAGTGATGCTCAATCACTTTGGGTTTGTAGGGGTTTGGTTTTGGGGTTTTTCCTCACTTGATGATTTACGCTCAAAGTCCTCGGAGGATGGGTTGCTCTCAAATGACAAGTGTCAAGTTCTCTCGGAGCAGCCAACCAGCTAGTGGTTGTAGGGGGCGGCTATTTATAGCCTAGGGAGCAGCCCGACATGATAAGACATAAATGCCCTTCAATGATATGACCGTTAGGTGGATAATATATTTTGGGACAGCTGGCGCGCAGCACAGCAACGGTCGGAAATTTGAATCTCAAATTCCTCAGGGCTATCATGTTCCTCACTGTGTAGGCAATCCGACCTTTGGCGAATTCCTAACTCCTCGGTCAGAACAAATTCCTCGTGACGGAAGAACTTCGTCTACATCCTTTGAAGAAATTGACTGAATCGTATGAGATTTCCAATGGCTTCACTTTCGAAGGGATTGGTAGGTGTAGGATTTTGAGTTGAGCATCACATGGAAATTTTTCCTTAGTATTTCCTCGACCCCTTTAACAAAGACGGTGTTTCCTATGACTCAAGAAAGAGAAAATGAAACTACGAAAACACGCTTCATGTTCCTCAAATGAATACCAAGTCTTCAAGGTCACACCAATTTCTTCACTTTCAAAGTCTTCAGAAAGTCTTCAGAATATCAAAGTCTTCAGTCGAAGAACTTCATTTTAGAATTCGACTTTCTCTGTAAATATCAAACTCCTCATAGACTTATAGACCCGTGTACACTCACAAGCGTATTAGTTCCTTAACCTATAAGTCTTCAATCCACCAAAATCACTAAGGGGCACTAGATGCACTTACAATCTCCCCTTTTGGTGATTGATGACAATATAGGTTAAGTTTTCAACGGGATAAACATATGAAGTGTAAACACTGATAATGAAGAATTTGATTGCAAGATATAGAAGAACTCCCCCCTGAAGATGTGCATAGTGAGGAATTTGCTTTTGAGGCAATGCACATTTGAAGAGTTGAATCATGGAGATCTCCCCCTATATCTTGTTATTCATACACGCATTTGTCATATAATATGAAGAATTTGAAATGCATGATGAAATATGGTGCTTGATGTAATTCAGCATGCGTGCGATAACATTAATGAGGAACAAGCATGCAAAATAACGCATCAAGAGTATCAGAGCTCAAATAGATTTGCTATGAAGATTTTCAAGGAGCTCAAGAGAATCAGAGCGTAGTGCAAGAGCATAATGCATCAAAAGTATCGAAGCACCATCGGGTTTAAGATTACAACTCGATCCAATAAAAGTTTGAGAAGAACGAGAGTTGTAACTTAACAAAAAATAAATTACTGTATATAGGCAATAAACTAGACCCGCTTGAAGAATAACTCAAATTTATCCCCCTTTGTCATCAAATGACCAAAAGGATCGAAACTGAGGACTAACGCTCCTGAAGAATTTCAAGTTGAAGAAGGAGCGCTTGGCGTTGTTGGGGTCGGTTGTTGTAGTAGGACCTGCAGCGGTGTCGTCCAAGTCTTCATTTTCATCGGTGTCGTAGCGATGAAGAATAGGAGCTGCCACCAAGGAAGGAACTTTGACCTTCTTGTATTTCTTGGAGGAGGTGCGGACCAGTCAAATTCTTCCTTGAGTCCCATAGTCTTCATTTCTTACGCATCGTAGACATGTGAAAGAACAGCCAGTGCGTTTGAAGGTTTCATGGAGGTAGTAGTGGTTTTCTTCTTTGCATTGTGTGTTGAGGTCATGTTGTGAAGAATTGAACCAAACCGACACTTGACCCATTTATGATTGCGATCAACCTTCTAATGAAGGCGAGGAGTAACTCACGATCGGTCATCACCACAGGTGCGATAGCTTGAGGACTTTGCTTGACTGAGGTATTTGCAGCAGAGTCATGGGTGGCAGAGTCATCATTGGTGGAGTAGGATGCTACTTTGCGAAATTGTCCATCCAATGGACGAATGCCTTCATCGATCACAGCAGTAGCCTTGCCCTTGTCATCATCTGAGGTAAATGTCCGTTTGAGGACTTCAATCGGGGGCAAGTAGCTGCAGTGGTTGTAGTATCAGCCTTGTAATTGAGTGAAGACCTTGTCCTGATGAATCTCATTATCCAAGGCGCATAAGGCTTCAGCTCAAATGGTGACATAGCCACGTTTGCCAGAGTCCTCATGAAGAAATCATGGAAGTTGACGGGAACGCCATGGATGATGTAGAAAAGCATATTCTTCATGATGCCAACGACTTCTTCATCATTCGAGTCGTGGCCTTTGATAGGACTCATTGTCTTCGTCAGAATCCGATAGACAGTCCAAGGCACATACAATAATTCCTTGATGAGGAATTTGGTTCTTGGGGCCTGCCTTGGCTTCAAAGGCTTCATCAGCACTTGCATATAGTGATTTGAAAGTTCTGGTTCGTTGTAGATACAACGTGCACCATCAAGCGGAGGACTGAGTGGTAGAGCACGAAGCAATTCAGTTGCTGGTGCCTTGTAGTGAGTATTTTCAGACATCCAGTCTAATACCCATGAGTTCACGTCTTCAGCGTCTCCGGTGATGTGCAGCGTTGCATAGAAATTGAAGAATTAGTTCTTCATTCCAGTCACAGATATCAGTGCAGAAATTTAGAAGTCCTGCGTCGTGAAGAACACTGAGGACTGGCTCAAAGCCTGGCAGAGACTCCATGTCCACATGAGGAATATGAGCATGATCGAAGATTTTGTCTTTGTTGAAGAGCACTGAGGAATAGAAGTTGGCTTGGCTGGCAGTCCAGAAACGCCTCTTCCTTATGCGAGCAGAATCATATGGATTGTAATCAGTGAAGAATACGTGCTCGCCGAAGAAATCTTCAGCCTTGAACTTTTGCTTTGTTGAGTAAGGATTCTTTTGCTTGGGCAGAGGGCTGTCAGTGAGTTGCATCACCACCTCAGGAATCGCAAGTTCAGGTTCTTCAGGCTGAGGAATTTCTGGTTCCTATATATGCTGATCCCGAGGATCAAGAAGAGTTCATCGACACTAGTGGCTAGAATTTCTTCATGCACAGAGCAGGTGGGTTGAGTTTCTTGAGTCCATTTGGACTATTTGTGCGAGGGACCGAGGAATCTGTTGGAGGCGGGGTGAAGAGAGGAGTATTGGGATGCAGACTTTCCCAAAAGTCATCATTCATCACTGGTGTTGTGCACCCAATATCCACATCTTCATCTTCAACTTCCTCAACACCAGCCTCTTCAGCAGTGAACTGAGGCGTAGGTGAGGAAATGACTGGGGTTGAAGGGATTGCGTCCACTTCAATTTCTTCATCAATCTGCTCTGATGAAGCAGCAGAATGACGTTCTTCAGCAGATCCAATTGGGATCTCATAGTCTTCTCCAAAAGGAACAAGGTCCTTTGATGGCTTGGAGGAAATCGGAACAACATCAATTGGGTTTTCAAATGAGCTGGTCATTGACTTCATTTTCTTCGCAGCCGAAGAATGTGACACAGCAGACGCCTTCCTTTTCTTCACTGCAGCTCGTTCTGCAGCCTTGGTTTTCTTCACATCAGAGGCAGATGGAAGAATTGGAGTTGGTGTTGGCGCAGGAGGAGCTGAGGAATCAGGATGAATTTCTTGAGGCTCAAGCGATGCGATTGCCCTGATCTGTTCGGTTTCTTCAGCGCACCACTAGTGGATGCCCCAGCAATTTCTTCGGGCTGGAATTGAGTCATCAGCCCTGGAACTTGTATTTTCATCAGCAGACTGAAAATCATCAGTCGTGTTGGCATGTTCTTCAGCAGGCTGAGCAGAGGCTGCAACCTGAGGAATTTCCTGTTGCGTTAGGGTTGCAACATTTGTGAAATTCTTCGTCAGGTTGACGAATCTGACCTTGGCTCCTTGCCAATCAGCATAGTAAGAATCGAAGTTTTCTTTGAGGTCTTGAATTTCAGTCTGGACCTTGAGAAGTTCCTCGGTGTCATTTTGACAACGTTTTTCTTGAGGAACTTCTCCTTTACGTATTGAGCCTTCTTGATTTCTCTTGCCTTTTCAAACTTCCATTTCTCTTGGCGATGAAATGGGTCAGCATATGACTTTGTCCGGTGTCGAGATGAAAGTCGGGCATAGGGGTATTGGGATCCTTGTGCGAGAGATCAATATAGTCGAGGACTTTCTTGAGATCCAACAGCGGTGGCACAAAAGTGCCTTTGGCTCTAGCGGCCCTTTCTTGGCGATTTCGATGATTTCCGCAAGTTCTTCATTAGAAGCTTCATCATCAGAAGGCACATGGAATGCAACTTGTTTCTTCTTTGGACTTGGCCGAGGACCACGTCCAGTTGTTGTTTTGATCTTCAGCACAGTCGGGCCAGATGATGAAATTTGTGCTGCTGAGGAACTTGCTGAAACTCCAGATGCTATTGAGAAACCAGCAGTCCTTTGACATGTAGCGGATGCACGAGGCTGAGGATTTTGACGGAGCTGTTGAGGACTTTAGTGGAGCTGTAGCAGTGTGAGGAATTTGCCGTGAGGGCGCTGCTGAGGAACTTGGCTTATGAGCAGACTTCTTTGGCATGGATATCCTCGGTTTGACCGAGGCCTCAGTAGCAGTGGCAGAATCCTCATTGAATTTCTTCACTGCCTCCTTGGCTTGTCTTGCCAATTTAGCTTGGCGCTTAGCCCATTCTTCAGGAAAGTCCTCACCACGCTTGATCTTTGGTGGGGTCGGCTACTTGGCCAGGTGCAGTGGAGCTCTTGGGCATGGAGGATTGAGAGCGAATTTCTTCATGTATTTTGGAGTCACATATCTGTATTCCTCCATTCCCTTGCCCATCTCCGTTCAATCTTACGAATCGCACCTTGCGCTGATTTTCTTTCTTCATCAGTGTGCAATAGTCGGCATAGATTTCCTCGAGGATTTCAAACGCAGTCATAACCTCAGGTTTCTTTCCTCCTTTACATTGCTTCTTTCCATCTGTCATTTTCTTGAGTTGAGGAAATTGAACAATTGAGTTCTCTGAAGAAGTATGCAGTTTTTCTTCGAGGAACGCTGCAAATGAGTTAAGTTGATGAGAACCTAGTGATTCAAAGACGGACATGTGTACTGTGAGCAGTATAGTTGCAAGGAATTTGGAGAGGTCATATGCGTTCTCGGAAGGTTTTCAAAAAGAACAAGTTTTGAGGATTTTGACCAGATGAGCCTTGAGGAATTTCACTAAGCGTTCTTTTTCTTAGGTTCGAGTTGTACAGATCGAGGATCCACACAATTGAGGAATCTTGAAGAAAATCATTGCTTAGAGAAACGAATCAAGAGCATATTTTGTTTGAGGTGTTCATCTGTGTGAAGATTTGAAGAATAAACACCTTTGAAGATTTTCAGGAAAGCTTGAGAATCAAAGTGAGTAATAAAAGTAACTTTTAATTACCCAATGAAGAACACGACGAACTGAGAAGAACGGATGGGAAGTTCGTCTGTTCAGATCTTCCACGCCCTAACTTGGCGGAGGAAGACAGCTACGGCGGCGGCGGAGTGAGGAATTCCGCGGTCGGCGTGAGTAGGATGGCGACGAGGTCGAGGCAGTGAAGCTCTTCCTCACCGGCGACGATGGTAGCGGCGGCGCTAGGGTTTGAGGAGCTCGAGCGGGAGAGAGAGGTCGAGCACGGTAAAAGAAGTGAGGATGGAGAGAGGGGTATTTATAGAGGCAGTGAAAACCGTTCGCCCGAAGATTTAGGACGAACGTGCCCCTGACCATTCTCCTTCTCACGACATGTGTCACCCACGTACTGTGTAGCGGAGATCGTGTACGATCGTGGGTGAGTAAAATAATGCATCGTGGGATGCGGAACGGTTTGAGCGGCAAAACCGAAAATTGGATAAGATCAGTTTTAAAGTTCGATCGCATTTTCTTCAGCTGACAAGGACACAGTGAAGATTTTGAACGAGTTTCAAATAGAACGCACATGAAGAATTTGTGAATAGATTGGGTTGAGTATAACATAGAGGGGGAAGGGTCCGATCACATTCACTTAGCGAAAAAGCGACTTGAAGAAATAGCCATAAGTGAATCTTGTAGAAGACATAAACCCATATATATATATATATATAGCCAATGAAGAAAGACGACGGAAGCAGTGAAGACTTTGCAAAGTTGAAGAATTTGAAAAACTGAAGAATTTCAAAACTGAAGAAAAACTCAAATTGAAGATTTTCAACTTTGGTGGTGGCGTGACCCACCGTATAAGAATGATGATTTCAGACACCGCGTACAATTGTCGTAGGGTTCTGAGAATCAAATTCTTCATTAATTTCTTCACACTTAGAGTGTTATTCTTCATTGATTGAAGAAAAACGTTTTTTCATGTGTTGCCACATCTAAGTCATCAATTTTGCATAAGTGTTAGGATGTGTGTCTTTTTCAAAGAACATTCAAAGATTCTAAGATATTTAGCTCACACCGCAACTTGCTAAATCTCTTCTCATCCAAGGGCTTAGTGAAGATATCGGCTAGCTGTTCTTCAGCCTTCACGTGCTCGATGGAGATGTCGCCCTTCAACACATGATCATGAAGAAAATGATGACGAATTTGAATGTGCTTTGTCTTCGAGTGCTGAAAAGGGTTGTGAGCAATCTTGATGGCACTCTCATTGTCACGATGAGAGGCACATTCTTCACGTTGATGTCGTAGTCCTTGAGAGTTTGCTTCATCCACACAATTGAGCACAACACGAGCGGCAGCAATGTATTCAGCTTCCGCAGTAGACAGTGATACGCAGTTCTATTTCTTCGAGGACCAACAGACCAAAGATCGTCCAAGGAAATGACAAGTGCCGGAAGTTGACTTGCGGTCCACACGATCACCAACATAGTCAGAGTCAGAATATCCAATGAGATCAAAATCAGAGCCCTTGGGGTACCATAATCCTAGTGTTGGTGTGTGAGCTAGATATCGAAGAATATGCTTCATAGCCTTATGGTGTGATTCCTTCGGTGTAGCTTGAAATCGGGCACACATGCAAACACTAAGCATTATATCTGGCCTAGATGCACATAAGTACAATAAAGAACCAATCATGTAGCGGTATACCTTGTGATCAAGTCAATACCATTTTCATCGGTGCATAGATGGCCATTTGTGGGCATAGGAATTTTAGCGCCTTTGCAATCTTGCATGCGAATTTCTTGAGGACATCTTTGAGGTATTTCTCTGAGATATGAATATGCCATTGTGTTGTTGATTTAATTTGAAGACCTAAGAAGAATTTCAACTCTCCCATCATAGACATTTGATATTCTTCACTCATCATATAGGCAAATTCATCACTATAACGTTGGTCAGTACATCCAAATATAATATCATCAACATATATTTGGCACACAAACAGTTAACCATCATAAGATTTAGTAAAGAGAGTAGGGTCGAGTGAGTGAACGGTGTGAAGCCATTCTTCACGAAGAATTCCTTCAATGTATCATACCACGCCTGTGGAGCTTGCTTGAGACC
The DNA here is from genome assembly GCA_021605145.1 of Aegilops bicornis. NCBI lineage: Eukaryota > Viridiplantae > Streptophyta > Magnoliopsida > Poales > Poaceae > Aegilops > Aegilops bicornis. Next base: position 199,622,184 of record CM038669.1, on the reverse strand, counting down.
ATAGAGGGCCTTATTAAGTGCGAAGACTTTGTCAGATTCTTTGGATCTTCAAAACCTGGGGGTTGAGCAACATATACTTCTTCCTCAAGCTTACCATTGAGGAATGCACTTTTCACGTCCCATTTGATATAAAGTGATATTGTGATGGTTAGCATAGGCGAGTAATATGCGAATAGACTCAAGTCTAGCAACAGGTGCAAAAGTTTCATCGAAATCAATTCCTTCAACCTGTGTGTAGCCTTGAGCTACTAGTCGTGCCTTATTCCTCACCACAAGGCCATTTTCATCTTGCTTGTTGCGGTAGATCCACTTTGTGCCAATGATATTATGCTTGCGAGGATCTCGGACGTTTGACCAGTTCCCTTAGACATTGTTGAGCTCGAACTCGATGTAATTCTTCTTGCATAGCCTGAATCCACTCGGCTCGTAAATGCTTCATCTACCTTGGTGGGCTCTGTGATAGAGACAAAAGCATAGTGCCCACAAAAGTTAGATAGATGTGAAGCTTTTGAGCGTGTGAGAGGACCTGGCGCTTTAATGTCATCGATGATCTTCTCCACTTGTACTTCTTTTGCAACGCAAGGATGAGCTGGTTGTCGTCGAGGAATTTGATCATTTTCCTCAGCACCATTGTCTTCAGCATTATCTTCAGGTGCATCAGCTCGACGTTCTTCGCGGACAGGAATGAATTCTTCAGCAGTTTCTTCAGTAGGAATGACATCCTCAGTTGCCTTGAACTTGATAGATTCCTCAGGTGCTGGTTCATCTAACATAGAAGGTAGGTGCTCTCTTTGTGAGCCATTAGTTTCATCGAACCGCACATCTACAGTGTCAACAATCTTGTGAAGAGCGATGTTGAAGACTCTGTAGGTGTGCGAGTCCTTTCCGTAACCAAGCATAAAACCTTCATGTGCTTTCGGTGCAAATTTAGAATTGTGATGAGGATCTCTAATCCAGCATTTAGCACCGAAGACTTTGAAATAACTTACATTGGGTTTCTTGTCAGTGAGGAGTTCATAGGCTGTCTTCTTGAAGAATTTGTGAAGATATACTCTGTTGATGATGTGGCACGCCATATCAATTGCATCAATCCAAAAACGACTAGGCGTTTTGTATTCATCAAGCATAGTGCGAGCCATCTCAACAAGAGTTCTGTTCTTGCGCTCCACGACGCCATTTCTTTGAGGAGTATAAGGAGCAGATAACTCATGAGTAATACCAAGTTCATCAAGATAGTCATCAAGACCGGAATTCTTGAACTCAGTTCCATTGTCACTTCTGATGTGCTTGATCTTCACACCAAAGTTAGTTGAAGCCCTCGAGGAAAATCGTTTGAAGACTTCCTGCACTTGATTTTTGTAAGTAACAATGTGTACCCATGTGTAACGAGAGTAATCATCAACAATAACAAAGCCATATAGAGATGCATCATTAACGACATCTGAATAATGATTGGGACCAAAGAGGTCCATGTGAAGCAATTCGAAGGGACGAGTAGTGGTCATGATAGTCTTCGCTGGATGCTTGGCCTTGGTCATTTTTGCAGCTTCACAGGCTCCGCATAAGTGATCCTTGAGGAATTTGACATTTTCAATGCCAATGACATGCTTCTTCTTTGCAAGCGTGTTCAAATTCCTCATGCCTGCGTGACCAAGTCGTCGATGCCAGAGCCAGCCTTCTGAAGCTTTTGCAAGTAGACACACGGCTGGTTGTGGTCCTGTAGAGAAATCAACAATATACAAGTCTCCTCTCCTAAAGCCTGCGAAGACTTTGGAATTGTCAGCTTCCATAATCACAACACAACGATACTTGCCAAGACCCAAAGCATTGAGACTGACATGAGGTTGTATCCTAAGGACTCAACAAGCATGACTTTGTCCATGTGTTTATCCTTAGAGATTGCAACCTTACCAAGACCCAATACCTGACTTTTGCCTTTGTCAGCAAAGATGATATGCTTCAGATGTGACGGTGATAAGGGAGCATCCATCAATAGATTCTTGTCACCAGTCATGTGATTTCTACAACCACTATCGAGAATCCACTCAGTGGCTTTGGGTTGATCATCCTGCAGATGAATTAGTACAACTTACGATCTCATATACTTCATCAGTGAAGAATATGATATCAAGTTCATCAGACGAATTTCATCAGTCAGTATTAACAGATAAGCAGTATGAGGACGTGTGAAATGAAAGTTCATTTCATCATGATTAGCCTGCGTCCTTTCAGGCATTTTCGTCAGGTCCCCAGCAAATTCTTCAGACGTTTAATGCACGTCTGGAGACCTGACCCTGCAGAAGAGGTTAGTTCCTTTTCTTCACCACCCACATCTGAAGGGGTGGCAAAGAGTTCATCACTCTGCGAGCACCATATGAGAATGGTGGCATAGAGGCCAAACCATTTCGTTTCACATAAGAGGGTTAGGGTAAGCATATGAATAAGCAGAGAAATTCTTCGAGGACTTATGAACATAATGGTTTGAAGAATAATGCACATATTCATAGCCCTTAGCTCTACCCTGCGAAACAGAGTTGTTAGCATGATGATAATCATATGAGGACTTTGATCCATATGAAGAATTTGGTCCATATGAAGAATTTGATCTGGGGTTCCTATTCTTCACTGGTGGTGTCATAAGGACATTCACCTGAAGACTTTCAAGGCACATCTTGGGAACCCAGATTTTCTTCATAGGGGAACCGTTCCTGCAGTTAGTGCCAACATATCTAGCAAATACTTCACCATTCTGATTTTTGAACAGTTTATAGTTGGAGTCAAATGACTCATCAGAAGAATGAGGAGATTCACATGTAAAGCCAGATAAGTTAGATGGATCAGCTGGAGGTCCCTTTGCAGCAACCCATGAGGTTTTGGGGTACTGCTCAGGCTTCCAATATGTTCCATCAGCATTGAGTTTCCTCTCAAAGGAAATACCCTCTTTCCTAGGGTTCCTATTGAGGATCTGCTTTTTAAGCACATCACAAAGAGTCTGATGCCCTTTGAGGCTTTTGTACATGCCTGTCATATACAATTCCTTCAGCCCTGCATCGTCAGAGATACTAGCAATGTCCTCAGGTGAGGAATTAGTGATAGCAGAGGCAGGTGAAGTATTTATAACAGTTGAAGCATTTGAACATTCAGGTGAAGAATTAGCAGATTCACGTTCAATGCACTTTAAGCATGGAGGAACAAATTCTTCTTGAGAAGCTCTGATTTGTTGAGCAAGTAATGAATCGCGCTCCTTCTGAAGATCTTCATAACTCACTCTTAGCTTCTCAAGGTCTTGCTTTCTTTGAAGAAATTCATAAGAAAGTTTCTCATGATCAGATAAGAGAGTGTTATGATGACCTTGAAGGCTATCAAACCTAGACTGAAGTCTCTAAAGATTTTTAGTCAGGGCTTTAGTGCGATCCATTTCTTCACCTAACATATCATCACTCTTATCTAGCATGTTTTGAACCTTTTCCAAAGCCCTTTGCTGTTTTACAGCAATTTCAGCAAGTTTTGAGTAACTGGGCTTTAGATCTTCATCAGATTCATTTTCACTAGATTCAGAGGAGGTATAGTTGAGTACCTTGGCACCCTTTGCCATGAAGCAATAGGTGGGAGTGTAGTCATCACTATCTTCATCAGCATTGTTGGTGATGTCATTTTCTTCAGAGTTGAAGATGGACTTGCTGACGAAAGTAGTAGCGAGAGCTAGACTCGCCACACAAGACTCAGATTCTTCTGATGCCTCCTCTTCCTCATGTTCCTCAGATTTAGCTTCAGAGTCCATTTCCTTGCCAATGAATGCCCGAGCCTTTTTGGAGCTGCCCTTCTTGTGAGAAGAAAGCTTTGAGGATTTTGATGATGAAGATTTCGATGATTTCTTCTTCTTCTTCGCGTCATCAGAACTATAATCCTTGTGTTTCTTCTTCTTTAATTCCTTTTCCCACTGAGGACAATCTTGGATGTAGTGACCAGGTTTCTTACATTTGTGACAAAGTCTTCTCTTATAGTCACTGGATGAGGAATCACTGCTCATTGAGGATTTTCCAAAACGACCACGTCTCGTGAACTTCTGGAATTTCTTCACGAGCAGTGCTAGCTCATGGCCTAATTCTTCAGGATCTCCAAGGCTATTACCAGAGTCTTCACACTCAGATTCAGACACAGCCTTGGCCTTCAGGGCACGTGTTTTTCCATATCTAGAACCATAGAGATCTCTCTTTTCAGCAAGCTGGAACTCATGAGTATTTAGCCTCTCGAGGATATCAGCAGGATCAAGTGACTTGTAGTCAGCACGCTGTTGTATCATCAGTGCCAGAGTATCAAATGAGGAATCAAGCGATCTTAACAATTTCTTCACCACCTCATGGTAGGTGACGTCAGTGGCGCCAAGTGCTTGAAGCTCATTTGAGATGTCAGTGAGGCGATCGAAGGTTTGTTGAACATTTTCGTTGTCGAGTCTTTTGAAGCGGTTGACTAGATTCCGAAGAACATCAACTCGAGAGTCACGCTGAGTTGAGACTCCTTCATTCACTTTGGACAGCCTGTCCCAGATGAGCTTAGCAGTTTCCAAAGCACTCACTCTTCCATACTGACCTTTGCTCAGATGGCCACATATGATATTCTTCGCTTGAGAATCGAGTTGCTTGAATCTCTTCACATCAGCAGCATTCAGAGAAGGTGTGATTGAGGGAACACAATTTTCCACAACATACCAGAGATCGTTGTCAATTGCTTCAAGATGCATTCGCATCTTGTTCTTCCAGTAGGGGTAGCCCGTCCCATCAAAGGTAGGACACCCTGCTGAGACCTTGATCATACCTGCGATCGACATAACTAAAACTCCAGGTGGTTAAACCAAAATCACACAGAAAAAGGGAGTACCTTGCTCTGATACCAATTGAAAGTGCGTTATATCGACTAGAGGGGGGGGTGAATAGGCGATTTTTATGAATTCTTCACTGAGGAATTTGCCGGTGAGGAAATTCCTTAGCGAAGAACTACTTGCAGCGGAATAAGTACTCAGAAGTAAGCATAACAGAATACACGCATGGTCATCATGATGAAATGAAGACAAGCACAGAGTACAGAAAGCGTAATCACAGGATAACACAAGACGAAGACAAACTGACTGAAGAAATTGAACTGAGGAATTTGAGAAAGTCTTCAGTCAAAGTCTTCAAACACAGATATGAACAAACACTCAACACGGTAATGAGGAAATGAAAGGGTTGAGGAAATAGAACCAGTTAGGTTGGTGAAGACAATGATTTGGTAGACCAGTTCCAACTGCTGTCTCAGTTGTACGTCTGGTTGGAGCGGCTGAGTATTTAAACTCGAGGACACACGATCCGGACACCCGATCGGCCGAGCACGCAGCTCGGGACACCAAGTGCTCACCGTATTCTCCTTGAACTAAGGTCACAGACCTCGTCCAATCACTCGTGGTAAGTCTTCAGCGACTTCCAAACCTTCACAGACTTGGTCACTCGGCGATCCACAATTCCTCTTGGATGCTCTAGACCATGACGCCTAACCATCTGGAAGAAGCACAGTCTTCAAAGGTAACAAGCATCGGATCCACGCAGGATCAATTTCTTCAGTGATGTTCAATCACTTTGGGTTTGTAGGGGTTTGGTTTTGGGGTTTTTCCTCACTTGATGATTTTCGCTCAAAGTCCTCGGAGGATGGGTTGCTCTCAAATGACAAGTGTCAAGTTCTCTCGAGCAGCCAACCAGCTAGTGGTTGTAGGGGTGACTATTTATAGCCTAGGGAGCAGCCCGACATGATAAGACATAAATGCCCTTCAATGATATGACCGTTAGGTGGATAAGATATTTTGGGACAGTGGCCAAGAAGACAAAGAACGATCGGAAATTTGAGTATCAAATTCCTCGGGGCTATCATGTTCCTCCTTTGTGTAGGCAATCCGCCTTTGGCGAATTCCTAACTCCTCGGTCAAAACAAATTCCTCGTGACTGTAAGAACTTCATCTACATCCTTTGAAGAAATTGACTGAATGTATGAGATTTCCAATGGCTTCACTCGAAGGGATTGGTAGGTGTAGGATTTTGAGTTGAGCATCACATGGAAATTTTTCCTTAGTATTTCCTCGACCCCTTTAACAAAGACGGTGTTTCCTATGACTCAAGAAAGAGAAAACCAAACTACGAAAACAAAAGTCTTCACGCTTCATGTTCCTCAAATGAATACGAAGTCTTCAAGGTCACACCAATTTCTTCACTTTCAAAGTCTTCAGAAAGTCTTCAGAATATCAAAGTCTTCAGTCAAAGAACTTCATTTTTAGGGGTCGACTTTCTCTGTAAATATCAAACTCCTCATAGACTTATAGACCTGTGTACACTCACAAACGTATTAATTCCTTAACCTATAAGTCTTCAATCCACCAAAATCACTAAGGGGCACTAGATGCACTTACAATAATTTAAGCGATCCGGGTTAGGATTCGGAGCCCCACCACGATTCGCCGCTTTACCTCTGCGTCGCTGGCCCTTGTCCTGCGCGTTGGTATTAGCTACAAAGTCCATGCTGCTATCCGCTACGCTTTCCATTACCCGCCGAGTGATGTTCTTTGGCCCTTGGAGTTGCTGTTCTTCCTTCCCTTCCCTTTCTTGTCATCGTCGGACTCGGGATCCTTGGTACTATCGTAATCAGCATACTTCACTAAAGCGCCCATGAGAGTTCCCATGTCATTACAAAATCGCTTCATGCGCTAACTTTAACTTCAGCGGCTGAAACCGGCGATTGCCCTCCGTGGTTTAAGATCGCAGAGTCACCGTTGATCCGTCCGATGAGTGCAAGATTTCAAACGCGGCGTACCCAATGGGTTGTTGACTCCCCTTCCCCCTGGACACAAGCCGCCAAGTCCACTACGGACATGGGCTGCTTACAGGTATCTTTGAAATTCTGGATAAACCGGGTTCGCAACTGGGCCCATGAACTGATAGAATTGGGCGGCAAGCTCTTCAACCAAGTATGGGCCGTTCGTTCAAGCATCATGGTGAAGTACTTTGCACACGCAGCCTCATCCACATCCAGCATCTCCATTGCCATCTCATAGCTTTCTATCCATGCTTCTGGAGCTAAATCGGCAGTGTAACTTGGCACCTTGCGCGGACCCTTGAAGTCTTTGGGCAAGCGCACATTGCGTAAAGAGGGGACGAGGCAAGGCACCCCCAAAGAGCTAGAGGTAACCCCAGGGTCGACCGAGATGGTCGGATGAACCGGCGTAAGCGGATGAGCCTGATGCTGTGCTGCTAATTCGGCCTCCCTGCGTGCTCGGGCCCGGTCCACCACCTCCTGGGCGTTATCGACACCACCTGCCGGGTTGTTGCCACGGGGCGCACCACGTCGTGCATTACTGGATACGGCCGGTTCATCCATGTGCCTGCTATAGCTCCGGCTTGGGCGGGGGGTAGAGTGGATCCGTCGCGCTGTCTGAATACGCTTCCTGTTGGACCAAAGCTGTCCTAAGGAGCTCCTTGACCCGACGCGTCTCTATCGCCTATGGTGAATCACCTTCAATTGGAATAGCCTCCAGCCGTGCCGCCGCTGCAACAAGGTTATCCATCGGGTTGGAGTAGTGACCCGGAGGTGTTTGCACAGTTCGAGGTACACCGGGCGTTATGGCGAGGTAGATCTATTAAGCGGGTTGGACCGGCGCCCGTCTCAGTGCTTCCGCCCGGTTTACCACCGGCAGATTACTGGTTCCCGCTCCGGGGGTGTTGAAGAGGTCTCTGGCTTTGAAAACTGAAGGCAAACGGGATCTGTATTTCCTCTTCATGACTTCATGTGACGCGTTTTGATCCAACATGAGCCTATAAGTCTGCGCATCTAAAGCGGCCCGCTCTACCGTCATCCTGGCGTCTGCAGCTGCTAGATCCGCTTTAGCCTGAGTGATTTGTTCCTTCACATTCGCAATCTCTGCGTTATGAGCGTCCTGATCCGCCGGGTTAGCCTCTGCCATGAGCGCAGCCAACGCATCGAACAGATCTGATAAAACTTGAGCCGACGGGCGCACAGGGCCTCCTGCCCCGGCAGCCGTCGCCGCTGTTGAACCGGAGATCATTGCCGCAGCAGTCGAAGAGTGAAGCGCTGCTTGTGTACCGGCCATGAATATTCCAACCCGGTTGGGCAGATCGGAGGGGTCCGGAATACTGTCACCATCAGAGCAGCCCCCAATCCGGCCAACTTGTAACTGATATAGAGATTTAGTTTCTCCGGTTGATGACTCGTCGCCAGAGTAGACGATGGTCTCGCCACCAGATTCTGATCCGTCCTCATAACTTCCTTCGTGGATGACTCCCACAAAGGCACGCTTCACCGCCGGTTTAACCTGGGCAGATCTCGTACGCTGAGCCGTCTCGACGAGGTCGGTGCAGATGTCCGGCTCAGGCCCTGGTTCACCAATCTTGCCGATGAAAACGTGTATGCCACCAAAGGGGACTCGGTATCCATACTCGATTGAGCCGGCGTCGGGGCCCCATCCTGCGTCGTCGATGTAGAGCTAGCCGCGACGACTCTTGGTCATCCGCCCACAAAGATAGCCTTGAGTCCTTGAACTTGCCCTCCAAGATCATCAAACCATCGATGCGATAGCCCCACGGTGGCGCCAATCGTCGTGGTTTTGTCACGGCAGATGTCCTCGTGAAAGGACATAGTCGTGGAGCCATCGCTACTGAGTTAACTTGAAGGGGTTAAAGCGGACGCAAAGACACAAGAGTTTATACTAGTTCGGCCCCTTCAATGAAGGTAAAAGCCTACGTCTAGTTGTGATGGGATTGATGTGGTTTCGATGACTAGGGAGCAAATAAGCTTCGCCTAGGCCTCGAGTTGTTGTTGTCTGCCTTGAACCGCCGGCGGGTCGTCCCTTTATATACGAGGTTGACGCCTTGGCTGGTGGTCTCTGAGTCATGAGCCGACCTATACAAAGTGTCCGGCTCGGTCTCTCTCCTTTCTAACTTATATTACAAGTTTACATAGTCATGGCGGTTTACCACTACGCGCCCTAATCCGCCTTTGGGCCGTGGGATTCCAAGCTTTACTAGTTGAACGCCATCTTCAAGACCTTCATGGGCTTCAGCACAGTCTAAGGTGAACCGGGCCCTCCTGGCCGGTTTATACTTAGTAGCTATATCCTCAACAGACCCGCAACCTCATGGTGGGAGAATTACACAACCACGTTCCCCATAGCCAATGTCACTTAGGATTAGTTTCAGCAAACGTTCCGCACTGCACATGTCTCAACTGGAGCTATGAGCATGAAGAAGCGTGAGTTTCACAACTTACGCCAGGGAAATCGTACTGTGGGGCAGTACGTGGATGAGTTCATTAAGTTAGCTCACTATGCCCCGGATGATGTGGCCATAGATGCCACGAAGCAGGAGAAGTTTATGGAAGGGCTGAATGATGAGCTGAGCATGCAGTTGATGGTGGCAACAATTGCTAACTACCAGGAGTTGGTAGACAGGGCTCTTATGATTGAAGGGAAGCAACAGCAGATAAAGAGCCGCAAAAGGAAATATGGACAAGGGAAGTACAATTCAGGAGCTCAGCAGAGACCACATTTTACCTTGAACTCGGGAGGATATACCCATAACCACACTCACAATGGAGGAAGTTCGCATAACCACAGTGGCCCCAAGAATGGAAATGGGAATGGAGCAAGCAGCAACCAGAACCATTCCAACCCAGCAACACCCGCCAAGAACGATCTAAGTCACATTACTTGTTTCAAGCGCGGGAAGACTGGACACTACGCCACCGAGTGTTCCGAAGCCAAGAATGGAAATGGCAATGGAAGTTCTGGAAAGAAGCCCAAACCCTTCACCGGAGGTCAGGTGAACCACATAAACGTATAGGAGGTTGAGGAGCAGCCAGATGCAGTTATTGGTAAGTTTTTGGTTAAGTCATTTACTGCAATCGTTCTTTTTGATACTAGTGCATCGCATTCATACATATCAAGGGGATTTGTGGACAAGTTTAAATTGCCAACCCTAGCCCTTAGGTCACCCATGTTAGTGAGCTCGCCAGGAGCAGAGTATATGGCCAGCCGATGGTGTGATCGGTTACCCTTAACCATTGGTAGCCATGCTTTCCCCTCCAACCTAGTAATTTTGGAGTCACAAGGATTGGATATAATATTAGGCATGGATTGGCTATCGAAGTATGGAGGAAACATTGACTGTGCTAGTAAGTCAATTCTGCTCACCACCCCTGAGGGAAAAAGGATCAAGTATGTATCCAGGCATGCACCAAGAAGGACCCAATTAAATTCCCTCTCAGGAGTTATTCAGGAGGAAGTGCCTATAGTGAAGGATTACCCGGAAGTATTTCCAGAGGAATTACCAGGCATGCCGCTGGATCGAGACATCGAATTTTTGATAGAGCTGTTGCCAGGCACCGGACCAATATCTAAGAGGCCATACCGGATGCCCGCAAATGATCTGGAGGAAATCAAGAAGCAGATTAAGGATTTATTGGAGAAAGGTTGCATTCGACCCAGTTCAACACCGTGGGGAGCCCCAGTGCTCTTAGTTGAGAAGAAGGATGGATCTTTGAGTATGGTTGTTGATTATTGTGCATTGAATGAAGTGACAATCAAGAACAAGTACCCACTACCGATGATCAACGATTTGTTTGACCAGCTGCAAGGAGCGAAATTATTCTCCAAGATCGATCTGTGATCAGGATACCACCAGCTGAAGATCCGAGAACAGGATATACCTAAGACAGCCTTTACCACAAGGTACGGGATATATGAGTATACAGTTATGTCATTGGGATTGACCAATGTCCCTGCCTATTTCATGAGTATGATGAATAAGGTGTTCATGGAGTTCTTGGATAAGTTTGTCGTGGTGTTCATTGATGATATTTTGGTGTACTCCAAGAATGAAGAGGAGCACAAGGAGCATTTGTGCTTAGTTCTCGAGAAGCTCATGGAACATCAGCTATATGCCAAGTTTAGCAAACGTGAGTTTTGGTTGAAGGAAGTTGGATTCCTTGGACATGTTATATCAGGAGAAGGCATAGCAGTAGACCCTACCAAGGTCCAGTCAGTCACTGAGTGGTTGGCACCCACCTCAGTTGGAGAGATCCGCAGTTTTCTAGGACTCGCGGGATATTATCGGAGATTCATTGAGAATTTTTCCAAGATTGCGAAGCCCGTGACGGAGTTGTTGAAGAAGGACACTAAGTTTAAATGGACAGATGAACGTGAGGCATGTTTTCAGGAGTTGAAGAAACGTTTGGTTACAGCCCCAGTGCTGATTCTGCCGGATATACGCAAGGATTTCCAAGTATATTGCGACGCTTCTCGCCAAGGACTTGGAGGTGTACTTATGCAAGATGGAAGAGTTGTTTCATATTCCACATGACAACTTCGACCGCATGAGTTGAATTATGCCACGCATGATTTGGAGTTAGTAGCAGTAGTGCATGCGCTCAAGACCTGGAGACATTTTCTTATTGGAAATCGTTGTGTTGTGTACACGGATCACAAGAGTTTGAAATACATTTTCACGCAGAAGGAGTTGAATCTCAGGCAAAGGAGATGGTTGGAGCTTAAAAGTATTATGATATGAAGCTACACTATTATCCAGGCAAGGCCAATGTTGTAGCAGACGCTTTGAGCCAGAAAAGTTATGTCAATACCCTCGTAAGCGGAGGATTACCAAAGGAGTTGGCCAAAGATGTCAAGGAACTCCATTTGGAGATAGTTCCTAGAGGTTTTGTTGCAGCAATGGAGGTTCATTCAACATTATTGGGGAAGTTCGAGAAGCTCAGAAGGATGACAAAGAAATTGCTGAGATAAAGGAGAAGACGAGCAAAGGAAAAGCCAAGGGTTTTCGTGAGGATGAGCACGAAACTTTGTGGTTTGAGGATCGTGTATATGTACCCTATAATGCAGAGATCAGGAAGTTAATACTTCAGGAAGCTCATGACTCGCCATACTCGATACACCCCGGAAACACCAAGATGTATTTGGATTTGAATGAGCATTTCTGGTGGACTGGTATGAAGAAGGATATTGCCGAGTATGTAGCCGTATGTGATGTATGTCAGAGAGTGAAGGTAGAACATCAGAAGCAAGCAGGATTACTGCAGCCTATGCCGATACCCGAATGGAAGTGGGACAAGCTTGGCATGTATTTCATTACCGGATTACCCAGGACCCGATCAGGGTATGATTCTATCTGGGTAGTAGTGGATCATTTGACCAAAGTGGCTCACTTTATCCTAGTGAAAACCACCTATACGAGTGCGAAGTTGGCCAAGATATATATGACCAGGATCGTATGTCTGCATGGAGTTTCGAGGACCATCGTATCATATAGAGCAACACAATTTACCTCGAAGTTTTGGAATCAGCTGCACCAGACTTTGGGTACCAGGCTAGAGTTCAGTACAGCCTTTCATCCGCAGACAGATGGACAGACCGAGAGAGTCAATCAGATTTTGGAGGACATGTTGAGAGCTTGTGCGCTAGATTATGGATGTAGTTGGGATGATAATTTACCTTACGCGGAGTTCTCATACAACAACAGTTACCAAGCTAGTTTGAAGATGGCACCTTTCGAAGCTTTGTATGGGAGAAGCTGCAGGACAACGCTAATGTGGGATGAAGTTCGAGACCATCAGTTGTTTGGACCGGATTTGATCAAAGAGTCTGAAGAGAAGGTTAAGTTGATTCGAGATAGACCGAAGGTAGCTCAGTCCAGGCAGAAGAGTTATGCAGATTCAAAACGCAAGGAGGTAGTCTATGAAATCGGAGACAGAGCATATCTTCGAGTGTCACCTCTGCGAGGAGTTAAACAATTTGGGGTTAAGGGAAAGTTAGCCCCGAGATTTGTAGGACCATACCGAGTTTTGGAACGTATGGGAGAAGTAGCCTACAAGTTGGAGTTACCCGAAGGATTGTCAGGAGTTCATGATGTGTTTCACGTTTCCCAGTTGAAGAAGTGCCATGCAGAGATGGTCGATATTCCTCTGAGAGATACAGTGCCCCTGGAAGCAATTCAGTTGGACAGTGACCTAACCTACGAGGAGAAACCTGTCAAGATTCTCGAGTTTTCTAGCCGAGTTACACGCAACAAGGTTATCAAGTTTTGCAAAGTTCAGTGGAGCCACCATACCGAGGATGAAGCCACCTGGGAGTGGGAGTGAGAGGAAGACCTATGGAAAGACCACCCGCACCTGATTTCTAGCCAACCGAATCTCGAGGGCGAGATTCATCTTAAGGGGGGTAGGTTTGTAACATCCCAAATTTTCAATTTGGATGTTATACTTAGGTCATCATATGCATATCATATTTTATTTGCATTTTGGTTGTGATCCTAGAAATCTTAAGCAACTCAAGGACCCAAGGAGAGAGTTGGGGATTTCATTTATTTTCATATTTGAAATTTCTCAAATTTGTAAAGAGGATCAATTTGGTTTTAATAGTTTTGTCTCCGAGTATTCTAATATTAAAATAAAAGAGAGAAGATAATATGACTTCTTCAAAAGGAGAGGAATATTGGAGGAAATTTTTTAAAATCAAATAAATATTTTATTTGGATTTTATTTGCAATTTTATTTGAATTAGAAAAAAACAAGCATTTTTCAAAAATGCATTTTTAGGCCAAAAAAATGTTCACCTTGTCCTAAATATTTTATTTAGACGGTGATTTTTTTGGCATTTTTAGAATTTTTTCTATATTTTATTAGGATTTTTCTTCGGCGGAATTTATTTAAAAAAAGTTTTGCCCGACTGGGCCAACGGCCCAGCCGAGCAGGCCGGCCCGCCAGGCACCACCGCCTTCCTCCCACGGAGCCCCGCTGCCGCATGGACGCCGAGTCCGGCTCGGCCACGCCGCCCCGCCGCCTTGCCCCTCCCCCAAGCCGCCTTCCCCCCCTCTTTAAATAGCCGCCGCCCCCGCCTCCACTACTCCACCCCTTGCCAGCCACCGCCATCCGCATGATGCCGCCGCCGCTTTTGCCGCCGCCATCGCGGTCGCCATGAGCCCCCCGCCTCAATGTTGGCCACGCCGCCCCGCCGCCATTCGGATCCGCCGCCGCCGACCGGTTTTGTCTGGTTTTCTTCGGTTTATTTCGGTAAACCCTAGATCTAGTTAGGTTTTTTTATAGATCAATTTTCTCGTTTTTTCTTCGGTTTAGATCTATTCTGCGAACGTTTGTTTGTTTAGTTCTTATAACGAACAAATTCGTTCGTTTGTCTCTATTAGCGGACGTTCGTCCGATAGATTTTTCTTTTTTTATTTCGCCAAGGACCTATCCGTGATTATTTTTATCGCAGATTAGCCCCTGATTTTCAAACCCTCACAACTTTTCAACCGTTCTTCCAAATCCATCTAAACCAACGCCAAAATTATCGTCTTGAACCCCTCTTTCCATTTAATAAACTTGAACATGATTTTGACAATTTAAAATTTGGTTTCAAGCAGATTTGAATTCGAACCTCTTTTGATCGTAGTTTGAGTTTCGTAGCTCCGGTTTGATTGATTCTTTTTGCAAATCGAAGCCCTTCAGTTGAACTTTCAGTTGGGGTCTTTCTTATCTGAGTTTTACCCTTGCATCTATGCTTGAGTGCTCATGCATGCTATTTTTTGTTTGTGATAGAATTTCCGGAGTGCGAAGCATGCTACTACGAGTCTCTAGGGTTTGCAGATCGTCAGCAAGGCAAGTAACACGTTGATCATATCCCTTTATTACCCAGTTTTTATGCATTAGTTTCAACCCTCAAACATTGCATGAGTAGGATCCGATTAACATGTGGGTTTGGGAAGTAGATGATGAGGTAGAACCTATTGTCCTTTATATCAAACCATGGGAGTTACTTCTACGTTATGCTTATACTGCTATGCTATGCTCGTAGACGTGGATTGGTTGTGTGTATGCATGTATGATGTGAGAGTTGTTAATTAATGGTTAACTTAAGGTGGCTACTTAAATACACATCTAGGTGGATTGGTTGAGGAACCCTGGAGCACCCAGTGGTTGTTTGGGCAACTGGAGCAATCCAGCACTGTCCTGGGATATCTCGGAGTACCCGTGTGATCATCCTATGGTTCGCCACCCAGGCTCACAGATTATTCATGCTAGAAACTTCCATGTGCAGCCACAAGACATTATGGGCTGTGGCATAGTTGAGTATGTTGCGTGACCTCTTTCAGTGGTAGGCTAGCAGATGTAGGGGATGTAGGTGGTACTGTCTACCTAGAGTAAAGAATTAATGCTTCTGAAAGACTGTGTCTCGGTCATCCGTTTCTCAAACACCATGTAGTGCGAGAAATCCAACGGAGGAGATCGAGTCTTGTGGGGAAAAGTGCGCAAACCTCTGCAGAGTGTACAAACTAATCATGATTAGCCGTGTCCCCGGTTATGGACATCTTGAGTATCTGGTTCTTGAATTATTGAATTGATCTCATCACTTGAAATTAATTTGTTGGGTTCTTAATACTGTTTAATTGGGATTGAGTTGGAGGAACCTTCTCAATGTTATCAACTACCATGGTAGTTAAACAAAATATATTCCTTTGTTGTAGGAAAAAAATTGGCTTTTCGCAAAAACATGTTAACCATAGAGCCCCGCCAGCCATATATGCATGTAGTGTTAGTATTTATCTTGTTCATTGCTCTATTGTGTTATATTGCCAGCATATTCCATGTGCTGACCCGTTTTGGGCTGCAACGTATTATGTTGCAGACTTTTCAGACGAAGAGTAAGGTGCGCTAGTTTGTTGTCGTGCACTCAGCTATGCCGTTGGAGGTTATGGACTCATTTACCTTCAATGCTTCCGCAGTTATCTTTTAGATGGCCTTAAGCCATATTATTGTAATAAGTTCTCTTTTGAGACATTCGATGTAATAAGTGTGTGATTGCACTCTGTTATAAATCCTTCAAGTACTGTGTGTGTTACCATTACCGATCCAGGGATGAAACTTATGCACAGAGATTTGACCCTTTGAGGTCGGATCGCTACAATATTAGAATGGTTCTTGCAATTGCACAATAATGTGCTATTAGACAATGGACCATGCACGTGCTAACCTCGATTGTAAAGCTCAGTGTTTCCCATTGTTTCCCTGCAACACATATAAGGTAGTTAGTCATCAGGTTAAGTAAGGGTTCGCATGATATCAGTAAAATATGTTGATGAAAAATAAGCGCGTTGCAGATTCACCAGATTAATTGAAGCCACACAGAAAACCCATTTACCCAAACCAAGCATGATTAAGAACTAGGAAATATAGCACCTGTATATGTTTCTCATGTATTAAGTGCAGCCAAATTCGATTTATTCCTCACATGCACAACAATACAAAATTCTACCCACGGCAATTGGACATCGCATTCCAGAATTGAACCAAGCAGTTAACTGAACACCACAACAAATGAACCAAACATTAAATGAGCACCACATTGCAGAATAAAACATTGAACCAAGCAGTTAACTAAACACCACAACAAATGAACCAAACATTAACTGAGCACCACATTGCACAATATAACATACTCCTAATAGAAGATCAGAGAGTTAACCAAACAGTTAACTACAGCCAATTGTAGCAATTGTATTTGTTTCTCATGTATTTACTACAGCCAAATTCAATTTATTCCTCACACGGTATACAATAACATAATGCACCCACAATTTTGTAAAGATAAATTCGATTTATTTCTCACATGGAAGACAATACAAAAGTGTAGCCTGAAAAATAGAACATCACATTTGCAGAATTGAACCAAACAGTTAACTGTAGACGGCAACTAATTAACAAAACAGTTAACAAGTGAGCACCACACTGCACGACATATAGAACATATACACTAGAGCAACAGATTGCTTGGTGAAATTAGATAGCACAATTCACTAGATTTTGTGTAGGAAAGGCAGGAGCAGCACACGCAACGGGTAAACCGAGCATGCTTAACCGGCGTAGCTAGAAATCAAGGAAGAAAGAGACATTGATTGATGACTTGAAGGAAACCTTCGATAACCTGCAGGTTTACAAAATGATGCTTAATCCGGCCAAGTGCATTTTTGGTGTACCGCAGCAAGCTCTTGGGCTTTTGGTGTCTAACAGGGCATTGAAGCTAATCCGGAAAAGATCAAAGCCATTACTTCCTTGGCCAAACCGAAGTGTATTAATGATGTTCAACGCCTGGCAGGCCGGATCGCCACGTTGAGCCGGTTTATCAGTCGGCTTGGCAAGAAGGCCATTCCTTTGTATCAGATGCTGAAGAAAACAGATAACTTCGTCTGGAGTGAAGCCGCAAATGAAGCGTTTGAGGATTTAAAGCGGCAGCTGGCTAACCCACAGGTTCTTGCTGCTCCGTTTGACAAGGAGCCATTGTTGCTATATGTGGCAGCTAACGCTCGGGCTGTTAGCGTGGCTATTGTGGTGGAGCGCAAGGAGGCAGGAAAGGAATATCCGGTTCAACGTCCGGTTTATTATATCAGTGAGGTACTTATTGAGTCCAAGCAGAGGTAGAAGTTGGTATATGGAGTTTTCATGGCAAGCCGGAATCTTAAGCAATATTTCCAAGGTCATCCCATCACGGTGGTCAGCTCTGCTCCTTTGGGAGATATAATCCAGAACAGGGAAGCAACTGGCCGGATTGCTAAGTGGGCTATCGAGCTCGGGCCTCACGGGTTGAAATACATACCCCGAATGGCGATCAACTCTCAGGCACTTGTTGATTTCATCAATGATTGGACAGAACTACAATCACCAGAAGAGAAGCCGGATCACACTTACTAGACTATTCATTTTGATGGGTCCAGGCAATTGGAGGGCTCGGGGGCTGGAGTCGTATTAACTTCCCCACGAGGTGATAAGTTTTGTTATGTTCTCCGTTTAATGTTCCCTTGCACTAACAATGCAGCTGAGTATGATGCCTTACTCCATGGTCTTCGGATGGCTAAGGAGATGAACCTAAGCCAAGTTAAGTGCTTCGGTGATTCGGATCTGGTAGCCCAACAAGTGTCCGGCACTTGGGATTCCAAGGACCCACTCATGGCAGCATATCGTCGTGAGGTGGATATTGTTGCAGGTCACTTTAAAGGTTATCAGGTGGATCATGTGGACCGGTGAAAGAATGAAGCGGCGGACGCTTTAAGCCGCCTGGGTTCCCAACGTAAACCGGTTCCGCCTAATGTCTTCTTGGATGTTCTACATAATCCGTCCGTCAAGCTCCCTGGTGAAGAGGATTTGGCTATTCCTGATCCGGAAGCTCAGTTGGTGGCGGCTCTTCATGTTATCCCGGATTGGACGGTTCCCTATCTGGCGTATATGAGCCATGGCAAGTTATCAGAGGATGAGACTTTGGCCAGGCAGATAATCCGGTGGTCCAAGTCCATGACTATTATCAACGGAGAGTTACATCATTGCAGTGTGACAGGGGCGTTTCAACACTATGTATCTCCTGAAGAAGGCTGTGAAATTTTGTGCGAGATCCACGAAGGAGATTGTGGTCACCACGCTGGTTCAAAGTCTTTGGTGTCCAAGGAGTTTCGTCACGGTTTCTACTGGTTGACATCTCATGCTGATGTCGAGGACTTGGTCAAAAGATGTGATGGCTGCCAGAAATTCTCAAGGCACGCTCATGTACTGGCTCAAGAATTGAGGATGATTCCAATGACCTGGCCGTTTGCAACTTGGGGGCTGGATATGGTCGGGCCTTTCGAGAGGTCCAAGGACAAGAAGACTCACCTTTTGGTGGCGGTTGATAAATTCATGAAGTGGGTGGAGGCAGAGCCAGTTAGCAAGTGTGACGCAGCCACGGCGGTTCAATTCATCAAAAAGGTGATCTTCCGGTTTGGCTTTCCACACAGCATTATAACAGACAATGGTACCAATCTGTCAAAGGGTGCCATGAAGGAGTTCTGTCAACATGAGCACATCCGGCTTGACGTCTCATCAGTGGCTCACCCCCAGTCCAATGGTCAAGCGGAGAGGGCCAATCAAGAGATCTTGAGATGCATCAAACCCCGACTTATGGTTCCTTTGCAACGGACGTCGGGTTGTTGGGTTGAGGAGTTACCTTCTGTGTTATGGAGCATCAATACCACACCCAACAGATCGACAGGATACACACCGTTCTTCATGGTTTATGGAGCGGAAGCGGTTCTTCCTAGTGACATTCGTCATGACTCACCTCGTGTAGCGGCATATGTTGAAGCTGACAACGAGAAGGCACGGCAGGAAGCTCTTGACCTGTTAGATGAGGAACGTGACATAGCGGCAGCCTGTTCGGCGATTTATCAGCAAGATCTGCGTCGTTATCATAGCCGCCGGGTTAGAACCAGAACCTTTCAAGAAGGAGATTTGGTGCTTCGACTCATCCAGGATCAGACGGATATGCACAAGCTATCCCCCCCTTGGGAAGGACCCTTTGTGGTCAGCAAGAATCTACACAATATGTCGTACTAGCTAATCGATGTTCGAGAGCGCAAAGACTCACGTAAATCGAAGGAGGAGACCAACCGGCCGTGGAATATTGCTCATCTTCGGCCTTACTATACTTGAGCTATAGGCTCTGCTTATGTACATATTATGACAATGTATATATTATGATCAATATAATAAACCGGAACCTCAGCTAAAGCGGGGTCTCTGTTGTTTTCTTATATCATGTGTGGTTACATGGAGCTTCTGTTTATAAAGCGGCGTCCTGTTTACCCCTTGATTTAGCTTCTCACAGCTTTATATCACATCACTTGGGGGCTTGGTCGTATCCGAACCATAGCTACACCTCTTGATCGGCGCAATGCCACAACATCACTTGGGGGCTTGGTCGTATCCGAACCACAGTTACACCTCTTGATCGGCTCAAAGCCAAATCAATCCGGGGCCAAAGAGAGTGTTGTAAAACAACAACTCAAACATAGGCACCCACTGAGCACAACTCAAAACGTTACTTGGGGATTCTTTGCTATCGCAATGAACTTAGAATCTACACTTGTAATGGGCTATCAAGCCATGGCTTGGAAGCCTGGTGTATACACCTAAAACCCTGGGTTAACCTGCCTCTTTAAGTAAGTCACTCCGCCCAGGTAAACCTGGTATGACCCTTCGAACTTTGACAAGTTACTCTAAAATACAAACCCTAAACTTGTCAAGTTAAAACGATGATTGGTTAAGGATTGAGGACCATCTTAAAAGGCTTTGCAAAAATGGTTTAACTCAGTGTCCTGGCAGCCCATGAAAAGCCTCGAATTTGGGGCCTGGCAGCCCGTGAAAAGCCTCGACTACAACGGTTTTATTTGCCTTTTGTTAAGTTTTGCTCTCTTTTGATACAATTTATGATGTTTTTTAAAACAGTGTTTATCAACCCGGTTAGACTGTCAACTACAAGTTGTCAGTACACGATCAAATCATAATCCAGAGACTATCAGCCCGGTCTGGTTTTGACTCAAAGTCACCAGTATGGAATAAACCGGTGTTTATCATAACCCGGAACAGTTTTTATTACAAACCGGCACCATTTAACAGGAGTTACTTCTCCTCCAGAGTTGGGTTATGACCCTCACTACAATGTTGGTTAGCCAACATTATGCTTAAAAGTCACAGGTATTATATATTTCCATATTTGGTTATCTTTTACAACCTTGGTTACAAACCTTGGTCATTTATATATTGGGTATCATGACCCGCCCGAGGGTAAACCGCCAGGGCGCTTTGAGCTTTTAATCTGCAGGAACAGCTTGAATATGGCTATGGATTATGAATATCATATCTTAAGCATGTCGGATTAAGCAAGCATCAGTTGCAGATAAATATGCATGAAGGCATACGAGACCAAGTATTTTAACTAGCCTATTACAGGGCGTTTCAGTGCCCAAAAGGATAATTGTTTTCTCAAATACATGTTGCAGCATGTAGAATACTAAACCGGCCTCCGGTTCATGATTGGTCACCAGCTTGGCCTGACGGTTGCGGATCATCTCGCGCCGGTTCAACTCCCTCTTCTCTACCAAGTGGTCGAAATCAACAGCTTCCTCAAATGATCCCGCTTAGGGCTTGAATACAACTTCATCGCTTATCGGCGTGGGCGGTTCAATGTCGAGGGCATAAGTGTGCTTACGGATTGGTGGGATAAGATTTTGCGCACGAATTGGTGCTGCAACCCGTCTGTTCTTATCGTCATAACTCGCCTGATAGTACGAAAGATCTGCCTCTTCAACCAGTTGACAAGCCAATGGGCGTACTTCCCGGTTTATGATTCGGAGATCATCATTGCTAGATTCTGTTCCTTCTTCCTTCAAACTGGGATAACTTGGGGTGCTTCCACTGGATCAAAGTCAGGTACCCACGCTTTTGCCCGGGTCAGTGCGGCCAAAGCGCCCGTTCTAGCGGCAGACTTTTTTAGCTCGTCTACCCGGGCAGGAAGCATAGATATCCTTTCTAAGGTATCCTTGATCAAGGTGGTAGGAGGATTATTGTGTGAAGCAGTATAGATGATCCGCTGCGCACCGGTATATAGTTGTTCTATCAGAGTATAGGCTGTTTTTAACTTCTTGTGTACATCAGAGCCAAGATGGCTAATACGAGTTCCTGCATCATTACAAGCATTAGAAAACCGGCAATGCATGAAACGATATGTTGAAAGCGTAAGTTAAGGATGTTTACCGAACATAGCAGCAGTCATGGCATGAATCTGCCGCTTTACGCCGGTCAGCTCATCAACCACCGGTTTAAGAGCGGCTTCTGCTTTTTCAGCCCTGTTTATCAAAGCGGATTTTTCAGTCTCCCAATCCGCCCACTCTTTGTTGAAGCCTTCTTTCAGTTTCTCCATAGCGCCTAGAGCGCTGGTCAATTCTTCCTTCGCTTTGGAGGTTTCAGCTTGTTGGGACTTGAGGTTCTCTTGCAGATCAGCGGTTTGGCTTTCTTTCTTGCTCAGTTCAGCCTATACAGAGACAGATATATAATGAGTTGACAGTACATATTTGAAGTACCAAGCACATAACAAGTTATGTCCTTAGTACTTGGGGGCTAATGCATATTTGCTCTTTATCAGAAATTTTTACAAGTCCCAAGCACAATACAGTATTAAGCTTGGCACTTGGGGGCTAATGTGTATTTGCTCATAAATTACTGAGATGGGAATTCTTCTACAAAGTCCCGGTTCATCTTTCTAAAGTTAAACCGACCCTTGGGGGCTACATCAGTGAAGTTAAGATGCATTGTTGCAAACATGAAATTGTTATTAATGTCCCGGTTTAAATTGGTATCTTAAACCGTCACTTGGGGGCTACTGGAGTTGATAAGCTGCAATTAAATATAGGAGAGAAACACTTATGAAGTTACCTCATATTGCTCCTTCATCATATTTAACAAACCGGCCTCATAGTCACGACTGGTGTACAGACGGTTCAGGTAGCCAGAATGAAGGTCTTGAGCATTCAGATGGGCATAATTTGACAAATCGGCATTCCATTTGACTTTGCCAATTGCAGAGAATTCATCTTTGGCAGTATGCTTGGACAAAGCGACAGGATTGCCAGGAGCGGTATGGCCAGTGCCAGTAATCATAACGTCATCATCTTTATCGTCAGCAGTCATTACTGGGGTTGCCGGTTTGTCAGTATTTTTAACCGGACTTGCCGGTTTGTCGTCAGTTTGGACAGTGCTGATTGGCTGGTCAGCATGGCTTGTGGTGTCAACTTCTACTTGCTCAGCAACGAAGTCATGATCTTGAGGCGGTGGGTCATTCAGCATCTCATCAATGTTGGTTTCTTCAGGATCTGGAGTTTTCTCCGGTTCAACAGCCACGTCCTCCTCATTCGGTTTATTCAGCCGAGCCTTCTTGCTGGGTCTGGGCTTGGCACTGAGAAAAATAAGCATGAGGATCAGTACAGTATATATTAAAATAACATATCAAGGATATAAATAAAGGTATGACTCACCCAAGCACTGTTTTGAGGGGTGGAAGCTTTGTGGCGCATTTATCTGCCAGATGATGAGTGAGAAGTACCCTGATAATTTGAGTCAGACGGTTTAAGAGGCTGGCGGAAACAACCTGCTTTGGGGCATGAAGTGTCAAAGGGATAAGAGACCTCTGATCGGCGCTTCCGAACTGGGCTGTTCGGTAAATCGGTGGAGGTTACTACCTGGCCGCTGTGCCGGGTTGTGCAGCGAGCCTCGTGCTGATGTGTCTTCAAAAGAAAGTTCGTGTCCAAGTAAGCAAGGGGGTGAGAAAATTTTACTTTCCGGTTTGCTCGACGGATTTTTGATGTTGGCAGAGGATCTGAATTGGAGGAAAGAATGATTACCTCTACATCATCAGCATGATTGCCTTCAGCGCCGTCCTGGTAATAATCATTGTCAATGAGGTGTATGAAAAATGAACCAAGAGAATCAAGTTCTACCTCTGATTCCGGATTACCCACATCATCATCAGCTGGTGGATCGGAGGAGGCAGTGGTCCTTCTCTTGGCAGGTTTTTAAATAACCTTGGTCTTTGGACGAACTGGCTTGACCGGTTTGTCTTGTGGGGGTTTCTTGTTCCAGAACGGATCATCAGCCTGTCAGAAAATAATCACACTTTCAGAGAATATTTGGACAGAAGCAACTTCAGATAAAAAGATTATATGATTCTTACAGCTGGCGGTTTGTTGAAGGTGGAGAAAGGGAGTAGTCCGGTTTGGGCACGCATACCCTCCGATTCGCTCAACATCTTTTTACAGCCTCAAAGTGACTTCTTCATCTCGTAAGCTGAATGTCAATGTGCCGCCGAGCATCTTTCAAACTCCCAAAGATACTCACACATCAAACCGGAGCGCCAGCTAAAGGGAAGAATGCTCCAGCTTATCCAACAACGAGCAAGATCAACTCCTGTCAAGCCGTTCGCCATGAAGGCTCTAAGCTTTGATAATTGAGGAGCATAGTTGGCCCTTTCTTTTGTAGTCAACCTCTGGGGAAAGGGATGTGCATTGCTAAGGCGTTCAGGGCGATAACCCAGCAAGGGGTTTTCCTCAGGTGGAGATGTATCCTTGTAGTAAAACCAGGTCTGGTTCCACTCCTTGGGGTGACTGTGAAGCTTGGGATGAGGAAAAGTAACTTCCTTCCTTTTTTGAACCGCCATTCCACCCAATTCAGTGCTGGGTCCATCTGTGAATTCTGTGCGACGGTTTAAGTGAAATAAATCACTGAACAGTTCTACTGTAGGTTCCTCTTGTAGGTAAACCTCACGAAAAACTTGGAAGTGGCAGATGTTGGTCACAGAATTAGGACCGATGTATTGAGGGTGCAGTTGAAAGCTGGCCAGTATATCCCCGAAATTTTTTGAATCGGGAGTGCTGAAACCCCGGCCTAAGTGATCAGCAAACACAACTACCTCTCCATCCTTGGGTGTAGGAGGATTTTCCAAGCCAGGGACCCTCAAGTGGATGACATCTTTCTTGGCTAAAGCGCATGTTTTAACAAGATTGTTTAACTGTTCTTCGGTCACTCGAGAAGGAACCCAATTGAATTCATAGACTTGCTTGGCCATGGCAACGAAAATCTGAAACATTATGTTTGCCGGTTTAATATTTATAGTGGACAACTATACAGCAATATAAGGGCGTAAGCATGTTATTAAACCAGGGTTGATTGTTCATAAACCGGAGATTATTGATGGAGACAGTATAATGGTGAAGTGCATTGGCGGTTCAACAGGGGAATAATGGTATCTACTAGGTCGTCATTTTTTCTAAAGAGTTAAACTGCCTAATCTGGTATTGAAGATACAAGTCAAGATGCATAAGTGAAGGAAAAACATGTTTCATAAGTTGGCATTATAATTTTGGATCTACCGCATGTCAGAAAATGGAAATATATTCAGACCTAAATATTGGTACCGAAGCAGTTGATGAAGGTTCAGATGGGATCTTCTGTTTAAACGGGACGCATGGATGGAGAGAAAGGCTACGGCTATCATTATACAGAATAAATATCAAAGTTTGAATCAAAGAGTTATTATACAAACGACGAACATTGAAGAACACTGAAACCCTAGAAACAGATCTATGGCGGAAGAACAGAGAGCTTACCGATGCTGATGGAAGAGCGGAGAGAGCGCCGTGATTCTCTGGTACATTCAGGGTGATGCAGTGGCCGGCGTTGAGGCAGAAGCGACAGTCGACGGTGGCAGCAGAGCTCCAAAGGTCGGGCAGCGCAAGGAAGAAGATGAGATGAAGAGGTATGGGGGGGGGGGGAATGGAAAGACCCCCTGGTCCTATTTATAAAGGCAAAAGATAAGCGTCAGGCGAGGAGCCCGAAATTTGGATATGAGGTGGAGCTGTCGCCTCGATTATCGGAGGCTCATTAATGAGAATGGATTATATGCAGTTTTAAATAACAGATGAGGTCATGGTGCCAGGCCAATTCGGTAAGTATTTTAATGCTTTTGTGGTATACCCTTCACCAGCATATTTTGAGGATGGATACTGAGCTCCTCCATCTACTTTACCAGGCCTGGATCGAGGTGTCGGAGCAGATTAGCTGTCCAGCTCCGCTTCCTGAGGAGGAAGAATTCCCACTTCTGATGAACATGTTGTTTCCAGCGCCGTATGACGTGCCGGAGAAGACGGCCAAGAAAGCGGCCAAAGGGGCCAAGAAAGGCCCTTGCCAAAAAGGCGCTCCGGACCTGTCGTCCCAAGACGAGACTTCCTCCTCATCCGATGACGACGACGAAGAGGAAGAAGAAGAAAACGATTCAACACCTGAGGTGGGGAGGAAGAAGAGGGCGGCTCACCCGGATCCGGAGGCGAAAGCGCCCAAGAAGGTTAAAGGCTCCCAAACGGATAACTCCGTGTGGGATATTGATAGCAGTCCGGAACAACCTCGCCGGACCAAGCCTCGGGCCGCTTCATAAGTACCAGAATCCGCAAACGTATGGCCTTCCTGTTTTATAGTATTGACATATTGTAAGCCTTGTTACTGCAGTCCGGCACGCGATGGCTCCCCGCAGTCCTCGACTGAGGATTCGCTGGGCTCGAAGGAGAGGGCTAGCACATCTCCGCCACCTGCTCATTCCGTCTCACCCAAGGGTGATGACGAGGTGGTGTCCAAAAAGACTTTCCCAGGCCGGGGGGAGATTCCGTAGATCATCAGGGTGACGTCCAAGGATGATTTTTCGGCCGCCGGACATGTGGGGAAAAAAGTCCCCATGGGAACTGGTGACGGGGCCCGAGTTCCCTTTGGACCTCAGCCGGATACCATTCCGGAGATCTACACGGCTCCAGGGTCCAGCTAACGGCATTCCCTTCAAGGAGGGAATGTTCCTGTTCCACCGGTGACCTCTGTCCAACCAAAGGCGCCGGATAATCTGTTGGAGGCGCTACGAGGCGCCTCTATTGTGGATGAACATCGTGTCCTTATGGACACGGTGATAGAGAAGGTTCAATTCGTCAAAAGCGGGCTGACCGAAGCCTGCACTAGCCTTCTAACGGGCTTTGAGGTAAGTGATTGTAAAAAATATCACCTATAGACAGTAGCCCCTGATGCTCTGTTTTGTGTTCGTAAAGAGAAGTTGAACAGAGGATCGAGAAGAAATATCGCAGGAGTCTAACATGAGTTGTCTATGTGAATAAGCAGGTATCGCTTAAGGCAGCCACTGCTCATGCTGCAGAGGTCTCCGGACTGAAGCAGAAACTAGAGTAGGCCGAGGAGGAGCTCGGCCTAGTGAAGAAGCTGCTGGAGGTTAACCAAGGTATGCGTAACCTGTAGGTATATTTCTAGAAAATGAATAGTCTAAATGGACTAAATTGTCATAAACTTTATTAGGGGCCGCGACCGAGGTGGCAACCCTTAAGAAGGCGTTAGCCGAGGCCGAGCACAAAGCGGCCAAGGAACGCGCCTCACGCGAGAAGCACGAGGCCCTTGTTGGCGAGGCGCAGCAACAGCTCCAGGGCGCGATAGAGAGATTTGAGTCCCTGGAACGCGATTGTAAGGCGCAAGAGTCCGAATTGGCGAAGGTCCGCCAGAGCGCACAGGATGCACGAGCCGAAGCCCAGAGCACCCTCCAGGAGATTCAGGCGGCCAAGATGATTACCACCGGTAAGTCGCTCACCATGCATAGCAAGTATATAGAAGAAACGTTCCTTGTACTTATCCTGAATTTGGATTTTCCAGGGGCGTTTGCGGATCTGCCGCACAGTGTATCGGATGCTGCCGAGTATTACAGAGCCGAGGAAGGGATGTCTACAGAGAAGCTATTCTGGTCCCAACATCTGGGATCCGAACATCCGGTACCCTTCAGCGACCAGCTAAAGTAGTTGGTTGAGATGCATAGGTTGGCAGAGCTAGCCATGAAGGACCTAATAGTCCGGCTGTGGCCTGCCGATCCTATACCTAGCAGCTACTTTGGACTTGTGCAGCGGCTTGTAAGTGCCTGTCCGCGGCTCGAAGCCGTGAAGCGGTCGGTTTGCATTGAAGGTGCGCGTATGGCCTTTGCCGCGTCCAAGACGCATTGGGACTGGATGCCAAGAAGCTGATGACCGAGGGATCGCCGGAGGGCAAGGAGCATCGTCGACCCGAGCACTATTTTGACGGTGTTCTGGAGGGGTCACGCCTTGTGGCGGAGCAATGTTTGAAGGATGTTATATTCCCATGAGAACATGTGTATTACCTTGTTCTGTAATATGGAACAATGATATTATGTAGTATAATGTTTATGATTTAAATTTTACCTCCTGTGCGATCGTTTATTAAATCTGAGGGTTGACCCGATGGTAAACACGCCCCCACATAGATAGTACGGGTGTTAGGGATAAATCTAAACACTCTTTACTCCATATTTTGGTCCTTAAAGGAGGTGTTTAGCACAACTAACAAGGCAATCGGACTATGCGGCCTTTAACGCCTCACTTAGCCATAGGAGTTTCACAATTAATAAAGTTGGCGAAGCCCCTAGTGTTCGGAAGGCCGAATTAGGGGCGTTATGCATGCCTAATCGGAAGAACGGGTTCTTTGCAAGAAGCGGTAAAAATCTCCAACGATTTGGAACCTCTCGAACAGCTGACCGGCTCTCGCCGCATCATGACAGTCAGTTTTCGGCTTTCTCTACTGAGGTGCTCATCCGGAAGAACCGGGACACAATCATGGTAGTTCTCCCTTTACTACCCTAGCCGATGTAGCGGAACGTAAGGTAGTAAGCACAGGAGCCGGGCAACCCAACTATTGACCAAAGACATGATTCGGAGCCGATGCATATTATGCTATAAGTTCAGGGTGCCAAACTATACTGTAAAAGTGTTCGGACTTTTATTGCCATGATGCAGGGTGTAATGAAGCCCCTGGCATAGTAATATGTACCATGGTGTACATGTGCAATGAGTAATTAATACCGAGGTGAGGAAACAGGAAAATGAAGTAATAAGCTGACGCTACCGTGTATTCACCATTGTGATGTAACTAGTACATCGAGGCGTACTTTGTACAAGTAATGTGATAAGCAAGTAAGTCTATTTAACACGCCGCCACCAAGGGCGAGCTACATGCGAGTATGAAAAGCAATTATGGCAATAGTTTAGTAGAGACCACCTGGGGATTCCCTTGTAAGCCAGAGCTCTCTGCCTCCTTGGTGTGTTCTGCTGGCGGGTTGTCCGTGTAGTCCTCGAAAAGAGAAGAAAACCCGTAAAAAAGGGAAAGTAAAAGCATGCGGATCCCAGGGTCAGTCAAGCCGTACTGTGGATTGCGAGTGGGGTATGCCTCTGTCAGTACCCATGGGGTTTCGAGTGTGTAATGGTGTACCCGTGGTACGAATACCACTACCTCATTGAGATTGGGACGGAGGCCGAATTGCTAGTCGAGCTCTTGACGAGCCGCGCCGTCCTGTTGCAGCATAGTCCAGAACCTCTTAATGATGTCCGAGGGCTCGACAGTCGTACTATGGTGCTGCTTGAGAAGGCCGTTCTGTGCTTCTGCTACTAGGGTGGCGGTGTGCTCCTCTGTTCGAAGGGAGCGTTCCATATTGCCATTGACTGTTATGACGCCGCGTGGACCGGGCATCTTGAGCTTGAGATAAGCATAGTGTGGCACTGCGTCGAATCTAGCAAACGCTGTTCGTCCGAGCAGCGCGTGATAGCCGCTGCAGAAGGGGACGATATCGAAGATTAACTTCACTTCGGAAGTTGTCCGGAGAACCTAAGACCACCTCCAGCGTGATTGAGCCCGTACAACGGGCCTCTACGCCTGGTATGACTCCTTTAAAGGTAGTCTTTGTTGGTTTGATTCGTGAGGGGTCAATGCCCATTTTCGGCACTGTATCTTGATATAGCAGGTTGAGGCTGCTACCACCGTCCATCAGGACTCGTGTTAGGTGAAACCCGTCAATAATTAGGTCGAGGACTAGTGTGGCTGAACCGCCATGGCGGATACTGGTTGGGTGATCTCGACGATCGAAGGTGATCGGGAATGATGACCACAGATTAAATTTTGGGGCGACTGGCTCTACCGCGTAGACGTCCCTAAGTGCTCGCTTACGCTCCCTTTTGGGGATGTGCGTAGCGTATATCATGTTCACCATTTTGACTTGAGGGGGAAATTTCTTCTGCCCTCTGGTGTTCGGCTGCCGGGGCTCTTCTTCATCGTCCTCGCTCTGTGATTCCCCTTCCTTGTTTCCGTTGTTTATCTTACTAGCTTGTTTGAATACCCAACAATCTATGTTAGCGTGGCTGGCCGGTTTGTCTGGGGTGCCGTGTATCTGGTAAGGACGATCGAGTATGCGGTCCAAGCTGGATGGTCCTCCCCTGTTCCTTTTATAGGGCTTCTTTCGCTGGCCAGACTTGGAGCCACTGAATCTGGCGTGAACTGTAGTGTCATCGGTGTTATCGCCATTGCTTCGGCGTTTGTGTCTGTTGCGCCGGAGCTTGCCGGTGCTGCTTTTGGCCTCGGAGGGGCCTGTTTTGTTGGCTGTGTTTGTACTGCGAGCCAGCCAACTATCCTCTCCCGCGCAAAAGCGGGTCATAAGTGCCGTGAGGGCTGTCATGGACCTCGGCTTTTCTTGGCCGAGGTGGCGGGCGAGCCATTCGTCCCGGATGTTGTGCTTAAAGGCCGCTAGGGCTTCGGCATCCGGACAGTCAACGATCTGGTTCTTTTTAGTTAGGAACCTATTCCAGAATTTTCTGGCTGATTCTCTGGGTTTTTGAACTATGTGGCTTAAGTCATCGGCTTCTGGTGGCCGGACATACGTTCCCTAGAAGTTGTCCTGGAAGGCTTCCTCCAAGTCCTCCAGCTGGAATTTTCGGGCAGGTTGTTAAGCCAGTGCCGAGCTGGCCCTTTGAGCTTTAGTGGGAGGTATTTAATGGCGTGGAGGTCATCTCCTCAAGCCATATGGATATGGAGAATGAAATCCTCGATCCATACTGCGGGATCAGTTGTGCCGTCATATGAGTCAATGTTGACAGGCTTGAACCCCTCGGGGAATTCGTGATCCAGCATCTGTGAAGCAGAGAGGGTGTGCAACGCCTCTATATCGGGCCGCGTTGTGGCGTAGCTCTGACGGAATCTGAGGGAGTTCCGGACTAGGGGGTGTCCGGATAGCCGAACTATCATCATCGGCCGGACTCCAAGACTATGAAGATACAAGATTGAAGACTTCGTACCGTGTCCGGATGGGACTTTCCTTGGCGTGGAAGGCAAGCTTGGCGATACGGATATGTAGATCTCCTACCTTTGTAACCGACTATGTGTAACCTAGCCCTCTCCGTGTCTATATAAACCGGATGGCTTTAGTCCATAGGACGAACAACAATCATACCATAGGCTAGCTTCTAGGGTTTAGCCTCTTTGATCTCGTGGTAGATCCACTCTTGTAACACACATCATCAATATTAATCTAGTAGGACGTAGGGTTTTACCTCCATCAAGAGGGCCCGAACCTGGGTAAAACATCGTGTCCCTTGTCTCCTGTTACCATCCGCCTAGACGCACAGATCGGGACCCCTACCCGAGATCCGCCGGTTTTGACACCGACATAGGTGCTTTCATTGAGAGTTCCTCTCGTGTCGCCACCGATAGGGCCCGATGGCTCCTTCGATCATCAACACCGACGCAGTCCTGTGGTGAGACCTTTCTCCCGGACAGATCTTCAGATTCGGCGGCTTTGCACCGCGGGCCAATTCGCTGGCCATCCGGAGCAGATCGAAGCTACGCCTCGCCATCAGGTCAGATTTGGAAGTTTGAACTATACGGCTGATATCCGCGGAGACTTGATCTTCGACGGATTCGAGCCGCAGCCGAGCGTGCCGCATTGTTTCGATGGGCATGATCTAGCTCTCCAGCGAACAGTGCCCTGGAGGCTGCACCAGAATCCGCTCCGACCCTTAATCCGGAGCCGGATTCCCCGATCGAGGACGAGTGGTTGGACACCGCCTCGGGGGCTTTAATCTCTACGACGATCGAGCCGAACTCTATCCCCGTCCTTTGCGAAGACCTCGACTCCAGGGTGCCGGACTCCTCTCCAGACTCCGAACCCTCCGCGCCCTTGCCAATCGAATCCGGTTGGGCGCCCGTTATGGAGTTCACGGCCGCGGACATCTTTCAGCACTCACCTTTTGGCGACATCTTGAGTTCGCTAAAGTACCTCTCGTTATCAGGAGAGCCCTGGCCGGACTGCGGTCAGGACGGTTGGGATGCGGACGACAAAGAAATTCAAAGCCCACCCACCACCCACTTGGTAGCCGCTGTCGATAATCTAACCGACATGCTAGACTACAACTCCGAAGACATCGACGGTATGGACGACGATGCCGCAGACGAACAAGACCCAGCCACGAGTGGCACCGGAAGGCCACCTCGTCATACGACATATATATGGTGGACATCCCAAAAGATGGGAATGGCGATGGAACAACAGATGATGACCCCTCCAAGAAGCAGCCCAAGCGCCGGCGTCAGCGGCGCTGCTCTAAATCCCGCCACAACAAGAATGAAGATTCCGGCACCAGAGATAACAATACACCGGACAGTGCCGAAGACAATCCACTCCAGCAGGATTATATGCCTCCCTCCAGAGACGAAGCAAGCCTCGACGGCGATGGATTCGTCGTGCCTGAGGATCCCGTCGAACAAGAGCGTTTTAGACGCAGGCTTATGGCCACGGCAAACAACCTCAAGAAAAAGCAGCAACAGCTTAGAGCTGATCAGGATCTGCTAGCCGACAGATGGACTGAAGTCCTCGCAGCCGAAGAGCGTGAGCTCGGACGCCCCTCCAAAAGCTACCCTAAACGCAAGCTGCTCCCCCGATTAGAGGAGGAGGCTTACGAACCCGCATCACCAGGAGACAATACGGCTGACCGACCACCCCGTGGTTGCAATAGAGAGGCCTCTAGGCCCTTCACTAGAACCGTACCCCGGCATCGCTCAAAAGCACACGGCCACAGGGGAACGCTCCGGACCTGCGAGATATATTGGAGGACAAGGCAAGACAATCAAGATCGATCTATGGATCGTGTGGGCGCCCCACGGTCCGCGACGACAACCGTCGCGCCGGTCACAATAAGTCCGGCCGGGTCGAACAAAGCAGACAAAGCTGTTTCGAGCTCCGTCGTGATATCGCCCAGTACAGAGGCGCCACACACCCACTATGCTTCATGCATTTAAGTAATGGATCATCAAATCCTCAAGGGTTTAAACCCGCCAATATTGAATCCTATGATGGCACAACAGACCCCGCGGTTTGGATCAAAGACTATCTCCTTCACATCCACATGGCCTGCGGTGACGATCTTCACGCCATCAAATACCTTCCCCTCAAGCTTAAAGGACCAGCCTGGCATTGGCTCAACAGCTTGCCACCAGAGTCAATTGGGAGCTGGGAGGACCTGGGAGCCGCATTCCTCGATAACTTCCAGGGCACTTATGTGCGACCACCAGACGCTGATGACCTAAGCCACATAATTCAGCAGCTAGACGAATTGGCCAGACAATTCTGGACACGATTCTTAACCAAGAAAAACCAAATCGTCGACTGTCCGGATGCGGAGGCCCTCGCGGCCTTCAAGCATAACATCCACGACGAATGGCTTGCCCGACACCTAGGACAGGAAAAGCCGAAATCCATGGCAGCCCTCACATCACTCATGACCCGCTTCTGCGCGGGTGAGGACAGCTGGCTAGCACGCAGCAACAACCTCAGCAAAAATTCTGGCAGTTCGGACTTCAAGGACCGAAATGGCAGGCCGCGTCGTAACAAAAACAAACGCCACATTAACGGTGACAATATAGAGGATACGGCAATCAATGCCTGATTCAGAGGCTCTAAACCCGGTCAGCGGAAAAATCCATTCAAAAGAACTACTCCGGGTCCGTCCAATTTGGACCGAATACTCGACCGCTTGTGCGGATACACGGCACTTCAAAAGCCAGCTAACCACACCAACAGGACTGTTGGGTATTCAACGAGCAGGCAAGTTAATTGCCGAAAACAATGACAAGGGCTGCATAGCGATGACGAGGACGAGACCCAACCACGAACAATAGAGGACAAAGGGTTTCCCCACAAAAGTGCGGACGGTGAACATGATATACGCAGCGCACATACCCAAAAAGGGAGCGGAAGCGTGCACTCGAGGATGTCTACGCTGATGGAGCAGGTTGCCCGAAGTTCAATCCATGGTCCTCCTGCCCGATCACTTTTGACCAAAGGGACCACCCACCAAAGATCCGCCACGGCGGATTCGCCAGACTGGTCTTAGACCCAATCGTCGATGGATTTCACCTAACTAGAGTCACGATGGACGGCGGCAAAGAGCCTCGAACCTGCTTTACTGTGATACAAAGGCGCAAAATGGGCATAGACCCCTCAAGGATTAAACCTACTAAAACGACCTTTAAAGGCGTCATACCAGGTGTAGAAGCCAATTGTACAGGCTCAATTACACTGGAAGTGGTCTTCGGATCACCGGATAACTTCCGAAGCGAGGAGTTAATCTTCGACATAGTCCCGTTCCGCAGCGGCTATCATGCCTTGCTCGGACGCATCGTGACGGTAAAGTTCAACGCGGTGCCGCACTACGCATACCTCAAGCTCAAGATGCCAGGCCCTCGAGGAGTCATCACAGTCAACGGAAACACTGAACGTTCTCTCTGCACGGAGGAACATACAGCGGCTCTCGCGACAGAAGTGCAATGCAGCCTCTTAAGGCAATTCTCGAGTCCGGCCGTTAAGCGGCCGGACACAACCAAGTGCGCCCGGAGTAACTTACAACAAGACCACCTGGCACGTTTCGAGCACGCATAGCAGTGCGGCCCCAACCCTAGCTCCTGCGAAACGTCAAAGCAGGTCCTTCGCGTACACCATTACACTCTGAAGATACCATGGGAATGGGGAGAGGGGCACGACCACGATAAACCTGCATCATGCGGCTCAACCACACCAGGGGCTCTCAAGTGTGTCGTTCCTTTTTCTTTTCTTTTTACCTTTTACTTTTTACCCACAGGACTCTGTTTGTAAGAAGCCCTGTCCGGCAGCAGACCTGCCGAACTCACGATGCAACAGCCAGGGAAGGATAAAGGCTACAACGAATATACAGGTGGTCTCCATTACAAGCATTTTTATACACCAATCTGCAGCCTACCCCTGGAGGGGGACATGTTTAACAGTTCCATACCTTGCTCATCATACTATTTGTATCGTTCTGCATTCGTAGCAGCACTTATTGAATAAAACTATGCAGCACCTTTTTGCTTATAATTGCATTTCTTTTTCATACATATGTTCATTCACGGCATGTTGCATCCGTACACTTTGGTACGGCTAATATACACCAGGGGCTTATGTTTCCCGCATTACGGTATGATGAGTCCGAACACTTTCACAAGTGCGGCACCCCGAACTTATAACACTATATGCATCGGCTCCGAATCATGTCTTGGGTCAATAGTTGGGTTTGCCCGGCTCCCATGTTTTGGTACCTTACGTTCCGTTATATCGGCTAAGGTAGCACTGGGAGAACCACTGCGATTTCACCCCAGTTGAGTTGGGTTAACGCCTCAGTGGAGAAAGCTAAACCGGCCGTCATGATGAGGCGAGAGACCGTCGCTGTTCGAGAGGTTTTTTGCGAGTCCTTAAAGACTTATGCCGCTTAGAGCGAGGAGCCGGATACTGCCCGGCCAAGGCGTGGATAGCGCCCCAAATTCGGCCTTCCGAAGACTAGGGGCTTCGCCGAAATTTAAAATAATAGAATTATATGGCTAAGTGAGAGTGTTCAAGCATTATAAGTCCGGTTGCCTTGTTCGCTGTGTTGAGCGCCTCCCTAGATGGACCCAAAAATGGGAACAAGAGCGCTCAAGTTTATCCGAACACCCCAAAGACTTTCGTGGCATGGGGGTGAAGCCGACGACTTGCCATCTCTCAGATTTGATAAACAGCCGCACAGAAGGTAATATTTTAAATTAACAAGCGTTGCTTAGCGCATATGAACTAAGTTTTCAGCGCGCAGGATAACAAAATGCGAGTCTACTCAAATATTACATCTTTGGAGCACTCACCCGCAATAGTGCGGGCGCCCTTCAAAGACACTCTTATAATACATCTCGGGCGTGCGATGCTCCTTGCCCTCACGGTGGCGGGTCCGTCACGAGCTTACGGGCATCCATCTTGCCCAGTGCACCTTTGCGGCGGGCAAGGGCCCGACAGGCACCCTCGATACAAGCGGAATGCTTGATAACTTCAACCCACGGGCAAGCATCCATCAGCCGCCGCGACCAGGCCGAAGTAGCTCCTGTGCATGGCCTCCTTAGGCCACGGCCGAATTATGAGGCCCTTCATGGCCTGTTCGGCCGCCTTGTGGAGCTCGACCAGCTGCTTCAGCTGGTCGCTAAGGGGCACCGGATGTCCGGCCTCAGCATATTGAGACCAGAAGACCTTCTCCGTCGAGCTCCCCTCCTCGGCCCGGTAGAATGCGGCGATGTCGGACACGCCACGAGGAAGATCTGCAAACGCCTCGAGAGCTCCGTCGGGCAAGCAACAGGTAATTAACACTCACATGCTTACTCTGCATGAAAAATGCCTTAACCGCTGCTATTTTCTTCACCGCCTCAATCTCCTGGAGGGCCTTGTAGGCTTCGGCCTTAGCGGCTTTGGCACTCTCAAGAGCCGTTGCAAGCTCAGACTCTCGAGTCTTGAATCACGCCCAAGCTCTCATGTTTTTCACGAGATCCTAGAGCTCCTGTTGTACCTCCGCCACCCGCGCCTCCTGCTTCTCTCGCTCAGTGCGCTCCGCGCATTATGCTCGTTAA
Source organism: Aegilops bicornis (assembly GCA_021605145.1). NCBI lineage: Eukaryota > Viridiplantae > Streptophyta > Magnoliopsida > Poales > Poaceae > Aegilops > Aegilops bicornis. The sequence continues at coordinate 199,585,932 of CM038669.1, read as the reverse complement.
ATCATGACCACCGCCTCCTTCAGGTAGCCACTTCGTTAGTGGCCCCTACAATACCCACGTTATCCTTGTCATTTTCTTGCAACCAAATCCTTTTCTCAGAAGGTACAATTTTCATAAGGTATTACTCACCTTCTTTCTCCTCGAGCTGCTTCTTGGCATGACCGAGCTCGTTCTCGGACCACTCGAGGTTTTTCTTCAAATTATTGACCTCCATGATCGGTCTGGCTGAGGTCAGCAAAGACCTGCAATCCCATATTGACATATTTTTATGACTCATGCGTTTATCTTTCTAAAGATCCTCGGTCCGGCTTTTCTTTCCAAACACCGAACCGAGCATCGAGGGCTACCGTCTATGCGGTACCATTTTACATATATTGAAATTCTTACCTCAAAGCACATTAGAAGGCTGCCACAGGCCTCGGTCAGCCCGCTCTTGGCGTAAGCTGAACCTTGAATCACCGCACTCATAATAAAGGCGGTGTTCCTCTTTGATGGAGGCGCCATTGAGCGCCTCCAGAAAATTATCCGGCACCTATGGTTGGACGGAGGCAGCCGGCGTCGCGGTCTTGCCCTTCTTACGAAGGGGTCGCCCGCCGGACTCCGGAGCCACTGTGGCCTCCGGGGCTGAGTCCGGTGCACAGTCCGGGAGGGTGTCCTATGACACCTCCGGGGCCTCCTCCTCCTGGTGGGTCCTTTTCTAGGATCCGACCTCGGCATCGTCCGCGGCACGGGGGGTGGAGGCAGTCGGAAGGGAATCCATATCCGACGCACCCAATGATCCGCTCTACGAAACGGGAAGATCATCCTTGGGCGGACTGCAGGGTTGTATGCGGCATTAGAAAGACATTATGTGGCTAAAATAAAAACCTTGAAGTTATTCGGGAGTCCGGATACTTACGATCTCGCCAGGGGCTTGGCCCTTGGAGGCCGATCCTCGTCGTAAATCCTTTGGCGTTGGCGGAGTAGTCCGGGGAAGAGTTTTTCCTTCTTGGACCCTTGGCCGCCCTTGTTGGGGAGGCCTTCCTGTTCTTTCCTCCCCCCGCTGGGGGAGAGGCTTTCTTCTTCTCCTCCTCGCCTTGGTGGGAGGAGTCGGCCTCGGATTCATCATCCGATAACACCTGAAAACGGGAACTCTTCCGAGTCCCCGTGGCCGTCTTCTTGGCCTTCTTCTCCGGCACCACGTGGGGTGCCGGAGCCAGCAGCCCCGTTACACGGGCGTCCCTTGGGTCCTCTGGCAATGGGGCCGGACAGGTAATCCGTTCGGCCTTCGCCAGCCATTCCTGTCAAAGGTAAAGGGAGTTTAGATCCTGCATAGAGCCAAAATATGGAAAATAAGTGGTGAAATCACTTACCTCATCAGCAGGACGCTGCGAGCGGAATCCGCGATCTTCGGTAGCGGATGCGGAGCTTGGCGCTTGAACAACACCTTCCGGACATCTTAAATGCGTCTTGTCGAAGAGCCCGCTCAGGTGCAGTGCTGCGCCGGATCAAACTCCCACATGTTGAAGCCCCGTCGCTGGCACGGGAGAATCCGGCGGATGAGCATGACCTGGACTACGTTGACAAGCTTGAGCTTCTTGTCCACCAGCTTCTGGATACAGGCTTGGAGTCCGGTCAGCTCCTCCGAGTCCCCCCAAATCCGGCCACTCTCTTTCCAGGAGGTGAGCCGTGTAGGGATGCCAGATCTGAATTTGGGGGCCGTTGCCCAATCAGGGTCACGCGGTTCGGTGATGTAGAACCACCCCGATTGCCATCCCTTGATGGTTTCCACGAAAGTGCCCTCCGGCCACGTAACGTGGGACATCCTGCCCACCATGGCGCCTCCGCACTCCGCTTGGCTGCCCTTGACAACCTTCGGCTTGACACTGAAGGTCTTGAGCCACAAGCCGAAGTGGGGCTAGATGCAGAGGAAGGCCTCGCACACGATGAGAAACGCCGAGATGTTGAGGATGAAATTCGGGGCCAGATCATGGAAATCTTGGCCGTATCAGAACATGAGCCCCCGGACAAAGGGATGAAGCGGGAAGCCCAGTCCGTGGAGGAAATGGGGAAGAAATACTACCCTCTCATGGGGCCTGGGATTGGGCACAAGCTCTCCTTCGTCGGGGAGCCGATGCGCGATGTTGCTGGACAAATATCCGGCGTCGCGCAGCTTCTGGATCTGCCCCTCCATGACGGAGGAGGCCATCCACTTGCCACCCGCTCCGGACATAGTTGGAGAAGGTTGAGGTGAGAAGTGCGGACTTGGGCGCTGGGGCTCGAGTTCGCGGAGATGGATAAGCCAAGGAGGAAGAAGGCGCAGGTAAAAGGATTGGATCTTTATCCCTTATATGGGCGGACAAAAACATGTGTCCCCACCGCCCGGTAAAACTCGCTTATCTCCCAAGCGCCACAATCAATGGCGCGGTTGGGTTACCCACTACCGTATTGATGGGAATCCCGGAATAAGGGGAACACGATCTCTGCTTCGACAAGACGTGCCAAGGAAACCGCTTCGCTAAACGCGCCGAGGTGGAACAATAAAAACAATTTGAGTAAAGGCTTGGAAGTGGTGCGACGTCACGCCACAGAATACGTCAGCAGATTGATCTTGTGTAATATTATTCTCTCTACGGTGGTATGTGGAATTTATTTTTGCAGAGACGGACACTATCCCGGTGTTCACAATCTTCTATGAATTATTCGGAGGAAGAACCCGCCTTGCAATGCCGAAGACAACATGCACGCCGGACTCATCGTCATTGAAGCCTGGTTCGTGGGCTCTTGAGGAGTTCCGGACTAGGGGTGTCCGGATAGCCGAACTATCATCATCGGCCGGACTCCAAGACTATGAAGATACAAGATTGAAGACTTTGTCCCGTGTCCGGATGGGACTTTCCTTGGCGTGGAAGGCAAGCTTGGCGACACGGATATGTAGATCTCCTACCTTTGTAACTGACTCTATGTAACCCTAGCCCTCTTCGGTGTCTATATAAACCGGATGGCTTTAGTCCATAGGACGAACAACAATCATACCATAGGCTAGCTTCTAGGGTTTAGCCTCTTTGATCTCGTGGTAGATCCACTCTTGTAACACACATCATCAATATTAATCTAGCAGGACGTTGGGTTTTACCTCCATCAAGAGGGCCCGAATCTGGGTAAAACATCGTGTCCCCTGTCTCCTGTTACCATCCGCCTAGACGCACAGTTCGGGACCCCCTACCCAAGATCCGCCAGTTTTGACACCGACAGAGTCCGTCTGCGATATTCGGCCCGGGCGTGTTTAGATTTATCACGTCCGAATAGGTAGCCGTCGTCGTGCCTCGAGGCACGCCCTCGCGATCCGTAGATCGATCTCGTATGTCTTAATCTATCGTCCAGGATTTGCCGGAGGTCGTACGTGTGACCCCGAACTCTTCCTTCTCTATTTTTACGAGGCGATGGGGCAGGCTGTTGTTCGACCTGAGTTGCCGCTTTATCCCGGTAGCGGCCAGGCCGGTTGGCCGCCCTGTCTCCACCACGTGGTGGTCATTCCACATTACGCAAGGGAGATGTGTGCTCTGGTGCTTCCTCATCGAATTGAGGTAGCAGTCTGCGTTTCGGGTAGCTCTTTGTTGGGCGCCTGAGGCTGTATTCTTCGGCTGTCAGGACATCAGTCCACCTGCCGACGAGCAGATCTTGTTCAGCTTGAAGCTGCTGCTTTTTCTTTTTCAGGCTCGCGGTCGCTATGAGCTGAAGCTTAAAGCGCTCCTGCTCTAGAGGATCCTCAGGCACGATGAAGTCTTCGTTGCCGAGGCTTGTCTCCTCCTCGGAGGGTGGATGGTAACTGTCGTCCTCCGAGTCGTCTTCTATGGCCAGTTCGTCAGGGTTGTCTTGCCTATTGTCATGTTCCTCCCGCGTGGATGTAGCTCCGACAGGGTCTTCATTGTTTTCGGCGTCGCCTAGAGTACTATTCTCTCCGATGCCGGTGTTGCCGTCCTTTAAGCGACGAGGCTTAGGACGGCGTTTGGGGCGTCGACGCTTGGACTGCGTCTCAGATGTTTTATTCGCGTCTGGCTCTTCTTTGTCGTTGCCAGATTCTTTAGGTGTATTAACCATGTACACATCATACGAAGAGGTGGCTGTCCAGCGTCCCGTAAATGGCGGGTCTTGGCCTTGCTCCTTGTTGGCATTGTCATCCATATCGTCGATGTCTTCGGAGCCATAGTCAAGCATGTCGGTTAAGTCATCGACGGTGGCTATGAAGTGGGTGGCGGGTGGGAAGCAAAATTCCTCGTCATCCGCCTCTAATTCGAACCGAAGATAGTTTGGTTGTGAGTCCTCCTCCTAGGATAAGTTCTTTGAAGAATTTAGTACTTCACCAAGAGGTGAGTGCTGGAAGAAGTCTGCAGCGCCAAATTCGAAAATCAATAACCGATCCAGCTCGGTGTCCGTAGGCGCACCTGATCCGGAACGTGTAGACGAAAATGAGTCCAGATCTCCATTGACACAAGTATTGCAGGATGTCGAGTCCATGTGTGGCTCCAACACCATGGGCTTTGTGGCCTCGAAGGGCACGATCTGCTTTGGTTCTGAGGCCGTTGCAACAACATGATCCATCTCTTGGGTGTGATCCGATGATAGATTTAAGTCATGTTCATCAGAGAGAGGGGGAGCGACTGCCGCAGTCTCGAATCCATCAGAGATCAAGTCTCCGCGGGTATTCGCGGCACAGTTCAAGCTTCCAGATCTGACCTGATGGCCAAGGGCGTGGCTATCGACCTGCTCCAAATGGCCAAGCGAGTTGTCCCGTAGTAGAAAGTCGCCAAAAACAAAGGTTTGTCCGGGGAGGAAGGTTTCTCCCTGAACGGTGCCATTACTGACGATTGAAGGGGCCATTGAGCCCTTTGCCGACGGCACAGTGGAACTCTCAATGAAAGCACCAATGTCGGTGTCAAAACCAGCGGATCTCGGGTAGGGGGTCCCGAACTGTGCGTCTAAGATAGATGGTAACAGGAGACGGGGGACACAATGTTTACCCAGGTTCGGGCCCTCTCTATGGAGGTAATACCCTACTTCCTGCTTGATTGATCTTGATGAATATGAGTGTTACAAGAGTTGATCTACCACAAGATCGTAACGGCTAAACCCGAGGAGCCTAGCCTATGTGTATATGGTAATGAATGTCCTCTATCCGGACTATGCTCTCCGGTTTATATAGACACCGGAGAGATCTAGGGTTATAGGGGGTCGGTTACATAAGAAAGAATCTTCACAGCTGGTCGCCTAGCTTGCCTTCCATGCCAAGGAGAGTCCAATCCAGACACGAGTATGGTCTTCGGTCTTCATGTCTTGACAGCCCATCAGTTCAGCCCATGGATAACATGCCGGACGCCCGAGGACCCCTTAGTCCAGGACTCCCTCACCTACCCCCTGGGCGCGCCTCCCTACCTCGTGGCTGCCTTGTTGCTTCCTTGACGTCCACTCCAAGTCTCCTGGATCATGTTTGTTCCAAAAATAACTCTCCCCAAGGTTTCATTCCGTTTGGATTCCGTTTGATATTCCTTTTCTACGAAACACTGAAATAGGAAAAAAAACAACAATTTGCACTGGGCCTTTGGTTAGTAGGTTAGTCCCAAAAATAATATAAAAGTGTATAATAAATCCCATTAAACATCCAAAACAGATAATATAATAGCATGGAACAATAAAAAATTATAGATACATTGGAGACGTATCAAGCATCCCCAAGCTTAATTCCTGCTCATCCTCGAGTAGGTAAATGATAAAAAACAGAATTTTTGATGTGGAATGCTTCCTAACATAATCTTCAATGTAATTTTCTTTATTGTGGCATGAATGTTCAGATCCGAAAGATTCAAGATAAAAGTTTAATATTGACATAAAACTGATAATACTTCAAGCATACTAACTAAGCAATTATGTCTTCTCAAAATAACATGGCCAAAGAAAGTTCATCCCTACAAAATCATATAGTTTGGTCATGCTCCATTTTCGTCACACAAGAATGCTCTCATCATGCACAACCCCGATGACAAGCCAAGCAATTGTTTGTTTCATACTTTAATAATCTCAAACTTTTACAACCTTCACGCAATACATGAGCGTAAGCCATGGATGTAGCACTATTGGTGGAATAGAATAAAATGATGGGGGTTATGTGGAGAAGACGAAAAAGGAGAAAGTCTCATATTGATGCGGCTAATCAACGGGCTAGGGAGATGCCCATCAATTGATGTCAATGCAAGGAGTAGGGATTGTCATGCAACGGATGCACTAGAGCTATAAATGTATGAAAGCTCAACAAAAGAAACTAAGTGGGTGTGCATCCAACTTGCTTGCTCACGAAGACCTAGGGCATTTGAGGAAGCCCATCATTGGAATATACAAGCCAAGTTCTTATAATGAAAAATTCCCACTAGTATATGAAAGTGACAAATAAGAGACTCTCTATCATGAAGATCATGGTGCTACTTTGAAGCACAAGTGTGGAAAAGGATAGTAACATTGTCCCTTTTATATTTTTTTGGGCCTTTCTTTTTTTGGCCTTTCTCTTTTTTATTGGGACAATGCTCTAATAATGATGATAATCACACTTCTATTTATTTATAACTCAAAGATTACAACTCGATACTTAGAACAAAATATGACTCTACATGGATGCCTCCGGCGGTGTACCGGGATGGGCAATGAATCTAGAGTGACATGTATGATAAATTATGCACGGTGGCCTTACCACAAATATGATGTCAACTGCATGATCATTCAAGGCAATATGACAATGATGAAGCGTGTCATAATAAATGAAACGGTGGAAAGTTGCATGGCAATATATCTCGGAATGGCTATGGAAATGCCATAATAGGTAGGTATGGTGGCTGTTTTGAGGAAGATATAAGGAGGTTTATGTGTGATAGAGCGATCATATCACGGGGTTGGATGCCCCGAAGTTTGCACCAACTCTCAAGGTGAGAAAGGGCAATGCAAATCAAGAGGCTAGCAATGATGGAAGGGTGAGAGTGCGTATGATCCATGGACTCAACATTAGTCATAAAGAACTCACATACTTATTGCAAAAAATCTACAAGTCATCAAAAACCAAGCACTACGCGCATGCTCCTAGGGGGATAGATTGGTAGGAAAAGACCATTGCTCGTCCCCGACCGCCACTCATAAGGATGACAATCAAAGAACACCTCATGTTTCAAATTTGTTACACAACGTTACCATACGTGCATGCTACGGGACTTGCAAACTTCAACACAAGTATTTCTAAAATTCACAATTACTCAACTAGCACAACTTTAATATCACTACCTTCATATCTCAAAACAATCATCAAGTATCAAACTTCTCATAGTATTTAATGCACTCTATATGAAAGTTTTTATTATATCCATCTTGGATGCCTATCATATTAGGACTAATTTTATAGCCAAATCAAATTACCATGTTGTTGTAAAGGACTCTCAAAATAATTTAAGTGAAGCATGAGAGATCAATAATTTCTATAAAATAGAACCACTACCGTGCTCTAAAAAGATATAAGTGAAGCACTAGAGCAAAATTATCTAGCTCAAAAGATATAAGTGAAGCACATAGAGTATTCTAATAAATTCCGATTCATGTGTGTCTATCCCAAAAGGTGTGTACAGCAAGGATGATTGTGGTAAACTAAAAAGCGAAGACTCAAATCATACAAGACGCTCCGAGCAAAACACATATCATGTGATGAATAAAAATATAGCATCAAGTAAAGTTACCGGTGGACGAAGATGAAAGAGGGGATGCCTTCCGGGGCATCCCCAAGCTTAGTGTTTTGGTTGTCCTTGAATTTTACCTTTTGGTGCCTTGGGAATCCCCAATATTAGGTTCTTGCCACTCCTTATTCCGTAATCCACCAATCTTTACCCAAAACTTGAAAACTTCACAACACAAAACTCAACAGAAAATCTCATGAGCTCCGTTACCGAAATAAAAACAAACCACCACTTTAAGGTACTGTAATGAACTCATTCTTTATTTATATTGGTGTTAAACCTACTGTATTCCAACTTCTCTATGGTTCATACCCCCCGATACTAGCCATAGATTCATCAAAATAAGCAAACAACACACGAAAAACAGAATCTGTCAAAAAGCAGAGCGATCTGTAGTAATCTGTATCAAACGCAAACTTTCTGTAACTCAAAAATTCTACCAAAATAGGAAGACCTAAATAATTTTTTTATTGATCTACTGCAATTGGAATTAGTTTTATCATGTTCTGGTGATTTTTAACAATTGTTTTCATGAGCAGAAAGTTTCTGACTTTTCAGCAAGATCAAATAACTATCATCCAAGAAGATCCTATAGGTTTTACTTGGCACAAACACTAATTAAAACATAAAACCACATCTAACCAGAGGCTAGATCAATTATTTATTACTAAACAGAAATAAAAAAAGCAAGAAATAAAAATAAAATTGGGTTGCCTCCCAATAAGCGCTATCGTTTAACGCCCCTAGCTAGGCATAAAAACGAGAATAGATCTAGGTATTATCATCTTTGGTATGCAATCCATAAGTGGATCTCATAATAGATTCATAAGGTAATTTAATTTTCTTCCTAGGAAAGTGTTCCATGCCTTTCCTTAATGGAAATTGGAATCTAATATTCTCTTCCTTCATATCAATAATTGCACCAATCGTTCTAAGGAAGGGTCTACCAAGAATAATAGGACATGTAGGATTGCAATCTATATCAAGAACAATGAAATATAGAGGCACATAATTCCTATTTGCAACAATAAAAACATCATTAATCCTTCCCATAGGTTTCTTAATGGTGGAATCCGCAAGATGCAAATTTAGAGAACAAGCATCAAATTCGCGGAAACCTAATACATCACACAAAGTTTTTGGAATCATGGAAACACTAGCACCCAAATCACACAAAGCATAGCATTGATGATCTTTAATTTTAATTTTAATAGTAGGTTCCCACTCATCATGAAGTTTTCTAGGGATAGAAACTTCTAATTCAAGCTTTTCTTCATAAGATTGCATTAAAGCATCAACGCTATGTTTAGTAAAAGCTTTATCTTGACTATAAGCATGAGGAGAATTTAGCACGGATTGCAACAAGGAAATACAATCTATCAAAGAACAATTATCATAATTAAATTCCTTGAAATCCAAAATAGTGGGTTCATTGCTATGTAAAGTTTTGACCTCTTCAATCCCACTTTTACCAATTTTTGCATCAAAATCTAAAAACGTCGAATCATTGGGACGCCTTTTAACTAAAGTTGACTCATCTCCAGTCCCATCATTATCAAGATTCATATTGGAAAACAAAGATTTAATAGGAGAAACATCAATCACTTTTAGTTCTTCATCCTTATTATCATGAAAACTAGAATAACACGCTTTCATAAAGCAATCTTTTTTTGCACGCATCCTAGCGGTTCTTTCTTTGCACTCATCAATGGAAATTCTCATAGCTTTGAGAGACTCATTGATATCATGCTAAGGTGGAATATATCTAAGTTTCAAAGAATCAACATCAAGAGAAATTCTATCAACGTTCCTAGCCAATTCATCAATCTTAGGGAATTTTTCTTCAAACAAAGCATTGAAATTCTTTGCGAAATCATAAATTCTTTAACACTAGTCTCAAAATCAGAGGGAATCTTGTTTAAATTTCCATAAAAGTTGTTGTAGGAATTACCATAATATTAGAGGAATTACTAGGAAACGGCCTAGGATTAAAGTTTCCTCTATACGCGTTGTTACCAAAATTGTTCCTACCAACGAAATTCACATCCATAGATTCATTATTATTCTCAATCAAAGTAGACAAAGGCATATCATTAGGATCAGAAGAAACACTCTTATTAGCAAACAACTTCATAAGTTCATCCATCTTTCCACTCAAAACATTAATCTCTTCTATCGCATGAACCTTTTTACTAGTAGATCTCTCGGTGTGCCATTGAGAATAATTAACCATAATATTATCTAGGAGTTTAGTAGGTTCTTCTAAGGTGATTTCCATAAAAGTGCCTCCCGCGGCCGAATCTAAAAGATTTCTAGAAGAAAAATTCAATCCAGTATAATTTTTTTGTATAATCATCCATAAATTCAAACCATGTGTAGGGCAATTACGTATCATTAATTTCATCCTCTCCCAATGTCGTGGAATTGTCACGACAGATGTCCTCTTGCAAGGGCTGAATCGTGGAGCCATCGCAACTAGGAAGCTTAAACACTACAAAAAAATACACTTCCGTGATGATACGTGTTTGTCATAGTAGGTCGCGTTTTTTGTCATGCATGTACATCCATGACAAATTTATGACAGAATCAAGATAGTCATACTGTCTTTGTCGTAGAAGTGTTCGATGACATTACCAAAATTATCATCACGGAAGTGTCCACTTCCATGATGATAAATCATGGCGATCCTGAGAACTTGCTTTCGTCAAGGGTGACCGACACGTGGCATCCACCGTAACGGAACGCCGTTAAGCTATCGGGTCGGGTTTTGGATCCGATAACCCATTAACAGCCCCCACCAATGGGGATTTTCCGCGTGTAAAATCATCATTGGCTGGAGGAAACACGTGTTGGCTCACCGTTGGGACAGATGTCATCCACTCATTGGACAGAAGGCGCCTATGATACGTCGACATATGGCACGGCTCAACAGAGGCCCGTTCATGTGAAAAGGCCGGCCTGTTTGACTTGGTCAAAAGGTGGTGGGCCGGACCATGGAAAGCCTGTTAACGGCCTGTTCGCATATAGCCCATTTACGGCCCGCTAACCCAGGGGCCCGTTACGCCCTATCCGAATTAGGCCCAGTAGCGTCATCTGGGCCATCCAATATGATTCCAACCCGTTTTCACTTTTGGCCCATGTATGGCCCATGACGTCTTTCGGCCCATATGAGGTCCTATGTAACTCTTGGCCTATTAACGGCCCGTGGTGAAACTGGCCCGCAATGAACAGTGTATCACTTTACACCCACTAACGGCCCGTGGTGAAACTGGCCCGTAATGAACAGTATATCACTTTATACCCATGAAGGGCCCGTTATTCAGTTGGGCCATTTCCAGCAAATGTTATCTTTCGGCCTTCTCAGAGCCCATTTATTCTTGGGCTCATTTCCAGCATTCGTTTACTTACGTCCCGTTACTGTCATTTTCTGCTTGTGGGCCAAATTCAGCCCGTGGTTACATCGGGCCGTTTGTGGTCCGTTAATACGTTGGGCCGTTTTCATAGCGTCATCAAATACGGCCTATTAACGATGTCCCATTATGGTCATACGGCCCGTATAAGGCCCATTGATGATACGGCCCGTAGAAGGCCCATTGTTTCTACGGCCCGTAGAAGGCCCATTGTTTCTATGGCCCGTAGAAGGCCCATTGTTTCTACGGCCCGTAGAAGGCCCATTGTTTCTACGGCCCGTAGAAGGCCCACTGTTTCTACGGCCCGTAGAAGGCCCCTTGCTTTCTCTGACCCGTGGGAGGCCCAATGTCACTACAGTAAATATTAGCCCATGGTTATTCTGGCCTAGTTTTAAAAAGAACTGCACTGACTACAAGCAAACAAATAAACAAGACAACAAGGAAATGAATAAGCAAGCAACTTATGCTAGGTTATCATGACTATTACACATATTACATCCACTGGGCATCAAAGTTCGCCACCAGTGCAAATATAGGGAACAAAGCAGCATATCATATACACTGGTTGTCAAAGTTGGCGACCAGCGCAAATAAACGCCATGACAAAACAAATCCTGAACTAAAACTACTTGAAGATCTCAAGAAACAATATCACAGGTACCCATAATCCGGCAAGATGCTTAGCAAGCTTATTAACTTTCTCTTGTTTGGCGCTTAAATCCTCTAGCGCTTCTTTGTTGCACCGGAAAATATGCATCTGAATTACGCAAGGACTTCGTCGATCCTTGACTTCTGTCATGACACATCTGATTGATGTCTTTCAACTTGAAGTTGAGACTCAAGAAGACGAACTGATTCAGGCAGCGAGTTCGAAGAGCTTGTGCCAGTAGTAGTGGCCAGTAACTCGAACACTACATCAAGACAGGACTTTTGGGTTCCCTCACTGTCGTCAAGATAGTTTTTATCAGCTTTCTTGGAGACCAACAGGGATGTCTCACTATCTTGAACCTTATCTGCATTACTTCCTTTACCATTGGATAACGCAGCATCTTTGTTCTCCAATATTTTGTCCGCATTCTAAATGAGAAACAAGCAGACACATCACATGTTTACCATGTTGTATATGAAACTCATTTTGGTAAATGAGTTTAGTAGTAAAGTGGACAGGATAAAAGCATGAAACAAACATATATCTATGTGCCATGGTCACTTTATGGTCTATATCATTCTAGTTTTTGTTGCCAAATCAAGATAGAGACACAGTTCAAATAATATTTGTTCAAGACAAAGCAGAATAGACAAAACATAAGTGTGGGTAACTATAGAGCAATAACAACACTTGTTATGTGCATGACATGAGAACATAATTGTTTATTCAATTGAAACTGAAATCAACATAGAGCAGGTTACAACAGCAAACCAGTTAAAGAAACAGGTTTAAAACATACCTGTTGCGCCATTGGAGTTTCAGTTCCATCCTTCAAATTTGAAAATAGTTGGTATGAGTAAATACAGTAATGCAAGAGCAAAGGAGTATGAACCATAGCTACAGAACCCTACCTGAGAACAAATCTTCTTCTCCTTTAAGCGTTAAGTTGGGATTCGGAGTGGTGGTCCTCGTGCTTTGGGCACTGCAGTTCCCTTACTAACCGCTCGTGTTTGGGTGCTCTGTGGTGGAGACGGTGCTGTGTCAACTGGAACTGGGTTACTATCTGCCAGGGTTGGGGTTAAAAGGGGTGTAGCTGGTTCTCTGTCCAACTGGGTAGGGGTACAATCTGCGAGAGTCTGGGTTATGTGTGGTGGATCTGGTCCTTGGGCAAGTACAACCGTGGTTCTATCTGCATCAACTGGTAGCACAATCTTTTATGAAGACCGTGTTGTTACTCCCTTAGATACTGCCATCACGCTCTCCAATTCAAATGGCTGATAAACAAGAAAAGTAATTGAAACTATAGACATTGTATGATAGACAGGTGCAATGGATAGTGGGGAATAAAAGAGGGCATGAAATAATTCATATTTATGTTGTCTAACCAAACAGGATAGCATGACACAATTTCACATATATGATGGCTAACTAAACAGGATAGCATGACACAATTTCACATATATGATGGCTAACTAAAAAAGATGGAAAGACATAGTTCAAAATATGAGACTATGTAAACAGGATGACATGACATAACTATATAATGTGTTTATTAAATAGGTTGGCATGCCATCATTCACATACATTCATGGATAGAATGCCATAATTCTAAATATGATGATTTGTAAACACTAAACAGGATGAGATGATATAACTATATGATGTCTTTATTAAATGGGTTGCCATGCCATAATTCAGGATAGATGATGTGTATGTACTATGTAAACATGATGGCATGATATAATTCAAATATATGATTTATATAGTAAGCAAGTAAGCAGATGGCAATCTATATATGATGTAAAAACTAGGCAATGCAAGACAACATGCATGACATGGGTAATATAACCCTGCCAAGTTTGAGCATAGACCTCGGGAAATAGGACTGGTCATCGGTCTACGAATCCTCCTCTGAGGAGCTCTCTATGTGACAAGATATGCCTTGAAGAGGTAGCATTATGCGCTCACGAATACCTTGTTTTCACTCCAGATACTTCCATCACCGTTTCAAATGGCTGATGCACGGGAAGAGTAGTTGAATATACAAATGTTGTCGACAAATGGAACACGTAATACAAAAAATGATAGCATGATATAATTCACATACATGATGATTGGCTAAACAGCATGGCATTGCATAATTCACATGTATAATGCCTTTGCAACAAGATAGCATTGTATAATTCACATATATAATGTCTTGCAACAAGATGGCAATGCATAATTCACATATATGGTAATTAGACCTGAGCAGTGGCATTCACACAAAGCATGTCTAAACTAATCAAATGGCATAGCAATGCGAGACACCATACGCACGATATGAGCAACATAACCCTGCCAAGTTAGAGCATACACCTCGGGGGGGGATAGGACTAGTCATCTGTCTCTGAATCCTCCTCTGAGGAGCTATCCGTAACCAGCGAGATGTGTGCTTCGTCAGATAGCATAGTCTGCTCACAAGACCTTGTTTTCACTCCAGAATTTGCCATCACCGTGTCAAATGGCTGATGCACACGAAGAGCAGTTGAATGTACAAACATTGTTGATGAATGTAATATGTAACAAAAAAAGATGGCCTGATATAATTTACATATAAGATGACTGGCTAAGCAGGATGGCATTGCAAAATTCACATATATGATGCCTGGCTAAACAAGGTGGCGTTGCATAATTCACATAAACGATGAATAAACTAAACAGATGGCATTCGCATGAAGGATGTCTAAACTAAGCAGATGACATATTTGATGTATAAAGTAAGCAATGCAAGACACCATATGCATGATATAACCAACATCAGCATGCCAAGTTAGAGCGAAGACCTCAGGGGGTAAATAGGAGTTATCTTCTCCTTCTGAATCCCCCTCAGAACAGATATCTTCCTCTCGATTACAATCCGAAATGCGTGGAGGGGGGGCTGCCTTTGCGCCTACCATGGAGTGACGTCTGCATGAAATTATATTGCCACGCAAGGCTCGTCTCTTTTGCTCTACATGTTCAGTTCCATTGTTTACAATAACTGTCATGCATAGGAATAAAACATAGTGAGATTATGTAAGGAGTGCATGCAGAAATTTAGAGTGATCGTAGCAACTTTGTGGATAGACCCAAAACCAATAATAGCAGGCGGATAATGGCTTCGGTTAATAAATATAGATAATGGCTTCTTTCTTGTTTGTTTCCCACCCAAAATGAAACTCATAGTAGACACAGGAGATTAACGGATAGTAGATAGATACTATTGATAGCGGCCCGATATGTACCCCACCACCATTTAAAAACTCAAGTTTGACCATTAGTTTGGAGCTGACTCGAGTCTAATCGGTGAACAGGATGATAAAGCAGCATGTAATATTAAGCGATGCATAACGTGGCGGAACCACGAAAGAGTGCGACCTCTCTTGCGGACCCATGTAGTCCTCGAGGTCATCTGCTCGGTTGATGATGGTAATGCAGTTTTCATGGCTGCGGTAATGGGGAAGAAGATCTGGCGGCGAAAGACAGTCTGAGGTCGGATCCCTGCTCTGCTGGACCCTTACGTCGTTGGAGCGGTGAGCTGGGGTGGACGATGGTGCAGCAGGACGGGACAAACCACGCAAGGTTTTCTTTGACAACTATCTATAAGAGAAGTAATTACATGAGGCTCGTTTGAATTGGAGGATTCCAACAATGCGAGGATAGGAAATAGACAGGAATAGGATAGGAATGCACGTGCAAAACACAGAATTTAAAAACACATGATTTCTTCCAATCTGGGTGTTTGATTCACAACAATTGGAAGATCACAGGATGCAAAGAAGCATGGTGAGATTAAGTCAAACCATAAGAAAATGTACGGTTATAATGCTATTATGCTACTATCTCTTAGTCTTGTGCTTCATGAATAGGAATTTGAAAAGGAGGACAAGTGAAAATTAAAATTCCTACATTTTTTCTTTCAAGGAGACACTAAAGTAACAAATCCGTGTGCTCAGTGGACAATATATATAACATGTAGAGTAAAAAAGAGATGCAACAAGTGTACGACCTCTTTGGCGAAGCCATGTCGATCTCAACGTGATTGGGTTGGCCGGTGAGGATGCTCCGGCTGACTTTGCTGTCGGAGGAAGGGAGGAAGATCTTAGGCGTCTGGAGATGGAGCTCGAGGTACTGCTCATTGTGATGGAGGGTTTAAATCGTTGGAGCAGCTCCGGTGAGTTGTCTGACGCCGAGGCTGAAGGAGGACAAGAGAGACAACGAACAACGTTAACCTGAGTGGAATTCTAAAAGCATCTCCAATACATGACTAAAAATACATAACCACAAAGTGATAGATGTAAAATACATCAGCCGCTCATCTTTGAACTTAAGCGTCAAAACTGAACTTAAGCGTCAAACTGAATCTAACTGTCCAAACTGAATTTTCTTGTCGTCAAACTGAATTTCTTTAAACCGAACGCACTAGACGGGTGAGGCTACACGTCGGTCGACCGACTTTTTCATCTCTGGTCGGTCGATTTTGTAGCCGTTGGATCTGAAATCAAGGGCCTGCGGTTCATCTTCAACCTCCACCCTCGAGCCGCCACCACCACCGGCCAAACAGCAGCCCAGCTGCCCATGACGGTGCGCCGCCCGCCTCGCCCGAAAACACTCCCCACCGCCAATCCGCCGCCACCCCGGCCATCCCTCTAGCCCCCCCCCCCCCCGTGCCGAGCTTTTTCTCCGGCGATCCCCATGCCACCGCCCCGCCAACGCCCCGCCACCGCCGGCGACCATCCCCACCTCTCCGGCGAGCCCCCCACCCCCCTGCGGCTGGTTCTTCCTTCACCCCCGCGAGCCCACCCCATGGAAATCGGTGACCCAAAAGTCGATTCGGTCGATCAAGTGTAGCCAAATCAGAGCAGCATCGCAAGCAAGAGCAAGAGCGAGAGCATCAGCGAGCAAGAGCAATAGCAAGAGCAGAACTGGCAGGGATCGAGAGCAAGAGCAGAGCAGCAGCGGCGAGAGCTAAAGCAGCAGCAGCTCCTCTTGATGTGGACGTCGCCCGAGGGAAGCGGCGCCGTGGAGGAAGTGGACGCCACGCCGCCGTGGATGGAGCAGCGCCGTGTCGGCTCGGGACCGAAGCCGGGCAGCACCGTGAGATCGAATCAAGAAGAAAATGCGGCGATTAGTGTACAACCTCTTTGGTGGCGCCGATTAGGCCACAACTTCATCCGAGGAAACGGTGATGATGATGCTCTTCCGGCGGTGCAGGTGAAGACGGCGGTGTGGGAATGGAGGTGGCGCGAAAGACGAGGGGAACGTTCGGGCAGCTCCTTGGAGGTGGACGACGGGGTGGCTGAACCGGCGGGACGATGAGATCGACGATGGATCCTCATCCGGTACGGTGGATGAGGGACGTGGAGGTGTTGCTATGAACGACGTCGTCGGGGAAGAAGCTCCGGCTGGGTGGCGGACGGAGCAGGGTGTGGGGTTTCGTCGCGGGTTTTCGCGGCCTCGGTGTACGAATGGGTGGGCGGATGGGATGTCAGTGGGGAACCATGGCTTAGAGGCGCTTGTCCGAAATGTGGGGTAAGTTACGAAAGTACCCCCACCCGATTTGAGGCGGTTCTTTCGGTTCAGGGGTACCACGGGAATTTCGGCGTGTCGGGATTTCACAGAGGTGGGAGTTTTCGCGTGTTGTAATTTGAATAGCAAGGCAGGTTGAAATGGAGGGAGTTGTCGGAGCACAACGAGACAAAGATATATCTTAAATATTTCGGGCTAACAAGGCACGGGTTGAAATTTCCGGACAAGCCTAACGTGTACTGTACCAAATCAATGTGCACTACAAATGTCATTCCAAACTTTGAATTCATGTTATGTTCAATTAAAATATTTCGCTACGTGTATAATGCATGCAACCTACTACTCAAATGAATGTTTTAGTGCGTTCCAAACGTATATACTACCGCTTCAATATGAACTAAATTTGAATAAGATCTACAGTAATGATTGTTGTGAAGTTAAAGCAATTGAATTCGTTTCTCTATTTTAATAAGATCTAGAATCATCATTATTGTCAATTTAAACCATTGTTTGTGTATTATCTTCACAAAGACACTACGACATGATCGATGTCGAGTTACATATGAACTATGTGTACTATATGAACTCGAACTAGATTTTGAATCCACTTTATTTTGATTTCAAATCACATTACATTTCTAGCTCTAGCTAGATCTTCATAATCTAAACCATGTCTCATATGTATAATGTGTTTATCATATTTTGTATGGTGCCCCGCCCCTCGCCTACAAGTATTTAGATGTGAGTTGCAAACACCACACATTACCACAAATTCAAATAAAATGTGAGAATGTTCGATATATAGTATTGTTTAGATTGCTCGATATTTAGTTGTAAGCTACAAACGCATACACATTATCTCAAACTCAAATAAAATGTGAGATTGTTTGATGTATAGTATGGTTTAGATTGTTCGGCATTTAGGCATGAGTTGCAAACGCCATGCATTATCACATTATGGTATAACATGTGCACAACACGTGTATCACCGCTATATTCATGCATGCAATGTTTAAAACACTACGATCTCCTATTCAAATAAATGAATCCGCTTTCATATCAAATTATGATCTTTGTTAGTCTCTTACACCCACACAGTCCTCTAACCTTTGTAGCTACCACTAACTTTCTCTCGT
Source organism: Aegilops bicornis (assembly GCA_021605145.1). Classification (NCBI taxonomy): domain Eukaryota; kingdom Viridiplantae; phylum Streptophyta; class Magnoliopsida; order Poales; family Poaceae; genus Aegilops; species Aegilops bicornis. The sequence goes on along the minus strand of CM038669.1, from coordinate 199,567,445 downwards.
GCATGCACACGCCCTCCTCGCCCTCCCTCCCTCGGCATTCTATACACGGGCACATTCATTTTTTCCTTTAGGTCGTTCTCCCGAGTCTCCACAACTCCTTTCCGACACACACCGATCGATAAACCTCTCCGGTGATGCTCGCCACAAAGATACACACACACAGCTTCAATCTCCTCCTTTATGTGTCCTTGCCTCGTGTCTCTCATATGGTCAGACACACGTATAAACTCTCATCCCTCTTTTAATCGATCTCACAACCGCACACTCCTCCCCCTATCCAGCTAGTAGTTGGGCCTCTCGCACCACCTCCTAGCTCCATTCTCCCTGTCTATCCGTCTCGCTGGGCCTTATTTGCCTCTAACAATTGGATGTACACCGACCGATCTCTCGCTATACATATAGCCAGCTAGGTCCTTATAACTCCTTTTTACCCACACATCGATTGATCTACCTCATTAGTTGTGTCTCTCCCTTCCTCCGACAAACAACAATTGATCTACCGATCTAGTTAGGTTTGCTTACCAAACACATGGTTCCCCTTCATCATCCATGGATGCGTCCCGACAGATCTATCACGCATAGGCACACACAGAAACACATCCCCACTCTTATTGATAACATTGCAGTTCCACCCTCAGTTTGTCTAGTAGGCCTCTCCAACATCTCCAAGAAGCAAATCCATCACCCATCCAGCACTCTACCCCTCTCCCTCCCCCTCCCTCCCTCTCTCTCTCCTCTCTCTCTTTGTCCCATCATATTTCCCGTCCTTCAGTTATGTATGGATGTCGACCGATCTCCCTCATGACATAGCTGGGTCTCTCCTTCTCAACACATATACGAGTCGTTCTACCTCTATAGTTAGGCCTCTGCTTACCCCTCCCCCACCCCTCCCCCACACACACCGATACATCAAGCGCTCTAGTCATGTCTCCCCGCCACACACAAACTTGACATGTGCCCTCTAACGTTCCGGTGGGCAGTCGCCCTATATCTTTGACTTGCACACACACACGCAATTTCGATGGCTCTCTTCATCGATCTCGCACCCACCGTACTTGATCCTCTCTTGACTCTATCGATAGCTATGACCCCTCCCTCTCTTCTCGTGGATTGCCCGACCCTGTATGTATGATATGGATAGGCCTCCATTTCACACACATTGCATGCAAAATTTTGTTTGAGATGTCATCGGCACATATTCCCACAAACAATTCAAGAAATCAACCCCCCACCCCACCCTCACCCCCACCACAAAACAAAAAACACTCACGAATGCGGTTTGTATCTCTCACACACACCCACGTAGGTGGGGGACGTGCACGAAGAGAAGAGGTGCATGCACGGTGCACGTACTCCCGTCTCTTTCCCAACCACACCCGCGTGGGTACACGGTGGAGATCGTTTCTGTATGAAAAAGGCAGCCCACGTGGTAATTTGGCACGTGTACTGGTTGTCCACTTGGTGGAGGGAGGATCGTCTACCACGGGTGAACAAACAAATTGCGACTTGACGCGTTATGTTAAATTAAAAAAGAGGAAAACCATGTGGGGCCTACCTTAGAGGCAAGGCTCTATACACCGGAGTACTTTTGATGTGTCCCGTCAACTCATGAGAATAAGGAGAAGCTTGCTTAGTACGCCGTCCTCCCCGCCCAGGCGCGGTGGCTCGCAGGATGAGGTGAACCTTGCTCCTCTCTCGCCCATCTTGCGATGGTGGCTCGCAGGACGAGGAGAAAAATTTACTACTCCCTCCGTTTACTCCTCGTCCCTACTACCTTGGTTATAGAGATTATATCATATTGTTTGGAATATATATGTCCTTAGTAGATTTCAATATGAACTACTAGTACATACTCCAAACACTGATGTATATAGGCGTATTTTAGAGTGTACATTCACTCATTTTGCTCCGCACGTAGTAGCACTCTCCCTCGCCCTCGACCCTCGCACGTGGTGGACGTGCAGCAATTCATTCGGTCTCATATAGCCAGAACGATATATATTGCACTACCATTATTGCTCGACTTCCCGAAGAGGCAAAGAGCCAACCGCAAGGTTAATATTTTGGAGATGCCAAGCGCAAGGTTATAGGAGAACGAGTAGTAGGTGCCGCGTCATTTATAAATAATTTTGTTTTCTTGATGTACGTCACGCAATATGATAGGTTCATATGGAGAGAAAAGGAAACCGCTCCACTATATACATAGTCGGGGACGGGCCAGCCTACTGCAGCTTGCTTGCTGGGGTTGCTCTCTTCACACTCTCGCACAAAATTTGTGGCCACATCTCTAACATCCCGGCGGATCACTTCCGCTTGGGGAAGGGTGGATGCTTAGTGTAGATGCGGTGTCCGTCGCCGACGGCGAAAACCCACTGTCGGCACGTCTCGATCAGGGGTCCCCGCCGTTCTCTCTCACAAAGCCGGTGAGGTTGCCTTCATCCCTTGCTCACTCCCGCGACGTGGGCAGTTGCCGCCTCCCGCTGCCCTCCTCAAGGTCGATCTACGTCCCTCAGGTACAACTCCCTTTACAGCCGGCTTGCACCACTGCTCCAGCTGCCCACATCACTCCCTGTGGATATTTCTCTACTTCTTTGCCCCACACATACCGATACCTCTCTTGGCTTCTACGTCTTGTATTTGTGATGAGTTTATGTCTCATCAACTAGTCCCAGTAATCTTATTCTAATCACGCTTCTTCAATTTCTTTGCCACAGGGATGCTCATCTCGATTTTGGTGAAACTGCACAAAATGATCCGATGGTCAAAAGGTTGCAAACTTCATTTATTAGGAAGCTCGAACGTTGCCAGAAAATTGAAGCCTGTTCATGGTTCACGGTTCAAGGGCTAGGGACTGCATGGATCGTTTTTTCTTTAGCTGCCTCTGTTCCAAAATAAGTGCCAACTTTAGTAGTAGTAAATCTTTGTACTAAAGTTTGCACAAAGTTGAGACACTTATTTTGGAACGGAGGGAGTACATATTTGCTATGATCTGTCAATCATTGAGATGCAATAGCATGCATGTTAGTCGCCTTTGTATTTGATGAAATGTTGCAACGGGCAACCTTGGGCCTTAAGATACATGTAACAGGAGCTGGAAGCTTCATAGCATTGTACACATTTATCTCGCTGATAAATTACGATGCGTACTAGTACTATACTAGTACTTCCTCCGTTCCTAAATATAAGTCTTTGTAGAGATTTCACCATTAACCACATGCGGATGTATATAGATGCATTTTAAGTGTAGATTCATTTATTTTGTTCCGTATGTAGTTCACCTAGTGGAATCTCTACAAAGACTTATCTACTAGTAATAGCTAGCCCCCACTACTAGGAATTGTTTGTCCTCTCCTTGAGCCACATCATCAAAATTGACGTAGCCGTTAGATGAAGTAAATCAGTCATAATAGCCGTCTGATCTAGACGTTGAGAGTCTCAGCACTAAGCCACATGCAAGCATGCAGAAATATCGTGGCACATGCATGGTAGTGGGTTTTAAATCACATCAACATGTCTGCATGCAAGCATGCACCGGTAGCATGCATGTAAGTGAGCTTTTAAGTCCCATTAACATGTCAAAAAAAATATAATCCCATTATGCAGTAGGAGTTGGCTGATCTTTTTTCCTTATGTGGGATGATCTAAATGATGATCGGGGTTTATTTAGTTTTGCTACCACATTTGTCATGCGGTTATAGATTTTTTTTAGTTCTATGAAATCGATAATTTTGCGCAGAGAGATATACCGCTGTTCCGCGGCAACGAGCGGGGACTCATCTAGTAATATTTAGGAACGGAGGGAGTACTATGTAAAGAGTTAGGTGTCGCACGGTGATAGTGTGAGGTGGGCCATGTAATCACTGAGCCTGCGTGTTTTCACTGCTCTTGAACTCCTCCGCTCTAAGAATGGAGAAAATTGTAATCTACTACCTCCTTTCGCCGAAAGCTTGGGACATCCAGCAGTCCTACCACCTCAGTAATAAAGACCAATGAGCCGTCAAATCACATAGACCCAGCAGTAAGTTGGACGGACGAAGCAACCATCACTCTTGCCCCAGTGAGAGGTCGCGTCCGCTCTGCCCGGGCATGAATGCGACACCGATTCTTTGGAGCGGCTGACCGTTTGGGCGGGATCTTGTGGAGCGGTGGAGGGCTTTGGGTGGGCCAGGCTGGTCGAGGCGGGCGTGGCAGCTGTCCGCATGTCCCTACCGGACACGCCCGGAATGAGAGGATGCACCGACTCTCGCGGCTAAAATCGTACACTACACACCATATCTTTGTAGGAGTAGGTCGATCTGTCGCACTCTCTAACACACACATGCTGTTAAACACACAGACGCACACGCACGCACCTTGGTCCCGGTGCACCTGCTAACGTGCCTTATTACACCTAGACGGAGGGAGTAGTAAGTATACGAGATAAAGTGGCACACTGACTTAAATCGAATACAAGTGCCCAAAATTTGTGTGCATGTTATGATGAGGATTCACTTAAAATAGTACGTGAGCGAACAGAGGGATCAATTGGACAGTGTTCCCGAAAGCAAAGAGCGAGATGTGTGAGGTAGTAAGATACACCGCTGGCGCTTTTAATTTTTCTTATTAATTTGTTTGTTTCACCCTCATTGGTGGGACCCAGCATTACTACGTGGAGAGAGGTAAGGTGACTAAGGCTGCATTATTTCTGCACCACTGTGGATAGTCTTACCACCAAAGCCACATGACACGATTATGATTGAAATCCTAATGAATCCCACACACACACACACACACACACACAAAAACACGACATGCCTGTTACACGAATGCAGGAATGTATAAAAGGTTATTTTCCTCTCGTTGAACATAACGGGAGGGTTGTGTAGCTAGTTAGCCTTGTTCGCTCATCAAACTTGAGGTCTCGGGTTCGATAACTACACTTGAGCATAATTTTTGCGGGAGGATTCTTTGGTGGTCAAAATGTTTTCTAGGGTTTGCCCACTTCACACTCTCTCTCCGATTATATATATACACGCTGGAGCCTCGGTAACTTGTAGATTCTCTCTTCACACTCTCTCGCCCTCTCTCGCTGGAGCTGGATCCTCAGCGCTTGTAGTTGCTCTCTTCACACTCTCTCGCCCTCTCCAGATCTAAACAAGACTTTGTTGGCCTCTCTCTCCCCTCACTGCTGCTCAAAGAGCCGGCAGGATCCGTCCGCCGGGAAGGGAAGGAGGCTTAACGCTGTCGCCGTCGGCGAGGGAGGGAATCCACTACCGGTGCTGCTGTTCACTTTCCACCCAGCGGCGGCACGGGAGGGCCTCCGACCCTTCTTCTTCGCCACCGTCCCGTCGCCCACTGAACCACGCCCCAAGAACCTTAAGGTATATTTTACTTACTCCACATGCATTGCTCTAGCTGCATGTATACCATGAATCTAGGACGTGGTTCAAAGAGGAAAGGAGTGGGGGAAAGTAGTGGGAAATGTTGTATATAGCATGAATCTAGGACGTGGTTCAAAGAGGAAATGAAGGGGGAAAGTTGTATAGCATGAATCTTGGACGTGGTTCAAAGAGGAAAGGAATGGGGGAAAGTTGTGGGGAAAGTTGTATCGCATAAATCTCGGACGTGGTTCAAAGAGGAAAGGAAGGGGCGAAAGTACTAGTTCAAAAAGGAAAGGAAGGGACAAGGCTGTAGAGTTTGAGCAGGACTAGATTTGTTGCGCTCACATAGGGAAAGGTGTCTAAAGATGACAAAACTGGGACCAACACAAATATGCTCCTTGGTTGTTTGTTCTTTGTTGCAACAGACTGTGCATGACCACAGTACATCGGTAGATGCACATGGTGCTGGTGCGTCCATTGTCCCGTGCAACTCATTAGCTGTTGTTAATATATGGCCCTGTTTGGTTAAAAACTCCCTAGTCCCTACCTGCTTGGTTCCAGGGACTACACATGGACTAGAGGTTATTAAATGACATGATAAAGACCATGTTACCCCTAGTAATGAACTAATAGAAACAAGGTGCGATGCGTGGCAGGGGCAACTGTTGGAAAAAGTCCCAAAAGACTCCCTCGGGGTCTTCTTTCTTTAGTCCCAAATGCCCACTTTTAGTCCCGAAAAGTCCCTCCTGTTTGGTTTAGATGTGACTGACACGGAGTTTTTTTAGTCCCTACACCAAAATGTCCATGTAAAAAAAACACCCTCTAATAATGCCGCTAGAAAATTGATGCAATGCCACAGTTAAAAGCAAATTACATGTTTAACGAATTTTATTGTTAATATAATCTCTATGTTAATATTAATCAATGCCACCGTTTGAGAAATGCTACTGTCTTGCTTTCTTTCCCATTTAGATAAGGTAGATGCTTCTTTTTGTTGGCTTACGTGTCATCCACCGTTATTGACCACTAGTTGTTTCCTTTGCACCTCTGTGTAAACAGGGTTATCTACTTCACCTACGTTGCCATTGTGACCTCTTGTTGCCTTTGCACAAAACACTTTTGTTTTAAGAGTGTTTTGTGCAGTTCAACCAAAATGTCACATGACAATGTTGCTTGATTGCTTGATCTTAGTGGAACTGCACAAGAGGAGATCTTACTTCCTATCCGTTAAGGCGAATTTGGTTCAGATCTTCTTCTTGTGAGTTGTTTGAATTCCGCATCATGAGAGGTCAAGATTACTAGCCTTCTTTCACATGATTCTGCAGTGTGCTTTCATATGTTGTGCTACTTATGCGATAATGTTGCTTGCTTTGAGTGCACGGCACACATGGCGACAAGACTTCCCAGCTGTATGTGCACCGCTATATCCCCTTGAGGTAAGATAAGGATATTTCACAACTGGCTTTGTATTTTGCCATTTTCATCAGAAAATTAAGTTTAGTACTATACTTGTGCTCCCTAATTGACATGCCAAATCTTACGTTGAAGGCAAAGCTTGTCTTTTATTGAACCAAGTGATGACGGGGAAGAACAAGCGGAAGAAAAACAAAATCAACTCCGGTGCTGTAATGAAACCTTTGGGCTGTGATGACACAAGTAATGATATAGTTTTGCATCTTAATTTATTTCTATGGCTGGAGCGAGCAATTGTTTTGCCACCGATTTGATGCCATAAGTAATTATCTCTACTTGTGCAAACAGGGATCTTCTTTGAAGATACCATATATTTTAGTGGAACTGCACAAGAAGATGTTGGAAACATTAAACTAATCGATGAGTATATAGTAAGCATGGCCACCCCCGTAGATAGCAACAGATGGTTCCCGAGAAGTGCTTCATCTGTATGCTCTACACAATCAGCCTCCTGACAAAGGTTGGTACTCGCCCACTGATTTCATCCATATGATTGAGCTTTCTCATCTCTATTGGTGTTGTGCTACTGTTTAGATATCTTGTCATGAAAAAGTGGTATTGTCCTTGGGAAGTGCTTCATCTGTGTTGTTTTAAATATTTCCTTTCCTTTTTTCGAGCAAACATGGATGCTAGCATTTAGTAGTCCTCTTGTCTTTGCACAACAGGATCATCTTCCTCTGAAGAAGAATATGGAGTACGTGAAGTGACTAGTTCCGATTATGCCAGGATGAAGAAGCACTGTCTATCTTCTCATCAGAAGGAGCAGTTGAAGGATGGTTACATTACTCCCCACAAGACCAAACTAACTTCAGCTCAGAAGGACTGACAAATCTCCATTTCTTTTTGCTGTGATGAGCGAGTACAATGTTGTTCTAGGATTCTTTCTGGTGAGTTCCATTTTTCTAAAAGTGTGCACTACATGGACCATGTATGTACTGTTGAAACTATCAATTCATAGTACAGTTTGCTTTATACTAATCACTTTTTTGTATTTGTGCAAACAGGGGTGCTCAGCTTGATTTCAACGGGAACTGCACAAAATTTTCATGAATACATCGAATCATTCATTTCCACCACAAGAAAGGAGGTGCCCATAAGTTCAAGGCGTCGCAACATATAAGGGCAAAATCATACAAGCTACGCGTGAATTTGGTTGATTTTGGTGGAACTGCACAAAAAGAACAGCTGGTTTATTTAGCACGAGTTGCCATGTCAATGTCCGAACTGATGGAAAACCCTGCCCATTCCACAATCGTAGGCAATTGATATTCTGGAATGGGACAACTTTGTCAAATTTTGCTCATTGATTTTAGCAAGATATGCGTTTGATATTTTCGAATGGGACGCCTTTCTTTGTCCGCCAGCGGCGATCAATTTTCTCTTTATTCTTTAGTTGTGAAGTAAATATTGCCTCTGACATGTGAGTCACTGAGATGCATAATCATCGATTGTTTTGAATGTTCTCTATGAATTGCCAGGCCTGTGTGTTTGATTACAATGTACAGAAACGCTAAAAAGCTGCTCAAACTCTTTGTACTCCTTCTGTTCCTTTTTACTTCGCACATTGTGAAAGTGCATACTTTTTTGTATAAGATTGGTCAAAGTATGACTGCAGACAAAACTTGTATGCAGACTAGAAAGGACCGGAGGGAGTACATGTGAAACTGCTGCAAACATGGTGATCACCCTGGGAATAATGCTAGTACGTATTGTTTTGCATGTTCATCCAATGCCAGTGATACTGAGAATTGAACTAATCGAAATAAATTCATTCATACACGGTCGGATTTCATATAAACATGCCGGATTTCATTACATTTCATACATTCTTCAACTAAAAAGGGGTGTTTGTGGCCGCATGCATCTCCCAGATGCAGAGGCCGGGGGTCATCCTCCTTTTCGAAAAAAACTAAAAAGGGGTGCGCTGGAGGTATAATTAATTAACCGAAGCTACCCACCTGTGTCCCGCTGAGCCGAACAGAAGCTTGAGTGACTTAACTGCACGTGCAGTTGCGTAACTGACATGTGGCTGTTGGGCCCACGTGTCGATCAGCCAATCGCACCAGCAGTTAAGTAGAAGCAGCGTTCTTCTCCAGCGCAGCTCTCCGACTCCACGTCCGCCAAGAAGCTAACCGGCCGTCAATGGTCAACCCGCCTAGCTTGGCTTCAACCGGAGGGTAGCAGCGGTGGCCTTACTAGGACCCGAGCGGCGGTGACCTACCGTGTTCTACTCTTCCTCGTTTTCTGTGTGGCGTGGCCTCGTTGGCAGCGGAGTGGGGCCTCGGCGGAGCCGGCAATGCCTCTGTCTCGTTGCCGGCGGGCGGCGCCTCAGCGGAGCGGTGGAAATCCTCCCCCACGTTGCCGGCACGGTGGGGCCTCGGCTGAGCCGGCGATGTCCTCTGCCTCGTTGTTGGCGGGGCGGGGCCTCGGCGGAGCCGGCGGTGTCCTCTGCCTCGTTGTTGGCGCCGCGGGGCCTCGGCGGAGCCGGCGGTGTCCTCTACCTCATTGTTGGCGCCACGGGGCGTCGGCAGAGCAGGGCGTCGTCGATGCCGGCAGAGCAGGGACTCGGCGGAGCCAGCATTATCCTCTGCCTCGTCCTCGGTCTTGCCAAACAGCGCCTCGCCCGCTTCATCGCCCTCTTTGCTAGCCTCTTTGTAGGCGGCCGCAGCCTCCGCCACCTGCATGCGGTACATCCAGCGCTCGAGGCGGCCCTTGCGGGCGGAGCGGTACGAGTCGAGCAGCGCCTCCTGCTCCGCCCGCTCCGCGGCGATCTGCTCCTCCGCCTGCAGGTGCTCCTGGAGGAGATGGTGGTTGTAGGCGGCGTCGGCCTGTGCCTCCCGGAACTGCTCCTCACGCATCTGCCTCACCCTGTCCATATATTGGGCACGGGCCTCGCCAATGATCATGGTGCAATGCACCGGCGAGGATGGCGCAGAGGAGGGGGTTGGCGCCGGATCGTCGACTACCATGTTCTCCATTGGGACGTCATCGTCCTCCGGCTGCCTGCCGGCCAGCCGGTCGGCAGCAATGGCTGCTATCTCCTTGTGGTCCGTCGTTCGCCCGTCCCAAAGAGCGCTGGAGCGCGAGGAAGCCATGGTGGGCAGTAGTGGCGTGGACAGGAGGAAGGCAACGGATGCGGATGACTGCGGCTATGGTCGGCGCAGCAGTTTATATAGCAATGGTGGGCAGGCGGAGGGACGGGCGTGTGACGCCGGAGTAGCCGCCTCAGCAACCGCGTATCATTAATGTGTGCGGCAGATGGACGGACGGACGGCACTTGTGTCGTTTGAAGGCGGAGCAATCGCGTGAACCGGGAAGCGGGCAGCCGGCGTTATTTATTTGAGCGGAAGCGGCGAGGAGATCACTTTACTTGGATAGGATGACAATGGGGACCCACCAGGTCCATAGCCTCACGTCATAAGTGCCTCCTTATTATATATATATATATATATATATATATATATATATATATAACTATAATTTATTTTGCTTCCTCCTGGTTTCCTGACATCACGGTCCCACACCATTGTCTACCTATGTACTCCCTCCTTTCCGGTTTGTAGGGCTTATCTCAAAATTTTAGTTTTTCCATTTTATTAGGCTCAATTTGGTTGTTTTCCATCACATGTTCAGATTCCAAGGTGCATTAAATCATTGCATGCAAGTATTAAGAGAAAATTGACCAATGCATGTACTTTATGCATGCATGCATTGCAATTAATGCATTGATAAACATAATTTTTGAGGATAACAAGAGCATTAATTAGGTGCTTTTGCAAAACTAGAAAAGTATTCCACCACTCGCCATCTACCTTGATTGGTGAGATTTTTGAATTGAGCATTATAAACCGGAAAGGAGGGAGTATTCAATAAACGAGAGAATTGCACAAGAAGCGGCCGACAGCTGGGACCAAGCAGCTCGAGCAGTATTTGTGTTTTTGAGGTGTGAGCACTGCAGAGTTTTTCGATGTTTACCCCAGATATTAATTTTTCTCCTCTGAAAAACAACGAAAACATTGCTGCAGGTATTAACTGGGTGGGTTGTGGCCCGTCTAGCCTGTGCCGGATATCCAACCCAGATATTAATTTTTTCAAGCTGAAAATGGCTAGCCCAGCTATACTTTTTAGGAATACCTGCAAGGTCAAGTTGTTATTCTCCACCCATTTGGGCTGCAAATCTTTCCTAGGAGGGATGCATTAGGCTTAACAAGAAAATGGGCTTTAAGAAATAATAAATGGGATGTAATTATAAAACTGGGTAGTAACTATAAAAAATGCACCAAACAATGATTACTTTATAAAATATTATTTTTGGAATATTGAAAATTTTAATTTCATTAATTGTTGCGAGCGGAATGTTTCGTTGGATTTTTACGCAATATAAATTTATATTGAAATTGTATTTAATCTGACTAAAATTTCGGGATAAAAATATTAGGATCCCATCAAAATGTGGGAAATTTTATTGAATTCTGTTTTGAACGGTTGGTTGAAATGGGCCGTACTTTTAACAAACTGTAAATGGGCTGATCCATTAGAATTCAAAAATGGGCTACACATTCTTACAAATCTCAAATGGGCTATAAGTTCTCTGCCACACACTTCTGGCCTTAATAAGTTGACGCGTCCCCTAAAAAAATAGAGTTGACGGGTATGCAAGGCTTTGTCAACTTATAGTCAACACACGGTTCTAGCAGCAGTGGCCGTTGGATGTCCATCCAACGGATGCCGTGCTTCTTCTTCAATCTCGGATATTCTAGCTTCACCCGCCCCAAAATGATTCATCCCCACGACATCCGGGCGCACCATTTCGGAAGCTGACCTGTGGGCCTACTAAGTTGACGTACCAAGGGCTTTGTCAACTTAGTCAATATAAACGATTCTAGCTGCAGTGACTGTTGTCCATCCAACGGCTGTCGTGCTTCTTCAACCTCTGGTCTTCTTGCTCCAGCCGCCCAAAGCAGCGCCCGGTCGTGCCGCTTTGCTCCTGCCTCCCGTGGCGGCTATCTTTGCTGCGGAGGCCTCACCCCCTACTACTCCCATCGCTGGCGAGGCCATCCCTCCACTCACCCAGCGACCCACACCCCTGTTATTCTGCGGCGGCACGGCGGCCGAACCAGTGAACCCTCGTACTCCTCTCCGCATGTGCATCCTCTGCCGTGTCTTCCCCGGCTCCGCGTCGTCCCCTTCCTAGGCCTCGCCGTCGTCCACCGCCGTGGTGCTCTCGGCGCGGCGTGGTCAACGTGGTCAAGGAACGACTTCCATCGAACGTGGATGCGTGGAGAGGCTGACAGCTGGGTCCACGGCAGCCGTAAGGAAGTGCCTCCTTATTATGCGCAAAATAATTATTCCACCATCTGACAGCGGGGACCCACCGGACGGGCCACCGTATTTCACGAAAAAAATGATTCGCCCCCTGACTGCTGGGACCCACGAGCTACATCTTCGCACGCAAGGAAGTGCGTCCAAAAAAAACGATTCGCCCCCCTGACTGCTGGGACCCACCAGCTACATCTTCGCACGCAAGGAAGTGCGTCCGAAAAAAAATGATTCGCCCCCCGACTGCTGGGACCCACCAGCTACACCTTCGCATGCAAGGAAGTGCGTCCGGGCAAAAAAAATGATTCGCCCCCCTGACTGCTGGGACCCAGCAGCTACAACTTCGCGCGCAAGGAAGTGCGTCCGAAAAAACGATTCACCTCGATTGCTGGGACCCAGCAGCTACACCTTCATACGCGCAAGGAAGTGCGTCCGCAAAAAACGATTCGCCCCGATGCTGGGACCCACCAGCTACATCTTCGCAGGCAAGGAAGTGCACGGCGGTCGGGACCCACCGGTGAAGCGTCGTGGCGTTGTCATCCTGGTCGCGAACGTATGCGTACATACTAGTTGATGTAGAGGCGCCGCGACGTGTCGTAGTAGAGGCGCGCCGACGTAGCATGTACACGCGTACGTCTACGCCGTGGTGCAAGAAAGAAAATACGGTCACGTATGTGTACATACTGGCGGGTCTCAAACGCCTAGTTGCGCATACCACAAAGCGGAGGAAACAGACCTCCCTACGGTCGAAACAGGGTCCTGTTGATCGGGAGGGTGTGGCATGCCGCAAAAACGGAGGAAACGGACCTCCTACGGTGAAACGGGGTCCTGTTGATCGGGAGGTGTGGCGTGCCGCAAAAGCGGATTTAAACGGACCTCCTCACGGTCGAAAGGGGGTCCTGTTGATCGGGAGGGGTGTGGCGCATCAAAACGGATTTAAACGGACCTCCTACGGTCGAAACGGGGGTCCTGTTGATCGGGAGGGGTGCGGCGTACCGCAAAATGGAGGAAACGGACCTCCTACGGTCGAAGACGGGGTCCTGTTGATCGGGATGGGTGTGGCGTACAACAAAATGATGAAACGGACTTGTAATGAAGCGCTACGGTAGAAACGGGGGGGGGGGGGGAGGGGTGTGGCGTACCGCAAAACGGGACTCCACGGGATACTGTTCATCTCCACCGTCGACCTCCTCCAGCCTCCACGGGCTACCGTCGACCTCCTCCAGCCTCCACGGACTCCTGTTCATCCAGCCTCCACCGCGCGCTACTCCACCGGCTACTGTTCAACCACCCCTCCACGGGCACCCCTCCACCGTCTACTGTTCATCCAGTCCTCCACACCACGGGGTCCTGTTCAACCACCCCTCCACGGCCACCCTCCACCGTCTACTGTTCATCCAGCCGTCCACACCATGGGTTCCTGTTCATCCAGAGGCAACGCCACCGCTCACTGTTCATCCAACCCTCCCCCCCCCCCCCCCGCAACACTCACTAGCAGCAGTAGCAGAGGAATCACTCCATCGGGTTTAGTTAATAGCCATCGATCGATCGCTCGGGTTCGAGAACGCGTAACTGCGGTCTGTCGCTTTCGGGTTGATTAGAGCCCAACGCCTCGCTTCGGCTTCAATTAGAGCCAACGCCTACACCGCAGCGCATACGTCACGAGAGAAGCGCGCATCGCTCCGCCCCGACCTCCCACCGTAACTGCAACTCCCGAAATTTTCCTCCCCTCGCTTCTACCACGGTTTTTTCCGTCATGGACGGCCCAAAGAATGTCATGCAGCTGCGTGTCCGGCCCGCCCCGGACTAAAAGCCCATTTTCTGTCATGATTTTTTGTCATAGAATTAGGAGCCCACCACATCTATGATGATACCGGGTTTTGTCACAATTATCGTCATAGAAGTGTCATATGTATGACAGAAAAAAATTTCGTTCTGCCCAAAATGTCAAGGATGTGTCTTTTTTTGTAGTGAAAGGGGTTAACGGGACAAGGGACACGAGAGAGGTTTTATACTAGTTCGGCCCCTTACGATGAAGGTAAAGCCTACGTCTAGTTGGGTTGGTATTTCTAGGGTTTCGATGACCAGGGAGCGAGATACGCTATGCCCGGCTCTCGATGAGATGTTTCTTGTCCTATGCCGCCAGCGGGTCATCCCCCTATATACACGGATTGACGCCCTGCGGCCTACAGAGTCCCGGGCGGCTCATAAACAGTGTCCGGCTCGGTGACTAATTAATTCTGCCTTACGATACAAGTCATGCCATTGCAGCGGTTTACCACTACGGGCCTTAAGTCGCCTGTGGGCTTTAGACTCTTTATTGAACCGCCATCTTCATGCTTGGTCTTGGGCTTCATATGATAATCCTCTTTGCGTAACCCGGCCCCTCCTGGGCGGCTTACACAAATAGTTATATCCCCAACATTAGGCCCCAGATTGATTTGAACCGGTTCATGTCAATCTTAAAATGCCTTAAGAAAAAAGCCTTCTGTCTTCTGTCTATGTAAAGGTTATAACCCGTCGTGACGTCATCTTCTGGACCCGTGATAACCCGCCGTGACGTCATCTTCCATTAAATTCCTATTTTATTCTGTCATATCTTTAACGGATCTTTATCTTTACTGACCGTTGCGAAAATCGAGGCGTCAGAGTCGTTGGATAATAATGCCTGGCCTCCTCGTTTCTCGCGCCTTCTCAGTCAGCCCTTCCTTATAAATAGGCACGACCTAGGTCTTTCCATTCTCCCCCTTCGGTCGTCTTCTTTCTCTCGCCATCCCTCTGCCGCTTGAGCTCCACCACCGCCGCCGTAGCAGAGCACCGTCGACCTTGGCCGCTGCATCGACCTAACTTGACCAGAAAAACGCGACGAACCTCCGCAGCAACTCTGCATCTGTAAGTCTCCTCCTTCCTGTACCTCAGATCCACATTAAGACTTTCAAGTTCCTCGGCGTTCTTCGTTGTTCTTCAGGAACCCCTCATAGATTTCATCACCACCACCGTTTCTTGATCTTTAAAATGGTACAAAACCGATGCGGTAGCTGTTTCGCACCCATTTCGACTGCAGATAGATTGCTTTTCTTTGTACAGAGGCTTTGTTTAGAACTGATGAACTCATCTGTACCAGTTTTAGGTCTAGAATATTTTATTTCCTGTACACCTGTTTGATCCAAAATAATATCTGCCATCTGCGAAACTTGTTTGTGCGATACTTAGGCAAAATCTGTTTCTGTCAGATCTATTTAGCCACAGCGACTCTCACCGCCGTCTTGTAAAAAGACAATACTGAATCACAGGCTTGCCCACTCCTGGCGGTTAATAACTTAACTGCTTCCGATATTCATAGCTGCTTAACTAACCAGATATAATTAGTCATATGTCATTAGGCCCCTTCGTAAGCCGCCTTCTTGAATAGATTTTAAAATGTTTTCCTCCGGGTTAAACTGAACCGGAAAAATACTGTTTTGTTATAGGCATCCATCTGTATTATGGCACCCAAGGCTCCCAAAGCTCCTGTGACCTGTAACTGGGTCAAGTCCATTGTTACTGAAAGCACATTATCTGATTTCGTGAAGACTGGATACCTGCCCAAGAAAGAGGTCACGTCTTATCGTGCTCCTAACCCGTCAGAGGAAAAACCTCAACCCAAGGAGGGGGGAAGTAATCGTTTTTATTTATCATATGAGCCGGGGCTTTTCTCCACCCGGCTCTAAGTTCTTGAGGGATGTCTTGCAATTTTTTGACCTCAGACCTCAAGACATCGGGCCCAACTCCGTATCAAATATTTGCAACTTCCAAGTCTTCTGCGAAGTGTATCTTGAAGAAGAACCCAACATATTACTCTTCAGAGAGCTATTTTACTTAAACCGCCAGAATGAACGTGCCAATGGGCCCAGCCTAGAACTTGGTGGTATCTCCATTCAGCGATGGAGGGACTACCTTTTCCCATACGCTGAACTGCCAAGCCACCCTAAGGATTGGAACCAGACGTGGTTCTATTGCGAGGACACTTCTCCGGCTGATGAGAACCCGCTGTCCGGCTTTCGCGCTCTGCGCCTTGAATCCAACCACCCGCTACCGGACAAGTTATCTGTTGTTGAACGTCTACCACTCGCCCCCACCATAAAGAAAATCAAGGCTCTTTTGGGGAACGGCTTAGATGGCATTGATTTAGTCCGAGTCTGGATCTCCTGGCGGGTGATTCCATTAAGCCGCCGCCCCGGCTTAATGTGCACTTATTCAGGCAAAAAGGATGACCCGCTGCGTCATTGTCCTGATGACTTACCTGATGATATGGTTGAAGCTATGACCCAATATCTGTTGAAAGAGGGCTCAGTGGTCAGTAATGCCTTCAGCTTACTTCTATTCTGCAAGAATAACCCGGCTCCGGCAGTAAGTCATAAACCTAGAAATTTATACCCTTATTATGGAATGCCTTGCTTTTACTCATAGCCTTTCATCATTATTCACAGGCAAACAACAATTTCTGGAAGGTCAAATATGACCATGAGGCTACTAAACAAGCCAGAGCGGCTAAGAGAGCCGAGAGGAAAGTCGCCAAGACAAGTACCTAGAGGAAGAAGAAGCCAAGTGCTTCAGATTTACTTAAACTGGACGACACTTCTGACGATGAAGAATAGGTAACCCTTAACTCCCTTGACTCCTTTATCATTATCTTATTGACATTAATTCCTTTCAGGAGGACACGGGAAACAACCAAGCGGTTGAGGAAGAGGTAACTATAATTTCCTCCGACTCCGAGCCTTTGGCGAGGCAGAAAATCCGAAGAGTGACCCGGAAAGTAAGATTGTCACATCCTTTAGCTTACCAAGATCCTCAATTTCTTTTGAAGCGACAGACTCATGAGAGCCGGAGGCAGACCCGGAATAGCAAAGATGCGGAACTCTCCTCCGGCTTACCTTATGTAACCAGGAAGTGCCGGACTGAGGTTATCTCCGATTTACGTTCTTTTTTTACCTTTGGCGGGTTTCGTTCGTCAACCCCTCAATTCATCTGACTCCTATTATCAGGATACTTCACCTTCCTCCGGCGAGTCTATGCAATCCAATATGCCGGCTTTCAAAACTGCTCCAGGGTAATGACAACTTGTTTACCTTATGCTTATCTTACTCATGCTTTTGTATTAACCCTTCTGACTTGTCCACAGCGTACAAGTGAAGCCCAGTAAGAGGGCAAAGAAAAATAAGCCGTCCAAAGAGCCGGTTGTAACTGAACCGGAGCTCGGAACGGCTGCTCCTGATGTCTCTGCTCACGATCCGCCGCCTGAACCATCTCACGACGTTCCGGCGCCTACCTCTGACCCGCCTGCTGAACAAGCTCTCGACGGCTCTGGTAACCCAGAGATTCCCAGCCCAGCCAAGGCAGATGACCCGGAAGTCGAGATTACCAAGACTCAGTTCATTGAACTGGGAAGACCCACTATACTGGCCAAGTGCTCTTCCAAGGAAGAATTCTTGGAACGCCGCAAAGCCAAACTGGACGCCACAGATTATACTCAGCTGAGCATTGGAGAGATTGTCCTTGGCTACATAAGTCAAGTGCACAGCAGCCGTGACCTGGAAATTGACATGGTGAAACAGATACATCAAAAATCTGAGGTATAATTTTTGTTGCTTTTCCTTATTCATACTTACTATACCAGCCCCCAAGTCTATTGCTTATAAGAAAATATGATGTAGACTTAGAATCTGCTTAGCACTGCTTGTCAGACGCCCGACTTATCTTGTAACACTCGAAGGCCGGTTTTAAAACAAGATATTTAAACCGGTGTAGTATTAATACTTTGAACTTGCAATACGCATTAGCCCCCAAGTGCCAAGTATCTTTGCTTGCAAAGTGCTTGGGACTTAATTTCCATGAACCGCCGTAGTAATTCAGAGTTCTTCAGCATACATTAGCCCCCAAGTGTCAAGTATCTTTGCTGGCAAAGTGCTTGGGACTTAATGTTGTATTACAATAATGTTGACTGTAACCCGGCATTGATGCAAGCCACCATAAGTCAATTTGAGTTGGAGATTGCTGATCTGAAGAATCGCCTGGAAGCTCAAGAGACGGAAATCCAAAAGGCCAACTCCAAGTTTGAGTTCAGCGTATCTGAACAAGAGAAACTGAAGAAAGGCTTTGAAGCAGAAAAGAAAGTATGGGCTGATGAAAAGGCCTCCCTGGTCACCCGGGCAGAGAAAGCAGAGTCGTCGCTTGCAGAAGCAACTGCCGAGCTATCCGGCTTAAAGCGCCATATATCTCAGATGGTCTCAACAATCTTTGGTAAACTACTTCTGCAAAAGTTAAATACTGCAAAGTTTTTTCGACGTGTATTTCAATTGTCACCTCCGGCTCACCTGATGTTTGTTAATGTAGGCCCCAGGAGCTCAAATCTGAACCAGAGCATGTTGATTAAGTTAAAGGCGGTTTATACCCTGGTAGAACAACTATAGACCGGGTCACAATGTGCTTTGGCCGTTGTGGCTTTGTCAAATGAGGTTCCCCATCTCCTGGCTGATGTGCTAAGGCGGCTCGCTGTGCTACCTCAACGGGTCCAAGAGCTAAGGCGGGCGTCTGCAAGAGCCGGAGCCATAGCCGCATTGAGTCAGGCCAAGGCGTGGCTACCAGAACTAGACCCGGCTGACATTGCCCTTGGATATCCAAGCCTGAAGGAGGACGGCACCTTATTTGATGAGAAGGATTTCACCACCTGCGTGAAGGAAATACACCCTATGGCCACTCTTATTGGGAATGACACTGACCTTACCAAGTACCAGCCGGGTTATGACAGCCAGAATCAGAGACTCCCAACGCCACACTATGATGCAGTCAGCCTGATCCCTCCAATTCGTAAGCATACCTTCGCCCCTGAAGTCGATCCAGCCGGGTTAATTGATGATGAAGCTGAATTTGAAGCTTTGAGTGGCATTGACTGGTCATCATCAACCTTCTAGGACCGGGCAGCCGACGGAGGAGCGGAAAGGGATAACCCAGAAGCTTCAGGCCAACAAAACGAGTGATCCGTCAGGCGTCTTATCTTTATGCTTTGTGGAAAACAATGCTTCACTATTCAGACTCGGGGTGTCTTTTAATAGGGTAGAAAAACGTTTGGTTTTGTCATGCCTTCGCGCACGTTCGAGGCGCTCAATACTTTCTTAAGCCGCCATCATTATATGCTTCCGGTTTATGCCAGCATTTTGCTTTCTTCGTGCTGAAAAAGTCATTTGCATTGCCCTGCGTACAGAACAAACACAAGTCCCTTGGCGGCTTACCGCATAGTGGGTCATATAATATATTGATAACCCGGTGTGTGTACCAAAAAATCATACAAAGGCCGGTTTTCCATTATATCTTTAAGATATAATCGTAACAGCATACCTGTGATCCCTTGGTGATCTTGCCGGCTTATGTGACCCGAACAATAAGGGTAAGCTTTAAATCCTGAAACTTGGCACATATGATGTTTGCCATGCTCTAACAATCTTATTTGATCAATATTAAACCGGTGAAACAAAGACCACCCCATAAATGCTTTCAAAATGATCTCAAAACAGTCAGATAATTGTGATTGCAAAGTGTTACGAAAAATAGACGAATTCAAAGGCTTCCGATTCGAATACGATCAGTAAACCGTTCCAAAGGGGTTATGCTAAGATTCGGATACGATCATATAGCCCCCAGTGGCTTTGGCGACGCCGATCAAGTGGGTATCGACAACTATGTTCTCTTTGGTTCGAATACGACCTATGTTTGAACAGGAAGCCCCCAAGTGACCATAAGAGTTGTTTAATGACGCTGATTTGAATACGATCGACGTCAGACCCAAAGGGGTTAAGCTATGATTCAGATATGATCAAGAAGCCCCCTAGTGGGTTTGGCAGTATGCCGATCAAGAGGGTATCGACAGCTATGTTCTCTTTGGTTCGAATACGACCTATGTTTGAACGGGAAGCCCCCAAGTGATCATGGCTAGATTCAGATATGATCATAAGCCATACCAAGGGGAAAGCCATATTCAAATATGATCCATTCCCTGTTGGTTGTTTCAACAACATAATAAGGAAGACATGCGAACATTTGAGGATGAAAAAGACAGAGGTCCTGCTTTATTGCTTTGCATAATATATACATCTCAAAATATGTACATCCTGAGAGTCGGTGGCTCAAGTATAGTAAGGCCGAGGATGAGCGATATTCCACGGCCGGCGGGTCTCCTCCTCTAACTTACGTGAGTCTTTGCTCTCTCGAATATTGATGAGGTAATATGACCCGTTGTTCAGGTTCTTGCTGACCACAAAGGGTCCTTCCCAAGGGGGGGATAGTTTGTGCATATCAGATTGATCCCGGATGAGCCGGAGCACTAAATCGCCTTCCTGAAAGGTTCTGGATCTAACCCGGCGGCGGTGGTAGCGGCGCAGGTCTTGTTGGTAAATCGTCGAGCGGGCTATCGCCAAATCCCGCTCCTCATCCAACAAATCAAGTGCATCCTGACGAGCTTGTTCATTATCAGCTTCAACGTAAGCCGCCACTCGGGGCGAGTCATGACGGATATCACTTGGCAGGACCGCCTCTGCTCCGTAAACCATGAAGAAAGGCGTATAACCCGTAGATCTGTTAGGTGTAGTGTTGATGCTCCAAATCACATAGGGTAATTCCTCCACCCAACAACCCGGCGTCCGCTGTAAGGGGACCGGCTTTATACCTTTCAAGATCTCCTGATTGGCTCTTCCCGCTTGACCATTGGATTGAGGATGGGCAACTGCCGAAACATCAAGCCGGATATGTTCTCGTTGACAGAACTCTTCCATGGCACCTTTGGAGAGATTAGTGCCGTTATCAGTTATGATGCTGCGTGGAAAACCAAAACGAAAGATCACCTTTTTCATGAACTAAACCGTCGTGGCTGCATCACACTTACTGACGGGCTCTGCCTCAACCCACTTTGTAAATTTATCCACCGCCACCAGGAGGTGTGTCTTTTTATCCTTAGACCTTTTGAAAGGTCCGACCATATCAAGCCCCCAGACCGCAAACGGCCAAATAATTGGAATCATCCTCAATTCTTGAGTCGGCACATGAGCTCATCGTGAGAATTTTTGACAACCGTCACATTTCCTGACCAGATCTTCCGCATCAACATGAGCCGTCAGCCAATAAAAACCATGACGGAAAGCCTTGGCCACGAGAGATTTTGAGCCGACATGATGACCGCAATCCCCTTCATGGATCTCACGAAGTATTTCTTGACCCTCCGTAGGTGACACACAACGTTGAAATGCCCCAGTGACACTGCGATGATGTAACTCACCATGAACAATTGTCATGGATTTAGACCGCCGGATGATTTGTCTCGCCAAGGTCTCATCCTCAGGCAACTCTCCCCGGGTCATGTAAGCCAAATATGGCACTGTCCAATCCGGGATGACGTGAAGAGTCACCACCAACTGTGCTTCTGGGTCTTCCTCTGTGGGTAACTTAACAGAAGGATTATGCAAAACATCCAAAAAGGTGTTAGGTGGCACCGGCTTACGATGAGATCCTAGCCGGCTTAAAGCATCAGCCGCCTCGTTCTTCCTTCGATCAATGTGTTCCACTTGATAACCCTTGAAATGCCCAGCTACAGCATCAACTTCACGACGGTAAGCCGCCATGAGGGGATCCTTGGAGTCCCACTTGCCTCACACCTGTTGAGCCACGAGATCCGAGTCGCCCAAGCACCTTACCCGGCTCAAATTCATCTCTTTGGCCATCCGAAGACCATGGAGCAAAGCCTCATATTCGGCTGCATTGTTAGTACAAGGAAACATGAGCCGGAGCACATAAAAATTTGTCACCTTGAGGGGAAGCTAAAACGACTCCAGCCCCCGAGCCTTCCAATTGCCTGGACCTGTCAAAATGAATAGTCCAATACGTGTTATTCGGCTTCTCCTCAGGTGTCTGCAGCTCAGTCCAATCATTGATGAAGTCCACCAGGGCTTGAGAGTTAATAGCAGTACGTGGTACATACTTCAAACCATGAGGCCCAAGCTCGATGGCCCACTTGGCGACTCATCCTGTAGCCTCTCTATTCTGGATGATGTCTCCCAAGGGGGCAGAACTTACCACGGTGACAGGGTGACCCTAGAAGTATTGCTTAAGCTTCCGGCTTGCCATGAACACCCCGTAAACAAGCTTCTGCCAATGTGGATACCTTTGCTTAGACTCAATGAGCACCTCACTGATGTAATAAACCGGCCGTTGAACCGGATGCTCCTTGCAGCCTCCTTGCGCTCCACCACGATTGCAACACTGACAGCACGTGAGTTAGCAGCCACATTAACAGCAATGGCTCTCTATCAATGGGAGTCGCAAGGACCTGCGGCTCAGATAACTGTCTCTTTAAATCTTCAAAGGCAGCATTAGCGGCATCACTCCAGACAAAAGTTGTCACATCCCTAGTTCTGGTCTGCTCTGGGTTAGCCAGTCTTGTGTTGCATCATGATTAAATTTCTCTTAAGTTGAAATGGGGATTGCTCAAACCCTAGCACCAGATCAAATCAACTAGGTTCAAATAAAAATACTCTCAATGAACCCAAAATGCCCTTCAGAAAAGTTCATCATTTTTGGATTGGTTTAAAACCTCTGCAAAAAATGGTGCACATATCTCTAGGCCATTCCTGGATTTTTGAATTAATTCATAAGTATTTGAATTTGGACATTTAAATCTTATAAATATTTTTAAATGTCCAAATAATCCTGAAAGTACTTGGGGGCTATTGGAAATAATTCAAATAGTGCCCACTATTTTTGTCAGGATTTTACAAAATGAGTTAGTATTTTTACTAATTCAAAACAGATCAAAATAAATAGAAAGCAATAACAGAATTAGAAAGAGAGAGAGAGAGAAGGACTCACCTGGGCCACTTACCTGGCAGCCCACCTGGCCAGGCCACCTGGCGGCCCAGTTGGCTGGCCCAGCCCAGCCAGCGCTGCCTGCTTCTTCAACCTTCGGCCAGAAGGAGAAGCAGGTGCGTGGCGAGTGCGCAGCCGAACGCAGCCACCTCCTGCTTGCCACCTCCTGCCTCCCCCTCACGACACGGACACGCCTGATGCTTCCCCTCACTTTCCCTCGCTCTCTGGGTCTTCCGCCCTCTCCTCTGCTCCCTCACTCGCGCCCGCGCGGAGCTTGTCGCCGCCGCCCGCTGTTGCCGCGTCCACCGCCAACCCCTCGCCTCATAGTTGCTTCCAGAAGAACCGACGTGATGCCCCCGTTCCTCCTGCCGAGCCACGTGAGCCGGGAAGCTTTGCACCGCCACCACGCCATCGTCTTCAACCTCGGGCGCCGCCGATCGCCGACTTCGATTCACCGTCGTCAGCGCCTTCCCGAGCCCGCTGACCCTCTCTCCGTCCACCATGTGAGCTGCTGCATCCTCCCCCTCTATTTTCTCTGCCGTTCATGCACCCTAGCTAGCTCCACCACCCTGCCCGAAAGCTTGCTCGCCGCCGGCCATGTCGCCGCCATGGCTAGAGCCCGCAAACGTCGCGTCTGAGCATGTTTTCGTCCTCAGCGCGTTCCCAGGAAACCAGAACACCTATCCACTCGTCCTCCCATGCACCGTAGCACACTGTCCATCTTCACCAATCTCCGGCCGCCGCCACGAGCTCGACTCCGGCGAGCTCGCTCCACCCCAGCTCCTCCCACTTGCACTACCAGATGCGCGCGACCCCCAGTTACACGTAGCACCAATTGTGACACTCCAAAAATATTCTTCTGGTTTTCTTCAAAAATTTTGTTTTGAAGAAGGTCTTCTAAACCCTTCCAAAAATCTCTCTCAAAAACTTTTTCCCTCTAGCAAATATTTTATTCTTGCATCTTCTTCAACTCTGGTGTTTGGGTTTTAAAATTTTCTTCTGATTGCCCTCTTCTCAAAATTTCAAGAAAAATCTTTGGAGTTTATTTTTCTTTCAAAAAGAAACTCTAGGAGTTTTGCACCTTCTCCAATGTTGGAAATCCATTCATGATTTTGCCATGCACCACATGGTAAAATCTTCCCAAAAATCTCTCCTTCCACTTTGGGCAATCCAAACATTCTGTCTCAACAAGCTCAACCATTTTCTGAATTTTATTTCATTTATTTCTCCTCCCAAATCTTTTACATCCATTATTTTGAGCCTAGGTGATTTGC
This sequence comes from Aegilops bicornis, assembly GCA_021605145.1. NCBI lineage: Eukaryota > Viridiplantae > Streptophyta > Magnoliopsida > Poales > Poaceae > Aegilops > Aegilops bicornis. The sequence continues at coordinate 199,543,129 of CM038669.1, read as the reverse complement.
AAAGCAAGTACCTAAATGCATTTGAGTTTTGACCTCAAACCAACTCCCTGGATAGTCCTTGGTACCCACAACCTAGAACAATCAAGATCCACTCCTCTTACATTCAAAGATTTCAAATTATAGTCTCTGCAAGTTTGGACCAGATTTTTCAAATTTGGTGAAATTCATATCTTCTCTGCTCCAAAAATTTCACAATAATTCAGGCAGCCTCTAGATGCAATGAGAGGCCTCTCCACCAAAAACCAGCTCAAGGAAAAATCCCTACATGCCTAAATCATTCTGTCGAACACCTTGCATGCACTATTACTGTTCATCTTTAGTTAAATTCAGATTTGCAATGTCGTTCTCCGTCAGAGTTTCAGTCACATGCCCACAGTGCACTTGGCACGTTGCTCGCAGCCTAGCCTGCTTGTCCGGAGCTTCACACGCGTGCTTGGCGCGTTCCTGGCGTCGGTGGCACCCTAGCCCACCTGCGCCGGCGTGTCTTGTGGCGGCAGAACCACCGTAGCGGCCGACAGGGAGCAAAACTGCGGCATAACGCCGTTCGGCGCCGCCCAAGCCTCCTGGTAGCTCCGCGTAGCCATTTCCTTGCCAGCACACGCATGCAGCACCGTCGCCGTGGCACGCGCACGCAGGCTGCACGTTCTCGCCGCCGACGGGCCGTGCGGCCGTTCCGTCGAGGACAGACCGTAACCTCGCCCACCTTGCTGAGTTGGACACTGGGATAGCACCAGTACTTCGTCTAGTCGATGCTCAGAACCCTAAGCCGACCGTGCAGCCATAGCGCCGCCGTAATCACCTCGCCAGAGAACCCCGTTCTTGGCAACAGGCTCGGGCCGGCTATATATAGCACCCCCGAGCGCGCTCTTGCCCCCGCACACCTCCACCACCTCACTAGTACTCACCAAGCCCCTGGAAGGGCCTCGAGGGGCTCTTCTTCCCCGACTCCGGCCACCTCGTTCCGCCTCGGCCTCCACCTCGATCCACTCCGGTGAGGTCGTCTCCGGTGCCCTAACCTCGTCAGCAACCCTCTTGGGCAACTAAGAGTCTAACCCCCACTCCAAGTTGATCTTCACAGCTCTCTCCGACGAGGTCCACGACTGCCCGAACCGCCGTCCGCCGGAGCCAGGGCCGCCGTCGACACAGTGCTCGCCGGCGACCATTTCCACCTCCCACAGACGCGAAAGGACGTGCTGATCACGAAGGTACCGTCCGATCACTCTGCCTCGCCGTGGATCGCCGCCGGCGACCACCGCACCTCTCGGGCGCCGTCGCGCCCTGTTTCCCTCTTTTAAATTTTCAAACCCGACTGGTGGAGCCCGCCTGTCAGCCTCTCAGTAGTTTCTTTTAAACGAACCGTTTTCTGGACTTTTCTGCAAAGCCCCCTGGAAGTTTTCTGTTTCATTACAGAGAGGTCCCTGGACCAAAACACTTATATCTTTTAAACAGAAAAGTATTTTTGTTTGATTCTTTTTCTATCCTCTTCAAAATTTTGTCTTGTTTTTTATCATATTTATTTGAAGAATATTTGGATTAACTTTCTGTACCCCATGGTATTTACGTTAGCGCGTATGTTTTGTGTACCGTATATACCGAAGGAGGTGACGGAACCTCGAACTTCGCCGAGCTAGACCCCGACTACTCCGAACCAGGCAAGCAATGTTTGAACTTTTGATATGATGAGTGTTTGGGCATGTTTGCATTATTTTTGTATCATGGCACGTTCATGAGCATTTCGATGCTAGTTTATCTCGTAAGGGTTGAGGCAAATGAGCTCGGTAAATCCATGAGTTGTTGGAAACTTGTTGCATGGCCATGAGTTGGCATGAGTATGGGTAAGATGGCAGTGTTGTAGCATGCCAAGCTTATGCCAGATCGTTGACCCCGTGTCAACACAAATCAGTCAGATTCCGGTCCGTCTCCCCTTTCGTACTACCACCTGTTTCCCGCAAGGGATACGGCTTAGTAAGTTGCAAACCACTTCCTGGTACACACCAAATAGAGAGGCCGGGATGAAGGTTCCATGGCCCTGGATTAAAGCCTTTCATCCGGTCAGGGGGCATGGGTGTTTCCGGTTGGGACCGAGAGGGGGGCACCCCTTAGAGCGTGCGTAAATAAATTTGATCCCATGCTATTCGAGATTGTGATCTCCCCGTCTCAAAGTTTTTCTTAAACGCTGTCTAGGGTGATTCCTGGCAACGTGAGGTATGATGGGTGTGTACTAGCTAGTTGTGTTTCCTCCGAAATACCGTAAACGGAACTAGTCCTTCATGACTACGGAAATCCGCTGGCTGTGGACAATTTTGGTACAAACTCTGCAGAGTCAAAATTCTTAAATTCATCTGATTCATGTCCGAGTACCGTGTTCACCTTATCTTGTCAAATATCAGTTTCGGTGACAGAAACTCCTGATAACCATATGAGGGTTATATGTTTATTTCATGTGAATGGACTAACCCGCTTATGGTCTTGTGATAAATATTTTCCGTGAGCACCATATCTTGTCAGTTATGAATAATGAATTATAAGCCCTTTCTGTGATATCGCTCAGACGTCCGACTGCGACATTGTTATTATTTACTTTTATTATAAGCCCTTTCTGTGATGTCGCTCAGACGTCCGATCATGACATTGTTATTATTTACTTTTCTTATAAGCCCTTTACGTGATGTCGCTCAGACGTCCATTGCGGCATTGTTATTATTTACTTTTATTATAAGCCCTTTACGTGATGTCGCTCGGATGTCCGGATCGTGGCATTGTTATTATTTACCTTTATTATAAGCCCTTTCTGTGATGTCGCTCCGACGTCCGACTGCAGCACGCATGTATTTTCTTCCAATATAAGCCCTTTATGAGGTGTTGCTTAGACGCCCGACTGTGGCATGCTTTACTTATTTGTTCTCCCTTCGAGGCGTCGTTTCAGACGCCCGATCGGTTTTGAGTTTATCTTCTTTCGGTTTTCGAGCGGACTACCGCCGATCCCCTTTTTACTTACTTGTGTTACTGATTTGATAGCTCATTGTTCTAAATTAATCATGTCGCATTCATGCATTCATTTGTTATTTCTTTTGTTCGAACTGTCTTGCGAGTACTTTCAAAGTACTCACCTGGCTTGTTGATTTGGCGGAATCTTGTGAAGGCGATCTCATGGATGAAGAGTTCGATAGCGAGTCCGACGCCTAGAGGAATCCCAGTCAGTCTCGTGCGAGCCCTGGATTAGTCATTGTGATATATCCGCTTCCGCTACCCAAATAAATTCATCGAGCCTCACCTCGACGCTCGATGAGCCGCCAGTGTAGTAGTCTTATTGACCCCCCCACTGTGTTATTCCACCAACCACTCATATCTCGAGTCAGTAGTATTTCCACTCCCACACCATTGTGTCATATCCGCCAACCTGTATAATTATCGGCGTGTTTGTAATAATTGGTTGGGCATCTTGATCGACTTTGTAATATTGTAATGCTCTTGGCTTATTGTATCAAAGTTTTTCTACGGTATGGAGGATTTTCCTCATATTGGACTTCATAGGTCGGTTGTTCAATAAATATTTTTATTGAAAGACTGGTCGTGACAAGCTTGGTACTGCACCGGGCTGTTGTAGGAAGCCACGAGGTGCGAACGCTAATCGGTTATTAGCAAGATAGAGCTATTTATTATTTTTACAAATGTAGTCAATTTCTGACAGTCGGCGTAAATTTATGATTTGACTACTCAGGATTTTTGCCTACTTTTGTAGATGGCTGGCAACGACTGCGAGTCGCAGATGTTCGCCAACATGCCTGATGGGTTCGTCAAGCTTCTCTCTTTCATCGTCCAAGTCGCGATAGGGCCAGGCGCTTGATCTTCTCACTCTCTCGCACAAGATCAATGACCGTCTAACCATGCACCAAGCCGCGGTGCAATTCAAGGGAGGCGAGTTGAGTGTTACCGGTTAGTGGGGAGAGCCATGCCCACAGAGAAGCATGCACTGCAGATGGCAGCCCGTGAGGCGATAGCTCGTCTCAGGGATATCCTTCCTTCGATGAAGACTCGTCGTTACCGCTACCTGCCATGTCATGTACCATATACCTGCCACTACGCATTCTCTTGCCCCAGAGGAGAACGTGACGAAGCTTTTGAGATGCTCATCGAGTATCTCCGGGCTTTGGAGGCAGCCTTCGACAACCTGGTGGACGACTTTGTAGCTGCCCGCATGGACTCAATCCATGGCTGTGCCGCCAACAGGAGGGAGCTCCTGCGGGCTGCACCGCCACTGACTTTCGTCTCGTCATCAGCATCATTTGCTCCTACTGCTCTCACCACCACTCGTCGCCTGCCTACCAAGGAGGAGTTCGACCATGTCATTGCGCCTCCTCCGGTTCGTTCTGCACCACCCCTCGTGCCCGCTCATGTTCGAGTTGTCCCACACAGGGCACCCGCTCCACCAACTCAGCGCAACACCTCGCGTCTGGAGCCTATCTCCGAGGAGGAGGTTGAGTCCCCAGCCTCACTACGCCTCACCCTTGGCAGGCCAAGGGAAATCCTTACCATCTCCGACTAAGTACGCTTAGCCGCCATGCGATGTACCGATTTGTATGATATGTTTATATGTACATAGGCTATGATAAGTAGCTTGTTTGCGCATCATGTAGGATCCGGAGGAGTGCACTATACTAAATAACATGTCAGGATTATGTACGCATATCCTGAGTGATGTATTGTATGATTACTGATTGCGTATAAGATATGTAATGGACAGTCCTTCTCCGCGGGCAAACGTTTACTCTCTTGAAAAATCTTGGAGCATTTGCTTGAATTTATTGATTTTTGCGGCTCAATTTCTTATGAGTGTTTTAAAATATATCCCCAGAGTGAACTATGTCTCGCCCTTGGACGCGCTCCATGCCGACTCCGACAGAGGAAAATTATGGCACACCCCCAGGCAACAATTTCACACAGGGGCAGACTAGTCAACAGGATAGTGAAACGGCACTTTCCCAAATGTGCCGTCTTTATGAACAAAGTCAGGAGCAACATCAGGAAATAATGAACCAAGTCATCAATATGGGGAATCACCGTGGACAGTATCAGCAGCAATCAAAGTTATCTGAGCTTCTGAAGACACGTCCCCAAACATTTTCTCACTGTGACAAACCTCTTGAAGCCGAGGACTGGCTTGAGACATGGAAAGAAAGTTAATTATTGCCCGGTGTTCAGATCTTGAGAAAGTGCTTTATGCTCCGCACTATCTCACCGGAGCAGCCGAATCGTGGTGTGAAAATTTCCTACACATGCACCCCAACGAAAATAATATAACATGGGAGGAATTTAAAGAAGGTTTTCATGGGGCACATATTCCTAAGAGTCTTATGAAGATCAAAAAGAGATAATTTGATGACCTCAAGAAAAGGACAATGACGGTGTCAGAATACAACAGTCAGTTTACTCTGCTGTCTCGCTACGCCAACGAGGAGCGTATGTCGGAAAACAAAAAGATGGAGAAATTCCTAGACGATTACGACACCGGCGCTTAAATGCCAATTGGTCGTACACACCTTTCCAGATTTTAAGACGGCTGGTGGATAAGGCCATTACCTTGGAAAATGAGAGACGCAGCTTAGAAGATTTCCGCAAGCGGAAGAGGGACCAGACTAATCACGCCCGCAACCACCGCAGCAAGACAGATGTTAAGAAAAACTGGACACCCAAGCCCACGACAAGCATCTCACGCCCAATCAAGAATTTCCATGCAAGGGACAAGGAGTTCACATACCGCACAGGCGTTACCTGTTACGCTTGTGGAGAAGAAGGGCACTATGCCAAGCAGTGCCCCAAGCCAAGGAACTCGACCCCAAAGCCGAACAACGGAGGTAATAATTCGGCACCAAAGCGCAACAATTTCAACCCAAATAACAACCACAGGAAGGGTCATCTGAACCACGTGACCAAAGAGGAAGCACAAAATTCCCGGATATCGTACTCGATGCGTTTCACATCAACACAATACCTGCCATGGTTTTGTTTGATTCGAGCTTCTCCCTCATTCGTTTGAAAAGTTTTGCTTTGCAAAATAATTTTTCGATGCTTCCCTTGGAAAAATCTATGATCGTCAAGTCCCACGGAATTAAGCAAGTTACCCGTAATTATTGCCAGGGTGTGGTTATCGAGTTTGAAGGGTTAAAGTTTCACGCAAATCTTATCGTGTTGGAAAATAAAGGACTGGATGTCATCTTAGGGATGGATCGGTTAACCACCAACAAAGGTTTTATTGACTGCTTCAACAGGACCGTAATTCTCACCCATCACCACGGGAAGACCATAAAAGTTTCAGCCAAGGAAAGAAAAATATCCCGGCAACCGAGATCGAACAAGGTGGATATTTCTGAATTGAGTAAGGTTCCAGTAGTGTGTGAATTTCCAGATGTATTTCCCGAAGAGCTACCAGGCATGCCACCAGATCGAGAGATAGAATTCAGCATTGAGCTAGTACCCGGAACCGCTCCCATATACAAGAAACCATGCAGAATGGCACCATCCGAATTGGTAGAACTGAAGAAGAAAATAAAGGAATTGTTGGAAAAAGGGTATATACGAGCCAGTTCCTCACCTTGGGGTTCACCAATTTTGTTTGCCAAAAAGAAGGATGGAACGCTGAGATTGTGCATAGACTATCGAGCGCTAAACATGGTCACAATCAAGAACAAATATCCGATGCCACGAATAAATGATTTATTCAATCAACTCGCTCAGGCCAAGGTGTTCTCAAAGATTGACTTAAGGTCGGGATACCATCAACTGAAAGTGCGAACCGAAGATATTCCCAAGACAGCTTTCACCTCCGTGACACGGATTGTATGAGTTCACCGTAATGCCATTCGGACTAACAAACGCCTCAAGCATATTTTGTTCACCTCATGAACAAAGTATTCATGAAGTTTATGGATAAGTTTGTTGTGGTATTTATCGATGATATTACGGTATACTCCAAAACACCAGAAGAGGATTTGAACATCTCCGAATTGTACTAGGAGAACTCAGGAAACATCAATTGTACGCTAAATTCAGCAAGTGTGAATTTTGGCTAAAGCAAGTAGGTTTTAAGACACGTCTTGACCCAAGAAGGTATCGCCGTAGACCCGGAAAAAGTCAAGGCCGTACTTGGCTGGAAGCCACCAGCCAGCGTGACGGACGTACGAAGTTTCTTGGGAATGGCAGGATACTACCAGAGATTTATTGAAGGATTCTCCACCATAGCAAAGCCAATGACGCAAGTACTCAAGAAAGACAGGAAATTTGAATGGACGGAAGCTTGCGAGAAAAGTTTCCAAGGACTGAAGAGGAAACTGACGACAGCACCAGTACTAATTGTGCCTGATATACACAAAAATTTTGAGGTATTCTGTGACGCATCTCGAAAGGGCCTCGGGTGCGTATTAATGCAAGAAGGCAAGGTTGTCGCATATGTTTCCAGACAACTTCGCAAGCATGAGGAAAATTATCCTACTCATGACCTGGAATTAGCAGCAGTTATTCATGCACTCAAGGAATGGAGACACTTCTTACTTGGTAATCGTTGTGAAATATACACGGACCACAAAAGCCTCAAGTATATTTTCACACAACCAGAACTCAATTTGCAGCGACGACGCTGGTTGGAATTAGTAAAGATTATGATGTTGGAATCCACTACCACCCAGGCAAAGCAAATGTTGTAGCAGATGCTCTGAGTCGGAACCCCAGTCCGAACAACGACAGCATGCCAAACTTGAGACCTGAATTCCAGCAGGAATTCGCAAAGCTCAATCTGATGGCGGTCACCGAAGGCAGTGTGTCGAACTTAGAGTTACAGCCTACCCTAATAGAGAAGGTTAAAGAGGCTCAACATGGACACCCTAGCATTGAAGGCATAAAACGGAAGATGAATTTGGGCAAGGCCTCAGAATTCGTTATCGATGAGCAAGGAATATTGTGGTACGGGAATAGACTTTGCATACCAAATATCCATGACCTTAAACAGCAAATCCTGGCTGAAGGCCACACCGCTCCGTATTCAATCCATCCTGGCGGAACAAAAATGTACAAAGATCTTCAGGAAACATTTTGGTGGCATGGTATAAAAGAGACATAGCCACGTTTATTGCATGTTGTGACTCTTGTCAACGCATCAAGGCGAACACCGTAAACCGGCGGGCTATTGCAACCAAATAAGATACCCGAGTGGAAATGGGACGAGATTGGAATGGATTTTATTGTTGGACTACCTCGGTCACGACACAGACATGATGCCATATGGGTCATCACTGATAGACTGACTAAGGTAGCACACTTCATCCCCGTGAAGACAACCCACACCACTCAGAAGCTTGCTAGGCTCTACCTTTCCCATATCGTTTGCTTACATGGAGTCCCAAAGAAAATAATCTAGGACAGAGGCACTCAATTCGTCTCCCGATTTTGGGATCACTTACAACAAGCTCTAGGAACTCGGTGGCATTGATTACGCATACCATCCCTGCACGGATGGGCATCGAGTGAGTAAACTCGATCCTAGAAGATATGCTGAGAGCATGTGTCCCCACCTATGGGACTAGTTGGGAAGAGAGCTTACCATACGTAGAATTCGCATATAACAACAGTTATCAGTCCAGCCTGCAAATGACACCATTTGAAGCTCTGTACGGGCGAAGATGTCGTACCCCGCTAAATTGGTCGGAAACCGGAGACAGCCATATCTTCGGCCCAGACCTGCTCAAAGAGGCTGAAGATAAGGTCAAGGTGATTAAGGACCGACTCAAGACAGCCCAAAGTCGACAGAAGAGTTGCTACAATCAGAAGCATCATGGAGTCAATTTTGAACCCGGTGAATTTGTGTACCTACGAGTATCCCCTATGAGAGGCCTGCATCGATTCAAGATAAAAGGGAAGCTAGCACCAAGATTCATCGGACCATTCTGCATAGTGGCACGAAGAGGCACGGTGGCCTACCAGCTCGACTTACCCAAAGAATTATCCGACATCCACGACGTATTCAACGTCTCCCAATTGAGGAAGTGCGTAAGCAACCCAGAGAAACAAGTACCCCATAAAAACATTGATGTGCAGCCAGACCTTACATATCGGGAGCATCCGATAAAAATCTTGGAAGAGTCTGAAAGGAGAACCTGACAGAAAACCATCAAGTTCTTCAAAGTTCAGTGGAGCAACCACACCGAAAGTGAAGCCACTTGGGAAATAGAGGATTTACTTCGCACAGAGCACCCACAATTATTTGAGGATCAGCTAGAATCTCGGGGACGAGATTTTTCCTAAGGGGGTAGGTGTTGTGATACTCCAAAAATATTCTTCTGGTTTTCTTCAAAAAATTTGTTGGAATTGAAGAAGGTCTTCTAAACCCTTCCAAAAATCTCTCTCAAAAACTTTTTCCCTCTAGCAAATATTTTATTCTTGCATCTCCTTCAACTCTGGTGTTTGGGTTTTAAAATTTTCTTCTGATTGCCCTCTTCTCAAAATTTCAAGAAAAATCTTTGGAGTTTATTTTTCTTTCAAAAAGAAACTCTAGGAGTTTTGCACCTTCTACAATGTTGGAAATCCATTCATGATTTTTCCATGCACCACATGGTAAAATCTTCCCAAAAATCTCTCCTTCCACTTTGGGCAATCCAAACATTCTGTCTCAACAAGCTCAACCATTTTCTGAATTTTATTTCATTTATTTCTCCTCCCAAAACTTTTCTGTCCATTATTTTGACCCTAGGTGATTTGCAAAGCAAGTACCTAAATGCATTTGAGTTTTGACCTCAAACCAACTCCCCTGGATAGTCCTTGGTACCCACAACCTAGAACAATCAAGATCCACTCCTCTTACATGCTCAAAGATTTCAAATTATAGTCTCTGCAAGTTTGGGCCAGATTTGTCAAATTTGGTGAAATTCATATCTTCTCTGCTCCAAAAATTTCACAATAATTCAGGCAGCCTCTAGATGCAATGAGAGGCCTCTCCACCAAAAACCAGCTCAAGGAAATATCCCTACATGCCTAAATCATTCTGTCGAACACCTTGCATGTAAAATTACTGTTCATCTTCAGTTAAATTTAGATTTGCAGTGTCGTTCTCCGTCAGAGTTTCAGTCACATGCCCACAGTGCACTTGGCACGTTGCTCGCAGCCTAGCCTGCTTGTCTGGAGCTTCACACGCATGCTTGGCGCGTTCCTGGCGTCGGTGGCACCCTGGCCCGCCTGCGCCGGCGTGTCTTGCGGCGACAGAACCACCGTAGCGGCCAACAGGGAGCAAAACTGCGGCATAACGCCGTTCGGCGCCGCCCAAGCCTCCTGGTAGCTCCGCGTAGCCATTTCCTTGCCAGCACATGCATGCAGCACCGTCGCCATGGCCTGGCACGCGCAGAGCGCGTTCTCTGCCGCCGACGGGCCATGCGGCCGTTCCGTCGAGGAAAGGCCGTAACCTCGCCCACCTTGCTGAGTTGGACACTGGGATAGCACCAGTACTTCCTCTAGTCAATGCTCAAACCCCTAAGCCGACCGTGCAGCCACATCGCCGCCGTAATCACCTCGCCGGAGAACCCCGTTCTCGGCAACCGCCTCGGGCCGGCTATATATAGCACCCGGCGGCGCTCTTGCCCCGCACACCTCCACCACCTCCCTAGTACTCGCCAAGCCCCTGGAAGGGCCTCGAGGGGCTCTTCTTCCCCGACTCCGGCCACCTCGTTCCGCCTCGGCCTCCACCTCGATCCACTCCGGGGAGGTCGTCTCCGGCGCCCTAACCTCGTCAGCAACCCTCTCGGGCAACTAAGAGTCTAACCCCCACTCCAATTTGATCTTCACAGCTCTCTCCGACGAGGTCCACGACTGCCCGAACTGCCCTCCGCCGGAGCAAGGGCCGCCGTCGACACAGTGCTCGCGGCGACCACTTCCACCTCCCATGACGCGGAAGGGCGTGCGATCACGAAGGTACCGTCCGATCACTGCCTCGCCGTGGATCGCCGGCGACCACCGCACCTCTCGGGCGCCGTCGCGCCCTGTTTCCCTCTTTTAAATTTTCAAACCCGACAGGTGGAGCCGCCTTTCAGCCTCTCAGTCGTTTCTTTTAAACGAACCGTTTTCTAGACTTTTCTGCAAAGCCCCCTGGAAGTTTTCTGTTTCATTACAGAGAGGTCCCTGGACCAAAACACTTATATCTTTTAAACAGAAAAGTATTTTTGTTTGATTCTTTTTCTGTCCTCTTCAGAATTTTGTCTAGTTATTTATCATGTTTATTTGAAAAATATTTGGATTAACGTTCTGTACCCCACGGTATTTACGTTAGCACGTGTGTTTTGTGTACCGTAGATACCGAAGGAGGTGACGGAACCGCGAACTTCGCCGAGCTAGACCCCGACTACTCCGAACCAGGCAAGAAATGTTTGAACTTTTGATATGATGAGTGTTTGGGCATGTTTGCATTATTTTTGTATCATGGCACGTTCATGAGCATTTCGATGCTAGTTTATCTCGTAAGGGTTGAGGCAAATGAGCTCGGTAAATCCATGAGTTGTTGGAAACTTGTTGCATGGCCATGAGTTGGCATGAGTATGGGTAAGATGGCAGTGTTGTAGCATGCTAGGCTTATGCCAGATCGTTGACCCCGTGTCAACACAAATCAGTCAGATTCCGGTCCGTCTCCCCTTTCGTACTACCACCTGTTTCCCGCAAGGGATACGGCTTAGTAAGTTGCAAACCACTTCCTGGTACACACCGAATAGAGAGGCCGGGATGAAGGTTCCATGGCCCTGGATTAAAGCCTTTCATCCGGTCAGGGGGCATGGTTGTTTCCGGTTGGGACCGAGAGGGGGGGCACCCCTTAGAGCGCGCGTAAATAAATTTGATCCCATGCTATTCGAGATTGTGATCTCCCCGTCTCAAAGTTTTTCTTAAACGCTGTCTAGGGTGATTCTTGGCAACGTGAGGTATGATGGGTGTGTACTAGCTAGTTGTGTTTCCTCCAAAATACCGTAAACGGAACTAGTCCTTCGTGACTACAGAAATCCGTTGGCTGTGGACAATTTTGGTACAAACTCTGCAGAGTCAAAATTCTTAAATTCATCGATTCATGTCCGAAAGTACCGTGTTCACCTTATCTTGTCAAATATCGGTCTCGGTGGCGAAACTCCCGACAACCATATGAGGGTTATATGTCTATTTCACGTGAATGGACTAACCCGCTTATGGTCTTGTGATGAATATTTTCCGTGAGCACCATATCTTGTCAGTTATGAATAATGAATTATAAGCCCTTTCTGTGATATCGCTCAGACGTCCGACTGTGGCATTGTTATTATTTACTTTTATTATAAGCCCTTTCTGTGATGTCGCTTAGACGTCCGACTGCGGCATTGTTATTATATACTTTTATTATAAGCCCTTTATGTGATGTCGCTCAGACGTCCGACTGCGGCATTGTTATTATTTACTTTTATTATAAGCCCTTTACGTGATGTCGCTCAGACGTCCATTGCTGACATTGTTATTATTTACTTTTATTATAAGCCCTTTACGTGATGTTGCTCAGACGTCCATTGCGGCATTGTTATTATTTACTTTTATTATAAGCCCTTTACGTGATGTCGCTCGGATGTCCATTGCGGCATTGTTATTATTTACTTTTATTATAAGCCCTTTACGTGATGTCGCTCCGACGTCCATCATGCACCGCATGTATTTTCTTTCAATATAAGCCCTTTATGAGGTGTCGCTTAGACGCCCGACTGTGGCATGCTTTACTTATTTGTTCACCCTTCGAGGCGTCGCTTGAGACACCCGATCGGTTTTGAGTTTATCTTCTTTGGGTTTTCGAGCGGACTACCACCGATCCCCTTTTTACTTACTTGTGTTACTGATTTGATAGCACATTGTTCTAAATTAATCATGTCGCATTCATGCATTCATTTGTTATATCTTTTGTTCGAACTGTCTTGCGAGTACTTTCAAAGTACTCACCATGCTTGTTGATTTGGCCAGATGCTGACGAAGGCGATCTCATGGATGAAGAGTTTGATAGCGATTCCGACGCCTAGACGAATCCCGGTCGGTCTCGTCGACCCTGGATTAGTCATTGTGATATATCCGCTTCCGCTACCCAAATAAATTCATCGAGCCTCACCTCGACGCTCGATGAGCCGCCAGTGTAGTAGTCTTATTGACCCCCCACTGTGTTATTCCACCAACCACTCATATCTCGAGTCAGTAGTATTTCCACCCCACACCATTATGTCATATCCGCCAACCTGTATAATTATCGGCGTGTTTGTAATAATTGGTTGGGCATCTTCAGTCCGACACTGTAATATTGTAATGCTACTAGCTTATTGTATCAAAGTTTTATCTACCGGTATGGAGGATTTTCCTCATATTGGACTTCATAGGTCGGTTGTTCAATAAATATTTTTATTGAAAGACCGGTCGTGACACCAATCCGCCGTCCAAATGGTCGCCTGTGGGAGAAACCCGACGCGCTCCGCCGCCACTGACCTCGCCAGCGACGAGCCGTCGGCCTAATCCCGGTTTAGTTAGCACTAATGACCCAGCTAAACCACCCCTGGTGCCACTGCCAGGTGGGCCCTATGCTTGTTTAGTTTAATTTAATTTTCTGTTTAGATTAGTTCATAACCCACTGGGACCCACACGTCCCACACGTCAGCATTGACCTTGCTGACGCGGGCCGCTGATCGTCCCACATGTCATCCACCCAAACCAGCCCGTTACATCGACCCGTGGGTCCCAGCCGTCAGGTTTGACTCTGGGCGACCCTGTTGACCAGCTGACGTCACAATGACGCAGTGCTGATGCAGTAACTCCTTTTTCTGGATTTATTCTTACTCAGGAAATTCTAGAAAATAGTGCTAACTTCTAAAAATCATATAAATTCAACCGTAACTCCAAATGAGATAAATTATATATGAAAAATGATCAGAAATATTCAATCTATCCATTTATGCTACTTTCATGCATGTTAAACCAACTTATACCCACTGTATAAGTGAAAACATGATAATGGCATTTTAAATGCTAAATATGGAGTTTCCATATGAACCCTTGGTTCATATGGACTTCATCTAAATTGTTGCTAGATGCATTAGCACAAATCATAACATTATTTCCATGTCACATTCATGCATCATATGTGCATTGCATTGATTGTGTTCTTCCTTGTTTGCCGGTAATTGTTCCCTCTCGATAGACGTGTTCCGACAATGAGTTCGATGACACCGATGAAGAGCTATACCATCTTCAGAAGTGCCAGGCAAGCAAAACCACCTTGTTCATTCTGATACAATCCCACTCTCTCGCTCCTGCTCTCTTTTACTGCATTAGGACAACAACAATTCAACTGTTACATGCTGCGGTAGTTGAACCACTTTCCTCTGCATGACTTGTCATTGCCACAGTAAATAGATGAAACCCACTAGCATGAGTAGGAGTTGTTTGAGCCCTGATGTGCCTACTCATTCATGGTTGTTTGTCAAGCCTGCTATTGCTTAGAGTTGTGTCAAGTTTGATTCATCGGGGATGAATTAGAGGTGTGTGAACATGTCCTACTGTCGAGAGCTAAGTGTGTGAACACGATTTGGTAGAGGTAGCGGTGAGAGGCCATGTAGGAGTACATGGTGGGTTGTCTCATTGCAGCCGTCCTCAGGAACTGAGTTCTGTGTTTGTGATCCATGAACATTTACTACCACACATTGGGTTCCGGTAACTCGTCCCCTCTCGGCTTATTAATCAACTTGATCTCTGTCCAGGAGTTGCAACTAGTTTCTGGTGTTTGTAGGTTGTGTTAGTAGTCTACCAAGTGGCTTGGGACAGACTAGGCACAGTGGCCCGGTGTACCAAGCGTAGATCCACCCGTCAAGGTGGGCTTGGGAACCCTGCACACATCGTTTGGGGCCGTGAGCGACACCCCGGCCGGATCTCCTTGCGGATGGAACCCGAATATGCGATAAACCTGGACGAGAGACTTGTATGGTTAGTCAGGTCATGGACGACACCCTCGCTGGGCTTCCGCTTGAAGGTTGCCGAGTACATGTCGTGTAAACGGCGATAAGTGGTGAGAGCGTGTGTGAAGAAGTACACCGCTGCAGGGTTAACATTATCTATTCGAATAGCCGTGTCCGTGGTAAAGGACTTCTGGGTTGCCTGTACAGTTCATAGACAAGTGGAAGTGGATACTCTAAAACTCGCAAGATAAGCGTGAGTGCTATGGATGGCGTTCCCGTAAGGAGACGGGAGCGGATCCATAGTAGTGTATTGATATGGTGAATATGTGGACTCGTGTGCGCCAGCTCAAAAGAGTAACTTGCAGTCGTAGTGTAGGATAGCCACCGAGTCAAAGCTGGCTTGCTGCAGTCAAACCCCACCACCCCCTTGTTGATCTTGATGCATAGGTAGATAGTTCGATGTCGGTCTTCTTTGGGTACATTTGTACTCACGTTTGCTTAATTTATGTTTTTGCAGAGAGACTTCCGTCTTGCTAGTAGTTCCGCGTGGACTTCGACGTTTAGCTTGTTACCTCAGCTACGATCTTGTGCCCTCGGCAGGATCTGGTAGATAGTCGGGCTTCTCAGCCCTTTTCATTTGTAGATGTCTGCACTCAGACATGTTAAGCTTCCACACGTGCTTTGACTTGTATGCTCTGAATGTTGGGTCATGAGACCCATGTTTGTAATATCTCGCTCCTCGGAGCCCAATGAATAAATACTTTGAGTCGTAGAGTTTTGTTGTGATGCCATGTTGTATTTACACATATCGAGCATATTGTGTGTATGATTGAAATGCTTGGTATGTGTGGGATCCGACAACCTAGTTGTTTATACTTGGTAGCCTCTCTTATGGGGAAATGTAGTCTTGTGCTTCCATGAGCCATATTAGTCCGCTTCTTGCCCGGTTCACCGGAGTCCTGCTAGCCTGCACTACTGCCCGAACACTTGACTGGCCGGCATGTGATTCACTTCGTTCGTGGTTCGTCCCTTCGGGAAATGTCACGCGGTGACATCCGAGTCTGCCTAGCCTGCTACAGCCCGGGTTCCTGAGTCCTGTTAGCCCATGCTACATCCGGATTCGACGCTGGCACCGACATGCTCGATGTTGATTCATGTATGCCTATCCCCGTAAGTTAGTGCCACTTTGGGTTCACGATTAATCATGTCGGCCCGGGTTCTCTGTCATATGGATGCTAGAGACACTATCATATACGAAAGCCAAAATATGCAAACGGTCCCGGGCCATGGTAAGGCGACACCCGTGGGAATACCGTGTGTGAGGCCGCAAAGTGATATGAGGTGTTATAGGCTAGATCGGTGTGACTTAGAATCGGGGTCCTGGCAGCTTTGGTATCAGAGCCTGACTGCCTGTAGGAATACCAAGCCAAACTGGTCGAAGTTGAGTCTAGAAATTCTTTAGTTATATAAGGGAATTGATTGTGGGATGGAACGTAAGGCTCATTTTACTCCTTTTACCTTATGCCTTCTGATTTGAGTCACCTTATCTTTCCTACAGGATTAAGGAACTAGGCTTTCTCTTCTTTCCATCAGGATCACGTGTTACTAATCCGTAGACTTATAAGATTGTTGGATTTAAGTCTCAGTTCAGTTCCTACTACTTTCGTATGTTAACTGTTGATCTCTAAACCTTGATATTGTGCTTTTGAGTGGCTATGCTACCATTTTGTAGGATGTCTTAAATCCTTTGGAGCATTTACAGCCATTATGTTGTCCGAGTCATCCCAGGTTTCTAAACAATCTGGTGCATTTGCAAATCCTTTCCCTCTGGTTTCGATGTTCCTTTAGGCCAGGTTAATCACACTAATTGTTGATTTGAGGTATTCTATTGCCTCGACATTTATGTTGGAGCTATTATTATGACCCTAGGTGTCTAGAGTATCACCTAGTAATTCAGCCATGCTTTGTGTTCCCGGTGTGATGATTCCGCCATCATTCTCGAAAGCATCCCGTGATGCCACTTAGTAGTAGGTATTCTACTCCTGGGTTTCTGAACCCGAGATTTCCCTACTTACTTCATGTTGTTAGTGTTGCTCGTACCTTTAGGATATTAGTAACCTCTGCGATAGTCTTCGAGGTCTGTGGTACATCATTCTTCTAAATACCATGAACCATTCTTGGCAGAAGTTCCTTGAACCAAGAGATCACGACAAGAGTGCTCTCGATGGGTTCTCCATTCTATTTTGTGACTCTGCCAGTTCAACCTCTCTGAATGGGTTATCCGGTAGAAATATGCTGAATTTGTTCGGCATACTAATCCATGCATCCACAACTCAGAAAAACATGTGTTCCTTTGAGTTGTCCCTCTTTAGTTGTTTTCTGGCCCTCGTCTATCGATTGATAGTCAGGAGTAGTTATGCATTCGTGTTCATCGATGCCACTACCCTTGTGGCCCATCAAGCCATTCTATTCGGGAATGACTAGGAGAAACAAAATCCAGTACCTCATCCGTTTCTAGGATTGGGTCAAAGCAGTTGTATTCCACGGATCAAAATGCCAAACCAGCTTTTGCTCTGCTGTACCTTGGATTGTTACCATATTTATGTCAAGAGTGTCATGAGAATTGCACCACCTCTTATGAATTCTTGACGCAGTAATACTTCTTTCCATCATTGTTCATTCCTCGGTTCCTGTCGGGAATATACCCCGCGGTATGACCCGGCCGGAGTTATGACTCACTGGAGACCCGACGGGCGGGTCAAACGGACGACAAGGCCCAAGGCCCAGTTGCCGGTTCATGTGATGGTGGGCCGACTTAAGAAGAAAGGTGAAAGGAATATTTCCCTTACAAGGAATCAAGACCCGGACTTATATCCGGCTTGTATTAGAAGATAGGCTAGTCCTAGTCCTACTAGGACTCCACATGTAACACGCCCCTCTAACTTATATAAAGAGGGGCAGGGCTCCCCAAAGAGGGTCAGGCAACAAGAAACAATATGTAGGGCTAGATACAAAGGGGGAGCCGGCTTATGCGGCGACTCCCTCATGAGCATAATGAGACCTAGCCTCAAACAGCATGTAGGGCTATTACCGGATGATGTTTCCCGGGGCCCGAAGCTGTCTAAACCCTTGTCTGCGTGTTGATCCGCCATGCGTCTCTTGTCCCACTCAATCCCTCTCAAGCTACCACATAGATGCGTTGGCCTCGCGACTAAGTCCAGACACTAAGGACATCTGCCGTGACAATTTCACGACAGTTGGCGCCCACCGTGGGGCTAGCGCACGGTGGTGTTGAGTTCTTGAAGGGCGCTATCCCAGGGATAGAGAAGCTCCTCCCAGCTTATTGAAGAAGTTCCGGTCGACTTGTCGGAGAGTTCCAGCTGGCTCACCGAAAAAAGTTCCGACCGCCTTGACGAAAGGTTCCGTCTAAATCGCCGAAAAGGTTCCGACCGCCTCGACGAAAGGTTCTGTCTGAATCGGCGAAAAATTCCGACCGCCTCGACGAAAGGTTTCATCTGAATCGGCGAAAGGTTCCGACCGCCTCGATGAAAGGTTCCGTCTGAATCACCAAAGAGTTCCGATTGCCTCGACGAAAAGTTCGGTCCGATTCGCCGAAAGGTTCCGTCCGAGTCATCAAAGAGTTACGACTTAGGCTACAGAAAAGTTCTGGATTATCAAGAGGTTCCGATTCAAAAGTTCCGGATTGTCAAAAAGTTCCGGCCGGATTATCAAGAGGTTCCGGTTTAAAGTTTCGGATTATCAAAAGTTCCGGCCAGATTATCAAGAGGTTCCGGTTCAAAAGTTCCGCATTATCAAAAGTTCTGGCCGGATTATCAGGAGATTCCGGTAAAAAGTTCCGGGTTATCAAAGGTTCCGGCCGGATTATCAAGAAGTTCTAGTTACAAAAATTCCGGCTCAAAAAGTGCCGGTCGGGTTATGTGGAGAGCTCAGGCACTAGATGACACATAACCAATTAATTCTTTTTTGAAAAAACAAAAGCAGCACTATGCATTATCCAGTGCCAACATCCGGCAAAAAATACAAGGTGATATCCATCCAAGTTTGTTTTATTATCACGTGTTGTTTTTGTCAAAGAACAAGTTTATCTTTGCCTTGGTCTGCAATATTGTTTACGCAGGGCAAATATTTATGACAAAAAGTGATATTTTTTTTGACAGAAAGACTGTAAGGGAACCCCTTACAGTATAATTGGTGCAACAAACCCAAATTGCAAGTATCATGCCTTGAACCTGGGTGGGTGGGAAGGCATCAGCCCCTTCCCACCACTAGGCTATGCCTTAGTCTGCGACAAAAAGTGATATTATACCGCGGAGGTGGAGGCACGCCAACATCTTTTGGCACAGGTGGTCGTCGTTACTCTACGGACTCCCGCACCGGCTTACAACGCCGTGGCTGTCTCTCGCGACCGCGCCGGCTTACAACGCCGTGGCCATCTCTTACGACCACGCCGGCTTACAACAAGGAGGACAACTTACCCGCCCGCACCGGTTTACAGCACCACGGTTGATTCATCTGTCTGAGCCGCCTTTGATGTTGCGGTCGTTTTTACGGTCCGTCTCTCGCGGCCTGGTCTACATCAACACACCGGGCCACATTTTTCTGGATGAGCTGTTTATTGAGTATGAGCAAGTCACTACTTGGGAAGCCCGGTTTCTATTCCAACAAATTGGAGGCAAATTATCATATATTATCAACCGTCGTCTGCACTGGATGGCTCAATAGATAGGTGCACAAGTAGTCGGCACTATGGTTTGGTTAACTTCAAACAGCCAGTTGGAAGGAACCATTGGCCGAGTTGCTGACACGGTTCATACGGGATCATTTATAACCCGCCGCAATCACCTCAACCTTCTGTGGATAATCACTGGCCTAACATATCAGGTGAAATCCATCCAATATATTTTATATTACATATTATTTTCTTTAAAAGAGCAATTACTTTGGTTTGCAAGTTGTCCCATGCAGGATTCAAACCGGTCTATATCACGGTTAATTATGGAGAATCTCAAGCCAACTCCTCAAGTCGTCTTGAGACTCGGGGGCTACAATGATATGACTCGGCAAAATTAGTCGGTTTCAATTAATCCAAGAACTCCAGGTCATTAAAGGGAAAAATAACCCGTGCCCCGGAGATTGCTGCTAGATGGATGAAAATTTAAAAGCTGTCAGAAGATTTTCGGCTCAAAATAAGGGCTCTGGTTTAAAATCCGGTTCAAGAGACATCTTTCTCCCACAAAGCACTGAAGCTCTTAAAACCGGTTCAAAAGCTGGCCCAGGGTAAATTTGTCCCTCACAAATTTTTGAAGCTGTCAAATCCGGTTCAAAATCCGGCTCAAGGTAAATTTGTCCTTCACAAATTTTTAAAGCTTTCAAATCCGGTTTAAAGTTCCGGTTCAAAAGCATTAATCTCTCGCATAAGTTCGAGTTCTCGGAAAAATTAAAGGTTGCCAAAAGAACTTGCTGCCATGATGCGCGGTTCAAACTTGAGTATCCTGCCTTACGGCTTATCTTATTATGATCACTTGGGGCTACTTGCTCATCGAGCATAGCTATCGATACCCTCTTGATCGGCGCAATGCCAAAACTTATATGATCACTTGGGGGCTTCCTGTTCAAACATAGGTCGTATTCGAACCGAAGAGAACATAGCTGTCGATACCCTCTTGATCGGCATACTGCCAAACCCACTAGGGGGTTTCTTGATCATATCTGAATCATAGCTTAACCCCTTTGGGTCTGACGTGGGTCGATTATTGAACCAGCATCATTAAACAACTCTTATGGTCACTTGGGGCTTCCTATTCAAACATAGGTCGATTCGAACCAAAGAGAACATAGCTGTCGATACCCACTTGATCGGCATCGCCAAAGCCACTGGGGCTATATGATCGTAATGTCGAATCTTAGCTTAACCCCTTTTGAACTGTTTTCTGATCATATCCGAATCAGAAGCCTCAAAAATTTTTATTCTATCTCTGGTAAAGTTTATTGTAGCCACAATTACTTAACTTGAGAACTTTTGGGGATTATATCTTAAATGTATATAAGTGTTTTATGATTAACCCGGCTTGACTTTTGACTATAAGTCGCCAGCTTATGACAACCATCATTTATATGGAAGCATTGGCTTCTAAGGATTGGGTTATCACCCTTACTACAAACGTCATGTAAACCGGCAGTACAAATTCAATATCACAATGGTTATATGGGAGGTATTATGACCATACTGCGGTAAACCGCCAACGGTTCTTGTGATCTACTTGTGTGCAGGATAAGACTACATTTGGGTGGTTACCCGTCCTGGTTTCTGACGATAAGTCGCCAGGGCAAATGTTGTTTAAACTCTTTGCAGGATTTCCAGAAATATGACATATAAATGATTAAGTTCAAGCTCATTACCAAAGTTGATGCTTCAAAATGATGATCCGTTCTGGGTTTTTTCTCAAAGGCTATAAGCCGCCGGGTTATAAAAATTCCGGCTTACAATGGAGGCGTATTAAATCGCCATCGGCCAAGAGCCACCGAGTATTTACACTCCGGATTTACTTGTCAACCGATGAGGTATTCAAATCTTTAATAGCCAAAACTGGCTGGATTTTCATGATGATATTGAATGATTGAGGTTTTCATACCAGATTATATTATTCAAATCTTGAATAGCCAACATGGCTGGATTTCTATTGTGATTATCAATAACCAGTGCTATGATTGAGGTTTTCAAAGTCGCTTTAGCGCAACGGCTATTATTTTTATCAATGGATATGATTTATTCTACAATGGAAGGAACAGTCCCGAGTCGCTGCAGGCTTACGACCCGACACTTGGGGGCTATATTATTCAGATTGGGAGTATACCAAATATGCAAGTCCCATGTCACTGCCAACATGCACCATGGCACTTGGGGGCTAATGTAAAGTCATTTTTTGATCAACTTATTGAAGACCCGGCTCATCCCATTGTAATGAGCCGGCTCTTGGGGGCTACCAATTGCTCCTGTCAAAAGTTCAAGGTACACAAGCATTAATCCATTATATTGAACGGTCCACTATTTAGTTGGTGGAGTACAAAGCTCTTATCCTTGTGGACGTGGGTTCAAGCCCCATGGTGGAGACTATATTATATGATGTTATTATCATTATATACAAAGTCCCAGCTTCGATTATCTTACTAAGCCGGCCCTTGGGGGCTACACATTGCTGTTCAAATTTACATGGTTATACCTACAAAGTCCCTGCTCATTATTTGCATAATGACCCGGTCCTTGGGGGCTACACTGGTTGAAGTTTTCATGATCATAAAGCAATTACAAGTCCCAGGTTGCTGCAAGCATGACAACATGGCACTTGGGGGCTACATGTGTGGAATATTCAGTTTATATGATTGAGATGAACAAACCGGATTTCTTCAAAGTTGCAACATTTATTGGAGCAAGTCTTAAACCATCACTTTGTTCTGCTCAAGACTTGGGGGCTATAGGTAATATGGATATAAGGGAGAAAAAATCTTCAAATTATCAGTTTTGAGCAAATCAGGAGGATCAATTACATAAACCGGTGTCAACAACAATTATGACCCGGCATCGTCTGTTTTATAATCAGGCAGTTTTTGGTAATGATAAACCGGCAAGTTTTACATCTTCAAGCCGGCTGAATATCAGATGAGTATTTGAAGACCAAAATTATTTAACCCGGCGCCTTGGAAGCCGACTCAAGTGGATTATTCTTCACAATATTTTCATGTGAGAAACCAACATCAGCAAATTGAGTATGAAGCTAGCTTATTTGACCCGGATTTTCTAGATGAAGGAAATGACAATTGGACTTAAGGATAATCAGGTCTTGTCTCAGGAGAATATTTAACCCGGAGCGCAAGGAATTAAGGATGATCAGGTGCCGGCTTACAAGAATTTTTAACCAGGAGCACAACCTCTCAAAGTTGTTCTGGTGTTTATTTTGCAGGATCAGTTTAACATGGATAAATCCAAATTAAACTGGGGGCTATTGTCAGGAATATACCCCGTGGAATGACCCGGCCGGAGTTATGACCCGGCCGGACTTGGCGATTCACCAGAAGATCCGGCTGGAGCTAAGCGACTCACTGGCGATCTGCCTGGACATGGCGGTTTACATATAACCCGCCTGGACATTGTGACTCACTGGAGACCCGACGGGCGGGTCAAACGGACGACAAGGCCCAAGTCCCAGTAGGCCGGTTCATGTGATGGTGGGCCGACTTAAGAAGAAATGTGTAAGGAATATTTCCCTTACAAGGAATCAAGACCCGGACTTGTATCCGGCTTGTAGTAGAAGATAGGCTAGTCCTAGTCCAACCAGGACTCCACATGTAACCCGCCCCTCTAACTTATATAAAGAGGGGCAGGGCTCCCCAAAGAGGGACAGGCAACAAGAAACAATACGTAGGGCTAGATACAAAGGGGGAGCCGGTTTATGCGGCGACTCCCTCATGAGCATAATGAGACCTAGCCTCAAACAACATGTAGGGCTATTACCAGATGATGTTTCCCGGGGCCCGAAGCTGTATAAACCCTTGTCTGCGTGTTGATCCGCCCTGCGTCTCTCGTCCCACTCAACCCTCTCAAGCTACCACATAGATGCGTTGGCCTCGCGACTAAGTCCTGACACTAAGGACATCTGCCGTGACAATTCCACGACAGTTCCCGTGTTATTGTAACCGGAATGCTGACAAGTGAACCATGATGTGCGAAATCAATACTCCTAGCAACTCCATTGCTTGGTAGTTAATGAACAATACTCTCATTCTTATCATGCTGGTTATTGAATTATCATTCTAAGACTGGTCGTGCTACCTAGTCCATTTTTCCTGGTGCACCCTTTGATCAAGAGTTAGGATTGCATCAATCCCTCTCTTGTTTGGTCACCTTGTCTTGCCCTGAAAAGCAAGATTGTTCTCGAGATTAGTAACATATCGGTGGTTCGTGATGTTCCGAATATCTTCTCGGAAGTGTGACCAGGTTTTGCCTGACCGCTATGTTGAGTTCGTGATCATGTTGGTTTTCTTCCAAACCACCCATTCTCCAAGATTCTGTGTTGGATACCCCCGAGCTAGTTGGTTAAGCTAAACAACAACTTGGAGAGTTGGAAGATGAAAGGTTGTCCGACTTAGTTCATCACTAAGGGGTGTCCTTGAGTGTGTGTGTGTGTGTGTTGAAGAAAGATGATATCTTCATCGACTGATCCCCGTGATCAGTTGTTGAATCTATTGTCTTGTCCAAACCTTGATTTGAGTGTGGGATATCATCAAATCAAGTTAGAACCGACGATATTCATAATGTTGTCTTACTCGTGGTTGATCCCTCGAGCATACACCATTACATCTTTTGGTCTGACCAATACTATCACCGTGTTCACATGAATGCGGAAGTCCAGTGATATGGAAATTCCGATAGTTGTTGTTGAGACCATCAGCAGCATTTTGTCTCCCCCATGACTCATGTTGAACATCAACCTAGTGTTGGAAACTGTTATAAGCATTATCTTCATGTCCCATTCGTGAAGAATATGTTGGATCAAAGAAGTGACTTTCTCTAATTCACGTGCATTTGGTGCAAGTTGCCGCCGTGAGTTCGAGAAAGATTATTTTTGTTTCCCTGGTACCATCCCAAGTCAGTCATGCATGTGCGAAGTATGCTATGGTTTGACAGGCTCGCAACCTTCATTCCATATGTATCCCTAGCACACCAAGCCACTAACTGATTCGTTCAAGGAGAAGAAGTTCCTTCATAAGAGCTAATCATATGACTTATGCCAGGACTTCGTTATCCGCGATGATGGTTCCCAACCAGAACTTGGTAGTGTTTTATTATAAGACTACCATGTGGTCATGCTTGTCTAGGGCAGTGTGTTCACAGGGGTGTAGCAGAACTAGCTCATATTTTGGAGCTTGCTATCGTAGTTCATCTCCCGAGAATCTCGCAACGCCATCTCGTCGATTTGTGTTGCAAACTTTCATTTCTCTCCTTAGACTGGATGAGTCTGGAATGTCCTGAGACCAACCAGATCTGAATCTCGGGCAGATATGATGGTTGGAACGTTTCCCAAGAACTATAATATTGATCTCACCGTAACCGCTAAAGTGGATGTCGTGGTCAACACACCCAGCCGGAGGACCTATCATTGTAGTATCTTGATTGAAGAAGTTGGCCACCTCCCCATAAGGATTCTTAGGATTTACTCCGTAGTTATTCCTTATGGATTCTTGAGCTCCCGAAGTCCGACCTGTTACTTTATGTTCTAGATACCAAACCATTTCAATGAATGGGTTACACTAGCACATCAAGGAGAACATTAGAAGCGGAGTGCTAAATGTCTCTCGATCGATCATCCAGATTTTGTTCCCTTGGCCCCGCCAAGGTGAAGTCTGAGAAAGTGTTATCTTCCTTTGTATCTGCATCATCCGTCACTATTCATCATGGTAGTATGTTGTGTTGCCAGGATCCTTGACACGGATGTTGATAGAACATTGATGAATATGGAAATGCTCAAGTTCTTGAGAGCACGCGCAAGCAAAATCATCCCTTGCGTTGTCTTCAACAAGGTAGTCCACATCATCCATTCTAGTCTGTGTATGCCATCCCTTCTTACTCCGCCAAACAATTGTTGTGATTTGCCTTAGGTTGGTATAAGAGTTTCAATGTGTAACGCCCCGGATACAACTTTCCATATTCGTAACTCCAACTCTTGCCTTTTCCGGAGATGCGATATATTATTTCCTTCGTTGTTGGGTTTTTGTCTTTTGTTTTGCATTTTGTTCATGCCATGCATCTCATCTCATAGCATCATTCACATTGCATTTGCATATTTTCATAAAACTTGCACCCGTTCGTAGTTGTCGCGTCCCCCTTGCCTTCATTGACCGTTCCGAGGCCAATCGAGTTTTTGCTTCCCTCTTGACCGTGACCACCTAACCTCTCTTGCCAGCTCGCAGTTCCCTCGCGCGCGCGTGCGAAACTCCCCCGAACCTGACCCGGACAGTCATCGTCGTTGGGTCCGGATCATCCCCTAACATCCCTAAAATATCTTCGTTTTCTTATTTGGACTCCCTACCTATTTATTCCGGACCGCCCAATCGCGATTGGAGGATCTAAATCATTCCCCTGCCGAGTCGGCCGCCGCTACTCTCTTCCTTGGGATCGCTCCCGATCCAAAAATCCTCCAACCAGAGCCCGCACTCGATCCAGTTCCTCTCTCGCCCTCAGACCACCTCCCTCGATTTGCGCCGCGACCCGACCATCTTCCTCGTTTTCAGCGCTGTCCAATCCATCGATCCAGCCCAACCGGAGAGCTCGTACAAGTCTCCTCCTTCCTCGGCATTGATCCAGATCCCACCTGGCCAAATCCCCGTGCTCCTCCACCTCGCCTCGTCGCCCGCGTCCCTGTTTGCCTCCCGTGCTGAAGCGCGCCACAACCAGCTCGCCAGAGCCGAGCTCCTCCTCCCGACGCCCTCCGCCACCCAGGCGAGCCCCCGTCGTGCCCTCTCCTTCCTCTATTTCCCTTCTCTCTGTACCTCACCTCTCTCTCTCTGAATCAGGAACCCCATCGATGGCCGCGTCGTCGTCGTGTTTCTCCTGCAAGGGCCGCACCACCAGCCCAAGAACGACGCCGGCCTCCTCAGCTCTCCTCGCAGCCTCCGATTCCAGTTCCCGGAGCCATCGCCGCCTCGCCAGCGCCGGTCGCCTCCGCCGTCAAGCCGTCGCCCCGCCAAGTCCCTCGTCCACCTCTACTTCGAGCAGGAGGACAAGACGCCCCGATCTGCGCCTCCCCTTGCCCGTTTTGGACCCCGGCGCCTCCCCGCGCTCCGTTCCGCCCGTTCCGGCCGGTTCCCGCCGACCCCGTCGCCAAGTCCCTCGCCGCCGCTCCTCGTGCCTGAACTGCTGTTGTCTCCGTTCTTCAGCAACGAGAAGGAGCAACTCGCTCGCCTCGCGTTGACCTCCCAGATCCAGCCGGCCCAGTGCCTCCCTTGCCGGCCTCTCTTCCATCGAACGGGCCAAGGCCCATGGGTGAGCAGCCCCCCCCCCAGCGCCTCTCTGTTTTTTTCCACCGATTGGGCTAACCAGATCCAGCCCATTGTGTATTTTTTTTCTGCTGCTGCGAATTTGTCCATTTATTCAGAAAACTGCAGTTTTGCAAAAAACCCCTCCATGTTCATGCATTAATAACTCACAAACCGTGCATCGGATTAAAATGATTTATATGTGAAAATGCTTAGTTTTTAATCTAGATTCATAATCTGCTACTTTCATCCATGTTTAAAATGTTTAAAATGATGTTTGTTTAAATTTGCTCAAATGCCATGCTAAAATGATTTATTTCATAACTAAATAACCGTAGCTCGGATTTTAATAAACTTTATATGTAAATGGGGTGGAAAAATGCCTAGTTTAACATGGTGGAACTTATTTTCCTGTTTAACAATATTAAAATATGTTTTAGGGCTGAACAGTACCAAATTCTAAATATGCATATGGGGATTTTCCGGAATTGTTGTTTGTTGTTCCGGCCTCATTTAAACTTGCCTAGATAGGTAGTTTAATTATGCTTCACCTCTTGCCATGTTTAACAACATTTAACATTGTTTGGTAGCTTAAACGAGATTAACCTAAATATGTCTATGTGGTGTTTTGTCAATATGCAACTCGTTGCATATCGAGCTCCACTTAACTGGTAGCATTGTTTGTTGCACTTTGCCATGCCATGCCTCATTAAACCGGACATGCATCATACTTGATTGTGCATTATGCCATGTTTATGCTTGTGCATTTACCATGTTGTTTGTTTCTTTCCGGTGATGCTTCTTAGTTCGGTAATGTTGCGATTGTGAGGATTCGATTCGACTACTTCCGCTCGTCTTCTTCATGGACTCGTTCTTCTTCCTAGCGGGATTTCAGGCAAGATGACCGTCACCTTGGATCTCACTACTCTCATTGCTATGCTAGTTGCTTCGTTCTATCGCTATGCTGCGTTACCTACCACTTGCAGCTCAAGCCTACCAAATTGCCATGAACCTCTAACCTTTTGTCACCCCTCCTAGCAAACCGTTGTTTGGCTATGTTACCGCTTTTGCTCAGCCCCTCTTATAGCGTTGCTAGCTGCAGGTGAAGATGAAGATTGCTCCATGTTGGATTATGTTCATGTTGGGATATCACAATATCTCTTTTATATATTATTAATGCATCTATATACTTGGTAAAGGGTGGAAGGCTCGGCCTTATGCCTGGTGTTTTGCTCCACTCTTGCCGCCCTAGTTTTCGTCATATCGGTATTATGTTCCCGGATTTTGCGTCCCTAACGCGGTTGGGTGATTTATGGGACCCCCTTGACATGTCGCTTTGAATAAAACTCTTCCAGCAAGGCCCAACATTGGTTTTACATTTGCCTCAGCATATTACCTTTTCCCTTGGGAGTCGCGCATCCCGAGGGTCATCTTTATTTTAGCCCCCCGGGCCAATGCTTGTCTAAGTGTTGGTCCAAACTAGAGCCAATTGCAGCGCCACCTCGGGGAAACTTGAGGGCTGGTTCTAGGTATACGTAGTGCTCATCCGGTCGTGGCCTGAGATGACATCTGTGGCGGCTACTATCGAGGTGTCGACGCCGGAGGTCTTCTTTGGTCTTGTTTTACCATTGTCAAAATGTCTTGGAAACGGGATTCCGAGTCTGATCGGGTCTTCCCGGGGAGAAGGAATATCCTTCGTTGATCGCGAGAGCTTATCATGGGCTAAGTTGGGACACCCCTGCAGGGTTTAAACTTTCGAGAGCCGTGCCCGCGGTTATGTGGCAGATGGGAATTTTTTAATATCCGGTTGTAGCAAACTTGAAGTAAACTCTTCTAAAATACACCAACCGTGTGCGTAACCGTGAGTGTCTCTTTTCGGGGTTGATCGAGAGGAGAACACGGTTTCTGGGTTATGTCTGACGCAGGTAGGAGTTCAGGATCACTTCTTGATCATTACTAGTTGATGACCGCTTGCTTTGCTTCTCTCCTCGCTCTTATTTGTGTAAGTTAGCCACCATACATGCTTAGTCGCTGCTGCAACCTCACCACTTTACCCCTTCCTTTCCCTTTAAGATTTGCTAGTCTTGATACCCATGGTAATGGGATTGCTGAGTCCTCGTGGCTCACAGTTTACTACACCAACAGTTGCAGGTTCAGGTTGGCGATGATCATGACGTGAGAGTGATGTTTAATTGTTTTGGAGTTCTCCTTCTGCTTCTTCTTCGATCAGGGGATAGGTTCCAGGTCGGCAGCCTGGGCTAGCAGGGTGGATATTGTTTGAGTTTTTGTTTATGTTTCATCCATAGTCGGATGTTGATGTTATATATGTTGTAATGTTGTATTCATGTGACATTGTATGTATTGGATGTATCCCCACTATTATGTAATGTTGATGTAATGATATCCACCTTGCAAAAGCGTCTTCAAGATGCGCTTCTATCCTTGGTGGGACCTTCGAGTTCCTTTAGGATAGGGTCGCATCTTGGGCGTGACAAGTTGGTATCAGAGCCTCGACCGACCATAGGAGCCCCCCTGTTTGTTGGTCGTTGTTGAGTCTAGAAGAAAACTATTTTGAGTCTTAGGATTATATATATCCGAGAGTAGGATTCTTTTTACTCATCAGTCCCTTCGTCGCTCTGGTGAGGCCTCCTGACGTAGATGTTTTGTCTTTCCTCTCCTCAAATTTCACGAATTTTTATCACGTGGGTATCTTGGGATCGTTCCGATAGTCTTGTGACGAGAACATTGTTCTTGGTGCCTCCTGATATTTAGGGGTTGTGGCGGTCCCGGGAGTTGAGCTACGAGGTATTGTCGTCACAATTTTATCGTTGCGATTCTGGAATACACGAGTTTTGCCGACATCGAAAATCTCTTTTATGCAGTTGTTGGTGAGATAACCTCGACGCCACCCAGATCTTTGGGGAGTTCGGGAGTATTGCCATAACTCAGATAACGGATGCTTTTGAAGGTTGAGGTACACGATTTCGGAGTTTTCTTGGTTATGTGTTGAAGGATGGATACAATTGGATCTAGGTATTGTTAGTTTGGGTGATATATTTTGTGTCCCTGTATCCCCAACACCTGATTGCATAACCGTAAAGTTTCGGAGTTTATAGGTGGGTATTCAAGTAGCTCCTAGAATATCTTTCCGACAGATGCATGATATGATATTGGGTAAATCTCTATCATATGTATTTGTTCCGGCTTATTCTGCAAGCCAAATCCTTTGTTTTGTTTTATTTGTGGTATTCGAGTTGCTTCGATGTCAAGTGTCGATTCCATACCTTTCAAGCGGTGTTCGCATATTTCTATGGGAGTACTAATCCTTTTGATCATCGAGATTGTGATGTCAATTCTTTCCAACCGGCGTGCTTCTCTTCAAGTGGATTCGATCATTTCAACATTTGCGAGATCAATTCTAAGTTTTCTCAACGGTGTTTGTTTCATCCGTCCCTAGTTGTCTTTGTTTTCCCGCCCTCCCACCCTTTTCTGCAAGGACTTATATGTCTTAATCAAGTATCCATTGATTCATTTGAAGTCCCTTCACTCTTTTCAATCAATGTTCTGATCCAGTGATCCCTCATGAAGATGCTCAACAGCTCCAAGTTCATCATTCTTCATCCTCGTATTCTTTTCTGGTGGATTTAACTCAAGCTTTCAGTGTTGATCATATTCCTTTCCTTGTTGCAAATGCTTTCTCTTGCCGATGCACCTCTTAATCATTCACTTCTCGCTATTCATTTGTTCTGGAGTGTTGAAGATATCTCGAAAGGCTCGTCTTTTCATTCCAGATCTGTTCAAGTTATTTTGAGTTTGTTATCTCATTCAAGCCATTTAATTCTACCGGTGCAATCTTTATTTCAAGCAATCATTCAACGGTGTTTCTTTTGAGTGGGCCCTAACCCACAGGTCTTTTCCCAGGATCTTAGTCTAACTCTTCTAATTTTCCCGGAGCTTCTAAAGTTCTTTTCAAAGTTTGACGTAAGAATGAGTTATCATAAGTCAAATGTCTTTCTCCAAGATCTTCCAAATTATCATTTTTCATTGTTGGCTCAACCTCTTTGTTTTTCATTCTCCGGAGTAACTCAACAATTCATGGTGGTGTTTTCTCGTCGTCATTCTCGGATTTTGAAGACCGAAGAAGAGTCCCTCTTAAATCCTTACCCGTTCTTCCAAAGATGTGTAGTTCAAGTTTGATACCATCCTCTCATAATTGCTTTCGATTGTGAGAATTCTTTTCACCCATCGGGAGCATTTCATGAGTTGTTTCCATTTTTTTCCTCCGAAGGCCATCATGTCACAATTCTTCATTCTCAGCGTGTAGCTATCATTCTCCAAATCTTACCGGTGAATCATTCAAATATCCTCTAATCAGTTCATGATCTCTTCATTCTCTTGTATCTAAATTCTCTCAAGCATCTTCATTCGTTTTCCAATTCTTCCCGGTGAATTGTGCCTTTTCTATGTTCATTTTGAATTCTTATGGTGGTTCTTCCAAAGATGCGTAGTTCAAGTTTGATACCATCCTCTCATAATTGCTTTCGATTGTGAGAATTCTTTTCACCCATCCGGAGCATTTCATGAGTTGTTTCCATTTTTTTCCTCCGAAGGCCATCATGTCATAATTCTTCATTCTCAGCGTAGCTATCATTCTCCAAATCTTACCGTGAATCATTCAAATATCCTCTAATCAGTTCATGATCTCTTCATTCTCTTGTATCTAAATTCTCTCAAGCATCTTCATTCGTTTTCCAATTCTTCCCGGTGAATTGTGCCTTTTCTATGTTCATTTTGAATTCTTATGGTGGTTCGTTCAAGATTTCACTTCCTTCGTTATCATATTAATTCATTCGTTGTTTCCAAATTCCACCGGTGGTTCCATCAATACCTTCTCAAGTTTGCACTATATCTCTTTTCAATCCCTCAAGAAGAATAAGTAGTATGCCAAATCCATTGCTTGTCATCAATGTAAATTGGTGAAGGATACGCATAACGTAATTCTTATTTTTGTTTCATCCAAGTGATATAGTTTCTTCTTTCCAGAGTTATTCCTCATGTCACACTTCTCGGTTCGAGATGCTTCATCTTTTCTTCTCCGGAGTTTCAAGTTTTTCCGCTTTATCTCGTCGCAAAGCTCCATCTAAATCATTGCAAGGTTTCACCTTGTGTCTTCAACTTCTCTTTCTTTTATCATCCTTTTATTACGGAGTTCTTCATGGAGGCTCTACATGATGGTTTGTCAAGGATTATTTTCATTCTTCAATTGTTCTTCAACATTTTCTCTCGAAGTTATGATCCGTCAAGCCATACTTCAAAATAAACATGGTGCTCAACACATGTTTTGTTTTGAGGAGCTCAAGTATTCTCCGTCTTGCATTTCGAAGTGCAATTCTTTCTACCTTATCTTTTGAGATGGTGTTATGTCATCCTTGGCAATTTCTCCTCGTGCTTCATGATTCACTTGTTATCAAGAATGAGGTATTTAAATCCATCAATCTCTTCATTGGAGTTATCTTGGTATAGATTTCACCTAAAGCCTTCCCTAAGGAATGTTGCTATTTGTGGTGCTTATCAATGATCCGAGTTTTCTCCTATCCTCTCGTGAAAGAAGTTTTCATCTTTGATCTCAAACAAGCAATTGTTTTTCGTTAGTGGCATAATTTCACCTCAAGTGTTGAGATGTTTCCATAAGCCCACTACAAGCTTATTATTTTCATTGTTGGTTTTCCAACAACTCCGTTATAACCTTCTTGGAAGGGTGCTTTCCAAGCACATTTGTGGCAGTAGTTGGCATTCTCTACTCCATTCTGTTATTCCAATGATCTATCTTCTATTCTTTCTTCCGGAGGCATGGTGATGTTGCTCTCTTCACTCATCATCTCGAATTGTGAGGACCGTGTTCTTTTCATGCTTATCCATTTAACCGGAGTGTTGTGTCATATCTTCAAGTTCTTTTCATCTTATCAAGTTTTCCTTCTTCTTTCAGTCGGAGTGCTGCCCAAATTATATCAATCTTATTCCTTCTCTATCTAGTTTTAAACGGAGTGGTTTCAATACCGATCTTATCACTAAAACTCTTGGTTCTCGTCGTATCCCTTGTTCCTCTTTTCTAACGGAGTGTTTTCAACTTTGCTCATCTTCGTTGTTTTCTTTCATTCATATTGCTCAACCTCTCAAGGTTCATGGTTTCACTCGTTTGTCGAAGAAGCAACTTAGTTTTACCTATTCTCTTCCTCTTCCGTTTCTCTCCGGTGCCATCCTAGATCTCGGGACGAGATCCTCTCGTAGTGGTGGAGTGTTGTAACGCCCCGGATACAACTTTCCATATTCGTAACTCCAACTCCTGCCTTTTCCGGAGATGCGATATATTATTTCCTTCGTGGTTGGGTTTTTGTCTTTTGTTTTGCATTTTGTTCATGTCATGCATCTCATCTCATAGCATCATTCACATTGCATTTGCATATTTTCATAAAACTTGCACCCGTTCGTAGTTGTTGCGCCCCCCTTGCCTTCATTGACCGTTCCGAGGCCAATCGAGTTTTCGCTTCCCTCTTGACCGTGACCACCTAACCTCTCTTGCCAGCTCGCAGTTCCCTCGCGCGCGCGTCCGAAACTCCCCCGAACCTGACCCAGACAGTCATCGTCGTTGGGTCCGGATCATCCCCTAACATCCCTAAAATATCTTCGTTTTCTTATTTGGACTCCCTACCTATTTATTCCGGACCGCCCGATCGCGATCGGAGGATCTAAATCATTCCCCTTTCGTATATATATAGTCAAACCCTAGGTGATGTCCATCGATCAAATCCTTCCCCTACCGAGTCGGCCGCCGCTACTCTCTTCCTTGGGATCGCTCTCGATCCAAAAATCCTCCAACCAGAGCCCGCACTCAATCCAGTTCCTCTCTCGCCCTCAGACCACCTCCCTCGATTTGCGCCGCGACCCGACCATCTTCCTCGTTTTCAGCGCTGTCCAATCCATCGATCCAGCCCAACCGGAGCGCTCGTACAAGTCTCCTCCTTCCTCGGGATCGATCCAGATCCCACCTGGCCAAATCCCCGTGCTCCTCCACCTCGCCTCGTCGCCCGCGTCCCCGTTTGCCTCCCGTGCTGGAGCGCGCCGCAACCAGCTCGCCGGAGCCGAGCTCCTCCTCCCGACGCCCTCCGCCACCCAGGCGAGCCCCCGTCGTGCCCTCTCCTTCCTCTATTTCCCTTCTCCCTGTACCTCACCTCTCTCTCTCTCTCTGAATCAGGAACCCCATCGATGGCCGCGTCGTCGTCGTGTTTCTCCTGCAAGGGCCGCGCCACCAGCCCAAGAACGACGCCGGCCTCTTCAGCTCTCCTCGCTGCCTCCGATTCCAGTTCCCGGAGCCATCGCCGCCTCGCCAGCGCCGGTCGCCTCCGCCGTCAAGCCGTCGCCCCGCCAAGTCCCTCGTCCTCCTCTGCTTCGAGCAGGAGGACAAGACGCCCCGATCTGCGCCTCCCCTTGCCGGTTTTGGACCCCGGCGCCTCCCCGCGCTCCGTTCCGGCCGGTTCCCGCCGACCCCGTCGCCAAGTCCCTCGCCGCCGCTCCTCTGCGTCCTGAACCTGCTGCAGCTGTCTCCGTTCTTCAGTAACGAGAAGGAGCAGCTCGCTCGCCTCGCGTTGACCTCCCAGATCCAGCCAGCCCAGTGCCTCCCTTGCCGGCCTCTCTTCCACCGAACGGGCCAAGGCCCATGGGTGAGCAGCCCCCCCAGCGCCTCTATGTTTTTTTTCCGCCGATTGGGCTAACCAGATCCAGCCCGTTGTGTATTTTTTCTGCTGCTGCGAATTTGTCCATTTATTCAGAAAACTGTAGTTTTGCAGAAAACCCCTCCATGTTCATGCATTAATAACTCACAAACCGTGCATCGGATTAAAATGATTTATATATGAAAAATGCTTAGTTTTTCATCTAGATTCATAATCTGCATCTTTCATCCATGTTTAAAATGTTTAAAATGATGTTTGTTTAAATTTGCTCAAATGCCATGCTAAAATGATTTATTTCATAACTAAATAACCGTAGCTCGGATTTTAATAAACTTTATATGTAAATGGGGTGGAAAAATGCCTAGTTTAACATGGTGGACTTTATTTTCCTGTTTAACAATATTAAAATATGTTTTAGGGCTGAACAGTACCAAATTCTAAATATGCATATGGGGATTTTCCGGAATTGTTGTTTGTTGTTCGGCCTCATTTAAACTTGCCTAAATAGGTAGTTTAATTATGCTTCACCTCTTGCCATGTTTAACAACATTTAACATTGTTTGGTAGCTTAAACGAGATTAACCTAAATATGTCTATGTGGTGTTTTGTCAATATGCAACTCGTTGCATATCGAGCTCCACTTAACTGGTAGCATTGTTTGTTGCACTTTGCCATGCCATGCCTCATTAAACCGGACATGCATCATACTTGATTGTGCATTATGCCATGTTTATGCTTGTGCATTTACCATGTTGTTTGTTTCTTTCCGGTGTTGCTTCTTAGTTCCGGTAATGTTGCGATTGTGAGGATTCGTTCGACTACTTTCGTTCGTCTTCTTCATGGACTCGTTCTTCTTCCTAGCGGGATTTCAGGCAAGATGACCGTCACCTTGGATCTCACTACTATCATTGCTATGCTAGTTGCTTCGTTCTATCACTATGCGTTACCTACCACTTGCTGCTCAAGCCTCCCAAATTGCCATGAACCTCTAACCTTTTGTCACCCTCCTAGCAAACCGTTGTTTGGCTATGTTACCGCTTTTGCTCAGCCCTCTTATAGCGTTGCTAGCTGCAGGTGAAGATGAAGATTGCTCCATGTTGGATTATGTTCATGTTGGGATATCACAATATCTCTTTTATATATTATTAATGCATCTATATACTTGGTAAAGGGTGGAAGGCTCAGCCTTATGCCTGGTGTTTTGTTCCACTCTTGCCGCCCTAGTTTCCGTCATATCGGTATTATGTTCCCGGATTTTGCGTCCCTAACGCGGTTGGGTGATTTATGGGTCCCCTTGACAGTTTGCTTTGAATAAAACTCTTCCAAAGAAGGCCCAACATTGGTTTTACATTTGCCTCGACCTATTACCTTTTCCCTTGGGAGTCGCGCATCCCGAGGGTCATCTTTATTTTAGCCCCCCGGGCCAATGCTTGTCTAAGTGTTGGTCCAAACTAGAGCCACTTGCAGCGCCACCTCGGGGAAATTTGAGGGCCGGTTCTAGTTGTACGTAGTGCTCATCCGGTCTTGGCCTGAGACGAGATCTGCGGCTACTATCGTGGTGTGTCGACGCCGGAGGTCTTGCATGGTCTTGTTTTACCATTGTCGAAATGTCTTGTAAACGGGATTCGAGTCCGATCGGGTCTTCCCGGGAGAAGGAATATCCTTCGTTGATCGCGAGAGCTTATCATGGGCTAAGTTGGGACACCCTGCAGGGTTTAAACTTTCGAGAGCCGTGCAGCGGTTATGTGGCAGATGGGAATTTGTTAATATCCGGTTGTAGCAAACTTGAAGTAAACTCTTCTAAAATACACCAACTGTCGCGTGAATCGTGAGTGTCTCTTTTCGGGTTGATCGAGAGGAGAACACGGTTTCGGGTTATGTCCGACGCAGTAGGAGTTCAAGATCACTTCTTGATCATTACTAGTTGACGACCGCTTGCTTTGCTTCTCCTCGCTCTTATTTGCGTAAGTTAGCCACCATACATGCTTAGTCGCTGCTGCAACCTCACCACTTTACCCCTTCCTTTCCCTTTAAGCTTTGCTAGTCTTGATACCCATGGTAATGGGATTGCTGAGTCCTCGTGGCTCACAGTTTACTACACCAACAGTTGCAGGTTCAGGTTGGCGATGATCATGACGTGAGAGCGATGTTTACTTGTTTTGGAGTTCTCCTTCTGCTTCTTCTTCGATCAGGGGATAGGTTCCAGATCGGAAGCCTGGGCTAGCAGGGTGGATATTGTTTGAGCTTTTGTTTATGTTTCGTCCGTAGTCGGATGTTGATCTTATCTATGTTGTAATGTTGTATTCATGTGACATTGTATGTATTGGATGTATCCCCACTATTATGTAATGTTGATGTAATGATATCCACCTTGCAAAAGCGTCTTCAAGATGCACTTCTATCCTTGGTGGGACCTTCGAGTTCCTTTAGGATAGGGTCGCATCTTGGGCATGACACAATGATCTCTGAATCAAAAGCAATTCTTTTTCCACTTAAGGGAATATTTCTGCAAGTCACCTTCCCTAAGGTGCCATCTTGGAATCATGGCACATAACCCCTTGTCATCTGTTCCACTCCATCCCTCTAGATGTATGCTTCGTGTCCCGGCTCGAGAGATGTTACCATGTCTCATTCCGTGAGTTGATCCTGAGTTGCTTGATCTCCGAGATGATCGATTCTTTTAGAGTTTTCCCTATCCTCTCATTGTCATGTTGGCTGGAGTTCTTCGAGCAAGACATCGAGACAAAGATGGTGACCGAATCAATGTTCTTATGAAGTGCAACCTGGATCGTGAAGATTATGTTAGTTGCATTCCCCTCTCATCTTACCCAACGCTTGAATCTCGGGACGAGATTCTTGTTTAGTGGGGGTGAGTTGTCACATCCCTAGTTCTGGTCTGCTTTGGGTTAGCCAGTCTTGTGTTGCATCATGATTAAATTTCTCTTAAGTTGAAATGGGGATTTCTCAAACCCTAGCACCAGATCAAATCAACTAGGTTCAAATAAAAATATTCTCAATGAACCCAAAATGCCCTTCAGAAAAGTTCATCATTTTTGGATTGGTTTAAAACCTCTGCAAAAAATGGTGCACATATCTCTAGGTCATTCCTGGATTTTTGAATTAATTCATAAGTATTTGAATTTGGACATTTAAATCTTATAAATATTTTTAAATGTCCAATTATTCCTAAAAGTACTTGGGGGCTGTTGGAAATAATTCAAATAGTGCCCACAATTTTTGTCAAGATTTTACAAAATGAGTTAGTATTTTTACTAATTCAAAACAGATCAAAATAAATAGAAAACAAGAATGTAATTAGAAAGAGAGAGAAGGACTCACTGGGCCACTTACTGGCAGCCCACCTGGCCAGCCACTGGCGGGGGCTTGGCTGGC
This sequence comes from Aegilops bicornis, assembly GCA_021605145.1. Taxonomy (NCBI): domain Eukaryota; kingdom Viridiplantae; phylum Streptophyta; class Magnoliopsida; order Poales; family Poaceae; genus Aegilops; species Aegilops bicornis. Next base: position 199,504,986 of record CM038669.1, on the reverse strand, counting down.
CCAGCCCAGCATTGCTCGCTTCTTCAACCTTCTGCCAGAAGGAGAAGCAGGTGTGTGGCGAGCGCGCAGCCGAACGCGGCCACCTCCTGCTTGCCACCTCCTGCCTCCCCCTCACGCCACGGAGACGCCCGACGCCTCCCCTCACTTTCCCCTCGCTCTCTGGCTCTCCCGCCTCCTCTGCCTCCCTCACTCGCACCATGCTGAGCTTGTCGCCGCCGCCCGCTGTTGCCGCGTCCACCGCCATCCCCTCGCCTCGTAGTTGCTTCCAGAAGAACCGACATGATGCCCCCGTTCCTCCTGCCGAGCCACGCGAGCCGGGAAGCTCTGCATCGCCTCCACGCCATCGTCTTCAACCTTGGGCGCCACCGATCGCCGACTCCAATTAACCGTCTTCAGCGCCTCCCCGAGCCCGTGACCCTCTCTCCGTCCACCCTGTGAGCTGCTGCATCCTACCCCTCTATTTTCTCTGCCGTTCATGCGCCCTAGCTAGCTCCACCACCCCTCCCGAAAGCTTGCTCGCCGCCGGCCATGTCGCCGCCATGGCTAGAGCCTGCAAACGTCGCGTCTGAGCATGTTTTCATCCTCAGCGCGTTCCCAGGAAACAAGAACACCTACCCACTCGTCCTCCCGTGCACCGTAGCACGCTGTCCATCTTCACCGAACTCCGGCCGCCGCCATGAGCTCGACTCCGGCGAGCTCGCTCCACCCCAGCTCCTCCCACTTGCACTACCAGATGCGCGCGACCCCCAACTACGCGTAGCACCAATCATCCGTCCAAATGGTCGCCTGTGGGCGAAACCCGACGCGCTCCGCCGCCACTAACCTCGGCCAAGCGACGAGCCGGCCTAATCCCGGTTTAGTTAGCACTAATGACCTAGCTAAACCACCCCTAGTGCCACCGCCATGTGGGCCTGTGCTGTTTAGTTTAATTTATTTTTCTGTTTAGATTAGTTCATAACCCACTAGGACCCACACGTCCCACACGTCAGCATTGACCTTGCTGACGCGGCCGTTGACTGGTCCCACATGTCATCCACCCAAACCAGCCCTGTTACACTGACCCGCGGGTCCCAGCCGTCAGGTTTGACTCTGGGCGACCCTGTTGACCAGCTGACGTCATAGTGACACAGTGCTGACGCAGTAACTCCTTTTCTGGATTTATTCTTACTCAGGAAATTCCAGAAAATAGTGCTAACTTCTAAAAATCATATAAATTCAACTGTAACTCCAAATGAGATAAATTATATATGAAAAATGATCAGAAAAATCCAATCTATCCATTTATGCTACTTTCATGCATGTTAAACCAACTTATACCCACTGTATAAGTGAAAACATGATAATGGCATTTTAAATGCTAAATATGGAGTTTGCATATGAACCCTTGGTTCACATGGACTTCATCTAAATTGTTGCTAGATGCATTAGCCAAAATCATAACATTATTTCCATGTCACATTCATGCATCATATTGTGCATTGCGTTGATTGTGTTCTTCCTTGTTTGCCGGAAATTGTTCCCTCTCAATAGACGTGTTCCGGCGATGAGTTCGATGACACCGATGAAGAGCTATACCATCTTCAGAAGTGCCAGGCAAGCAAAACCCCCTTGTTCATTCTGATACAATCCCACTCTCTCGCTCCTGCTCTCTTTTACTGCATTAGGACAACAACAATTCAACTGTTACATGCTGCGGTAGTTGAACCCCTTTCCTCTACATGACCTGTCATTGCCACAGTAAATAGATGAAACCCACTAGCATGAGTAGGAGTTGTTTGAGCCCTGATGTGCCTACTCATTCATGCTTGTTTGTCATGCCTGCTATTGCTTAGAGTTGTGTCAGGTCTGATTCATCAGGGATGAATTGGAGGTGTGTGAACATGTCCTACAATGTGTGAGCTAAGTGTGTGAACACGATTTGGTAAAGGTAGCGGCGAGAGGCCATGTAGGAGTACATGGTGGGTTGTCTCATTGCAGCCGTCCTTAGGAACTGAGTTCTGTGTTTGTGATCCATGAACAGTTACTACCACACATTGGGTTCCGGTAACTCGGCCCCTCTCGGCTTATTAATCAACTTGATCTCTGTCCAGGAGTTGCAACTAGTTTCTGATGTTTGTAGGTTGTGTTAGTAGTCTACCAAGTGGCACCCGGTACAGGTGGGCTTGGGACAGACTAGGTACAGTGGCCCGGTGTACCAATCGTAGATCCACCCGTCGAGGTGGGCTTGGGAACCCTGCACACATCATTTGGGGCCGTGAGCGACACCCCGGCCGGATCTCCTTGCGGATGGAACCCGAATAGGCGATAAACCTGGACGAGAGACTTGTGTGGTTAGTCAGGTCGTGGCCGACACCCTCGCTGGGCTTCCGCTTGAAGGTTGCCGAGTACATGTCATGTAAACGGCGGTAAGTGGTGAGAGCGTGTGTGAAGAAGTACACCCCTGCAGGGTTAACATTATCTATTCGAATAGCCGTGTACGTGGTCAAGAACTTCTGGGTTGCCTGTACAGTTCATAGACAAGTGGAAGTGGATACTCTAAAACTCGCAAGATAAGTGTGAGTGCTATGGATGGCGTTCCCGTAGGGAGACGGGAGCGGATCTATATTAGTGTATTGATATGGTGAATATGTGGACTCGTGTGCGCCACCTCAAAAGAGTTACTTGCTGTCGTAGTGTAGGATAGCCACCGAGTCAAAGCTGGCTTGCTGCAGTCAAACCCCACCACCCCCTTTGTTGATACTGATGCATAGGTAGATAGTTCTGATATAAGTCTTGCTGGGTACATTTGTACTCACGTTTGCTTAATTTATGTTTTTGCAGAGAGATTTCCGTCTCGCTAGTAGTTCCGCGTGGACTTCGACGTTTAGCTTGTTACCTCAGCTACGATCTTGTGCCCTCGGCAGGATCTGGTAGATAGTCGGGCTTCTCAGCCCTTTTCATTTGTAGATGTCCAGACTCGGACATGTTAAGCTTCCGCATGTGCTTTGACTTCGTATGTTTCAATGTTGGGTCATGAGACCCATGTTTAATATCTCGCTCCTCGGAGCCTAATGAATAAATACTTTGAGTCGAGAGTTACATTTGTGATGCCATGTTGTATTTACACATATCGAGCATATTGTGTGTATGATTGAAATGCTTGGTATGTGTGGGATCCGACAACCTAGTTGTTTATCCTTGGTAGCCTCTCTTATGGGGAAATGTAGTCTTGTGCTTCCATGAGCCATAGTAGCCTGCTACAGCCTGGTTCACCGGAGTCCTACTAGCCCAGCACTACTGCTCCGGAACACTTGACTGGCTGGCATGTGATTCACTTCGTTCATGTGTCTGTCCCTTTGGGGAAATGTCACGCGGTGACATCTGAAGTCCTGCCTAGCCTGCTACAGCCCGGGTTCCCGTAGTCCTGTTAGCCCAGTACTACAGCCCGGATTCGCACGCTGCTGATCGACATTCTCGATGTTGATTCATGTATGCCTGTCCCCGTAAGTTAGTGCCACTTTGGGTTCATGACTAGTCATGTCGGCCCGGGTTCTCTGTCATATGGATGCTAGCGACACTATCATATTCGTGAGCCAAAAGACGGAAACGGTCCCGGGCCATGGTAAGGCGACACCCGTGGGAATACCGTGCGTGAGGCCGCAAAGTGATATGAGGTGTTACAGGCTAGATCGGTGTGACTTAGAATCAGGGTCCTGACAGCTTTGGTATCAGAGCCTGACTGCCTGTAGGATTACCAAGCCAAAATGGTCGAAGTTGAGTCTAGAAATTCTTTAGTTATATAAGGGAATTGATTGTGGGATGGAACGTAAGGCTATTTTACTCCTTATACCTTATGCCTTCTGATCTGAGTCACCTTATCTTTCCTACAGGATTAAGGAACTAGGCTTTCTCTTCTTTCTATCAGGATCACGTGTTACTAATCCGTAGACTTATAAGATTGTTGGATTTAAGTCTCAGTTCAGTTCCTACTACTTCCGTATGTTAACTGTTGATCTCGAAACCTTGATATTGTGCTTCTGAGTGGCTATGCCACCATTTTGTAGGATGTCTTAAATCCTTTGGAGCATTTACAGCCGTTATGTTGTCCGAGTCGTCCCAGGTTTCTAAACAATCTGGTGCATTTGCAAATCCTTTCCCTCTGGTTTCGATGTTCCTTTAGGCAAGGTTAATCACACTAATTGTTGAGTTGAGGTATTCTATTGCCTCGACATTTATGTTGGAGCTATTATTATAACCCTAGGTGTCTAGAGTATCACCTAGTAATCCAGCCATGCTTTGTGTTCCCAGTGTGATGATTCTGGCCATCATTCTCGAAAGCATCCCGTGATGCCACTTAGTAGTAGGTATTCTACTCCTGGGTTTCTGAACCCAAGATTTCCCTACTTACTTCATGTTGTTAGTGTTGCTCGTACCTTTAGGATATTAGTAACCTCTGCGATAGTCTTCGAGGTCCGTGGTACATCATTCTTCTAAATACCATGAACCATTCTTGGCAGAAGTTCCTTGAACCAAGAGTCCTCTCGATGGGTTCTCCATTCTATTTTGCGACTCTGCCAGTTCAACCTCTCTGCATGGGTTATCCGGAAGAAATATGCTGAATTTGTTCGGCATACTAATCCATGCATCCACAACTCAGAAAAACATGTGTTCCTTTGAGTCGTCCCTCTTTAGTTGTTTTCTGGCCCTCGTCTATTGATTGATAGTCAGGAGTAGTTATGCATTCGTGTTCATTGATGCCACTACCCTTGTGGCCCGTCAAGCCATTCTATTCGGGAATGACTAGGAGAAACAAACTCCAGTACCTCATCCATTTCTAGGATTGGGTCAAAGCAGTTGTATTCCGCGGATCAAAATGCCAAACCAGCTTTTGCTCTGTTGTACCTTGGAGTGTTACCATCTTTATGTCAAGAGTGTTAGGAGAATTGCACCACCTCTTATGAATTCTTGACGCAGTAATACTTCTTGCCATCATTGTTCATTCATCGGTTCCCGTGTTATTGTAACCGGATTGCCGACAAGTGAACCGTGATGTGTGAAATTAATACTCCTAGCAAATCCGTTGCTTGGTAGTTAATGCACAATACTCTCATTCTTAGCGTGCTAGTTATTAAATTATCATTCTAAGACTGATCGTGCTACCTAGTCCATTTTTCCTGGTGCACCCTTTGATCAAGAGTTAGGATTGCATCAATCCCTCTCTTGTTTGGTCACCTCGTCTTGCCCTGAAAAGCAAGATTGTTCTCGAGCTTAGTAACATATCGGTGGTTTGTGATGTTCTGAATATCTTCTCGGAAGTGTGACCAGGTTTCACCTGACCGCTATGTTGAGTTCGTGATCATGTTGGTTTTCTTCCAAACCACCCATTCTCCAAGATTCTATGTTGGATACCCCCGAGCTAGTTGGTTAAGCTAAACAACAACTTGGAGAGTTGGAAGATGAAAGCTTGTCCGACTTAGTTCATCACTAAGGGGTATCCTTGTGTGTGTGTGTGTGTGTGTGTGTGTGTGTGTGTTGAAGAAAGATGATGTCTTCATCGACTGATCCCCGTGATCAGTTGTTGAATCTATTGTCTTGTCCAAGCCTTGATTTGAGTGTGGGCTATCGGCAAATCAAGTTAGAACCAACGATATTCGAAATGTTGTCTTACTCGTGGTTGATCCCTCGAGCATACACCATTACATCTTTTGGTCTGACCAATACTATCACCGTGTTCACATGATGGCGGAAGTCCAGTGATATGGCAATTCCGATGAGTTGCTGTTGAGCCCATCAGCAGCATTTTGTCTCCCCCATGACTCATGTTGAACATCAACCTAGTGTTGGAAACTATTATAAGCATTATCTTCATGTCCCATTCATGAAGAATATGTTGGATGAAAGAAGTGACTTTCTCTAATTCACGTGCATTTGGTGCAAGTTGCCGCCGTGAGCTTGAGAAAGATTGTTTTTGTTTCCCTGGTACCATCCCAAGTCAGTCATGCATGTGCGAAGTATGCTATGGTTTGACAGGCTCGCAACCTTCATTCCATATGTATCCCTAGCACACCAAGCCACTAACTGATTTGTTCAAGGAGAAGAAGTTCCTTCATAAAAGCTAATCATATGACTTATGCAAGGACTTCGTTATCCGCGATGATGGTTCCCAACCAGAACTCGGTAGTGTTTTATTATAAGACTACCATGTGGTCATGCTTGTCTAGGACAGTGTGTTCACATGGGTGTAGCAGAACCAGCTCATACTTTGGAGCTTGCTATCGTAGTTCATCTCCCGAGAATCTCGCAACGCCATCTCGTCGATTTGTGTTGCAAACTTTCATTTCTCTCCTTAGACTGGATGAGTCTGGAATGTCCTGAGACCAACTAGATCTGAATCTCGGGCAGATATGATGGTTGGAACATTTCCCAAGAACTATAATATTGATCTCACCATAACCGGTAAAGTGGATGTCGTGGTCAACACACCTAGCCGGAGGACCTATCATTGTAGTATCTTGATTGAAGAAGTTGGCCACCTCCCCATAAGGATTCTTAGGATTTACTCCGTAGTTATTCCTTATGGATTCTTGAGCTCCCGAAGTCCGACTTGTTACTTGATGTTCTAGATACCAAACCATTTCAATGAATGGGTTACGCTAGCACATCAAGGAGAACATTAGAAGCGGAGTGCTAAATGTCTCTCGATCGATCATCCAGATTTTGTTCCCTTGGCCCCGCCAACGTGAAGTCTGAGAAAGTGTTATCTTCCTTTGTATCCGCATCATCCATCACTATTCATCATGGTAGTATGTTGTGTTGCCAGGATCCTTGACACGGATGTTGGTAGAACCTTGATGAATATGGAAATGCTCAAGTTCTTGAGAGCACGCGCAAGCAAAATCATCCCTTGCGTTGTCTTCAACAAGGTAGTCCACATCATCCATTCTAGTCTGTGTATGCCATCCCTTCTTACTCCGCCAAAAAATTGTTGTGATTTGCCTTAGGTTGGTATAAGAGTTTCAATGATCTCAGAATCAAAAGTAATTCTTTTTCCACTTAAGGGAATATTTCTGCAAGTCACCTTCCCTAAGGTGCCATCTTGGAATCATGGCACATAACCCCTTGTCATCTGTTCCACTCCATCCCTCTAGATGCATGATTCGTGTCCCGGCTCGAGAGATGTTACCATGTCTCATTCCTTGAGTTGATCCTGAGTTGCTTGATCTCCGAGATGATCGATTCTTTTAGAGTTTTCCCTATCCTCTCATTGTCATGTTGGCTGGAGTTCTTCGAGCAATACATCGAGACAAAGATGGTGACCGAATCAATGTTCTTATGAAGTGCAACCTGGATTGTGAAGATTATGTTAGTTGTGTTCCCCTCTCATCTTACGCTACGCTTGAATCTCGGGACGAGATTCTTATTTAGTGGGGGTGAGTTGTCACATACCTAGTTCTGGTCTGCTCTTGGTTAGCCAGTCTTGTGTTGCAGCATGATTAATTTTCTCTTAAGTTGAAATGGGGATTGCTCAAACCCTAGCACCCGATCAAATCAACTAGGTTCAAATAAAAATATTCTCAATGAACCCAAAATGCCCTTCAGAAAAGTTCATCATTTTTGGATTGGTTTAAAACCTCTGCAAAAAATGATGCACATATCTCTAGGTCATTCCCGGATTTTTGAATTAATTCATAAGTATTTGAATTTGGACATTTAAATCTTACAAATATTTTTAAATGTCCAAATATTCCTGAAATTACTTGGGGGCTGTTGGAAATAATTCAAATAGTGCCCACAATTTTTGCCAGGATTTTACAAAATGAGTTAGTATTTTTACTAATTGAAAACAGATCAAAATAAATAGAAAACAGTAACAGAATTAGAAAGAGAGAGAGAAGGACTCACTGGCCACTTACCGGCAGCCCACTGCCAAAGCCACTGGCGGCCAGCTATTGGCCCAGCCCAGCCAGCTGCTCGCTTCTTCAACCTTACGCTAGAAGGAGAAGCAGTGCGTGGCCAGCCTTGACCAACGCAGCCACCTCCTCGCTTGCCACCTCCTGCCTCCCCTCACGCCACGGAGACGCCTCGACGCCTCCCCTCACTTTCCCTCGCCTCTGGCTCTCCCGCCTCTCCTCTGCTCCCTCACTCGCGCATGGATCTCGCTGCCGCTCACGCTGTCGCTGGCCCACCGCCAACCCCTCGCCTCGTAGTTGCTTCCAGAAGAACCGACGTGATGCCCCCGTTCCTCCTGCCGAGCCACGCGACCCAGGAAGCTTTGCATCGCCACCACGCCATCGTCTTCAACCTCGGGTGCCGCCGATCGCCGACACCGATTCACCGTCTTTAGCGCCTCCCCGAGCCCGCTGACCCTCTCTCCGTCCACCCTGTGAGCTGCTGCATCCTCCCCCTCTATTTTCTCTGTTGTTCATGCGCCCTAGTTAGGTCCACCACCCTGCCCGAAAGCTTGCTCACTGGCGGCCATGTCACCGCTGTGGCTAGAGCCCGCAAATGTCACGTCTGAGCATGTTTTCGTCGTTAGCGATTCCCAGGAACCCAGAACACCTACCCACTCGTCCTCCCGTGCACCGTAGCACCATGTCCATCTTCACCGAACTCCGGCCGCCGCCACGAGCTCGACTCCGGCGGGCTCGCTCCACCCCAGCTCCTCCCACTTGCACTACCAGATGCGCGCGACCCCCAGCTACGCGTAGCACCAATCCGCCATCCAAATGTTCGCCTGTGGGCAAAACCCGACGCGCTCCGCCGCCACTAACCTCGCCGGCGACGAGCCGTCGGCCTAATCCCGGTTTAGTTAGCACTAATGACCCAGCTAAACCACCCCTAGTGCCACTGCCATGTGGGCCCTGTGCCTGTTTAGTTTAATTTAATTTTCTGTTTAGATTAGTTCATAACCCACTGGGACCCACACGTCCCACACGTCAGCATTGACCTTGCTGACGCGGCCGTTGACTGGTCCCACATGTCATCCACCCAAACCAGCCCTGTTACACTGACCCGTGGGTCCTAGCCGTCAGGTTTGACTCTAGGCGACCCTGTTGACCAGCTGAAGTCACAATGACGCAGTGCTGATGCAGTAACTCCTTTTTCCGGATTTATTCTTACTCAGGAAATTCCAGAAAATAGTGCTAACTTCTAAAAATCATATAAATTCAACCGTAACTCCAAATGAGATAAATTATATATGAAAAATGATCAGAAAAATCCAATCTATCCATTTATGCTACTTTCATGCATGTTAAACAAACTTATACCCACTGTATAAGTGAAAACATGATAATGGCATTTTAAATGCTAAATATGGAGTTTGCATATGAACCCTTGGTTCATATGGACTTCATGTAAATTGTTGCTAGATGCATTAGCACAAATCATAACATTATTGCCATATCACATTCATGCATCATATTGTGCATTGCATTGATTGTGTTCTTCCTTGTTTGCTGGTAATTGTTCCCTCTCGATAAACGTGTTCCGGCGATGAGTTCGATGACACCGATGAAGAGCTATACCATCTTTAGAAGTGCCAGGCAAGCAAAACCCCCTTGTTCATTCCGATACAATCCCACTCTCTCGCTCCTGCTCTCTTTTACTGCATTAGGACAACAACAATTCAACTGTTACATGTTGCGGTAGTTGAACCCCTTTCCTCTGCATGACCTGTCATTGCCACAGTAAATAGATGAAACCCACTAGCATGAGTAGGAGTTGTTTGAGCCCTGATATGCCTACTCATTCATGCTTGTTTGTCATGCCTGCTATTGCTTAGAGTTGTGTCAGGTCTGATGCATCAGGGATGAAATGGAGGTGTGTGAACATGTCCTACTCTGTGTGAGCTAAGTGTGTGAACACGATTTGGTAAAGGTAGCGGTAAGAGGCCATGTAGGAGTACATGGTGGGTTGTCTCATTGCAGCCGTCCTCAGGAACTGAGTGCTGTGTTTGTTATCCATGAACAGTTACTACCACACATTGGGTTCCGGTAACTCGGCCCCTCTCGGCTTATTAATCAACTTGATCTCTTTCCAGGAGTTGCAACTAGTTTCTGGTGTTTGTAGGTTGAGTTAGTAGTCTACCAAGTGGCACCAGGTACAGGTGCGCTTGGGACAGACTAGGCACAGTGGCCCGGTGTACCAAGCGTTGATCCACCCGTCGAGGTGCGCTTGGGAACCCTGCACACATCGTTTGGGGCCGTGAGCGACACCCCGGCCGGATCTGCTTGCGGATGGAACCCGAATAGGCGATAAACCTGGACGAGAGACTTGTGTGGTTAGTCAGGTTGTGGTTGACACCCTCGCTGGGCTTCCGCTTGAAGCTTGCCGAGTACATGTCGTGTAAACGGTGATAAGTGGTGAGAGCGTGTGTGAAGAAGTACACCCCTGCAGGGTTAACATTATCTATTCGAATAGCCGTGTCCGCGGTAAAGGACTTCGGGTTGCCTGCGGTTCATAGACAAGTGGAAGTGGATACTCTAAAACTCGCAAGATAAGCGTGAGTGCTATGGATGGCATTCCCGTAGGGAGACGGGAGCGGATCCATAGTAGTGTATTGATATGGTGAATATGTGGACTCGTGTGCGCCACCTCAAAAGAGTAACTTGCAGTCGTAGTGTAGGATAGCCACCGAGTCAAAGCTGGCTTGCTGCAGTCAAACCCCACCACCCCCTTTGTTGATACTGATGCATAGGTAGATAGTTCTGATGTCAGTCTTGCTGGGTACATTTGTACTCACGTTTGCTTAATTTATGTTTTTGCAGAGAGACTTCCGTCTCGCTAGTAGTTCCGCGTGGACTTCGACGTTTAGCTTGTTACCTCAGCTACGATCTTGTGCCTTCGGCTGGATCTGGTAGATAGTCGGGCTTCTCAGCCCTTTTCATTTGTAGATGTCTGGACTCAGACATGTTAAGCTTCCGCATGTGCTTTGACTTGCATGCTCTGAATGTTGGGTCATGAGACCCATGTTTGTAATATCTCGCTCCTCGGATCCTAATGAATAAATACTTTGAGTCGTAGAGTTTTGTTGTGATGCCATGTTGTATTTACACATATCGAGCATATTGTGTGTATGATTGAGATGCTTGGTATGTGTGGGATCCGACAACCTAGTTGTTTATCCTTGGTAGCCTCTCTTATGGGGAAATGTAGTCTTGTGCTTTCCGTCTCCAATAGCTTTCCTTCTCTCTTCGTTGAATCACCGAAGAAACTGCTTGACCGGCTTAAACTTCGGATCAATATTAAGAGTGTCCTCAGCGAGTTCTCTCGGTACACCCGGCATGTCAGAAGGTTTCCATGCAAAGATGTCCCGGTTCTCACGGATGAACTCGATGGGCGTGCTTTCCTATTTAGGATCCAAATTGGCACTGATACTGAACTGCTTAGACGAATCGCCTGGAGTAAAATCAACAAGCTTAGTTTCAGCAGCCGATTTAAACTTCATCGCTGGGTCATGCTCTGTGGTTGGCTTCTTCAGAGAGGTCATATCCGCCGGGTCAACGTTATCTTGATAAAACTTCAGCTCCTCTGCTGCACAAACAGATTCAGCATAAGTCGCATCGCCTTCTTCACATTCCAGGGCTATCTTTCGACTCCCATGCACAGTGATGGTGCCCTTGTGACCCGGCATCTTAAGCTGCAAATAAACATAACACGGCCGCGCCATGAATTAGACATAAGCTGGCCGCCCAAACAGAGCATGATATGGACTCCTGATTTTGACCACCTCAAAAGTTAATTTCTCAGCCTGAGAATCATACTCATCTCCAAAGGCCACCTCTAGTTCAATCTTACCGACCGGGTATGCCAACTTACCAGGCACCACTCCATGGAAAACGGTGTTGGACGTCTTTAAATTTTTGTCAGTCAACCCCATACGTCAAAAGGTCTCGTAATAGAGGATATTGATGCTGCTACCTTCGTCCATGAGTACCTTAGTGAATTTATATCCACCGACCCGAGGCGCCACCACCGAGGCTAACTGACCTGGATTGTCAACCCGGGGAGGGTGATCCTCCCTGCTCCACACAATAGGCTGCTCTGACCACCTCAAGTAACGGGGAACCGCCGGCTCAACAGCGTTCACTACCCTCTTATGAATCTTCTGGTCACATTTGCATAAGCTAGTGGTGAACACATGATACCGCCCACTATTCAATTGCTTTGGATTGCTCGATAACTTTGGCTGCTCTTCTTTGACCTCCTTGACCAGACTGTTGCTGATTATAGCCACCTTGATTTCCCTGAAAACCGGAATTTGAACCGCCACGCGGGCCATGAAAGCCTCCGGCACCTGAGCCGCCACCTGACCCATGATTGCCGTCGAATATGTTGGAATTCTTGAAAGCCTTCATGATCGCGCAATCCTTCCATAAGTGAGTGGCCGGTCTTTCCCGGGTACCGTGTCTCGGACAGGGCTCATTGAGTAACTTCTCAAGAGATGGACCTGACCCGCTAGATCGAGGGGGCGGCCTCCCCTTGCGTCTCTGATTGTTACCATGTGCATCAGCGTTAGCCACAAATTCTGGATTACCATCGGCTTTACGCTTATTGCCTCCTTGATTCACCGGGTTATGTTGCTGACCCTTTCCATTGCCGTTCTTCTTTCCCTTCCCCGTCTTTTCCTCATCAGACGCAGGATCCTTGGTACTATCAGAATCAGCGTATTTGACTAGAGCCGCCATCAGCTTGAGGCGCCACAGCTTCTGTCTCAGTGGTTCAAATCGGCAATTTTTCTTCAACATGAGGACTGCAGAGCCCGCATCCATCTTGTCAGACGAATGTATTATCTCCTTAACCCGGCGCAACCAATGAGTGGTAGATTCACCCTCCTCTTGCTTACAATTAGTTAAGTCCAAAATTGACATGGACTGCTTGCAGGTGTCTTTGAAGTTCTGAATGAACCGGGCCTTTAATTCCGCCCATGAACCAATGGAATTAGGCGGCAGGCCCTTTAACCAAGTCCGGGCCGTTCCATCCAACATCATGGTGAAATACTTAGCCATTGCCGCGTCACTGACCTCCAGCAACTCCATGGCCATCTCATAGCTTTCGATCCATGCCCCGGGCTGTAAGTCGGCCGTGTAATTTGGCACCTTTCGGGGTCCTTTGAAATCCTTAGGCAGACGCACATTACGTAAAGCCGGCACCAAACAAGGAACACCGCCGGTTCTGGTGGCCACTCCTGCCTCAACAGAAGTTGTCGGATAATCCAGGAAGGCTTGATGAGCCGTCTGCTGAGCCGCCAGTTAAGCTGCCCGCTCGTCCTCCTGACATATCCGGTCCTGCACCGGGTTATAACCGCCGGGCTGGTTACGGTGCTGGGCGTTGCTTGACAAAGCTTCTGATTCCATGTGCATGCTGTAACTCGGGCTCCGGCTTGGGCGAGGAGTTGAATGAATCCTGTCACGACTATAGGAATAAGCCTCTTGCTGAGCCAGAGCCGTCTGGACGAGTTCTCTTATCCTTCGCATCTCCACCGCTGTTGGATCGTCACCGTCCACTGGGAGAGCCGCCAAACGTGCCGATGCCGCAATCAGGTTCTCCATGGGGTTAGAAAAGTGACCTGGTGGTGTTGGTAGGTAGAGGGGCGGGGCCATATTCCCATGAGGAGGTGCCATCACCCGAGGCTGAACCGATCCCCCTGCTCCGGATGTCATGAACTGATTTGCTTCTGGCGGGTTACTAGGGCCGGCTCCGGGTGTAGCGAAAAGGTTCCGAGGATCATAAACCCGGGGCAAACGGGATTGAGTTTTCTGGTGTCTCCTCCTCATCACCTTGTTAGACGCGTTCAGGCTCATCGTAAGCTAGAAAGCCTCTGACTGGAGCTGATGGGCTCGTGCATCCAAAGCCCCCCGTTCTGTGGCCAACCTGGTATCCTCAGCCGCTAAGGCCTCCTTGGCCCGGGCTATTTCCTCACGTACCTGTGCCACCTCTGCATCATGCTCTTCTTGACTTGCAGGAACAACCGTGGCAGTTAGCAGGGCCGTAAACTTGTCCATGAGATCAATCCGCACCTGAGCCGGCGGGCGCACAGGGCCTCCTGCCAGGGCCGCTCCTGACCCGGACGTTATCGCAGCTACAGCCGTAGAGTTTTGGCTGGGTTGAGTACCAGCCATGAAGACCCCTACCCAGCTTGGTGACTCAAAGAGGTCCAGAATACTACTGCCATCGGAACAGCCCCCAAACCTGCCATCTTGCAATTGATACATCGAATCAGTTTCACCAGTGGACAAATCACCATCGGAGTGGACGACCGTCTCGCCACCATCTACGGATCCCTCAGAAAGTTCCTCTCCGTGGATGCAACCCACGAAGGCACGCTTCACGACGGGTTGAGCTCGGGCTGGTCTCACACGCTGAGCCGTCTCGACGAGGTCGGTGCAGTTGTCTGGCTCAGGTCCCGGCTCACCAATCCGGCCGATGAAGACGTGAATTCCGCCGAAGGGGACCCGGTACCTGTACTCAATTGAGCCGGCATCAGGGCCCCAGCCTTCGTCGTCGATGTAGACCTTGCCGCGACGACTCTTGGTCATCCGGCCCACAACATATCCCTTGAGCCCTTCGAAGTTCCCCTTCAAGAACTCAAATCCACCATGCACTGGCCCGACGGTGGGCGCCAACTGTCGTGGAATTGTCACGGCAGATGTCCTCTTGCAAGGACTTAATCATGGAGCCATCGCAACTAGGAAGCTTAAAGGGGTTAACGGGACAAGAGACACGAGAGAGGTTTTATACTAGTTCGTCCCCTTACGATGAAGGTAAAGCCTACGTCTAGTTGGGTTGGTATTGCTAGGGTTTCGATGACCAGGGAGCAAGATATGCTATGCCCGGCTCTTGATGAGATGTTTCTTGTCCTAAGCCGCCAGCGGGTCGTCCCCCTCTATACACGGGTTGACGCCTTGCGACCTATAGAGTCCCGGCCGACTCATAAACAGTGTCCGGCTCGGTGACTAGTTAATTCTGCCTTACGATACAAGCCATGCCATTACAGCGGTTTACCACTACGGGCCTTAAGTTCCCTGTGGGCTTTAGACCCTTTATTGAACCGCCATCTTCATGCTTGGTCTTGGGCTTCATATGATAATCCTCTTTGCGTAACCCGGCCCCTCCTGGGCGGCTTACACAAATAGTTATATCCCCAACACCCAAGCTTGTGCAACATGCTCATGATCAAGTTGCTTAAAATTCATAATATCGTTTCTAAGAGAGATGATCTTTGCGGGAGGAAAGTACTTAGAGATAAAAGCATCTTTGCACTTATTCCAAGAATCAATACTATTTTTGGGCAAAGATGAAAACCAAGTTTTAGCACGATCTCTAAGCGAAAACGAAAATAGCTTCAATTTAACAATACCATTGTCCACGTCTTTCTTCTTTTGCATATCACACAAATCAACAAAGTTGTTTAGATGGGTAGCGGAATCTTCACTAGGAAGGCCAGAGAATTGATCTTTCATGACAAGAATCAGCAAAGCAGCATTAATTTCACAAGATTTAGCATCGGTAATAGGAGCAATCGGAGTGCTAAGAAAATCATTGTTGTTGGTATTGGAAAAATCACACAATTTAGTATTGTCTTGAGCCATTGTGACAAACAATCCAACACACAAGCACACAAGAGGCAAGCGAAAAGAGGCGAACGGAAAAAGAGGGCAAATAAAACGGCAAAGGTGAAGTGGGGGAGAGGAAAACGAGAGGCAAATGGAAAATAATGTAATACGAGGGATAAGAGTTTGTGATGGGTACTTGGTATGTCTTGACTTGACTTGGTTTACACCTCCCCGGCAACGGCGCCAGAAATGGCTCATTGTCGGGAGATCAAATCTTGACTTGACTTGGTGTACACCTCCCCGACAACGGCGCCAGAAATCCTTCTTGCTACCTCTTGAGCATGTGTTGGTTTCCCTTGAAGAGGAAATGGTGATGCAGCAAAGTAGCATAAGTATTTCCCTCAGGTTTTGAGAACCAAGGTATCAATCCAGTAGGAGGATACACGCAAATCGCCTCGTACCTACACAAACAAATAAGTACCTTGCAACCAACGCGATAAAGGGGTTGTCAATCCTTCACGGCCACTTGCAAAAGTGAGATCTGATAGAGATAATAAGGTAAATATTTTTGTATTTTTATGATATAGATTGGAAATAAAGATTGTAAAATAAAATAGATCGGAAATTTATATGATGGAAAATAGACCCGGGGGCCATAGGTTTCACTAGTGGCTTCTCTCAAGATAGCATAATCTACGGTGGGTGAACAAATTACTGTCGAGCAATTGATAGAAAAGCGCATAGTTATGAGAATATCTAGGCATGATCATGTATATAGGCATCACATTCGTGTCAAGTAGACCGAAACGATTCTGCATCTACTACTATTAGTCCACACATCGACCGCTATCCAGCATGCATCTAGAGTATTAAGTTCATAAGAATAGAGTAACACATTAGGCAAGATGACATGATGTAGAGGGATAAACTCAAGCAATATGATATAAGCCCCATCTTTTTGTCCTCGATGGCAACAATACAATACGTGCCTTGTTGCCTGTCACGCCCAAGATGTGACCCTATCCTAAAGGAACTCGAAGGTCCCACCAAGGATAGAAGCGCATCTTGAAGACGCTTTTGCAAGGTGGATATCATTACATCAACAATACATAATAGATGGGGATACAAACAAGGCATACATATGCCGCAAGAATATATCAATACATCATACACAAGATCAACATCTGACTATGGATGACACATAAACAGAAACTCAAACGACATCCACCCTGCTAGCCCAGGCTGCCGACCTGGAACCTATCTCAAGATCGACGAAGAAGAAGAACTCCAACACAAGTAACATCGCTCTCGCGTCATGATCATCGCATAACCTGTACCTGCTACTGTTGTTGTAGTAATCTGTGAGCCACAAGGATTCAGCAATCCCATTACCGTGGGTATCAAGACTAGCAAAGCTTAATGGGTAAGGAAGGGGTAAGGTGGTGAGGTTGCAGCAGCGACTAAGCATGTATGGTGGCTAACTTACAAAACAAGAGCGAGAAGAGGAGTTACGCACGCAGTTGGTGTATTTTAGAAGAGTTTACTTCAAGTTTACTACAACCGGATATTAACAAATTCCCATCTGCCACATAACCGCGGGCACGGCTTTCGAAAGTTCAAACCCTGCAGGGGTGTCCCAACTTAGCCCATCACAAGCTCTCACGATCAACGAAGGATATTCCTTCTCCCGGAAAGACCCGGTCAATCTCGGAATCCCGGTTACAAGACATTTCGACAATGGTAAAACAAGACCAGCAAGACCACCCGACTGTGCCGACAAATCCCGATAGGAGCTGCACATATCTCGTTCTCAGGGCACACCGGATGAGCGAAGCGTACATGTACCAGCGTAACCCAAGTTGCCAAGGCACGGTGCTCTAGTTCGGACCAACACTTAGAGAAGCATTGGCCCGGGGGGCTAAAATAAAGATGACCCTCGGGTTAATTACTCCCAAGGGAAAAGTAATAGGTGGTAGGTAGGCAAATGGTAAAACCAATGTTGGGCCTTGCTGGAGGAGTTTTATTCAAGGCGAACTGTCAAGGGGTTCCCATAACACCCAACCGCGTTAGGGACGCAAAATCCGGGAACATAATACCGATATGACGGAAACTAGGGCGGCAATAGTGGAACAAAACACCAGGCATAAGGTCGAGCCTTCCACCCTTTACCAAGTATATAGATGCATTAATAATATAAGAGATATTGTGATATCCCAACATAAACATAATCCAACATGGAGCAATCTTCATCTTCACCTGCAACTAGGAACGCTATAAGAGGGGCTGAGCAAAAGCGGTAACATAGCCAAACAACGGTTTGCTAGGAAGGGTGACAAAGGTTAGGGGTTCATGGCAATTTGGGAGGCTTGATATGCAAGTGGTAGGTAACGCGGCATAGCGATAGAATGAAGCAACTAGCATAGCAATGATAGTAATGAGATCCAAGGTGACGGTCATCTTGCCTGAAATCCCGCTAGGAAGAAGAACGAGTCCATGAAGAAGATGAAGCCACGTAGATGAACCAAGCGTAGACGAACGAGTCCTCACGATCGCAACGAAACGGGAACTATCGAGAAGAAGCACACAACATGGTGAACAGACCACACATGAACAAGGCATGATGCTCAACCAAGTATGATGCATGACAAGGCTACATGAGGCTACGCATGGCCAGAGATGATGCATACAAGAACAACACATCAAAGCAAGTTTAAATGAGGCCGGAAACAACATATAACAATTTCGGTAAGTCCCCATATGCAAATTTCGAAATTGGTCCAGATCTGAATAAACTTTAGGTTCAAGTTGTTAAACATAAAGTTAATATGCACCAAGATGATCTACACGAAATTCTAGTCAAGTTACACATAAAGTTCATTTAATTTGGAGCTATGGCCTAGAAGATATGAGCAAAACAAGTTAAACATGGAATTGACGAAAAATGCATTCAAACATCAAGCAAACACACTCAAAACATGGATGCAACAAGGTAACATGAAACTACATGCAAAACTAAGCAAGTTTGAAGTAGAGCACACTCAAAACGGAGGAACGGTTCAACACATACACTTGAAACAAGTTTAAAGGACAAGCTGTCCAAAACACCAACTAGGCATCTTGCAAGCATCAAAATAATATGCTACATCATCTCTACATGAGAAAAAAAGGCATGGGCATGATGTACAGGTAAAGCATTACAAAACATGAACACTGAGATATCTCCAGAAATCACTAGATCGTGCTCAAAAGGACATGGCAAGATGGCAAATAATAACAGTTTCACATACTTAGCCGAAATCACTGGACATGGCAGAAATAACATCAGGTTACAAAGTTTAGAGCTATCGAACAACATGCTACAGGAAATTATCATGGCAACCAAAGGCATGGAATGAATCTACTAATTTCATATAACAAATGTCCCTTACTGATCATGAGACAAAAAGGCACAGAAGATATGATGGCACCCACGTAAACATAGCAAGTTCATAAACAGATTCAGACTTGGCAGCAAAACTGAGCATGGCATAAACAGATTTATGAAGGCATATTTGCGAGCTCAAAACACGCATCACAAAGCATTGCATGACAAGATAAGCATACCTACAGCAGGATGACATGTTCATGAAGCTAACCATGGCAAGAGCAAGTTCATAGCCTGCTTGGATCACTAACAACAACCATGGAAAAATTGATTAACATGTAAACAATCTGCCAGGAACATTTTATAGCAAAAGTAGAGTAAGATTAAGACATGCTAGAGCGCTCCATAAATGCAAACAGGGGCATGGATGGATAGAGAATAACATGTGTAGCAAAACATCCTTAGTTAACATCTCCAGAGTATGCATAGAACTCATGGTAGCAACATCACGGAGGCTACTTAGCAAGCTTGTAACAATCAACACATGGAATATCATGAAGAGTGGATTGCGCCACAGCAAAGATGGCATGTTGTAGCTCATAAAACATGTAGATATCATTCTCAAAATAAAATCACACAAAAATATATTAAAATGACAAATGAGCAAGTTATGATAAACTACATCAGACAACATCACATAGCACTCTTGCAACAATGATTTGGGCATCAAGATGGAATCAAACAAGCATGGCACAATGGAACGAAATGAAGAACATTTCATGATGAACATTTCGATATATCATGCATGCAAAATGGAGCAATATGCAAGAAGTTATGGCATGATGAACATGGCACCAGAATATGCAAATATTAAGGGACTTGGCCTTCGGAAAAAAACAGAGGCGCAAGTTTACAAAATTGCGCACTGGGCGAGGGTTAGGCGGGCTGCTCACCATGGGCTTGGCCCGGCACGACGGAGGACGAGGCGGGCCGGAGGTGGGGCTGCTGGGCCAGGGAGGCTGCGCTGGACCTCGGGGTGGAGCGGGCAGACAGGGGCCTGCGAGGTTGTCCACCTCCGGCCCAGCGTCACCTGTGTGAGGAGGCTGGTCTTGATCAACGCCAGAGACGATGGACAGGAGAGGGCTCCGACGATGCTGGCGAGGCCGGGATCGGGTCGCGGTGTCCCAGATCCGGTGGATCCCGGCCGGGTTCGGGTGAAGACGTGGCCGGCAGCGGCGATCTCCATGGCGTCGGGGTCTCTGCTGCGGCGAGCGTCAAGGACACAGAGAGATCGGGTGAGGGAGAGAGAAAGGAAAACAAGGGAGGGAAGAAGAGGAAAACAGGGGCGGCGAGAGGCTGGCCTGTTCGCAGGAGTTCGTCACCGTCGGCGGGGTCTGGCGAAGACGACGAAACAGCGGGGCGCCAGGGGAGCTCGGGATCAGGCTCCTCCCGATCCAGATCGAGGGAACAGGGGCGCGCCAAATGGGCTCCGAATGCGACGAAACTTGACAAGCGCTCTGTCTACACTATAATAAGACCGCATGCCAAGTGTCGACCCATTCCGAGAACATTATTGTGCCACTTATAAAATAATATTTCGGAGGCACCGGGGCACGTGCGAGTGTGTCGGAGCGCGGAATGGACAACGGGGAAAAGGATCGGATGCAAGGTTTGAAAACATGAGGATGCAATGCAGATGATGACATGACAAGATGCAACACGCAAGAAAATGACATGGCAACAACGGCGAATAACTGGAAGACACCTGGCGCATCGGATCCGGGGCGTTACAACTCTCCTTCACTAACAAGAAATCTCGTCCCGAGATCTTAGGACCGAGACGGAAGAGAAAAAGGGACAGGGTAAAACAAGAACAAAAGAGAGAAGATTAAGACGAGAATCAGAAGCTCGAGGAACAAGATGAGAATGGAATAAGGCTGAAAGAATTTAGGCAGCACTCCGGTTGAACATGGAAAGAGTTAGAACTGAGATTGACAAGATGGAACGATAGTTGACGCGAGGAACAACACAATGCCTCCGAAAGAATTGAAATAGTTGAATGAAAGGAATAAAGAAGAAATGATATCATCTACCACAACTAAGTTTGAAAGCATCCTTAGAAGGAAGGAATGAAAGGAGTTGTTGAGAAAATCAAAAACAAAAGAATAAGCTTGTTGTGGACTTATTGGAAACATCACCAAAACTTGAGGTGAAATTACGCCACAAACAAAAATGATTGAAGTAGCTGAGAAGGATGAAGAAATGCAAACCTCCACTTCAAAATAAATACGGAGAATTAATTGCACTTCGAGATGCAAGAAGAAAAGATACTAGAACCCCTTGAACAAGAATCTTGATGAACACTTGAAGAATGAATTAAATCATGACGGGCACCGTGATGAACTCCGGTAACAAAAGAATGACGAGATAAAATTAAAGGATGAAAGGGATAACATTAAAGCCTTGCGATGATCCCTATGGAGATTCCGACGAGATGGCCGAGGAAGCTTTCAACTCCAGGGTAGAAAAGAATTAGACACTTGGATGAAACAAGAATAATAATTATGTTATGCGTATCCTCCATCAGTTATATTGATGAGAGGCAATGGATTTGCATACAAATTATTCACGTTGGAAAAGATTATGGGGGGATATAGCGCCACATATGGGAAGGTCTTCAACGAACCACCGGTAGGATTGGAAAGAACGAATGAATATATGTGATAAGAACGGAAAAAGGAATCTTGAACGAACCACCGTAAGAATATTGAGACGAACGAAGGGGCACGATATAGAATAATTGGAGAACGAATTTGAAAAATTAGAACGAAGAAATATTCCGGAAAGATGACCTCCGGATAATCGAGAGAGAATGCAACTCCTGAAATACTCCGGATGGATGAAAAGAATTGCATGACTGGAAACAATTAGATAGGATAACATCAAGCTAGCACCGCGAATCTCCGGAAAAATGGACAAGATTTAAGATAAAATCTTCTTCGGTCCTCAAATGTTGAGAATGACGACGAGAAACAACATCAAAATTGTTGAAATACTCCGGGAGAATAAAAAGAGGAAAGATTGAACCAAACATAAAAGAATTTGGAAGCTATCTTGGAGAAGGCATCTGACTGATGAAATTCATACTTACGTCAAATTTCAAAAGAACTTGAGAATACCTCCGGGAAAATTAGAAGAGTCAGGTAAGATCCTGGGAAAAGACCTGTGGGTTAGGGCCCACTGAAAAGAAACACCATTGGAAAGGATTGTCGAATGAGAAATGATGCACCGTAACGATTGAAAGATTTGTATGAGGTGACAACTTCGAATTAAATGGATGCAAACACGAATCTCCTAAGATGTCTTCATCACTCCGGAATGATTAAACTGGCGAGAGGTGAGCGAGCAAAGAAAGCACTTGAGTCGAGGACAAGAATATGATCAACATCAAAAAAGCTTGAATTGGAACAACCGGAAAAGAAAATGAGATGAACAACGATTAACTTGACGAGAATTCACCGGTTGAGACAATTGAGGAAAGACTGAAGAGGCTCCGCACGAATGGAATTGATGGTCGAAAGAGGCTCAGACTCCGGGAAGAAAAAGGGGTGGGAGGGCGGGAAAACAAAGGCACCTGGAAGGGAGAACCGACGAATATCTTGAAGAGAAAACACCGGTTGAAACTATTAGAGGAAAGAATGTGAAGGCTTCGCACGAGTAGGACGGATACTCGATTACGGACTCCGGTTCCGAGAAGAAAAAGGGTGGGCAGGTGGGAAAAACAAGGACAACTTCGGACAGGGAAACAACGTCGTGGGGGAAGAACTGTGGATTGATCTCGCGAATGACAAAGAGGTTTGAGTCGACTTGACGAAAGACGCACCGGATAAAAGAGGATGGACAACGCACGAAAACTAACCGCGTGATCCTAAAGAAGAATTTGAAGGCGAAGAGGAGTAGTTCAAAACACCTACGTCAAGATTCCTTACCAGTGCGACAAAGGGGCAGAGGAGTAAAAAGAAGTCCTACTCTGCGATATAGCTAGACTCCGAAAAAGTTTTTTTTTCTAGACTCAACAACGGCCAAACTACACGATCAAACAAGGGGGCTCCTAGGGTCGGTCGAGGCTCTGATACTAACTTGTCACGCTCAGGATGCGCTTATATCCTTGGTGGGACCTTTGAGTTCCTTTAGGATAGGGTCGCATCTTGGGCGTGACATTGCCCCTGCTGTCACTTGGAAAGGACACCGCAAGATTGAACCCAAAGCTAAGCACTTCTCCCATTGCAAGAAAGATCAATCTAGTAGGCCAAACCAAACTGATAATTCGAAGAGACTTGCAAAGATATCAAATCATACATATAAGAATTTAGGGAAGAACCAAATATTGTTCATAGATAATCTTGATCATAAACCCACAATTCATCGGATCTTGACAAACACACCGCAAAAAGAATTACATCGAATAGACTCCAAGAGAATCAAGGAGAACTTTGTATGGAGATCCAAAGAGAGAGAAGAAGCCATCTAGCTAATAACTATGGACCCGAAGGTCTGTGGTAAACTACTCACACATCATCGGAGAGGCTATGGTGTTGATGTAGAAACCCTCCGTGATCGATTCCCCCTCCGGCGGAGCGCCGGAAAAGGCCCCAAGATGGGATCTCACGGGCACAAAAGGTTGCGGCAGTGGAAATAGGGTTTCGTGGTGCTCTCGGATGTTTTCGGGGTATATGAGAATATATAGGCGAAAGAAGTAGGTCGGTGGAGCCACGAGGGGCCCACGAGGGTGGGGGCCGCGCCTACCCCCCTGGGCACGCCCCCCTGCCTCGTGGCCGCCTCGTTGCTTCATTGATGTCCACTCCAAGTCTCCTGGATCACGTTTGTTCCAAAAGTAACTCTCCCAAAGGTTTCATTCCGTTTGGATTCCGCTTGATACTCCTTTTCTACGAAACACTGAAATAGGCAAAAAAAACAGCAATTTGCACTCGGTCTTTGGTTAGTAGGTTAGTCCCGAAAATAATGTAAAAGTGTATAATAAAGCCCATTAAACATCCAAAACAGATAATATAATAGCATGGAACAATCAAAAATTATAGATACGTTGGAGACGTATCATTACCCGCTGCAAAAACTGCATATGCGGACGTGCCGAGAATCCACGCCGCCCGGCCCCCTTTTATTCCAGCGGCCATTTACCTTCATATCTCGTCTCACACGTCCCAATAAGCACACTTGAGGGAGTTCCGGACTAAGGGGTGTCCGGATAGCCGAACTATCATCATCGGCCGGACTCCAAGACTATGAAGATACAAGATTGAAGACTTCGTCCCGTGTCCGGATGGGACTTTCCTTGGCGTGGAAGGCAAGCTTGGCGATACGGATATGTAGATCTCCTACCATTGTAACCGACTCTGTGTAACCCTAACCCTATCCGGTGTCTATATAAACCGGAGGGTTTTAGTCCATAGGACGAACAACAATCATACCATAGGCTAGCTTCTAGGGTTTAGCCTCCTTGATCTCGTGGTAGATCCACTCTTGTAACACACATCATCAATATTAATCTAGCAGGACGTAGGGTTTTACCTCCATCAAGAGGGCCCGAACCTGGGTAAAACATCGTGTCCCTTGTCTCCTGTTACCATCCGCCTAGACGCAGTTCGGGACCCCCTACCCGAGATCCGCCGGTTTTGACACCGACATTGGTGCTTTCATTGAGAGTTCCTCCGTGTCGCCACCGATAGGGCCTGATGGCTCCTTCAATCATCAACAATGACGCGTCCGTGGTGAGACTTTTCTCCCGGACAGATCTTTGTGTTCGGGCGGCTTTGCTGCGGGCCAATTAAGCTTGGCCATCCGGAGCAGATTGAAAGCTACGCCCACGACCGTCGAGTCAGATTTGGAAGATTTAAACTATACGGCCGATATCCGCGGAGACTTGATCTTGACGGATTCGAGCCGCCAGACCGCCTCTCGATGGGCATGATCTAGCTCTGCAGCCGAACAAAGGCCTGGAGGCCGCACCAGTATCCGCTCCGACCTTTAATCCGGAGTCGGATTCCCCGGCCGAGGTGGTTGGACACCGCCTCGGGGGCTACAATCTCTACGGTGATCGAGCCGAACTCTATCCCTGTCCTTTGCGAAGACCTCGACTCCAGGGTGCCGGAGTCCTCTCCGGACTCCGAACCCTCGCGCCCTTGCCAATCGAATTCGATTGGGCGCCCATTATGGAGTTCACACACGGACGTTTTTCAAAGACTCGCCCTTTGGCGACATCCTGAATTCACTAAAGTCTCTCTCTTTATCCGGAGAGCCCTGGCCGGACTGCGGTCAGAACGGTTGGGATGCGGACGACGAAGAAATTCAAAGCCCACCCACCACCCACTTCATAGCCACTGTCGAAAGCTTACACGACGTGCTCGATTTTGACTCCGAAGACATCGACGGTATGGACGACGATGTAGGAGACAACAATGAACCAGCACCTATAGGATGTTGGACAACCTCATCTCACGATGTATACATGGTGGATACACCTAAAGGAAATGAAGACGAGGAACAACGGGACGCTACGAAGGATAAACCCTCGAAAAGCAGTCAAAATGGCAACGTAAACGCCGAACAAAATCTCGCCTCAACAAAGACCCAGCCATAGAACAGGGCGAATAGGGGGACAACGAACAAGCCATCGAGCAACCGTCCGAACAAGACAAATTGGATAAACAATCTGCCCCCGGCGAAGACAACAGTCTGGACAACCTCACGCCGGACAAAGCAATGCAATACGCCAGTAGGGTCCATCTATGGGCCAAGAAAGCAGGCTCGTCAAAGCAATGCAATACGCCAAAATTCCGAAGATCACGGCACACCCAAATATAGGGGCGCCGCACACCCCCTATGTCTCACCGATGTGGTGCTGGATCATGAATTTCCAGCGGGATTCAAACCCGTAAACATAGAGGCATACGACGGAACAACAGACCCCGGAGTATGGATCGAGGATTACATCCTCCACATACACATGGCTAGAGGAGACGATCTCCACGCCATAAAATATTTACCCCTTAAACTCAAAGGGCCAGCTCGGCATTGGCTTAAAAGCCTCCCCGAAAATACCATTGGAAGCTGGGGAGAGCTCGAGGATGCATTTCGGGCAAATTTTCAGGGGACTTATGTCTGCCCTCCGGATGCAGACGATCTAAGTCACATAACTCAACAGCCCGGAGAGTCAGCCCGAAAATTCTGGAACAGGTTCCTTACTAAAAAGAACCAAATAGTCGATCGTCTGCACGCCAAGCCTTAGCAGCTTTCAAACACAACGTCCGAGACGAATGGCTCGCCAGACACCTCGCCAAGAAAAGCCAAGAACAATGGCCGCATTAACAAGCCTCATGACCCGCTTTTAGCGCTGGAGAGGACAGCTATCTGGCTAGATGCAGCACCAAATTCCAGTACATCCGAAATCAGGGATGGAAATAGAAATCACGACGCCGAAAAGATCAGCGCCGGAATAAGGAAAATGGCCCAAATAGTACGGCGGTCAACGCCGGATTCAAAATCTCTTGGCCAAACAACAAAACATTGCCCCTAAAGGATAACAATGACGAGCTATCCAACCTAAACAAGATTTTGGATAGACTGTGTCAAATACATGGTACCTCCGGGAAGCCTGCAAACCATACCCACAGATATTGCTGGGTCTTCAAGCAGTCCGGCCGAATTAACGCCGAACACAAGGCGCTCGACACACCAAGTGCGAGTGACGAAACCCAAAAGCAAAGACTACGGAAAACGAAAAACTTTCCCACAGGAGATTAAAACAGTAAACTCACTTCACATGATCAAAGGGAAAAACAAAGCGGCGCCCCCTAAAAGGCGCGCCGCACACTGGTTGTCAAAACCAATCACCTTCGACCATCAGGACTATTCCGATAATATCCGGAATGCAGGATGGACTGCCTTGATATTGGATCCTATAATCGACGGATTCCAATTTACACATGTCCTCATGGATGGCGGCAGTGACATAAACCTGATATATCAGGACACAATCCGCAGGATGGGGATAAACCCAACCAAAATTCGCCATAGCAACACCTCCTTCAAAGGAGTACTGCCAGGCCCATACGCCCTTCGCACGGGCTCCATACTGCTAGAAGTTGTGTTTGGTTCATCCGACAACTTCCGTCGCGAAAGGTTACTCTTCCATGTCGCCCTGTTCAAAAGTAGCCATCAAGCACTATTGGGACGCGAAGCTTTCGCCCGCTTTAACGCAATACCGCATTATGCATCTCTAATACTTAAAATGCCCGGTCCACGCGGCATCATCTCGTTGAAAGGAAGTATTAAGTGTTACTCGAGCGCGGAAGAAGGGGAGACTGCATCGACAGCTCCACAGCTATCCGGCTCCAGCAGGCAAAGAACCTGCAATAGGTCATTCAAACCCCGGATACGGCTAGACAAGTCCGGCGCCCACTAGCGGCATACCCCCATACAAGGGGCTGCGTGCGCGTATAACAAGAGACAATACAGCTCAAATTTTATTCACTTCTTCGAACTGCATTTTGTTTATTTAAATATTAAGTACATCTTTCGCACGATCCTTTTTTCTTTTAAAACTAAGTTCCTCTCTTTTATAGATGAACAACATGCTACACCCGTCCAGGATATGGCACAACGGAGACACAGGCGCAGACGTGCAGTAGGGACCCGTCGCAAGGATTCTTTTTAGATTAAGACCCTGCGTAAACCTTTTTTCACTGTCTCTTGTTGATACACATCCCCCCGGTTCCTTAATATAACCGAGGAGGAGGCTGGTGCTTTGGCATTGGCCGCACCAGAATTTTTGCGCGTACCTAGACACCAGGGACTTAGGGCATTATTCCGCCCATTTTCATCAAGACCGAATACCTTAGGGAGTATTCGGCGTCTCGAGTTAGGCCTTATATGCATCAACTCCGAATCATGTCTTTGGTCAAATGTTGGGTTGTCGGCTCTCGTGTTTTGCTGCCTTTACGTTCCGTTTTCACGGCTAACGCGGCACCAGGAGAACTATCGCGATTGTGCCCAGTTCGCCGGGCGAGCACCTTAGTAGAGAAAGCCAAAAACTGACTGTCATGATATAGCGAGAGACTGGTCAACCACTCGATGACTCACAGGAATGTTTAGAATTCCTCCGCATTAACGAAGGACCGGTTTTCGGTCAGGCACATACGCACCCCGAATTCGGGAGAGTGCGGTGCCCCCAGGGGCTATATAGTAGCCCCACCCTCGAACTCCTATGGCTAAGTGAAAGTGATAAAGCAT
This sequence comes from Aegilops bicornis, assembly GCA_021605145.1. Taxonomy (NCBI): domain Eukaryota; kingdom Viridiplantae; phylum Streptophyta; class Magnoliopsida; order Poales; family Poaceae; genus Aegilops; species Aegilops bicornis. Next base: position 199,476,777 of record CM038669.1, on the reverse strand, counting down.
TATAGTCCGGTTGCCTGGTTTGCTACGCTATCACCTCCTTAACAGGACCAAGACGTTGGATTAAGAGTGAAAAGGCGCTTCTTTTTGCGAACACCCCCGCACTATGTGCGTGGGGGCTGAAGCCAAGGACTGCAATCTTTCAGGTTATATACACATATACATAAACGACCGCACATGGAGTAGTTTTCTACTTGAACGCACAAGTATAAAAAGCACTCATATTACATTGAAACATTGTCTTCACAAATCATACATGTCATTCCAACATAATATCCTTCGAGCACTGCGTCTCTATTAAACGAGCGCCCGGCAGGACTTCTTCAAAGTAGTGCTCGGTAGGTACTCGGCTTCTGTCTGAGTCTTGGGATGCAACGTTGATGGCCTTCATCTCTGCCCAGTATGTCTTGACACGGGCAAGAGCCATCCGCGCTCCCTAAATACACGCCGATCGCTTCATTGCGTCGATACGCGGCACCGCACCAAGAAACTGCTGTACTACACCAAAATAGCTCTTCGGCTGGGGTCCGTCTGCCACAAGTGAGTCAAGACATGCTTCATGGCCAATCCGGACAATCAATTCAGCTCGGCCCATTCAGCCAACCGATCGGTCGTGGCAGAGGACGCTCCGGTCTATGGAATTGCGACCAATATAGCTCTTCCTTCGTGCCCTTCTAGCCGGAAGTGCTCAATCAAGGCGTCCACAGCTCGCCGCCAAGTCCAGATAAGCATCCTCCGAACTCCATAATTTATCCAATGGAGCATACTTTGGATCTGTATATTTCCTCCGCAGAAATGGTTTTCCAAACCGCAATTGCCCTGGCACGACTCAACTCCTCCTTGGCAGCTCTCAAAGCCGATTAGGCGTTCTTGGATTCGATGGGCGGCCTTCTTTAGGCCCTCTTGTTCCGCTTTGACGCTCTTTTCAAGAACCTCGCAGCGATCGGCAGCATTCCTTAACTTTTGGCCATCTCGGCCATCTCCTCTTTGCTTCGGCAAGGAGCAGCCCGTTCAGCTTCTAGCTCTTGGCCGCCTTTTAAAGCGGCCGACATCGCTTTCTGGCTTGCTCTTTCGCTCGGGCAAGTTCTGCCGCAGCTCCTCAACCGCAGCGGCACCATCTGCATTAAGCATACACACAGTAAGACATGGGCGTCAAGCTCCCTTACCAGGTGTCCGCATAGAAGTCGCATACCTTGTGACTCGTCAAACCGTTTATTGACCAGCGCGATGTCGGCGTTTGCCTTGTCAAGTTGCCGCTTTAGTTCGGCATATTCATCAGTCCGGCTGGCCTCCGGACGCTCCGCCACCTGTTTAGAAGCGGCGATGTGTTAAAACTGAGAATTTGATCCTCGGCACGTTGTCAATTTTGACAACATACCGAGTCTCAGGGGCTACTATCTATACAGGGCGCATTTTATATGCATAACTGTCAGAAGGTACATCATTTTTTGCGTACCTCAAATCCCGTCAGTAAGCTTCTGACGGCTTCATGCAATCCGCTCTCCGCGGATGCAGCTCTTTCAATCACCGTACCCATTAGAGCACGGTGATCTTCTGAGATAGCCGCTCGCCCGAGCAGATCCTTCAGATCTTCCGACCGCACACCACTTGGCGCCGGACCTTCCGCCCCCGCCGGACTTGGGGGAACCCTCCGCTGACGACACCTCCGGTCGTCCGCTTCACATGAGGGTGCGACAGGTGGAGGCGTTGGCTCTCCATCATCTCCGGAAGAAGATCCTCAAGACAAGCTCACTGAGAAGGGCCGAGGTCCGAACTACAAGGTACAATTTCGGTTATCGTCATAAATAAATACAGGGATGTTCCTTATTTACAAGACCCCTTCGCTTTTACTTACGGCTCATTGGAGGGCTGATCCCCTTGGGGAAATAGTGCGGCTGGGTTACTTCCCAGCCGGACTCTCCGACGAAGATTCCTTCCTTTCTTTGAGGCCTTGACCTCTGGATCGTGCAAGCGGTCCTCTTCTCTCCTCGTAAGGTGGGACTCTTAATCCCTCCTTCCTTGATAGCCTCTTTCGCAGAGGCGGTTGCTCCCCACTCCTCCATTCGCCTTCTTCAAAAGGCGCGACCTTCAACATCTTGGTCAACATGGGATCCGGCGTGGTCTCTGGGAGGGGAGCCGGACACCTTATCAACTTTGCCTTGGTAATCCACTCATGTTCAAGAAACGGCTCCTTTAAAGGGCATATATATAAAATAAATGAACGAACGGCTTGTCCGGTTACAGGACTACTTACTTGAGTATCTGGGCGATTGCAGCTTAGTCCTAGCCCTCGGTCAAGTCCGGACACTTCTCTTGTGATCTCAAGAATAGTTTATACATCTCCACAGGCGTCGTGCCCATAAAATTTTGGAGAGCTCGTGGTCCCTCCGGATTGAATTCCCACAGGCGGAGGCGGCGTTGCCAGGGCTGAAGACGCCGGATCACCATAACTGCGCCATCGCAACCAGATTGATCCTCTTTCACGGAGATCTCGAATACGGCCTGCAATAGGGGAACATCCTTGGGCGACCCCAGTCCCGAGCCCTTGTTGACCCATGACGCCAGCCATCGTGGTGGACCTGAGCGGAAGGCGGGGAGCGCCGCCCATTTGGTGCCCCTGGGAGCGGTGATATAAAACCACTCCCGTTGCCACAAACCAAGCTCCTCTTGAAAAGAGCCCTCGGGCCACGGAGCATCAGCACATTTGCTTATGACTGCCCCTCCGCACTCTGTTTGCTGCCCCTTGATCGCTTTTGGCTCCACCTTGAAGGTCTTGAGCCACAATCCAAAGTGAGGAGTAATATGGAGGATGGACTCCGGATTCAAGTAATGGAAATCAAGCCCATAATAAAACATGAGCCCTCGCACAAAGGGGTCCGTCGGGAAGCCTAAACCCCGACGGAAGTGAGACACGAACACCACGTTCTCGCCGGGCTCAGGAGTGGGAATGGCCTTCCCTGGAGCAGGCAGCATATGCGAGATCTCGCTGGTTAGATACCTGGCGTCTTGCAGCTTTAGTGCGTCTTCTTCTGTAACGGAGGAAGACACCCATCGGCCGTGCTGGTCGGAGCCGGACATCGTTGAAAGTCCGAAGTGCCTGAATCTGAAGCTTTGGGGTTTTGGAACTCGAAGCGCGAGGCGAACTCGATAGAGGGTGTAAAAAGGAGAGGGCCTTGGTCTCGTTATAAAGAGGTCGAATACCAAGAGCCCACCCCGTGGTCGATTAGGACTCGCCTTTGATAGAAAAGGCAGGCTGACGGGCACGGTTGGGTTACCCACGCCCGTATTGATGAGAATCCCGGAATAAGGGGGCACGATCTACGCTTTGATAAGACGTGCCAAGGAAACCGCCTCGCTAAACACGCTGAGGTGGAACAATAAAAAATGATTCATATGAAGGCCTGGCCGTGGTGTGAAGTCATGCAGCGGAATACGTCAGCAGATCTGTGCAAAAACTATTCTCTCTACGGTGTTATGTGGAACTTGTTTTGCAGAGCCGGACACTATCCTGGTGTTCACAATCTTCTATAAATTATTCGGAGGAAGAACCCGCCTTGCAATGCCGAAGACAATATGCGCGCCGGACTCGTCGTCATTGAAACCTGGTTCAGGGGCTACTGAGGGAGTTCCGGACTAGGGGGTGTCCGGATAGCCGAACTATCATCATCGGCCGGACTCCAAGACTATGAAGATACAAGATTGAAGACTTCGTCCCGTGTCCGGATGGGACTTTCCTTGGCGTGGAAGGCCAGCTTGGCGATACGGATATATAGATCTCCTACCATTGTAACCGACTCTGTGTAACCCTAACCCTATCCGGTGTCTACATAAACTGGAGGGTTTGAGTCCATAGGACGAACAACAATCATACCATAGGCTAGCTTCTAGGGTTTAGCCTCCTTGATCTCGTGGTAGATCCACTCTTGTAACACACATCATCAATATTAATCTAGCAGGACGTAGGGTTTTACCTCCTTCAAGAGGGCCCGAACCTGGGTAAAACATCGTGTCCCTTGTCTCCTAATATCATCCGCCTAGACGCACAGTTCGGGGCCCCCTACCCGAGAAACACCGGTTTTGACACCGACAACACCCATGAGGACACATACAGATAGGACATCCAACGGTTCCAATGGCGCTCCCCGTGGCTCCAATGGCGCTCCTAGCGGCCGACGACGACAACGGTGGGCAGTTCACCACGCACCATGTAGTGGACACCCACATGAGGGGAAAGGCTGTAACGCCCCGGATTCGATGCGCCAGGTGTCCGCCAGTTATTCGCCGTCGTTGCCATGTCATGTGCTTGCGTGTTGCACTTTGCCATGTCATCATCTGCATTTCATATCATGTCATCATGTGCATCGCATTGGCATACGTGTTTGTCTCATGCATCCGAACATTTTCCCCGTTGTCCGTTTTGCAATCCGGCACTCCTATGTCCCCCGGCGTCCCCTTTTGCCTCTTTTCGTGTGCGGGTGTTAAACGGTCTCGAAATGGACCGAGGTTTTCCAAGCGGCCTTGGTATAGCACCGGTAGACCGCCTGTCAAGTTTCGTTCCATTTGGAGGTCGTTTGATACTCCAACGGTTAACCGGGTAACCGTAAAAGCCCATTTCTCTTTGCAGCCCAACACCCCTTCCAAAGTGGCCCAAAACCCAGCAAACTCCCCTCCATGCTCTCGGTCGTTCGACCACGATCGTGTGGGCGAAAACCTCTCCTCATTTGGACACTCCTAGCTTCCTCTACCTATATATTTGTGCCCCTACCATATTTTTTCGCGCAGATGAAACCCTACCCCATTTCCCCACCGCGCCACCGGACATGTCCGCCGCCGTCCGGACGCGTCCGCCGTGCCGCAGCCACGTCGCCCGGACCAATCCGGGGCCGACACGTCATCGTGCCGCCGCCCCGGACCAACCCCGTGCCGCCACTGCCTCCGCCGCCTCCACCGCTGCGGCGGCCAGATCCGGCCAGCGAGCCTCGCCGCCCGCCGCCGTCCGGCCGCCTCGCCCTGCTCCTCCGTGTCGGCTCTGCCTCAGTGCGCCCGCCGCCGCCCGCCGCCGCTTGCGCCAGCGCCATTTGAGCGCCGGCCTCCTCGCCTCTCCTTCGCCCCGGCCAGATCCGGCCGCGGGAGGGCCGGATCCGGCGACTCCCATCTCCGGCCGCCCTTCCCCTCTCCAGCAAGTCCTCCGGCGAACCCCGGCACTGCTTCGACGTCCGTGCGCGGGTCAACTCAGATCCGGAGGTGATTTTCGACTAAGTCCCCGATTCTGCAATAATTTGCATGCCATGTTCGTCATGCTGTATCTCTGCATCCGTGGCTCCGTATTGGGCTTGCAGCATACCGAATTGTTCGCCTAGACGAGTACATCATTTTATTCCATTGCGTCATTTTCATTTAAGCTCATCTTGATGCCTGAATCATCGTTGCAAGAGTGCTATATGATGTTAATCCGCTGAAACTTTTATAACTTGCTCATTTGTCATTTTTGTTGCATTTGATGTGTGCATCTTATGAGCATGAGCTCTACATAAGTTTTGATCTATGTCATGCCATCTTTACAGGGGTAATATCCATGTATTTATGTGATTCCTGTAGTGAGTGCATCAAGCTTGTTAAGTAGGGTACTTGCTGTTGCTGTTTTGCATGTCTAAATCTGCTATATCATGATGCTATGTTAACCTGCTTCTACAAGTCATTCTATCCATAATATGGAGATGTTCACTAAGGATGTTTTGTTATACATGTCATGTTCAATCCATCCATGCCCTTTGTTGCAATTATAGTCTGCGGTAACTTGTTATAATCTTGCCCTCAAGATTGCTAAATAATGTTGCTGTCAGCCTGTTAACATTAAGTTCAATGTTGTCATGATTGTTGTTAGTGATCGATGCACCCTAGGAACTTGTTCTTTCCATTATTAGCTTAATAAACATGTCTTCTTACTGTGAGTTTCCTTGCCATGCCATGTATTGCTCTGTGGTGAGTGGTTCAAGCTCACCAACATGCCTAATTGTTGTTCCTGCCATGTATGAATCTGTAATATAACTTACCATGTTTACATGGGTGCCATCATATTTTCTGTGCCCTTTTGGCTCATGGTCAGTAAGGGACTTTTGTTCTATGCAATTAGTAGGTTCATTCCATGGCTTTGTTTGCCATGATAAGTTCCTGTAACATGTTGTTTGATAGCTCTAAACATTGCAACCTGATGTTATTTCTGCAAAGTCTGAAACTGTTAGTATTTGCAATCTTGCCATGTAATTTTGAGCATGTTCTAGTGATTTCTGGAGATATCTCAGTGTTCATGTTTTGTCATGCTATACATGTACATCATACCCATGCCTTTTGTTTTCACGTTGAGATGCTATAGCATAGTGTTTTGATGCTTGCAATATGCCTAGTTGCTGTTTTGGACAGATTGTTGTCATGACTTGTATAGGGTGTATGTGTTGCACCGTTGCTCCGTTTTGGGTGTGCTCTATATGAAACTTGCTTAGAATTGCATGTAGTTTCATATTACCTTGTTGCATCCATATTTTGGTGTGTTTACTTGATGTTTGGATGCATTTTGTATCAATGCCATGCTTATCTTGTTTTGCTCATATCTTCTAGGTCGTAGCTCCGAATTTAATGAACTATATATGTAACTTGACTAGAATTTAGTGTAGATCATCTTGGTGCATTTTAACTTGCTGTTTAAAAACTTGAACATAAGGTTTATTAAGATCTGGACCAATTTCGAAATTTGCATATGAGGACTTACCGGAATTGTTATATGTTGTTTCCGGCCTCATTTAAACTTGCCTTGATGTGTTGTTCTTGTTTGCATCATCTCTTGCCATGAGTACCTTCATGTAGTCTTGCCTTGCATCATACTTTGTTGAGCATCATGTCTTGTATATGTGTGGTGTGTTTACTATGTTGTGTGCTTCTTCTTGTTAGTTCCTGTTTCGTTGCGATCGTGAGGATTCGTTCGCCTACGCTTGGTTCGTCTTCGTGGCATCATCTTCTTCATGGACTCGTTCTTCTTCCTAGCGGGATTTCAGGCAAGATGACCGTCACCTTGGATCTCATTACTATCATTGATATGCTAGTTGCTTCGTTCTATCGCTATGCTGCGTTACCTATCTTTTGCTCATCAAGCCTCCCAGATTGCCATGAACCTCTAATCTTTGACACCCTTCCTAGCAAACCACTGTTTGGCTATGTTATCGCTTTTGCTCAACCCCTCTTATAGCGTTGCTAGTTGCAGGTGAAGATGAAGTTTGCTCCATGTTGGATTATGTTTATGTTGGGATATCACAATATCTCTTATATTATTAATGCATCTATATACTTGGTAAAATTTGGAAGGCTCAGCCTTATGCCTGGTGTTTTGTTCCACTCTTGCCGCCCTAGTTTCCGTCATATATCGGTATTATGTTCCCGGATTTTGCGTCCCTAACGCGGTTGGGTGATTTATGGGACCCCTTGACAGTTCGCTTTGAATAAGACTCCTCCAAAGAAGGCCCAACCTTGGTTTTACCATTTGCCTCACCACCACCTATTTTCCCTTGGGAGTAATTAACCCAAGGGTCATCTTTATTCAGCCCCGGGCCAATGCTTGTCTAAGTGTTGGTCCAAACTAGAGCACCGTATGGGACCATCCCTTGGCAACTTGGGTTACGTCGGTACCTGTACGCTTAGCTTATCTGGTGTTGCCCTGAGAACGAGATATGTGCAGCTCCTATCGGGATTGTCGGCGCATCGGGCGGTCTTGCTGGTCTTGTTTTATTACTGTTGAAATGTCTTGTAGCCAGGATTGCGAGACTGATAGGGTCTTCCCGAGGAGAAGGAATATCCTTCGTTGATCGCGAGAGCTTATCATGGGCTAAGTTGGGACACCCCTGTAGAGTTTGAACTTTCGAAAGCCGTGCCCGCGGTTATGTGGCAGATGGGAATTTGTTAATATCCGGTTGTAGAAAACTTGAAGCAAACTCTTCTAAAATACACCAACCGTAATGCGTAATCGTGAGTGTCTCTTTTCGGGGTTGATCGAGAGGAGAACACGGTTTCGGGTTATGTCGGCGTAAGTAGGATTTCGTGATCACTTCTTGATCATTACTAGTTGACGACCGTTCCTTTGTTTCTCTTCTCGCCCTCATTTGCGTAAGTTAGCCACCATACATGCTTAGTCGCTGCGGCAACCTCACCACTTTACCCCTTCCTTTCCCATTAAGCTTTGCTAGTCTTGATACCCATGGTAATGGAATTGCTGAGTCCTCGTGGCTCACAGATTACTACAACAACGATTAGGTACTGTGTTTCGCGATGATCATGACGCGAGAGCGATGTTTACTTATTTTGGAGTTCTTCTTCTGCTTCTTCTATCAGGGGATAGGTTCCTGGTCGGCAGCCTGGGCTAGCAGGGTGGATGTCGGTTGAGCTTCTGTTTGTGTTTCATCCGTAGTCGGATGTTGATCTTATGGATGATGTATTGTTGTATTCGTGTGACATTGTATACCTTTTGTATGTATCCCCATCTATTATGTAATGTTGTGAGCTCAAATGAAAATGACGCAATGGAATGAAATGAAGTACTCGTCGAGACGAACAATTTGATATGCTACACGCCCAAAACGGAGCCACGGATGCAGAGATACAGCATGACGAACATGGCATGCAAATTATTGCAGAATCGGGGACTTAGTCGAAAATCACCTCCGGATCTGAGTTGACCCGGGCACGGACGTCGAAGCAGTGCCGGGGTTCGCCGGAGGACTTACCGGAGAGGGGAAGGGCGCCCGGAGATGGGAGTCGCCGGATCCGGCCCTCCCGCGGCCGGATCTGGCTGGGGCGAAGGAGAGGCGGCGCGGGAGGCGGCAGAGCCGGGCAAGGCGCTCACCGTCGGCGTAGCCGGGCGCGAAGGGCGGCGGCGGCGGGCGACCGGAGGCGGAGCTGCACGGAGGAGTAGGGCGAGGCGGCCGGACCAGCGGGCGGACGGGCGGCGGCGATGCTGGCTCGCTGGCCGGATCTGGGCCGCAGTGGTGGGAGGCGGCGAGACAGTGGCGGCACGGGGTTGGTCCGGGGCGGCGGCGCGATGACGTGTCGGCCCCGGATTGGTCCGGGCGACGTGGCTGCGGGGCGGCGGACGCGTCCGGACGGCGGCGGACATGTCCGGTGGCACGGTGGGGAAATGGGGTAGGGTTTCATCTGCGCGAAAAAATCCGGGAGGGGCACAAATATATGGGTAGAGGAAGCTAGGAGTGTCCAAATGAGGAGAGGTTTTCGCCCACACGATCGTGATCGAATGACCAAGTGCATGCAGGGGAGTTTGCTGGGTTTTGGGCCACTTTGGAAGGGGTGATGGGCTGCAAAGAGAAAGGGGCGTTTACGGTTACCCGGTTAACCGTTGGAGTATCAAACGACCTCCAAATGGAACGAAACTTGACAGGCGGTCTACCGGTGCTATACCAAGGCCGCTTGGAAAACCTCGGTCCATTCCGAGACCGTTTAACACCCGCACACGAAAAGAGGCAAAAGGGGGCGCCGGGGGACATAGGAGTGCCGGATTGCAAAACGGACAACGGGGAAAAATGTTCGGATGCATGAGACGAACACGTATGCCAATGTGATGCACATGATGACATGATATGAAATGCAGATGATGACATGGCAAAGTGCAACACGCAAGCACATGACATGGCAACGACGGCGAATAACTGGCGGACACCTGGCGCATCGAATCCGGGGCGTTACAGAGGAGTAAAAAGAATTCCTACTCTCCGATATAACTAAACTCAGAAAACACTTTTTCTTCTAGACTCGACATCGGCCAAACTACACGATCAATCAAGGGGGCTCCTAGGGTCGGTCGAGGCTCTGATACCAACTTCTCACGCCCAAGATGCGACCCTATCCTAAAGGAACTCGAAGGTCCCACCAAGGATAGAAGCGCATCTTGAAGACGCTTTTGCAAGGTGGATATCATTACATCAACATTACATAATAGATGAGGATACATACAAAAGGCATACAATGTCACACGAATACAACAATACATCATCCATAAGATCAACATCCGACTACGGATGGAACACAAACAGAAGCTCAACCGACATCCACCCTGCTAGCCCAGGCTGCCGACCAGGAACCTATCCCCTGATCGAAGAAGCAGAAGAAGAACTCCAAAATAAGTAAACATCGCTCTCGCGTCATGATCATCGCGAAACCTGTACCTGCAACTGTTGTTGTAGTAATCTGTGAGCCACGAGGACTCAGCAATCCCATTACCATGGGTATCAAGACTAGCAAAGCTTAATGGGAAAGGAAGGGGTAAAGTGGTGAGGTTGCAGCAGCGACTAAGCATGTATGGTGGCTAACTTACGCAAATGAGGGCGAGAAGAGAAACAAAGGAACGGTCGTCAACTAGTAATGATCAAGAAGTGATCCTGAAATCCTACTTACGTCAGACATAACCCAGAAACCGTGTTCTCCTCTCGATCAACCCCGAAAAGAGACACTCACGGTTACGCACACGGTTGGTGTATTTTAGAAGACTTTGCTTCAAGTTTGCTACAATCGGATATTAACAAATTCCCATCTGCCACATAACCGCGGGCACGGCTTTCGAAAGTTCAAACCCTGCAGGGGTGTTCTAACTTAGCCCATGATAAGCTCTCGCGATCAACGAAGGATATTCCTTCTCCCCGGGAAGACCCGATCAGTCTCGAAATCCTGGCTACAAGACATTTCGACAGCAATAAAACAAGACCAGCAAGACCGCCCGATGCTACCGACAATCCCGATAGGAGCTGCACATGTCTCGTTCTCGTGGCAACACCGGATAAGCTAAGCGTGCATGTGCATCGACGTAACCCAAGTTGCCAAGGGATGGTCCCAAGACGGTGCTCTAGCTTGGACCAACACTTAGACAAGCATTGGCCCGGGGCTGAATAAAGATGACCCTTGTGTTAATTACTCCCAAGGGAAAATAGGTGGTGGTGAGGCAAATGGTAAAACCAAGGTTGGGCCTTCTTTGGAGGAGTCTTATTCAAAGCGAACTGTCAAGGGGTCCCATAAATCACCCAACCGCGTTAGGGACGCAAAATCCGGGAACATAATACCGATATGACGGAAACTAGGGCGGCAAGAGTGGAACAAAACACCGGGCATAAGGCCGAGCCTTCCACCCTTTACCAAGTATATAGATGCATTAATAAATATAAGAGATATTGTGATATCCCAACATAAACATAATCCAACATGGAGCAAACTTCATCTTCACCTGCAACTAGCAACGCTATAAGAGGGCTGAGCAAAAGCGGTAACATAGCCAAACAGTGGTTTGCTAGGAAGGGTGTCAAAGGTTAGAGGTTCATGACAATCTGGGAGGCTTGATGAGCAAAAGATAGGTAACGCAGCATAGCGATAGAACGAAGCAACTAGCATAGCAATGATAGTAATGAGATCCAAGGTGACGGTCATCTTGCCTGAAATCCCGCTAGGAAGAAGAACGAGTCCATGAAGAAGATGATGCACGAAGACGAACCAAGCGTAGACGAACGAATCCTCACGATCGCAACGAAACAGGAACTAATAAGAAGAAGCACACAACATAGTAAACACACCACATATATACAAGACATGATGCTCAACCAAGTATGATGCAAGGCAAGACTACATGAAGCTACTCATGGCAAGAGATGATGCAAACAAGAACAACACATCAAGGCAAGTTTAAATGAGGCCTAAACAACATATAACAATTCCGGTAAGTCCTCATATGCAAATTTCGAAATTGGTCCAGATCTGAATAAACCTTATGTTCAAGTTGTTAAACAGCAAGCTAAAATGCACCAAGATGATCTACACGAAATTCTAGTCAAGTTACATATATAGTTCATTAAATTCGGAGCTACGGCCTAGAAGATATGAGCAAAACAAGATAAGCATGGCATTGATACAAAATGCATCTAAACATCAAGTAAACACACCAAAATATGGATGCAACAAGGTAATATGAAACTACATGCAATTCTAAGCAAGTTTCATATAGAGCACACCCAAAACGGAGCAACGGTGCAACACATACACCCTATACAAGTCATGACAACAATCTGTCCAAAACAACAACTAGGCATATTGCAAGCATCAAAACACTATGCTACAGCATCTCAACGTGAAACAAAAAGGCATGGGTATGATGTACAGGTAAAGCATGAAAAAACATGAACACTGAGCTATCTCCATAAATCACTAGAACATGCTCAAAATGACATGGCAAGATTGCAAATACTAACAGTTTCAGACTTTGCAGAAATAACATCAGGTTGTAATGTTTAGAGCTATCAAACAACATATTACAGGAACTTATCATGGCAAACAAAGGAATGGAATGAACCTACTAATTTCATAGAACAAAAGTCCCTTACTGACCATGAGCCAAAAGGGCACAGAAAATATGATGGCACCCATGTAAACATGGCAAGTTATATTACAGATTCATACATGGCAGGAACAACAATAAGTAGGCATGTTGGTGAGCTTGAACCACTCACCACAGAGCAATATATGGCATGGCAAGGCAACTCACAGTAAGAAGACATGTTTATGAAGCTAATAATGGCAAGAACAAGTTATTAGAGTGCATGGATCACTAACAACAATCATGACAACATTGAACTTAATGTTAACAGGCTGACAGCAACATTATTTAGCAATATTGAGGGCAAGATTACAACAAGTTATGGCAGACTATAATTGCAACAAAGGACATGGATGGATTGAACGTGACATTTATAACATAACATCCTTAGTGAACATCTCCAGATTATGCATAGAATGACTTGTAGAAGCAGGTTAACATAGCATCATGATATAGCAGATTTAAACATGCAAAACAGCAACAGCAAGTACCCTATTTAACAAGCTTGATTCACTCACTATAGGAATCACAAAAATACATGGACAGTACCCGTGTAAAGATGGCATGACATAGATAAAAACTTATGTAGAGCTCATGCTCATAAGATGCACACATCAAATGCAACAAAAATGACAAATGAGCAAGTTATAACAGTTTCAGCAGATTAACATCATATAGCACTCTTGCAACAATGATTCAGGCATCAACATGAGCTCAAATGAAAATGACGCAATGTACCGAAATGAAGTACTCGTCGAGGCGAAGAATTTGGTATGCTGCACGCCCAAAATGGAACCGCGGATGCAGAGATACAGCATGACGAACATGGCATGCAAATTATTGTAGAATCGGGGACTTAGTCGAAAATCACCTCCGGATCTGAGTTGACCCGGGCACGGACATCGAAGCAATGCCGGGGTTCGCCGGAGGACTTGCCGGAGAGGGGAAGGGCGGCCGGAGATGGGAGTCGTCGGATCCGGCCCTCCCGCAGCCGGATCTGGCCGGGGCGAAGGAGAGGCGGCGCGGGAGAGGCGGCAGGGAGCCGGGCGGGCGCTTCCAGGCTGGCAGAGCGGGCGGCGGGCGGCGGGCGGCGGGCGACCGGAGGCGGAGTCGGACGGAGGAGCAGGGCGAGGCGGTTGGCCAAAGCGGGCGTGACGGCGGCGGCGGCGCTGCTCGCGCGGGCCGGATTCTGGTTTCGCGGCCGCGGCGGGGAGGCGGCGGAGATGTGGCGGCACGGGTTGGTCCGGGCGGCGGCGATGATGTGTCTGCCCCGGATTGGTCCGGGCGACGTGGCTGCGGGGCGGCGGACGCGTCCGGACGGCGGCGGACATGTCCGGTGGCGCGGTGGGGAAATGGGGTAGGGTTTCATCTGCGCGAAAAAATCCGGGAGGGGCACAAATATATAGGTAGAGGAAACTAGGAGTGTCCAAATGAGGAGAGGTTTTCGCCCACACGATCGTGATCGAACGACCGAGAGCATGGAGGGGAGTTTGCTGGGTTTTGGGCCACTTTGGAAGGGGTGTTGGGCTGCAAAGAGAAAGGGGCTTTTACGGTTACCTGGTTAACCGTTGGAGTATCAAACGACCTCCAAATGGAACGAAACTTGACAGCGGTTCACCGGTGCTATACCAAGGCCGCTTGGAAAACCTCGGTCCATTCCGAGACCGCTTAACACCCGCACCTAAAAGAGGCAAAAGGGGCGCCGGGGGACATGGGAGTGCCGGATTGCAAAACGGACAACGGGGAAAATGTTCGGATGCATGAGACGAACACGTATGCCAATGCGATGCACATGATGACATGATATGAAATGCAGATGATGACATGGCAAAGTGCAACACGCAAGCACATGACTTGGCAACGACGGCGAATAACTGGCGGACACCTGGCGCGTCGAATCCGGGGCGTTACAAAGGCCCTCTTGGTGGTGTACACAAATGATCCGGTCTCGGTGGAGAGCTCCATCCAAACTATGGAGCAGTTCCTTGCCGAGGACAAGTACCGAATGGTCGGCTTCGACCTCGAGTACACCATCAGTCGTGCCGGGCACAATCAGAAGGTTGCCGTCACCCAGTTGTGCATGCGACATGACATCCTCGTCTACCACTTCCACCTTGCCACAAGGCCTTGCGAGCGTTTCCCCAGGTTTATCAAAAGCTCCGACTACAGTTTCGCTACGGTGGACACCCCCAACGATCTAAAAGCGCTCAAGTTTTCGGACTTGAAATGCCCGAATCTTGTCAACATCCAGCACCACTACAAGGTCTGGGGCACCGACAAAAGCAAACTGAACTCCCTGGTTGACCTCGCCTCGGCCATCATCGATTCCTACTACGCGAAGATGAAGCAAGAGAGCAATAAGGACAAGAACGCCTGACACATTGTGTGGCATAAGAGATTGGATGAACAACATGTCAAGTACGCGGCCATGGACGCGTACACAAGATACGTGATGTACATGCGGATCGTTGACATGAGGAATTGTCTTCTTCCTGACCTAGACGAGGAATCGAGCCACATAGCAATGGCGGGAGCGTCACAAGAAGTAGATGACTAGACGATCGTTTCTCCTACTTTAGAATGGATGCAATTGTTTATTGAGGTGTGTGCGAATGATCTGTATAGCCACTTATGTAATTGGATGTTTATTTCAGTTATATATATATACATGTTATTCTACTATAGACAGAGAAATTCACACGGCTTATTAGCAGCAATCGTCTGCGTTATTATTGGTCTTCGCACACATTTCAGATTACGGACCTGTTTGCCGCATATCACACACATCTTGTTCAGTTGAACCGTTTCCATTGTGTTGCCTAATCACAAACAGTTCATCCGAGTGAACCGTATGCTGTGTATCGCACACGCCTCCATCTGGATGCACGTTTGTTTTGTTCCTCCTCATCGCAAACAGTTCATTGAACTGAATCGTATGCCCTTCATCGCACACGCAACTAAAACCTGAACCGTGTTCGATGCATCCATCATCGCAAATGTTTTACACATTTCTGACGGTTTTCATACAGCACCGTTTGCGATTATGGCATCGCACACAATTTTTCAAAGGGTCTCTGATCGTAGTGTCGCGTTTGGACCATCCTGCAGTAGTGTAAGGATAAAATGATTGGGTCTATCTCTACATAAATAGATCTTGTCTACATCATGTCATCGTTGTTATTACATTACTCCGTTTCCCCATGAACTTAATACACTAGATGCATGCTGGATAGCGGTCGATGTGTGGAGTAATAGTAGTAGATGCAGGCAGGAGTCGATCTACTAATCTTGGACGTGATGCCTATATAATGATCATTGCCTGGATATCGTCATGATTATTTGAAGTTCTATCAATTTCCCAACAGTAATTTGTTTACCCACCGTTTGCTATTTTTCTCGAGAGAAGCCGCTAGTGAACCTACGGCCCCCGGGTCTCTTTCTCATATTATTTGCCTTTGCGATCTACTTTTCCTTTGCTTTTATTTCCAGATCTTTATATTAAACCAAAAATACAAAAATACCTTGCTGCAGTTTATTCTTATTTATTTTATTTGGCGTTCGATCTATCAATCTACTACAATTTATTTCATGTCTGTTTGCCTATCTTGGGGTGCCGCTACCCGAAAGGGATTGATAACGCCTTTTACACGTCGGGTTGCGAGTATTTGTTATTTGTGTGCAGGGGCTGTTTACGTTGTTGAGGGAGTTCCGGACTAGGGGGTGTCGGGTAGCCGAACTATCTTCATCGGCCGGACTCCAAGGCTATGAAGATACAAGATTGAAGACTTCGTCCCGTGTCCGGATGTTACTTTCCTTGGCATGGAAGGCAAGCTTGGTGATACGGATATGTAGATCTCCTACCATTGTAACCGACTCTGTGTAACCCTAACCCTATCCGATGTCTATATAAGCCGGAGGGTTTTAGTCCGTAGGACGAACAACAATCATACCATAGGCTAGCTTCTAGGGTTTAGCCTCTTTGATCTCGTGGTAGATCCACTCTTGTAACACACATCATCAATATTAATCTAGCAGGACGTAGGGTTTTACCTCCATCAAGAGGGCCCGAACCTGGGTAAAACATCGTGTCCCTTGTCTCATGTTACCATCCGCCTAGACGCACAGATTCGGGACCCCTACCCGAGATCCGCGGTTTTGACACCAACATTGGTGCTTTCATTGAGAGTTCCTCCGTGTCATCACCGATAGGCCCGATGGCTCCTTCCGATCATCAACAACGACGCGGTCCAGTGGTGAGACCTTTCTCCCGGACAGATCTTCGTGTTTGGCGGCTTTACCTTCTTGGGGCAATTCGCTCGGCCATCCGGAAGCAGATCGAAGCTACGCCCCTGGCGTCGGGTCAGATTTGGAAGTTTGAACTATACGGCCGATATCCGCGGAGACTTGATCTTCGACGGATCCGGGCGCAGGCCGATGCCGCCTTTGTTTCGATGGGCATGATCTAGCTCTGCGGCCAACAAAGGCCTTGGAGGCCGCAGACTGAATCCGCTCGACCCTTAATCCGCCAGATTCCCCGATCGAGGACGAGTGGTTGGACACCGCCTCGGGGCTTTAATCTCTACGGCGATCGAGCGAACTCCATCCTGTCGCTGCGAAGACCTCGACTCTAGGGTGCCGGACTCCTCTCCGGACTCCGAACCATCCACGCCCTTGCCGATCGAATCCGATTGGGCGCCCGTTATGGAGTTCATGGTCGGACATCTTTCAAAGACTCGCCCTTTGGCGACATCCTGAATTCACTAAAGTCTATCTCTTTATCCGGAAAGCCCTGGCCGGACCACGGTCAGGAAGGTTGGGATACGGACGATGGAGAAATTCAACTCCCACCCACCACCCACTTCAGAGCTAATCGCCGATAGCCTACACGGCGTGCTCGTTTTAGACTTCGATGTCATCGACGGTATGGACGACGATGTAGGAGACAACAATGAACCAGCACCTATAGGATGCTGGACAACCTCACCCCATGATGTATACATGGTGGATACACCTAAAGCAAATGAAGACAAGGAGCAACGGGATGCAACGAAGGATAAATAACGCGAAAAGCAGTCAAAACGGCAACGTAAACGCCGAACAAAGCCCCGCCTCAACAAAGATCCAGCCATAGAGCAGGGCGAACCGGTGGACAACGAACAAGCTACCGAGCAATCGTCCGAACAAGACAACTTCCATAAACAATCTGTCCCCGGCAAAGACAACAGTCCGGACGATCTCACACCGGACAAACCATCGGAGCAAAATGACCTCCAGAAAAGGCTTGTCGCCATCGCTGCGTAGCCCTAAAAAGCGAAGCGAAGCTCAAAACAGCGGAAGATGCACTCAGGATTAGATGGAGCAAAGTATTCAGCACCGCAGATAAATGCAGCACGACGATGGAACAAAGAGCTACCCAAAAGAAAGCTACAGCCGAATTGACGAGGAGGCCTTAGAGCCCCCACAATTAAAAAGCAAGAAGGCCACCGGTCGGATGGACGACCTCACGGCAAAAAGAGAGCGGAGAATGGCGCCAAGACACAAACCAATATGCGATCCGCATAAGGATTCACATCAAGAGGATGGCCCGATTAGGTCCATCTATGGGCCAAGAAAGGAGGCTCGTCAAAGCAATGCAATACGCCAAAATTCAAGATCACGGCACACCCAAATATAGGGCGCCGCACACCCCTATGTTTCATCGATGAGGTGCTTTGGATCATGAATTTCAGCGGATTCAAACCCGTAAACATAGAGGCATCTGACGGAACAATGCACCACGAGAGTGCGGATCGAGGATTACATCCTCCACATCCACATGGCTAGAGGAGACGATCTCCACGCCATAAAATACTTACCCATTAAACTCAAAGGGCCAGCTCGGCATTGGCTTAAAAGCCTCCCCGAAAATACCATTGGAAGCTGGGGAGAGCTCGAGGATGCATTTCGGGCAAATTTTCAGGGGACTTATGTCCGCCCTCCGGATGCAGACGATCTAAGTCACATAACGCAACAGCCCAGAGAGTCAGCCCAGAAATTTTGGAACAGGTTCCTTACTAAAAAGAACCAAATAGTCGACTGTCCAGACGCCGAAGCCTTAGCAGCTTTCAAACACAACGTCCGAGACGAATGGCTCGCCAGACACCTCGGCCAAGAAAAGCCAAGAACAATGGCCGCATTAACAAGCCTCATGACCCGCTTTTGCACGGGAGAGGACAGCTGGCTGGCTAGATGCAGGACCAGCGACCCGAGTACATTCGAAATCAGGGATGGAAATGGGAAATCACAACGCAGAAAAGATCAGCGCCGGAATAAGGAAAATGGCCCGAATAGTATGGCGGTCAACGCCGGATTCGAAAGCTCTCGGCCGAACAACAAAACACTGCCCCTAAAGGATAACAGTGACGAGCTCTCCAACCTAAACAAGATTACGGATAGATCGTGTCAAATACATGGTACCCCGGAAGCTCGCAAACCATACCCACAGAGATTGTTGGGTCTTTCAAACAGTCCGCAGATCGAACGCCCGAACACAAGGGGCTCGACACACCAAGTAAAGACGAGGACGAGCACCACAAGCGTAACCCGGAAAACAAAAACTTTCCCACAGGAGGTTAAAACAGTAAACTCACTTCACGTGATCAAAAGGAAAACAAAGCGGCGCCCCTAAAAGCGCGTCGCACACTGGTTGTCAAAACCAATCACCTTCGACCATCAGGACTATTCCGATAATATCCGGAACGCAGGATGGACTGCCTTGATATTGGATCCTATAATCAACGGATTCCAATTTACACACGTCCTCATGGATGGCAGCAGTGACATAAACCTGATATATCAGGACACAATCCGCAGGATAGCAATAAACCCAACCAAAATTCGCCGTAGCAACACCTCCTTTAAAGGAGTACTGCCCGGCCCATACGCCCTCCGCACGGGCTCCATACTGCTAGAAGTTGTGTTTGGTTCATCCGACAACTTCCGTCGCGAATGGTTACTCTTCCATGTCGCCCCGTTTAAAATTAGCCATCATGCACTATTGGGATGCGAAGCTTTCGCCCGCTTTAACGCAATACCGCATTATGCATCTCTAACACTTAAAATGCCCGGTCCACACGGCATCATGTCGTTAAAAGGAAGTATTAAGTGTTACTCGAGCACGGGAAAACGGGAGACTGCCTTGACAGCCCCACAGCTATCCGGCTCTGCTAGGCAAAGAACCTGAATTGGTCATTCAAACCCCGGACACGGCTAGACGAGTCCGGCGCCTACTAGCGGCACACCCCCATACGAGGGGCCGCATGCACGTATAACAAGAGACAATAAAGCTCAATTTTATTCACTTCTTCGAACCGTACTCTGTTCATTTAATATTACGTACATCTTTTGCACGATCCTTTTGCTTTCAAACTAAGTTCCTCTCTTTTACAGATGAACAACGTTCTACACCCATCCAGGATACGGCACAACGGAGACACGGGCGCAGACGTGCAGTAGGGACCCGTTGCAAGGATTCTTTTCAGATTAAAACTCTGCGTAAACCTTTTTTCACTGTCTCTTGTTGATATACATCCCCCTGGTTCCTTAATATAACCGAGGAGGAGGCTGGTGCTTTGGCATTGGCCGCACCGGAATTTTTGCGCGTACCTAGACACCATGGGCTTAGGGCATTATTCTGCCCATTTTCATAAAGACCGAATACCCTAGGGAGTATTCGCGCCTCGAGTTAGGGCCTTATATGCATCATCTCCGAATCATGTCTTTGGTCAAATGTTGGGTTGCCCGGCTCCTGTGTTTTGCTGCCTTACGTTCCTGCTTTCACGGCTAACGCGGCACTGTGGAGAACTATCGCGATTGTGCCCGGTTCGCCGGACGAGCACCTCGAGAGAAAGCCGAAAACCGACTGTCATGATATAGCGAGAGACTGCTCAACCACTCGATGACACACAGGAATGTTTATAATAACTCCGCCTTATCGAAGGACCGGTTTTCGGTCAGGCACATACGCACCCCGAATTCAGGAGAGTGCGGTGCCCCCAGGGGCTATATAGTAGCCCCACCCTCGAACTCCTATGGCTAAGTGAAAGTGATAAAGCATTATAGTCCGGTTGCCTGGTTTGCTACGCTATCACCTCCTTAACAGGACCAAGACGTTGGATTAAGTGTGAAAAAGCGTCTTTTTTTTGCAAACACCCCCGCACTATATGCGTGGGGGCTGAAGCCAAGGACTGCCATCTTTCAGGTTATATACACATATACATAAACGCGGCCGACAGGAGTAGTTTACTACTTGAACGCACAAGTATAAAAAAGCAATTATATTAATTTTAAAATTTGTTTTCACAAATCATACTTGTCATTTAAACATAATATCCTTCGAGCACTACGTCTCTATTAAACGGCGCTCGGCTGTGACTTCTTCAAAGTAGTGCTCGGCGGTACTCGGCCTCCGTCCGAATCTGGGATGCCACGTCGCTGGCCTTCATCTCTGCCAAAGATGTCTTGACACGGCCAAGAGCCATCCGCGGCCTCAATGCACGCCGATCGCTTCATTGCGTCGACACGCTGGACCGCACCAAGAAACCGCTGCACTAAACCAAAATAGCTCTTGGTGGGGTCCGTCCGCCACAAGTGAGTCAAGACATGCTTCATGGCAAATCCGGACAATCGATTCAGCTCGGCCCATTCGGCCAACCGATCGATTAGCTGCAGAGGACGCCCGGACTATGGAATTGGCGACCAATATAGCTCTTCCCTTCGTGCCCCTTCCGCCCCGGAAGTGCTCAACCGCGTCCACGGCGCTTCGCCGCCAAGTCCAGATAAGCATCCTCTGAACTCCACAACTTATCCAAGCGAGCATACTTTGGATCTGTATATTTCCTCCAGCGTAAACGGCTTTCCGCAATTGCCCCGCCCGACTCAGCTCCTACTTGGCAGCTCTCAAAGCCGATTGGGCATTCTTGGATTCGGCGGCCTTCTTTAAACCCTCTTGTTCTGCTTGACGCTCTTTTTCAAGAACCTCGCAGCGATCGGTAGCATTCCTTAACTTTTTCGCCATATCGGCCATCTCCTCTTTAACCCGGCGGTGAGCAGCCCGTTCAGCTTCTAGCTCTTCGGCCGCCTTTAAAGCGGCCATATTACTACTCCTGGCTTGCTCTTTCGCTCGGGCGAGTTCTACCCGCAGCCCCTCAACGGCAGCGGCACCATCTGCATTAAGCATACAAACAGCAAGACATGGGCGTCAAGCTCCCTTACCAGGTGTCCGCATAGAAGTCGCATACCTTGTGACTCGTCAAACCGTTTATTGACCAGCGCGATGTACGCATCCACCTCATCAAGCTGCCGCTTTAGTTCGGCATATTCATCAGTCCGGCTGGCCTCCGGACGCCCCGCCACCTGTTTAGGAGCGGCGATATGTTAAAACTGAGAATTTGATCCTCGGCAGTCATCAATTTTGACAACATACCGAGTCTCGGGGCTACTATCTATACATGGCGCATTTTATATGCATAATCGCCGAAGGTACATTATTTTTATGCGTACCTCAAACCCGTCACAAGAAGCTTCGACGGCTTCAGGTAATCCGCTCTCTGCGGATGCAATCTTTCAATCACCGTACCCATTAGAGCACGGTGATCTTACGAGATAGCCACTCGCCCGAGCAAATCCTTCACTCCTCCGATCGCACACCACTCGGCGCTGGACCTTCCGCCTCGCCGGACTTGGGGAACCTCCGCGACGACACCTCCGGTCAGTCCGCTTCACATGAGGGTGCGACAGGTGGAGGCGTTGGCTTCTCCATCATCTCGGAAGAAGATCCTCAAGACGAGCTCACGAGAAGGGCCGAGGTCCGAACTACAAGGTACAATTTCGGTTATCTTCATAAATAAATACAGGGATGCTCCTTATTTACAAGACCCTTCTTTCTACTTACGGCTCACTTGGAGGGCTGAACCCTTGGGGAAATAATGCGGCTGGGTTACTTCCCAGCGGGACTCTCCGCCAAAAATTCCTTCCTTTCTTTGAGGCCTTGACCTCCGGATCTGAAGCGGTCCTCTTCTCTCCTCGGAAGGTGGGACTCTTAATCCCTCCTTCCTTGATAGCCTCCTTCGCAGAGGTAGTTGCTCCCCCGCTCCTCCCTTCGCCTTCTTCAAAAGGCGCGACCTTCAACATCTTGGTCAACATGGGATCCGGCGTGGTCTCTGGGAGGGGAGCCGGACACCTTATCAATTTTGCCTTGGCTATCCACTCCTGTTCAAGAAATGGCTCCTTTAAAAGGCATATATATAAAATAAATGAATGAACAGCTTGTCCGGTTACAGGACTACTTACTTGAGTATCTGGGCGATTGCAGCTTAGTCTCAAGGCCCTCGTTCAAGTCCGGACACTTCTCTTGTGATCCGAAGAACAGTTTATACATCTCCACGGGCGTCGTGCCCATAAAATTTTGGAGAGCTCGTGGTCCCTCCGGATTGAATTCCCACAGGCAGAGGGGGCGATGTTTGCAGGGCTGAAGGCGCTGGACCACCATAACCTGCGCCACTGCAACCAGATTGATCCCTCTTTCCTGGAGATCTCGAATACGGCCCTGCAGCAGGGGAACATCCTTGGATGGCCCCCAGTCGAGCCCCTTATTGACCCATGACGCCACCATTGTGGTGGACTCTGAGCGGAAGGCAGGGAGCACCGCCCATTTGGTGCCCCTGGGAGCGGTGATATAAAACCACTCCCGTTGCCACAAACCAAGCTCCTCTTGAAAAGAGCCCTCGGGCCACGGAGCATCCGCACATTTGCTTATGACCGCCCTTCCGCACTCCGCTTGCTGCCCCTTGATCGTCTTTGGCTCCACCTTGAAGGTTTTGAGCCACAATCCAAAGTGTGGGGTAATATGGAGGAAGGCCTCACATACAACAATGAATGACGAGATATGGAGGATGGACTCCGAATTCAAGTCATGGAAATCAAGCCCATAATAAAACATGAGCCCCGCACAAAGGGGTCCGTCCGGAAGCCTAAGCCTCGAAGGAAGTGGGACACGAACACCACGTTCTCGCCGGGCTCGGGAGTGGGAGTGACCTGCCCTGGAGCAGGCAGCCTATGCGAGATCTCGCCGGTCAGATACATGGCCTCTCGCAGCTTTAGCACATCTTCTTTTGTGACGGAGGAAGACATCGTCGAACGTCCGAAGCGCCTGAATCTGAAGCTTTGGGTGTTGGAACTCGAAGCGCGAGGCGAACTCGATGGAGGGTGTAAAAAGAATAGGGCCTTGGTCTCACTATAGAGAGGTTGAATAACAAGAGCCCACCCCGTGGTCGATCAGGGCTCGCCTTTGATAGAGAAGGCAGGCCAACGGGCACGGTTGGGTTACCCACATCCGTATTGATGAGAATCCCAGAATAAGGGGGCACGATCTACGCTTTAATAAGACGTGCCAAGTAAACCGCCTCGCTAAACACGCTGAGGTGGAACATTAGAAAACGATTCATATAAAGGCCTGGCCGTGGTGTGATGTCACACCGCGGAATACGTCAGCAGATCTATGCAAAAATTATTCTCTCTACGGTGTTATGTGGAACTTGTTTTGCAGAGCGGACACTATCCCGGTGTTCACAATCTTCTATGAATTATTCGGAGGAAGAACCCGCCTTGCAATGCCAAAGACAATATGCGCCCGGACTCGTCGTCATTGAAGCCTGGTTCAGGGGCTACCGAGGAGTTCCGGACTAGGGGTGTCCGGATAGCGAACTATCATCATCGGCCGGACTCCAAGACTATGAAGATACAAGATTGAAGACTTCGATCCGTGTCCGGATGGGACTTTCTTGGCGTGGAAGGCAAGCTTGGCGATACGTATATGTAGATCTCCTACCATTGTAACCGACTCAGGTAACCGTAACCCTATCCGGTGTCTATATAAACCGGAGGGTTTTAGTCCGAGGATCTAACAACAATCATACCATAGGCTATCTTCTAGGGTTTAGCCTCTTTGATCTCGTGGTAGATCCACTCTTGTAACACACATCATCAATATTAATCTAGAAGGACGAGGGTTTTACCTCCATCAAGAGGGCCCGAACCTGGGTAAAACATCGTGTCCCTTGTCTCCTGTTACCATCCGCCTAGACGCACAGTTCGGGACCCCCTACCCGAGATCCGCCGGTTTTGACACCGACAGTTGTGTTGCTTTATTCTCCTACTGGTTCGATAACCTTGGTCTCATAACTGAGGGAAATACCTACCGTCACTATGCTGCATCATCCCTTCCTCTTTGGGGAAATACGGACGTAGCTTCAAGCCGCATCACGCATCAACCTACTCGCCACAGACTTGCGACAATACGAGCTACGTACAAGAGACTACCTCGACCGCAAGCTCTCCACACAATTTGAAGACATCGATGAAAGGTTGTCTACTCAAAAGGCGAAGAATGATGCCAGGATGGAAGAGATTCGTACTTTGTTGGTCAACTGTTCTTCTACGACATCGTCATATTCAAGACGGCACCACTCAAGCCGACATTCTTCACAATTTTCTTCGAACACAAGTCTTCCTCGAGCTCGTCCGCATCGTCGCCAAGACCATGAAGATCATTAAGCTCCACAAAACCCATTTCATAGCAATGGTTTACAAGACCGCCTCCGAGAATGTGAATGACTACGTCGCCATGCTGATGATCCTACATTCTAAGAGCAAGCTCGAATCACTACAAAAAAAATACACTTCCGTGATGATACGTGTTTGTCACAGTAGGTCGTGTTTTTTGTCATGCATGTACATCCATGACAAATTTATGACAGAATCAAGATAGTCATACATGTGTCGTCAGAGAAGTGTTCCATGACATTACGAAAATTATCATCACGGAAGTGTCCACTTCCATGACGATAAATCGCGCGTCACGAAGTGCTTTTCGCCAAGGGTGACCGACACGTGGCATCCACCGTAACGAACACCGTTAAGCTATCGGGTCGGGTTTTGGATCCGATAACTCGTTAACAGCCCGACCATTGGGGATTTTCCACGTGTAAAATCATCATTGGTCGGAGGAAACACGTGTCGGCTCACCACCGGGACAGATGTCATCCACTCATTGGATGAAGGCGCCTATGATACGTCGACCGTGTACGGCCCAACAAGTTTAATTGGGCGGCCAAATTAAAGGCCCACAAGTTTTATGGACCATAATGGGTCGGCCCAGCTAAAGGCCCGCAAGATTTTATGACCATAATGGGCGGCCCAGCTAAAGGCCCACAAGATTTTGCGGCCATAATGGGCCGGCCTGGTAAAGGCCCACAAGATTTTACGGGCCATAATGGGTCGGCCCAAATTTAAAGGCCCACAAGATTTTTGTGTGCTATAATGGGCCAGCCCAGGTAAAGGACCACAAGATTCTTGCGGATCATAATGGGCCGGCCCAGCTAAAGGCCCACGAGATTTTGCCGACATTAATGGGCCGGCCCAGCTATAGGCCCACAAGATTTTGAGGACCCTAGTAGGCCGGCCCATTAACTGGCTGCCATGTTTTGGGCCAAATGTCGGCCCATATCTGATCCGGTCTATTAATGGCCTGCCACGTTCCGGGCCTAAAAGTGGCCCATATGAGATCCGACCGTTATAAGCCTACCACGTTACGGGCCAAATTACGGCCCAGATCAGTCCGCCCTTTAAGAGGCTTTGGGCTCAATTATGGCTCATATCAAATTCGCCCCAAGAATCGGACACTATACTTTTGGGCCCACTTGCTAAAGGCCCACTTAGTAATTCGGCCTGATATTAGTTTTGGCCTATTAAGGGCCCGTTTAACATTTTGGCCCTATATTAATTTCGGCTGTTAAAAGCCCGTCATATAGCTGGGCCTAACTACGGCCCGATTTGCATCCGGCTTGGGCAAACAAGGACCGAGACAATTTTGGCATGTTAAAAGCCCGTGATTTGATTCGCACAATCATGGGCCGGGGTTCATTTCGGGCTGCTGCCGGCCCGTGAGCTCTTCGGCATGTTTCAGGCCCAACCTACATCGTGATTGCATGACGGCCCGATTATGTACCGTAATTTTATGGTTTGGCCGGTTTACTGCGAAGACGGGATACAGTAAAATAATTGCAGCATCGTGAATAAGAAAAAACCTAGACTATACAATAAAGAAATTACGGCATATTACGTCCACTGGGCATCAAAGTTCGCCACTATGATAATAAAGCACAAGCAGACATCAGATTACATACATTGGACATCAAAGATCGCCACCAGTGCAAATAAACACGCCGACAAAATAATATACAAAACCGACAAAGACTTCAATAGAGTTCAAGAAAGGTTAGCCCTCATTGGGAGTCAGTATAAGTAGCCGAAAGCAAGATGATGAGATCAAGGCTTGTTCAACACTTATATCTTCCTCACTTTGAAAGATAAACAAGCGAGACAGATGACATGTTTTGCACGTAAAAGTAATAAAGGTTGACAATTCATCACATTTCTTCTTGACGAATAAAGTGACACAGCTTTAAAATTGCATTAACACAATATGGTATTGTTCAGGTCAAGACATGGCAGGAAATGACATTGTGAAGGAGTTGGCAGCTTCACGACAACACTGGATTACAGATCAAGAACTCATAAGTATCAATGGTTAGTGTGATGTCAATTTATACCATTTCAAATTGGCAAATAAAGATACGGTTTAAATAATAGTAGAATGATATGACATTGTTCATAGTTAAGACATTGCAGAATATGACATTGTGCTGTAGTGGGTAGGTTCACAACACCACTGGATTACGGATGAAGAATGTATATACATGCAGTGCAAAAGAAGATCACTTGCTCTGTATAGTTTAATTTACATGGTATGAAGAAGGAACTTGGTAGTACAACTGAAAACTTAAATTGGGGAAGGACAAACTTTTGTTTATGAACTACATAATAAACTTTAAATAAGCAATTTTATGCAAACACCAAAAATAAACAGCTGTTGCAGTCATGCCTAACCAAATATATACAACAAAATTTGAAGGCTTGAGATGGACAAACTTACATTATTGGTGAAGACAGGCTCTATAAAGGCCTTGTCCATGCTGATTGGAGGGGGGGCAATTCAAGAAGTTTACCACAGAATCTTCTTCAAAAGCATTGCCTTTATTCTACATTTTGTTAAGAGTAAATATAGATGTGATAATATACGAAAAAATGGAGAATATTTAAGATAAGATGAAGAGTGATGCTACATAACCAAGTAGCTATAAATGTAAGTGCAGCGATACAGGCAAAAGGTACAGCCAATAGCAATGCACAGCTAAATTTCTTCAGTACCAACCTTATGGTAAGAGTAAATATAGATCTGATATGTAGAAAATGGAGGGCAAAGGAAAATAAGCTACAGAGTGATGGTACATGAACAACTACCTGTCATTATAAGTACACTGATAAAGGACAGCATGTACTTACAAGAACAATGCAGAGCTAAAAGAACATCGGCATTGGATATATTGTACACTAATGTAACCATTCATACATATCAGATAATTTGGAGCGAACAATTGATAAGCAAGCTATCATGCATATCGCTGTCACATAATGAACTGTATGTATGCAAATACAGAATACAGGACAACAGTACTAACAAGAGCAAAGCAGCAGGCAGCATATTTGCGATATCATGTCGTTCTTTTCAAACCGGAATTCTTCTTCGAGCAGATTTCCTGCAAAAAAGATCTGTAAGGCACATGCGGAAAAGTAGAAGTTCAAATTGTCATGTGATTTCATAGACAATACCTCATCCTAGGAATGAGACCAGTGCATAACAAGGTTTTTCCATTCAATTTCTTCTAAATTTAGCACAGGAGACTTCACCGGAAATTCGTTTATAGACTTGCCACCAAAGTGTGATTTCCTCAGGTAACACCGACATCGCTGCAATGCTTCCTTGAAAAGCACAAGCAAGCTTTGCTCGTCATGACTATCCAGATTGACCTCGCCTAGTTACAATAATGTAATGTAAATCATTGATGTGTTCAATCAGTAAAACAGGAAAATAATAACCATGAATAATAGCACTTACACGTAAGTTGGACAGAAGATGTGAAAATGGTGTTTGTCTTCACAATAATCTTCCCATGATGGGAATATATGCACGTAGTCCCTAACAACATTGAAAGCATTGTCTTTAAACTGGGAATAAATGGAATGGGGTTCCAATCTGCAGGAATTGGCCGTCTCAGCTTGGGATAGGTCTTCGCCGGTGGACTTGCTGTACTTTTCTTTGGAGTGGGATTTTTACGTGGTACAAATTGGTGCTATGGCAAATGAAATCGGTATACCTTTTGGTCGGAGTGCAGGTCCTGTGTGGTGGGGCTAGTGGTGTGGCCATGAAGTATGGGTACAGTCTGCTGAGTCGGTCCTACATTTTGTGTCACTGGTTATACTGACCAATATAAGTGGGGTGATGTCTGATTTCTCGGCACCACCACGCTTTTCAAGGACTTTCTTGGTGCTCCTTCGTGTTCGCAATCACCCTCTTCCTTTTTGATGTCCGATGCACACGAACAACATTTGAGTGAAAAAACATGGTATGATGATGGATGGAATATGTATTGATAATGGATGGGCATGGCATCTCGACATATATGATGAGTAAACTAAGCAGATGGCGGTGCAACAAAGTAGAAGAAATGCAAGACAACATATGCAAGATACCCGCAATCAATAAAACATTGCCAAATTAGAACAGGCACCTTGATGGGTGAACAGGACAGACCATCTGCCTTTGACTCCTCGAGGTTAGAATAGTCATTAGGATCATATTCTGAACAAGAGTCAACAGTGGGGAGCGTATGAGTTTCATTGCATCCGAATGGCACTCAATGCCTTGGTGCCAATTTTGTAAGTCATTGCAGTGTTTAGCTTCAAGAGTGGACTGCTGCTAGTGCGACACAAAGCAGCTACACAGATCATAGTGTAGATATCACTGGAAAACCTTAAGCATCAGAGTATAATCAGCAAAGTGGAACTTGCTGGAATATATGTGCTAGTATTGCCGGTACGGCTAGAAAGGCTTCGGATACTAGCTCTCTTCAAGTGA
This sequence comes from Aegilops bicornis, assembly GCA_021605145.1. Classification (NCBI taxonomy): domain Eukaryota; kingdom Viridiplantae; phylum Streptophyta; class Magnoliopsida; order Poales; family Poaceae; genus Aegilops; species Aegilops bicornis. The sequence continues at coordinate 199,447,297 of CM038669.1, read as the reverse complement.
AGGTGCAGTACTGTTAATATCAGTGTAACTCTCAAAGGCGACACAGCTCCGCGCATTTCCTTTCTATTCTTATAGGATTCAAGTGGGCAGGCCACTACAAATCCTATTCCTATGTTTACAAGATCCTACGAATCAAAGAGGCTCAAAGTGTACACTGCAAATGTCCCTGCTCATCTTCAGTACAAGGAACATACTGTACTACTAGCATACTCCCTCCGTTCCAAAATATAAGTCTTGGTAGAGATTTCCACTATGGATCACATACAGATGTATCCAGATACATTTTAGAGTGTAGATTCACTCAATTTGCTCCATATGTAGTCCATGGTGGAATCTATACAAAGACTTGTATTTAGGAACGGATAGAGTACATATTAAAGAAGAACGGAAGAGGAACATGGTAAAGAAGAGCAAGCAGATTTTGGATAATAAAATGTTGGTTGCGCAGTGCCCACACAAGATGAACCAGAGCGCATTAAGAATGCAACTCCCAGCTGTCTCTTGACCATTTCAGGCGGTTGGATGAAGATCCTACGTCTCCTAACCCTTCTTCCTCGTCTCTTAATTCTTCCCATATAGAACACCGCACGGGCCACCGGCCGGAGCATCGGCCCCCACCGCCTGTGTTCCTCCGCCACCCCCACCCCCCACCCACGTCGAGTTTTCTTCGTTCGGCGAGGCCCCACAACCACCGTGCCTTGGATCGCACCGTGAACTCAATGAGCTCTGAAAAATTGGTGACCCAATTTTGAAATTTAGTCTACTGTGATTTAACTAGTGTGGAATATAAAAGGGGGGAAACCATAAGCATTGGGAGTATAGTGTTGAGCGTGCCATGGCGGATCTGAAGGTGCAAACCGGACAAAGGCAACTTCACAACCAAGACAAGAAATCAGATTAAAGCAGTGGCGATCTATTTTCTTGCTGTGATAAATAAGTTGAGCAGAATTTAAAGAGTATCGCCACAATTGCTGCGGCACGTGATCTGCTGAGAATTTGACGGTGCTGCAGTAGCGATGGCTGACGGCAGTGTGGAAGCAGATCTAGGAAGGTAGACGACGGCGGCGGGGCGTGGTGGACGAGACGGTCGTAGGAGCGACGCCGGCAAGGTGGACGACGACGGGGATGAAGTGAGAGGACGGGATGCAAGGATCCCGGTCCAAAGGCATGGATGAGAGAGGTCGATCTCTTGTAGACGGCGCAAGGCTGGGTATCGGCCCGGCATGGTGGAGGAGGACGGCGGTGGATGGGGTGGCGGACGGCCATGACGGAGGAGGGTGGGGTGGAGAGGGTGTTTTGGCGCCCACGGAGTACCTAATGGGGAAAAGGGAGGTAGAGAGGAAGGGGAACCATGTATTCAGTATGCCGCTTGTCTCAAATGCAAGGAAATTTACAAACTTAGCCCCTGCTTTCAAATTTCTACTACATCACAAAGAACATTAGTCGGTTGGGGATAGGACGGTAATCTCGCATACCCGAATATTTGCCGATGAGAGTTTGTTTTGGCGCCCACCGTATGAATATGAATCGGGAGGAGTCTATTTCGCCGAGGGCACACTGTGTTTTGGCGCCCACCGTATGAATCGGGTGAGAGGCGATTACGTCACGCTTGGGTGAAATTACAAACCTACCCTATCGAAACCTATAGAAATCCAGCAGATAGGCTTTATGCGTGGCGAGGGATAGGCGTAGTGATTTCCATCTCGCAGATTTTGGTTTCGGCGGGTTATCGCGACTTTTCCCCGCTTCGTTCAAATTTTGCACAGTGCACGTTTATCGTGCCAACTCAATTCGAATCATGTCTGTATTCTACTATTTTTTCGGGCGGGATCCATTTTCAATTGGAATTACATTCTATATACATCAATTTTTTTATATATACTTTCAAAAGCACAACAAAGAATTCTGCTCCTTTATATGTATAATATGATTTACAAATACAACGATCTCGAAATCTTAAGGTTGAATTTGAAAAAATTTAACCAAATTATGTTCTACTAAAATGTATGGATCAGTAATATCTACATATTAAATAACATAGATGTGCGTGAATTCATATGAGTATGCATGTTTGATAGATCAATTTTGGTTCGAGTATGGATTACATGTATCATCATCTCAATTCAAATATTTGAATCCCTTTTTGTTCACTCCTTTCACGCCCATATCTCTCATGCATGCTCCTTCGTGTAGCTATCACTCTCTTTTCTCCAGCTCACCAAGACGCTCACTTCATGTTTCTCCTATCCTCGCAAACAAGGTCTCTCGGCATCTCCCTTGAGAAGTGTCACACTCTCCCTATCATTATACATTACACGGTTTTCATTATCTCTCACGTCTCTACTGTTCTCTGGTATCACTCGGTACCTAAGCTTTATTTTTCACCGCCACACACACAGTCTCCACTCGTCTTTCACTTTGTCTTTCTCAATATGGGATTCTCTCACACACCCTATATGTCTCTACATATGACTCATACCACTAAAAGTACTCTCTCTCTCTCTCTCTCTCCTGTAGACACAACATTTGTTGCGGTCTCCTTTTCGTCTCCATCCCAGACTCACATTATTCATTTGTTTACCGATCAGACAACCCCGACTACCATCTCCTCTCTCTCTCTCACATACACACACACAACTCCTGCTTCCACTCCCCTTCCCGACTACCGTCTCTCTCACACACACACAAAACTCTCGCTTTTGCACCCCGACTCATATTTCTCTCACAAACATTTATCGACTGGCTAGCCTCTAGATAGGTTTATACACCCGCACACTCGTGCTTCCACCATCGCATACATGTCTCTCTCCCGCTCCTTGTATCTATGTAGCTTTTTCTTCCCTTCTTGAGACACGCCCTCTCGATCATGCACACACACACTATCGCCTCATTTTAAGCTGATACCTATTGCACACACACTACTTGTGTCTTTGTCACACATGCACTCCGTCCTTCTCCACTCTCCCTCTCTCTCACACACACATGGGCTTTTTGCAACAACTAGCAAGATGCCCATGCGTTGCACGGAACATCAAGATGCATTTGTATGAGTAGTTTATCTGGGGGGGGAAAAGGATGAAGGAGGGCCGGCCTTATTGGCAAATGTGGAGAGGGTGGGTATCTTTTTGCAAAATTGCCATAGTTTCCTTCCCGTCTGGCCGATATTGATCGGACGGCCTATATTGCAGGATGGCAGTACACGATCATCACCGACAATGCTTTTTATAAGAGTAGGGATAAAAATAGAGTTGGTGATGATGGTGGGCCTGCCATCCTGCAATGTAGGTCGTCTGATTTATGTCTGACGGATAGGAAGGAAAATATGGCAATTTACCTGCACTCTTCACCACATTTGTAGATAAGGCCTTCCCTCATTCATCATTTTCTCCCACAAGATCTTGATGTTTCGTGCAACGCACGAGCATCTTGCTAGTAAGAGTAGAAATTAGACATATACCACTTCTCGAATCTGAAACCAACAACATTCCTCCCTTATCTCATCAAAACCGCCAAAGGAATATATTTTGAGTGAAACATAACATATTTTTAGTGATATACGTATTTCAAAACTAGACTTTTTTTCTATCAAATCGGTGAATATGTATTAATCTACTTTGATCGTGTGGCAACGCATTGGCACATTGCTAGTAGTTATTATAATTTTTTGGACACCAGACAAACGGTGGATTACATATACGAAGAGAAGAGGCGCACGCACGCAGTCAGCCTCTCGCTGTCTCGCACACATGAGTGTTACGTAAAGGCGATGTTAACAAATAAACCCTAAAACCCTAGGCGCATGATTTCTACATTTGCGGGTACCTGGTATGTGGTGGAGCACCTTTGTAGGAGTTGATGGTCGGGACCACAGGTGAACAACTTGGAGCGCGGTGGCTCGCCAGTTGCCATAGATCGAGTAGCCACGTTTAAAATATCGTTTTTAGCGGGGTTAAGAGTTCCAATTTTCAATGGCACGTTATAAGTAGTAAGTAGTTTTTAGAACGATCGGTATGGAGCGAAAATGGAATTCATAGTACTACGTACCTCCTTGGCGTATGGTTGTATGGGTTTATGTTGCGAGATGTTGAACCTGGTAGTTCTAGGGCAAATACTATGGTTTAGATTTAGATGTCCGGTTTTCGAATCGGAAGGGGAAACACTTCTTTGATTAAAAACTACTACCTCCATTCTAGTTTACTAGTCCCCATCGTACTTTGGGTCAAAGTTTGTCCATGAATTTTACTTGTAAAATGTGAATGGAAAATGAGATTTTGTTATACCCAAACAAAAAAGGACTAGAGGGAGTGATTGCTCTGACACAGACGCGACCTCTCATAGCGCAGGCATTGAACTGACGTGTCGGCCAAGAGGGCCGCACTCGCTGCAGGCCCGACTAAGCACGCCTCCTCGCCGCGTGCAACCAGCTTAAGACTGCCCCGCCTGCCTTCATTGAATCCGCGCGTGTGCCGGCAACACGTCCTTCCACGAGCCGGCAGGCATTTTAGAACAGAAAACATGACTAAAAATACTCCCTCCGTCTCATAATGTAAGGCGTTTTATGACACTATACTAGTGTCAAAAAGCGTCTTATATTATGGGACGGACGGAGTAATTAATTTACGCATGGTCTTGACTTGTTGTGCTTGCACTGGTAGCAGGAACTAGTAGAGGTTTTTCTTTATTTATAACTCTCCTCACATTTTTTTTGGCTTTGAAGTGAATCATGGTTGCGGACATTATGTATGAATGTGCAGATATCTGTGAACATGAGTTTGATGTGGAAGTTGAACTTGGAATGTCGGGCTTGCGCGTGAACTATACCATGTCCAATGTTTCGTCTGTTATTGTTTGGAAAGTAATTGCTGTTATTACATGACCCGAAAAAAACATTTTGTGCCACATTAGTAGATGCACAGACATCACAACAGGCATGCTGACTGGATAAACATTTGAACCTAGCTATTATGAAGGAAATTTTGTATTGACAACAGTTTTAGATAGCAGGAGACGCCTAGCCTGCTCTACCTCTGCTAGCTTATTTCTGGCTTCTTCCATCTCTTCTTTGGCTTGGGTGAAGAGAGCATTTGATTGCTCTTTTCGCTTCTTTAGGAACTCAGCTACATTCTCAAGGGCTGCTGCATGCTTTCTTTCAGCCTTTACTAATGCCACGAGGACACGGACAGCTGACGACTCCACCTGGCTTGTGTGTAATCCAGCATCATCTCGGAATTTGCACCTTGTGTCTAATCCTGCATCATTAGGGAACTGGCACCTTGTGTGTAATCCAGCCTGATTTTGGAAACATGATCTCAAGGTTGACCATACTTCCCTCCTCGTAGGAACAGCATCCTGACATGAAGTTACTTCTTTTTTAGATCAATACTCGTGAGAAACCTAGATCCATTTAGTAGAAGCCGATAAATGTAACTCGGAGAAGTGAATTCAAAAGGAAAAGAAATATAAAAACAGACTACAAGGTGAGAACACCCACATCCTACATCAATTTAAAAACGAAAGCATTAGGACGATTAAGACTCTTCTTATTACACATCGAAGAACACCACGCTTAAGAGAAACAGAAACTACAACATATAGACATCGAAGAACACGAGGCTAAACGAAAGTAATTGAAAGGGTGTTACTTACCAAAGCTCATTTTAAAGGTTCGGTGCAGCTCCTCTTTAACTTGCCACACTCCTTGAAGATGTCCCGAATATCCCGTGTTTGGTCTTCATTGCTCCTCTGCATGTTCACACTCGTGGTTTTAAAATCTCAACATGGCAAGAAAAATACTACTAGTAATACTCGCGCATCTTGTGGGCAACATTAAAGCACTCGTCTGCCATGTTAGAGCGTCTCCAGTAGAATTGCAATGCGCGGCACTTTAAAAATGTGTTTACAGTGCTGAGATCGAGAAGTAGATACTAGAGAGTAGAGGATAGTACTCAGCATAGATAGATAAAAAAATATAATTCAACTACTCCTCGTCGTCTGACTCCTCCTCGGTGATGTCCTCTTCCGATGTCTAACTGTAGGCGTGAAGATACCGATCATCGTAGGATTCCCAGGGCGACGCTGCTCCTAGCCTCATGTTGAATTGAGTGTCCGCTTTTCGCCTACGCTTGTCCTCGCGATAGGCGGCTTGCTCCGCCCTCCTCTTATCCCTCTCTGCCCTCCTTTGCGCGTAGAACTCGCGCTCGTTGATGATGTCTTGCGGGAAGTGTTGGCGCCACAGCGCCATGGCTTCCTCGTCCATCTCGGCAATGCCGAGACGGTGTTCCCGCCTCCGGTTGTCGCGACGATCCTCGTCGGTGCTAAGCCGCGGCAGAGGCGCGAGCTCCTGTGCCCGCTCCCGCGTCGGCACGTTGGGGAAGTTCAATGTTCTATGAGGCCACCGGAGGCGCCACGCTGCCGCGTCGTACGCGCGGGTGGCCTCGTTGGCGGTGTCGAAATTTCCGAGGCGGAGGCGCATCCCGTGGAACCGGATCTCGGCGGAGAAGCCGCCGGAGGAGCGCGCGCGGACGCCGCGGTATCCCCAAGTTTCCCGGTGACGCGGCGGCATGGTGGCGCGGTGGCAGCGAGGCGAAAAAGAGCGGGGAGAGAGCAGTGGCGAGGCACGGAGCGGTGGCAAGGCACAGAGTGGTGGGAGGGCGTTGGATTTTATAAAGCGCGCCGGACGCCGCGCGCCAAAACTAGTGCACGCCTGCCGCTTTTTTCACAAGGCGATCCTTTCCTGACGTCTCTGCTATCTCTACTCTCTTCTCTACGGTTATATTTATTTAATATTTAATATTTATCTCTACTTCCTTTACTGTCTACTTTTTTCTCTATACTTTTTTTCTTGCAATATAGGCCGTCCGATTTATATCTGACAGATAGGAAGGAAACAAATGGGAATTTTGCAGAAAGATACCCATACCCCTCTCCAGATTTGCAAATAAGGCCTTCCCTCGTTCATCCTTTTCTCCCACAAGATAAACTACTCATACAAATGCATCTTGATGCGTGCAATGCATGGGCATCTTGCTAGTTCTAAAACCTTTCCATCATTTGCCACACTACAGGTTGCGGATGAAAAACCTACCCAAGCACGGTAGCGATACAGAGGCGACGCACAATTACCAAATGATATTCTGTTGGACAATGGAGGCTATAACCAATTACTTTTACGGGAACAATAGCACCCAGGAAAATTGCAGGGTAGGTATGAACAAAATTGGAACCGCACATGTACTGCTAAGTGATTCAATACACACATTACCAATCGAGGAGGAGAACGATGGTCGCGGCGGCCTCTGTGAGTCATGGTCGGCAACGGGAGTCAGTTCATTGTCCACGACGGTGGTACTTCTGCGCTTGGCGTCGGCTTCCGGGAAGCGTAACCGAGACTGTGGAAGGCGATGCGGGAAGAGGCTCCGTATACGACGACGACGGTGGACCGGCTCCAGTGCGGCGTACGAGGTCATCGATGAGGCAGATGCGCTGCAGTGGACGAGTGCGCCGATGTAAAGGGGAGGAGCACGAAGGTTGCGGTGCCGTGGAGAAGTCTATTTTGCGGTGGGGATAGAAAATGGGGAGTATTCAGGTGTACTACTCTGGGTGCCGGGTGGGGTTGGCTGGGTAGGGTGAACTGAGTTACGAAAACAGCCCCCTACCAAGCGTTATCCGTAGGCCTGTTCAAGGCTATGATGGTAACTTCCCTTTGCTCGAATCAGGGTCATGGGAGATTTTCCGCCGACCTCAAAATTTTGTGACCTTTGGACTCCCGTGTGGCGTGTTAAGTGATTCGGCTAAGCAACTAGCGAGTAGTAGTAGTAAACTCTGCATATTAGGTTTGACCGAAGTCAAACTTCCTAAAGTTTTACCAAGTTTATATAAAAATATAAACATTTACCATTACAAATATGTATGATGTGGAAGTACATTCAATAATGAATCTAATGGTATTTATTTGTTATTGTATATGTTAATATTTTTTGTTATAAGCTTTCTGAGAGTTTACAAAACTTGACTTTGACCAATGCTAATATGCGGACTTAAATAAAAACGGAGGGAGTACACATTTGTTTTTCTTAGTTTGTAGTGAACTAATCATTTCTTGAAATTGTGAAATAAATATATTAGGCTATTGACTTCGAATGTAATGGTCTATACAATTCAATAGTTACAATCATTATCGAATCCCAAGATGTATACAAGGTCTATAGTACTTCACAACATGCTCAAACTCACATAATCCCAGTCAAATGAGAATCTAAATGCATTTCATAGTTATTACTTTGTAGGATGCAACAAAAACAACCAAAACTCTACATCAGCCATTATAGAAGCAACATTTTGACATATCCCATTGTGTGTATGAAACGTGCAGAGAGAGCTTTCGAAGATGGAGCAGATAGGGCGGGAAAGATTGTATGTATGTGGCCGAGAGAGTAGGAGACAAACCTAACGAGACAGAGAGAGAGAGAGAGAGAGAGAGAGGAAGAAGTTAGGTCTGTCAGAAAGATGGAGACATGTAATATACGTGAGATGCGTGTGCATCCGGATTCTGTATACGTGGAAGGAGAAGAGACAACATGTTTGATGAGAGAGCTGGAAAAACATGGACGAGAGGGGAAGGATCACATGGGTTGAGGGATTGACAATTTTGTGCGGGGGAGAGAGGGATCGGTAATTTTGTGCAAGAGAGAGAGAGGGTGGGGGGAGGAGTCAGTCAACCGTCGTCACATCACCCTGCTTCCAAATGACCCCGCATTCTCTAGCGCGGTGTGGTCGCCGTCTTCGATCTGCTCGATGCCCTCTTTGAAGATTGAGGTGTTGTGCATGTTGGGGTGCAAAGAAGCACAAGCGAGAGTGGTCGCCCGTATAACCTTGGATGGGGATGAATTGTGTGCTCAGGGAGTGTGCGTGTGTGTTGTCTTGTGTGTGTGTACAAGGCAAGACGCTGCTGCTGTGTGTGTCGATATTGAGCGAAAACAAACCTAAGGAGAGAAATGGGTATTCATGAAGAGATTGTGCGGGCCTTGAGGTGGGCAGGGGCCGAGTGAGGGTGTCAAAATGTGCGCGTTGATGCATGTGTTGCATGCGATCGTGCAAGGGACGGACGAATCGAGAGAGATGGTTGTTGTGTTACGGATGCTCCTCTCTCTCACACACACACACACACACACACAAGTAAACTAGAAGACCGTTCTCTCATGTATACACAACGTATCGGCATCTGTCTTTGTCTCACTCATGCATGATCATTTGCACATTCACACCTCTCTATGTCTGTATCACGCACACCGTCTCCACATTGCCCTTCCGCCACAACACACATATGGACACATACACACGTTCTCTCTCACCACACACACAAAATAAGTATTAAAAAACTGGGGTGCACCTAAAACGTCCAAATCCAAATAAACACAAACTGGAGCTAAATTCAAATATATGGAAATATTGCAGCGTCAAGAACTTTCCCAGGAAAAAAACTTGAGTAATATTCGAGGATTGTTTTCACACACACAAAAAGGTTCGGTGGATGTCCTTCGAGCACGATACGGTGACGCACCGTTCGATTGACCGCGTGGCCGCGGTTCACGCGCTTGCACAGGATTCCGTATCGTGGCTGTGGTACTAACTTCAAAAAAAATTAAAAAAAGTGCTGCCTAAGTCTAATGTTTACGTGTACTAGTACGGTTTTCTTTTAAGTTTGACCAACCTTATATAAAACTAAAGTAAGCTCCCATATGCGTACTCATCAATATGCCGCCGCCGCCGTTGCGCATGCCGACGCCCGCCTGCTCCGGCCAAAAATTTCTCGCCCATCACCGTCGTGTCGCCGCCATCCCTGTGCCATGAAGCCGAAGGCTCGCCCGCTCACGTCGTCTGCAGTCCCTCCTCGCCATGCCGCGTCTATGCACGCAGCGTACGAAGAGGAGGACGAGCGCGTGCTCCAGCACGCCGGCGAGGAGGAACTAGCGTGTCATTGTCGTCCCCGCCCGCGCAGAGGAGGCGTGCATGGTGGGTTTCACGGCGGAAGCCAGTCGCACGCGCGTCGAGCCCACAAACCGGGTGCGGACGCGGAATCTACCTTCGAGACCTTGAATGCCACGTCGATTCTGCAATCTGAAGGAGCCATTTGGGTCAGTCGACTCATGTGAGTCGTTTGATGCAACATGGATGGCTAGAAGGGCTTCTTTCACCTCTTCTGCCGTCTTCTTCCTTCGCTCCGTCGAACTTCTTTCACAAATCGACTGACCCAAATTATACTACTAGTACGAACGTATTAAGTACAGTAGGAACACGAAGATACGAAAGCAAAGAATACCAACTGCAAGAAGAACAGTAGTAAGACATAGTACTAGTACTACTCTACGTACTAAAGAGTTCAAATAACGAGAAAGAACATAAACATAGTTCTGCTGGGGCCTCAGCACAACACACCCTTGAAAATAAACTAAGCAACTAGTCCACTTGACACTGCAGTAGAACCAGCATGAGCGACGGCACTGCCACCTACTCGGAGTCCGAGTCCACGTCCTCGACTTCGTCCTCGTCCCTCTTCCTCTTCGCCGACGCTTCTTTGCTTGAACCGGACACTGGGCTCTGCTTCTTCATCCAACCCATGTAGATATTTAAACAAAGGTAGGCATCCATTGCTGCGCATGTGACGTGATCTTCATCTAATGTCTTCGACTCCCATGCATGATGAAACTCGTGATGAGCTTTCTTCAGTTTAGCGTACGAAGGATTAATCATGGCTGCTGCCAGGGTCAGCATTGAAGGTTGAGAGGAGGACACCAGGCTTGCCTTCTGGAGATTGAAGGGCTGGACTACAACGAGACCTATCTCACGCAGGACATCTCTGTCATTCTTAAAGCCTACAGTAACGAATTTCACTCTTTTGTCCTTGAGGAAGTTCTTAAAATCCTGGCACTCAACGTCGGCATGGCATATGTGGTAGACCAAGCAAACATTATGTACGCAAACCTGGATCACGGCGGGCTTCTTCCTCTCTTCGTCCTTTAGATCCTTCTCTCGTCCCAGTACTGTGGTGTACTCAACATCTAGCCCAAATGACCCACTCATCCGTTGAACTGTTGAACATGCGTAGGAAGCGAGCAAGCCATGCTTTCACCGTCGCAGATCCATGTGTGTAGATGATGATGAACTGATCGCCGGTGATGGCTCTAACCTGCTACTCAGCGGCGACCATGGAGATTTGGGAGGCCATGGATTTTGGAGGAGGGTTAGGAGAAGTTGAACTGTTGTACCCATAAAAGCGGGAGCGAACTAATGTGAAAGGACGGGACGACGGAGCGAACTGTTGTGAGGTAGAAGATGGGGACGAGTAGGGCGTCTGAACGGCGTGGGGTTGCTGGCTTGCACGGTGGATAAACGGCTGCAAGCCCCAAAGAGTTCTCGAGAACTATGCGGGACCCACTAGATGTCATGTATACTAGACCCATATCGTAGGGCCCGACGGTATAGCTTCGCTGTTCGCACGCCATGCCGGCGCGTGGATGTAACTTCACTTAATTCCGTCAACCGTCGTGCCTCCCACGACCTTCGCCTCCCTCGCGCGGTCGCGCCCTTTGACACTTCGACCGGCTATAAATGAGCAGTTTTTTTTGCCTACTCCGCATGCATGATACTGTTGGGGAACGTAGTAATTTCAAAATATTTCCTACGATCACGCAAGACCATGGTGATGGCATAGCAACGAGAGGGGAGAGTGTCCGTCCACGTACCCTCGTAGACCGAAAGCGGAAGCGTTATAACAACGCGGTTGATGTAGTCGTACGTCTTCACGATCCGACCGATCCAAGCACCGAACGTACGGCACCTCCGAAGTTACGCACACGTTCAGCTCGATGACGATCCCGGACTCCGATCCGGCAAAGTGTCGGGGATGAGTTCCGTCGACCTGACGGCGTGGTGGCGATGTTGATGCTCCACCGACGCAGGGCTTCGCCTAAGCTCATGACGATATGACTTCTCCGGCGCAGGGCTTCGCCTAAGCTCTCTGACGATATGACCCGAAGTGGAATATGGTGGAAGGGGCACCAGACACGGCTAAGGAAAGATCCGTAGATCAACTTGTGTGTTCTGGGGTGCCCCCTGCCCTGTATATAAAGGAGCCAAGGGGAGGTGGCCGGCCCAAGGGGAGGCGCAAGAGTCCTACTCCTCCGGGAGTAGGACTCCCCCTCAATCCTAGTTGGATTAGGATTCCCGGAGGAAAGAGAGAGGGGCGGCCCACCTTTCCTAGTCCTAATAGGACTAGGGAAGGGGGGCCATGCCACCTAGGGCTGGCCCTCTCTCCTTTCCACTAAGGCCCACTATGGCCCATGTAGTTCCCGGGGGTTCCGTAACCTCCGGTACTCGATAAATTCGATTTCACTCGGAACCCTTCCAAGTCCAAACATAGGCTTCCAATATATCAATCTTTATGTCTCGACCATTTCGAGACTCCTCGTCATGTCCGTGATCACATCCGGGACTCAACAACCTTCGATTGCATCAATACTTATAAACTCATTATTAATCGTCATCGAAGCGTTAAGCGTGCGGACCCTACGGGTTCGAGAACTATGTAGACATGACTTAGAACCATTCTCGGTCAATAACCAATAGCGGAACCTGGATGTCCATATTGGTTCCTACATGTTCTCTGAAGATCTTTATCGGTCAAACCGCATAACGACATCGTTGTTCCCTTTGTCATCGGTATGTTACTTACCCGAGATTCGATCGTCGGTATCCAATACCTAGTTCAATCTCACATCTTGGTAAGTCTCTTTACTCGTTCCGTAATACATCATCTCACAACTAACTCATTAGTTGTAATGCTTGCAAGGCTTAAGTGATGTGCATTACCGAGAAGGCACGAGATACCTCTCCACAATCGGAGTGACAAAACCTAATCTCGAAATACGCCAACCCAACAAGTACCTTTGGAGACACCTGTAGTACTCCTTTATAATCACCCGATTACGTTGTGACGTTTGGTAGTACCAAAGTGTTCCTCCAGAAACGGGAGTTGCATAATCTCATAGTTATAGGAACATGTATGGGTCATGAAGAAAGCATTAACATACTAAACGATCAAGTGTTAAGCTAACGGAATGGGTCATGTCAATCAGATCATTCAACTAATGATGTGACCTTGTTAATCAAATAACAACTCCTTGTTCATGGTTAGGAAACATAACCATCTTTGATTAACAAGCTAGTCAAGTAGAGGCATACTAGTGACATCTTGTTTGTCTATATATTCACACATGTATTATGTTTCCGGTTAATACAATTCTGGCATGAATAATAAACATTTATCATGATATAAGGAAATAAATAATAACTTTATTATTGCCTCTAGGGCATATTTCCTTCAGTCTCCCACTTGCACTAGAGTCAATAATCTAGTTCACATCATCATGTGATTCAACACTAATATTCACATCGTATGTGATTAACACACATAGTTCACATCGTCATGTGACCAACACCCAAAGGGTTTACTAGAGTCAATAATCTAGTTCACATCGCTATGTGATTAACACCCAAAGAGTACTAAGGTATGATCATGTTTTGCTCGTGAGAGAAGCTTAGTCAACGGGTCTGTCATATTTAGAGCCGTATGTATTTTGCAAATACTCTATGTCTACAATGCTCTGCACGGAGCTACTCTAGCTAATTTCTCCCACTTTCAATATGTATCCAGATTGAGTCTTAGAGTCATCTGGATCTGTGTAAAAAGCTTGCATCGATGTAACTCTTTACGACCGGCTCTTTTATCACCTCCATAATCGAGAAATATTTCCTTAGTCCTCACTAAGGATGTTCTTGACCAATGTCCAGTGATCTACTACTAGATCACTATTGTTCTCCCTTGCCAAATTCAGAGCAAGGTATACAATAGGTCTGGTACATAGCATAGCATACTTCATAGAACCTATGATCGAGGCATAGGGAATGACTTTCATTCTCTTTTCTATTTTCTGCCGTGGTCGGGATTTGAGTCTTACTCAATTTCATACGTTTTGCAACACAGGCAAGAACTTTTCTTTGACTGTTCCATTTTGAACTACTTCAAAATCTTGACAAGGTATGTACTTATTGAAAAACTTATCAAGCGTTTTGATCTATCTCTATAGATCTTGATGCTCAATATGTAAGCAGCTTCACCGAGGTCCTTCTTTGAAAAACTCCTTTCAAATACTCCTTTATGCTTTGCAGAATAATTCTACATTATTTCCGATTAACAATATGTCATTCACATATACTTATCAGAAATGTTGTAATGCTCCCACTCACTTTCTTGTAAATACAGGCTTCTCCAAAAGTCTGTATAAAACCATATGCTTTGATCACACTATCAAAGCGTTTATTCCAACTCCGAGATGCTTGCACCAGTCCATAGATGGATCATTGGAGCTTGCATATTTTGTTAGCTCCTTTAGGATTGACAAAACCTTACGGTTGCATCATATACAACTCTTCTTTAATAAATCCATTAAAGAATGTAGTTTTGACATCCATTTGCCAGATTTCATAAAATGTGGCAATTGCTAACATGATTCGGACAGACTTAAGAATCGCTACAGCTTTGAGAAAATCTCATTGTAGTCAACACTTTGAACTTGTCGAAAACCTTTTTGTGACAAGTCGAGCTTTGTAGATAGTAACACTACTATCAGTGTCCGTCTTCCTCTTGAAGATCCATTTATTTAACATGGCTTGCTGATCATAGAGCAAGTCAATCAAAGTCCATACTTTGTTTCTCATACATGGATCCTATCTCAGATTTCATGGCCTCAAGCCATTTCGGAATCTGGGCTCATCATCTCTTCCTCATAGTTCATAGGTTAATCATGGTCTAGTAACATGACTTCCAGTAAATGATTACAGTAGATCTCTGGTTCGTATCTTACTCTGGTAGACCTAAGAGGTTTGGTAGCAACTTGATCTTAAGTTTCATGATCATCATCATTAAGTTCCTCACTAATTGGTGTAGGAATCACGGAACTGATTTACGTGATGAACTACTTTCCAATAAGGGAGAAGGTACAATTACCTCATCAAGTTCTACTTTCCTCCCACTCACTTCTTTCGAGAGAAACTTCTTCTCTAGAAAGGATCCATCTTAGCAACGAAAAACTTGCCTTCGGATCTGTGATAGAAGCTGTACCCAATAGTTACCTTTGGGTATTCTATGAAGACGCACTTCTCCGATTTGGGTTCGAGCTTATCGGTGAAAACTTTTTCACATAAGTATCAAAACTCCAAACTTTTAAGAAACGACAGCTTAGGTTTCTTGTTAAACCATAGTTCATATGGTGTCGTCTCAACGGATTTAGATGGTGCCCCATTAAGCGTGAATGCAAATTGTCTCTAATGCATAACCCCAAAAGCGATAGTGGTAAACCGATAAGAGACATCATAGATCGCATCATATCCAATAAAGTGCGGTTACGACGTTCGGACACACCATAACGTTGTGGTGTTCCGTGGCGTGAGCTGTGAAACTATTCCACTTTGTTTTAATTGAAGACCAAACTCGTAACTCAAATATTCATCTCACGATCAGATCGCAGAAACTTTATTTTCTTGTTACGATGATTTTCTACTTCACTCTGAAATTCTATGAACTTTTCAACTATTTCAGACTTATGTTTCATCAAGAAGATATACGCATATCTGCTCAAATCATCTGTGAAGGTCGAAAAATAATGATACTTGCCACGAGCATCAATACTCATTGAATCGCATACATCGGTATGTATTATTTCCAATAAGTCAAGAGCTTGTTCCATTGTTAGGAGAACGGAGTTTTAGTCATCTTGCCCAAAAGGCACGGTTCGCAAGCATCAAATGATTCATAATCAAGTGATTCCAAAAGTCCATCAAGATGGAGTTTTCTTCATGCGCTTTACACCAATATGACCTAAACGGCGATTATACAAATAAGTTGCACTATCATTATTAACTTTGCATCTTTTGGTTTCAATATTATGAATATGTGTATCACTATGATCGAGATCCAATGAACCATTTTCATTGGGTGTGTAACCATATAAGGTTTTATTCATGTAAATGTAACAACAATTTATTCTCTTACTTAAATGAATAATCAGTATTGCAATAAACATGATCAAATCATATTTATGCTCAACACCAAATAACACTTATTTAGGTTCCACACTAATCTCGAAAGTATAGGGAGTGTGCGATGATGATCATATCAATCTTGGAACTACTTCCAACACTCATCGTTACTTCCCCTTCAACTAGTTTCGCTTCATTCGGCAACTCCGTTTCAAGTTTACTACTCTTAGCAACCGAACCAGATTATCAAATACCGAGGGGTTGCTATGAACACTAGTAAAATACACATCAATAATCTGTATATCAAATATACCTTTGTTCACTTTGCCATCCTTCTTATCCGCCAAAAACTTGGGGTAGTTCCGTTTCTAGTGACCAGTTCCATTGCAGCAAAAGCACTTAGTCTCAGGCTTAGGTCCAGACTTGGGCTTCTTCACTCGAGCAGCAACTTGCTTGCCGTTCTTCTTGAAGTTCCCCTTCTTCCCTTTGCCCTTTTCCTTGAGACTAGTGGTCTTGTCAATCATCAACACTTGATGCTCTTTTTCGATTTCTACCTTCGTCGATTTCAACATCACGAAGAGCTCGGAATTGTTTTCGTCATCCCTTGCATACTATAGTTCATCACGAAGTTCTAGTAACTTAGTGATGGTGACTAGAGAATTACATCAATCACTATCTTATCCGGAAGATTAACTCCCACTTGATTCAAGCGATTGAAGTACCTGGACAATCGAGAACATGCTCACTAGTTGAGCGATTCTCCTCCATCTTTTAGCTATAGAACTTTGTTGGAGATTTCATATCTCCCAACTCGGGTATTTGCTTGAAATATTAACTTCAACTCCTGGAACATCTCATATGGTCCATGACGTTCAAAACGTCTTTGAAGTCCCGATTCTAAGCCGTTAAGTATGGTGCACTAAACTATCAAGTAGTCATCATATTGAGCTAGCCAAACGTTCATAACGTCGCATTTGCTCCTGCAATAGGTCCGCATCACCTAGCGGTGCATTAAGGACATAATTCTTACGTGCAGCAATGAGGATAAACCTCGGATCACGGATCCAATCCGCATCATTGCTACTAACATTTTTCAATACAATTTTCTCTAGGAACACATATAAAACATAGGGAAGCAAGCGAGCTATTGATCTACAACATAATTTGCAAAATACTACCAGGACTAAGTTCATGATAAATTAAAGTTCAATTAATCATATTACTTAAGAACTCCCACTTAGATAGACATCTCTCTAGTCATCTAAGTGATTACGTGATCCAAATCAACTAAACCATGTCCGATCATCACGTGAGATGGAGTAGTTTCAATGGTGAACATCACTATGTTGATCATATCTACTATATGATTCACGTTCGACCTTTTCGGTCTCCGTGTTCCGAGGCCATATCTGTTATATGCTAGGCTCGTCAAGTTTAACTTTGAGTATTCGGCGTGTGCAACTGTTTTGCACCGTTGTAGATGGACGAGAGCTTATCACACCCGATCATCACGTGGTGTCCGGGCACTACGAACTTTGGCAACGGTGCATACTCGGGGAGAACACTTCTTGATAATTTTAGTTAGAGATCTTATTATAATGCTACCTTCATTCAAATCTTGATAAGATGCATATAGTATAATCATCACATGCTATCAATATATGTGATATGTTATTTGAATCATCATCTTGTGCTTGTGTTCTCCATCGCCAAGCACCGTCATGATCACCATCGCCACCGCGCGACACCTTGATCTCCATCGTAGCATCGTTGTCGTCTCGCCAATCTTATGCTTCCACGACTATCACTACCGCTTAGTAATAAAGTAAAGCATTACATCGCGATTGCATTGCATACAATAAGCGACAACCATATGGCTCCTGCCGATTGCCGATAACTTCGGTTACAAAACATGATCATCTCATACAATAAAATTTAGCATCATGTCTTGACCATATCACATCACAACATGCCCTGCAAAAACAAGTTAGACGTCCTCTACTTTGTTGTTGCAAGTTTTACGTGGCTGCTACGGGCTTAGCAAGAACCGTTCTTACCTACGCATCAAAACCACAACGATAGTTTGTCAAATAGACTCCGTTTTAACCTTCTCAAGGACCGGGCGTAGCCACTCGGTTCAACTAAAGTTGGAGAGACAGGTCTTCCGCAAGCCATCTATGTGCAAAGCACGTCGAGGGAACCGGTCTCGCGTGAAGAGTACGCGTAAGGTTGGTCCGGATCGTCTCGTCCAACAATACCGCTGAACCAAAGTATGACATGCTTTGGTAGGCAGTATGACTTGTATCGTCCACAACTCACTTGTGTTCTACTCGTGCATATGACATCAACGCATAAAACCAGGCTCGGATGCCCTTTGTTGGGGAACGTAGTAATTTCAAAATATTTCCACGATCACGCCAAGACCATGGTGATGGCATAGCAACGAGAGGGGAGAGTGTCCGTCCACGTACCCTCGTGAGACCCGAAAGCGGAAGCGTTATAACAACGCGGTTGATGTAGTCGACGTCTTCACGATCCGACCGATCCAAGCACCGAACGACGGCACCTCCGAGTTACGCACACGCGTTCAGCTCGATGACGATCCCCGGACTCCGATCCAGCAAAGTGTCGGGGATGAGTTCCGTCAAGACGACGGGCGTGGTAGCGATGTTGATGCTCCACCGACGCAGGGCTTCGCCTAAGCTCATGACGATATGACTTCTCCGGCGCAGGCTTCGCCTAAGCTCTCTGACGATATGACCGAAGTGGAATATGGTGGAAGGGGCACCTGACACGGCTAAGGAAAGATCCGTAGATCAACTTGTGTGTTCTGGGGTGCCCCCGCCTCGTATATAAAGGAGCCAAGGGAGGTGGCCGGCCCAAGGGGGCGCGCCAAGGAGTCCTACTCCTCCGGGAGTAGGACTCCCCTCAATCCTAGTTGGATTAGGATTCCCGGACGGGGAAAGAGAGAGAGGGGGGCCGGCCCACCTTTCCTAGTCCTAATAGGACTAGGGGAAGGGGGGGGGCGCGCGGCCACCTAGGGCTGGCGCTCTCTCCTTTCCACTAAGGCCCACTATGGCCCATGTAGTTCCCGGGGGGTTCCGGTTACCTTCCGGTACTCCGGTAAATTCCCGATTTCACTCGGTACCCTTCCAAGTCCACACATAGGCTTCCAATATATCAATCTTTATGTCTCTACAATTTCGAGACTCCTCGTCATGTCCGTGATCACATCCGGGACTCCGAACAACCTTCGGTGCATCAATACTTATAAACTCATTATTAACTGTCATCGAAACGTTAAGCGTGCGGACCCTACGGGTTCGAGAACTATGTAGACATGACTTAGAACCATTCTCGGTCAATAACCAATAGCGGAACCTGGATGTCCATATTGGTTCCTACATGTTCTACGAAGATCTTTATCGGTCAAACCGCATAACGACATACGTTGTTCCCTTTGTCATCGGTATGTTACTTACCCGAGATTCGATCGTCGGTATCCAATACCTAGTTCAATCTCGTTACTGGTAAGTCTCTTTACTCGTTCCGTAATACATCATCTCACAACTAACTCATTAGTTGTAATGCTTGCAAGGCTTAAGTGATGTGCTTTACCGAGAAGGCCTGGAGATACCTCTCCGACAATCGGAGTGACAAAACCTAATCTCGAAATACGCCAACCCAACAAGTACCTTTGGAGACACCTGTAGTACTCCTTTATAATCACCCGATTCACGTTGTGACGTTTGGTAGTACCCAAAGTGTTCCTCCGGTAAACGGAGTTGCATAATCTCATAGTTATAGGAACATGTATGGGTCATGAAGAAAGCATTAACATACTAAACGATCAAGTGTTAAGCTAACGGAATGGGTCATGTCAATCGGATCATTCAACTAATGATGTGACCTTGTTAATCAAATAACAACTCCTTGTTCATGGTTAGGAAACATAACCATCTTTGATTAACAAGCTAGTCAAGTAGAGGCATACTAGTGACATACTGTTTGTCTATATATTCACACATGTATTATGTTTCCGGTTAATACAATTCCAGCATGAATAATAAACATTTATCATGATATAAGGAAATAAATAATAACTTTATTATTGCCTCTAGGGCATATTTCCTTCAGATACTCCCTCTGGTCCTTTTTACTCCCGTCAACCGTTTGCAAAGTGTTTGACCAAATATATACTTTTTTTAACACCACCTTATATTAATTAACCATCCACACCAATACACTCATTCGATACAATATTCACCACACAGGGCGGTACGTTATTTACAAGAATACCATCTAATCTATTGTCAAAGCTATACTTAGCAATTAAGTGTGCCACTTTATTGGCCGAACGGCTAATCTTTGACAATTGAAGATTGTTGATCAACTTCGAGATGCTCAACGCTTTCATCTTCAGGTCACGCATAGCGTATATGTCATAGTCCGCCCGATGCAAGAGACGCTACCGTAAAAGCTTAATCAGTCTCTAAAATTACAGGATTATGAAGAGAAATACCTATGTAGAGACCGGCAATGCAAGCCCTAAGCTCCGGTTCCTCCACGCTTTGACAGCATCAATGAAATCCCAGGTCCAAATTTATACTAAAAATATCAATATCTACAATACTGATTATAATGAGTATAAGAACTACGTTTTATAATGAGTGTAAAACTATTGATTTGACATTGTGAATGTTGATACTCCCTCCGTCTAGGTGAGTAAGTCATCTTAGGCTGTGCACCGTGACCAAGGAGGAGGGGAAAACGAGAGACATTAATGTTTATTTGCTAATTAAATAGTATTACATGCAATGAACTAACCGCTGCATGTCATGTTTGATAGTCTCAGGTCATTAAAAGCATGCACACCCTCATCTCTTATTGGTTGATATGTCAAGAAACAAGAAACGAGGTAGAAGTTAATGCACCGCGCCTACGTGTTTTGGGATTATTTGGTTTTCGTAGGATGACTTACACACCTAACTATTAGAGTACCACTACCTCCCTTCTAGTTTAAAGGGCTCGACTCAAAATTTTCACCTACTCTTAGCAAGATAGTAGAGGCAGTGGAATAGTTTTTGAAGTATGCAAAAGTACTCAACTAATGTTGTCGTTCTTCACAAAAAAATGTGTTTACCAATGCATGCATGAACACTAGTTACTCTAACCCCCCTCTCTTTAATTCTTTGCCACATCAGCATGTTTGCTATTCCCGTGTGCATGACCAGCTAAGATACCACCATTATGGCCAGCCTTAATCATCGCATGCAATAATTTAGTGCACCTTGAAATATGAACATGTGTGGGCGTGTATATTTTAATGACTTGAGACTATACCTAGCCCGGCATGCAAGATGACTTATTATGCACTGTTCCCCATACCTGCAGGACGCCTGCTCGTCTCCAAATCTTTTCCTCTCCATGTGTGGAAACAATATGCTCGCCAAACTCTCCTTCTCCCTCCGTGGTCCCACCACTCCACCCGTGTGAAAAAATCTGCATGCATGACCCTCCTCCCCACGCCGTCCAATCCGTTGTGACCAGCAATATTTCCACCCCTTCGCTCCCCGTAATTTACTCCAACAAATATGCCCACGTAGCTTTTACTTAACTTCAGTTGCATTGGGTCAGCGACATACGGGCTCAAGAGGTAATCGGCCCACATGTCGTTGATGCAACCGACCTGCAGCTAAGTTAGTGCAGCTCAGTCCATATCTTACGTAGGTGTGCCATTGCTCGCTATAAATACTGCGCCTCTCACGAAATCGCTATCTCCTCCCCCTCACGTTCACGTTCATCGCTATCTCCCCCCCCCCCCCTTCCTCTCACGTCGACCACCATGGCATCGCCCCTCCCAAGCCCTAGGAGCCCCTCACTGCACCGCGCGGACGGTCATGCGTCGTCGTTCCGTTCCTCGCCGCCACTAGTCGAGGAGGACGCGTCGGTGTTCCGCTCCTCGCCGCCACTAGTCGAGGAGGACGCGTCGGCGTTCCGCTCCTCGCCATGATGCGACGCGTCGCCGTTCCATTCCTCGCCACCACTAGTCGAGGAGGACGCGTCGGTGTTCCGCTCCTTGCCGCGACGTGTCGAGGTGGACGCATCGGTGTTCCCAATCTCCCCAGCACGCGCGTCGGAGGACGCGTCGGCTCCCTGCTACGAGGAGAACGCCGCGCCGCCCGCCGAGCCCCCCAGCCTTGAGGAGCTTTGGCAAGAAATGGATGTCGCCTTGTGGGAGGCTTTGCCTCCAGCAGAGTGCGCCAAAATAGAGGCAGAGAAGAAGGCTGAGGAAGAGAAGCGCACCGCGCAACAAGCTTTCTGGGAGATCTATGTCGCGTCCGAGAGAGTCAAGCAATTGGTTCTTTGGCGGAAGGCTCGTGGCGAGGGCCGTGAGTGTGGCGGAGGACGCCCATGCCGACGCCTACGAGTGCGGTAATCAAGCACCTCATCTACGCTTGGCAAGATGCGTGGACGGGTGCACGCTTCCAGCCAGGAGGAGTACCTGTTGGCGCCGGATCACCACACCGGTGAGATCGCGCTCGCCCAAGCCGCCAATCAGCACCTCGCGAGTTGCTAGGCTGAGGAAGAGGCGTTGTGTCGGCGCGCTGGGAAACGGCCGCGCACCAGGGCACTCGTGGCGCGCCGCAAGCGCTCCTGCGAGCGCCTTTGCTTTTAGGAGGAGTATAATTTTTTTTCCGTAAGGCGATCTCATTAGTTTTGGGACGCAAATGATAAATCCCGAATGTTCAGGAATTTTTAGCGTCCTTAATTAAGCATGTAAAAGGGAAAGTTTGGAAACATTGTGTATTATTACGCATTTTGCAAGTACGTGCATATAGCACAAACTTTACTATATACTATCGGACTACACGTCTCTCTCGATATATGCTTGCAGACTTTTCTACTCCCTCCGTCCTGTGTCAATAAGTCATCTTTGGTTGTGCACGGTGACCAAGAAGGAGGGAAGATTTGTACACCTAGACGGAGGGAGTACTACTATTACTTATGTACGTGCAAATGCACGTTTTAACATTATGATGTGGTTTTTGTAAAAGTAGAAAAACATCACTAGTCAAGCTTGTGAAACGATTCCAACATGAGTACTACTACTAGTAGGAGTACCAGGGCCAGTTCTTTTAGGCTTCTAGATTAGTAATCCCATAACTACTACCTCCGTCCTGGTTTATTGGTCCCTATTGTAATCTGTGTCAAATTTTGATCATAAATTTAACTAATGAAATGTTAGTGCATGTCACATGCACTATTCCATCCGTCTAGGTGAGTAAGTCATCTTAGGCTGTGCACCGTGACCAAGGAGGAGGAGAAAACGAGAAACGTTAATGTTTATTTGCTAATTAATAGTATTGCATGCAATTAACTAACCACTACACGTCGTGTTTGATATCTCAAGTCATTAAAAGCATGCACACTCTTTATCTCTTATTGGTTGATATGTCAAGAAACAAGAAACGAGGTAGAAGTTAATGCACCGCGCCTAAGTGTTTTGGGATTATTTGGTTTTCATAAGATAACTTACACACCTAGATGCACCGTGCCTAAGTGTTTTGAGTAACATTTTATCAGTTAAATCTTTGGTCAAAATTTAGCAAAAATTACAATGGTGAGGAATAAACCATGATGGAGTAGTAGTTTAGAAGCCCAAATAAATGAGTGAGGCGCCTTATTGTTACTCTCCACTGTGACTAGTCTTGTGGGAAAAGCTGGGGAAGCCGCCAAAGAACTGCCCTAGGAGTAGTAGCTAGGGATAGAGTGTGGGAGATGTACCGGAGTAAGTAAATGCAGAGAGATGAAATGCAAAATAGACGGAGGGATGTGATGGTTGCTTGTCCGTTTATTTTACCAGGCCACTTATTACTGGGAGTGGTTGGGTTTTGTGATATGACGGCTTTACTGCCGCGCCACGAGTGAGAGGTGAGACTCCCGTGCAGCGCCGCCCTCTACACTTGTACTACATCGGTCGTGGTTTATTAGTCCCCCAATGAATTTGACTGAAGATTTAACTGACAAAATGTTAGTGCATGTCAGCAAAAACTATATCGTTGGATCCGTATTTGAACATAGTTTTAAATGATATAATTTTAGGTGACATGCATCAGTATTTATTGTACTATATATAATGTTAGTTCAATTTATGGTCGTACTAATCTATAGTAGTAAGGTGCCCGTGCGTGCACCGAAGAGTGAAATGCATTGATCGGGGAGTTGTTTATTTTGACAAAGGATGTGGGGGTCATCTCATGTGTAACGGGTATCGATAGGTTTCTTCGGATATTATCTCATCTCTGGAGCTCACAAACATCTGGGTGAAATAGATAAAAAGGTATCTTTTGCAAACAAAAGCGTTCAACTGTTCAACCTGCATCCAAAACTTGTGAAAGAAATAACACTTATTGTGCTTTGCAAGAAATTATCTTTAAGAATTAGTTTTTGAGTATCGATTGTTATACATGTTGGCTACAGATGACATGGCACTTTCTTATAGTCAACAGTTGGGTATACTATTAAGTAATATTAACCATGCCCTTATACACCTAGACGGAGGGATTAAATCATGATGACTTGCAAGGGGGCAGAGGAGATGTAAGAAATGGTTCATCGTAAGTCTTTCACCAGTATTGTAGTAAAAATTCATACATGGAAGATTCTAGACTAAACCATAAACGGATACACTTTTATTCATGCGCGATACTCCAATAGAGCAAGATCCTGCATGGAAGTCTCCACATGCTTAGACAGCGGATTACATTGAGCGAAGACTAATGATCAACATTTAACTTGATAATGCGTATTTTTTAGAAGAACAGGAAGGCTCCTCCCGGTTCCATTATCAAATGAAACCCAAAGTGTCTTACATCAGCTCACCGAGAGGAGCAGTTCAAAGGAATGACCGCGCGAAAGCCACTCAAGTTTAACGACAAGCTTATAGAATCAAAAGCGGCAAAGACACGGGCCATAAGCGCCCACACACACACTTCATGTTTTCTAAGTGCACTTGATAATGCGTATGTCCAGGTGAACCTCCTTGGAGCCCCGTGCGCCGAGTCGGCGGGTAAAGGATGGAACGGATGCCATGGGTTTTGCAAGTCCACATTGGCGGGATAGTCTCGGCTCCTCAGAGTCCAAGTCTGTCCGATGAGGCCGGTTTCACCGCCCACGCGACCCGGAGGGGTAGTAACATTGACCACGCACCCGTACATCTGCCTCGTGTCGATTAACGCGTCGGCGACGCCTCGACGACGCGTTACAAACACGGGCGGCGGCTCGCGGGCCTCGCCCGATGCCCACGATCAAGAGGAAGACGATGCCGTCTTCCTCCAAGACTAGCAGCGGCGGTGATCCTCCAGCGACTCCGGCATGGTGAACCGTAGCACATGTCGCGTACTTGATGTTCTCCGCCAAGGGCGGCGGTGACCGCTGCACGCATCCGTGAGGTGATGCACCATGTCCGCCGGCGAGCCACAAAACGGTATCGGGCACTCATAGCAGTGGACGAAGGGCTCCTTGGAGGCATCGACCAGGCCATCCATGAAACGGGAGTGGCTGTAGGGGACGTTTTGAATATGTGAGCATGTTACTACGAGATTTAATCTGAATAAACACAAAATAAATCATGACGGCTATAACAGAGATGAAACTAATCATGTGGAGCAGCATAGTAGTAGGATACAGAGTAGAAACATGAATTCTACCACGATTTCAAACAGGAAGGACAGAAACACATACGATGCAACGGGAGCAAAGACCGTTGGCGTTGAGGTTGTCGCCCATGTCGTTGAGGAAGAGGTTGCCGAGGTCGGGGAAGAAGTCGTCGTCGGTGAAGTCGTGGCTGCCAGCAGTCGCGAGAGTGCGCTCCCCAGATTTCAACAGCGCCCGCCGAATGGAGCGCAGGAGGGAGTGGCTGTAGGGGACGTTGCGGCCGCCGAATGGAGCGCAGGAGTAGCACACGAAGCAGTAGATGGTGTCCTTACTAGTACTCCCTAGTCTCTATCTATCTATATCTATATATATATCTACTCTTATAGAAAACCGAGTTGGTGATGATGGTATGCCTGCCATCTTATAATATAGACCGTCCGATCTATATCCCATTTGATAGAAAGCCAACTATGACAATTTTACAAAAGATACCCGCACCTCTCTCCACATTTACAGATAAGGCCTTGCCTCATTCATCCTTATCTCCAACAACCTCGTGCTCCTCCCTATGTCTCTATCTCTACTACTTTTTTTATAACAAATCGAATAGTGCTACGACGTCCGCTGCACGCCCGGCTGAATACGCCTCCTCGCCTCCATCATCACCAACTGAGTCTTTTATAGGAGTAGGAGTAGAGAAAAAACCGAGTTGGTGATGATGGTGTGTCGTGCAATGCACGGGCATCTTGCTATTTTTTTGCATATAAGTCCAAACACCGCGTAGACACGGTCTTTGAGCACGGTTCGTAGTCGTTCCACGCTCGGGCATTGAAGTTTGTAACTATTTTAGATTAGAATATACTACTCCTCCGATGCTAGTAGTAGAGCAGAGTCCTACTCTACTACTCTACTCTAGTAAGCTAGGGCATAGTATTGTAGTAGGTATTGTAGGGAGTACCAGTACTGTGATCACTCAAGCAAGTTGTTTGGCATCGATATGACCCTACGCTGCTGGTATGTGTCTCGTAAGTCAAGCGGCATGCTGTAGTCATCATCACCTGTCCACTTCCCGCAGCACATATTCGCTTCTCCATCTTTGTCCGCACATAATCTCGTCCAAGCTTCCATCCCCGCTAAGGCGCCTCCTCGTCTAAAACCCAAGCACTAACAATGGCGTAACAGAGCAGCGTCGCCAAAAGAGTGGCTGGAATTCGCTCCCCACAGAGGTAATCAAGCTCATTGTTTTGCGTGTGGACAATCTCAAGATTACCATGCCGCCGCAGGCGTGCTTTCGTCGGGGTTGTACCATTTACTCAAAGCCCTCAGGTCGGAGCTTTTTAAGCCAGCTCCTTGCTTGTTGATGCCGCCTGATCTTCAAAAACGGTGTTTCACGCAGCATAACAATCGTAGGGTGGCGAGCATCAACCCCGTTCACTGCGATCTGATCCCCGTCAGCGTCAGCTACATTAACGGTATGTACTGGGTCGGCATGAACATGTCTTGGATGGTGCTCGTCGACGATCGTGGCAGCTGGATGGTCGTGGAGGTCTACACCCGACGATTGATCCCCCTTCCTTCGATTAACACTGCATCGCTTTGGCACCGCTGCCCGAATACTCGTAATCTTACAAAGAGCCAACATGATACCAAGTTTGATTTGCTCAAGATTGTAATCTGCCAAGTGCCCACAAGATCTGCGAATTATAAAGATTTCAGGCTAATTGCGTTCTTCAACCGCGGTCTCGCCTATCTGACAGGTCATTGCGGTAAGTGGATAAATCTGCACATCCATCGCAGGATCATACATCCTCAATGGTTCTCTGATGCCATTGAACACAAGGGCTTCATTTACACTGTCGACTCCTTCTATGGCTGGACGTATTGTTGGCCTACTCCAGTCATCACTACAAACGGCTTTTACAGCAGTATGTTACTTTCCTATGATATCATGATGGCTTGCTTATATTACTGTCAACATTTACCGAAAAAATATTCATGCTCATAACATGATGTTCTTAAGATTGACTAAATCAAGAGCCCTTTTTTATTTGACTCCAACTTGATATGATGTTGTAGGCCGCCTGGTGTCCCTACCCTTCCTAATCCCGTAACCTTTCAAAGAAAAGCGGCATGGCGATTGCGGGTGGTTCCTGGCTCGATCGACGGCGGCGAAAAGATTGATGATCGTCAGACGCATCGGACGTGTTGTTTCATGGAATACAATCACGATCACTGCAAGGTCTTTGAGCAGGATCCCAGCTTCTCCGGGCCTTCAGGAATTTTTGATCGGAGGCTGGTAAGTAGCCTTGGTACACGCTCTGCTTATCGGACTGAATTATCCGATTAACCAGGAGATAACCGACGGCAAGGATCATGATGGCAGCGGTTTCGTTCATCGTGCAAAATTGTGTGTACACAGCGTACCATGCGTCTCTCGCATGCACCATACCACGATATGTGTCGCCACGCCCGCAGCCCAAAGTAGGAGAGAGGGTCGCAAGTATCGGAACTTCGACTCTTGGCTGGAGTTTCCCCGTCAGCACCCATTTGGTTCAAGCTGTCAGCCAATCTCCACATCTTAATAAATAGTAACGTCTAACCGAGCCAGTTAGTTAGATGCGTACACTTGGTGTAGTAGGATCTTTATTTAGTTTGATGCATACACTTGTTCTTTTTTGGTAGCCCTTTTGTAATGATGGCTGATGTTTGGTTTGGAAGAGAGAGTTGCGTTGTAACATCCCAAATTTTCAATTTGGAATGTTATACATTAAGTCATCATGCATTACATATTTTCTTGCATTTTGCCGATCCTAGAAATTTCACGCAACTCAAGGACCCTCGAAGAGAGTTGGAGATTTCGTTATTCTCATATTTGAGTTTTCTCAAATTTTGAAAATAGGATCATTTGATTTTATTTATTTTATCTTCAATTATTTCTACTATCAAAATATGAGAGAGGGAATAAAATGACTTTTCCAAAATAAAGAAATAATGAAGATTTAATAAAAAATCAAATAAGATTTTTATTGTGGAGTTTTGCGCTTTTATTTGTCTTAGGGAAAATGCATATTTTTAAAAATTTGCATTTTGGCCCCAAGTTAAAGTTCATTTTGTTCGACTCATTTTTAGGTGTCGGGAAAATTTTACTTTGTAAATTTTGGAGTTCGTTTAGATTTTATTTTAATCATTTTTCTGCGCGTGATTTTATAAAAAAAAATACGCCGCGCCCCGCCTGGGCCAAGGTCCCAGCCGGCCCAGCCGCCCTTCCTCATACACACACACAAGGCTGCCGCCACATCGGCCGAGACCGAGGAGGACTCCTCCTCCTCCTCCCTTTGCTTGCCCCTCCCCAAGCTACTCCCCCTCCTATATACCCCTCACCCCCCCCTCTCTCCTCCCAACCCGCAGCCGCCGCCCCTCTCCATAGTTGACCGCCATTACCGCCGCCCGCTCATAGCCTTGCCCGTCGCTTAGCCGCCGCCACGCCGGTGCCACCGCCCGCCAGCCAGGACGCCGTCGCCCCGCCACCTAGCCGCCGCCCCGCCGGAGCCCCACCTCGACGAGGTAGCCGCGCCGCGCCACCCTCCCCTCGGTTCGGTTTTTTTTAAACCGTTCCGGTTTTCTTTTCCGTTGTTCGGTTTTTTTAATAAAAAAAACCTAGATCGGTTTTATTTTTTTCGGTTTTGTTGATTAGCGAGCGCTCGCCGGACCGTTTGTTTTAACGAACGTGTTCACCAGTTAGTTTCTGTTAACGAACGTCCGTCCGTTTAACCGTTCATCGTTTTTCTTTTAATCGGATTTAATCCGCTATTTTCTGATCTCGATTTCAGATCCGAACTTCGTTCTAGTTTATCTTCTCGCTCGTTTATCGGAATCAGGTGATTCAAGCGCCTGGAGTTTCGTTTCGAAACCGCCGTTCCGACTAATCAACTTAAACAAAGTTTTGCTACTGTAAAATTTGACCTAGTTTCAACTTTCTAGAACCGAGTTGTTTACTTTCGACGTTTGACTTTCGTTGCTTTATTTGATTCGATTCTTTTTGCAACCAGGGTTCTTAAGTTGAACTTTCCGGTTAGATCTTTTATTCGAGATTTACCTGTGCATTAGATAAGTACTTATTGTATGCTTGTTGTTTGTCCGTGATAGATCACAGGAGTGCGCCGCTTGTTATTTGAATCTCTAGGTTTCATGGATCATCGACAAGGCAAGTAACACTTGATCATACTCTTTCTACTACCCAGTTTTATGCATTAGATCTATTCCTCGAACACTTGCATGATTAGGATCTAATTAAATTGTGGGATGGGAAGTAGATTGAGGTAGTACCTATTACTGCTTTTACTTATGAAACCTTGGGAGTTACTTCTACGTTTGCTTATTATGCCATGCTATGCTAGTAGACGTGGATTGGGTGAGTGATATCCATGATGATGTGAGATTGTTAATTTAATGGTTTATTTACGGTGGCAACTTAAACACACATCTGGGTGGATTGAGGCACCTGGTTTCCATCAGGACTTGCCTGTTTTTCTTCGGACCGCCACCCAGGCTCAAAGGAATCATAAGATCATTCATGCTAGTAACTTCCGTGTGCAGCCACAAGCCATTATGGGCTCTGGCATACTTGACTAAGTTGTGCGAACTCTTACGGGTAGACTAGCAGATGTAGGGGTTGTAGGTTGGTACGGTCTACCCACCAGAAAGGTGCTAGCGCTACAGAAAGACTATGTCTCGGTCATCCGTCTCTCAAACACCATGTAGTGCGAGAACCAAACGGAGGCGATCGAGTCTTGTGGGGAAAAGTGCAAACCTCTGCAGAGTGTATAAACTAATCATGATTAGCCGTGGTCCCGGTTATGGACATCTTGAGTATCTAGTACTTGAATATCATGTGAATCTCAACATGTTACCCTAATTAATATTGTTGGGTTTTAATGAGTACTTTTAATTGGGATTGAGGATGTCATCAACCATTCTCAATGTTTAACAACCACCATGATAGTTAAACAAATTTATTCCTTTGCAAGAGGGAAAAAGCGGCTTTATGCAAAACTCAGAATCAGAGAGCTTTTTCCACCAGCCATATATGCATGTAGTATAGGCTTATTCCTTTCATTGCTCTCTATCTATTACATTGCCAGCATATTCCATGTCTTGACCCGTTGGCTGCAACTTTCATGTTGCAGACTTTTTCATTTACGCAGTAAGGTGCTTTAGGTCATGGTTCTATACTCGGTGATGCCGATGGAGTTGATGGACTCACTTATCTTCCAAGTCTTCCATTGTTATCGTTATTAGATGGCCTTAAGCCATATTTATTGTAATAAGTCCTCTTTGGGACAACGATGTAATAAGTGTGTGATTGCTACTCTGTTATAAATCCTTCGGCATCTTGTGTGGTGTCAAGACATCGATCCAGGATGACACCGAGCACGTAGACTTGATCCATTCGGTCGGGTCGCTTCATGAGAGATGGTATCGAGCACACGCCGATCAGAGGGACACGACCACTAAGTTAAAGCCATAGATCACTACTCTCTTCTCATTTTCTAACTCCTCATCTTTTCTACTCTTTTAGGATGAAGGACGCGAAGATCAAGTACACCCAACCAGATGAAGGCACACCTTTTGGATTTCACTTGAAGGAAGTCACCAAGTACCTGAACATTGGACTACCAAGCTTCACCGGGACTATCAACGCCACTCTGCCTGAAGAGGAGCGCTGGAAGATTCAAGCTCATGTTCCGGGAAGGACATTCGCCCCAATCACCAAGCCTATAGATAGTGTTTTTAGTGCACCAACCTGGAGTCTGGGAAAGAGCATGGCAGCTCATAACACCATGGGACGCATTGGAGAAGTTTACCAAGAAGACCTCAAGGACACCATCTATCAGATTTGTGGACGCCGAGATGAACAATGGGAGATAGTCAGCACCAAGAAGGATAGATCCATTGCAGCTTTCATCCAGGAGTTAAACCAGCACATTCGACGCCAGGAGAACCAGGATGTGCAATGATATGATCGAATTGAAGGATGCGAAGGGAAGGATCATCAAGCTTGAAGAAGAACTACATCTACACGTAAGGACTACATGGACGAGATTGTAGCTTTAGCAAGACACAATAACGATCTTAAGTATGAGATTGAAGAACTCAAGAAGAAATTGGCGCTCAAGAATGAAGACAAGTACGTCGACTGTCCGAGCAACTACATCAACATCGACGACACCGATTCGGATCCAAGTGAACCCGACTTTGAAGACGAAGCAGGAGCAAACATCATGGAGTCTTCCACCGGTTCAAATTAATAGATGACCCCCACATATTAGTAGTATTTCCTCCATGTAACATTTTAGTTCACGCACTTTGCGATAGTTAGACCGTTGTAAGCCCTTTTGTTTGAATTGAATGAAGTGATTTTGTGTGCAATTGCTCATATACATTTGGGTAGTGTTTCTCCTTAGACCCCACTCTATTCTTAATTTCGCCTTTTCTAAACCCATCGATGCCTCCGAGACGCGACTCGGGTTTGTTTTCCCACCAGAGATCACCCAGTTGATTCAGCAACAGAACACTTTGATCCAAACATTGGTACAAAATCAAGGCAACAACAACAACAACAACCCACCGCCACCACCACCAGTTGACCATCTGGCTCGTTTCTTAAGGCTAAACGCGCCAGTGTTTTCCAGTAGCACCGAGCCGATAGTAGCAGATGATTGGCTCCGTAAGATAGGGAGGGAGTTGACCACTGCAGGATGTCTGAGATGGAGAGAAGGTGAAGTTTGCTGCACACCATCTTGAAGGACCCACAAAGCATGGTGGGAGAATTTTACAGCCACTTACCCAAAGAGATACTTGTCACATGGGATCGGCCAAAGAAGCTTTCCGTGACTGCCCATGTCTCAGCAGGAGCTATGGCCATGAAGAAGCGTGAGTTTCGCAACTTACGCCAAGGAGGAAGGACTGTTGGCCAGTATGTGGATGATTTTAGTAAGTTAGCACGTTATGCCCCAAATGACGTTGCTACAGATGCAGCTAAGCAGGAGAAGTTTCTGGAAGGACTGAATGATGAGTTAAGCATGCAGTTGATGGTAGCAAGTTTCAATAACTACCAGGAGTTGGTAGACCGTGCCCTCATGATTGAAGGAAAGCAGCAGACAAATTGAGAACCGCAAGAGGAAGTATGGGGGGAAGTATAACTCGAGCCCAGCAAAGCCCTGTTATACCCCTAAACAGGGAGTTCAGTTTCAGCATACCCATGGAGGAGGTAATTCGCACAACCATAATGGCCACAAAAATGGGAACGGGAATGGAGGAAGCAATGGATAGAACCGCACCAACCCGTCAACACCAACCAAGGTAGACCTGAGCCACATCACTTGCTTTAAGTGCCACAAGACTGGGCATTATGCAAACGAATGTCGGAAGGCCGTAATTGAAATGGCAATGGAAGCTCAGAAAGAAGCCAAACCCTTTCAACAGGGGATGTGAACCACATTGATGTGGAGGAGGTTGAAGATCAGCCCGATGCGATGAATCGGTAAGTTTTTGGTTAAGTCATTTACTGCACTAGTTCTTTTCGATCTTGGTGCATCGCATTCATACATATCAAGGGATTTGTGGATAAGTACAAATTACCAACCCAAGCCCTTAGGTCACCCATGCTAGTAACCTCACCGGAGCAGAATACATGGCTAGTATATGGTGTGATCGACCGCCATTAAGGATTGGACACTATGTTTTTCCCTCGAACCTAATAGTTACGGAATCCCAAGGATTGGATGTGATATTAGGCATGGATTGGTTATCGAAGTATGGAGGGAACATAGATTGCGCCACTAAGTCAATTTTGCTTACCACCCCAGAAGGGAGGAGAATCAAGTATGTATCACGGCATGAGCAGAGGAGAGCACAAGTAAATTCATTATCAGGAGTTGTGCCGGAAGAAGTACCAGTGGTGAAGGATTTCCCTGATGTATTTCCTAAGAGTTGCTGTGAATGCCGCGGATAGAGACATTGAGTTTTTGATTGAGCTTTGCCGTGCGGGCCCAATATCGGGTTTACCATACAGGATGCCCGCACAGGATTTGGCAGAAATCAAGAAGCAGATTAAGGAGCTATTGGATAAAGGTTATATACGCCCAAGTTCTTCGCCTTGGGGATCACCCGTACTGTTAGTAGAGAAGAAGGATGGATCGTTAAGGATGGTTGTTGATTATCGTGGATTGAATGTAGTAACAATCAAGAACAAGTACCCACTACCAATGATAAATGATCTGTTTGATCGTTTGCAAGGAGCTAAAGTGTTTTCCAAGATCGATTTGCGATCAGGGTACCATCAGTTGAAGATTCGGGAGCAGGACATACCTAAGACAGCATTTACCACGAGATATGGATTGTATGAATATACTGTTATGTCATTTGGACTGACTAACGCGCCTACCTATTTCATGAACCTGATGAACAAAGTGTTTATGGAGTTTTTGGATAAGTTCGTTGTGGTGTTCATAGATGATATTTTGGTTTTCTCGAAGAATGAAGAAGAACATAAGGAACATTTGCGATTGGTTTTGGAGAAACTAAGGGAACATCAGCTATATGCCAAGTTCAGCAAATGTGAATTTTGGCTAAAGGAAGTTGGATTTCTTGGACATGTTATATCCGGAGAAGGGATAGCAGTTGACCCCACAAAGGTTGAGACCGTAACCAAATGGGAAGCACCAACGGCAGTTGGAGAGATCCGGAGTTTTCTTGGACTCGTAGGATACTACCGAAGATTCATTGAGAATTTCTCAAGGATTGCAAAGCATATGACAGAATTGTTGAAGAAGGATATCAAGTTCATATGGACTGAGGATTGTGAAGCAAGTTTTCAGGAGTTGAAGAAAAGATTGGTCACCTCACTAGTGTTAATTTTGCCAGATCAGACCAAGGATTATGAGGTGTATTGCGACGCTTCACGTCGAGGACTTGGAGCAGTGCTTATGCAGGAAGGAAGAGTTGTTTCAGATGCTTCACAGCCTAAAGCCTCACGAGTTGAATTATGCCACACATGATTTGGAGTTAGCAGCCACAGTGCATGCATTGAAGACATGGAGACATTTTCTTATTGGAAATCATTGTGAGGTGTATACGGATCACAAGAGTTTGAAGTACATCTTCACGCAGAAGAAATTAAATCTCGACGAGAGGAGATGGTTGGAGCTTATTAAGGATTATGATATGAGATTGCATTATCACCCCGGGAAGGCTAACGTTGTAGAAGACGCATTGAGCCGTAAGAGCCACGTCAATACACTAATGATGGGAGGAATACCCAAGGAGTTAGCCGAGGACCTTCGAGAGCTATGTTTGGAAATAGTTCCGAGAGGCTATGTAGCAGCATTGGAGATTCAGTCTACATTGATCGACAAAATCGTAGAAGCTCAAAAGATGATAAGGAAGTTGCCTCTATAAAGGAGAAAATGAGCGAAGGAAAAGCTAAAGGATTTCGTGAGGATGAGCACGATACCCTATGGTTTGAGGACCGTGTATGTGCCAAATGACCCGGAGATCAGAAAGCTGATTCTGCAAGAAGCACATGATTCACCCTATTCGATTCACCCAGGAAATACCAAGATGTATTTGGATTTGAAGGAAACGTTCTGGTGGACCGGAATGAAGAAGGATATCGCGGAGTATGTAGCAGTTTGCGATGTATGTCAGAGAGTGAAGGCAGAGCATCAGAAGCCAGCAGGATTGTTGCAGCCATTGCCAATACCCGAATGGAAGAGGGATAAACTAGGCATGGATTTCATCACAGGTTTGCCAAAGACTCGTTCAGGCTATGATTCGATTTGGGTTATAGTCTAATCGCTTGACGAAGGTAGCTCATTTCATTCGATCAAGACTACCTATAGCGGTGCTAAGTTGGCAAGGATATACATGACTAGAATTGTGTGTTTACACGGAGTTCCGAGAAGTATCGTATCAGATAGAGGAACCCAATTTACCTCAAAGTTTTGGAATCGGTTACCTAAACATTGGGAACCAGGATGGAATTCAAGACAGCTTTCCACCCACAGACCGATTGATGCATCGAGAGAGTCAATCAGATTTTGGAGGATATGTCGAGAGCTTGTGCACTAGATTATGGATCTAGTTGGGATGATAACTTGCCCTATGCAGAGTTTTCTTATAACAACAGTTACCAAACCAGCTTGAAGATGGCACCTTCGAGGCTTTATGCGGAAGGAGGTGCAGGACACCGTTATCATGGGACGAAGCCGAGACCGTCGATTGTTTGGAACAGATTTGATTAAGGAGTGCGAACAGAAGGTTAAGTTGATTCGCGATAGGCTCAAGGTAGCCCAGTCCTGCATGTAAAAGCTATATGGATTCAAACGCAAGGCGATAGAATATGAAGTTGGAGACAGAGTTTATCTTAGAGTATCCCCACTTCGAGGAGTTAAGCGCTTTTGGATTTAAAGGAAAGTTAGCACCACGCTTCGTTGGACCGTATAAGATTTTGCAACGCATGGGAGAAGTTGCTTATAAGCTGGAATTGCGGAGGGACTGTCAGGAGTTCATGATGTATTCCAAGTTTCTCGGTGAAGAAATGTCACGCCGAGATGGCGGAAGTACCGTTAAGAGATACAAAGTGCCACTTGAAGCAATTCAGTTGAAGGATGATTTGACATATGAGGAGAAACCAGTCAAGATTCTCGATTATGCCAGCAGAGTTACCCGCAGCAAGGTTATCAAGTTTTTCAAGGTTCAGTGGAGCCACCACATTGAGGATGAAGCCACCTGGGAAAGAGAAGAAGATTTGCTCAAGGATCACCCTCACCTATTTTCTAGTTAACCCGAATCTCGAGGGCTAGATTCATCTTAAGAGGTAGGTTTGTAACATCCCAAATTTTCAATTTGGAATGTTATACATTAAGTCATCATGCATTACATATTTTCTTGCATTTTGCCGATCCTAGAAATTTCACGCAACTCAAGGACCCTCGGAGAGAGTTGGAGATTTCCTTATTCTCATATTTGAGTTTTCTCAAATTTTGAAAATAGGATCATTTGATTTTATTTATTTTATCTTCAATTATTTCTACTATCAAAATATGAGAGAGGGAATAAAATGACTTTCCCAAAATAAAGAAATAATGAAGATTTAATAAAAAAATCAAATAAGATTTTTATTGTGGAGTTTTGCGCTTTTATTTGTCTTAGGGAAAATGTGTATTTTTAAAAATTTGCATTTTGGCCCCGAGTTAAAGTTCATTTTGTTCGACTCACTTTTAGGAGTCGGGAAAAATTTACTTTGTAAATTTTGGAGTTCGTTTAGATTTTATTTTAATCATTTTTCTGCGTGTGATTTTATATTAAAAAAATACGCCATACCCGCTCGGGCCAAGGGCCCACTTCCTCACACACACAAGGCTGCGCAAGGCCATTGGCCGAGACCGAGGAGGACTCCTCCTCCTCCCTTTGCTTGCCCCTCCCCAAGCTACTCCCCCTCCTATATATACCCCCTCACCCCTCTCTCCTCCCAACCCTGCCGCCGCCCTCTCCATAGCCGCTTGCCGCCCATAGCCGCCGCCGCCCGTCGCCTAGCCGCCGCCGCCGACCGAGACGCCGTCGCCCCGCCACCTAGCCGCCGCCCCGCCGGAGCTCCACCTCGATGAGGTAGCCGCGCCGCGCCACCCTCCCCTCGGTTCGGTTTTTTTTTAAACCGTTCCGGTTTTCTTTTCCGCTGTTTGTTTTTTTTTTAAACCCTAGATCGATTTTATTTTTTTCGGTTTTGCTGATTAGCGAGCGCTCGCCGGACCGTTTGTTTTAACGAACGTGTTCACCAGTTAGTTTCTGTTAACGAACGTCCGTCCGTTTAACCGTTCATCGTTTTTCTTTTAATCGGATTGAATCCGCTATTTTCTAATCTCGATTTCAGATCCGAACTTCGTTCTAGTTTATCTTCTCGCTCGTTTATCGGAATCAGGTGATTCAAGCGCCTGGAGTTTCGTTTCGAAACCGCCGTTCCGACTAATCAACTTAAACAAAGTTTTGCTACTGTAAAATTTGACCTAGTTTCAACTTTCTAGAACCGAGTTGTTTACTTTCGACGTTTGACTTTCGTTGCTTTATTTGATTCGATTCTTTTTGCAACCAGGGTTCTTAAGTTGAAATTTCTGGTTAGATCTTTTATTCGAGATTTACCTGTGCATTAGATGAGTACTTATTGTATGCTTGTTGTTTGTCCGCGATAGATCACCCGGAGTGCGCCGCTTTTTACTTCGAATCTCTAGGTTTCATGGATCATCGACAAGGCAAGTAACACTTGATCATACTCTTTCTACTACCCAGTTTTATGCATTAGATCTATTCCTAACACTTGCATGATTAGGATCTAATTAAATTGTGGGATGGGAAGTAGATTGAGGTAGTACCTATTACCTGCTTTTACTTATGAAACCTTGGGAGTTACTTCTACGGTTGCTTATTATGCCATGCTATGCTAGTAGACGTGGATTGGGTGAGTGATATCCATGACAGATGTGAGATTGTTAATTTAATGGTTTATCTAAGGTGGCAACTTAAACACACATCTGGGTGGATTGAGGCACCTGGTTTCCATCAGACTTGCCTGCTTTTTCTTCGCACCGCCACCTGTGCTCAAAGGGATCATAAGATCATTCATGCTAGTAACTTCCGTGTGTAGCCACAAGCCATTATGGGCTCTGGCATAGTTGACTAAGTTGTGCGAACTCTTACGGGTAGACTAGAAGATGTAGAGGTTGTAGGTTGGTACGGTCTACCCACCAAAGAAGGTGCTAAGCGCTCGAAAGACTATGTCTCGGCCATCCGTCTCTCAAACACCATGTAGTGCGAGAACCAAACGGAGGCGATCGAGTCTTGTGGGGAAAAGTGCTAAACCTCTGCAGAGTGTATAAACTAATCATGATTAGCCGTGTCCCCGGTTATGGACATCTTGAGTATCTAGTACTTGAATATCATGTGACTCTCAACATGTTACCCTAATTAATATTGTTGGGTTTTAATGAGTACTTTTAATTGGGATTGAGGATGCTGTCAACCATTCTCAATGTTTAACAACCACCATGATAGTTAAACAAATTTATTCCTTCGCAGTAGGGAAAAACTGGCTTTATGCAAAACTCAGAATCAGAGAGCTTTTTCCACCAGCCATATATGCATGTAGTATAGGCTTATTCCTTTCATTGCTCTCTATTCATTACATTGCCAGCATATTCCATGTCTTGACCCGTTTTCGGGCTGCAACTTTCATGTTGCAGACTTTTCGCATTTACAAGTAAGGTGCTTTAGGTCGTGGTTCTATACTCAGTGATGCCGATGGAGTTGATGGACTCACTTATCTTCCAAGTCTTCCGCTGTTATCGTTATTAGATGGCCTTAAGCCATATTCATTGTAATAAGTCCTCTTTGGGACAACGATGTAATAAGTGTGTGATTGCTACTCTGTTATAAATCCTTCGAAGTACTGTGTGGTGTCAAGATTATCGATCCAGGATGACACCGAGCACGTAGACTTGATCCATTCGGTCGGGTCGCTACATGCGTCTTCATTCTTCCGGCTCGCCATCGCTTACATTGCACCCCAGCGTCTTCATTCTCATTGCTGTTTTCAATGTACAATCAAGAGTATATTTCGATACATTGGTTGAATAAATGTGTTGTTTTGGAAGTCGTTGCACGGTTCGATCCTTTAGTGCCCCGTACCGTATGTAGCTCATACTATTTTTCGTACGGAACACATTTTCCACTTGTTGATAACATGCAGCCCACTGATGAAGGCCCAATAGAGAAACCCATAATTAACTGGAAGGGAGGCTCTCACATGAATCCGCCGGTACATGCTCATGGTCCCCTAAACATAAATAAGTAAATAAATAAATAAAGCTAAATGCTCATGCACCGGTTCTTTGGGAAAATAGGTAGCCCAGTATTACTTTTTGAAGAATACCCAAGCTAGGCCTATTTGTTTTCTCCGAATTACTGGGCTACAAATCTTTCAAGACGAGGAGGGATGCATTCCGTCCTAGCCAAAGAGTATGGTCAATGTCTGTTAAAAGTAATACCAAAAGGGGTTGAAAATTCCAAAAAAATTATAGCAAATGGGATATTAGTTTTTTTAATTTTGTTCTTCACTGATATCTTATACGTATTTCATTGGATTTAACATGACATAGTACTAATTTATTCTTAAATTTGTTTTAGTATGGCTATTAATTTTTGGATTAAGAATGTTCCATTCCCCAGCAAAAATTTGCGAATTTTCAAAGTTTACCACATATTTAGTTAATTTTTGACCTGCATCGACTAGAAAATGGCCGGCAATTCTAAAAATGGAAAACGAGCCGCAATAAATTCCATATGAATTAGAAAATGAGTAAAAATTATAAAAATAATAGCAAATGGGTTGTACACACCACAAATTTCGAGGCTGACTTGTTTACGCAAGGCTTTGTCAGTGAACACACGATTCTAGCAGCAGTGACTGTTGGATGTCCATCTAAAGGCCGACGTGCTTCTTCAATCTCTGATCTTCCTGCTCGGCCGCTTAAACTAGCGCCGGCTGGACTGCTCGCTTCCTCCTCTCAGGGTTCACAGATACCGCGCAGGCTTCCCCGGCCCACCCTACTCCCTCCGCTGGCCTGGCCGCACGCAATCAACGGCCTCCTTATTACGCGAAAAAAATGATTCCTCCCACTGACATCTGGGGCGCACCGGTTGGGAGGCTGACCTGTGGGCCTACTACGTTGACACGTACGCAGGGCTTGTCAACTTAGTCAACAAACGATTCTAGCAGTAGTAATCGTTGGATTTGAATCGAAAGGTCCTACTGCTTCTTCAATCGCTGCTCTTCTTGCACCAGCCGCCCAAACCAGCGCCGAGGAGACCGCCTGCTCCTGCCTCCAGTGGCCGGATGTGCTGCCGTTGAGGCCTCATCGCCTCCTACTACTCCCACCGCTAGCCAGGCCCTGCGGCGACGGCAGCCTCACACCGCAGCCGAACCAGTGAACCCTCGTACTCCTCTACGCGTGGGCATCCACTGCCGCATCTTCCCCGGCTCCGCGTCGTCCCCTTCCTAGGCCTCGCCGTCGTCAACCGCCTTGGTGCTCTCGGCGCGGCGTGGTCAATGTGGTCAACGACATTCCACCGGAAGAGTACTGTACATGGAGAGGCTGACAGCTGGGTCCACGGCCACAGCCAGTTTTTTTGTAATTTGCCAAGTAAGTCACATTCTCAGGCCTGTTGGGCTGCAAATCTTTCAAGACGAGGAGAGCTTTCATTCGGCTGGCCAAGAAAATGGTCCATCAGCAATGAGAAATGGGCTGTACATTTTTAAAACAAATCAAACCGGCAATTAGTTTCAAATATCTTTTTTTTCATTTTGATATTTTAAATTACATTAATTTTTATGCGTGGAGAATTTGTTGGATTTTATATTGATATACATTTAGTTTTAAAATCAGTTTGAATTGTGAGTCGAAATTTCGAGATTAAAAACAGTTCGGACCGCACCGAAATATGCAAAATTTTATATAATTTTTTAATCGTGGCCACAATATGGGCTGTAATGCTAACAAAAAGAATATGGGATCCAAAAAAAACCTTAATAATTAGCAAATGGGCTGTAAATTATTAGAAATAATGGCAGATGGGCTGTATGCTGTTTTCCACAGATTTGAGGCTTTCCTAAAAAAGGCCGACGACAGCAAAGGATCGTTGGATGTCCATCCAACGGCCGTCGTCTTCTTCAATCTCTGCTCTTCTGCTCCAGCCGCTCAAACAAGCGCCGGGGACTGCCTCGCTCCTCCTCCCCTGCGGGTCGGGTCAGGTTGCCGCCAAGCAGCCTCACCGCCCATCAGTACTCCCATCGCTGGCCTAGCCATCCTCTACTCACTCACACCTGCTATTATTCTCCGTGACGGCAGACGAAC
The DNA here is from genome assembly GCA_021605145.1 of Aegilops bicornis. NCBI lineage: Eukaryota > Viridiplantae > Streptophyta > Magnoliopsida > Poales > Poaceae > Aegilops > Aegilops bicornis. The sequence continues at coordinate 199,405,577 of CM038669.1, read as the reverse complement.
CAAGAACCCTCAGACAACAGTACTCCCCTTGGTGGGAAACAATCGCCGAAGTCTTCCTCGCCTCCGTGTCGTTTCCCTTCCTAGGCCTCGACTTCGGCCCATCGCCTTGGTGCTCTCGGCGCTGCCTGGTCAACATGGTCAACGACCGACATGCATCTGAAGTAGATCAGACGTGGAGAGGCCGAAAGTTGGGTCCACGGCCGCACGCAAGGAAATGCCTCCTTATTACGCGCAAAATAATGATTCCTCCGGTGACATCGGGGACCCACCAAAGGGCCTCAGTATTTCACGAAAAATCATATCACTGGCCGATACCGGACCCATCAGCTATATCTTCGCACGCAAGGAAGTGCCTTCTTATTACGCACAAAAAAATGAATACTCCCCCTGTTAGCTGGGACCCAGTATAGTGACAGGCTGACTTGTGGGCTTACTAAGTTGACGGGGACGGAGGGCTTTGTCAACTTAGTCAATATGCATGATTCTAGCTCCAAAGGACCGTGACGATGTCCATCCAACGGTCGTAGTGCTTCTTCAACCTCTGGTCTTCTTGCTCCACCGCCCAAACCAGCGCCGGTCGTGCCTCGTGCTCCCGCCTCCCGTGGTCGGTCAGGACGCCGTGAGGCCTCACCGCCCCTACTACTCCCACCGCTGGCGTGCCATCCCTCTACTCACCCACACCCTCGTTATTCTCGCTGCGACGGCAGCCTTCACACCGCAGCGAACGGTGAACCCTCAGATTTCTACGTGTGGGCATCCATCGCCAGATCTTCCCGGCTCCACGACGCCCCTTCCTAGGCCTCGCCGTCGTCCACCGCCTGGTGCTCTCGGGCGCGGCGTGGTCAACGTGGTCAAGGAATGGCTTCCATCGGACGTGGATCAGACGTGGAGAGGCCGATACCGGGTCCACGGCCGCAGCAAGGAAGTGCCTCCTTATTACGCGCATAATAATTATTCCTCCACCTGACAGCGGGGACCCACCGGACTGGCCACCATATTTCGCGAAAAAACGCTTCTCGATCACCGGGACCCACTACTACACCTTCGCACGCAAGGAAGTGCGTCCGCAAAAAAATGATTCGCCGACCGCCGGGACCCACCAGCTACATCTTCGCAGCAAGGAAGTGCGTCCGAAAAAAGAACAAAACGATTCGCTTCTCGATCGCTGGGACCCACCAGCTACATCTTTGCAGGCAAGGAAGTGCCTGACAGTCGGGACCCACCTGGTCGAAGCGTACGTAGCATTGTCATTCTGGTCGCGAACGTGTACGTATATATATAATGGTGGATGTAGAGGCACGCACGTGTCGTAGTAGAGGCGCGCACGTGTCGTAGTAGAGCACGGTTCGTAGTCGTTCCACGCTCGAGCATTGAAGTTTGTAACTATTTTAGATTAGAATATACTACTCCTCCGGTGCTAGTAGTAGAGCGTAGTCCTACTCTACTACTCTACTCTAGCAAGCTAGGGCATAGTAATCGTAGTAGGTACCGTAGGGAGTACCGATCTGTGATCACTCAAGCAAGTTGTCCGGCATCGATATGACACTACGCTGCTGGTATGTGTCTCGTAAGTCAAGCGGGCGTGTTGTAGTCATCATCACCGTCCACTTCCCGCAAAGACATATTCGCTTCTCCATCTTTGTCCGCACATAATCTCGCCCAAGCTTCCATCCCCGCTAAGGCGCCACCCCCTCGTTCAAAACCCAAGCACTAACAATGGCAGAACCGAAAGCGTCCGCACGAAAGAGTGGCTGGAATTCGCTCCCCACAGAGGTAATCAAGCTCATTGTTTCGCGTGTGGACAATCTCAAGTACCATGCCGTCATGGGCGTGCTCGTCGGGCTTGTACCGTTTACTCAAAGCCCTCAAGCCGGAGCTTTTTAAGCCAGCTCCTTGCTTGCTGATGCCGCCTAATCTTCAGAAACGGCGTGTCACGCAGCATAACGATCGTAGGGTGGCGAGCATCAACCCCGTTCACTGCGATCCGATCCCCGTCAGCCTCAGCTACATTAACTGTATGTACTGGGTCGGCATGAACACGTCTTGGATGGTGCTCGTCGACGGTCGTGGCAGCTGGATGCTCGTGGAGGTCTACACCCAGCGATTGATCCCCCTTCCTTCGATTAACACTTTGCCTTTGCTTTGGCACCGCGCCCGAATACTCGGAATCTACAAAGTAGCCAACATGATACTAAGTTTGATTTGCTCAAGGTTGTAATCGCCAAGTGCCCACAAGATCTGCGAATCATAAAGATTTCAGGCTAATTGCGTTCTTCAACCGCGGTCTCGCCTTATCCGATGGTCATTGCGGTAAGTAGATAAATCTGCACGTCCATCGCAGGATCATACATCCTCCATGGTTCTCTGGTGCCATTGAACACAAGGGCTTCATTTACGCTGTCGACTCTTTCTATGGCTGGACGTATTGCTAGCCTACTCTAGTCATCTCTACAAACGGCTGTTACAAAGAAGATGTTACTTTCCTATGATATCATGATGGCTTGCTTATATTATCATCAACATTTCATCAAAAAATATTCATGCTCATAACATGATGTTCTTAAGATTGACTAAATCAAGAGCCCTTTTTTATTTGACTCCAACTTGATATGATGTTGTAGGCCGCCTGGTGTCCCTACCCTTCCTAATCCCAGAACCTTTCAAAGAAAAGCGGCATGGCAGCTGCAGGTGGTTCCTGGCTCGATCAGACGACGGTGAAAGATTGATGATCTTTCGCACGTACCGGACGTGTTGTTTCACGGAATATAATCACAGTCACTGCAAGGTCTTTGAGCAGGATCCAAGCTTCTCTGGGCCTTCAGGAATTTTTGACTGGAGGCTGGTAAGTAGCCTTGGTACATGCTCTCTGTTTGTCGGACTGAATTATCCGATTAACCAGGAGATAACCGACGGCAAGGATCATGATTGCAGCCAGCTTTCGTTCATCGTGCAAAACCGTGTACACAGCCGCACCATGCGCCTCTCGCATGCACCATACCCTCGATATGTGCCGCCACGCTCGCAGCCCAAAGTAGGAGAGAGGGTCGCAAGTATCGATTTCGACCGCTAATCGGAGTTTCCCCGTCAGCATCCATCCGGTTCAAGCCGCCACCAATCTCCACAGCTTAATAAATAGTAACGTCTAACCGAGCAGTTAGTTAGATGCGCATACTTGGTGTAGTAGGATCTTTATTTAGTTTGATGCATACACTTGTTCTTTTTTGGTAGCCCTTTTGTAATGATGGCTGATGTTTGGTTTGGAAGAGAGAGTTGCGTCTTCACTCTTTCCGCCTGCTATCGCTTGTTGCACCCCAAAGATCGGGTTGTTGCTATCATTGCTTTTTCAATGTACAACCAGTAGTATATTTTGTCTGTTGGTTGAATAAATGTGTTGTTTTGGAAGTCGTTGCACGGTTCGATCCTTTAGTGCCCCGTACCGTATGTAGCTCATACTATTTTTCGTACGGAACACATTTTCCACTTGTTGATAACATGCAGCCCACTGATGAAGGCCCAATAGAGAAGCCCATAATTAACTGGAAGGGAGGCTCTCACATGAATCCGGCCCAGGTACATGCTCATGGTCCCCTAAACATAAATAAGTAAATAAATAAATAAATAAAGCTAAATGCTCATGCATCGGTTCTTTGGGAAAATAGGTAGCCCAGTATTACTTTTTGAAGAATACCCAAGCTAGGCCTATTTGTTTTCTCCGACCATCGGGCTACAAATCTTTCAAGACGAGGAGGGATGCATTCCGTCCTAGCCAAAGAGTATGGTCAATGTCTCATTAAAAGTAATATCAAAGGGTTGAAAATTCCAAAAAATTATAGCAAATGGGATATTAGTTTTTTTTATTTTGTTCTTCAGAGATATCTTATACTTATTACATTGGATTTAACATGACATAGTACTAATATATATTTAAAGTTGTTTTATTATTGCTATTAATTTTAGGATTAAGAATGTTCCATTCCCCAGCAAAAATTTGCGAATTTTCAAAGTTTACCACATATTTAGTTAATTTTTTGACCCTGGTACTGACTAGAAAATGGCCGGCAATTCTAAAAATGGAAAACGAGCCGCAATAAATTCCATATGAATTAGAAAATGAGTAAAAATTATAAAAATAATAGCAAATGGGTTGTACACACCACAAATTTCGAGGCTGACTTGTTTACGCAAGGCTTTGTCAGTGAACACACAATTCTAGCAAGAAGGATCGTTGGATGTCCATCCAACGGCCGACGGCTTCTTCTTCAATCTCTCGATCTTCCTGCTCCGGCCGCTTAAACTAGCGCCATGGACTGCTCGCTTCTCCTCTTGTGGTTCATTGTGATACTGCCAAGCAGCTTCCCGCCCACCCTACTCCCTCCGCTGGCTCGCCACACGTAAATCAACTGCCTCCTTATTACGCGAAAAAAATGATTCCTCCCATCGACATCCGGGCGCACCGTTGGGAGGCTGACACAGGGCCTACTACGTTGACACGCACGCAGGGCTTGTCAACTTAGTCAACAAACGATTCTAGCAGCAGTAACCGTTAAATTTGAATCGAACGGTCCTACTGCTTCTTCAATCGCTGCTCTTCTTGCACCAGCCGCCCAAACCAGCGCCGAGGAGACCGCCTGCTCCTGCCTCAAGTGGCCGGATGTGCTGTCGTTGAGGCCTCATCGCCTCCTACTACTCCCACCGCTAGCCAGGCCCTGCGGCGACGGCAGCATCACACCGCAGCCGAACCAGTGAACCCTCATACTCCTCTATGCGTGGGCATCCACTGTCGCGTCTTCCCCGGCTCTGCGTCGTACCCTTCCTAGGCCTCACCGTCGTCCATCGCCTTGGTGCTCTCAGCGCGGCGTGGTCAATGTGGTCAACGACATTCCATCGGAAGAGTACTATACATGGAGAGGATGACAGCTGAGTCCACGGCCACAACCCAGTTTTTTTTTGATTTGCCAAGTAAGTCGCTTTCTCAGGCCTGTTGGGCTGCAAATCTTTCAAGACGAGGAGAGCATTCATTCGGCTGGCCAAGAAAATGGTCCATCAGTAATGAGAAATGGGTTGTACATTTTTAAAACACATCAAACCGGCAATTAGTTTCAAATATCTTTTTTTTTCATTTCGATATTTTAAATTACATTAATTTTTATGCGTGGAGAATTTGTTGGATTTTATGTTGATATACATTTATTTTTAAAATCAGTTTGAATGTGAGTCGAAATTTCGGGATTAAGAACAGTTCGGACCGCATCGAAATATGCAAAATTTCGTATAATTTTTTAACCGTGCCCACAATATGGGCTGTAATGCTAACAAAAAGAATATGGGCTCCAAAAAAACCTTAATAATTAGCAAATGAGCTGTAAATTATTAGAAATAATGGCAGATGGGTTGTATGCTGTTTTCCACAGATTTGAGGCTTTCCTAAAAAGGTCGACGACAAGCAAAGGATCATTGGATGTCCATCCAACGGTCGTCGTGCTTCTTCAATCTCTGCTCTTCCTGCTCCGGCCCGCTCAAACAAGCGCCCGGCGGACTCGCTTCCCTCCTCCCTGCGGGTGGCCGTGCCGCCAAGCAGCCTCATCGCCCCATCAGATTCCATCATCGCCTAGCCATCCTCTACTCACTCACACCTGCCGTTATTCTCCGCGACGGCAGACGAACCAAGAACCTCAGACAACAGATTCCTCCGCTGGGGAAACAATCGCCGAGTCTTCCCTCGCCCGTGTCGTTCCTTCCTAGGCCTCGACTTGGCCCACCGCCTGGTGCTTTCGGGCGCTGCTCGGTCAACGTGGTCAACGACCGACATGCATCCGGTAGATCAGACGTGGAGAGGCCGAAAGCTGGGTCCACGGCCGCACGCAAGGAAATGCCTCCTTATTACGCGCAAAAATAATGATTCCTCCACCGACATCGTGGACCCACCGAAGGGCCTCTCAGATTTCGCGAAAAAAACGTTACCGCCATCGACAGCTTGAACCCATCACTATATCTTCGCACGCAAGGAAGTGCCTTCTTATTACGCACAAAAAATGAATACTCCCCGTTAGCCGGGACCCAAAGATAGTGACAGTTGACTTGTGGGCTTACTAAGTTGACGGGGACGGAGGGCTTTGTCAACTTAGTCAATATGCATGATTCTAGCTCCAAAGGACTACGATGTCCATCCAACGGCCGTAGTGCTTCTTCAACCTCTGGTCTTCTTGCTCCGGCCGCCCAAATCAGCGCCGGTCGTTTCGTGCTCCTCGCCTCCCGTGGTCGGCTGCGATGCGGCGGAGGCCTCACCGCCCCTACTACTCCCACCGCCGGCTGTGCCATCCCTCTACTCACCCACACCCTGTTATTCTGCGGTGACGGCAGCCTCACACCGCAGCAAAACAGTTGAACCCTCAGATTCTCACGCTGGGCATCCATCGCCGCTGTCTTCCCGGCTCCACGCCGTCCCCTTCCTAGGCCTCGCCGTCGTCCACCGCCTCGGTGCTCTCGGTGCGGAGTGGTCAACGTGGTCAAGGAACGGCTTCCATCGGACGTGGACTCTACGTGGAGAGGTCGATACCGGGTCCACGGCCGCAAGAAGGAAGTGCCTCCTTATTACGCCGCAAAATAATTATTCCTCCACCGACAGCGGGGACTCACCAGACAGGCCACCATATTTCACGAAAAAACGCTTCTCGACTGCTGGGACCCACCAGCTACATCTTCGCACGCAAGGAAGTGCGTCCGGGCAAAAAAAACGATTCGCCCCCCTGACTGCTGGGACCTACCAGCTACATCTTCGCACGCAAGGAAGTGCGTCCGGGCAAAAAAGAACAAAACTATTCGCCCCCCTGACTGTTGGGACCCACTAGCTACATCTTCACAGGCAAGGAAGTGCCTGACAGTCGGGACCCACCTGGTCGAAGCGTACGTAGCATTGTCATTCTGGTCGCGAACATGTACGTATATATATATACTGATGGATGTAGAGGCGCGCACGTGTCGTAGTAGAGGCGCGCATGTAGCATGTACACGTACATACAGCGGCGAGGTTGCAAGAAAGAAAATACGGCCACGTACGTACATACGGGCAGGGTCTCGAATGCCTACTCGCGCATACATACATGGCTGGGTCGGAACGGAGAAAGCGGCGTCTAAATGCGTGTTCATGGGGAGGCAACGGAATGCGTCGTGTTCATGGGGAGGCAACGGAATGCGTCGTGTTCATCCGGAGGCAACGGAAAGCGTGGGAGCCAACCGGCTGGCTCGGAACGAAATGCGTGGTCGTGTTCATCGGGAGGGCTTGGACGGAACAAGCGATGGAAACGAGGCCTGGCGTACCGCACAACGGAGGAAACGGCCTTGTGTTTGACTGGCCACGTTCGAAATGGGATCCTGTTCATCGGGAGGGGTCTGGCATCGCAAGAACGGAGGAAACGGACCTCCTACGGTCGAAACGGGGTCCCGTTGATCGGGAGGGTGTGGCGCATGCGAAACGGAGGAAATGGACCTCCTACGGTCGAAACGGGGTCCCGTTGATCGGGAGGGTGTGGCATCGCAAAAGCAGATGAAACGGACTTGTGTTGGAGCGCCACGGTCAAACGGGGTCCTGTTCATCGGGAGGGTGTGGCGTACCGCAAAACGGGACTCCACGGGATACTGTTCATCTCCACCGTCGACCTCCTCCAGCCTCCACGGGCTCATGTTCATCCATCCTCCACCGCGCGCTACTCCACCGACGACTGTTCAACCACCCCTCCACGGGCACCCCTCCACCGCCTTCTCGCTCGGCCCAGCCTCCACACCACGGGTCTGTTAAACCACCCCTCCACGGCCACCCCTCCACCCTCTAATCGCTCATCCAGCCCTCCACACCACGGGTTCCTGTTCATCCAGAGGCAACGCCACCGCCAATCGCTCATCCAACCCCCGCAATGCTCACTGCTCATCCAATCGATCGGCTTGATTAGCAGCAGATGGCGAAGAATCGCCGATCGGCTTTAGTTAACAGCCCATCGATCGATCGCTCGGGTTCAAGAACGCGTAGCCTGCAAAGTGCAATCGCTCGGGTCGATTAGAGCCCAACGCCTCGCCGGGTTCGATTAGATTAACGCCGCACACACACACGCGTATGTACGAGAGAACGCAGCATCGCCGCCCCCGACCTCCCACCGTGAACCGCAACTCCTCAAATTTTCCTCCCCTCGCTTCTACCATGGTTTTTCCGTCATGGACGGCCCAAAGAATGTCATGCAGCTGCGTCTCCGCCCGCCTGTGACGAAAAAGCCCATTTTCTGTCATGATTTTTTGTCATAGAAGTAGGAGCCCACCACATCTATGATGATACCGGGTTTTGTCACAATTATCGCCATAGAAGTGTCATATGTATGACAGAAAAAAATTTCGTTCGGCCCAAAATGTCACGGATGTGTCTTTTTTTTAGTGAATACGCCAAGATCAACATGAACATCAAGATCGCAATGCCCTTCGACAAGAGCAACAACGTCATGAGGAACAAGCCGTTGAAGCCCAACGTACTCTACGTGAATCAACTCAAGTTGTTAATGAGCGAAACCTCCAAGTACGTCTACAAGAAGAGGCCCTCTAACGAGAGCAACAAGAAGAGGCCACACGCCTTGAGGAGTGCCAAGAGATGAGGAACCATGCAAGAATTCCAGGTCCTCAACGTCAAGCTAATCATGAGGAGCACGGGGATAAAGAGGTTCAAGCACCTCCACCACCGCAAGAGTGACTTCATAATCGCCCCAAACGCATTGAAGAGCAACGCTACGGCAAGCTCAAGTTCACCATGCCTAAGTTCTCTGGATGCAACGATACTGAAGACTACCTTTCATGGGCATTGAAAGTTGACAAGATCTTCTGTTTGCACAACTATGAAGAAGAAAAGATGATCTCGATGGCATCTCTGGGTTCCAAGACTATGTCCTCATTTGGTGGGAGCAAGTCATTGAATGGCGAGAAGCAAGAGGTGACCCACCCATCACAACATGGAATCAAATGAAGGATGTCATGCGAGCGCACTTCGTACCCACGTACTATAGCCGCGACCTCTTCAAGAAATTGCAACTCCTCAAGCAAGGCACCAAGTCCGTTGAAGAGTATTACAAGGAAATGGAGATCGCCATGATATGAGCTAATCTCACGGAAGATGAGGAGCAAACCATGGCACGTTTGTTGAATGGCCTCAACCTCTTATCAAGAAGATCGTCACTTCCAACCTTACTCCAACCTCCTCGAGCTAGTGCACCAAGCTACCAAGGCAGAGTGACAAGTGCAAGACGACTACAAGTATGCCAAGTACTCTTCCAAGACCTACGGCTCCTACAATCAAGCTTCTACGACTACGACGCATTCTACCTCAACGAAACCAACACCAACAAACGGCGACAAGTGAAGTTACAAGAAAACTTCAACACCTTCATGTTGTCCTCCTACTACAAGAAAATTCAATCCAAGAGCTTCATCATCAACAACTCCACCGGATGACACCGTCAAGACAAGTTCCATAAAATGCTTCACATGTAAAGGCCGAGGCAACAAGACATTTGAGTGCCCCACTCAGCGCATCATGATTGCCAACGATGACAACACTTATGACTCCATGAGTGAGGAAGAAATGGAAGCACTTGACAACGTGGCCATGAACAGACGCATGAATGAAGATGAAGATGACCAAGTCTTTTGTGACAATGATTCGAGCCCCTCTCTTGTTGTCTCAGAGGTCTTGACACCTCCACGTCAACAAGATGAAGACCAAAGTTGCCACATCTTCCCCACCAAAGTAGGCATCAATGGATGTTTTGTGAAGGTCATCATCGACGGAGGAATTTGTCACAATTTGGCAAGAGAAGAGCTATGTTCCAAGCTACAATTGGTCAAGATGAAGCATGCTCGTCCCTACAAGTTCCAATGGCTTAGCGACTCCGGCGGCATTCATGTGGAGCACACTGTTCAAGTCTCCTTCAAGATTGGCGCATATGAAGACACCTTGGAGTGTGATGTGGTTCCCATGTCCGTTTGCCATCTCCTACTTGGATGACCTTGGCAATTAGACCGTGGCGTCATCCACAATGGACGAACAAATCACTATGCCTTCAAGATAAAGGGAAAGGAGTACGAACTACAACCCATGTCGCCAAGTCAAGTGATCCGACAAGCAAGCAACCACCCATAGTGGAGAGTATAGTGAGAGAGTGATCCACCAAAAAGAGAGTGAGAGCCACATGCCAAAAATGAGTGCCTCCACGATGAGCGAAAAGAAAAACTTAGTGCTTTTAGCTACTAAAAGAGAGATGAGAGAAGTGTGTGAGAACCCATCTAGTGTTATGCACTATGTCCTAGTTTGCAAAGACGAAGCGACAAGAGCTAATACCTCTCACCATCTACCTTTAGTGTTGTCTAATCTATTACAGGAATTCAAGGACGTCTTCCCCTGATGAGCTACCTCCGGGACTACCTCCACTACTAGGCATCGAACACCGAATAGACCACATCCACGGCACACCTTTACCAAATAAGGCACCCTACCGCGTCAACCCCTAAGAAACCAAAGAAATCCAATGGCACGTACAACACCTCATTGACAATGGGCATGTACGTGAAAGCTGAAGTCCTTGTGCCGTTCCGGTTATTCTTGTGCCTAAGAGGGATGATAGTTTTGGCATGTGTTCCGATTGCCGACAGATCAATGCTATAACCGTTTGATATAGGCATCCCATTCCACGCCTTGACGATATGCTAGATGAGCTTAGAGGAGCCACAATTTTCTCTAAGATTGATCTTAAGAGTGGCTATTACCAAATTTGCATACAAGATGGTGATGAATGGAAAACCGCATTCAAAACCAAGTTTGGCTTTATGAGTTGTTAGTTATGCCTATGGTCTTATCCGAAGCACCCGACACTTTCATGCATGTGATGCATTATGTTCTTCGCAAATACATTGGCATATTTGTTGTGGTCTAGTTTGATGATATACTTGTGTTTAGCAAATCTCTAAAAGATCATGCCACCCATCTTAGATTCGTTGTGCAAACACTTAGAAACAAGCGCCTTTATGCTAATATGGAAAATGCACGTCTGGTGTTGCCAAGCTTGTTTTCTTGGGTTTTGTTGTGTCTTCTAAGGGTGTTCATGTAGATTAAGCTAAAATTGATGCTATTAAAACTTGGCCACAACCAACCAACTTGCAACAAGTGCGTAGCTTCCTTGGCTTAGCCGGATTCTATCGTAGATTCGTGAAGGATTTTAGCACCATTGCATGCATTGAGCAAGAAGAATGCACCATTTGTTTGGGGACTATCCCAAGATACCGCATTTCATGAGCTTAAGAATTTGCTTACACATGATCCATTGCTTGCATTACCTAATACTTCAACGAGAAACTTTTTGGAGCGCAACTTAACTATCCCATTTATGACAAAGAGTTATATGCTTTAGTGAGAGTATTGCATGTGTGGGAACATTATCTTCGCCTTGTGAATTTGTCATCCATACGGATTATGAGACGCTTAAATACCTTAAAGGTCAAACAAAATTGAATAAGCGACATGCCAAAAGGAGTGAGTTAATTCAGTCTTTTCGTTATGTTATCAAGTATATCAAAGGCAAGGAAAATGTTGTGGTGGACGCTTTATCCTGCAAATGCATCCTTGTAACTCAACTTGAATTGAATGTCATAGGTTTTGAGCACATAAAAAACTTGTATGCGCATGATCCTACGTTTGCTATTCCTTATACCAAATGTTTGATGCATACATCTAATGAGAGCTAACAAGCTTTGTATACCCGAGTCTTCTCTTCGTTTGTTACTTTTGCAAGAGGCTCATGGAGGAGGACTTATGGGACACTTTGGACGCGACAAGACATTTGCTACGCTCTCCAAGAACTACTTTTGGCCCAAGATGTTTCGTGATGTCTCCTGCTACACCAACCATTGCTCTACATGTTGCCACTTCCTATTCCGTACCACCCATGGTCTCTATATGCCACTTCCTATTCCGTACCACCCATGGGAAGATATTAGTATGGACTTTGTGCTTGGTTTTCCAAGAACGCAAAATGGCAAAGATTCCATATTTGTTGTTGTGGACCGTTTCTCCAAGATGGCACATTTTATTCCATGCAACAAGATAGACAATGCTTCACATGTTGTGAATCTTTTTTGTAGGGAAATCTTACGTCTACATGGAGTGCCAAAGACTATCGTGTCAGACGGCGATGTGAAGTTCCTTAGCTACTTTTGGAAGACGCTATGCGCCATGCTTGGAATCAAGCTCCTATTCTCTTCGGCATACCATCCACAAAACGACGGCCAAACGGAGGTCACGAACCGGACGCTGTCCACTCTTCTACGTGTGTTGATCAAGAAGAACATCAAGGAGTGGGAGAGTGCTTACCCATCGCCGAGTACGTTTACAACTGCGCAAGACATTCGACTACCGGTAAGTCCCCCTTCTAGGTCGTCTACGGCTTCAACCCATTGTACCCATTGGACATTCTACCGCTACCTCTACAAGAGCGCATCAACATGGACGCGAGTGCACAAGCGAGCTATCTCAAGAAGGTGCATGAAGATATAAGGCACACCATCGAGCGCCAAGTACACTGCCTCGCGACCAAGATCAACATCAACAAGCAACCCATGCTATTCAATATCGGAGATCTTGTGTGGCTAAACCTTCGCAAGGACCGCTTCCCCAACGAACGCAAGTTCAAACTACTACCTCGAGCCGACGGCCCCTTCAAGGTGATCGAGCGCTACAACAACAATGGATACAAGATCAACAAACTACGCAACAAGTACAACATGAGCAATATATTCAACGTCAAAGATCTCTCTCCCTACCATCATGATGAGGTTTTCAATACGAGGTCGGGTCTTTCCCAGGGGGGAGATGATGAAGAGCATCCTATGGTCATCCCCATGGACCTACCGACGTCTCACCAAGTGCCAAGTGGACCGATAACATGAGCACGTGCAAGAGCTCTCGAGACCGAGGTGACATCTCTCCTTAGTGATATTCCATATGACCTAGATGAGACATGGCTACTACCTAAAGCCGAAACACTATGTGTGATTAGGTATGAATAACACCCCCTTGGAGATGCTCGTGATAATGGACAAGTCCCCAAGTGCACATATGAAGAGGAGCAACGAAAGGAACCGGGGAAAGTTCCCAGGACCCGCACATCCAGCCCCTGGCCCCGACATCCGGCCCCTGAAGCCAACAACCACAGCAGCAGTCCAGCCGAGGAGCACCTACAGGCACCGGGCATCCGACCCGAGCCTCCCGGACATCCATCTCAGCCCCGAAAAATCGGCCTCTCCTTCACAGAACGTACCCGAGGCCTATCCACACCGTCCCTGGACATCCGCCCCCCATGGCCCAGACATCCGGCCCCTCCTCGAAGGCTCGGGCATCCGGCCCCCTGTCTGCGAACAGTAATGGGGCGAAGCCCATGTATCCCTTGGCCCCCCTAGACTATATATACTCTTCCTCCTCCATCGTTTTAGGGTTAGCATTGTGATAGCTCATTTTGGAGATAGAGCTTTGCTCATCCACTTGTACCCATACTCCATTGGAGACCAAGGCCTTCTAGGAGAAGATCCCCCAAGTGGATTCAATACCCCGTCTAGGGAAGATCCCCTTGTGGATTCAAGACCCCATCTCCTTGCGGATTGGGATGAACTACCTAATGTGTATCCTCCTTTGTTGTCCTTGGATCTTTGTGACCTCTTTGTGTATGTGGATCTAGCACATGTGTGATTGGATCAAGTCAATTTGAGTGTTTCCTCTTGTTTTCCCCTTGTGTTCTCCGTGTGTTCTTCGTGTTCTTCAGGAATCCCCTCCAAACCGTGAAAGATCGGCCCCTAGGGTTCAACCCTACATCACTTGTCCTTGCCCCTGTCGGCGGCAATGGAGGTGTCGCCGAGCGACCACTCCTCCTTAATATTGGCGAACTCCCTATCGAGGCGATGTAGTCGCCTCGCGCCCGTCTCTGCGATGGTCACTGACAGTTTGTGGGCCCAGGCCTCCACGAGGCTGGGGTCCATGAGGACCCAGGCCGGCGCCTCGTCGGACTTCAAGAACGCCACTCGGCACGTCGCATTGCACCTCTCCCTCTGTGTAGCCATCTCCTCCACCGGCATGTTGCTCTGGGACAAGGAGCCGCCGCCACTGCGGCCACTAAGGTAGTGTAGGAGGTGCCTGCACACCTTTGTGATTCCGGGGCACCTCCTCCTTACGTGGCGAACAAATGGTTGATAATCCCCAAGTGCAAGGAATCATCGTAGCACTTTCCAAAGGTGGAAGTGATAAGTATGAAGTGTCGAACCCACAAGAAGCTAAAGGTAAGATCAATATTCTCTCAAGCCCTATCTGCCACTGATACGACTCTACGTGCACCGAACGTTTGCTTCCAACTAGCAACGAGAAATAAAACTACGTTGTGGGTATGAAGAAGATAACTTTGCATGGTATCGGAAAGCTAAAACATAAAAGTAGGTGCTGTTATCATAAAGTTAGAATATATTACTTAGTATTATAAATAGCGAGTGTGGAATAATGGTGGATCGGTGTGCAGAATCGTCCTAGGAAATTGTTAACAAGACCGACAATCACTATTGTAGTTTCATATGAGGGAGAGGCATAAGCTAACATACTTTCTCTACTTGGATCATATGCACTTATGATTGGAACTCTAGCAAGCATCCGCAACTACTAAAGATCATTAAGGTAAAACCCAACCATAGCATTAAAGCATCAAGTCCTCTTTATTCCCATACGCAACAATCCCTCTTACTCGGGTTTAAGCTTCTGTCACTCTAGCAACCCACTATAAGCGAAACATGAACGTATTGCAACACCCTACAGCAGGAATCCCTCACGCTTGCACGACACGGAGGGCACCATAGGACAGCATCAAAGTAAAACATACAACTCATACCAATCTAGATCATCAATCAACCCAAAGACAAAAGATATCTACTCAAAACATCATAGGATGGCAACACATCATTGGATCATAATATGTGGCATAAAGCACCATGTTCAAGTAGGGATTACAACGGTGTGCGGGAGAGTGGACCGCGTAAAAGAGATGAGGATGGTGATGATGATGGTGATGTTGATGAAGACGATCACTGTCGTGGTTTTGTCACGGCAGATGTCCTCATGAAAGGACTTAGTCGTGGAGCCATCGCTACGGGTTAGCTTGAAGGGGTTAAAGTGGACACAAGGACGCAAGAGAGTTTATACTAGTTCGGCCCCTTCGATGAAGTTAAAAGCCTACGTCTAGTTGTGATGGAATTGATGGGGTTTCGATGACTAGGGAGCCAACAAGCTTCGCCTAAGTCTCGAGTTGTTGTTTGTTGTCCTTGAACCGCCGCCGGGTCGTCCCCTTATATACATGGGTGGCGCATGTCGGTTTACAGAGTCCCGACACCGGTTCATAGATGTATCCGGCTCGGTCTCCACTATTCCTAACTTACAATACAAGTTACATACCGACTCCGGTTTTACGGCTCTGGGCCTTAAACCGGCTATGGGCCTATGAGCCCTCATCCGCCCACTTGGGCTTTAACATACTCAACTCATCGACGAAGTTAACCCGGCTGTCTGGCGGTTTACACCGATAGTAATATCCCCAACATTAGGCCCCAGATTGATTTGAACAGGTTCATGTCAATCCTTAGCAAAAAACTTCATCTTCAGCATCTTTGTGTAGCTTGGTGAACCGCCATGATGTCATTTTCTCTGGTCATTGTAAACCGGCGTGACGTCACCTGTCACAAAAATCTATCCACGATACCTTTTTCGTTTAATGGATCTGCGACAATCGATGCGACAGCTCCGTTTCCAAACTCGCGGCCCCTTGATTTTCGCGCCTAACACATGTCCCTTGCTTTATAAATAAGACCGAAGGGTCATTTCTTTTTCCCCTTCGTGCCTTATACGCTTCATCTTCCTCGCGTCGCCCGGCTTGAAGCTCCACCGCCACCATCGACTTACGCACCAACCTTGGCATTGCATCACCCTGAATATACCAGAGCATCGCGGCGATCTTCCATTTCCTCCACAGCTCTGGTAAGTCTTCTATCTTTTCATCATAGATCTGTTCTAGGGTTTTCATGTTCTTCAGCGTTCATTGCTTGCTTCTTGTTCATATGATAAATCTTAGACAAGTCTGTAAATCTTTGTTCTGCGTAGCGGCAGTTTTGATCATCCGTCGTCACTTGCGCATCTCATAACTGTAAGTGCATCTAGTGCCCCTTAGTGATTTTGGTGTATTGAAGACTTATAGGTTAAGGAACTAATGTGGTTGTCAGTGTACACAGGTCTATAAGTCTATGAGGAGTTTGATATTTACAGTGAAAATCGACCCCTAAAAATGAAGTTCTTCGACTGAAGACTTTGATATTCTGAAGACTTTCTGAAGACTTTGAAAGTGAAGAAATTGGTGTGACCTTGAAGACTTGGTATTCACTTGAGGAACATGAAGCGTGAAGACTTTTGTTTTCGTAGTTTCATTTTCTCTTTCTTGAGTCATAGGAAACACCGTCTTTGTTAAAGGGGTCGAGGAAATACTAAGGAAAAATTTCCATGTGATGCTCAACTCAAAATCCTACACCTACCAATCCCTTGAGTGAAGCCTTTGGAAATCTCATACATTTCAGTCAATTTCTTGATGTAGACGAAGTTCTTCCGGTTACGAGGAATTTGTTACGGCCCGAGGAGTTAGGAATTCGCCAAAGGCGGATTGCCTACACAAAGTGAGGAACATGATAGCCCCGAGGAATTTGAGATTCAAATTTCCGACCGTTCTTTGTCTTCTTGGCGCCGGCTGTCCCAAATATCTTATCCACCTAACGGTCATATCATTTAAGGGCATTTATGTCTTATCTTGTCGGGCTGCTCCCTAGGCTATAAATAGCCGCCCCTACAACCACTTGTCATTTGAGAGCAACCCATCCTCCGAGGACTTTGAGCGAAAATCATCGAGTGAGGAAAAACCCAAAACCAAACCCCTACAAACCCAAAGTGATTGAGCATCATCAAGAGATTGATCCTGCGTGGATCCGACGCTTGTTACCTTTGAAGACTGTGCTTCTTCCAGACGGTTAGGCGTCATGGTCTAGAGCATCCAAGAGGAATTGTGGATCGCCGAGTGACCAAGTCTGTGAAGGTTTGGAAGTCGCTGAAGACTTACCACGAGTGATTGGACGAGGTGCATGTGACCTTAGTTCAAGGAGAATACGGTGAGGACTTGGTGTCTGAGCTGCGTGCTTTCGGCGATCGGGTGTCCGGACTGTGTGTCCTCGAGTTTAAATACTCACCGCTCCAACCAGACGTACAACTAAGACAGCGGTTGAAACTGGTCTACCAAATCATTGTCTTCACCAACCTAACTAGTTCTATTTCCTCAACCCTTTCATTTCCTCATTATTGTGTTGAGTGTTTGTTCATATACGTGTTTGAAGACTTTGATCAAGACTTTCTCAATTTCCTCAGTTCAATTTCTTGATCTGTTTGTCCTCATCTTGTGCTATCATGTGTTTACGCTTCTGTACTCTTTGTTTGTCTTCATTTCATCATGATGACCATGCCCGATTCTGTTATGCTTACTTCGAGTACTTATTCCGCAAGTAGTTCTTCGCTTAGGAATTTCCTCACCGCAAATTCCTCGGTTGAAGAATTCATAAAATCGCCTATTCACCCCCCTCTAGTCGATACAACGCACTTTCAATTAGTGTCGAGCAAAGTACTCCCTTGTTACGTGTGATTTTGTTTTAACCACCTTGAGTTTTATTTATGTCGACCGCAGGTATGAAGAAAGTGACATGCCCTATCTTTGACGGTCACGATTATCCCAAGTGGAAGGCCATGATGAGGAAGCGCCTCATGGCAATGGACAGCAAGTTGTGGACCGTCACTGAAATTGGTCTTACTGATCTGTGCAAGACGGTGAACGCAGATGATATTCGCAAGTACACTCGACTTGACATCATGGCAAAGGATATCATATGTTCCTGCCTATCTAGAGATGAATTCAAGCGCATTATGCATCTTTGCAATGCGAAGCTTATCTGGGACCGAATCTCCAACGTCTATGAAGGTCATCGAACCCGTCATGATCCTTGGTTTGAGGACTTCAAGGAATCTCTCAAAACGATGACTTTCGAACCAGAATCATCATCTTCTGCATCATGCCTCATGGCAAAGGGTGTCGAGGTAACCGAATGTTCCTCATCTGAATTTAGTGACTGTGAATCTGATGATGATATTGAACCTAGCTATACCAAACTTGTTTGCATTGCCACCAAACAACAACAACAACATGCCTTGGAAAAGGTTCAAAACATGTTAGGTAAAAGTGATGATATGTTGGGTGAAGAAATGGATCGCACTAAAGCCTTGACTGAAAATCTTCAGAGACTTCAGTCTAGGTTTGACAGCCTTCAAGGTCATCATAACTCTCTCTTGTGTGATCATGAGAAACTTTCTTATGAATTTCTTCAAAGAAAGCAAGATCTTGAGAAGCTAAGAGTGAGTTATGAAGATCTTCAGAAGGAGCGCGATTCATTACTTGCTCAACAAATCAGCGCTTCTCAGGAAGAATTTGTTCCTCCATGCTTAAAGTACATTGAACGCGAATCTGCTAATTCTTCACCTGAATGTTCAAATGCTTCAACTGTTACAAATTCTTCACCTGCCTCTCGCTATCACTAATTCCTCATCCGAGGACATTGCTAGTATCACTTGACGATGCAGGGTTGAAGGAATTGTACATGACAGGCATGTACAAAAGCCTCAAAGGGCGTCAGACTCTTTGTGATGTGCTTAAAAGCAGATCCTCAACAGAACCCTAGGAAAGAGGGTATTGCCTTTGAGAGGAAACTCAATGTCGATGGAACATATTGGAAGCCCGAGCGGTATCCCAAAACCTCATGGGTTGCTGCAAAGGGACCTCGATTGATCCATCTAACTTATCTGGCTTTACATGCGAATCTCCTCATTCTTCCGATGAGTCATTTGACTCCAACTATAAACTGTTCAAAAATCATAATGGTGAAGTATTTGCTAGATATGTTGGCACTAATCGCAGGAACGGTTCCCCTATGAAGAAAATCTGGGTTCCCAAGAAGTGCCTTGAAAGTCTTCAGGTGAATGTCCTCATGACACCACCCGTGAAGAATAGGAACCCCAGATCAAACTCTTCATATGGACCAAATTCTTCATACGGATCCAAGTCCTCATACGGACCAAATTCCTCACGTGGATCAAATTCCTCAAAAGGATCAAAGTCCTCATATGATTATCATCGTGCTAACAACTCTGTTTCGCATGGTAGAGCTAAGGGCTATGAATATGTTCATTATTCTTCAAACCAATATGTTCATAAGTCGTCAAGAATTTCTCTCGCTTATTCATATGCTTACCCTAACCCCTCTTATGTGAAACGAAATGGTTTGGCCTCTATGCCACCATTCTCATATGGTGCTCGCAGAGTGATGAACTCTTTGCCACCCCTTAAGATGTGGGTGGTGAAGAAAAGAACTAACCTCTTCAAGAGGTCAGGTCTCCGCACGTGCTTTAAACGTCTCAAGAGTTTCTTTGGGGCGACAAAATGCACGAAAGGGCCTTGAGCTAGTCATGATGAAATGAACTTTCATTTCACACGCCCTCATACTGCTTATCCGTTATATCGTCCGATGAAATTCATCTGATGAACTTGATATCATATTCTTCACCGATGAAGTATATGAGATCGTAAGTTGCACTAATTCATCCGCAGGATGATCAACCCAAAGCCACCGAGTGGGTTCTCGATAGTGGATGTACAAATCACATGACCGGTGACAAAAATCTATTGATGGATGCTCCCTTATCACCGTCACATCTGAAGCATATCATCTTTGGCCGACAAAGGCAAAAGTCGTATTGGGTCTTGGTAAGGTTGCGATCTCTAAGGACATACACATGGACAAAGTCATGCTTGTTGAGTCCTTAGGATACAATCTCATGTCAGTCTCAATGCTTTGTGATCTTGATATGATTGTTATCTTTGGCAAGTATCATTGTGTTGTGATTATGGAAGCTGACAATTCCAAAGTCTTCGAAGGCTTTAGGAGAGGAGACTTGTATATTGTTGATTTCTCTACAGGACCACAACCAGCCGTGTGTCTACTTGCAAAAGCTTCAGAAGGCTGGCTATGGCATCGGCGACTTGGTCACGCAAGCATGAGGAATCTGCACATGCTTGCAAAGAAGAAGCATGTCATTGGCATTGAGAATGTCAAATTCCTCAAGGATCACTCGTGTGGAGCTTGTGAAGCTGGAAAAATGACCAAGGCCAAGCATCCAGCGAAGACTGTCATGACCACTACTCGTCCCTTCGAATTGCTTCACATGGACCTCTTTGATCCTAATCATTACTCAGCTGTCACTAATGACGCATCTCTATATGGCTTTGTTATTGTTGATGATTACTCTCGTTACACATGGGTACACATTGTTACTTACAAAAATGAAGTGCAGGAAGTCTTCAAACGATTTTCCTCGAGGGCTTCAACTAACTTTGGTGTGAAGATCAGACACATCAGGAGTGACAATGGAACTGAGTTCAAGAATTCTGATCTTGATGCCTATCTTGATGAACTTGGTATTACTCATGAGTTATCTGCTCCCTATACTCCTCAGCAAAATGGCGTCGTGGAGCACAAGAACAGGACTCTTGTTGAGATGGCTTGCACTATGCTTGAGGAATACAAAACGCCTAGTCGTTTCTGGATTGATGCAATTGATACTGCGTGCCACATCATCAACAGAGTATATCTTCACAAATTCTTCAAGAAGACTG
Source organism: Aegilops bicornis (assembly GCA_021605145.1). Classification (NCBI taxonomy): domain Eukaryota; kingdom Viridiplantae; phylum Streptophyta; class Magnoliopsida; order Poales; family Poaceae; genus Aegilops; species Aegilops bicornis. The sequence goes on along the minus strand of CM038669.1, from coordinate 199,384,719 downwards.
CCTATGAACTCCTCAGAAACAAGAAACCCAATGTGAGTTATTTCAAAGTCTTCGGTGCTAAATGCTGGATTAGAGATCCTCATCACAATTCTAAATTTGCACTGAAAGCACATGAAGGTTTTATGCTTGGTTACGGAAAGGACTCGCACACCTACAGAGTCTTCAACATCGCTCTTCACAAGATTGTTGACACTGTAGATGTGCGGTTCGATGAAACTAATGGCTCGCAAAGAGAGCACCTACCTACAGTGTTAGATGAACCAGCACCGAGGAATCTATCAAGTTCAAGGCAACCGAGGATGTCATTCCCTCTTGAAGAATCTGCTGAAGAATTCATTCTGTCTGTGAAGAACGCCGGTGATGCACTGAAGATAATCTTTGAAGACAATGGTGCTGAGGAAAATGATCAAATTCTTCGACGACAACCAGCTCATCCTCGCGTTGCAAAATAAGTACAAGTTGACAAGATCATCGATGACATTGAAGCGTCAGGTCCTCTCACACGCTCAAAAGCTTCACATTTATCTAACTTTTGTGGGCACTATGCTTTTGTCTCTATCACAGAGCCCACTAAGGTAGATGAAGCATTCTGGAGCCCGAGTGGATTCAGGCCATGCAAGAAGAATTACATCAGTTCGAGCTCAACAATGTCTCGGGAACTGGTCAAACGCGTCCAGATCCTCGCAAGCATAATATCATTGGCACAAAGTGGATCTACCGCAACAAGCAAGATGAAAATGGCCTAGTGGTGAGGAATAAGGCACGACTTGTAGCTCAAGGCTACACAGGAGTTGAAGGAATTGATTTCGATGAAACTTTTGCACTGTTGCTAGACTTGAGTCTATTCGCATATTACTCGCCTATGCTAACCATCACAATATCACTTTATATCAAATGGATGTGAAAAGTGCATTCCTCAATGGTAAGCTTGAGGAAGAAGTATATGTTGCTCAACCCTGTGTTTTAAAGATCCAAAGAATCCCGACAAAGTCTTGAGACTCAACAAGGCCCTCTATGGTCTCAAACAAGCCCCACGGGCGTGGTATGATACATTGAAGGAATTCTTCGTGAAGAATGGCTTCACACCAGTTCACTCGACCCTACTCTCTTTACTAAATCATATGATGGTGAACTGTTTGTGTGCCAAATATATGTTGATGATATTATCTTTGGTTGTCTTGACCAACGTTATAGTGATGAATTTGCCTATATGATGAGTGAAGAATATCAAATGTCTATGATGGGAGAGTTGAAATTCTTCTTAGGTCTTCAAATTCGTCAACAACACAATGGCATATTCATATCTCAGAGAAATACCTCAAAGATGTCCTGAAGAAATTCGGCATGCAAGATTGCAAAGGCGTCAAAATTCCTATGCCCACAAATGGCCATCTATGCAATCGATGAAAATGGTATTGACTTGATCACAAGGTATACCGCTCCATGATTGGTTCTCTATTGTACTTATGTGCATCTAGGCCAGATATAATGCTTAGTGTTTGCATGTGTGCCCGATTTCAAGCTACACCGAAGGAATCACACCATAAGGCTGTGAAGCATATTCTTCGATATCTAGCTCACACAGGATTATGGTACCCCAAGGGCTCTACTTTTGATCTCACTGGATATTCTGACTCTGACTATGCTGGTGATCATGTGGACCGCAAGTCAACATTTGGTACTTGTCATTTCCTCGGACGATCTTTAGTCTGTTGGTCCTCGAAGAAACAGAACTGCGTATCACTGTCTACTGCGGAAGCTGAATACATTGTTGCTGGCTCATGTTGTGCTCAATTGCTGTGGATGAAGCAAACTCTCAAAGACTACGGCATCAACGTGAAGAATGTGCCTCTTTACTGTGACAATGAGAATGCCATCAAAATTGCTCACAACCCAGTTCAGCACTTTCAAGACAAAGCACATTCAAATTCGTCATCATTTTCTTCGTGATCATGTGTTGAAGGCGACATCTCCATCGAGCATGTGAAGGCGAAGAACAGCTAGCCGATATCTTCACTAAGCCCTTGGATGAGAAGAGATTTAGCAAGTTGCGGTGTGAGCTAAATATCTTAGAATCTTCCAATGTTCTTTGAAAAGGACACACATCCTGACACTTATGCAAAACTGATGACTTAGATGTGCAACACATGAAGAAACGTTTTTCTTCAATCAATGAAGAATAACTCTCTAAGTGTGAAGAAATTAATGAAGAATTTGATTCTCAGAACCCTACGACAATTGTACACGGTGTCTGAAATCATCATTCTTATACGGTGGATGACGCCACCACCAAAGTTGAAAATCTTCAATTTGAGTTTTTCCTCAGTTTCGAAATTCTTCAGTTTTTCAAATTCTTCAACTTTGCAAAATCTTCACTGTTTCCGTCATTTTTCTTCATTGGCTATATATATATATGAGTTTATGTCCTCTACAGCATTCACTTATGGCTAATTCTTCAAGTTGTTTTTTTTCTGCTAAGTGAATGTGATCGGACCCTTCCCCCTCTATGTTGTACTCAACCCGGTCTATTCACAAATTCTTCATGTGCGTTCTATTTGAAACTTCGTTCAAAATCTTCACTGAGTCCTTGTCGGTGAAGAAATTGCGAACGGAACTTTAAAACTGATCTTATCCAAACTTTCGGTTTTGCCATTAAACCGCTCCGCATCCCACGATGCATTATTTTACTCATCCACGATCGTACACGATCTCCTCTACCTGATGCGTGGGTGACACATGTCGTGAGAAGGAGAATGGTCAGGGGCATGTTCGTCCCTAAATCTTCGGCGAACAGTTTTCAACGCCTCTATAAATACCCCTCTCCTCATCCTCACTTCTTTTACTCCGCTCGATCTCTCTCTCTCGCTCGAGCTCCTCAAACCCTAGCGCCACCGCTACTCCATCGTCGCCGGTGAGGAAGAGCTTCGCTGCCTCGACCTCGTCGCCGTCATACTCGCGCCGGTTGTGGAAATCTTCACTCCGCCGCCGCCGTAGCCATCTTCCTCCGCCGAGTTAGGGCGTGGAAGATCTGAACAGACGAGCCTCACATCTACAACACCCAGTTCGTCGTGTTCTTCATTTAGGGTAATTAAAAGTTACTTTTACTGCCCTCGTTGATCCAAATTTTTCACTACAAAATCTTCAAAGGTGTTTTATCCTTCAAATCCTCACAACACCTCACTAGTTATATGCTCTTGATTCGTTTCTCTAAGCAATGATTTTCTTCAAGATTCCTCAATTGTGTGGATCCTCGATCTGTACAACTCTGGAACCTAAGACAAAGAACGCTTAGTGAAATTCTTCAAGGCTCATCTGGTCAAAATCCTCAAAACTTGTTCTTTTCGAAAAACCTTCTAAGAACGCATATGACCTCTCCAAATTCCTCGCAACTATACTCTGTTCACAGGTACTCATGTCCGCTGCTGAATCACTAGGTTCTCATCAACTTAACTCATTTGCGGCGTTCCTCGAAGAAAAGTTGCATACTTCTTTAGAGAATTCGTTTGTTCAAATTCCTCGGCTAAAGAATATGGCGAGAAGGAAAGAAGCCACGAAAGGAGGAAAGAGGCTGAGGTCATGACCGCGTTTGAAATCCTAGAGGAAATATATGCTGATTATTGCACACCTGATGAAGCCGAGTTCGGCAAAGAAAACAAAAATCAGCGCAAGGTGCGCATTCAAAGGATTGAACGGAGATGGGCAAGGGAATGGATGGAGTACAGATATGTAACTCCAAAGTACATGAAGAAATTCGCTCTCAATCCTCCATGCCCAAGAGCTCCATTGGCACCTGGTCAAGAAGCTGACCTCACCGACATCAAGCGTGGTGAGGAATTTCTGAAGAATGGGCCAAGCGCCAAGCCAAATTGGCAAGACAAGCCAACGAGGCGGTGAGGAAATTCAATGAGGACTCTGCATCGCTGCTGCTGCCCGAGGCCTCTGTCAAGCCAAGAAAATCTATGGCAAAGAAGCCCGCACACAAGCCAAGTGCTTCACCAACAGTGCCCTCACGGCCAAGTTCTCAGCAGTGCCCTCACGGCCAATTCCTCATGCTGCCCCTGCTCCTCCAAAATCCTCAGCTCCTTCAAAGTCCTCAGCAGCTCCTCCCAAGTCCTCAGCAGTTCCGACAAAGTCCTCAGCACCTGTGCATCTGGCTACATGCCAAAGGACTGCAGGCTTCTCCATTGCATCTGGTGTTTCAGCAAGTTCCTCAGCTGCACCAAAGTCTTGGTGGCCCGACCTGCTGAAGACTAAGGCCTGATTGGACGAGGTCCTTGGCCTAGTCCCAAGAAGAAACAGGTCGCCTTCCAAGAGCCACCTGAAGATGATAAGGCTGATGATGATGAACTTGCGGAAATCATCAGAGACCGCCAAGAAAGGGCCGCTAGAGCCAAAGGCACATCTGCAGGTTCTGTTGAATCCGAGGAAAATCCTCGATTACATTGATCTACGCACAAGGATCCAAACACCCCTATGCCTGATTTTCATCGACCCTGGACAAAGTCACATCTTGACCCATTTCATCACCGAAGAGAAATGGAAGTTTCAAAAGGCAAGAGAGATCAAGAAAGCTCAATACGAGAAAGGAGAAGTTCCTAAAGAAAACGCGTTGTCGTAATGACACCGAGGAACTTCTCAAGGTCCAGAATGAAATCCAAGCCCTCAAAGAAAACTTCGATGCGTATTATGCTGATTGGCAAGGAGCCAAAGTCAGATTCGTCAACCTGACGAAGAAATTCACCAATGTTGCTGCCCCAACGCAACATGAAATTCCTCAAGCTGGAGCCTCAGCTCAGCCAACTGAAGAACATGCCAGCACCGCTGATGAAGTTCAGGCTGCTGAAGAAAATGCTAGTTCCAGGGCTGATGATCCCATTCCAATACCGAAGAAATTGCTGTGGCATCCACTAGTGGTGCGCTGAAGAAATCGAACAAGTCGTATAATCAGATTGGGCCATACCTGAGGAAAATCAACCAGATTCCTCGGCTCCTCCTGCGCCAACACCAACTCCAATTCTTCCATCCGCCTCGATGTGAAGAAGACCAAGGCTGCGTAATCGAGCTGCGGTGAAGAAAGCGGAAAGCATCAGCTGCGTCAAATTCTTCGGCTGCGAAGAAAATGAAGCCAATTAACAGCTCCTTTGAAAATCCTATTGATGCTGTTCCAATTTCCTCTATTCCATCAAAGGAGCTTGTTCCATTCGATGAAGATTATGTGATCCCAAGCGGATCTGATGAAGAAAATAATTCTGCTGCTTCGTCAGAGCAGATTGATGAAGAAATTGAAGTGGAAGCAATCCCTTCAACCCCAATCATTTCCTCGCCTATGCCTCAGTTCACGGCTGAAGAGGCCGGTGTTGAGGAAATTGAAGAAGATGTGGATATTGGAAGCACAACGCCAGTGATGAACGATGACTTTTGGGAAAGTCAGCATCCAAATTCTCCACTCTTCACCCCAATCCAACAGATACCTCAGTCCCCTGCTCCAACAGTTCAAATGGGCTCTGAAGAAACTCATCCCACTTCATCTGTCCATGAAGAAATTCCAGCCACTAGCGCTGATGAACCTGCTGCTGCTGATCCTCAGACTGCACCTGTTGAGGAACAAGAAATTCCTCAGCCTGAAGAACCCGAGATTGCGATTCCAGAGGTCGTGATGCAACTCACTGACACTCCACTGCCAAAGCCAAAGAATCCCTTCTCAACAAAGCAAAAGTTCAAGGCTGATGACTTCTTCAAATGAAAGCACGTATTCTTCACTGATTACAATCCATATGATTCTCGCTTTCGCATAAGGAAGAGGCATTTGGACTGCCGATCAAGCCAATTTCTATTCCTCAGTGCTCTTCAACAAAGACAAAGTCTTCAATCATGCACATATTCCTCATGTGGACATGGAGTCTCTGCCAGGCTTTGAGCCAGTCCTCAGTGTTCTTCACGATGCAGGACTTCTAAATTTCTGCACTGATATCTGTGATTGGAATGAAGAACTCATTCTTCAATTTTGTGCAACGCTGCACATCACCGGAGACGCTGAAGACGTGAACTCATGGGTATTAGACTGGATGTCTGAAAATACTCACTACAAGGCACCAAAGAATCGAATTGCTTCGTGCTCTACCACTCGATCCTCCACTTGACGGTGCTCGTTGTATCTACAACAAACCAGAACTTTCAAATCACTATATGCAAGTCTTGATGAAGCCTTTGAAGCCAAGGCAGGGCCCCAAGAACCAAATTCCTCGTCAAGGAATTATTGTATGTGCCTTGGACTGTCTATCGGATTCTGACGAAGACAATGAGTCCTATCAAAGGCCATGACTCAAATGATGAAGAAGTCGTTGGCATCATGAAGAATATGCTTTTCAATATCATTCATGGCGTTCCCGTCAAATTCCATGATTTCTTCATGAGGACTCGGCAAACATTGCTATGTCACCATTTGATTTGAAGCCTTATGCGCCTTGGATAATGAGATTCATCAGGACAAGGTCTTCACTCAATTACAAAGGCGATACTACGAACCACCGCAGCTACTCGCCTCGATTGAAGTCCTCAAATGGACATTTACCTCGGTGATGACAAGGGCAAGGCTACTGCTGTGATCGATGAAGGCATTCGTCCATTGGATGGACAGGTTCCAAAGCAGCATCCTACTCCACCAATGATGACTACGCCACACATGACTACGCCGCAAATACCTCGCCAAGCAAAGTCCTCAAGCCACAAAGCACCTGTGGTGATGACCGATCGTGAGTTACTCCTCGGTCTTCATCAGAAGGTTGATCGCAATCATAAATGGGTCAAGCGTCAGTTTGGTTCAATTCTTCACAACATGACCTCAACACACAATGCAGTGAAGAAAAACCACTACTACCTCCATGAAACCTTCAAACGCACATGGGCTGTTCCTTCTAATATCTACAGCGTGGAAGAACTGACGACAATGGGTCTCAAGGAAGAATTTGACTGGTCTGCACCTCCTCCGAAGAAATACAAGAAGGTCAAAGTTCCTTCCTTGGTGGCCAGCTCCTATTCTTCATCGCGACATCGATGAAAATGAAGACTTGGGCGACACCGCTGGCAGGGCCCTACTACGACAACCGATTCTAACAACGCCGACGCTCCTTCTTCAACTTGAAATTCTTGATGCGTTAGTCCTCGATCTCGATCCTTTTGGTCATTCGATGACAAAGGGGGAGAAATTTGAGTTAGTCTTCAAGCGGGTCTATTTTATTGCCCATATACAATTTATTTTTGTTAAGTTACAACTCTCGTTCTTCTGAAATCTTTATTGGATCGAGTTGTAATCTTAAACCCGATGGTGCTTTGATACTTTTAATGCACTGTGCTCTGGCACTATGCTCTCATACTTTTGATGCACTGAGCTCTGATTCTCTTGAGCTTTGATACGTTATTTTGATGCGTTATTTTGCATGCCTGTTCCTCACTAATGTTATTGCTCGCATGCTGAATTTCATCAAGCACCATATTTCATCATGCATTTCAAATTCTTCATATTATATGTCAAATGCGTGTATGAATTACAAGATATAGGGGGAGATCTCCATGATTCAACTCTTCAAATGTGCATTGCCTCAAAAGCAAATTCCTCACTATGCACATCTTCGGGGAGTTCTTCTATATCTTGCAATCAAATTCCTCAATATCATTATTTACACTTCATATGTTTATCCTCGTTGAAAACTTAAACTATATTGTCATCAATCACCAAAAGGGGAGATTGTAAGTGCATCTAGTGCCCTTAGTGATTTTGGTGTATTGAAGACTTATAGGTTAAGGAACTAATGTGTTTGTGAGTGTACACAGGTCTATAAGTCTATGAGGAGTTTGATATTTACAAAGTGAAAGTCGACCCCTAAAAATGAAGTTCTTCGATGAAGACTTTGATATTACGAAGACTTTCAAGACTTTGAAAGTGAAGAAATTGGTGTGACCTTGAAGACTTGGTATTCACTTGAGGAACATGAAGCGTGAAGACTTTTGTTTTCGTAGTTTCATTTTCTCTTTCTTGAGTCATAGGAAACACCGCATCGTTAAAGGGGGTCGAGGAAATACTAAGGAAAAATTCCCATGTGATGCTCAACTCAAAATCCTACACCTACCAATCCCTTCGGTGAAGCCTTTGGAAATCTCATACGATTCAGTCAATTTCTTGATGTAGACGAAGTTCTTCCGTCACGAGGAATTTGTTCTGACCGAGGAGTTAGGAATTCGCCAAAGGCGGATTGCCTACACAGTGAGGAACATGATAGCCCTGAGGAATTTGAGATTCAAATTTCCGACCGTTGTTGTGCTGCGCGCCAGCTGTACCAAATATCTTATCCACCTAACGGTCATATCATTGAAGGGCATTTATGTCTTATCATGTCGGGCTGCTCCCTAGGCTATAAATAGCCGCCCCCTACAACCACTAGCTGGTTGGCTGCTCCGAGAGAAACTTGACACTTGTGCGGAATAAGTAGGTGCTGTTATCATAAAGTAGGTGTTGTTATCATAAAGTTAGAATATATTACTTAGTATTATAAATAGCAAGTGTGGAATAATGGTGGATCGGTGTGCGGAATCGTCCTAGGCAATTGTTAACAAGACCGGCAATCACCATTGCAGTTCCATATGAGGGAGAGGCATAAGCTAACATACTTTCTCTACTTGGATCATATGCACTTATGATTGGAACTCTAGCAAGCATCCGCAACTACTAAAGATCATTAAGGTAAAACCCAACCATAGCATTAAAGCATCAAGTCCTCTTTATTCTCATACGCAACAATCCCTCTTACTCAGGTTTAAGCTTCTGTCACTCTAGCAACCCACTATAAGCGAATCATGAACGTATTGCAACACCCTACAGCGGGAATCCCTCACGCTTGCGCGACACGGAGGGCACCATAGTACAGCATCAAAGTAAAACATACAACTCATACCAATCTAGATCATCAATCAACCCAAAGACAAAAGATATCTACTCAAAACATCATAGGATGGCAACACATCATTGGATCATAATATGTGGCATAAAGCACCATGTTCAAGTAGGGATTACAACGGTGTGCGGGAGAGTGGACCGCGTAAAAGAGATGAGGATGGTGATGATGATGGTGATGTTGATGAAGACGATCACTGTCGTGGTTTTGTCACGGCAGATGTCCTCATGAAAGGACTTAGTCGTGGAGCCATCGCTACGGGTTAGCTTGAAGGGGTTAAAGTGGACACAAGGACGCAAGAGAGTTTATACTAGTTCGGCCCCTTCGATGAAGTTAAAAGCCTACGTCTAGTTGTGATGGAATTGATGGGGTTTCGATGACTAGGGAGCCAACAAGCTTCGCCTAAGTCTCGAGTTGTTGTCTGTTGTCCTTGAACCGCCGCCGGGTCGTCCCCTTATATACATGGGTGGCGCCTGTCGGTTTACAGAGTCCCGTCACCGGTTCATAGATGTATCCGGCTCGGTCTACACTATTCCTAACTTACAATACAAGTTACATACCGACTTCGGTTTACGGCTACAGGCCTTAAACCGGCTATGGGCCTTGAGCCCTCATCTGCCCACTTGGGCTTTAACATACTCAACTACTGACGAAGTTAACCCGGCCTGTCCTGTCCGGTTTACACCCAGTAGTAATATCCCCAACATTAGGCCCCAGATTGATTTGAACAGGTTCTTCTCAATCCTTAGCAAAAAACTTCATCCTCAGCATCTTTGTGTAGCTTGGTGAACCGCCATGATGTCATTTTCTCTGGTCATTGGAAACCGGCGTGACGTCACCTGTCATAAAAATCTATCCACGATACCTTTTTCGTTTAATGGATCTGCGACAATCGATGCGACAGCTCCGTTTCCAAACTCGCGGCCCCTTGATTTTCGCGCCTGACACATGTCCCTTGCTTTATAAATAAGATCGAAGGGTCATTTCTTTTTCCCCTTCGTGCCCTTCTGCTTCATCTTCCTCGCGTCGCCCAGCTTCGGAGCTCCGCCGCCGCCATCGACTTCTGCACCAACCTTGGCCGCTGCATCACCCTGAATATACCAGAGCATCGCAGCGATCTTCCATTTCCTCCTCAGCTCTGGTAAGTCTTCTATCTTTTCATCATAGATCTGTTCTAGGGTTTCCATGTTCTTCAGCGTTCATTGCTTGCTTCTTGTTCATATGATAAATCTTAGACAAGTCTGTAAATCTTTGTTCTGCGTAGCGGTAGGTTTGATCATCCGTCGTCACTTGCGCATCTCATAACCGTAAGTGCATCTAGTGCCCTTAGTGATTTTGGTGTATTGAAGACTTATAGGTTAAGGAACTAATGTGGTTGTCGGTGTACACAGTCTATAAGTCTATGAGGAGTTTGATATTTACAAAGGAAAAATCGAATTCTAAAAATGAAGTTCTTCGATCAAGACTTTGATATTCTCAAAGACTTTCTCAAGACTTTGAAAGTGAAGAAATTGGTGTGACCTTGAAGACTTGGTATTCACTTGAGGAACATGAAGCGTGAAGACTTTTGTTTTCGTAGTTTCATTTTCTTTCATGAGTCATAGGAAACACCGCATCGTTAAAGGGGGTCGAGGAAATACTAAGGAAAAATTTCCATGTGATGCTCAACTCAAAATCCTACACCTACCAATCCCTTCGAGTGAAGCCTTTGAAATCTCATACTGATTCAGTCAATTTCTTGATGTGAGACGAAGTTCTTATGGTCGCTGAGGAATTTGTTCTGACTGAGGAGTTAGGAATTCGCCAGTGCGTATTGCCTACACGGTGAGGAACATGATAGCCCTGAGGAATTTGAGATTCAAATTTCCAACCGTTCTTGTCTTCTTGCCACCTGTCCCAAATATCTTATCCACCTAACGGTCATATCATTGAAGGGCATTTATGTCTTATCATGTCGGGCTGCTCCCTAGGCTATAAATAGCCGCCCCTACAACCACTGGCTGGTTGGCTGCTCCGAGAGAAACTTGACACTTGTCATTTGAGAGCAACCCATCCTCTGAGGACTTTGAGCGAAAATCATCGAATGAGGAAAAACCCAAAAACCAAACCCCTACAAACCCAAAGTGAATGAGCATCACTGAAGAGATTGATCCTGCGTGGATCCTACGCTTGTTACCTTTGAAGATTGTGCTTCTTCCAGACGGTTAGGCGTCATGGTCTAGAGCATCCAAGAGGAATTGTGGATCGCCGAGTGACCAAGTCTGTGAAGGTTTGGAAGTCGCCTGAAGACTTACCACGAGTGATTGGACGAGGTCTGTGTGACCTTAGTTCAAGGAGAATACTGTGAGGACTTGGTGTCCTGAGCTGCGTGCTCAGCTACTGTGTGTCCTCGAGTTTAAATACTCGGCCGCTCCAACCAGACGTACAACCGAGACAGCAGTTGGAACTGGTCTACCAAATCATTGTCTTCACCAACCTAATCGGTTCTATTTCCTCAACCCTTTCATTTCCTCATTATTGTGTTGAGTGTTTGTTCATATCTGTGTTTGAAGACTTTGACTGAAGACTTTCTCAATTTTCGCAGTTCAATTTCTTCAGTCTGTTTGTCTTCATCTTGTGCTATCATGTGTTTACGCTTTCTGTACTCTTTGTTTGTCTTCATTTCATCATGATGACCATGCCCGCATTCTGTTATGCTTACTTATGAGTACTTATTCTGCTGCAAGTAGTTCTTCGCTTAGGAATTTCCTCACCGGCAAATTCCTCAGTGAAGAATTCATAAAAATCGCCTATTCACCCCCCTCTAGTCGATATAGCGCACTTTCAATAACCATAGATCTCCCTGTATCCTTGCTCATTGATTCGGTATTGGTCCCTTTTGGACCTTGAATAGTTATCTCTTTTCTGAACATGTTCCAGATCCAAAACTGTGATGTAATTTTGTGAAACCTTTTTTCGCACACCTACTCATCTGCAATCTTGACTCTTCAATGTTTCAGACCAGGCGGTTTAACTTTGTAGAAAAATTGACAACTCGGTACATACCATTAGTCCCCTTGTTGAACCGCCAGGATTCCCTAGCTAAGTATTGCCACTTTGTAGAACTCCGGTTTATAAGTAACTGCTTTCGGTTTAACAATGAATGCATCAATGTATACCCTTCCAACATATTCTTGAACCAGTATTACTGCTTTGCAGATTGCACCATGGCCAAGCAAGTGTACGAGTGCAACTGGGTCCCTTCTCGAGTGACCGAGACTCAATCAATAACCTAGTCCAAACCGGTGCTTTAGGCAAAAAGATGCCATTCCTTTGGAGGGTCCTCGCGGAATGTCCTCCAGAACCCAAAGATGGAGAGGTTGTTGTTTTTGCTGACCATCTAGCCAGGGGCTTCAGTCCGCCCGGTTCAAAGTTTTATCGGGATGTCTTAGCCAACTTCCAACTGCGTCCACAAGATATTGGCCCCAACTCCGTAACCAACATTTGTCACTTTCAAGTGCACTGTGAGGTGTTCTTTCAAGAGGAGCCCACAGTTGAATTACCCAGAGATTGCTTCCATCTGAACCGCTGCACTGAATTTACTGACGGTCCCAATACCGAGTTAGGTGGTATGGCGATTCAAAAGAGGAAAGAGGTCACTTACCCTCACGCCAAACTGCACAGCCATCCCAAAGAGTGGAATCAAACATGGTTTTATCAAGAAAGATACCTCTCGATGGAGAAAATCCCTTGCCGGGTTATAAATGGGAGCGGCTAAGCAACACACATCCCTTCCTCGTAGATCGATCGCTAAGGAGAGAAGCAAATATGCTCCTCAATTATCCAAGCTCAGGGCCTTCATGGCTAACGGGTTGACAGGAGTTGACCTTGCCCGCTGCTGGATATCTTGGAGTATATTGCCCTTAAGCCTGCGCTCTGGTTTGATGTGCAAATACATACGAGATGCAAAAGACCCTCTTCGGCATATTGAGATCCAACTGACAGATGACGAGGTTACTGAGGCTGTGAAGAGGATATTGAATGAACCGGAAGCTGCTTGCGCTCAAACCGAGATGCCTCCTTTTTGTACCAGTAACAAACCGCCAGCCGTAAGACTCATATCTTATGCTTTCATGAAATCTAATTATGTTTAATCACCCTTTGTTGACATTAACATCTTTCAAACAGGATGATGATCCATTTTGGAGCAAGAAGCCTCCACAAGAGAAACCGGAGAAAACAACCCGGCCCAAAACCAGAGTTGTGAAGAAACCGGCCAATAGGAAGAGAACCACTGCATCCTCCGATCCACCAGCTGACGATGATGTGGGTAATCCGGACCTTGAGGTAGAGCTTGACTCACTTGGTTTATTTTTCACACGCCTTATTGATAATGATTATTGCCAGGATGACGCTGAAGTCAGTCACGCTGATGTTATAGAGGTAATCGCTCTTTCTTTCGATTCAAACCCTTTGCCTTCACTAAAAATTCGTCGGGCAAACCGGAAAGTTAAATTTTCTCATCCTCTTGCTTATTTGGACCCAAACTTTCTTATGAAGACACAACAGCATGAAGCTCGCCGCACAACCCGGCACAGCGGCCAGGTAGTTACCTCCGCCGGTTTACCGAACAGTCCGGTTCGGAAACGACGTTCAGAGGTCTCTAACTGTTTCATCAATGCTAATCCTAAAGCGGGTTGTTTTCGTCAACCTCTTAATCCATATGACTCCGATTATCAGGGCACTTCTCATTCTTCTTCCGGCGAGTCGTCAGCCACCAACTCCCACCACTCAAAACGGTGCTTGGGTGAGCCATATTCCTTATAATGTTGTTTTGATATATCACTTTCAATATTCACTGGACTAATCCGTCTTTTTCCTTTCAGGGCCAAGCCTAGGCCAAGCAAGAAAGCTAAATGCAGACAAAGCGGCAGAAAAGCAGCGGCTCTGAACCGGACAAAATACCAGATCCCGAAGAACACATCCACGACGATGTGCTGAACGACCCACCATCGCCAGATCATGATGTTACTGCTGACGAGGCACATGTTGATGCCACAGGCCCTTTTAATCAGCCCACAAGTCCTGTCCAGACTGACAAAACAATGAGCCCATCAAAGCATACTGATAAATCGGCAACCCCAGTGCGGACCGGTGAAGCCAAAGATGATGATGTTGTTATTACTGGCGTTGGTCGTTCCGGGCCAGGCAATCCTATCGCTTTATCTAAGCACACTGCCAAAGATGAATTTGCTGCATTTGGCAAAGGCAAATGGAATGCCGATTTGGCGACTTATGCCGCTCTGAACACCCAAGATCTTCACTCCGGCTACCTGAATCGGCTATATACCAGCCGTGATTATGAAGCCGGTCTGGTAAATATGATGAAGGACAAATATGAGGTAAATTCCATATGACTCTCTACTTGTATATTTCAATCTGTCAACTCCAATAGCCCCCAAGTGATGGTTTTAAGATATCAACTTAAATCGGGACTTTCCAATGTGAACTTGTATGCAGCCGGTTCAACTTAATGCAGTTAAACCGGGCCTTTATATAGTAAAAATTCCCGTGTCACTGAAGGAAAGAGCAAATAGGCATTAGCCCCCAAGTGCCAAGTTGAATACTTGTATTAGCTTGGGACATATATAGAAATAGTATGATGAAAAGCAAATATGCATTAGCCCCCAAGTACCGAGGGCATAACTTGTTATGTGGTTGGTACTTCAATTCTGCACCGTAATCTTTGTCAAATGATTATCTGTATGTAGGCTGATCTGAGCAAGAAACAAAAAGTCAAATCGCCGATCTGCAAGAAAATCTGAAGTCCCAGCAAGCTGAAACCTCCAATGCAAAAAATGAATTAACCAGCGCTTTAAGTGTCATGGAAAAGCTTAAGGAGATTTTCAACAAGGAGCGGGCAGATTGGGCCACTGAAAAAGCCGCTTTAACTCAATGAGCAGAAAAAGCCGAGGCTGCACTCAAACCGATGGTGGATGAATTGACCAGTGTAAAACGGCAAGTGCATGCCATGACCGCTGTTGTCTTTGGTAAGCCTTCTTGATTTTGGAAGTAGTGAGGCCTTCTCATGTAACTTCCGGTTTACTGATCATTTGAATGATACAGGGACACGTATTGGTCACTTGGGATCAGATGTGCGGAAGAAATTGAAAGCCGCCTATACATTGATAGAGCAACTGTATACTGGTGCCCAATGGATCATCTGCACGGCTTCTCACAACAACCCGGCGCCGACCTTGATCCAGGACACTATTAAAAGGTTGTCAATGCTTCCTGTCCGGGTTGAAGAGTTAAAGAAATCTGCTGCTAGAACAGGTGCTATAAACGCCTTAATCCGGGCAAAAGCATGGGTGCCGGATTTTGATCCTGTTGAAGCGGCTCAGGGCTTCCCAAGCTTGAAGGAAGACGGGACAGGATTCAGCGAAGAAGATCTCCGAGCTATAAACCGGGAAGTGCGCCCTCTGGCTTGTCAATTGGTTGAAGAGGCAAATTTGTCTCACTATCAAGCCCAATACGATGGTCAAAACAAACGAGTGGCTGCGCCAATTCCTGAAGCGGAGAACCTTATACCTCCAATCTGTAAGCATACTTACGCTCCTGACATTGAACCGTTGTTGCTGATCAATGATGAAGCTGTATTTCAAGCATTAATGGGAATCGACTGGACAACTGTTGATTTCCAGCCGCTGGATAGGGAAGCAGAGGTTGAAGCGGCGCAAGATGACCCGCAACCATCAGGCCAAGCTGGCGATCAAGCATGAACCGGAAGCCGGTTTAAATTACTGCTCCTTTATGTTACGCAGAAAACAATTATCTTATCTGGGCACCGTGTTGCCTTGTAATAGACTAGCTGCCACACTTGGTTTTGATATGCCTTCGTGCATACTTATTGCAACTTATGCTTTCGTTGAATCATCAATCTTAAAATGCTGTCTGCAGCAAAAAAGCTTAAAACGCCGATGTCGCGGTATCACCAGGCGGGTCATAATATCTATGTATATGAAATCAAAGATAATATCTTAGATTTAAACATATGATCAAATATGGAAATATATGATACCTGCCATCGTAGGGCATGAAGTTGGTTGTGCCAATCTTGAAACGGAGTTTTAAGAAACCCACTCTTTGGAGGAGAAAACAGCTCCTGCGAATATAAGGTTGGTTTACCAGTAAACTGCTCCGATTCTGATGAACACCGGTGTTACTCCATAATAGGATGTTATCAAAAAATCAAACCGGGCAAAGAGTCTCCGGAATAAGAATGGACCGTGTTTCGTCAACTGACAGTCGAACCGGTTTAATAATTGTCGGTTTAAAAACACAACAAGAGAAATATGCAAAAAAAGAAACGAATTTCAAGCAAAGACAAAGATAGAATTATTTGCAAAAAGAGGCTGTTGAGCCGATCAAGTGGCATTACCATGGTCGGACACGACCAAGCCCCGATAGGCGTAGCTATGGTTCAAGTCAGCCAGTCCCCAAATGATGCAGTGGCATTACGCTGATCAAGAGGTGTAGCGATGGTTCGGGTTCGACCAAAGCCCCAAGTGATTACGTGGCCTTAGGCCGATCAAGCGGCGTGGATCGGGTTCAGACGTGACCAAGTCCCCAAGTGATTCTGTGGCTTTCGCCTATCAAAAGGTGTTGCATTGGTTCGGACACGACCAAGCCCCCAAGTGATATGATATAAAGCTTGTTGAAAAAGCTAACTCAAGGGGTAAACCGGAGGCCGCTTTAAGATAAAAACTCCATGTAACCACACATGATGTAAAAATAACAGAGACCCCACTTTAGCTAAGGCTCCGGTCTATTGTATTGATCATAATATATACATTGTCATAATATGTACATAAGTAGAGCCTATGGCTCAAGTATAGTAAGGTCAAGATGAGCTATGTTCCACGGCTGTTGGTCTCCTCCTCGATGTCACGTGAGTCTTTATGCTCTCGAATATCGATCAGATAGTATGACCCATTGTGCAGATTCTTGCTGACCACGGAAGGTCCCTCCCAAGGTGGGATAGCTTGTGCATATCAGTCTGGTCTTGGAGGAGCCAGAGCACCAAATCTCCTTCTTGAAAGGTTCGGGTTCTAACTCGGCGACTGTGATAGCGACGAAGATCCTGCTGGTAAATCGCCGAACGGTCAGCTGCGATGTCACGCTCCTCGTCCAACAGGTCCAAAGCGTCTTGCCGTGCTACCTCGTTGTCCGCTTCAACATAAGCTGCTACACGAGGTGAATCATGACGGATATCACTGGGGAGAATCGCCTCCGCTCCGTAGACCATGAAGAACGGTGTGTATCATGTCGATCTGTTGGGCGTAGTATTGATGCTCCATAATACAGATGGTAACTCCTCAACCCAACAACCCGGCGTCCGCTGCAAAGGAAACCATAAGCCGGGGTTTGATGCCTCGTAAGATCTCTTGGTTAGCCCTCTCTGCTTGGCCATTGGACTGTGGGTGAGCCACTGATGAAACGTCAAGCCGGATGTGCTCACATTCACAAAACTCCTTCATAGCACCCTTGGACAAGTTGGTACCATTATCAGTAATGATGCTGTGTGGAAAGCCAAACCGGAAAATCACCTTTTTTGATGAATTGAACCGCCGTGGTTGCATCACACTTGCTAACGGGCTCCGCTTCCACCCACTTCGTAAACTTGTCAACCGCCACCAAAAGGTGGGTCTTCTTGTCCTTGGACCTTTTGAAAGGCCCAACCATATCCATCCCCCAAGTCGCAAACGGCCAAGTAATTGGAATCATCCTCAATTCTTGAGCCGGCACATGAGCGTCTTGAGAACTTCGACAGCCATCACATCGCCTAACCAGGTCCTCCAGACGCGATGAGCAACACCAATAGAAACCGTGGATTTAAACGCCTTAGCCACCAAAGATTTTGAACCGGCGTGGTGACCACAATCCCCTTCGTGGATTTCGCGCAAGATTTCACAGCCTTCCTCAGGAGACACACAACGTTGAAACGCCCCTGACACACTGCAATGATGCAACTCACCATTGCCAATAGTCATGGACTTGGATCGCCGGATTATCTGCCTGGCCAGAGTCTCATCCTCTGGTAACTCGCCCTGGTTCATGTACGCAAGATAAGGAACCGTCCAATCCGGAATGACATGAAGACCCGCCACCAATTGAGCCTCCGGATCAGGAATAGCCAAATCCGCTTCACCAGGGAGCTTGACAGACGGGTTATGCAGAACATCCAAGAAGACATTAGGCGGGACCGGTTTACGTTGAGAGCCCAGCCGGCTTAAAGCGTCCGACGCTTCGTTCTTCCGTCATCCCACGTGATCCACGATATCCTTTGAAGTGACCTGCAACAATATCCACCTCACGACGATATGTCGCCATGAGCGGATCCTTAGAATCCCAAGTGCCGATACTTGTTGGGCCACCAGGTCCGAGTCATCAAGCACTTAACTCGGTGAGATTCATCTCCTTAGCCATCCGGAGACCATGGAGTAAAGCTTCAGTACTCGGCTGCATTGTTAGTACAAGGGAACATTAAGTGGAGAACGTAATGTAACTTATCACCTCGTGGGGAAGTTAACACGACTCCAGCCCCCGAGCCCTCCAATTGCCTGGACCCATCAAAATGAATAGTCCAATAGGTGTGATCCGGCTTTTCTTCAGGTGCTTGTAGTTCCGTCCAATCATTGATGAAACTTATAAGTGCATGAGACTTGACCGCCATCCGAGGCACGTATTTCAATCAGTGCGGCCCAAGCTCTATAGCCCACTTGGCAATCCGGCCAGTTGCCTCCCTATTCTGAATTATATCTCCCAAAGGAGCAGAGCTGACCACTGTGATGGGATGTCCCTGGAAGTATTGTTTAAGCTTCCGGCTTGCCATGAAAACTCCATACACGGCTTACGCCAATGCGGGTACCTTTGCTTGGACTCAATAAGCACCTCGCTGATATAGTAAACCGGACGTTGAACCGGATATTCCTTGCCCGCCTCTTTGCGCTCCACCATAATAGCTACATTGACTGCACGAGCATTAGCTGCCACATATAGCAGCAATGGTTCCTTGTCAAACGGAGCAGCAAGAACAGGTGGATTGGCTAGCTGCCACTTTAAATCCTCAAACGCTTTATCAGCAGTCGAACTCCAGACGAATTGATCTGTTTTCTTCAGCATTTGATACAAAGGGATCGCCTTCTCACCGAGGCGGCTGATAAACCGGCTCAACGCGGCAATCCGACCTGCCAAGCGTTGAATGTCATTGATACACTTTGGTTTAGCCAGGGAGGTGATAGCTGTGATCTTCTCCGGATTAGTCTCAATTCCCCTGTTGGATACCAGAAAACCCAATAACTTGCCTGCCGGTACAACAAAAACACACTTGGCCGGGTTGAGCATCATCTTGTATGTCCACAGGTTATCAAAGGTTTCCTTCAAATCGTCAACCAGAGTCTCCTTCTCCCTTGACTTAACCACAATATCATCCACATAGGCATGTACATTATGGCCGATTTGCTTATGAAGGCAATGCATACACACCGTTGATAAGTTGCCTAGGCACTCTTGAGCCCAAAGGGCATAGATACATAGCGAAGGCTCCAAAGGGAGTTATGAGCGTCGTCTTCTCCTGGTCCTTAATCGCCATCTTGATCGATGATAACCAGAATATGCATCCAGAAAACTCAAACGCTCACAACCCGCAGTAGCATCAATAGTCTGATCGATGCGGGGGAGGGCAAAAGGATCTGCTGGACAAGCCTTGTTAAGGTCTATGTAATCCACACACATGCGACAGGTGCCGTTTTTCTTAAGGACCAGCACCGGATTAGCCAGCCATTCAGGATGGAAAACTTCAACAATAAAGCCAGCCGCTAAGATCCTGGCCACCTCCTCTCCAATAGCTTTGCGCCTTTCTTCGTTAAACCGGCGGAGAAACTGTTTCACCGGTTTGTACTTAGGGTCGTCATTAAGAGTGTGCTCATCGAGTTCCCTCGGTACACCTGGCATTTCAGAAGTCTTCCATGCAAAAATGTCCCGATTCTCACGGATGAACTCGATGAGCGCGCTTTCCTATTTCGGATCCAAATTGGTACCGAGCATCGAATCGCTTGGACGAATCGCCAGGTCTGAAGTCAACAAGCTTAGTCTCGGTGTCGATTTGAACTTTAGGGCCGGATCATGCTCTGTAGTTGGCTTCTTCAATGGAGTCATGTCGGTAGGATCAACATTATCCTTGTAGTATTTCAACTCTTCCGTGGCACAAACCGACTCTGCATAGGCCGCATCACCTTCTTCACACTCCAAAGCAATCTTGCGACTTCCATGAACAGTTATTGTCCCCTTGTGACCTGGCATCTTAAGCTGCAAGTAAATATAACAGGGCCGTGCCATAAATTTGGCATAAGCCGGCCGCCCAAATAGGGCCTGATATGGGCTCCGGATCTTCACCACCTCAAAAGTCAATGTCTCTGACCTGGAATCATGATCGTCTCCAAAGGCCACTTCTAGAGCTATCTTGCCAACATGATATGCTGACTTACCAGGTACTACACCATGGAATACCGTATTGGACGGTTTAAGATTCTTATCTGTTAGCCCCATACGGCGGAAGGTCTCATAGTATAGGATATTAATACTGGTCCCTCCATCCATGAGCACCTTGGTGAATTTATAACCTCCCACCCGAGGTGCCACCACCAACGCTAGCTGACCCGGATTGTCAACCCGGGGAGGGTGATCCTCTCTGCTCCATATGATTGGCTGTTCAGACCAGCATAAATAACAAGGCACGACGGGTTCAACAGAATTTACCGCTCGCTTGTGAAGCTTCCGGTCTTGCTTATCCAAGCTAGTGGTGAATACATGATATTGCCCGCTATTCAACTGCTTTGGATTGCTCTGATAACCCGATCGCCGCTGCTGGTTGTAACCACTCGACTATTCTCGATTATTTTGATTGTTATGTCCACCACGATTACCATTGAAGCACGAATCAAATTTCCTTCACCTTGACCCGCCCATGGAAACCGGATCACGAGCCACCACCGATCCGTGATCATATCGAAAAGCATTAGAATTCTTGAACTCCTGCATAATGTAACAATCCTTCCAAAGGTGGTTGGCTGGCATCTCCTTCGTCCCGTGCTTTGGACAGGGCTGGTTCAACAGATAGGTCAGGCGGTCCGGGTTAGGACTTGGAGCTCCACCGCGATTCGACAGTTTACCCTTTCGTCGCTGGCCCTTGTCCTGCATGCTAGTATTAGCCATGAAGTCCACGCTGCTATTCGCTTTACGTTTGCTTCCATTTCCATGACCTGCCGTGTTCCGTTGCTGCCCTTTGGAGTTGCTGCTCTTCTTTCCCCTCCCTGTCTTGTCATCATCAGACTCGGGATCCTTGGTACTATCAGAATCAGCATACTTCACTAACGCAGTCATGAGGGTCCCCATATCGTTACAATGGCGCTTCATCCGTCCCAATTTCAACTTCAGAGGCTTAAACGGCGGTTGCTTTCCAAGGTTATAAATCATGAATCGGCGTTGATACGGTCCGATGAGTGCAAAATTTCCAAGACTTCGGCGCACCCAGCCGGGTTGTTGACTCTCCTTCCTCCCGGACACGAGCCACTAAGTCCACTATCGACATGGGCTGCTTACATGTATCCTTGAAATTCTGGATAAACCGGGCTCGCAACTGGGCCCATGAACTGATAGAATTGGCCGGTAAGCTCTTTAACCAAGTACGGGTTGTCCCTTTGAGCATCATGGTGAAATACTTTGCACACGCCGCCTCATCCACATCAAGCATCTCCATGGCCATCTCATAGCTCTCCACCCATGTTTCTGGAGACAAATCGGCAGTGTAATTTGGCACCTTGCGCGGGCCCTTGAAATCCTTGGGCAGGCGCACATTGCGTAAAGCGGGGACAAGACAAGGCACTCCCAAAGAACTAGAAATAACCCCTGGCTCGATCGAGGTGGTTGGACGAACCGGCGTAAGCTGATGAGCCTCATACTGCACCGGGTAACTCGGCCTCCCTGCGCGCCCGGGCCCGGTCCACCACTTCCTGAGCATCACCAATACCACCTGCCGGGTTATTGCCACGGGGCACTTCACGGTTCCGTGCATTACTGGATACGGCCGGCTCATCCATACACCTGCTGTAGCTCCGGCTTGGACGGGGGGTGGAGTGAATTCGGTCACCGCTGTATGAATACGCTTCCTGTTGAATCAAGGTTGTCCGAAGAAGCTCCTTAACCCGGCGTGTCTCCACCGCCTGCGGAGAGTCACCTTCAATCGGGATGGCCTCCAGCCGTGAAGCGGCGGCGACAAGGTTGTCCATTGGATTGGAATAATGACCCGGAGGTGTCGGGACAGGCTGAGGCACGACATTGTTCTGTCGAGGCGGCTCCATCAGGCGAGGCTGAACCGGCGCGCCCGGCCCAGGTGCCTCTGCCCGGTTTATCACCGACGAGTTACTAGTTCCTGCTCCTGGGGTGTTAAAGAGATTTCTGGCTTCGAAAACCGGAGGCAAGCAAGACTGGTGCTTCCTCTTCAGGACTTCATGCGACGCGGTCTGATCCAGCATAAGTCTATAGGCATGCGCATCCAAAGCGGCCCGCTCTGCGGCCATCCTGTCGTTCTCGGCTGCTAGGTCGGCCTTGGCCTGAGTGATCTGTTCCCTCACCTTTGCCACTTCCGCGTTGTGGGCGTCCTGATCTGTCGGGTTAGCCTCTGCCATAAGCACAGCCAACGCATCAAACAGATCAGATAAAACTTGAGTCGGCGGGTGCACAAGGCCTCCTGCCCCGGCAGCCGTTGCCGCTGCTGACCTGGAGATCATTGTTGCTGCGGTCGAAGAGTGGATCGCCGCCTGTGTACCGGCCATGAATATTCCAACCCGGTTGGGCAGATCAGAGGGTCCTAATATCGCCGCCATCGGAACAGCCCCCAATCCGCCGTCTTGTAGCCGATACAACGATTCGGTTTCTCCTACGAGGACTCGTCGCCGAATAAACGACGGTCTCGCTACCAGATTCGATCCATCCTCATATTCTCCTCCGTGGATGACTAACGAAGGCACGCTTCACGGCCGGTTTAACCAGGCGTATCGCGACGCTTGGGCCGTTTCAACGAGGTCGGTGCAGATGTCCGGGCCAGGGCGGTTCACCGATCTTGCCGATGAAGACGTGTATGCCACCAAAGGGGACCCGTACCCGTACTCAATCGAGCCGGCCTCGGGGCCCCACCTGCATCGTCGATGTAGAGTTTACCGCGATGACTCTTGGTCATCCGCCCACAACAGAGCCCTTGAGTCCTTGAAGTTGCCCTCCAAGAACTTGAAACCATCGATGCGATAGCCCCACGGTGGGCGCCAACTGTCGTGGTTTTGTCATGGCAGATGCCCTCATGAAAGGACTTAGTCGTGGAGCCATCGCTACGGGTTAGCTTGAAGGGGTTAAAGCGGACACAAGGACGCAAGAGAGTTTATACTAGTTCGGCCCCTTCGATAAAGGTAAAAGCCTACGTCTAGTTGTGATGGAATTGATGGGGTTTCGATGACTAGGGAGCCAACAAGCTTCGCCTAAGTCTCGAGTTGTTGTCTGTTGTCCTTGAACCGCCGCCGGGTCGTCCCCTTATATACATGGGTGGCGCCCGTCGGTTTACAGAGTCCCGACGCCGGATAATAGATGTATCGGGCTCGGTCTCCACTATTCCTAACTTACAATACAAGTTACATACCGACGCCGGTTTACGGCTACATGCCTTAAACCGGCTATGGGCCTTGAGCCCTCATCTGCCCACTTGGGCTTTAACATACTCAACTACTGACGAAGTTAACCTAGCCTGTCCTGGCCGGTTTACACCCAGTAGTAATATCCCCAACAATCACTGTGGCGATGATTCCCCTTCCGATGGCACTCCGGCGCCACCGGAAGAGAGGAGGAGAGGTTCTCCCCCTTGTGCTTCCTCCTCCATGGCCTCCACCTTCTGGTCCTTGGCCTTCATGGTGATGAAGACCCCTCCGGGATACTCCTCCATGGCCACCGGTGATGATGGACTCCTCCGGCAGGGTGCCGGAGAGGGCCTACATTGATTTCTCGTGGCTACAGAGGCTTGCGGGGGTGGAACTTCTGATCCAATCTCCGTTCTGGAAGTTTTAGGGTACGAGAGTATATATGGGTGCACGAGGTACGTCGGTGGACTTCTGGGCTGGCCACGAGGTAGGGGGCGCGCCCCCACCCTCGTGGGCCGCCCGGGACTCCCCTGGTGAGCTTCCGGTACTCCATGGGCTTCTTCTGGTCCAAAAATAGGTTCCGTGGAGTTTCAGGTCTTTTGGACTCTGTTTGATATTCCTTTTCTTCGAAACACTGAAATAGGCAAAAAAAAATAGCAAATCTGGGCAGGGCCTCCGGTTAATAGGTTAGTCCCAAAAATAATATAAAAATGAATAATAAAGCCCAATATTGCCCAAAACAGTAGATAATATAGCATGGAGCAATCAAAAATTATAAATACGTTGGAGACGTATCAATGGTCGGAGTGGTTACATGGGGGAAGCGGGGACACCGGTTCCGGCTTGACACACCAAAGCAGTGGCGACGCAGGCTCCACCTTAGCATGGTGGCCAGGCGAGGGCGGCGCTGGACCACGGTACTTAAGCGACCACTCGATCAGGATCTCCATTTGTGCCTCATAATCCTCACCCATTGCCGCCGCATCTGCTAGGAGGCGTGACTTTTGTGGCTCTTGTTCCTCCTCGTTGCCAGAGGAAAGGGCGATCTCCTCCTTCCTGAAGGAGTCTGTCCCCGTGAAGGTCGATGGCCCTGGAGAGGACGTCGGCGGCGTCACGATACATCTCAAACGTATCTATAGTTTTTAATTATTTCATGCTATATGTATATCACTTTGGCATAGTTTTGACACCAATTTATATTTACTTTTACCGACTAAACTATTAATTCAATGCCCATTGCCAGTTGTTGTTTTTGGACTTTGCACAAAAATAAAATTTATCATATTCAAAAAAATCCGAAAAATACCAGCAAAATTTTTATGTCCAGAAGGTTCTGGAGGTTACCGACATAGGCCAGAGGGCTGCATGTGGCCCCCATGGGACCTAGGGGTGGGTGTGGGCCTGCCGCGTGGCCCCTGGGTCTTCGTTCGACCGCCTCTCGGTTCTCATGCCTCAACATTCTCATTTATTTTACACAACTTTCGTGTTGTATGTTTCTGTTTCATGTGATGGTTTACAAGTTGGAGTGGTTTCTCTCTGTTCTCACTGATCATCGTCAACCTTGCCATAAGGACGCCACGTCATGCCTGCCGCTGCCACCCGCGTCTTTCCTCTCGGCCTCCTCGCCCCGCGGCCTAGTACACTAACGCCGTCAGCATGCGCACACTGCACTTCTCCTCCCCAACCTCTACCTCGACGCCCTCGTCACGGACTTCCCTGCGGTGACAACTCGCAACTGGTTCGATGCGCCGCCGGCAGGATGCTCGCCTGTGACTGTGTGCTCATCACGTTGGACGCGGCGCCGCGGCCACCATGCACCGCAGTCACCGAGACACTCTAGGATAATTCTGTGTCATGTGTAATTGTTAACTCTTAATGATGTTCAGTACATGCAACCAAACACCGTAGAGTGCATCAACCAGCTAAGTGGACCCACTAAACACCGCAAAAAAATTGCTTCCCCAATACAGCCATCCTATATGCAGCCTACCAAACAACATGGAGGACATGATTTTTACCCTGCATAAACTCAGCCAGACCTAAATGGGTCACAGATGCAAGGAGGCAAAAAGCGGTGCATGTAACCAAACATTCTCCATATCAACCAACTGGATGTGAGCTATAAATCATGAATTGCTACCGAGTTTGACTCCAGAAATTTTTTAGCTTTTCGATACATTGTTACAAAGGTACAGAAATGAACCTTACACTACAAGTGTGATGATCTCTAGTAGAACCTCTATGGGATGTTGTCTTTTATCCTTTTTTTTCCAACAGAAATCAGAACTACGTATGAATGTGGACACAATGAATAGTCCATTTGAAGAAGAAAAATTGTAATGAACGATATAGTGTGTTAGCATGGCGGCTCTAGGTTAAATTAACTTCTTTTGTCCTTGTTATCCTTTGAAGCCTTTGGATTATCATCATTAGATGATAAGGGGATTCTGTTGATCACAAATACTAACGCAGCACCAATCAAAGCACCCGAGACATGGGCAATGTTGTTTACTTGAAGTGCGGCGCCTGTTATGGTAGTTGCACGTGCAGCTTCCATGACCTGTAAGAGCAAAACAGGGGTTAATCAAGAGTGTCTGCTTGGTATACAAAAAAAAGGCAGCCCAGTGCACCTAGCTCCCGCTTGCGCAGGGTCCTACCACTTTTCCGGGACTCAAACCCATGACCTCATGGTCACAGGGCAACAACTTTACTGCTGCGCCAAGACTCCCCTTTGGTATACAAATTAGCAAAATACTCCCTCCATATCAAAATATAAGATGTTTTTGTAGGCTAGTTTAGCCAACAAAAACATCTTATATTTTGGTACAGAGGTAGTAGTAAATAAATACGTAAACATCAAATGCCTGTTTAGAATTCAGGAAGTCTGCAGGAATCAGTTCATCTGCATATGAACTTATAATCAATCATTCCTGTAGTCCCTACTGTCAAATATCCTAGCATTTCATTATCTAGAAATATATCCGAGTATTTCTAGTCATGATGGGCGGGAAAACATGGCAATCCTTTTTTTAAGAGAACATCAATCCTGGATGGTTTGTCCTGTAAACTAGTGATTTGTGACATTGTGAATGTATGATGAATTTTAAGGATTGTAATTTTGTGATAGTTGATGACACTGTCTCTTTTTTCAGTAAAAATCCAAGGTCAATATGGAAATTCTTTCAGAGGTTTTCCCTTGAAGGGAAATGGAACTATGAATATTTAGGGAGTAATACAATGAATAGGCGGCAGTGAACAACCCCACCTGCAGATGTATTTATTTCATCGCTGT
Source organism: Aegilops bicornis (assembly GCA_021605145.1). NCBI lineage: Eukaryota > Viridiplantae > Streptophyta > Magnoliopsida > Poales > Poaceae > Aegilops > Aegilops bicornis. The sequence goes on along the minus strand of CM038669.1, from coordinate 199,357,756 downwards.
AACTAAGATATGTTCAACAAATAAATGTCGAGTCAGGCAACAACAAATAGAGGATTCCCCGCAAGATAGTGTAGTATTTACCTTGTCAACAACAAATTGACCAAGGATAAGGACCTCAAGAATCTTTCTCCAGTCCCAGGACATCTGTTGCAATAAAGGAGCAACACAAAGATTGGAAAAAACTTATATGAGATTAGTGGTCATCCAAAGAAATACTCTGGAACAGATCAAGATTAGGTATAATCACCTTTACTAGTACACTAATTGTGAAAAGGCCAAAAACAGCCCCAGATGCTCCAAGCGACACAGATGACGTTGGAAGAACTAACCATGAAATCAAGTTTGCTCCAGCACCGGTCAAAATATAAGACATCCACAGTGCGAAGTTACCTTCCTCCTCTTCCACAAGCTTCCCTGTATATTTAGATGATAACTAGGCATCCTTTAACAAAAGTACAAGCATCAAGCAAAACATTGCTTCAGGTACCAAACTCACCAAAAATGTACACAAAGAACAGATTGCTTGAAAGGTGGTTCCTGTAATGGATTACAGATAACTGAATGAGTGAAAATTATACATTGCCCCGAAAGAATGTTAAACAGTTACAGTTACTGATATAACAGTACAATAGTTTGTTAGTACTACTCCTGCAGTAAACTAATATAAGGCGTTTTAAATCACTATATAAAATGCAATTCGCAACAACAAGTTAAACTGACCAGTTAGCATGGCAAAACGTTGATGTCACAAACTGATACCAAGAAGGGAATGCATGGTACAGGTAGAGTGACTTTATCTGCCGGATCTGAAATGCAAAGCAAAGGTAACAAAAATCAACAAGTAAAAATTTGTCCTCAATTTTCATCCAAATAGTAATGTATCTCACATAGTAATATAAATAGTAGACACACGTTCATAATGTTTGGGATATAAATTCAGTAATTTGAAGATAAATTCAGTATTGAATTAAAAAATTATGATCACAAGTTCACATCATTGTCTGTGCCATTGTTCATTTCTTCAGGGTGTTCTTGCAATTGAACAGCCATAGTACTTATGGCCAATTTGATTGAAATATACTCCGTATAATTCAACAACTCGTACAGTACATCTCCCATCACTCTGGTTTATGCAGATGTTCTACTATACTAGCATAGAACGCCAGTTCTCGAGGGCCTACATGGATTTTTGCACATTGAAATGGCCAAGAGATTGCAATGGTACCTGTAACAAGTGGTCTGCAACATAGAGTCCAAAATTAAGCAGCAAGATCCAGAATATGGCATTGGCACGACCACCCTGCTGCTTCTTGTCCTTGGCGAGCTCCAATTCGGACACCAAATCTGATCACATGTCCAAAGACAAAAGAAAAAGAAAAAACACTAGAGAACAATTCACACAGCTGCAATCTGCTTACGTCTTAGGAGCAAGGAAGAAGAGGAGGGCTCACCTGAGCGCCGCATTCCGCAGCGGAGCAGGTCGCGGCGTGCGGCGGCGACTCCCGCCACTAATCGGCGTGTGATGGAGATGGAGGGGACATGGCGCCGGGGCAGGGAGGGGGCAGGGGAAGGGAGTGGCTTCGAGAACGTCCCCGAAGGAGCGGGTAGGAGAAGCAGCAGCTGCTGCGCCATGCCTCGTTTCTTCCTCAACTCTGTTTTCCCCCTTTTTCTTAGCCCGCTGTGTGGGTTTTTTCGAGATGAGAGACTTCTTAGCAAGAGGGTTCCGGTGCCAGCGAAGATTATTCAGCAAAGCTGTTCTGTTCCATCCGTGCGATGGAGGTCAGGAATGTGGGAACATACCGCTTTTTTCTCGTGGAAAACATTCTGTCCTATTTTATTTTATTTAGAAACTTTTGTTCTATTCCTCAAACATCATGACAATACAAAGTATAGATCGGTACAGCTGCTGGCAGGAGGAGGCCGAGAAAGCCTAAGGGCATCTCCAGCCGTTGGCCAAGGCGTCTAAAAGCCCGTCTGGGGTGAGCCAAACAAGGGCCTGGCGAAGTCGGTCTCCGGCCGTCGGCCGGGCCCCCAGCGTATTAAAAAAAAAGAAGGGCCGTTCGGCGAAGTTATGATAAAAAGTAGTTAAATTTCGGCTAAACATGGCAAATTTCGGTGAAATCCGCGCATTTTCATTACATTAACCTAATCTAAAAAAGAACGGGGATGAAGTCGTCGCCGCCATCGTCGTCATCGGTCTTCTCCTCCTTGACGTAGGCGCCCCTGCTGGACCCGGCGTCGCCATGGCGGACTGGCGGCGGCGCGGCGTCGTCGTCGTCGTCGTTGTCGCATAGGAAGACGACCCCGTCTTCATCGCGGCCGCGTCGGCGCTCCTCGAAGCAGCGCAGGGCGGCGCGCTGGCGCTCCTTCACCTTCTCCCGGCGCGCCTTCTCCATCACAATGGAGTCCTGGCGCGCCCATTCTAGGGTCGTGCCGTCGTCGTCGAACTCCACCTTCACCGGCGCCAGCCCCGGCTCCGTCTTCACCGGCGCTTGACCACAGCTCCGTCTTTGGCTTGACGGCGGAGGAGCCGAGGAGGAGGCGCCGGCCGCCCTCGTGACGACGATGCGGCCGAGCGGCGACTTGCTGGGCTCGGCCTTGACGCCGAAAGCGGGCCGGAGTGCCGGAGGAGTGCGATGAGGATCGGGAGGAGGAAGAGGAGGAGGAGGACTCGGACCTCCTTGGCGCCCATGGCCCGGCGATGTCGGTCTTTGCGCTGCCGGGTACGCCAACGGCGGTCGTTGCCGCCCTCGAGGTACGTGAGCACGCCCTCGAGTGTGCGGCCGGGACGCCCACAGGTGGCGCCTCGCCGTTTCGCTGCCGCCGACCACCGGCGCGCCGTTGGTGGACGCCAATCGCTGCTTCTTTGGCGGCGCCGAATACGCCGCCAGCCGCGTGGTTGTTGGCGGCGTCGGGGAGGAAGAGTTGGGCGTCGGTGAGGGACGCGCCGACGATCTCGACCTCCTCGGCATGCCGGCCGCCACGGCGTCGAACGGGGGGAATGTGCACTCCCCGGCGCTGAGTCTCCACCCCGTTGGCCCGGCGCGCATGTCCGACGGCGCCGGGATGTTCGCCTGGAACAGGAGCCAGGACTCCTGTTCGCGGAGCGAACGGCGGCCGAAGCCGTTGGCCGCCGCCTCGTCTCCGGGGAAGCGTTCTGCCATGGCGACGGCGGGGCTGGGCGGGCTCGGGAGAGGTAGAGGGAGGGCCTGGGCGGCGGCGTTCGGGAGAGGCAGGGAGAGGGAGGGGCTGGACGGCGGCGAGGCGGGCTGGTGTGGGCACAGGCAGTGGAGGCCGCCCGGCTTTATAGCCGGGCCGCGCCCGTGTACGCTGCGGCGAGGAGGGAGGCGTCGGCGTGCCGTCTCGTGAAGCGCCGCCCGTGAGGAATCAATGGCAAGGCTGACCGGCGGCAGCCTTGCCATTGATTCCCCGCGGGAACCGAGGCCGTTGGGGAAGACGAGCGCCGAAGTCGCCGACGCTGCTAGCCCGCCTTTTTCGCCGGTTCGGGCTGGGTCCTTGGCGCTGGTTTCGCCAAGCCGGGCGAAAATCGGGCTCTGGGCGCGACCGGGCTGCCGCGCCGCGCAAAAAAAATCGCCTGAGGAGGCCTTCCTGGTGGCGCGGCTGGAGATGCCCTAATGCAGGAGTTGCTTGTGGGAGGAGTAAGGAAGGAAACGTTTTGCAACTACCCAACTGTAATTAATAAAAAAAGATTCACCCGCAAAAAATGATAAAAAAAATTGACACATACAGCTTTCTTTAGCTAACTACTCCATTCCTTCAGAATTTTAAGATGCTTCGGATATTTTAATATGGACTACATACGAACTGAATAAATGAACAAACATATTAAATATGTCTATATAGATTCAGAAAAAAGAAGTCAAAACATCTTATGTTTGTCAACCGATGGAGTGGATGATATCCACGGTCGAAATATTATGCAATATATTTCAGTGAGAACAGAATATGAATATTTACAGTAATAATAGAAGAACTAAAAATTGAAAATAAACATGTCACAACTCTAGTTAATGATAATGTATTAGCCTAGCAGTAAAACCATTGCATGCCATCATGTTTAATTCCAATAAAACTTGAAATTGAGATAATTCAAAGCAACGATGTTAAAGGGCAAGAACGCCCAAACTTTGCTCAATGTACGCAAAATGCCCTTCTCATAACTCTAAGGTTTAGGCATGAACTCGTATGTATATATGTGGGTCCACCCTAAATTTTTGGATTTAAAAGGAATTACTTTTGGGCTTTGAATTTAATCCACATTGTATTTTAATTTAGTCTGTATTTCTAAAAGGCAATAATATAAACCCAAAATTTCTGAAAATTATTATGTGATCTTTGGAATGATCCATAGCTTCGCACATGAATATTCTCAAACAACACCCACTTATTACCCTAAAAAAACATCCACTTATTTAAAACGGAGAACAAAAGGAAACTTCAATGTAGCATTGTGCAGTCCAGCCATCCCAGCTCTGCGCACAAGGGACAGGACCATCTTCAATCTCGTGCGAGGCGGCCACCAAGCGTGTGCGCCCGCTGCTTCGTGCCACCTCCTGCTTCCCCAGCACCGCAGAGGCATGGGATAAGATTGCCACATCGCCCGCACCTTTCCCCCTCTCTCCGATCCCTCGCCCTCTCTCCATCGTGATATTCCGACGCTCTACCTAAGTTACCGTCGTCGTGAGTCGTTTACGTGGCCACTGGCCAGCCCTGGCCTCAAGACTTTGTCCATCGGGATCACTGTGACGTCTTCGCTATCTTCATTGATCTTATCCGCCGGAGCTGCCCCGAGTCGTCCCCTCGATATCATCTTCCCCGCTGGCCACCGAGGATCGCCATCGCGGACGCACCCTCGAACTCGCTGAGCTACCCGTCTCCTCGTGAGCCCCTCCTCCTTTTCCCACTATTCCCAGCTCCATAGCATGTCGTAGCTAGGGATGCCACCATGGCCAGAGCTAATTGTCGCCTTAGCTGGAGCTCGCGCATGCCGATGTCAAGCACATGCTCGAGCTCTTGGGGCTCCGAGGACCCCTATTCCCTCCTCCTAACCCTCTGACCTTCACTGGCTCTTCGTCATTAAGCCGCCGATGTGGTGCAATTAGACTAGCGTTAATCACACTCCCATGTCACTAACAACCGGCACCACTTGGTTAATTAGTTGAGTAATATTTCTGTTAAGGAATTGGTAATCATAGAACCAGGGACAGAGCAAGGATTTGACCATGGGAGGCGAAGACAATGGCACAAGAGATTTTTTTCCCCATAGGTTAACCCGTTTTCCACTAATTCTTATAGGAGGGAAAAGAGGTAGAAAATTTGAGCACTGATAGAAAAACCATAACACAAGAGATGTAGATTCGTGAAATTTGTTAGTGGATTTTATTTTAATTAATAGCCTGCATATCAATTAAATTATGCTCTAGCATCTTGGTTCTTGGAATCCTCATATTCACCGTTTTCTCTAAAGGGACATGCAAGGAACATTAACCACCTGATGCAATCAACGGGGAATAATTATTCGATACCATGTATTAATAAATTCTGAATGTTTGGAATTAAATAATTTTTTCTCACCTTTGTTAGGATTAGGCTGGTTCCCTTCACAAGATTTCATGGTAGCATCATGCTTCGATGGTTGAGAGCTTGAACCAAGTCGTTTGAAACATTTATGTATCGATCCGGCTCTCTTCATGTTCATATCTAAAAAAGCACAAAAAATGGAAATGTTATAATTAATTATTAATGCCTATAGTCTGTATGATTATACTTCTGTAATTTGTAAAGGCGCGAGCTAATATGGTCTGGAAAAAATACCCTTTCCCCTCGTGTTGTTGCCGCTCATCTGCGCGTCCTACCTGCCGGTGTGTCCGTGGTCCTCGGCATCTGCCTATGTCGGCATCCCCTTCCTTTCTCCACTTCTGGATGGCGGCGACCGCACAATGGAAAGATCCGATCACAACAGCGTCGGTCTTGATCACAGCAGGCCAATAGTCCCTGGTAGTTTGGAAACAAAGAGATTAGCATATTAGCAACGATATGTGTGTGCTCGATGCAACAAACAGGTCTTTTTGTCTTCCATGATAGTCTGGTTTTTTAGTGGACCATGATGGTTGTACATGGGCTCAAGCTTACATGGATTTTGTGCTGCAACAAACTAGTGCTTAGCATTCTTATTACGTGGATTTTGTGCATTTAGCCTGCAAAATGGGTTGTACATGGGCTCTGGTTTTACGTTAATAACAGAGGCTGAAGGATTAGGTGGGTGAAGCAAGTTACGATCAATTGCAAATGCCAAAAAAATAGCGAATACGTGATCGCTACCAAGGGACAAGGCCATCATTTGGGGGTCTCTCATGCCCCCCCCCCCTCGCCCCCCTGCATCCGACAGAAGAGTCCCACGCGTCAGTTTGATCATTGTTTACGTAGGCATTGACTGAGCCCGCCAGTCAGTAACTCCGACTAGCACACTATTACTAAAAGAAGTATTTCTAGGAATAATTGAATTTAGAATTTCCATAAATATCTCTTCAAACTACAAGAATAGATTACTCTTGAACCATAGCTCCTAAAAATATGTGTAATATTAAAGATTTCATAAAAACACACCCTTTCTATTTAGGGAAAAATTGTTTTTGCCACTCTAGCTTTTGACCACTTTGCTTATGCCACTCTAGAATTTGACATTTCACTTTTGCCACTCTTAGTTTTTGACAATACATCGCAATTGCCATTCCGCGGCAAAAGCAATAATTTTAGAGTGGCAATTGTGATACATTGTCAAAATCTAAGAGTGGCAAAAGTAAAATGAAAAGTTATTGCTTTTACCACGGAATGGCATTTGTAATGTATTGTCAAAAACTAAGAGTGACAAAAGTGATATGTCAAATTCTATAGTGGCATAAGTAAAGTAGGCAAAATCTAGAGTGGCAAAAACAAAGTTTTCCCTTCTATTTAGGCCATGATCATGCATATTAAAGCAACTTAAAATTGATGTTTAGTGCAAAACATGAAATAGTTTTTTATCTATATAGTTTGGAGATTGGAATTGATATATTTTTTCTCAATTCCACTACAATTAAATTGATCCTTGATGCATTAAATCAATTCAATACCATTAACATGTCATGACATGCATCTTGGATGTGCATTGTAATGTATGGATGATAAGCCTCTCTGGTCGGTGTATTTTTCTTCCCTTTACAAGTTGAGCCTCGAGTAGAGTACGACACCGCTACTTGAGAGTAGCGGCCCACTATTGAGCTGCAAAGCAAGCAATCCCCTTGATGTAGGATCAATAAGTATGTCTAGATCGCGGGGTGTGCATAGACTACCAATACAAAAGCTGGACTCATTTCCCAAAATTAAATTGTCTTAGCAATTTTAGGATTTTCTAGGAATTTATCAAGCACCATACACATGTAAGTCCATAGGAGTATGGGTAGCGTAAAGTAGAGACATACACATGAAATTAAACTAGTTCAGTTAGCGATATGCAAACACTAATTGACTCTGTGAATATTTTTCCCATGGTTCGGATAGTTAGTGCTATCTTACATCCACATTGAGGGAGGATCTGACTCACGAAGGTTCTAAGATCCCAAGGATCTTGGTTGTAGATACCTCAAGAAAGCGGTCCACGGAGGACACTACACTTCCACTATGGCGTAAGCCCTCAAAGCAATTGTTGGAAATATGCCCTAGAGGCAATAGTAAAGATTTTATTATCATATTTCCTTGTTCATGATAAATTTTTATTATCCATGCTACAATTGTATTGACCGGAAACTTAAATACATGTGTGGATACATAAACGAATCTAGTGTCCCTAGTGAGCCTCTACTAGACTAGCTCGTTGATTAAATATGGTTAAGGTTTTCTAACCATAGACATGAGTTCTCATTCAATAATGGGATCATATCATTAGGAGAATAATGTGATGGATAGACCAACCTTAAGCTTAGCATCAGATCATATCACTTAGTTTATTTGCTATAGTTTCTTCATGTCAAGTATCTGTTCCTTAGACCATGAGATCATGCCACTCCTGAATGCCGGAAGAATACTTTTTGGGTATCAAACGTCACTTCTTAACTGGGTGATCATAAAGGTTCTCTACAGGTATCTCAGAAATTGTTCATTTCGTTGCATGGATCGAGACTGGGTATTGTTGCTTCGTGCGACGGAGAGATATCTCTGGGCCCTCTCAGTAATACAACACGTGAGTAGCTTGCAAGCATGTGACTATGAGTTTAGTCACGGGGATCTTGTATTATAGAATGAGTAAAGAGACTTGCTGGTAACGAGATTGAACTAGGTGTGCAGATAGATACCGACGACTGAATCTCGCGCAAGTAACATATCGGCAGAAAAAGGGAATTGTATACGAGATTAACTGAATCCTCGGCATCTTGATTCAAACCGATAAAGATCTTCATTGAATATGTGGAATCAATATGGGCATCCAGGTCCTGCTATTGATTATTGATCAAAGAGGTGTCTCTCGGTCATGTCTGCATGTTCTCGAACCAGTAGGGTCACACACTTAATGTTTGATAACGCTAGGGTAGTATTGGGATATTGATATGGTGAAGTTTGAAAGTAGTTCAGAGTCCCAGATGGGATCCGGGACATCACGAGGAGCTCCAGAATGGTCCGCAGGTAAAGATTTATATATGGAAAGTGGTTTTCAGGGTTCCGGTAAATTTCCCATTTTTTCGGTATTGTACCAAGAAGGTTCTAGAAGGTTCTGGAGTGGGGCCCACCTACATGGGGGCCCACATGGATGTGGGTAGTGGGGTAAGGCCCCACACCCCTGGTCTAGGTGCACCAAGGTCCCCCCTAAAAGGAATAAGGTCACATCCGAAGGGATGGGATCAAGATCCCAAAAAGGGGGATAGGGATCGGTGGGGAAGGAAAGGAGGGGATTTCCTTCCCCCCTTTGACTAACGACCCTAGGGGCTTGGAGACCAAGCCACCAGCCTCCCCAACCCTGTCTTTGTTCCGCCACCGCCACCATGCCGTCATGCTGGCCTAGATACCATCTACCTCTCCACCCTCCCTTGTTGGATCAAGAAGGAGGAAATGTCACCTAGCCGTACATGTGCACATCTCGGAGGTGCCGTTTGTTCGGCGCTGGATCGGGTTGGATCACAAAGGGAGTACGACTATGCCAACCACGATCATTAGATTGTTAAATATTTCTGACTACAAGGGTATGTAGCCTCTCTCTCTCATTGCTAGCATCTACATAGAATAGATCTTGGGTGTTTTGTAAGAAAAAAGTTGTTTTCCATGCAACGTTCTTCATCAATGGTATCAGAGCTAGGTCTATGCGTAGATGTTATGCATGAGTAGAACACAAATTGGTTGTGGGCGTTGATGTTCAGATTGCTTACCTACCTTGTTATTTTGGATTCGGCGGTATTGGGTGATGAAGTGGCCCGGACCAACTTTACTTGTCCTTGCACAAGAGATCGGTTCCACAATTAGCATGCAACTTGTGTTGGATAAAGTGGCTGGCGGGCGTCTGTTTCTCCCACTTTGGTTGAATGTGATTTGACAAGGGCGGTCCTTGTAGAAGGTTAAAAGGCAACTTGTATATCACTGTTGTGACTTTGGTAGATAAGAACGGTTCTTATTAGATTTCCCCTAGAAGCCATGTAAAACTTCCAGGTAATCCCCAGGCCCTATTGTTAAGAAAAGCGCACCAACAAAGTAGAGGGCGTCTAACTTGTTTTGTAGGGCATGTGATGTGATGTGATATGGCCCTGATGTGATTTGATGTATGTGATGTATGAGATGATCATGTTTTGTAATAAGTTCACGACTTGCATGTCGATGAGTACGACAACCGATAGGAGCAATAGAGTTGTCTTAATTTATTATATGACCTGCGTGTCAATCCCATTAAACACCATGTAATTGCTTTACTTTATTGCTATGAGTTAGCAATAGTTGTAGAACAATAGTTGGTGGAGACAACCAAATTACGACACCTCGGAGATGATGGAGATCATGGTGTCATGCCGGTAATGTTGGAGATCATGTCGGTGCTTTGGAGATGGAGATCAAAAGCACAAGAAGATATTGGCCATATCATGTCACATATTGATTGTATGTGATGTTTATCTTTCACTGGTGCGCGTCGGTGCTATACAAATGGGTTTTAACCCCTTTCCGCGACGACATTTGGAACCGTCGCCAAGTGAGTGTGGGTGATAGGGGGGTCCTTCCCACACGACCCAGAAACCGTCTGGGATAGGGAGCCTTGATGCATACAGTTGTCCCTATATAACAGTTTCCGATATCTCGAATATCCCAAATGCTTCATCCTTGCTACTCGTTTGTGCTCGCATTGCCATCGCAGATGGAGTTTTGTGGTTTTACCTAAAACCAGGCAGATTCCAGGCATGGGAGCTTTCCAGGTAGATTCAAGGCATGGGAGTTTTACGATGCCTGGCACATCACAAACAGTTCAGGATTATAAACCGTGTACGATAGGTAGACAATCACACACATTTAGTTTTCCCGCACCGTATGTGATAGTGTCTGACATCACACACGCTTTGCAAACGGCAACTGTGTGCATGCTTGTACACGTTTCCTCTCTGTGAACCGTCTCGGATTATGGTGTACTCCCTCTGTTCCTTTATATAAGGTGTATAGATTTTTGAGAAAAAGTCCGAAATATAAGGTGTATTGCGTTGCACCACTCGTTTGGATAATTTCTTCAGGGATTTTATTACATTTCCTTATATCATGTAAGCTCCTCTATTTTCTCATGTCAATTAGTCATGTGTAATCTCACTCAAAACTTGTGAAATTTTCCCTCCACGTGTGTTCTTTAATTTCCGTGCCAAAAACTATACACCCTATATCTAGGAACGGAGGGAGTATATCGCAAACGTTTGTGTTTTACCAACCGTGTGTGCCGTAATGACTTGCACAACGTAATTTTGCCCTAATTTAATTTCTTCTATTTAAAATTGTTCCTAATTTAAACTTGAAAGTAGGCTATAGCTTTATTCATATCCATCAGGTTCAAACAACCAATGCATTATTCGATTCACAGGTACATATGTTTAAGAATTACATAAGCACCAAATAAAGAATGATGAACCAGGGTTCTATACTTGTACTCTCACAGATGGTAAAGAAAGAGGTGACAGACATTTCGGTTGCTGAACAAGGTGAAGTAGAATAGCCCTATTGTGCTCTCCTGGATGCAGAAGGCATGCAGGACTCTAGTCCAACCCCTTGTGATGGTCGGCCGCCAATCATGTAGTTTGAGAGGTAATCTTGAGTAAACTACTTCAGGATCCACTGCAAAAGAAAAAAGATTCAGATATTGTCATCTAACACAACTCATTACGGGCAGTAAAAAGAAGGCTATAGGGTTCTTACTTACCATCATGTAGTTCACTATTTTCTTGCATAAAGTGTAAACAAATACTCCCTCCATTCCTTGATATAAGGTGTATAGATTTTTGAAAAAAAATCCAAAATATAAGGTGTCTTGCGTTGCAACACTCGTTTGGATAAAATTTTTTAGGATTTGATTACATTTCCTTGTATCATGCAAGCTCCTCTATTTTCTCATGTCAATTAGTTAGGTGTAAACTTGCCCAAAACTTTTGAAATTTTGCCTTCACGTGCGTTCTTTAATTTTCATGCCAAAAACTATACACCCTACATTTAGGAACGGAGGGAGTAGTTTGATTGACATCTTTTGACCCATTTTAATAACAATCTTTATCATTTTCCTCACTTGATGCTGGTTCATGAATATCTCATTGCCCCATACGCAGAAAGGGTCAAAGTGTGGATCTTTGGCAATGATATATATACCTAAAAGTACGAAGTTAATATTAGAAGCTAAACAACAATTAAAAAATGATGTAGTACAACACTCCCTCCATCCCATTATATAAGATTTTATTACATTTATATCTAGAAATCATCAGAACATTAAGGTAACACTCTTCCTTGTTGCTATGTAGCCTGGGATTGCATATTTAGTCATTCACTACAATGCATGTTGCTAAACAACAATTGAAAAGCGAAAAGGCATGTTAGCTGCAATATCCTTAACAACAACCAAATATCGTAATTCATCTTTGGTATTGTTGAAACTGTTATTGATGAAATTGAACTGCATGGCAAATAGTTGCACATATAGAGCATCACATTGTGAAGAACTGAAATAATCAAGTCATAAGGACATCTCTAGGCGATCCTTAAAAAGTTAAAGGACTAAAACCCTTAGTGGATATATCTATACTCCAGCAATTTTTGGCCTTTTCTAGTCGATCCCCTAAACTTAAGGTTGTAAACTTCAATTTGATCAAGTTCAAAGCAGGTTCAACCGAAAGTGGCATGAATTCAAACATAAACATTGATAGTTTTGCATAATCGAACATAAAACATAAATTTAAACTAATCTAAACTACTTTCGGCCGAAGTAGAGGTCGAGCCAATCGTTCCTCGTCATGTACGGTGTGCCGCGAGCCGGTTTCGGGCCGGTACCGTCGTCGGGGTCGTTGGGGAAGGCACTCCTCCACCCGTCGACATCGATCTCCTCGTCCTTGGGGCCCACCTCGACGCCTCCGTGCCGCCGTCGCCGCCGCCTTCGACATCGTCATCGGACGAGAGCGCGATAACCTCGCCGCCCTTCGCGTCAGCGTCGCCACCGCCTTCGACCTCGTCATCAGAGGAGAGCGCGATAACCTCGCCGCCCTCCGCACCGCCGTCCTTGCCGCCTTCCGCCTAAACGAGCTCCTGGTGCTGCCGGCGGAGCTCTTGCATGTAGGCCTCGTTGGCGGCCTCGGACTCGATGCGCTCCCACACCTCGCGGTCCTCCCGTGCCATAGCCGAGCTCACCATCCCTGGCTCCGGCGGAACAAGGTCAACCGGACGTGTCCTGAAGGGAAAATTGAGCCTAGCCGCCGCGCCGTGGTAGCGGACCTGCCAGCGGTCATACTCCATGGCCGCGAGCTCGGCCGTGTGGAAGCTACCGAGCCACCGGCGGGTGTGGGTCTCTCGATCTGTAATCTCGGCGACCCACGTCCCCCACCGCCGCTGCTGGACCCCGAGGTAGAACCTCGTCGGCTGCCGGGTCCGAGGGAGGACGGGGAAGTCCTCGAACCGGCGTAGGGGCGCGGCGGCGGGCGGATCGGGGGACCGGCGACGGCAGATCTGGCCCGCGGAGGACAACGAAGACACCTCGGCGGCCACCTCGCCGGCGTCGGGCGAAAAGGCCGCGATAAACCTCTTTTTGGCCATTGGCTGCTCGAGCTCCCCGGCACACAGGCAGAGGTTGAGGATGGAGGCACCAGCGATGGCGGCGACCTACCAATGGTTTCGAGGGGGGGCAAGGTTGTGTTTGAGGAAATACTGCGACAACTGAAAATTTTACTAGGCGGGAGTAACAAGGCGGGGCTACTGAAAATTATGATCAAGGGCGAGCAAATATTTTTGAGATTGCGAGGGATGCAGAGGCGGGAGTAAAATGTCGGGGCTACTGAAAATTTGAATCAATGGACTGAAGCAGAGTGGGAGTTTTTGGGGAGCGAGCTAGTGTGCTTGACATGCCGACTGTGGACTGTAGCCGACGTACCTTCTCGCGTAAGCCATAGGCGTACTATACACCGACGGTTCTCCAAGATATTTTGTACTACATCTCACACGGTTGGTGATCATAAACTGTGTGAAATGTACTTGATTTGAATTACATAATGGGGTCACAGCAACAATGGACGCTGTTTGAATTGCTAGACCTTTTATCTACAGTGAACATGCAACTATATCTATGTCGTAAAATAATTGGAATTATTCAGGGTTCATTTGGACATTTTATACATTAAACTGGTTTTCTAGCCATTTCAAGTGCACAATTCAAAATTAAACTACATTCACATGCTCCGGTGCATATAAATTGGTTGAAAAATCAAATATGTGTCCTTTAGTGCATGCTTAGGTCCCATGCAAGAAATGGGAATGAATTTTTCAGGGTTCGTTTGGCCTTTTTTATACATTAACTTGGTTTTCTAGGCATTTTATGTGCATAATTCAAATTTGAACTACAAGCACATGCTCCAGTGCACCAAAGTTGGTTGAAAAATCACATGTGTGTCCTTGGGTGCATGCTTAGGTCCCATGCAAGAGATGGGAATGAATTTCAAAACCAGAACCTTTGTTGATTTAAGCAAAAGCGTTGAGATACCTGGTTTTAAATTCTAGTAAATCCAAAACGCGTCTGAAATTCATGAAACTTGGCATGCTATCATGAAGCGGCATCAACATGCCGTGGTGAAAATTTTGTCCCATTTGGGGCAGGTTTGGGTATGTAGCGACCCGACCCGAATGGATCAAGTCTCTGTGCTTAAGTGTCATCCCTGGATCGGTATGCTGACACACACAGTACTCGAGGATTTATAACAGAGGTAAATCACATGTATAAATAACATAAATACTATTACCTCAATCCAAATAGCGGAAGTAACAAGGTTGTGGATTCCCATCAACACCAACGGCAAAGTTGAGTGTAGAAATCGTAACCTAACGTATCACTTACTCGTCGTCTGAAAAGTCTGCAACATGAAAAGTTGCAGCCCGAAAACGGGTCAGCACATGGAATATGCTGGCAATGTAACACATAGAGAAATAATAATGGATTAAGCTATACTACATGCATATTTGGCTGGTGGAAAGCTCTATGGTTACAGTTTTTGCGAAAAGCCAATTTTTTCCTACTGCAAAGGAATAAGTTTATTTAACTATCATGGTGGTTGTTGAACATTGAGAATGGTTGACAGCATCCTCAATCCCAATTAAAAGTACTCATTAACAACCCAACAATATTAATTAGAGTAACATGATGAGATTCACATGATAATCCAAGTACTAGATACTCAAGACGTCCATAACCGGGGACACGGCTAACCATGATTAGTTTATACACTCTCTGAGAGGTTTATGACTTTTCCCCACAAGACTCGATCGCCTCCGTTGGATTTCTCGCACTACATGATGTTTGAGAAACGGATGACCGAGACACAGTCTTCCGGAAGCGCTAGCACCTTACATGTGGGTAGACCGGTACACCTACTTTCCCCTACATCTTCTAGTCTACCCATAAGAGTTCGCACAACTTAATCAACTATGCCAGAGCCCATAATGGCTTGTGGCTGCACACGTAGGTTTCTAGTTTGAATAATCTCATGATCCCTTTGAGCCTGGGTGGCGGTCCGAAGAAATACAGGCAAATCTTGATAGAAACCAGGTGCCTCAATCCACCGAGATGCGTGTTTAAGTTGCCACCTTAAATAAATCGTTAATTTAACAATCTCACACCTGTCATGGAATACACTCACCCAATCCACGTCTACTAGCATAGCATGGCATAATAAGCAAACGTAGAAGTAACTCCCAAGGGTTTGAAAATAAACAGGTAATAGGTACTACCTCAAACTACTTCCCATCCCACAATTTAATTAGATCATAATCATGCAATGTTTGAGGATAGATCTAATGCATAAAAACTGGGTAGTAGAAAAGTATATGATCAAAGTGTTACTTGCCTGCAATGTTGATGAAGATGATTCGCACTCAAAACTCTTGATAGGTCTACTCGTCACACTCCGGTCAATCTATCGTAATCAAGCAATAGTAACCACACATAAGCAATCACTCAAAAGATCAGAGAGAACGAAGAAAACGATTCAGAAAACATCAAAACCAAGCAAATAGCTCTTGCAACATAAAACAATTTCTAACAGTACCAAAATTATGAGTATTTGGCCTTATCAGAAAGTTTATGTCAAGAGCTTCGCTTTGCAAAAAGAATCAACTCAAACGGAGTTACGGAACTCAAGTTATGAACAAAAGAAGTTTGAATATGAATCTGAACAAATTTCAAAATTTGAAAATTTCAAAAAGTTGACGTGACAGGTTAACTGGATAGGTGAAAAAAAGACGAAACAATAGGCGCTGGATTTATCTCATTTGGATGAACGAGTAAAATGTTATGGCTATTTGAAAAATCGAGGCTAAGTCGCTACGGAAGAAAAATAAGCTATGAAAAAAATATACAAAGAAATATACCTTTATAAGGTAGAGAAAAGACAACTTCGGAGAGGGAAGAAGTCGCGCCGGAGAGGAGAAAAATATTTTTCTTTAAGGAATCTAGTCAAACCAAAATATTGATTTAACCCGAATCGGATGATTTTTGGAGGCTTTATGGGTCTATATTTATTGGTGGAAAAGAGGCTTAGGGGTCAAAAGCTAGGTAATGTGTGACTAAACGTATACATACGCAGATAAATTTCAAAAAATATCATGCGTATTGGGCTAAGACTTCGGCCAAGCCGCGTGCGTGTACGTGTTGTTTTTTTTTTCAATGAAGAAGAAAAAAAACTGGAAGGGAAAAGATGGCTGGGCCTGGCCCATTTAGGAGGAGGGAAAAAGAAAAAAAACAAAGGAGTGCCCATGCTACTATGCTACGCATGTGGGCGACAGTTAGTCCCAGGCGCACGTGCAGTTTTTTTTTTTAGAAACAGAAAAGGAAATATGAATAAATAAAACCAAAATAGAATTTTATATAGGCATATTATATATCAAAATTTTTAGAAAAAGATTTCCTACAAGCTGAACATTTTTCTAGAGTCAAACAGAATACACACAAATTCAAATAAAACAAAGAGTGCTTCTGCCCTAGTAAAATCCAACAAAAATCATTTTAAAAATACCAAATTAATTCAAATTTATTTCTCTCCAATTTTCTGATGTAGGGAATCATGTTACCCTGTTTTCCATATATTTTATTTTTGGAGAAAAATAATTTGAATAAAACTCAAATAAATCCAAATTGAAAAATAAATTCAAAAGAACTTTGAATTTAATTCTTTGAAACTCCCAACTCATATTTCATATGTTTTGAAGAAGTCATTTTATCTTCGCCGTGAAAATCATTGAGTTGCATAAAGTTTCGTAATTGGAAATATTCTCAAATGAAATTCAAATATTTTCAACACCCCTTGTCATTTAAATAAATGGAAGAAGTCATGTCATCTTCTCTCCTGGGTTTTGTGATGAAAAGAATTTGAATTCCCGAAGATCATATAAGCAAAAATGAATGTTTGGGAAAGTCCTTTTATTCCCTCTCATTTAACTTTCAAAAGTTTCAAAATTCACTCACTTTCAGTCAATCAATCAAACAATCAATCAAAACTATGTATTTATTATAACATTCCAAAATTTAGAATTTTGGGATGTTACAGGGTATAAGCTTCTCACAAACTAGAGCTTCTCACAACAAGCGTGATGGTTTTGGTAGGGAACGTGCCACCATTGGGGACGGAACGATGTCCGTTGCCTCTTATTGCTTTCAAAAAATTTCTAGTGTCAACTTAGAACAACAAGAGTGTTGTGTTTAATCTCAGAATTTTTCGGGGTTCGTTTGGCCTTTTTTATACATTAACTGGGTTTTCTTGGCATTTTATGTGCATAATTCAAATTTGAACTACAAGCACATGCTCCAGTGCACTAAAGTTGGTTGAAAAATCACATGTGTGTCCTTGGGTAAATTTCTAGGTCCCATGCAAGAGATGGGAAAGAAATTCAAACAACAGGGCACTGTTGATTGCCGGCAAAACGTTGAGATGCCTGGCTTTTAAATTCTAGTAAATCAAAAACTCGTCTGAAATTCATGAAACTTGGCATGCTATCATGGAGCCGCATCAACATGCCATGGTAAAAAAATTGTCCCATTTGGGGCAGGTTTGGGTATAAGCTTCTCACAAACCAGAGCTTCTCACAACAAGCATGATGGTTTCGATAGGAAACGTCCCACCTTCGAGGACGAAATGATATCCATTGCCTCTTATTGCTTTCAAATTTTTTTCTCGTGTCAACATAGAACAACAGGAGTGTTGTGTCAATTTTTGTGATTTTTCGGCGTTCGTTTGGACATTTTTATGCATTAACTGAGTTCTCAATGCATTTATGTGCATAATTCAAATTTGAACTACATATGCACATGGTCAAGTGCATATAAATTGGTTGAAAAATCAAATATGTGTCCTTGGGTGCATGCTTAGGTCCCATGCAAGAAATGGGAATGAATTTCAAACACCACGGCACCGTTGATTGCCGGCAAAACGTTGAGATGCCTGGTTTTTAAATTCTAGTAAATCCAAAACTCGTCTGAAATTCATGAAACTTGGTATGTTATCATGGAGCGGCATCAACATGCCGTGGTAGAAATTTTGTCCCATTTGGGGCAGGTTTGGGTATATGCTTCTCACATATCAGAGCTTCTCACAACAAGCATGATGGTTTCGATAGGGAACGTCCCACCTTTGGGGACGAAACGTTATCCATTGCCTCTTATTGCTTTCAATTTTTTTCTCGTGTCAACATAGAACAACAGGAGTGTTGTGTCAATTTTTGTGATTTCTTGGGGTTCATTTGGACATTTTTATGCATTAACTGAGTTTTAAACGCATTTATGTGCATAATTCAAATTTGAACTACATGCACATGCTCCGGTGCATATAAATTGGTTGAAAAATCAAATCTGTGTCCTTGGGTGCATGCTTAGGTCCCATGCAAGAAATCGGAATGAATTTCAAACACCAGGGCACCATTGATTACCGGCAAAGCGTTGAGATGCCAGGTTTTTAAATTCTAGTAAATCCAAAACTCGTCTGAAATTAATGAAACTTGGCATGCTATCATGGAGGGGCATCAACATGCCGTGGTAAAAAATTTGTCCCATTTGGGGCAGGTTTGGGTATATGCTTCTCACAGACCAGAGCTTGTCACAACAAGCATGATGGTTTTGATAGGGAATGTCCCACCTTTGGGGACGAAATGATATCCATTGCCTCTTATTACTTTCAATTTTTTCTCGTGTCAACATAGAACAACAGGAGTGTTGTGTCAATTTTTGTGATTTTTTCGGGGTTTGTTTGGACATTTTTATGCATTAACTGAGTTTTCAATGCATTTATGTGCATAGAATTCAAATTTGAACTACATGCGCATGCTCCAGTGCATATAAATTGGTTGAAAAATCAAATCTGTTTCCTTGGGTGCATGCTTAGGTCCCATGCAAGAAATGGGAATGGATTTCAAACAATAGGGCACCGTTGATTGCCGACAAAATATAGAGATGCCTGGTTTTTAAATTCTAGTAAATCCAAAACTCGTCTGAAATTCATGAAACTTGGCATGCTATCATGGAGCGGCATCAACATGCCGTGGTAAAAAATTTGTCCCATTTGGGGGAGGTTTGGGTATATGCTTCTCACAAACCAGAGCTTCTCACAACAAGCATGATGGTTTCTATAGGGAACGTCCCACCTTTGGGGACGAAACGATATCCATTGCCTCTTATTGCTTTCAAAAAAATTTCTCGTGTCAACATAGAACAACAGGAGAGTTGTGTCAATTTTTGTGATTTTTCATTCGTTTGGACATTTTTATGCATTAACTGAGTTTTCAATGC
The DNA here is from genome assembly GCA_021605145.1 of Aegilops bicornis. Taxonomy (NCBI): domain Eukaryota; kingdom Viridiplantae; phylum Streptophyta; class Magnoliopsida; order Poales; family Poaceae; genus Aegilops; species Aegilops bicornis. Next base: position 199,338,228 of record CM038669.1, on the reverse strand, counting down.
ATTTATGTGCATAATTCAAATTTGAACTACATGCACATGCTCTAGTGCATATAAATTGGTTGAAAAATCAAATATGTGTCCTTGGGTGCATGCTTAGGCCCCATTCTAGAAATGGGAATGAATTTCAAACACCAGGGCACCGTTGATTGCCGGCAAAACATTGAGATACTTTGTTTTTAAATTCTAGTAAATCTAAAACTCGTCTGAAATTCATGAAACTCGGCATGCTATCATGGAATGGCACCGGACATGCTGTGGTATTTTTCGTGTCCATTTTGAGAGAAGGCGCACTCAAATAACAACCAACAAAGGCATTTTTAAAAAATAGCTGCCACTTTAATATGTCAAACGGTTGTATAATTCAAATTGTGTGCGTTCTGTTAACCATTCACATGACGCCACGTGTCCTCGTTTTAATGGCTATAGAGGTGCCTTGCGGATAGCTGCTTGACCTTGACTGAACGGGAGGCGTGCGAGCGGAGTCCGGTGCGCAAGCTGACCGAGAGGCGTGCAAGCTGTCCTCCAATGCGCATGCTCATCGGGAAGCATGCAAGTTGTACGCTGTGCAGGCTCACTGGGAAGCGAGCCCTTTGACTTCCATGGCCGCCTGCCTTCCTCTCCATTAATGGCGCCCGAGCTGTTGTTTAATATGGGCGGCCTTACTGCTCGCCTCCCATTCCCCTCCCTCCCGCAGACCTTCACCAATGCCATGGCGCAGAATGATCATGTGCCACTACTAGTCTTCAAGTTTGGTGAAGTCGACTTCGAGCCGGAGGAGATAGAAAATAAGGAGGAATGGGGCCTCATGGACATGGCCCGGAACGAGCTGGCCGCGGCGGTTGCTACCCCTGCTCCCGTCCCAGCTCCCATCCCCGTGCCCGCGCCAGCGACCATCCCCGTAGCATTGACGGGCTGGTCGCCGAGCACTATCACAGAGCTGGAAGCCGCGGGCGTCAGCGAGGTCTCCGCGGACCCACGCAAGCTCATGTACATGCCAGCGCCAGCGCCCGTGCCCGTGCGCGCCCCTCCACCCACCGTGGCGCCGGCCCTAGTGCGTTTGGCTGCACCCGCCGCGCCCGTGCTCGTGCCCGTGCGCGCCCCTCCACCCACCGTGGCGCCGGCCCTAGTGCGTTTGGCTGCACCCGCCGCACCCGTGCCCCTGCCCGTGTGCGCCCCTCCACCCACCGCGACGCCAGTCCCCATGAGTTTGGCTGCACCTGCCGCGCCCGTGCCTGTGCCCGTGCGCACGCACCCCTCAACAGCATGGGACGCTACCGTCGACCGCTACCTCTCAGCGGCGCCAGTTGCTGTCCTCCCGCGCCCCGCCCGTCAATTGCGCGACGACATGATGTTTGATTTACAAGTGAAGAACATTTTGTGATGCCTTGAAGACTTCAACAATAGCGTCCCGAAGGACGACAACGACAACGACGGCGCGGCATGCTGCCTCCGCCGCTGCCGGAAATAGTTCTTTTGGGGGTTAAATACTGTATCTTGAATTCTCGATCATATGAATATAAATTCGCAGTGTGAATGAATGAAAGATATGGTTTGAACGAACTTGCGTTTTTCTCTCTTAATGTATAGACTTATCAAACGTTTTTCTTTTGAAAAAAACGTCAATGGTTTTTAAATATAAAACACTCATCGCAAACGTTTTAGTTAGAACACATGTACACAAACCGACAGCTTCCCTAGGAAGCCAAGGGAAAATGTGGCCAGCAGGATTTCTGCATCCCTTCAACGCAAACGGTTGTTTTGCATGACCCGTGTGCAACCACGTAGAAACAATTGGGTAAGATTTTCATTTGTCATTTTGGGTATGTTGCCATTTGTCAAACTGGAAAGATTGACATTTGTTTACCTAGTAACATTGCAATTTTTCAACCTTGTCACACTGCGATTTGTCAAAATATGCAGCTAAATATCACTAGCACTATCTAATTTTTCAACTAAAATCACTAGCACTGTTCATATGGACACCACTAGCTGGCGTGAGTTGATGGACACATATGCAAATGTACCATTGATTACATACAACAAGTCATCAACTCACAACGACAACAAGGATACACTTTGGATTATATATCATTTCCAACAAAACATTCTAGTAAAGTAAAGTTTTTCTCACACAACAAATAACAAAGCGATGAAATGTAATTCAGCTCAACCACTCGTCGGCGTTGGAAACGCTTGCTTTGAACCAGAAGTGATTCTCTGGGAAGGGCCAGCTACTGTCAATCTCGAGACCAATGCAGGACTAATCCAGGCTGAAGCGGCCTATGTCAGGACCCATATTGTGATGGTAGGGAAGCATAGCAATGTCCGAGGTATAGATACAGTTGCTTCTGATAAATGGTAGTAACGTTGTGTCAACAGCAGCTGGATTGCCCTCCACCATCATTGGATAGTTTTGTCCAAGGAAGAGCGAGTTTCCTCCAAGACTTTCAATACTGAACCAGGGAGAAGGTGTTGGCGCTAGTACACTAGTATCCATCCCGAATACCCTACAACAGATGTTGGAATAGGTCCGGAGAGTGCGACCATGCGAGACAACACCTGCTTCCTTAGTAACATCAGTGATGCCACTGTATCTGAGACAAGAAGAGGTGATCCATCGGAATAAGTTGCCAGGCGCCACTGAGTATATGGGTCCTCATGCTCATGATCATTAGCATCGTCATCTCCCCCTTGGTTATAATTTTTTTTCAAGTATAGGTGGTGGAATGTTCACAGGACCTTGAAACACAAGAAGGTTAATTAGTAAAGGGAAACTAGCTAAGCCGCATGCATGTGGATGAAACAATTATAATTACGGTGGAAGACAAACGTATCGAAAGCATCAGGATTCCATGAAAAAACAGTGCCACGAGTGGTGGCAGCAAACACAAGACCCTCATATTGAATTGCATCGCAGTACTCATTCGTGTACAGAAATTGATTTTTGAGCAATATCCATCGAGGCGTGGAAGTAAGGAAGGCAACAAGTTTGTCGAAGATAGCAACAACTTCATAGTTCATGTAATCGCAAGAGCGGTTGGGAACTCGACATATTGCTATCCTTCGTAGACGACAGTCACCATGATCGTATTTGAACTCACGTAGAATACCGGTGTACTCAACCTCTGGGCAGTCTGAGACTTTTGGAAGTGGAACCCAGTGACGAGTGTACACATTCACAAGTTCCCACTCGCAGTTGTACCCAATATAAACAACCCAATCTCCATTTGCACCTGCCCAAGCCTTGCCCTCAAGCGATGGCATCTTAAGAACACATGTATCATTATCAAGCGGCATCAACTTGCACAAGGCGAGGCTTCCGTCGTCCCCGCGCCAGTCAGCAGGGTCACGGGGAACAATATAGGGGAGATCAAACTACTCCTGGACCCTTGGGTTCCTTGTAATGATGTTATTAGTTGAGTCAAGAATGGTCTTGAACGAACCTGCCATGCTAGTCGAGCTGATGACGTCGCACCGATCAATGAGTTCCTCCATCACGTCATCTTTCAAATCGGGTCAAGAATAACGGGGTCGTTTCCGGCCAGTTCCCTCCATGGAGAAGATGATCGAACAATGTCAGAAGGAAGGGTGAAGGCAAATGGAGGGAGGAAGAACGTGTGACAACAGTTCCAAATCGAGAGGGAAAGGCGAAGAGGCGGTGGACGGTTGCCACGGTACAAGAAGAGGCTAGTGGGGAGTGAATGGTTGCCACAAAGGTCACACACTGACGACAAGGCCGAGTGAACCGCATGCCATATATCGCACACACCTTGATCTAACTGACCGTTTCTTTTGTGTTGCCTAATCACAAACAATTCATCCGAGTGAACTGTATGTTGTATATCGCACACACCTTAATTTGGCTGACCGTTTTTGTTCTCTTGTCTCAACGCAAACAGTTCATCCGAGTGAACCGCATGCCGTATATCACACACACCTTGATCCGGCTGACCGTTTCTTTTGTGTTGCCCAATCACAAACAGTTCATCCGATTGAACCGTATGATGTATATCGCACACACCTCCACCTGGCTGCCAGTTTCTTTTGTTGCTCCTCATTGCAAACAGTTAATTGAACTGAACCGTATGCCATGCATCACACAAGCAACTAAAATCTGAACCGTGTTTGATGCATGCGTCATTGCAAACGTTTTGCATCTTTTTTTACGGTTTTTTTACACCACCGTTTGCGATTACTGCATCAGACACAGTTTCGTCGAAGGGTCTCTGATCGTAGTGTCGCGTTAGCAGCATCGTGTGGTAGTGTTTTCTGCATCTTATTTTGCTTAGAACGACGGTAGCATTATAAGATGATCCCTCCGCTTAATATCAAGATAAAAGTGTTTTCCCTTAGTATGCACTGTTACGAAAGTTCGTCGTTTCAAAGCACCTCATGATGATCGGGTGTGATAGCCACTTCATTCACATACAATGGGTGTAAAACAATTTTACACATGCGAAAATACTTTGGTTAACTTGACGAGCATAGCATGTACAGACATGGCCTCGAAACACGGAGTACCGAAAGGTCAAACGTGAGTCATATAGAAGATATGATCAACATGGAGATGTTCACCGTTGAAACTACCCCATCTCAGGTGATGGTTGGACTTGGGTTAGTTGGTTTGGATCATGTATCACTTAACAATTGAGAGTTGTTGATTTAGTGGGTGTTCATTAGAAATTTGATTAGTTGAACTAATTATCATGAACATAGTCTAAAATGTATTTGCTAATATGTTGTACATCAATGGCTCGCGTTGTAGCTCCCCTGAATTTCAATGTGTTCCTAGAGAAAGAAAAACCGAAAGATGATGGAAGAAATTATGCGGACTGGGTCCACAATCTAGGGAATATCCTCACTGTTGCATAGAAGCCTTATGTCTTGATACACCGCTAGGTGTGCCACCCGCTCCTTCAACTATGGATGTTGAGAATATTTGGCAGGCGAGGTGTGATGCCTAATCAATAGTTTCGCGTGTCATGCTTTACATCTTAGAACTAGGGCTTCAAAAGCGCTTTGAGCACCATGGGGCATACGAGATGTTTCACGAGCTGAAATAGGTATTTCAGGCTCACGCCATTGTGGATATATAGGTATGATGCCTCATATAAGCTCTTTAGCTGTAAGATGGAGGAGAACAACTCCTTTAGCGAGAACATACTCAAAACGTCTGGTACTTCAACCGTTTGAATCAGTTGGGAGTTAATCTTCCAGATGAAGTAATGATTGACAGGGTTATTCAGTCAGTGCCACCAAGCTATAAAGGCTTTGTGATGGACTATAACATGCGAGGGATGGAGAAGACACTCCCTAAGCTTTTCATGATGCTTAAAGCCACGGAAGTAGAAATCAAAAAGGAACATCAAGTGTTTATGGTCAAAAAGACCATGAGTTGCAAGAAAGGCAAGGGAAAGAAGGGAAACTTCAAGAATAATGGCAAGCCAGTTGCCGCTCTCATGAGGAAACCCAAGGTTGGACCCAAACCTGAGATTGAGTGTTTCTATTGCAAGGGCAATGGCTACTGGAAGCGGAACTGCCCCAAGTACTTGGCAAATAAGAAGGCTCACAATGTTAACAAAGGTATATTCGATATACATGTTATTGATGTGTACCTTACTAGTGCTCGTAGCAATGCCTCGGTATTTGATACTGGTTCGGTTGCTAACATTTGAAAAAGGAGATGCGAAATAAACGAACGCTAGCTAAGGACGAGGTGACGATGCGTGTTGTAAATGGGTCCCTCTAGGTGTATCTTCAGTATTAGTTTTAAACCTCAATAATTGTTATTTGGTGCATGCATTGAGCATTAACATTATATCAGGATCTTGTTTATTGTGAGGCGGTTATTCATTTAAATTATAGAATAACGGTTGTTCTATTTATATGAATAATATCTTTTATGGTCATGCACCCAATGTGAATGCTTTATTATTGTTGAATCTCGATCGTAGTGATACACATGTTCATAATATTGATGCCTAAAGACGCAAAGTTAATGATGATAGTACCACATAGTTGTGGCACTGCCGCTTAGGCCATATTGGTATAAAGCACATGAAGAAACTCCATGCTAATGAACTTTTGGAATCACTTGACTTTGAGTCATTTGATACATGTGAACCATGCCTCATGGGTAAGATGACTAAAACCCCATTTTCCGGTACAATGGAGCGGGCAAGTGACTTGCTGGAAATAAAACATACCCACATATGCGGTCCAATGAGTGTTGAAGCAAGTGGTGGATGTCACTATTTTCTGAACTTCACAGATGATTTAAGTAGATATGGGTATATTTACTTAATGAAACAAAAATTTGAAATGTTTGAAAAGTTCAAGGAGTTTCAGAGTGACGTAGAAAATCATCTCAATGAGAAGATAAAATTTCTCCAATCTGATCATGGAGGTGAATATTTTAATTATGAGTTTAGCATGCATTTAAGACAATGTGAAATCATTTCACAACTCATGCCACGTGGAACACCACAGCTTAATGGTGTGTGTCCGAACGTCGTAATCGTACTCTACTAGATATGATGTGTTCTATGATGTCTCTTACCGATTTGCCACTATCATTTTGGGGTTTTGCATTAGAGGCAAGTGCATTCAATTTTAATAAGGAACCATCTAAATCCATTAAGACGACACCATATGAATTATGGTTTGGCAAAAACCTAAGTTGTCGTTTCTTAAAGTTTGGGGATACAACGCTTATGTCAAGAGGCTTCAACCTGATAAGCTCGAACCCAAAGTGGATAAGTGTATCTTCATAGGATACCCTAAAGAGACCATTGGGTATATGATGTCGCTTGAAACTGCGTTGGTTTTTTCCCAAAGAGGAAGGGATGATGTAGTGCAGCTAAGGTAGGTATTTCCCTCAGTTGTGAAACCAAGGTATCAATCTAGTAGGAGAACCAAGCAACACTATGTAAACAGTACCTGCACACAAAGAACAAATATTTGCAACCCGACGCGTAAGAGGGGTTGTCAATCCCTCCTCGGGCAAAAGATAGATTGGTTTGTATAATTTCGGATAAATAGATCTCACAACAACACAAAATAAAACAAGTAATAAAAAATTGCAGGAAGGTATTTTTGGCTTTTTGGAATAATAGATCTGAAAACAAAAGAAAATGAAAATTGATCTCAAAGCAAGTATGATAAAGAATAGACCCGAGCCCCGTAGATTTCACTAGTGGCTTCTCTCAAGAAATAGCACACGGTGGGTAAACAAATTACTATTGGGAAATTGATCGAACCTCAAATAATTATGACGATATCCAGGCAATGATCATAATATAGGCATGACGTCCAAGATTAGTAGACTGACTCCTGCCTGCATTTACTACTATTACTCCACACATCGACTACTATCCAACATGCAACTAGTGTATTAAGTTCATGGAGAAACAGAATAATGCAATAAGAACGATGACATGATGTAGATGAGATCTATTCATGTAGGAATAGCCCCCATCTTGTTATCCTTAATAGCAATGATACATGTGTGTCTTGCTGCCCCTTCTGTCACTAGGAAAGAACCCGCACGATTGAACCCATCACAAAGCACCTCTTCCCATGGCAAGAAAAATCGAACTAGTCGGCCTAACTAAACCAAAGATTCGAAGAAGAAATACGAGGATATAAGTAATCATGCATATAAGAGATCAAAGAAGACTCAAATAATATTCATGGATAAAAGATTTGATCATAAACTCAAAGTTCATCGGATCCCAACAAACACACCGCAAAAAGAGTTACATCAAATAGATCTCCAAGAGGCCATTGTATTGAGAATCAAAAGAGAGAGAGGAAGCCATCTAGCTACTGACTACGGACCCATAGGTCTATGATGAACTACTCACGCATCATCGGAGAGGCACCAATGAGGATGATGAACCCCTCCGTGATGGTGTCTAGATTGGATCTCGTGGTTCTGGAACTTGCGGCGTCTAGAATTGTGTTTCGTCGACTCCCCTAGGGTTTTTGGAATATTTTGGTATTTATAGGGCGAAGAGGCAGTACGGGAGGCCACCGAGGTGGGCACAACCCACCAGGGCGCACCTGGGCCCCCAGGCGCGCCCAGGTGGGTTGTGCCCCCTCGGGGCACCCCTTTGGTACTTATTTGGGCCAAGTTGTGTCTCCTGGTCCATCAAAATTCTCCAAAAAGTTTCGCTGCATTTGGACTCTGTTTGGTATTGATTTTCTGTGATGTAAAAAACAAGCAAAAAACAACATATGGCACTGGGCACTATGTCAATAGGTTAGTCCCAAACAATGATATAAAGTTGCTATAAAATGATTGTAAAACATCCAAGAATTATAATATAACAGCATGGAACAAGCAAAAATTATAGATACGTTGGAGACGTATCAGTATACCTTCTATCACAGATCCGAGGGCAAGATCTTTGTTGCCAAGTATGGATCCTTTCTAGAGGAGTTTCTCTAGGAAGAAGTGAGTGGGAGGAAAGTAGATCTCGATGAGGTAATTGTATCTTCTCTTGAATTGGAAAGAAGCGCATCACAGAAAGAAGTTCCCATGATGCCTACACCAGCCGGAGAGGAAACTAATGATGATGATCATGAAACTTCGAATCAAGCTACTACTAAACATCATAGGTCAACCAGGACACATACCTCCCCTGAATGGTATGGTAATCCTGTCCTGGAAGTCATGTTGGTGGACAAAAGTGAACCTCTACGAACTATGAAGAAGCAATGATGATCCCGGATTCTGATAAATGTCTTGAGGACACACTACTACAAAAAGGGCTATAGATGGAATGGCCACTAATGGCGCACCTGTGATGTGGTGCGCCATTACTATATTCTAATGGCGCACCATGTCTCTGTGCACCATTAGTAATATATTACTAATGGCGCACCTGGTGTGTGGTGCGCCATTAGTAGTTTTGGAAAAAAAAATTGTTACTAATGGCGCACCGTTGCATAGTGCGCCATTACTAATTGACATAGTAATGGCGCACCACATCCGTCGTGCGCCATTAGTAGTTTTGAAAAAGAAAAAAAAATAAAAAAATTTGTTACTAATGGCGCACCATGTCTCGGTGCGCCATTACTAGTTTTAACTAGTAATGGCGCACTTTCCACTGGTGCGCCATTACTAAGTTTTTCTCAAAAAAAAATCAAAAAAAATATCAATTTTTTTTAAAATTTTTGTCAAAACTACTAATGGCGCGCCGTGGTATGGTGCACCATTACTAGTTGAACTAGTAATGGCACACCATGCCACGGTGCGCCATTAGTAACTTGGCCACCACTTCCGCCGAATGCACCCCCCCTGTGGATCGCCTTTTCAGTTTTAAAAAAATAAAAGAAAATGATGGAAATGTCAAAAAAATAAAAGAAAATATGTTTCCCATGTGATATGTGCTCTAGTTTTTGGGAAAAATTACAAATATGAATTTCGACTTTATTTGCAAAATGTCTACGGAAATTTGTAAAATGGGCATAACTTTTGCATACGAACTCGGATGAAAAAAATATTATATGAAAAATCATCTACTCGAAAAGTTACATCCAAATTTAACGGGGGGAACCCCGTTAAACATTTTCAAAATCCCCAAAAACCTAACAGAAAAAAAGTTACGGGGCTTTCAAGATCTAGCGGCAAAAATATTCAAAAAATTTCAAAATTACTAGTGGCGCACCGTTGGATGTGGTGCGCCACTAGTAACAGAAAAAAAATGGTTTTGATTTTTTTTTCAAAAAATGATACGTAATATGACCGGGAAGTTTGAAATATTTTTCAAAATTTCATCATAGTCATGAACATAAACAAAGTCCTAGACATCAACAAGGTATAACAGGATTGATATGCTAGATATATCAACAAGTGCCTGTGAAGTGAGTTTATTCTTTGGGGATGGATAGAACTCTGAAGTTAAGCGTGCTTGGGCTGGAGTAGTGTGAGGATGGGTGATCTTTCGGGAAGTTTGACCACGAGTGCGATTTGACCTGAGATTAAGCATATTGACCGAGATTAAGCCATAGTGAACTGAGATTAAGAAAAATTTGAAAAAAATTACGAAAAAATTTGAAAAAAAATACTAATGGCGCATCACCGGGCAAAGGCGCCATTAGTATGCCATGATTACTAATGGCGCATCCAGAGGTGGTGCGCCATTAGTATGCCAAAGCACCTGGGTATACATGGCCCCTGGGAGGCATACTAATGGCGCACCCTGGCCTATACTAATGGCGCACCCGCGGTGCGCCATTAGTATACCAGATACTAATGGCGTGCTATTAACGGCGCACCACAGATGCGCCATTAATAGCCATACTAGGTGCGCCATTAGTAGGGGTTTTTCTAGTAGTGACATGAAATCCGAGATAGGATCCATGTATGAAAACCAAGTATGGACTTTGGTAGACTTACCTGATGACTGAAAGGCCATTGAGAACAAATGGATCTTTAATAAGAAGACGAACGTTGATGGTAATGTCATCGTCTATAACGCTCCACTTGTCATAAAGGGTTTTCGACAAGTTCAAGGGGCCGACTACGATGAGACTTTCTCACATGTAGAGATGCTGAAGTCTGTTAGGATTATGTTAGAAATTGTTGCGTTTTTTTATTATGAAATCTGGCAGATGGACTTCAAAACAACATTCCTTAATGGTTTCTTTAAGGAAGAGTTGTATATGATGCAACCATAAGGTTTTGTCAATCCTAAGGATGATAATAAGGTATGCAAGCTCCTGTGATCCATTTATGGTCTGGTGCAAGCATCTCAGAGTTGGAACCTTTGCTTTGATGAGGTGATCAAGGCTTTTGGATTTTTTTCCAAGTTCCTGGAGAAGCTTGTACTTACAAGAAAGTGAGTGGGATCTCTTTGGCATTTCTAATACTGCATGTGGAGACATATTATTGATTGGAAATGATATATAATTTCTGGAAAACATAAAGGGTTATTTGAACAAGATTTTTTGAATCAAAGACCTCGGTGAAGCTGCTTACATATTGGGCATCAAGATCTATAGAGATAGAGCAAGACGCCTAATAGGACTTTCACAAAGTACATACCTTGACATGGTTTTGAAGAAGTTTAAAATGGACTAGTCAAACAAGGGGTTCTTGCTTGTGTTGCAAGGTGTGAAGTTGAGTAAGACTCAAAGCTCGACCACGACAAAAGAAATAGAAAGGATGAAAGTCATCCCCTATGCCTCAGACATAGGCTCTATCATGTATGTCGTGTTGTGTACCAGACCTAATGTGTGCCTTGCCATAAGTTTAGCTGGGAGGTACCAGAGTGATCCAGGAGTGGATCACTGGACAATGGGCAAAAATATCCTTAAGTACCTAAAGGGGACTAAGGAAATATTTCTCATTTATGGAGGTGATAAAGAGCTTGTCGTAAAGGGTTACATTGATGCTAGCTTTGACACTGATCTGGATGACTCAACGTATTTATTTTGGATGGTGGAGCAGTCGTTTGGAGTAGCTCCAAGAAGAGCGTAGTAGCAGTATCTACACATGACATAGATATTTGCAAAGTACATATGGATCTGAATGTGGCAGACCCATTGACTAAACCTCTTCCATGAGCAAAACATGATCAACACCAGAACTCCATGTGTGTTAGATTCATAACTATGTAAACTAGATTATTAACTCTAGTGCAAGTGGGAGATTGTTGGAAATATTCCCTAGAGGTAATAATAAAGATGTTATTGTCATATTTCCTTGTTCGTGATAAATGTTAATTATACATGATATAATTGTATCAATCGGAAACTTAAATACATGTGTGGATACATAAACGAATACAATATCCCTAGTGAGCCTCTACTAGACTAGTTCATTGATTAAATATGGTTAAGGTTTCCTAACCATAGACATGAGTTGTCATTCAAAAATGGGATCACATCATTAGGAGAATGATGTGATGGATAGACCCAACCGTAAGCTTAGGATCAAATCATATCACTTAGTTTATTTGCAACAGTTTTCTTCATGTCAAGTATATGTTCCTTAGACCATGATATCATGCCACTCCCAAATGCCGGACTTTCTGGCTTATCAAATATCACTTCGTAACTACATGATCATAAAGGTGCTCTACGGGTATCTCAGAAAGTGTTTGTTGGGTTGCCTGGATCGAGACTGGGTTTTGTCGCTTCGTGCGACGGAGAGATATCTCTGGGCCCTCTCAGTAATACAACATCGTGAATAGCTTGCAAGCATGCGACTAATGATTTTAGTCTTGGGGATCTTGTATTACGGAATGAGTAAAGAGACATGCCGGTAATGAGATTGAACTAGGTAATGCAGATAGATACCGATGATCGAATCTCGGGCAAGTAACATATCAGCGGACTAAGGGAATTGTATACGGGATTAAATGAATCCTCGACATCGTGGTTCAAACCAATAAAGATCTTCGTTGAATATGTGGGAATAAATATGGGCATCCATGTCCCGCTATTGACTATTGATCAAAGAGGTGTCTCAGTCATGTCTGCATGTTCTCGAACCCGCAGGGTCACACACTTAATGTTCGATAACGCTAAGGTAGTATTGGGATATTCATATGGTGAATTTCAAAAGTAGTTTGGAGTCCCGGATGGGATCCGAGACATCATGAGGAGCTCCAGAATGGTCCGCACGTAAAGATTTATATATGGAAAGTGGTTTTCAATGTTCTAGAAAATGTTGTTAGATTTTTCGGTATTGTACCAGGAAGGTTCTAGAAGGTTCTGGGGTGGGGCCACCTACATGGGAGACCCACGTGAATTTAGGTAGTGGGGCAAGGCCCCACACGCTTGGTCTAGGTGCACCAATATCTCCCCTAATAGGAATAAGATCATATCCCGAAGGGATAAGATCAAGATCCCTAGAAAGGGGGATAGCGATCGATGGGGAAGGAAAGGAGGGGATTTTTTTATCCCCTTTGACCAACGATCCTAGGGTGTTTGAGGCCAAGCCACCCCCCCCCACGCTTATATGAAGATGGGGAGGCACAAGGGCAGAATCCTTCCACCCTTGGGCACCTCCCCCTCCCATTACTCCTCCGCGTAGCGCTTGGCGAAACCCTGTCTTTGTTCTGCTGCCGCCACCGTGCCGTCGTGTTGGCCTAGATACCATCTACCTCTCCACGCTCCCTTACTGGATCAAGAAGGCGAAGACGTCACTGAGCCGTACGTGTGCACATCTCAGAGGTGCCATCCGCTCGATGCGGATCGGATTGGATCACGAAAGGAGTACGACTACGCCAAGCACGATCATTAGATCGTTAATGCGTTCAGTCTACAAGGGTATGCAGCCTCTCCCTCTTGTTGGTAGCATCTCCAAGGAATAGATCTTGGGTGTTTTGTGGTAATATTTTTTTCCATGCAATGTTCCCCATCAGGAATGACCACACTAGGGTATATCTTCACGAAGTAAGCGATCTCCAAACTCTTACGAACTTCCTGGGTTCTTCACAAACTTGAAGACTTCCAAGCACCTAAGCAATTTAGGAGGCGCACACCCTTCAAAAGTAAAAATATAGAGGTTGCTTGGTGATGAATCACTTGCTCTTGTGCTTCAAAAGATAATCTCCTCAACATCCAAACTCTCTTAAGATATGGCTATTGGATTGGATAAGTACGAGTGGAAAGCACAAGGGGATTAGATCTCAAAGGATTGGCTTGGATGGTTGGAGTAGAAAGCCTTTTGAAATCAGCACAAGGAGGTGTAGTTATTTCTCATAACATATGATGGGAGTGTGATAACCCACAAGTATAGGTGATCGCAATAGTTTTCGAGGGTAGAGTATTCAACCCAAATTTATAGATTCGATACAAGGGGAGCCAAAGAATATTTCTAAGTATTAGCAGTTGAGTTGTCAATTCAACCACACCTGGAGATTAATTATCTGTAGCAAAGTGATCAGTAGAAAGTAGTTTGATAGTTTTGATAGTAGTAACAGCAAAGAACGGTAATAAAGATATGATGATAGCGATAATTTTGTAGCAAGTGTAACAGTGATTATAGCAGTAGTAACTTAGCAGAAACAATATAAGATAAATTCATAGGCTTTGGATCGGTGACTTATTGGATGATATTCATAATGAGACAGTTATAACCTAACTCCTCAAACTACGATCATTACCGGGAGTGGTCCCGACTATTGTCACTCCGGGGTTGCCGGATCATAACACGTAGTAGGTGACTATAACTTGCAAGGTCAGATCTAGAACATGGATAAATGGTGATAACATAAACGGTTCAGATCTGAACTCATAGCAACATCAATCTCAGAACATAGTGGATACTAGGGATCAAGCCCTAACAAAACTAACTAGATTACATGATGAATCTCATCCAACTCCTCACCGACCAGCGAGCCTACAAAGGAATTACTCACTCCCAGTGGGGAGCATCATGGAATTGGCGATGGAGAAGGGTTGGTGATGACGAAGAACGAAGCCCCCCTCTCCGGAGCCCCAAACGGACTCCAGATCTGGCCTCCAGACGAAGAACAGGATGTGAAGGCGGCTCCGTCTCATGGAACACGATAATTCTTTGTCCTTGATTTTTTCCTGGAAAAATGTGATTTTATAGTGTAGGTTTCAGGATCTGTGGGGCCACCAGGTGGGTACAACTCACCTGGGAGCGCCTAGAGGGGGGCGCACCCTGGTGGGTTGTGCCCACCCAGGTGCCCCCCTCCGGTGGTTCTTGGCTCCAGAAATTCTCTTTATTGATATAAAAAATCATCGCAAAGTTTGGTTCCATCCCAAGAACCTTTATTTCTGCACAAAAACAACACCATGGTAGTTACTGGCGATACTTACGTCGGTCAGGTTAGTTTCATTCAAATCATGCAAATTAAAGTCCAAAACAAGAGGAAAAGCGTTAGGAAATGTAGATACGTTGGAGACGTATTAACTCCCCCAAGCTTAAACATTTTCTTGTCCTCAAGAAATTCAGTTGATAAACTGAAAGTGAAAAAGAAAAACTTTTATGAACTCTTTTGCTCTTGTTTGCATAAATAAGCTTAAACAGTACCCAGGTTTTTAGCCAATATTACAACTAACCATGTCGACAATAACTCTTAAGAATTATATTAACTCATATCAATGACATAATCAGCTGCGAGCAATAATAAGATATCTCAAACAATAACATGTTATCGAAACAACCATGATATAATATGACAATAGTGGTATCTCGCTAGCCCTTTCTGAGAACGCAAAACATAAATGCAGAGCACCTCCAAAGTTCAAGCAGCGACTAGACATGGTAATTCATGGTAGAAAAGATCCATGTCATGATGCACCCAACATTAGCTACACACAATGCATTAGCATGACAACACTGCTCTCAGGTTTTGGCGCTTATTTTAGAAGGTGATGACACAACATAAAACTAAATAGATAGTTCCTTGGCAGAGGGAAGAAGTGATTTGCAAAGGTGCTAGAGCTCAAGTTTTTAAAACAGAGGTGAATGATATTTTGAGACATGCACCCTTCTCACTTACTTCACGACTATTAGTTATCAATATCTTCCATGCTAAGCACGCTAGTGGAGGTTCCAAGCGGAAAAGTAAAGGTGATGGCTCCATTGGGAGTTTTTGTTTGATTATTTGAGAGATCAATTCTTTTTGCAGTTTGGGACTGGGCATCCCTATTACCGCCCTTTTCTCATGTGATGACGAGTGAATAAACACTCTACCTGAGAATAACCCGCTTAGCATGGAAGATACCGACTACCTCCTGTCGTTCCATGAACGATCCAGGCACATAAAAAGGATATTTATTTGAAGTTTTTAGAGATGGCACATGCAAATTTACTTATGACGGCAGGGTAATACCGCATATAGGTAGGTATGGTGGACTTATCTGGAATAACTTGGGTTCAAGGTTTTGGATGTACAAGCAGAATTCCAACTTAGTACAGACGAAGGCTAGCAAATAGGTTGAGAAGGGGCCATCTAGAGAGCAACAATGGTCATGAACATGTATTATGCATAAGTAACATTGGACACTAGCATGAGTAGGATATGAACACCATGAACATAAATATCATAGAGACTTTGTTGGTTTTGATTCAACCACATGCATGAACATGTGCCAAGTCAAGACACTCGAACATTCAGAGGAGGATACCATATCATCATACTACATCACAATCATTTTAATGCTATGTTGATATCCAAGATAAATCATTATCCACTCCTAGCCACTTATGCATGGCATGAGAAACTATAATCTCTAATTGTCATTGCAAACGTGTTTAATCATAATGGGCTGAATCATGGATACTAGGTTAAGCATATTTACAAAAACAGAACAAGTCGAGTTCATACCTGTTTCTCTCTACCATGGCCAGTTCATCGAATATTGTCATTATTGCCTTTCACTTGCACGACCGAACGATATGAAAATAATAATAGTGCAAGAGTGTCGTGGACTAAGCTGGAATCTGCAAACATTTTATTCAGCAGGAGAAGACAAGGTAAAATGGGCTCTTTGTTAGATCAACAATTATGCATATGAGAGCCACTCAACATTTTCATCGTGGTCTTCTCCTTGGTACGACTCAATAAACAGAAAATAAATTCAGAGAAACACACTGATTTTTTTTTAAGTTTTTGATTTTCTAGAACGAGCAAATAAAAGGGGAAAGCAGAAATGAGAAAAACTATTTACATGGGAAAGCTCCCAACAAGTAAAAGAAGAACAAGGAAATATTTTTGGGTTTTCTTTTTAGTGCCACAGCTAACTACTCTAGAAAGAAAAACAAAAAGAAGCAGGAAATATTTTTGTATTTTCTCAAGTTTCTCAAACACACAAGAAGAAAGCGAGAAACTAAAATTAAGCCTGGATAATACAATAAAAAAGTGTGGACACCAACAACTGAAATGTGTGAACATGAATGTAAATTCGGTGGGAATACGTACTCCCCCAAGCTTAGGCTTTTGGCCTAGCTCGATAATCACCAGTCGTAGAAGCCATGAGCTCCTATGTTGAAGTCTTTGGCGCAGGCACTGAGGATCCTTGTTGAGGCTCCTCTGTCTGCAGCACAGTCGTTCGATAAGCGATGATGTCCTCAGGCATAATCCTGTATCCTCCCCTAACAAAAGGATCAAACAAAGAAGGTGCATGCAGTGGAATAATATCACGAGTTTTCACACTAAAAACCAGGTTATAAGGAATATGAATTTTAGGATAATCGACAGTAGTAAACTAGTGGTGATCCATGGCCGCGCGGTCTAGGTTAACCTTGGGCAAAGGATAATCATGCAGGCGTATCTGAACATTAAAGCGAGCCGCCAAAGGAGTGGCGTAAATACCCCCATGTATTTTACCCTTGGACTTATTAATGTGGAGGCGACGTGCCACAATAGCTGCCAAGCTATAAGTGTTATCGCCCTCTAGTGCACGACACAAAACAACATGGTGCAGTGGTAGGTGCACCCACCTTCTCTATAGCAAGCAAGCATTTTGCAATGAAAAGAGCAAAATAATGAACAACAGGAAAATGCAAGCCAGCAGCAGTGATACTCGACACCCCTCTCTCATCACCCACTGTGAGAGTACGATAAAAGCTTTCAAACTCTGCGGGCCTAGGCTCTGCCAAACTACCATCAGAAGGAAGCAAGCATATTTCACAAAATTGATGGCGGTATCTGATGGGGTTCAGCATATAAATTAAATTGCACCTGAGGGGGATTATTCCTAGGAAGAAAATTAAAAATTTACACAAAGTTGTTTGTGAGGAGATGATACTGTTCGCATTCAGCTGCTATGAAGTCGGTGAGGCCGACATTAGCATCATATTGTCCAAACTCTTGAAGGATTCCAGCCCCTTCCATGAACGGGGTATGCAGCCATTCGCACGGCCGTAGCTCTGCCGATCTCCAGGTATGGACATTAGTATCAAATGACTCACCAATTACTCCCTTGGAGTTCTTCTTGGAAGAAAACTTCCTAAAGATACTCATGTTTTTCCAAGCAACAATTCCCCGAAACAGTTTTGGAAACAGAGCTTCGAGCAAAGAGATCAAAATTCATGGGTTTGAGAGCAAGTACACGAGAGAGAGAGCAATGGTGATTTTTTTATGGAGGTTGGCGATGATGTGGGATGAAGAGATAAGTGAGGGGGCCCACATGGGGACCACAACCCACCAGGGCGCGCCTGGGCGTCCTAGCACGCGCAGGTGGGTTGTGCCCACCTGGTGCACCTCCCTCTAATATTATTTGCACCAGAAATTCTTAAATATTCAGAAAAAATGTATTAAATTTTTGGAGCATTCTGTGAACTTTTATTTTTGGGTCATTTTTTATTGCACGGGAAATTCAGAAAACAGACAAAACAAGGCATTTATTTTATTTAACTAGTAGGAACAGAAAATAAAAGGTAGGGACAGAAGGTAGTGCTCACTAAATTCATCAACTTCATACCTCTCAAAAATGATCCATTAATAAGGTTGATCAAGTCTTATTAACAACCAATTTTGATTAGCATGAAACCGAAGAACTTTCATAAATCACTAAGTTACCTCAACGAGGATATGAATGTCCCCAACAATAAGCATCTCATATTTCTTTTTAACAGTAGGTAGAGGTAGTTGAAAATAGTGATTGTCGGAGATTTTTCAATAACATTAATACCATTCACTTGGAATTGTTTCTTTGGAAAGTGCACCGTATGCTCATTACCATTAATATGAAAAGTGACCTTGCTTTTATTGTAATCAATAACAGCCCCTGCAGTATTCAAGAAGGGTCTACCAAGGATAGTCGGCATGTTGCCGTCCTCGGGCATCTCAAGTATAACAAAGTCAGTCAAAATATTAACATTAGCAACAACAATGGGCACATCCTCACAGATACCGATAGGTATGGCAGTTGATTTGTCAGCCATTTGCAAAGATATTTCAGTAGGTGTGAGTTTATTCAAATAAAGTCTTTTATATAAAGAGAAAGGCATAACACTAACACCAGCTCCTAAATCACATAAAGCAGTTTTCACATAATTTATTTTGATGGAGCAAGGTATAGTTGGTATTCCCGGATCTCCAGGTTTTTTAGGTACTCCATCTCTAAAAGTATAATTAGCAAGCATGGTGGAGATTTCAGCTTCCGGTATTTTTCTCTTATTAGTGATGATGTCTTTCATGTACTTTGCATAAGGAGGCATCTTCAAGATATCGATCAGCGAGCACTCAAAAGACCGGCCTCAACATTTCAAAGAAAGCGTTCAAATTCTTCATCATCTTTATTTTTAGTTGACTTAGGTGGAAAAGGCATAGGTTTTTAACCCACGATTCTCTTTATTTACCGTGCTTTCTAGCAATAAAATCTCTTTTATCATATCGTGTATTCTTGGGTTGTGGGTTATCAAGATCAACAGCTGGTTCTATTTCAACATCATTATCCGGTTCTTTTTCATTGTTTGGTTGAGTATCTTCATGAATGACTGCATTATCTTTTTCATTATCACTAGGTGAATGTTCATTACCAGATTGAGTTTCAGCATCAGAAATAGAAACATCATTATCATTATCAGGAGGTTTTTCTTCTTCGGGTTCACTAGAAGCATGCAAAGTCCTATCATTTTTTGTTTTTCATCTTCTTCTTCTTTTTAGAAGGACTAGGTGCAGTGGTGTTATTCCTTTGTGAATCTTGTTCAATTATTTTTGGGTGTCCCTCAGGATAAAAGTGGTTCCTGAGTCATTTTACCTCATCTAGTTGCTACTCTAACAGCAAAGTCATGTATGTTATTATTCATTTCATCAAGCAATTCTCTTTGAGATTTAGCAACTTGTTCTAACTGGGTTTGTACCATAGAAGCATGCTTTCCCACACCTCTAACATCATTTGAGATTATAAAAAGCAAGTCACTCAAGCGAGCAATCATATCAGAATTGTATTTCAATTGTTTCATAACATATGCATTGAAGTGATCTTGTTTTCTAATATAATTCTCAAACTCATAAAGGCATTGGCTAGGGTGCATATTGTGAGGATTATCATTATCATTGAATTTCATTAGAGACTTTACTTCTACCACCTTAGGTAGTGGTGGTGCATCGTCGATGTATTTCTTCAATAGGAGGTAAATTTTTGACATCCCCAGCTTTAATACCTTTTTCCTTCATAGATTTCTTTGCCTCTTGCACATCTTCAGGATTGAGATATAATATACCCCTCTTCTTCGGAGTGGGCTTAGGCGGTGGTTCGGGAAGAGTCCAATCATTATAATTTTTCAATATATTATTCAATAATTCTTTAGCTTGCCCAATAGTTCGTTCCCTTAAAACACAACGAGCACAACTGTCTAGGAAGTCCCTAGAAGCATCAGTTAGTCCATTATAGAAGATATCAAGTATTTCATTTTTCTTAAGAGGATGATCGGGCAAAACATTAAGCAATTGGAGAAGCCTCCCCCAAGCTTGTGGGAGACTCTCTTCTTCAATTTACACGAAGTTAAATATTTCCTGTAAGGCAGCTTGTTTCTTATGAGCAGGAAAGTATTTTTCAGAGAAGTAATAAATCATATCCTGGGGACTACACACACAACCAGGAGCAAGAGTATTGTACCAAGCTTTAGCATCACTCTTTAATGAGAACAGAAACAATTTGACAATATAGTAATAGCGAGTTTTCTCATCATGAGTAAAAAGGGTGGCTATGTCATTCAACTTAGTAAGATGTGCCACAACAGTTTCAGTTTCATAACCATGGTGTTGCGGGATATCCGCGGCCACCTATGGGACCGGGTGGCCCCTTGCTGGTTCAGCGGGGGGACGTCGCGTTGCACAAAGAGCAGATCAGCGTGCGGTAGCACGGTAGAGAGCACACAAGCAATTTACCCAGGTTCGGACCACCGCGAGGCGTAAGACCCTACTCCTGCTTTGGTGGATTGATGGTGGAATGAGCATGGAGACGCGAAGTACACTTGCTCGGCAGGGTTTGCCTCGGGGCTGCAGTGACTACGCGCGTATATTTTCTTGGATTCATCAACTTTCCAACCACTCCTACGAGTGCCATGGGCCTCCTTTTATAGATTAAGGGGTCGCCACAGTGGCAAAGTGGTCATTATCCACTGATATGATAGAGAGCAGTGCTATCATACCTAACTTCGTGGGCTGACAGGGTGCATTAAATGCGCCACTTAGTGTCACCTCACTGGCTGCCCGCAAGGCCTGCCAGGCTATCTTGCCAGCTCCGCATTTGTTCTCTTGACACGTCACAGGACTGGTATCATCTGCGGGTTTCTTCTGTAGGAAATGGCCGCCATGTGGCGAATGGCTGCCACTTAATCATCTTGCAGCTTGACACCGCACTGATCGACAACATGGGTCGTGCTTGAATGGTTGGTGGGGTGGTTCTTCCCCCGTGATCCCCGGTAGGCTCTGCCGGGAAGCCTTGATTGCTTGCTTCCAGTGGTGGCCTCGCCCCTTGCCGGGCTTGCCTGCCCGGCAAGGGAGGCCCTTCTCTTGCCGATATCTTGCTCCTCTGGCCCGATCTTGGTCCCTCTGGGCTGCATGTTGGTTCTTCAAATCTCATGGTTCTTCAATCTCTGACTTAAGCTGGTGCTTCAATATTGATATTGTTCCTGTGCACAGTTGGGCAACAGACCCAGGGTTTGTTGCACCGACAGAAGCCCCCGGGCCTGCCCCTAATGCGCTGCTGAGCATCGTTGGGGTAGGGCCTAATAAGTGCATAGGCAGGATCACTGAAGGGGTTGTCCCCTTAACGTTTCCATTGCTGCTTCATTAGTCTTGATTTTGGGGCGGTTTCCTATTTCCCCGCGTGTGGTGTAAAGCCAATAGTGGTGGGGCCGTGGCAGTGATGGCCCGTGAGTGACTTTAACGCGCGGGGTAGAAACCGCCAATTTACTCTTCCCACAGCGTGCCCTTATCCTTAGCCACGTATGTTGCACACATTGCGTGGGGTAGGTAACGGAGGCTTTAACGCACAAGTATAGGGGATCGCAACAGTTTTCGAGGGTAGAGTATTCAACCCAAATTTATAGATTTGACACAAGGGGAGGCAAAGAATATTTGTAAGTATTAGCAGTTGAGTTGTAATTTCAACCACACCGGAGATTAATTATCTCTGACAAAGTAATCAATAGCAAAGTAGTATGATAGTTTTGATAATAGTGACAATGAGCAATAGTAACACTAACGATGATACGGTGATTTTGTAGCAACTGCAACAGTAACGATAGCAGTAGTAACTTAGAAGAAACAATATAAGATAAATTCGTGGGCATTGGATCGGTAATTTGTTCGATGATATTGATCATGTGACAGTCATAACCTAGGGCGATAAGGCACTAGCTCTAGTTCATAAATATAATGTAGGCATGTATTTGATGTCTACTACGCAACCTTCTCCTTGTAGACGTTGTTGGGCCTCCAAGTGCAGAGGTTTGTAGGACAGTAGCAAATTTCCCTCAAGTGGATGACCTAAGGATTATCAATCCGTGGGAGGCGTAGGTTGAAGATGGTCTCTCTCAAGCAAACCTGTAACCAAATAACAAAGAGTCTCTTGTGTCCCCAACACACCCAATACAATGGTAAATTGTATAGGTGCACTAGTTCGACGAAGAGATGGTGATACAAGTGCAATATGGATGGTAGATATGGGTATTTGTAATCTGAAAATATAAAAACAGCAAGGTAACTAATGATAAAAGTGAGCGTAAACATATTGCAATGCTAGGAAACAAGGCCTAGGGTTCATACTTTCACTAGTGCAAGTTCTCTCAACAATAATAACATAATTGGATCGTATAACTATCCCTCAACATGCAAAAAGAGTCACTCCAAAGTCACTAATAGAGGAGAACAAATGAAGAGATTATTGTAGGGTACGAAACCACCTCAAAGTTACATAACATAGTTCTGCTGGGGGCTCAGCACAACACACCCCTCAAATTAAATTAAGCACCCTGAAATTGAACTTTGCAAGTATTCCCGTAGACACAGCATTAGAACCACCATGAGCAACGACACTGCCACCTTACTCGGAGTCCTCGTCCACGTCCTCGACTTCGTCCTTGTCCCTCTTCCTCTGGGCCGATACTTCTTTGCTTGAACCGCACACTTGGCTGTTACTCTTCATCCAACCTTGTAGATATTGAAGCAAAGGTAGCCATCCATTGCAGCGTAGTGGATGTGGTCTATATCTAGTACATTCCGCTGCCATGCATGACGATGAAACGGGTAATGAGGTTTCTCCGGTTCTGATCTGAAGGATGAACCATGGCTCCTGCCAGGGTCAGCATTGAAGGCTGACGAGAGGGCACCAGCCGATTCTTCTGGAGGTCGAAGGGGTTGCCTACAACGAGGCCTATCCGACCCAGGACTTCTTTGTCGTTCTTAAAGTCTATAGTAACGAATTTCACTGTTTTGTCCTTGAGGAAGTTCTTAAAATCCTGGCACTCAACGTCGGCATGGCATATGTGGTAGACCAAGCAAACGTTATGTGCATAAACACGGATCACGGCGGGCTTCTTCCTCTCTTTGTCCTTTAGATCCTTCTCTCGTCCCAGGACTGTGGTGTACTCAACATCTAGCCCAGCGACCAACTCATCATCTGAGTTTTCAAACATGCGTCTGAAGCGAGAAAGGCATCCTTTCACCGTCGCGGAAGAACGGGTGTAGATGACGTCGAACTCATCGCTGGTGATGGTTCTAACCTTGTACTCACCGCCGATCGTGGAGATTTGGGACGCCATGGATTTGGGAGGAGGGTTAGGATTAGTGGAACTGCCGTAATGTGAATGGACGGGACGACTAGGAGCGAACCGCCGTAGTATTGAAGGACGTGCAGGGGCAGTAGGAAGCGAACTGCCGCGTGATGTGAACGGCAGGGTAGTGGCTTTCCATTCTCCCATGATAGGGCTTCCGAGAGCCCTTGGATCTTAGATCGAACGGTTGCATGGCGTGATTCTAGACCTATGGGTGAATATCCTATCCTGGAGGGTTATTCTGCAAATTTTCAGCAACTTAGCATGCGACCGTTTGATCTCAGATCCAAGGGCTGCCAGCAGCCCGTATCGTGGTCGTGCCTACCACGACCGTCGTGTCGCTCGTGCGGTCGCGCCCTGGGAGATTTAACACGGTGCGTTAGGCTATCTGATGTTGGCATGTCATTGCTATGTCTTGAGCTTGCGTTGGTTTTCCCCGAAGAGGAGAGGATTATGCAGCATAGTAACGTAAGTATTTCCCTCAGTTTTTTAGAACCAAGGTATCAATCCAGTAGGAGGCCACGCACAAGTCCCTCGTACCTGCACAAAACGATAGCTACTCGCAACCAACGCGATTAGGGGTTGTCAATCCCTTCACGGTCACTTACGAGAGTGAGATCTGATAGAGATAATATTTTTGGTTTTTTTATATATAGATGCAAAGTGAAAAGTAAAAGGCAAAGTAAAACAAAGCAAGTATAAAATTGATGGAGATTGATATGATGAGAATAGACCCGGGGGCCATAGGTTTCACTAGAGGCTTCTCTCAAGAGCATAAGTATTCTACGGTGGGTGAACAAATTACTGTTGAGCAATTGACATAATTGAGCATAGTTATGAGTATATCTAGGTATGATCATGTATATAGGCATCACGTCCGAGACAACTAGATCGAAACGATTCTGCATCTACCACTATTACTCCACTCATCGACCGCTATCCAGCATGCATCTAGAGTATTAAGTTAAAAACAGAGTAACGCCTTAAGCAAGATGACATGATGTATAGGAATAAATTCATGCAATATGATAAATACCCAATCTTGTTATCCTCGATGGCAACAATACAATACGTGCCTTGCAACCCTTTACATCACTAGGTAAGGACACATAAGATTGAACCCAAAGTTATGCACTTCTCCCATCGCAAGAACTACCAATCTAGTTGGCCAAACCAAGCGGATAATTCAAGAGACTTGCAAAGATAACTCAATCATACGTAAAAGAATTCAGAGAAGATTCAAATATTATTCATAGATAAGCTGGATCATAAACCCACAATTCATCGGTCTCAACAAACACACCGCAAAAACAAGATTACATCGAATAGATCTCCACGAGAGAGGGTTAGAACGTTGTATTGAGATCCAAAAAGAGAGAAGAAGCCATCTAGCTACTAGCTATGGACCCAAGGTCTGAAGTAAACTACCCAAACTTCATCGGAGGCTATGGTGTTGATGTAGAAGCCCTCCGTGGTGGATGCCCCCTCCGTGAGCTCGAACAGGCCCCAAGATGGGATCTCGTGGATGCTGAGGAAGTTGCGGCGGTGGAATTAGGTTTTGGCTCCTGTTACGATCGTTTGAGAGTGCGTAGGTATATATAGGAGGAAGAATGCGTCGGTGGAGCATCGGGGGCCCACAAGGCAGGCGCGCCCTAGGGGCGCCCCACCCTCGTGACCGCCTCCGATGTTCCTTGGCGTGAGGTCCAAGTCTCTGGATCACGTTCGATGAGAAAATCACGTTCGAAGGTTTCATTCCGTTTGGACTCCGTTTGATATTACATTTCTTGAAACACCGAAAAGGCAAAAACAACAATTACAGGCTGGGCCTCCGGTTAATAGGTTAGTCCCAAAAGTAATATAAAAGTGGAAAATAAAGCCCATTATAGTCCAAAACAATAGATAAAGTAGCATGGAGAAATCAAAAATTATAGATACATTGGAGATGTATCAGGCATCCCCAAGCTTAATTCTTGCTCGTCCTCGAGTAGGTAAATGATAAAAAGAGAATTTTTTTATGCGGAGTGATACTTTGGCATAATTTCAATGTAAATCTTCTTAATCATGGTATGAATATTCAGTTCCGAAAGATTCAAGACAAAAGTTCATATTGACATAAAAATAATAATACTTCAAGCATACTAACTAAGCAATTATGTCTTCTCAAAATAACATGGCCAAAGAAAGTTATCCCTACAAAATCATATAGTCTGGCTATGCTCCATCTTCCCCACACAAAGTATTTAAATCATGCACAACCCCGATGACAAGCCAAGAAATTGTTTCATACTTTAACATTTTCAAAACTTTTTAAATCTTCACGCAATACATGAGCGTGAGCCGTGGATATAGCACTATAGGTGGAATAGAATGGTGGTTTTGGAGAAGACAAAAAAAGAGGGAAGATAGCCTCACATCAACTAGGCGTATCAACGGGCTATGGAGATGCCCATCAATAGATATCAATGTGAGTGAGTAGGGATTGCCATGCAACAGATGCACTCAGAGCTATAAGTATATGAAAGCTCAACAAAAGAAACTAAGTGGGTGTGCATCCAACTCGCTTGCTCACGAAGACCTAGGGCATTTAAGGAAGCCCATCATTGGAATATACAAGCCAAGTTCTATAATGAAAAATTCCCACTAGTATATGAAAGTGACAAAATGAGAGACTCTCTATCATGAAGACCATGGTGCTACTTTGAAGCACAAGTGTGGTAAAAGGATAGTAACATTGTCCCTTCTCTCTTTTTCTCTCATTTTTTTATTTGGGCCTTTTCTCTCTCTTTTTTATGGCCTCTTTTTTTTATTTTTTTTATTTTTCGTCCGGAGTCTCATCCTGACTTGTGGGGGAATCATAGTCTCCATCATCCTTTCCTCACTTGGGACAATGCTCTAATAATGATGATCATCACACTTTTATTTTTCTTACAACTCAACAATCACAACTCGATACTTAGAACAAAATATGACTCTATATGAATGCCTCCGGCGGTGTACCGGGATATGTAATGAAACATGAGTGACATGTATGAAAGAATTATGAACGGTGGCTTTGCCACAAATACGATGTCAACTACATGATCATGCTAGCAATATGACAATGATGGAGCGTGTCATAATAAACGGAACGGTAGAAAGTTGCATGGCAATATATCTCGGAATGGCTATGGAAATGCCATGATAGGTAGGTATGGTGGCTGTTTTGAGGAAGGTATATGGTGGGTGTATGATACCGGCGAAAGGTGCGCGGTATTAGAGAGGCTAACAACGGTGGAAGGATGGGAAAAAGTGCGTATAATCCATGGACTCAACATTAGACATAAAGAACTCATATACTTATTGCAAAAATCTAGAAGTTATCAAAGCAAAGTATTACGCGCATGCTCCTAGGGGGATAGATTGGTAGGAAAATACCATCACTCGTCCCCGACCGCCACTCATAAGGAAGACAATCAATAAATAAATCATGCTCCGAGTTCATCACATAACGGTTCACCATACGTGCATGCTATGGGAATCACAAACTTCAACACAAGTATTATTTAAATTCACAACTACTCAACTAGCATGACTCTAATATCACCATCTTCATGTCTCAAAACAATTATCAAGCATCAAACTTATCTTAGTATTCAACGCACTCAAAAGAAAGTTTCACATATCTTGAATACCAAGTATATTAACATTAAGCAAATTACCATGCTATTAATGACTCTCAAAATAATATAAGTGAAGCATGAGAGATCAAGTTTCTTTAAAACAAATCCACCACCGTTCTCTAAAATATCTAAGTGAAGAACTAGAGCAAAAATTATCACGCTCAAAAGATATAAGTGAAGCACTATGAGCAAAACTATCAAGCTCAAAAGATATAAGTGAAGCACATAGAGTATTCTATCAAATTCCAATTTATGTATGGCTCTCTCAAAAGGTGTGTACAGCAAGGATGATTGTGGTAAACTAACAAGCAAAGATGCAAATAATACAAGACGCTCCAAGCAAAACACATATCATGTGGTGAATAAATATATAGCTCCAAGTAAATTACCGATGGAAGTGGACGAAAGAGGGGATGCCTTCCGGGGCATCCCCAAGCTTTGACTTTTTGTTGTCCTTGGATTATATGTGGGCTGCCATGGGAATCCCCAAGCTTAGGCTCTTGCCACTCCTTGTTCCATAATCCATCAAAAGAATTCACCCAAAACTTGAAAACTTCACAACACAAAACTCAATAGAAATCTCGTGAGCTCCATTAGAGAAAGAAAACAAAAGAATACTTTAAGGTACTGTAATGAACTCATTCTTTATTTATATTGGTGTTAAACCTACTTTATATCAACTTCTCTATGGATCATAAACAATTTTACTATCCATAGATTCATCAAAATAAGCAAACAACACACGCAAAACAGAATCTGTCAAAAACAGAACAGTCTGTAGTAATCTGTAACTAACGCAAACTTCTGGAACTCAAAAAATTCTATAAAAATTAGAAGACCTATACAATTTGTTTATTGATCATCAGCAATTAGAATCAGTATTTTATCACATTCTGGTGATTTTTAACAATTCGGGCACTGAGCGCAAAGTTTCTGGAAATTACAGCAAGATCGAATAACTATTATCCAAGAAGATCCAATAGGTTTAACTTGGCACAAACACTAATTAAAAGATAAAACCACACCTAAACAGAGGCTAGATGGATTACTTATTCCTAAACATAAGCAAAAACAAAAAAATAAAAATAAAATTGGGTTGCCTCCCAACAAGCGCTATCGTTTAACGCCCCTAGCTAGGCATAAAAGCGAGGATAGATCTAGGTATTGCCATCTTTGGTATTCGGAGAGGAGGATCTCCTTTCTATGGCATTCATTCTTCTATTTAAGTTAAGCACATGGCCATTAATGGAAGAAGTATGATTAAGCACGTTACGGAAATTTGCCTCTAAACTAGACTTCATCTCTTTAATAATTTCATTTTGATAAAAGCACAAGAGAGTAGTTGATTCAACCTTATCATTCATAGGGTGCCCAAATATAGTTTTCATTTTTTCATAGGTATCTATAGCGTCCCCTTCAAGAAACCTTCTTCAAAGATGGAATCTAAAACTTGTTTGAAGGAAGCGGGCAAGCCAACATAAAAACTTTTTAAGTAAATTTCAATTTGATATTGTGGCACATAGCTAGCCCGAATCCTAAGTAACCTATCCCAATCATCTTTTAAAGACTCATCAAGTAAATAGCGAAAAATTCCAGAGTCATCCTCATCAAAATTATTCAAGCTCTCATTGATGACCCCGGTGGGTCTTTCTATAGCATCATTATTTATGAGCTTAGAGAGGATAGAGGGGTTATCCAAGGCACTAGAGCTCGGGAGAAAACCCGTAGTTCTTTTTGATTCGCCATGGTAGCAGGGAAGGCAAACGGAAAAGAGAGGAGGAGATTGGGAAAGAGAGGGCGAATCAAACGGCAAGGGTGAAGTGGGGGAGAGGAAAACGAGAGGAAAATGGCAAATAATGTAATGCGAGAGATAGGGATTGTGATGGGTACTTGGTATGTTGACTTTTGCGTAGACTTCCCGGCAACGGCGCCAGAAATCCTTCTTGCTACGTCTTGAGCTTGCGTTGGTTTTCCCCGAAGAGGAGAGGATGATGCAGCACCGTAGCGTAAGTATTTCCCTCAGTTTTTGAGAACCAAGGTATCAATCCAGTAGGAGGCCACGCACAAGTCCCTCGTACCTGCACAAAACGATAGCTACTCGCAACCAACGCGATTAGGGGTTGTCAATCCCTTCACGGTCATTTATGAGAGTGAGATCTGATAGAGATAATATTTTTGGTATTTTTGATATATAGATGCAAAGTGAAAAGTAAAAGGCAAAGTAAAACAAAGCAAGTATAAAAGTGATGGAGATTAATATGATGAGAATAGACCCGGGGGCCATAGGTTTCACTAGAGGCTTCTCTCAAGAGCATAAGTATTCTACGGTGGGTGAACAAATTAATGTTGAGCAATTCATAGAATTGAGCACATTTATGAGTATATCTAGGTATGATCATGTATATAGGCATCACGTCCGATACAAGTAGATCGAAACGATTCTGCATCTACTACTATTACTCCACTCATCGACCGCTATCCAGCATGCATCTAGAGTATTAAGTTAAAAGCAGAGTAACGCCTTAAGCAAGATGACATGATGTAGAGGAATAAATTCATGCAATATGATAAATACCCCATCTTGTTATCCTCGATGGCAACAATACAATACGTGCCTTGCAACCCTTTCTGTCACTTGGTAAGGACACGCAAGATTGAACCCAAAGCTATGCACTTCTCCCATTGCAAGAACTACCAATCTAGTTGGCCAAACCAAACAGATAATTCGAAGAGACTTGCAAAGATAACTCAATCATACATAAAATAATTCAGAGAAGATTCAAATATTATTCATAGATAAGCTGGATCATAAACCCACAATTCATCGGTCTCAACAAACACACCGCATAAAAAGAAGATTACATCGAATAGATCTCCACGAGAGAGGAGAGAACATTGTATTGAGATCCAAAAGAGAGAAGATGTCATCTAGCTACTAGCTATGGACCCAAGGTCTGAAGTAAACTACTCACGCTTCATCGGAGAGGCTATGGTGTTGATGTAGAAGCCCTCCATGGTGGATGCCCCCTTCCGTGAGCTCCTAACAGGCCTCAAGATGGGATCTCATGGATCTGAGGAAGTTGCTTGGCGGTGGAATTAGGTTTTTGGCTCTGTTACGATCGTTTGAAGTGCGTAGGTATATATAGGAGGAAGAATGCGTCGGTGGAGCATCGGGGGCCCACGAGGCGGGCGCCCTAGGCGCCCCACCCTCGTGACCGCCTCCGATGTTCCTTGGCATAGGGTCCAAGTCTCCTGGATCACGTTCGGTGAGAAAATCACGTTTCCGAAGGTTTCATTCCGTTTGGACTCCGTTTGATATTATGCTTTCTTGAAATCTTGAAAAAGGCAAAAAACAACAATTAATTTGGGCCTCCAGTTAATAGGTTAGTCCCAAAAGTAATATAAAAGTGGAAAATAAAGCCCATTATAGTCCAAAACAATAGATAAAGTAGCATGGAGCAATCAAAAATTATAGATACGTTGGAGACGTATCAGTCATACATAGTCATCACTTAGTCACTCATACTACAACAAGGTTTTGGCTATAAGGTTGGCTATAAGTGTATTTTTTTACTTCTCTCTATCTGTTTCTTCGTACTCCCTCCGTCCCATAATATAAGAACGTTATTGACACTAGTGTAGTGCCAAAAACGTTCTTATAATATGGGACACAGGGAGTACTAGTATTTATTGCATTTGCCAAGGAGTGACCTCTTCCAATGAAATGGTGTTGCTAAGTTTGCTTCATTTAATTAGCTATAGACTCAAAATTGTCTTTTCACCTAGGTACACACGCTTAGCACCGTTTCTTCCTTGGGTCACCAAACTAGTCTCTCTCTTCTTGATTAACTTGCCACATCAGACTTTATGCCTATGTGGCAAGCTTAAGCACCTGTAGGAGCAAGTAAGTACAACAGTGCGCTTTACATGGCAATTTTGCATTTGTGGAGGAAAGAGAGGCAAGGAAAAAGTGGAGAAGTGGGCTCTCATGCAAGAGCCAGCCTCTACTACATGGTGGAGCATTGGGAGAGGCACCTGTATGGAGGTAGTCAGGAATCGGGAGACTCACGCCGGTCGTAGTGCCACAGTTAAAATGATAATGTCAAGTCAAATCACGGGGCCCCACCTGTCCAACAGTAACTCACTGTCAAATCACACAGCCCTACGTTTGCAGCAGCCTACTCCCTCGTCTTCTCGCGTCTCTGTCGAACCGACTAGGCGGAACTGCCCCGCCTACCGCCAAGCAGGAAAAGCCATGTGAGATACTCCCTCCGTCTAGGTGACCAAGGTGGAGAGGAAAACGAGAGAACTTAATGTTTAGTATTTGCTAAGGCTGGTTGTAATGGTACTAGCCTTAGCAATTTTGATGAGGTGTCACAGAATTAAATGAAGAAAGAGAGAGAGTTGAGTACTATGTGTCATACATGGCAATAAATAAAGTACTACATGATACTAATATATGATACATGGCGCAGGAGTACTAAGTATTAAAATACAGTTTTGCTAGAACTCATCTAGATGAGATATAATTCGGTCTCATTCATCTTTATAGCCATTGGATGTGATGCTATATAAGATGTGTGTGTGCTGACGTGGGTTGTATTTGTTCTTGTGCAACGAACTGACCACTGCATGTCATGTTTGATAGTCTCTAGTCATTAAAAGCATACAAGCCCCACATCTCTTCTTGGTTGATTCCTCTATTTATGTCAAAAAATAAGAAACAACGTGAGAGTTAATGCACCACGCCTATGTCTTTACTATTTGGTTTTCGTAAGATGACTTAATACTCACCTAGACGGAGGGAGTATTCGATTTGACAATGGCGGCCAGTTCCCGATCTGGCTTTAATGCAGACGAAGGAGGGAGTAGCGGTTCCCGATATGTTGAACGGCCAATGCATCCTCCTTCAATTAATGCATGAGGGAAGTAATGGGAGGAGGTCCAGGAAAAGAGGCTGCACGATGTGAATGCAACGCTGTTTGCCCTCATTGCCCTCATATAAAGGCGCCCCTCCATTCCAATGCATCTACCACATCATACGCACCTACACTAAGCGCAAAAGAGCTCACTCCAGACCCATGGCGGCGATGCACGTGAGCGGCCAGCGGCTGCTCCAGATGGTCCACAACGCCGGCCTGCGGCATGGCGCCGAGGATCGTCTCCAGACGGTGTTGGAGACCGGCTGGTGGATGGCCGCCGTCGACGCCAACTACGACTCTCAGTTGGACGGATGATCGTTGCCACCAGCAACAAGTTCACCGTCCTCAAGAAGCTCGCGGACGACATCGCCGTACTCCTCCGATCCGCGCTACCGGGCTCCTCATTGCACCACCCTAATCGGCCTCCATGGCGGAACCTCTTTCAACCTTTGGTGGCCTACTGCCCGCCAACGCAACGAAGAATGTCCACCTGGAGGTCGCGCTCGCCGCGAGGCGCCTCGCCCTGCAAGAATTCGTCTACCTACACATCCACGTGTATGAGCAAGTCATGTACATAGGTATCTACAAGGCCGGTGAGGATGCTGCGATGTTGGCCTTCGTCAACATTGGAAGCCTTGGATGCCTTTTGAGAAGCACCTCGACCTCGTCACAAAAGCCACTGCTCCTTAGCCGCCGGTCGGTGGCCCGGCGCACTAAGTTGAGGAGGAGGAGGTCGTATGTTCGTGGATCCATCTTTCTTCTTGCCTTCTGTAACCACCACTGCGATCGCATCATCGTGGCCTTAATTCTTATTGTGCTGTTGCATTCTCGTTCCGATCAATACCGACATATGCGATCCCTTTGCTTAATTATATGCATCGTCGTAACTAGTACTCCATCCGTCAATTTATAAGTTGTGCTTACCTTTTCCATCAACTTCGTTACAGCAGCGGGCATCTTGCTAGAAACACTAGAATATGTCTATATAATCCGTATGTGATAGTCCATTTGAAATCTCAAAAAGACAAATATTTAGGTGCGGAGGGAGTAATATATTAGGAGTATATCAAAACAATAGTGATTTCTTTCAAGTTTGTGAATAGATACTACTATTCTACTACTTTGGATCCGTCATAGCATACGGGCACATTCTTCAGTAAAGGAAAAGGCCTGCGGCGTTCGCGTCGCACCCCCACACGCCGGGAATCGGGAGTACAACACGGCCCGTCAAGCACGACACATAGCTTAGGGACGGCGTGTTGCCTAGCATTTTCACTTTCATGTGGGACCGCCGTTGAGCAAACCGACACCCGCCCGCGCCGGGTTGGAAAAGCGAAAGCGAGGGGAAGATCTAGCTGTAGCACGGAAGCCAAGAAATTTGGTGTCAGGCGGGGTTCGTTGATAGAGTAGGAGCATTCCATACTAGTACTACTCCTACTAGTACCAAGTTTGTACTCCTAATACTATATTACTTGTACTACCACTATACAAGTAGTAGGTACGTGCACGGCACAACATCGTAGGAACAAAAAACGGGAAGATCTTGTTTTGGGTGATTTATCTTTTTTTCAATCAACATAGAATGAATAATATGATGTGGGGGGCACCCATGAAGCTTATGTGGCTTGGTTGCATGGCTACGGAAGGTTAGATAAAAATAAATAGATAATGTGTTTAGAGTGCACTCCACTAAATAGATATACTTTGGATCCATTGCAATGGACCGACACATCTATATCTATACCCCCTATATAGTGTGTGAAAAACTTTGAAAGTTGGTTGTTGGATGAAGCCAATCCGACGGTACAAAGATGGCAAATCCAAGCACTACTGGCCGTTGGATATCATCCACCAGATTGTGCCACATGTATAATCTAGAAGACTCCATGGTTGAACTTAATTCATGGCTAACTTTGCCACAACTAAGCTTAGGAAAAGTTAGTAGTTCTTCAAAATGAGAGCCACAAGTTGGCAATCCTAAGGGAATCTTGCCACATTTTGTGTGTGTATGTCATGTGGGGCCTTAGTGTGGCTTCCCTAAGGTGTGGCTTGAACCAAACACTCACCTAAGTTAATCAAACTTGCCTAACCTTACATTCCACCAGATTTTGCCACATGTTAGAATCCGAAAGCTCCACATGTAGAAGCATAATGCACAAACCACGAGAATCTCATGCATGCAATGCACATGTACCTTACTAGTACTAGTTGGTAGTAGTAGTAAGAAACAAATTCAGATTTGGCACGAGCTTGTCTTTGCGGGAGCACCACAAGGCCTGCCGCATGAGTTACATTTCCCTCTCGAGGCCCACGGGACCGAACTTCAGTGGCTTAGTGCCCGGCCTATGAGTCAATGACATGCGGACCTTAAATCTGGCTGGCCCACATGTCATTCTCATGGTGGTGGCGTGGTTCGCGACTCACTCGTTTGAGATGAACCGGCCGGTGGTGGCGTGTCCATGGCGAGGGTGCCACAGCTGGGCGTCGAGGCGTTATGAGGCGTAGATGGCCACACCGGCGGGTACTACCTGTAGTACATAAGTACTCTAGCTGAGGATTGATGCCCGAGATGAAATGTGTCACAACCGCTGGATGAAAGTTCGATGGTGCGGGAGTACAGATCGGAGCACAGCAGCGGAGCAGGAAAACCGCGTCCAATCGGGTGTGTCTGTGGTAGAAAGTTGATGGTCGCCGCAGTTCAGCTGGCCCGCATGTCATGCACACAAAGGCGGAAGGCGGTGGGGCGAGAGGGATGAGGGGCACGTCGGGGATGAGGATCCTCGACGCGAACAATCCTACCATTACATCAGCGACATGTGGGACCCATACGCGTGGGTCCCACCTGTCGCCGAAGGAAAGGCGGGCAAGGCGGTGATAGCCACGTCGGAGGATCCATGTCCACGTCGGGGGCGCCGTGCCGTGGGTTGGAGGCGGCGTCGTGGGAATCGGCGTGTGGATGTCACGATGGTAGAAACAAGAAAGCGTGATGGTCGCCGTGGTTCAACTTCCATGGACAAGCTGTCATGTCTGCTGACACATGTATATCAAAACTAGAGTGTTTATATTTCAAGCAAGTGAACAAGTATTATTCTACTACTT
Organism: Aegilops bicornis; assembly: GCA_021605145.1. Classification (NCBI taxonomy): domain Eukaryota; kingdom Viridiplantae; phylum Streptophyta; class Magnoliopsida; order Poales; family Poaceae; genus Aegilops; species Aegilops bicornis. Next base: position 199,302,826 of record CM038669.1, on the reverse strand, counting down.
TGGATCCATTGCAACGCACGGGCCAGCACATTGGTAGTAGTAGTGTCCATCTCTATCTCTAGAGGCCTTCCCTCGTTCATCCTTTTCTCTCACAAGAAAACTGCTCATACAAATGCATCTAGATGTTCCGTCGAACGCACGAGGATGTTTCCTTGGGGGTCTCTCCGGTCGGCGTGGCCGCGATTGCAAGTTAGCGCCCCTTGAGATGCCGACGTTGAGGGGCACTCGGATTTCCTCGATGAGCAGGTAAGATGAGTTTGATCACGTAGTAAATGCATTCTAAAACTACTTCCATGTCCATTTCCTAATTCTCCCCGCCTTGCTTGTTTCACAGGTTAGGCTCGATGCAGTGGAGATTGGCTTGCATACGCACGGAGGGTACCAACATCAATTTGCACAACATTTACAACGGCGACACCGTTCCGTAGAACCTTTGTCCAACATTGGGATCAGCCATGCAACGGGCCCTTTGCATGAATTGGTACGATGGAACCACGGTCAGATTGAATAAGATAGCACGAACCTTGCACATGGCGGTCAAAGCGGACCATGCTTTGTCTGCGGCCGATTTGTTGCCGTCTGAGTAGGAAGACGCCTGTGCTCATTTCTGACCGCATCTTCGCGGTGACAAACTAGGGGACTTATTTTGTATGGGACACATCCTACGATATACTCCCTCTCTCCCAGTTTATTTGTTTTGAATCTTTTCGTTTTATAAGTTTCAAATTCAAATTTAGAGCTCCCCATCACATGTTGAGATTACAATGTCCATTAAATCATTACGTGCATGTATAGTAAAGAAACAAATCTCGAGTTTGGCACGAGTTCGTCTGAGGAGCACCACAAGCCTGGCGCAGGAGTTACATTTCCTCTCGGGGCCGTCGGGACTGAGCTTCAGCTTTACTACACCTACCTTTGAGTCAATAACATGTGGACTGATAGGTGGTGGTCCACATGTAATGCTCTCGTGGCGAGAGGCGGTGGGTCCAAGAGGGGTGAGCCGCAGGTCGGGGACCGTGTGGTTTCATGGGTTCGAGCGGCGTCGTGGGAATCGCGGGTGGTTGTGGTAGAAACTTGATGCTCGCCGCATTTTAGGTGGCCCACATGTCATGCACACAAAGGCAGAGGGGCGGTGCGGCCGAGAGGGGTGAGGCGCACGTCGGGGGGCATGGTGTCGTGGGTTGGAGAGGCGTCGTGGGAATTGCAAGATGAAACGTGATGGTCGCCGTAGTTGAACTTCCATGGACAAGCTGTCATGTCTACGGACACATGCACTGGAAGGAGTAGCAGAGAAAACTATATATGCGGATAAATAGTTCCTTATAGTCAAGCGGACCCATGCTACTACTCTGTTCCAAAGACATGCACACCATCGAAATAGTCCATCTATATCAATATACACCGAGAGGGAATAATTTTTTTACAAGAGAGGAAATAGTTCATCCATCCGTAATGCCCTCCTGCTGGTGCAGCCTTTTCTTCTTCTTCTTCTTCTTCTTCTTCTTCTTCTTCTTCTTCTTCTTCTTCTTCTTCTTCTTCTTCTTGTTCTCATTCTCTGTGGGAGACGGCTTCGCAACAAGCTCTTTGGACCTTGCAGCTATCTAAAACTCACGGGGGCATCGAGGGCAGCATATTTTATCCGCTCGTCGTCAAGGGATAATTCTCCCATCGAACGACCTTAATGCCACCGTCTCGTCACCCTTCTGAAGATTTGTACCGAGCACAAAATTTGCTATGTCGAATAGGGATGGTGTCTGTTTATCACAATCTTCTACAGGAATTTTGATTCTGGTTTGTAGGTCAGCGAGGCTTTTCAAATCAAGGTTGTACGGCTCCAGCGGAAAAATCTGTTTGTCCCCTTCGATGGCTACCCCACAGAAGTATACGTCCTCCCGAGACAAGAAATCGTGAAGCTCACCTGGTATGGAGGGCGAGTGTATGATGTGGTACACCAAAACATCATCTTCGAGGCACAGCTGAAGGACGGCGGCGCGCTGGATCTTCCCAGCACTACTAGGGAAAAGCCTAGTAGCAGTGCGGGTTTTAGGCCTATCGATGGCGCGGCCGGGGCGCTCTTGATAAGGCGCTTCTGACTAAAGCTTAGCGATGGCGTGGGACCCGCGCTCTTGCTAAATTGATCTAGTAGTAGCGCTTCTCGAGCAGTTCTTGGTAATTAGTAGTAGCGCTCCTCCTTGCCCGCGCTACTACTATTATTTAGTATTTTATTTTATTTCATGTTGTATTTCATACACCTTTACACAAGTTTTCATACAACAGGAATTTCGAGATTGCTTTTACATCATAATGAGTTATTACATCACGGGGTGAAAGAACCGTGGACTAGTTTCAAGTGGATGGACATCCACTTGAAAATAATCCGCGGTTCTTTCACCCAATGATATAAAAAATATCATCATCATTATCATATCATTAACAACTTATCATCATAATACATCATTATCATATAACACCTCCTCAAGATCATCGTTTTCATCAATGAGACATCACATAGCAAATTGGTCACTAGTCGTAATCACAAGTACTCCTCATCATCAACTCTAACACAATGTATCACATAATAAACATATTGTACCTCATAGGACCTACTAGATTCTCTTCGGACCTACTATATTCTCTAAGGTAAAATAGCAAAAAACAAGATAGCCCCTGACTCTCCATTATGAAGAATGGAGATTATCCTGTCTCCAATTCTTGCCTTTCGCTTAATGTTACTTCCAAGAACCTCCTTGCGAATGTCCAAACATTTTTTCCATTCTTTGATTAGCATGTGTTCACCGGTTTTATAAATCCAATATGCATAGGTGAGCTCCTTAGATTGACCTGGCTGTATGTTCAGAACTGCAAGGCGACCATTATGATACATCAGATGAGGCACACAATCATCGGGATTTTTTGTTGAAAAACATAGTAATAACTTCGTAGTTAGCAATGATGTACTAGTTTTAGAAGAATGCAAAAGATGCACGGATGTCGTAATAGTAAAAAATCTTACCAGGGTATCTCCATATAAGTTATAGTGGTTCAACACATGCACTAGTGGCACGTATTCACCATAATTTGGAGGAGTTCGATAATAGGTGTTGTAATTCTCAAGATAAGTACAATAAGCAATCAGATGACTTTTCTCCTTATAAGTTAATTCGAGACCATCGATGTAGTGGGTTTTGTCTACCATCTTTTGCACATTCTTTGAAGATTCAAAATAAGTCATCAATGGAAATAAGCTGTCAACTATTTTGAAATAAACAATATAAATTAGTTAATAACTATGTTTGAGAAACTCACATTGAGGTCGAATCGGAAGCGTATCAACAAGGACCCAAATGTCCATATTGTCTTGCTCGATGTCAGGATCACCAAGATCCATGGTGACAATCATACCCTCATAAAAGCCATACATTTTGCAAAGTGCTTCCCAATTTTGGCAACCAAAATGGGTTACGCATTGAGCATTGTACAGATTTACTTCAAAATCCATATCATGATGGGTCCTTAGGTGTATTTTCTTTGTTTCAAAATTTTCATGGTCTTCAAAACCCATCCTCTCCAAGACATAGCGTCTTGCATGGCATGGGATAAGCTAGTCGAATTCTAAAAGATGAAAATTAGACGTTGAAATAGTTGAAGTCATGCTTAATTACGAAAAAAACTCTTGTCGTTGTTGCGTACCGTTTCAACATCGAAGGTCTCCTCGAGCTTAATGTTGAAGCGCCAATCTTCGTCCAGCTCAACAAACCTGTCGCACATACCTCGATCGTCGTGGCACCAGCTGTACTCCCCCGGGAGACTGTCGTCGTCCGAGTACGGCATTTCCTACGTTCATAATTCAAAGATTAAACTTGTACAATTCAAAGTTCATTATTTTTCAGGAAAATCCAGGCCACTCGATATTTCCTACATATTCTAGCACAAGTCATGCCAGAATTCACGGAAAAATCCGGCATGACCTTTGCTAAAAAAGGACATATCGGCGCTGAAATTTGCTTGAACGGAAATTAATCAACACTTGGCAAAAACATAGGCCACTCGGAGGTGTAAACTGAACATGAACGGCCACTTGGGCAACCACATATCCTATTTGAGCAACATAAGATATACATGGATATTTGGCTGGTCTCACCTCGATGTCGGAGGAGGTCGGTGACGGGGACGACGACGGGGATGATGGAGGGGCTCCTTGATTTCTGCAAAAGAAAAAACCATATAAGTTATCACTAATACATCCCAAATAATTTCTTAAACTAAAAAATAACAACAAATATGACATGTTCAACTAGTTTTATTAATTCAACTAGTTCTTACTAAATATAAGCTTACTATAAATAGAAAAAAACTAGTTCTTTCTAAAAACAAAGTAGTTCAACTAGTTATATTAATTATCTTACTAAAATACATTAGTTATATTAATCCAACTAGTTCAACTAGTTTATTAATTTACTTACTAAACTAGTTCAACTACAACTAAAGTAGTTCAACTACAACTACTATTAATCATCTTGCCCTAGTTAACTAGTAGCGGCGAGGGCGGATCGGGATCGGGAGGCGGCGGTCTGGGTGGGCTCGGGTGGCGCGGTGAGGTCGAGGGCGGTGGGAGGAGGCGGCGGCGGAGGAGGAGGGAGGAGGGTGGCTGCAGGCGGAGGAGGAGGCGGTGGCGGAGGAGGGAGGGCGGCCGCAGCGTGAGGGAGGATGTGCGAGGAGGAGGAGGAGGGACGGAAGGAGGGAGTACCTCGGCGACGGACACGCCTGACACGCCAGTTATCGGCGTCTTGAGCAGAGTGAGAGTGTGAGTGAGAGAGAGGGCCGGTCGTGCGCGTGGGGATAAGGTAGGGATAGTTGTAGCGCGTGTGCCAAAATGCGTTGCAGCTAATCTGAATAGCAGTAGCGTTGTGCATTGTTACACGCCATCGCTAAGTTGAACTACCGATGGCGCTTTGCGGATAAAGCGCCATCGCTAAGTGTAAGTATACAAAAATACGTCAATGCAAAAATACATTGGCCATCAATGATCTTTTTGTGTACAATCTGAATTGTCAATATGAGTCCTCCCGGTAGGAACCGGAGAGGACTCATATTACAACCACAAATTCTACACATAGAGTTCGGTGAAGACCAACTGGTTGTGATAGTTTGAAGTAACATATTTAAGGTGGTAAACACCACATTGGCGGAGCGAGGTGGGACTAAACTTGTGGGCTGATCTTAGCGATGGCGATTTTCTTAGAAGCGCTGCTGCAAACTTCTATAGCGATGGCGCTGTTCAAGATAGGGCGCTACTGCTATAACTAGCTGGGTTCTTGAGGTCATGGCAATTAGAAGCAGAGCGGTTTGGTGTGGACGCGCTCGCTATTTTCCTTTCAGCAGCGCGTTTTGCTATCACGCGCTGCTGCTAAATAGCAGTAGCGTCGTATTTTGAGGAGCACTGCTGGTAAGATTCTGTGTATAGGCTTTTCCCTAGTAGTGCAGGGGCACACTCCATGTACTCTGCGTCGAGACCGATGACCCTCGTCTCTACCTTTTCGAGGGAGTTTGATACATTGTTGATCCACTGCCGAACAACCCTTGGGTGGACGGTGACGGTGGCAACTGTGTGCATCGAGCCTTCGACGAGGACATGTTGGACGCTAAAAACCTGCATCTCGATCTCTTTCTCCATTTGGAACCGCTGGAACGGAGGGCTATGGTTTGGAGAATTAGGATTAGATGGCTAGTCTAACTGAAGTAGTAGATGATTATTTAAAGAGGTTAAAACAATGTGAACGTAGTGGGGTTTGGATGCAAATGAAGGCGAAGGGGAGGTGAAGAAGCGAGGAGAATCGGTTCCCGTTGGAGAAGTAAATGGGAGACGTGGCGTGCAGGCAGTTGATTAGACGGCTAGGTAGACTAAACGAAAAGGCTATGCGGGTAGACTGATGAGTCGTACATGTTCGTGTACGTGCCCATCCTTCCTGATAGGTGGGACCTATGCAAATAGATAAAAAATGTGTCGTAGTTTTTTTTGAGTGTGTGAGTGGGAGACACAACATTCTTTGGTTAAGGAATACTCCCTCCGTTTAGGTGAGTATAAGTCACCTTATGAAAATCAGCTTTTCCCAAAACCTTTAGAAGTGGAGCATTAACTTCCTGCTCGATCCCCTCCCAGCCTCGTTAGCCAGCGTTCTCTTCCTCTGCTGCCACGTTCTAGCCTTCCATTTTTCCTCTTCTCAAGTGTGGAACGATCTGCATGCCGTCCTTGATGCACTAGAAGGACCACTACATGCATCGCGGTAGGGCGTTGATTGAGCATGCACGAGAATTTGGTTCTGCTCGCAATATGGATGATACCTGAACGATGAAGTGAACAGGCATACTAGCACGGGAGACTATTTCCGCTATACAATACTGGAGTACTCATGTTCCTACTACTAGTAGTAGTAGTAGTAGTAGTACAACTGTGGTACACTTGATGGTCAAAATACTATTCATCCGGTCCTCACAGTGAAGTGAAAACACCCTGCGCCTGACACTAGTCCAGGCGGCGTGTTCGGGTTACCAAAGTCAGGCTCACCCTATGCACTGTGCAGTCTGTCACCGCCGCTGTACAGCACATTGGTGCCTCGCCTCGTCTCCCTCTCCGCTCTCATAGCACCACTCCATCTCCATCTCCTTCTCCGTCTCCGTCTCCGTCTCCATCTCACAGTGCCCCCGTGTACCGTCGCCTCACTCGCCTCCCCCCGTACCACTATTCCCTCACTAGCCGCTCCAGCACCGAATCCTTCTCCCCCGTAAATCAAGCCCCCTTCCAAACTCCACCATGGCCGAACGCGAACCGCACAACATCCATATGAGCCGCGATTGGAGCAATCTCCCCAGTAACATCCTCGACCTCTGTTGTTCGTGTATGGATATGTTGAGCGCCCTATGGCTGGCTGCATGCTCGAGGGACATGCACACAGCCATCATCGAAGCGAGGCCTAAGCTTTTCAAGACACCCTGCTTGCTGCTATCTGGTCTTGCGAGATTGGCTCACCATGATACGGAGGCGTGCATGATGCCCCTCGACTTCAATCCGATCTCCATTAGTCGAAACTTCTTTGCAGGTATGTAGTGGGTCGTCGTAAATCATTTCCCTCGACATCGATCCGATCACCATCACCCGAAACTTCTTGGCAGGTATGTATTGGGTCGGCATGAACTCCCACTGGATGGATGCCTTCAGAGAAGACGGTAAAAAGTTGGTGCTCGTGAACTTCCAGACCTCCCATGAGATTATCCTTCCTCCGTTGGATTATATAGAGTATTACCATCGCGGTCCAAGTCATCTAGATTACTACGTCAGTTGGACGGACCTTGTTTTGCAGAAGATTGTAATCTGCCAAGTGCACACACGACATGCGAATTACACAGACTTCAAGCTAATTGCCTTGTTCGACCGCGGACTCTCCTATCTTTACGCTGGTGCCTTCTTTAGCTAGAGACAACTCGGCTCGCAGTGGATCATCGTCAAAGCTGATACACACTTTTGTGATGCTATTGAACACAATGGCATCATCTACGCGATCGACAAAGCAGATGGCACCACGTATTGCTGGGACGGCGCGTGTAAGTTGTTTCCGTCTCATGTTAATGATGACGCCATGACACTGTTTGAACTTTTTGTGATGATTGGCATATCCCTGTTTGAGCAGAATTTGAGTAGAACTATGGCAATGTATTAGAGACGCCGTAAATCAGCTATATTTGGAATGAGTTAATTCATGTGATTGTGACCATGTCATTACAACCAATTTGTACCCTGAATAATCAAACAGTTAGGAATATATGGATATTATCCTTATTTTCCAGTAATCTATATACTACTACTAAATATGAGTGTGTATCAATGGCCATGTTAGTTTCCTCATTTTCATGATGTAGAGACATGCACCACACTGTTGGTTTCATCTAACCATACATTAGGTAAGTAAATGTGCATATGGAGAACTCTATATTTGGAAGTAGTGAAATCCTGCAATGCTTACCATGTGTACATACCTATATTCGCCCTTCAGCAATCAATGGCTAGAATAATATCCTCACAAAATGTTTGCCCACAGAACACGAGTATATAACAATGCATGGTCTATTAGTTACCTTGAAGAATTTGCTTGTGAGGACAGAACATGATTACTCCCTCCGTTCCCAAATATTTGTCTTTCTAGAGATTTTAACAAGTGACTACATACGGAGCAAAATGAGTGAATCTACACTCTAAAATATGTCTACATACATCCGTATGTTGTGTCTATTTGAAATGCCTAGAAAGACAAATATTTGGGAACGGAGGGAGTACATAACATGCATGACATGGTGTTTCCTGTGAAGAATCGATTGCGAGATAGCATGAGTATAACCATGCATGGCACTTCTATATTTTCGAACCTAGTATACATTTCCCTGTATTTTCCTCCCAGTTCCAACAGGGACATATCAATGATGTTTCTTGAATTATCCTACTCATACTCTGAACAATGCTGATCTTACATTAACAATGACTGTCCTTTTTTATATGATGCAGTGTCCCTACAAGCATCGCCCTTTGTAATCACACCACCTTTGCCAAAAACAGGGAAGCACAATTGGTTCCTCGCCGATCGTCGACGGCAAAAGACTGATGATCATTCGGACACATGAGCGGAAAAGTTATATTGCAAAACCCCACTTTATACAAGCACCGTGTAATACGTGAGTATCCGGACGATGGTTATTACGTCTATGAGCAGGATACCAGCTTGTTGGGGCCTTTAGGATTTTTTAGTTGGGCGGGTAAACAGCCTTGGTTCACACTCTACATTTGGACTCAATTATCCGATTAACCAGGAGATCACCATTGGCAAGGACCTTGATGGCGGAGAGGCTCTGTTTGCTATGGAAAACTATGTCTACACGGCGAGCCCTAGGAGTTCGGGAGCAAACTCCCCGATTGTCAACGATCTGACTGCAGACCAAAAGAAGGTGAGGATGACAAAGGCATCCGGATTAACTTTGATCCTTGGATGTCTCAATCCACGACAGTGCGGTGATGTGGTTCAAGCCTTGAGGTTGATAGGTAATTGGGCTGTTGCATCAAAAGGGTGGAGTAATCTTGGTGTCTCCGGATCACTTTGGTCATTGAAGCGGCTGCAAATTATGATGGTGTTGGATCATCTCTTGAATGACTTTGTTGTCTTTGCTGCTGGTTACGGATGGGTAGTTCTTTCTTTTGTTATGCATATTCCTTGTCATTTGGTCATCCTCGTCTATGTCACTCTTACTATGTAATAGTTATACATTTAAAATGTCATTCTCGTCTGGATCACCAGAGTCGGCTGCGCAGATGGGTGCGTTTTGGTGGTGTAGCAAGACTTCTTATGAACTATCGTGTATTCTTTGTCTATGTCGGTAGTAGTCACTAGTCGGTGTTTGAATGTTGTATATATCGTTGTTTCGAACTGTTTATTGTCTCGAACTCTTTGGTGGGCTAAATGAGGGCATCACCATTCTCCGATGTTGAGTATATCTATTTTTTTCAAGTTATATAATTTGAGCTCAGTGTCTTTTCGATGATGTACACTTGTTTGGGCCAGTGAGGTGTCATTGAATATGGGTCGAGTAGTAACGCAAAGCCAAACAGGTCAATTATGACTCTTAGGCCGGACTCTCAAAAGATCCTGGAAAAAAAGGTCGGGCTCTCCAAAAAAGAAAGAATAAGGACTCTTAGGCCGACATGTGGGCGCCACCGGTGTTTTATGCGCTTCTTGCGCGAGAAACATATTGGCGCGTGCTCGAAATTCATGCTACCTTTTCATCCCCAGTCTCCCGCCCCTCCCCCACCTCTAGAATCTCGATTCCTACTCCAGTTCCCCCAAATCCCCCTCCTGTACTCCCTGTACTCAAGCGCACTATCATGCCGCCGGTCAACGTGGATATCCGAGCCGGAGATCCTGAGGTCCGTCCTGCCTTCAGTCGCTGCGTGCTGTCGCTCAACAGTGGCATGGCGGCGCTTGACGACCAGTTTGCCGGCAAAGTGCTGATGGTAACCATCAACGACGACCGGCCTCCCGTCTCGCCGGACGAACTTGTCAAAGCTCTTGGCATTGCACATGGCATCCAAATAAGTGACTTGCTCGTCGAAGTCTGTCCGCCACCGGCTGATTTCTTCGTCAGGTTCCGGACAACTTTTGACTGCAGTCGTGTGTTCTACGATGGCGCGCTGGTGAGCTTTGATCGGTGGCACCCAGGATGGGGCTCGGTGCCCTCTGAGCTTGAGTTTTTAACAAAGCTTACCTTCCATGTCATGCCTCGACGTGCTTGGAACAGCGAGTCCATGAATGAGCTTATCAACGACCTTTGTGGTGAGCTCGTAAGTATGTTTGTTCCTCCAGACAGCTGGGCTCTGATGGTTATGGCATGGATGAAGAAGTCGTCCACCATACTGAACGTGATTGGTGTTGAGATACCGGTGCAGGAACCGGGGTTGTACTATTCGTCGCCACCAAGGCCGCCGCGGACCACATTAGGGATGTACCTATATCGAGTGTTCGTGCATGTCGAATAAGTGGTCAATCCATCAATCGAAGTCCTGCCGCCGCTGGTGCCAGGGTCCATCGACGATGTCCATTACAGGAGTCAACGTCAGACTTTCCTCGTGTTGCTCGGAACGATGGATGGCACAGGGCCTACTCCATCGTGCGGCAGAGGCCACTGCTTCTTTGGGAGAAGAGGCGGTGGCTACTGGATGTGCTCTAATTTGAGGTAACAACTGAATCTTGTCAGATACTAGTTCAATCCGAGCTATGGGTGTGAAGCACTGATATGCCAGTACATTTGATTGTGACCTGTTCTAATATTGTACCTGAACTTTTTTTTAGAAAGGGTTGTACGTCAACTTAATGTGCTAGCAGAACTTATTGTGTTGTCTGTTTGTTTTCTTTGCACAACATTCAAGATATTTCCCTGTCATTGATAAAGACAATGAACCGTTATGTACGACTTCGTTGGTTTCAACATAGCCCTTCTCGTAGCGATCCACTGCTTCCATCCTGATTGTGCCGCCTGCCTAAAATTTTTGTATGCAAGTTCAGTGTGCTATGATGTTCTATATGATTGTGTCAACTATATAAGTTTTCTTGAGCATCAGCAATGCATATGGCTGAAAGATTTATTTACGAGCATCGACCGATGGGTCTCTCTCTCTATCTCTCTCTCTCTCTCTCTCACACACACACGCGCGCGCACACACGTGCACACGCACAAGTGGGACCCGTTGAATTATTTATTTGCTCGTGACAGCTTTTAATTAGGTTCCACTGTAATCTAACTTTTTTCTTAAGTATCAATTGAGCTCAGTGACTTTAAAAAGTTGTACAGAAGCCTTGTTTGGGCCTTTCCGGCGTCGCTGAATGTGGGCTGAGTAACCATGTTAGGTTACTACACAGGCCTTTTTTTCAACATCAGCAATGCAACTGGGCCGACAGTTGTACCCAATATCCGGGTCAACTTGTTATTCTCCGCCCCGCTGGGCTGCAAACTTTTCCTAGGAGGTATGCATTAGGCTTAACAAGAAAACGGACTTTAAGAAATAATAAATGAGATGTAATTATAATAACTGGACAGTTACTATGCACCAAACATGTAATTAGTTTGAAAAATATATTATTTTTGGAATTTGAAAATTTTAATTTCATTACTTGTTGCGCGCATAATGTTTCGTTGGATTTTAACGTAATACAACTTTATTTTGAAATTATATTTAACCTGACTAGAAATTTTGGATAAAAATATTTCGGGTCCCATCAAAATGTGGGAATGTTTTTTGAATTCTGTTTTGAGCGGTTGTTTGAAATTATAAATCATTGTCCTAGCTAGAAGTTCGGCTGTACTTTTAACAAACTATAAATGGGCTGTAGTAAATTCCATTAGAATTAAAAAATGGGTTGTACATTCTTACAAATCGCAAATGGGCTATATGTTCTCTGCCAAATCCGAGCTATGGGCCTACTAAGTTGACACGTACCAAGGGCTTTGTCAACTTAGTCAATATAAACGATTCTAGCTGCAGTGATTGTACGATGTCCATCCAACGGCCGTAGTGCTTCTTCAACCTCTGGTCTTCTTGCTCCAGCCGCCCAAAGCAGCACCGGTCGTGCCGCGTGCTCCTACCTCCCGTGGCGGTTGTGATGTCATGGAGGCCTCACCGCCCGTACTACTCCCACCGCTGGCCAGGCCATCCTCTACTCACCCACACCCCCTGTTATTCTGCGGCGACGGCAGCCTCACACCACAGCCGAACCAGTGAACCCTCGTACTCCTCTCCGCGCGGGCTTCCACTGCTGCGTCTTCCCCGGCTCCGCGTCGTCCCCTTCATAGGCCTCGCCGTCGTCCAGACCACTGCCCTGGTGCTCTCGGTGCGGCGTTGTCAACGTGGTCAACGACCGACTTCCATCGAAAGAGTACTGCACGTGGAGAGGCTGACAGCTGGGTCCAGGCGACCGCAAGGAAGTGCCTCCTTATTACGCGCAAAATAATTATTCCTCCACCTGACAGCAGGGACCCACCGGACGGGCCACCTTATTTCACGAAAGAAACGTTTCCCCCTGACTGATGGGACCTACAAGACGGGCCAGCGTATTTCACGAAAAAAAATGCCCCCCCCCCCTGTCAGCTCGGACCCACCGGAAGTGCCTCCTTATTACGCACAAAAAAAATGAATACTCCCCCTGCTAGCTGGGATCCACCTTGGTGGGAGGCTGACTTGTGGGCCTACTAAGTTGACGGGGACGGAGGGTTTTTTCAACTTAGTCAATATGAACGATTCTAGCTCCGGTGACCGTATGATGTCCATCCAACGGCCGTAGTGCTTCTTCAACCTCTGGTCTTCTTGCTCCAGCCGCCCAAAGCAGCGCCGGTCGTGCCGCCTGCTCCTGCCTCCGTGGCGGTCTTGCCTGGAGGCCTCACCGCCCCCTACTATTCCCACCGGCGGCCAGCCTGCGGCGGCAACAACCTCACACCGTGGCGAGCAGGTGAACCCTCATACTCCTCTCCGCGTGGGCATCCACTACCGTGTCTTCACCGGCTCGCGTCGTCCCTTCCTAGGCCTCGCCGTCGTCCCACCGCCTGGTGCTCTCGGTGCGGCGTGGTCAACGTGGTCGAGCGATTTCCATCGACGTGGGCTGACGGGAGAGGCGAAGGGTCCTTGGCGGCGACAAGGAAGTGCCTCCTTATTACGCGGAAAATAATGATTCCTCCACTGATGAGGGACCCACCAGACGGGCCACCGATTTCACGAAAAAAACGCTTTCCCCACCGCTGGGACCCACCAGCTACACCTTTGCACGCACGGAAGTGCGTCCGTGACAAAAAATTAGTCGCCCCCCTGACTGCTGGGACCCACCAGCTACATCTTCGCAGGCAAGGAAGTGCCTGACAGTCGGGACCCACCTGGTCGAAGCATACGTAGCGTTGTCATTCTGGTCGTGAACGTGTACATGCATACTAGTGGATGTAGAGGCGCGCACGTGTCGTAGTAGAGGCGCGCACGTAGCATGTACACGTACGTACAACGGCCAGGGTGCAAGAAAGAAAATACGGCCACGTATGTGTACATCTGGGCGGGATCTCGAACGCCTACCGCACATACGTCTGGCGAGGGCTCATTGACATGGCTGGGTCGGAGCGGAGAAAGCGATGTAAATGTCGTGTTCATGGGGAGGCAACGGAATGCGTCGTGTTCATGGGGAGGCAACGGAATGCGGCGTGTTCATCGGGAGGCAATGGAACGCGTGGGAGCCAACCGGCTGGGTCAGAACGGAATGAGCGGTCGTGTTCAACGGGAGGGCTTGGACGGAACAGGCGATGGAAACGAGGCTGGCGTACCTTAGAACGGAGGAAACGGCCTTGTGTTCGACCGGCCACGTTCGAAACAAGATCCTGTTCATCGGGAGGGGTGCAGCGTCTTGCAAAAGCAGAGAAGCGGACCTCCCTACGGTGAAACGGGGTCTGTTGATCGGGAGGGTGTGGCGCATCGCAAAACGGAGGAAGCAGACTTGTGTTGGGCGCCACGGTCAAAGCGGGTCTGTTTCATCGGGAGGGGTGTGGCGTACCACAAAACGGGACTCCACGGGATACTGTTCATCTCCACCGTCGACCCCCTCCAGCCTCCACGGGCTACTGTTCATCTACCGTCGACCTCCTCCAGCCTCCACCTCGCGCTACTCCACCAGCTACTGTTCAACCAGCCCTCTCCACGGGCTCCTGTTCAACCACCCCTCCACGGGCTATTGATCATCCTGCCCTCCACGGGGTGGTCTTGTTCATCCAGCCCTCCACGGGGTCCTGTTCATCCAGCCCCAACAGGCTCGATCGATCGGGGTACTGTTCATCCAGAGGCAACACCACGGGTCCTGTTTATCCACCCCCACCGGGAACTGTTCATCCAAACCCCCAAGCGCTCACTTTGTTCATCCAGAGGCGGCATCGATCGGCTTGATTAGCGGCGATGAGCGAAGCGAATCGCTCGATTGGGTTGATTAACAGCCATCGATCGATCGCTCGGGTTCGATAGCAGCGTAGCGGTAGTGCTGTCGCCGGGTTCGATTAGAGCCCAACGCCTCGCCGGGTTGATTAGAGCCAACGCCTCGCCTGACGCAGCAGCGTCGTGTACGAGAAAGCAGCGCATCGCTCGGCCCTCGACCTCCCACCGTAACCGGGAACTCCCCGAAATTTTCCTCGCCCTCACTTCTACCACGGTTTTTTCCGTCATGGACGGCCCAAACAATGTCATGCAGCTGCGTCTCCGGCCCGCCCAGGACGAAAAGCCCATTTTCTGTCATGATTTTTTGTCATAGAAGTAGGAGCCCACCACATCTATGATGATACCGGGTTTTGTCACAATTATCGTCATAGAAGTGTCATATGTATGAGAGAAAAAAAATTCGTTCGGCCCAAAATGTCACGGATGTGTCTTTTTTTTGTAGTGCATTGTTGAGAGATTGCACTAGCGAAAGTACGGACCCTAGGCCTCATTTTCAAGCATTGCAGTGCCGTTTGTGCTCACTTTTGTTACTTGCTACCTTGCTTTTTTTATTGTTGCAGTTACAAAAATCAATATCTACTATCATTACGACACTTGTATCACCATCTCTTCGCCAAACTAGTGCACCTATACAGTTTACCAATGTATTTGGTGTGTTGAGGACACAAGAGACCTTTTGTTATTTGATTGCAGGGTTGTTTGAGAGAGACCAGCTTCATCCTACACCTCCCACGGATTGATAAACCTTAGGTCATCCACTTGAGGGAAAATTGCTACTGTCCTACAAAACTCTGTGTAAGGGCATATTTCTCCCTATGTGGTTTTGGTGATTGATGACAATGCATTTGCAGACTAATCATGTGCATTGAGCATTTCAGATATCTCATGTCTAGGCACAAGACGATTCGGTGCCCCTCGGAGCCTATCGAAGATGGCGTTTCTCTATGTTTCTTTTCAGTGGATTTGAGTCGTAGGAAAGCCGTACTACTAAGAGGGGTCCGCTTCGTAAAGGTTAGGTGATAATCCCCAAGTGCAAGGAATCATCATAGCACTTTCCAAAGATGGAAGTGATAAGTATGGAGTGTCGAACCCACAAAGAGCTAAAGGTAAGATCAATATTCTCTCAAGCCCTATCTGCCACTGATACGACTCTACGTGCACCGAACGTTTGCTTCCAACTAGCAACTAGAAATAAAACTATGTTGTGGGTATGAAGAGGATAACTTTGCATGGTATCAGAGAGCTAAAACATAAAAGTAGGTGTTGTTATCATAAAGTTAGAATATATTACTAAATATTATAAATAGCGAGTGTGGAATAATGGTGGATCGGTGTGCGGAATTGTCCTAGGCAATTGTTAACAAGACCGGTAGTCATCATTGCAATTTCATATGAGGGAGAGGCATAAGCTAACATACTTTCTCTACTTGGATCATATGCACTTATGATTGGAACTCTAGCAAGCATCCGCAACTACTAAAGATCATTAAGGTAAAACCCAACCATAGCATTAAAGCATCAAGTCCTCTTTATTCCCATACGCAACAATCCCTCTTACTCGGGTTTGTGTTTCAGTCACTCACCAACCCACTATAAGCGAATCATGAACGTATTGCAACACCCTACAGTGGGAATCCCTCACGCTTGCGCGACACGGAGGGCACCATAGGACAGCACCAAAGTAAAACATACAACTCATACCAATCTAGATCATCAATCAACCCAAAGACAAAAGTTATCTACTCAAAACATCATAGGATGGCAACACATCATTGGATCATAATATGTGGCATAAAGCACCATGTTCAAGTAGGGATTACAACGGGGTGCGGGAGAGTGGACCGCGTAAAAGAGATGAGGATGGTGATGATGATGGTGATGTTGATGAAGACGATCACCGTGGCGACGATTCCCCTCATGATGGCACTCCGGCGACACCGGAAGAGAGGAGGAGAGGTTCTCCCTCTTTTGCTTCCTCCTCCATGGCCTCCACCTTTTGGTCCTTGGCCTTCATGGTGATGAAGACCCCTGCGGGATACTCCTCCATGGCCGCCGGTGATGATGGCACCCTCCGGCAGGGCACCGGAGAGGGCCTAGATTGATTTCTCGTGGCTCTGAGAGGCTTGCGGCGGCGGAACTGGATCCAATCTCCGTTCTGGAAGTTTTAGGGTACGAGAGTATATATGGGTGCAGGGAGGACGTCGGTGGACTTCCGGGCTGGCCACGAGGTAGGGGGGCGCGCCCCCCACCCTCGTGGGCAGCCCGGGACTCCCCTGGTGAGCTTCCTGTACTCAATGGGCTTCTTTTGGTCCAAAAATAGGTTCCATGGAGTTTCAGGTCTTTTGGACTCGGTTTGATATTCCTTTTCTTCGAAACACTTGAAGCAGGGCAAAAATGACAGAATTTGGGCCTCCGGTTAATAGGTTAGTCCCAAAAATAATATGAAAGTGGAAAATAAAGCCCAATATTGCCGAAACAGTAGATAATATAGCATGGAGCAATCAAAAATTATAGATACGTTGGAGACGTATCGGGCATCCCCAAGCTTAATTCACCTTTCGTCCTCGAGTAGGTAAATGATAAAAGATAATTTTTGATGCGGAATGCTAGTAAGTGCTTAAGTTTGATCAATGATAATTCCAATCACTTTTTCTAGCATCAATATGTGTCATAATAGCAGCTTATCTCATAAAATTTCATGATCAAGTAACAATCTATTCACAATGTCAAGCATGGTTCAGAAACTTCATTGAGAACTAACAAACTATAATCTCAGTCATTGAAGCAATTGCAATTTATCATAACATTAGAAAGAGTCAAGAATAGAGCTTTTCAGCAAGTCCACATACTCAACTATCATATAGTCTTCTACAATTGCTAACACTCACGCAATACTTGTGGTTATGGAGTTTCAATGGGACCTTTCGAGAAAGATAGGGGCTTATTGTGTTGCCTCCCAACGTATTCACCTTTAGGTGATGTCAACAATAATAGCACATGCTAACTTACATCCAATTGGATATATATATATATATATATCATGATCTTTCAAACACAAGGAGCTTGCCAAAGGATAAAATGAAAAAGGGAATGGTGAGGATCACCTTGACTCAAGCATGAAGTAAAAACATAAAGTAAAACATAGGCCCTTCACAGAGGGAAGCAGAGGTTTTCATGCGCGTTTAGGGTTGATGCACAAAATCTTAATGCAAAAGAACGTCACTTTATATTGCCCCTTGTATGTGGACCTTTATTATGCAGTCCGTCGCCTTTATTACTTCCACAACAAGTTCGTACAAAGCTTATTTTCTCTGCACTAATAATTCATGCATATTTAGAGAGCAATTTTTATTGCTTGCACCGATGACACTTACTTGAAGGATCTTACTCAATCCATAGGTAGGTATGGTGGACTCTCATGGCAAAACTGGGTTTACGGGTGTTTGGAAGCACAAGTAGTATCTCTACTTGGTGCAAGGGATTTGGCTAGCATGAGGGAGAAAGGTAAGCTCAACATGTTTGGAAGGTCAATGACAATATACTTTAACTGAGATGTCAGAAAACATAAACCATTACATTGTCTTCCTTGTCCAACGTCAACTCTTTTAGCATGTCATACTTAATGAGTGCTTCACAATCATAAAATATGTCCAAGATAATATATTTGTATGTGAACATCTCTTTCCTTATTACTTCCTATTAATTGCAGCAATGACCAAAACTACGTTTGCCAATTCTCAACAACTTTTATGCCTCATACTTTCTATGTGTGAAGTCATCACTAACCATGTTATAAGCAAATGAAACATATAAAAGTTCAAATTTATGACATTCAATTCATTCCCCCATTTACTCATAGGATAAATATGAAGCACATGAGTAAATGACAAACTACTCTAAAAGATATGAGTGAAAGACACTGAGTAGTCAAATAATTAACTAGCCATGGGAGGGTCCCTTTTCTATTCAAAATTTCAGATCCAATGATTTTATTCAAACAGCAAGTAAAACAAAATAAAATGACGTTGCAAGGATAGCACAACTCATGTGAAGAAGCAAAAACTTAGGCTCAACCGATACTAACCGATAGTTGTTGAAGAAGAAAGGTGGGATGCCTAACGGGGCATCCCCAAGCTTAGATGCTTGAGACTTCTTGAAATAATATCTTGGGGTGCCTTGGGCATCCCCAAGCTTGAGCTTTTGTGTCTCCTTAATTCCTCTCATATCATGGTTTCTCTTTTTATCAAAAGCTTCATTCACAACAAACTCAACAAGAACTCGTGAGATAGGTTAGTATAAACCAATGCAAAACCTTATCATTTCCTACTGTAACAAATCACTAAAATTATTATTCAACATTGCATACTAAATACCTCTGCATAATTAATACTGCTATCCTCAAATAGAATCATTAAACAAGCAAACATGTGCAAACAATGCAAACATAACAGCAATCTGCCAAAACGGTATAGTCTGTGAAGATGCAAGAGTATCAATACTTCCCTAACTCCAGAAATTATGAGAGAAAATTCCCATATTTATCAGAGCTCATTATGCAAAAAGTTTCAACATATATCATGCTCTGACTTTTCTAGGGAATTTTT
Organism: Aegilops bicornis; assembly: GCA_021605145.1. NCBI lineage: Eukaryota > Viridiplantae > Streptophyta > Magnoliopsida > Poales > Poaceae > Aegilops > Aegilops bicornis. The sequence continues at coordinate 199,283,674 of CM038669.1, read as the reverse complement.
GCAACAGCGGTAAACTTTCTGTTTTCAAACGGCAACAAGTATAATAGCAAAATAAGCAAGGTAAAGGCTATCCTTGACATTTTTATTGAAAGTAAAGATGCAAAATACTATTATAAATAGCAGCTATATAATACTAACAAAAGAAAATGACGCTCCAAGTAAAACACATATCATGTGACGAATAAAAATATAGCTCCGAGTAAGGTGTACCGATAGTTTTGAAGACGAAAGAGGGGATGCCTTCCGGGCATCCCCAAGCTTAGGCGCTTGAGTCTTCCTTGAATATTACCTTGGGGTGCCTTGGGCATCCCCAAGCTTAGGGTATTTACACTCCTTATTCTCCTCATATCGATATCTCACCCAAAACTTGAAAACTTCAATCACACAAAACTTAGCCAAACTTCGTGAGATAGGTAAGTATGATAAAGAGCAAACCATTCACTTTGGTACTGACAAAGACAAGGTTCATAATTGTTTTCACCAATGCCTACTGTACCATATCATTTCTACAAATTATATTGAGAAATATAAGCCATAGAAACTAGAAAACAAGCAGACTATGCAATGAAAACAGAATCTGTTAGAAACAGAACAGTCTGTAATGATCTGAACAATAACCATATTTCTGCTACTCCAAAAATTATGAAATAAATTGGTGGACGTGAGTAATTTGTCTATTAATCTTCTGCAAAAAGAATCAACTCAAAAGCACTCTTCTGTAAAAATTGACATCTATTCTCGTGAGAGCAAAGTTTCTGTTTTTTTACAGCAAGATCACATTAACTTTCACCCGGGTCTTCCCAAAGGTCTTACTTGGCACTTTATTGAAACAAAAGATATAAAACATGATTACTACAGTAGCTTAATCATGTAAACACACAAAAATAGTAAGGGTAAATATTGGGTTGTCTCCCAACAAGCGCTTTTCTTTAATGCCTTTTAGCTAGGCATGATGATTTCAATGATGATCACTTTAAAGATAGGAATTGAAACACAAAGAGAGCATCTTGAAGAATATGACTAGCATATTTAAATCTAACACACTTCCTATGCCTAGGGATTTTGTGAGCACACAACTTATGGGAACAAGAATCAACTAGCATAGGAAGGCAAAACAAGTATAACTTCAAAACTTTAAGCACATAGAGAGGAAACTTAATATAATTGCAACTCCTACAAGCATGTATTCCTCCCTTATAATAATTTTCAGTAGTATCATGGATAGCAACTTGTTATCATACTCAATTGGAACCTCTTCCGAAATTGTGGAATCATTACTAGCTAAAGTTGACACTCTTCCGAATCCACTTTCAATGATAGTATTATTCATACTCCAAAAAGTATAAGTGAAGTTCATGGAGAATAGATGGGTGCAGGGAGGACGTAGGAGAGGGCCTAAATTGATTTCTCATGGCTACAGAGGCTTGCGGCGGCGGAACTTCTGATCCAATCTCCGTTCTGGAAGTTTTAGGGTACGAGAGGATATATGGGTGCAGGGAGGACGTCGGTGGACTTCTGGGCTGGCCACGAGTAGGGGCGCGCTCCCACCCTCGTGGGCAGCCCGAGACTCCAGTGAGCTTCCTATACTCAATGGGCTTCTTCTGGTCCAAAAATAGGTTCCGTGGAGTTTCAGGTCTTTTGGACTCCGTTTGATATTCCTTTTCTTCGAAACACTGAAACAGGCAAAAAATAGCAATTCTGGGCTGGGCCTCCGGTTAATAGGTTAGTCCCAAAAATAATATAAAAGTGGAAAATAAAGCCCAATATTGCCCGAAACAGTAGATAATATAGCATGGAGCAATCAAAAATTATCGATACGTTGGAGACGTATCATTAGGGTGGAATCAACACGCACACATCTGTTCCTTTGCACCACCTCTCCTTCGCTTCATTGGAGCACTAGACGTTTTCCCTTGTCTATGCGAAGATGAAGGCCTCTAAGTGCTATAGTTTCTGTGGCGTGCGGTAGTACTGCTCAAGGGAGCAGTAGTACCGAGTTGTCCACGGTAGTACCGCCCAGGGTAGCCGTAGTACTGCATTGTGCGGTAGTACCGCTCCTCGCGAGCGGTAGTACCGTGGCCTCTAGCCCAGAATGCTGGCACGCACGGAAGTAGGTGCAGAAGTAATTTTTTTACTTCCGCGCCCTACGTGGTAGTACCGCTCCCTGCGAGTTGTAGTACCATGCCGGATTTTCGCACAGACCAAAACTCAGCGGATGTAATTTTATTAGTCCGTGCCTTCCCAGCCCAAATGAACCCTGCCTTGCGGTAGTACCGCAAGGGCGTGCGGTAGTACCGCTCCAGCGGTTCTACCGCTTGTTGCTATACGCAACAGGGCCTCGTCTGGTCTCTGCCGCGTGTGCGGTAGTACCGCACCGTCTAGCGGTAGTACCACGGGCCCTTGTGGTAGTACCGTGTGTCTGTGCGGTAGTACCGCATGTCGCGGGCTGAATAAGTGGGTAACGGTTGGATCTTTCCCCCTACTATATAAAGGGGGTCTGCTTCCCCAAGTTGACGACCTCTTCTCTCCCCAAGCTCCATTGCTGCTCAAAGCTCCGTTTTTCGCCCGATCTCTCTCCCTAGCCAATCAAACTTGTTGATTTTCTAGGGATTGGTTGAGAAGGCCCCGATCTACACTTCCACCAAGAGAAATTTGATTTCCCCCACTACTCCCTTGCGGATCTTGATACTCTTGGGTGTTTGAGCACCCTAGACGGTTGAGGTCACCGCGGAGCCATATTCCATCGTGGTGAAGCTTCGTGGTGTCGTTGGGAGCCTCCGATTAAGTTGTGGAGATTTCCCCAACCTTGTTTGTAAAGGTTCGGTCGCCGCCTCCAAGGGCACCAATAGTGGAATCACGGCATCTCGCGTTGTGTGAGGGCGTGAGGAGAATACGGTGGCCCTAGTGGCTTCTTAGGGAGCATTGAGCCTCCACACCACTCCAACGGAGACGTACTTCCTCTCAAAGGGAAGGAACTTCGGTAACACACCCTCGTCTCCACCGGCTCCACTCTTGGTTATCTCTTACCTTTACTTGTGCAAGCTTATTTGTGTTGTATCTCTTTCTTTCTTGTGTGCTTGTTGTTGTTGCATCATATAGGTTGCTCACCTAGTTGCATATCTAGACAACCTACTTTGATGCAAAGTTTGATTTGGTAAAGAAAAGCTAAAAATTGTTAGTTGCCTATTCACCCCCCCCCCTCTAGTCAACTATATCGATCCTTTCAATTGGTATCAGAGCCATGTTTCTTTATTAAGGACTTTGTCGTCCGAAGAGTATGGTTGACACCATAGATGAGGTGGAGGAGCACCCCGGTGCGAGACCCACTTTGTCTGTGGCCGAAGGGGGATCCTTGATCTCTCATGAGGATTTCAATGTGGCCTTGGACACATTGAAAACCTCCATGACGGCCGAGGTCAAAGGCATGCTTGAGAAGCTTCTTGATGGTCTTAAAGTTTCCACCGCACCGTTGGAAGTGGTCGATCCCACTAACAAGGTGACGGATGCTAACTCCCACAAGGAGGAAGCTACTAGTGATCAAGTTCCTTTGACTAATGGTAGAAGTGGAAATGGCATCTTTGCCCATGTTGAACCTCCAATTACCTATGGAGGACCGTTTCCCTCCGTGCATATGAATCATGTTGGTCCTCCTCCCAAGCTCGTGAAAAATGAGGATTTTGCCGCCTAGATCTATCGCTTTAAATATCATTTAAATCATAGTTCTACTAATCTTTGGAGAATTATTGAGCAAGCTTTCTATCCACACGACCCAAGCAACTTCACTCCAAGAGAAGTCGCGGATCATCAATTCAACGAGTCCACTCTCTTCATTCTCCAAGAAGAAATTCCACCCGAGGATATTGCGCATCTTTGTCCGTTCACCGTTGCCAAGGAAGCATGGCAACATGTTGTTTCCATTTACAAGGGAAGCACAAGCATTCAACGCTCAAACTTTGAAGTGGTGCAAGATGAAGCCGATGAGTTTGGCATGAATGAAGATGAAGAACCTCGAGAGCTTTATCGGAGATTAACCACTCTCGTGGTCTCACTCTGAGATCATGGGAGCAAGGATATGGATGACAATTGGATCAAGCGCAAGTTTCTCAAGGCCATGATGCCTTATCATAAGGCCATGTCCTCCGTCATCCGTCAAAGGCCGGACTTCCACGCCTTGTCCTCAAGTGAAGTGTTGGATGAGTTTGTGGCAATGAGGATCTTGAACAAGACCGCCAACAATGCGGTGTTGCGTTCTCAACGAGTAAAGAAGCCCAACCTTGCTTTGAAGGCCAAAGCTAGTGTGGAAGAAGAGGGTGAAGAGGAAGAAGAAGAGTGTTTCCCCCGAAGAAACAAAATATGCTTATCATGAGCACATGTCTCTCGCTTCACGGCAATTTTGGAGCAAGAAGAACTCAAGGCCCAACTTCAACAAGAACAACTCAAGTGGGGCCAAATGCAAGCAACATGTGAGGACATGCTATCATTGTGGCAATGTGAGCCACTTTGTTGCGGAGTGCCCATACGAGATGAGGGAAGACAATGGTGGCAAGCTTATCCGAAAAGACAAGGCCAAGTCCTTCCCCAACAAGATCAACTTCACCAAGAAGACTCCTCCCAAGGGGTTCGTGGTGCAAGAAGAGTACAATGAGGATGATGATGGTGAGACGGTTGCCATGGCCTCCGTTGCCATTGCAAAAACTCCTCGGGTGTCCCTCTTCAATTCACCCAACGAGAACATCACCGCCAAGTGCCTCATGGCTAAAGCCACCAACAAGGTAACCCCCAACATCAAAACTACCATCATTACTAATCCTTCCTTGATGGATTGCACTGATGAAAGTGAGGGGACGAAGGAGGAGGAAAATGAATTTGAGTCTTTTATGAGTAAGCTCAAGAGTAAATCCAAGAAGCACTTCGTTGCTCTCTTGGAACAACTTGGTGAAGCCAATGACATGATCGGGGCTCACGAAGAAACCATCTCTAAGATGGAAGGGCATAGTCGTGACTATGCCGATGAGATATCGGATCTCTCTAATGCGCTTGAGGAAGAGCGTGGTCATTGTTTGGCTCTTGAGGAGTCACACAACAATCATCATGCTAAATTAAAGAAAGATCTTGATCATGCTCATGTTGTATCTCGTGTGCTCAATTCCGAGAAGGCTATACTCGGGGTTGACCATGCTAGACTCAAGGAGCAGTTTGATATACTTGAAAAGGCTCACAAGTCCTTGAAGGGTGATCATGCTAGCCTCGAAGAGTCTCATGATCAACTCCAAGTGAAGCTAACCAAGGAAAAGGCCACATTTCCTCATATGGTTTTAATTGATAATGCAAATGCTACTAACCCGTGTTGTGAGCATGTGCATCTTGTGGAGGATAATGACAAGTTAAAGGATCAACTTGAGAAAGGCCTTGTGTCTTGCATACAAGGTGAGAAGAACCTCAACGACCTTTTGAGTAATCAAATGGAAGTTGTGGGCAAGGAGGGAATTGGGTTTGGACCCAAGTCCAAGAACAAGAAGAAGAATGACAAGGCCAAACAACCTCCTCCCCTCAAGCAAACTTTTGTGAAGGAGGGAGAGGGTGCTTCTAAGGAGAAGAAGAACAATGTTAAGGGTGGTGGTTTCAAGAAGGGCAATGCCACCCCTTCCAACAAAGCCGACGACTTTAACCCTTCTTATGTGTTATGTCGTGCTAGTGATGGGCATGTCTATGCCAAATTTGTTGGTTCTCCTTATGAGTACATTGAATGGTCTATTTGGGTTCCTAAGACCCTTGTTACTAACATCAAAGGACCCATTACAAAATGGGTACCTAAAACCAAGCATTGATCTCTTGTAGGTGTTTGCTTCCGGTGGGGGATCATGGTTGCTCGATAGTGGAGCCACAAATCATATGACCGGAAGCAAGGACTTGGTGGTGGACGTGCACAAGATTTCATCTATGCCCACCAATGTCGAGTGGGGTGATGCCTCATCTTCTAAGGTATTGGGTCTTGGCAAGGTTGTCATTTCTCGTGATCTCAAGATCGAGAAAGTCATGCTTGTTGAGTTGCTTGCATACAACTTACTTTCTGTTCGTCAACTTGCACTCATGGGCTTTGCCACTTTCTTTGATATTGATATCGTGGCCCTCTTGTGGAGCAAGACTCTTAAACTAGCCTTTATTGGGCATGTCGAGAACGGTCTTTATGTGGTTAACTTTTCAAGGCGACCCTCTAAGACCGTGACATGCCTAATGGCTAACGTTGACGTGGGATGGCTTTGGCATCGTCGTTTAGCCCACGTCAATATGAGATCTTTGCAAAGTCTTCTCAAGGGGGACCACGTCCGAGGACTAACAAATGTTAGTTTTGCCAAAGATCGTGCGTGCACTGCTTGTATCAAAGGAAAGCTACATGAGAAGGCTCACCCTCCCACGACTATCATCTACTCGAAGAGGCCCTTGGAGCTCCTTCACTTGGATCTCTTTGGGCCTCCATACTTTGGTAGTCTTGGGGGTAGAAAGTATTGCTTGGTGATTGTGGATGATTATTCAAGATACACTTGGGTATATTTCTTCAAGAGGAAGAGTGAGACCCAACAAACCGTCATCGACTTTGCAAATGAAGCTCAACATCAACACAATGCAAAGATCTTGACTATAAGAAGTGACAATGGCACCGAGTTCAAGAACTACACCTTGGGTGAGTTTCTTAGTGATGAGGGGATCAAGCATCAATATTCCGCACCTTACACCCCTCAACAAAATGGTGTACAGGATAGGAAGAACCGGACGTTGATGGATGCGGCAAGGACCATGATGGCGGAGTTCAAGTCTCCATACAACTTTTGGGCCGAAGCCATCAACACCGCTTGTCATACATCCAATTGGCTCTATCTCCGCAAAGGCTTAAACAAGAGTCCATATGAGATACTCACCAGCAACAAGCCCAACCTCAAGTACTTCCGGGTGTTCGGGTGTAAGTGTTTCATTCTCAAGAAAGGTGTTTGTTTGTCTAAATTTGAGGCTAGAGCTCATGAGGGCATATTTGTTGGTTATGCTACAAACTCTCATGCTTACTGTGTGCTCAACAAGTCCACGAGACTTATTGAGGATATGTGTAACGTGGAGTTTGATGAGAATAATGACTCCTAAGTGGAGCAAAGTGGTACTTGTGATGTAGGTGATGAAATTCCTCCCCAAGCCAAAAGAAGAATGGGTGTTGGTCATATCCTGCCCATTGAGGAACCCCTTGTGGTCGAAGGAGAAGGACAATGTTCCACTCAAGTGGAACCATCACCAACCCAAGACCCACACGCTTCTGAAGAACAAAATGAAGGCCCTCAACCAAATGCACAAGATCAAGGGCAAGATCAACCTCAAGATGGTGGTGAACCACCAAGTGATGCCCAAGGTCAAGTTCTCACCACTGAGAAAGTTCAAGATCAAGAGCAAGCTCAAGATCAAGAACAATCTCAAAACAACGCTCAACATGATCAAGTTACCGCTCCTCAACTCTCTCTCCTGAGGAGGAATTGGAGCGTCGTGCCACCAAGATTGCATCCAAGCTCACTCCCAAAGATCATCTCATGGTGAATGTGCTTGGAAGCTTAAGAAAGGGGGTAAGCACTCGTAGACAATTAGCAAACTATTGTGAACATCACACGTTTGTTTCTTGTGTTGAACCCCAAAAGGTTTATGAGGCACTCGAGGATCCGGATTGGCTTAATGCCATGCATGAAGAACTCAAACAACTTGGAGCACAACAAGGTGTGGAGATTGGTGCCAAGGCCAAAGGGGAACCATAATGTCATTGGAACCAAGTGGATATTCAAGAACAAGCAAGATGCTCATGGGATTATCGTTCGTAACCAGGCTCGTTTGGTAGCACAAGGCTACTTCCAAGTCGAGGGTATCGACTACGGTGAAACCTTTGCTCCCGTTGCTCACCTTGAATCTATTCGTTTGTTGATTGCCTATGCTTCTCATCATAACTTCAAGTTGCAAAAAATGGATGTGAAGAGTGCTTTTATTAATGGTCCTATTAATGAGTTGGTGTATGTCAAACAACCCCTGGGGTTTGAGGATCCCGAGTTCCCCAATCATGTGTACCAACTCGATAAGGCACTCTATGGCCTTAAACAATCCCCACACGCATTGTATGAGCACCTTACCGAGTTGTTGCAAGATCGTGGGTTTGAAATTGGGAAAATCGACCCCACTCTTGTTACTAAGAATGCCAAAGGGGAGTTGTTTGTATGCCAACTATATGTTGATGATATTATCTTTGGTTCTCCTAACAAAGATTTCAATGAGGAGTTTGCCGCTCTCATGACTTCGAAGTTCAAGATGTCCATGATGGGAGAGTTGAAGTTCTTTCTCGGGTTCGAAATCAAACAAAGAAGAGAAGGAACCTTCATCAACCAAGCCAAATACACTCAAGACATGCTCAAGAGGTTCAAGCTAAGTGATGTCAAGCCGACTTCCACTGCAATGCCCGTCAAATGCTAACTTGACATAGATCCCAATGGTAAAGCGGTGGATCAAAAGATATATCGCTCCATGATAGGCTCCTTTCTTTACCATTGTGCATCTAGACCGGATATCATGTTGAGTGTGGGAATTTGTGCACGGTTTCAAGCTGCACCTAAGGAAAGCCACTATGTGGCAGTCAAGTGAATCTTTTGATATTTTGCTCATACCCCAAACATTGGCTTATGGTACCCAAGAGGAGCTAACTTCAACCTTGTGGGATTTTCGGACTCGGATTGGGCGGGAGACAAAGTGGATAGGAAGTCAACTTCCGGAGGGTGCCAATTTCTTGGTTGCTCTTTGGTGAGTTGGTCTTCTAAGAAGCAAAGTTGTGTGTCTCTCTCGTCCACCGAAGCGGAGTATGTGGACGCCGATAGTTGTTGTGCTCAACTTCTTTGGATGAGGTAAACTTTAAAGGATTACAGTGTCATTTGTGACATAGTGCCTCTTTGGTGCGACAATGAAACTGCCATCAAGATTTCTCTCAACCCGGTGCAACACTTCAAGACGAAGCATACTGAGATTCGGTATACTTCATCCGGGATCACATTAGGCGAGGGGAGATCGAGCTCAACTATGTAAACACTCATGATAACTTTGCAGATATCTTCACGAAGCCCTTGGATGAAGCAAGATTTCGCGAGTTAAGGCATGAGCTAAATATCATTGATCCAAGCAATGTGGCTTCAACCTTTGCACACCCCACCATACTCATCGTGATGTCTTGTTTAGGTGTAGGCATGGACATAGGGGGGTGTTGTTCTCTCAATGAACTCTCCCTTTCCCCATTTTGCATAAATTGAACAACTCTTTCACATTAGCCATTTTTTATGGTACTTGTGCTTCAAAGACAAGTTTTGGTCATAGGCCCAACGATAATTCTTTGCGGTGCCATACTAATTGACTCAAACATAGGTGGCTCCAGCCACCGCCCTCTCTCTTTGAGAGGTTTTGGTTCGTGTTTGGTCCTCGTTGTCTTTTGCCTTCTTTTGAGCCGTGTTTGTGTTTGAGTTGCCTCGTGTGAGCTCGTTTGTGTGTCCGGTTGCTTGAAGTTTGCATTGCAAAGGTCGTGTTTTTTCTGTTTTCGTCGAAACGTGCACTTTCTTGGGTTTGCGGTACTACCGTGGCAAGCCACGATACTACCGTTGGAGATGGGGTGCTCCTGTGCGTGCACAGCTGTGCCCATGGCACGGTACTACCGCCTCCATCACGGCAGTAATTTTTTACTGCCGCTGGAGGAGCGGTACTACCACCCTGCGTGCGGTACTTCCGCCCGGGCGGTACTACCACGATGACCCGCGGTACTACCGCGTCGTCGCGAGCGGGTTAAGAGCGGGCAGGGGGAGTTCCAACTCCCCCATACCCATTCATCTCTTCCCCTCACTTCGTCTCTCTCTCTCCTTCCCAAGAACGGTGTCGGAGGACCTCGCCGGATCTCCGTCTCCGGCCGTTCTCCTCGCATTCCGACCGGTGGGATCGATCCCCACCTCGCCCTCTTGCTATGGAACCCGGTATCTCCCCTAGTCCCTCTCTCTTTCCCCATTGTTGTGCTTTTAGGTTTTGGGGAGATGCATGTGTAGTTCTTGAGATTTTTGGCTAAATCTTTGCAAGAGGAGATTGTTGGATAGTGCTAGTGCAATAGATATGTTATTTGGTGTGATGCAACGGTGTAGTTTTGATCAACGGTAGTACTGATCTACATTTGTGGATGTTTCTAGATCCGTAGATGTTGTTCTTGCGCGTTTGTGTTCCGTGCGGTACTACCGCTCCTCCTGGAGCGGTACTACCGCCCGCTCGTACGAGAACCGCCCTTGGCGCAGAAGTAAAATTTTACTTCCGTTCCAGGCGCGGTACTACCGTGCCAACCCGGCACCGTACTACCGCGGCTAGAGCAGCTGTAAAATTTTACGTTCGCATCCTGGTCCGGTACTACCGTTGAGTTAAAAATTACTTTGTTTTGTCCACTCAATCTCATTTCTACATGTTTCGTTTGGTTTTGGCCTTGGTCTTTGCAATGATTCTTCTTGTTCTTCTCAGGTGTTTGTGTTGTGTGTCATAGGTGGTGGATCCAATGTTAGGCGCTCGAATCCCAGCCGCGACACGAGCTCCAAGCGGCTTCGCAACCAAGAAGCTCCTGAGGGGTCCTGTGCCCAACAACGCAGAGTCAAGACCACAGCTACCAAGACCAAGGAGCCAAATGTTGGCATCGATGAAATGCCTCAAGCGGAGTTTCTGATTCGAAGGAAGCTCAACGCCTACGTCAACCCTAGGGATATCACAAGGGCCAATGACTTGTTTTGGACCAAGCAGCAGAATCTCATCTTCCTAGATGTGATCAAGGCTAAGCAGAACACCTATGTGCCAGTGCAGTGGATTCACATGAATCATATGAAGGACAACAACTGGGCATATTTTGGTGAGCCTCTGGATTTGGTGGAGCAGTTCGGCATTGAGGAGTTACTCACGTCCCACATGGACTTTGACCCAGAGATTGTGGCTCAGTTCTTTGCTTATGTCCACTTCCACACGGATAAGCAGCAGACCATGAATTGGACGACTAATGGGAAGAGGATGTCTGCTAAGTGGAAGGAGTTCATGGAGATGTTGCACGTTCATGATGAGGGGCTTAATGTGCTCGTTGGTGTCCGCCCTCATGCCAACCCCGAGTCGGCCAACAAGAACAAGCTTCAACCCTACCTTGTTGAGAAGAAGTTAGCCAATGATAAGAAGACTTGAGTGCTGAACCCATTCCTTGACATCATGCACCGGATCTTCCGCAACTCACGTTTTCCTTGCATTGGCGACAAGGACAAGGTGCATGCCTATCTTGTGTACATGATGCTCATCTTTGAGAAGGCGCGTCTCCAACAGACGGAACCACTTGATGTCTCTCATATCATGTGGTGTGAGCTGCAGTTTGCTGTGTTCAACCATAAGGTGCCCATCTATGGACCTTACATGTTTCTGTTGATCTCAAAGACTTGGGAGAAGCTCTTTCCGGGTAAGGAGTTTCTTGCTCCCAACTAGGTTCGCGATGAGCCTATCAAGCTATGCATCAAGAGCAATTGGGCTAATACCACGACCCGGGCTGAGGCTGAGGCTACACGGATGGATGTTGATGAGGATGAATTTGAGGAGGAGGTGGCTGAGGACAGTTCTAAGGGGTAAGCTCCTCCCTCTGCTGAGCCATCTTGGGCTAATAAGCTCAAGGCCAAGATGAAGGCTCTGTTCTGCATGCAGGCCAAGGGACAGTACAAGGCTCATGTGAACGCCAAGATGGCTCGTCATCGCGACAAGGCTATTATGAGGCAGGTTGGTCTTGAGGTTGCGGATGGCTCTGAGGAGCGGATCATAGATGAGGAAACATGGACCAGACAGCACTACTGGTGGAGTAAGCCTGAGGAGGATACTGGAGTTCACTCTTCATCCCGTGCTGTAGAGGAGTCTGAGGAGGAGGAACATGACTGGTGATGCCTTGGAGTTCTACCACCACATGTGTCGTAGGTGTCCTCTGTGCCTTTTTGGTGTCTCGATGCCAAAGGGGGAGAAGGTGTAGGATTTGCGTCTTGTGTCGAGTCTTGTGTCGCTTTGCTTTCGTTCCGTTGAACCTTCGTTGCTTTGGTTTGTTGGTTTGTGGTTGTGTTCCTGTGAGACCAGGAGACTATCATATGGTGTGAAACATATGCCCTCAAGCTTATCTTATTGTCTAGCATGTTTAGTAGATTGTGAGCTTATGTTATCTTGTGCCCTTTACTTCATGCTCACGTACTTTACCTTGCCTCCATGCTTAGTGTCATTTATATTGTTGCAAGGATTGCCTTGTCTATAAAATATAGGGGGAGTGTTGATCCTAGTATGTGTGCCGTGCAGTCCAAAGCATATCTATAGAGTGCACACATCTAGGGGGAGCCTGTCTATATTTTATAGATGTTGGGTTTGCTTATGTGCATTTTGTATCCTTATGTGCAAATTCAGTATTGTCATCAATCCACCAAAAAGGGGGAGACTATAAGGGCATATTTCTCCCTATGTGGTTTTGGTGATTGATGACAATGCATTTGCGGACTAATCGTGTGCATTGAGCATTTCAGATATCTCATGTCTAGGCACAAGACGATTCGGTGCCCCTCGGAGCCTATCGAAGACGGTGTTTCTCTACGTTTCTTTTTGGTGGATTTGAGTCATAGGAAAGCCGTACTATTAAGAGGGGGTCCGCTTCGGAAAGTTTAGGGTGGAATCAACACACACACATCTGTTCCTTTGCACCACCTTTCCTTCGCTTCATTGGAGCACCGGTCGTTTTCCCTTGTCTATGCGAAGATGAAGGCCTCCAAGTGCTATAGTTTTTGTGGTGTGCGGTAGTACTGCTCAAGGGAGCAGTAGTACCGCAGTTGTCCATGGTAGTACCGCCCAGGGTAGCAGTAGTACCGCACTGTGTGGTAGTACCGCTCCTCGCGAGCGGTAGTACTGTGGCCTCTAGCCCAGAACGCTGGCATGCACGGAAGTAGGTGCAGAAGTAATTTTTTACTTCTGCGCCCTACGTGGTAGTACCACTCCCTGCGAGCGGTAGTACCGTGCCGGATTTTCACACAGACCGAAACTCAGTGGAAGTAGCCACAGACGTAATTTTATTAGTCTGTGCCTTCCCAGCCCAAATGAACCCTGCCTTGCGGTAGTACCGCAAGGGCGCGCAGTAGTACCGCTCCGGTGGTTCTACCGCTCGTTGCTATACGCAACAGGGCCTCGCCTGGTCTCTGCCGCACGAGCGGTAGTACCGCACCGTCTAGCGGTAGTACCGCATGTCCTTTACTTGTGCAAGCTTATTTGTGTTGTATCTCTTGCTTGCTTGTGTGCTTGTTGTTGTTGCATCATATAGGTTACTCACCTAGTTGCATATCTAGACAACCTACTTTGATGCAAAGTTTAATTTGGTAAAGAAAAGATAAAAATTGTTAGTTGCCTATTCACCCCCCCCCCCTAGTCAACAATATCGATCCTTTTGAAGGAAATATGCCCTAGAGGCAATAATAAAGATGTTATCTATATTTTCTTATATCATGATAAATGTTTATTATTCATGGTAGAATTGTATTAACCGGAAACTTGATACATGTGTGAATACATAGACAAAACAAAGTGTCTCTAGTATGCCTCTGCTTGACTAGCTCGCTAATTAAAGATGGTTAAGTTTCCTGACCATAGACATGTGTTATCATTTGATGAACAGGATCACATCATTAGAAGAATGATGTGATGGACAAGACCCATCCATTAGCTTAGCATGTTGATCGTTCAGTTTTATTGCTATTGCTTTCTTCATGACTTATACATATTCCTCTGATTATGAGATTATGCAACTCCCGAATACCGGAGGAACACTTTGTGTGCTATCAAACGTCACAACGTAACTGGGTGATTATATAGATGCTCTACAGGTGTCTCCGATGGTGTTTGTTGGGTTGGCATAGATCGAGATTAGGATTTGTCACTCCAAGTATCGGAGAGGTATCTCTGGGCCCTCTTGATAATGCACATCACTATAAGCCTTGCAAGCAATGTGACTAATGAGTTAGTAGCGGGATGATGCATTATGGAACAAGTAAAGAGATTTGACGATAACGAGATTGAACTAGGTATGATGATACCGACGATCGAATCTCGGGCAAGTAACATACCGATGACAAAGGGAATAACTTATGTTGTTATGCGGTTTGACCGATAAAGATCTTCATAGAATATGTAGGAGCCAATATGAGCATCCAGGTTCCGCTATTGGTTATTGACTGGAGATGTGTCTCGGTCATGTCTACATAGTTCTCGAACCCGTAGGGTCCGCACACTTAACGTTCGATGACGATTTGTATTATGAGTTATGTGATTTGATGACCGAAGTTTGTTCAGAGTCCCGGATGAGATCACGGACATGATGAGGAGTCTCGAAATGGTCGAGAGGTAAAGATTCATATATTGGAAGGCTATATTCAGATATCAGAATGGTTCCTAGTGATTCGGGTATTTTTCGGAGTACCGGAGAGTTACGGGAACTCGCCGGGGAAGTTAATGGGCCTTATTCAGCTTTAGTGGAGAGAGGGAAGAAGGGCCACAAGGTGGCGCGGGCATCCCCCCTGCCCAAACCGAATTGGACAAGGGGTGGGGGCGCACCCCCCTTTCCTTCTCCCTCTCCCTCCTTTCCTTCTTTCCCAGTCCGAAAAGGAAAGGGAATCCTACTAGGACTTGGGAGTCCTAGTAGGACTCCCTACACTTGGCGCGCCCCTAGGATGGTCGGCCTCTCTCCCTCCCTCCTTTATATACGTGGGCAGGGGGCACCCCAAAGGCACTCCAAGTTTTGTCTTAGCCGTGTGCGGTGCCCCCTCCACAGTTACACACCTCGATCATATCGTCGTAGTGCTTAGGCGAAGCCCTGCGCCGGTAACTTCCTCATCAACGTTGCCACGCCGTCATGCTGACGGAACTCTCCCTTGTCCTTAACTGGATCAAGAGATCGAGGGATGTCATCGTGTTGAACGTGTGCTGAACACTGAGGTGTCGTACGTTCGGTACTTGGATCGGTTGGATCGTGAAGATGTTCGACACATCAACCGCGTTAGTAGACGCTTCCGCTTTCGGTATACGAGGGTACGTGGACACACTCTCCCATCTCATTGCTATGCATCTCCTAGATAGATCTTGTGTGATCGTAGGAATTTTTTTGAAATACTACGTCCCCCAACAGTGGCATCCGAGCCAGGTCTATGCGTAGATGTTATATGCACGAGTAGAACACAAAGAGTTGTGGGCGATAATAGTCATACTGCTTACCACCAAAGTCTTACTTTGATTCAGCGATATTGTTGGATGAAGCGGCTCGGACCGACATTACATGCCGCGTTCATGAGACTGGTTCTACCGACGTGCTTCGCACACAGGTGACTAGCGGGTGTCTATTTCTCCAACTTTAGTTGAATCGAGTTTGACTACGGCCGGTCCTTGTTGAAGGTTAAAACAACACACTTGAAGAAAAATCGTTGTGGTTTTGATGCGTAGGTAAGAATGGTTCTTGCTAGAAGCCCGTAGCAGCCACGTAAAACTTGCAACAACAAAGTAGAGGACGTCTAACTTGTTTTTGCAGGGCATGTTGTGATGTGATATGGTCAAGACGTGATGAGATATAAATTGTTGTATGAGATGATCATGTTTTTGTAACTATTATCGGCAACTGGCAGGAGCCTTATAGTTGTTGCTTTATTGTATGAAATGCAATCGCCATGTAATTGATTTACATTATCACTAAGCGGTATGATAGTCGTAGAAGCAATAGTTGGCGAGACGACAGTGATGCTACGACAGAGATCAAGGTGTCAAGCCGGCGACAATGGAGATCATGACGGTGCTTTGGAGATGGAGATCAAAGGCACAAGATGATGATGGCCATATCATGTCACATATTTTGATTGCATGTGATGTTTATCCTTTATGCATCTTATTTTGCTTAGTATAGTGGTAGCATTATAAGATGATCTCTCACTAAATTTCAAGGTATAAGTGTTCTCCCTGAGTATGCACCATTGCTACAGATTAAATGCGTCGAGAGACACCACGTGATGATCGGGTGTGATAAGCTCTACATTCACATACAACGGGTGCAAGCCATTTTTGCCCGTGCAGAATACTTGGGTTAAACTTGACGAGCCTAGCATATGCAGATATGGCCTCGGAACACTGAGACCGAAAGGTCGAGCGTGAATCATATAGTAGATATGATCAACATAGTGATGTTCACCATTGAAAACTACTCCATCTCACGTGATGATCGGACATGGTTTAGTTGATATGGATCACGTGATCATTTGGATGACTAGAGGGATGTCTATCTAAGTGGGAGTTCTTAAGTAATATGATTAATTGAGCTTTAATTTATCATGAACTTAGTCCTGATAGTATTTGCAAATTATGTCGTAGATCAATAGCTCGCGTTGTAGCTCAACGTAATTTTTTATATGTTCCTAGAGAAAAATACGTTGAAAGATGTTAGTAGTGATGATGCGGACTAGCTCCATGATTTGAGGATTATCCTCATTCCTACACAGAAGTATTATGTCCTTGATGCACTGCTAGGTTACGGACCTATTGTAGGAGCAGATACAAACGTTATGAACGTTTGGCAAGCTCGGTATGATGACTACTTGATAGTTTAGTGCACCATGCTTTACGGCTTTAAACCGGGACTTCAAAAACGTTTTTGAACGACACAGAGCATATTAGATGTTCCAAGAGCTGAAATTGGTATTTCAGACTCATGCCCGAATCGAGAGGTATGAGACCTCTGACAAGTACTTTGCCTACAAGATGGAGGAGAATAGCTCAACTAGTGAGCATGTACTCAGAATGTCTGGGTACTACAATCGCTTGAATCAAGTGGGAGTTAATCTTCCTGATAAGATAGTGATTGACAAAGTTCTCTAGTCACTATCACTAATCTACTAGAACTTCGTGATGAACTATAATATGCAAGGGATGGCGAAATGATTCTCGAGCTCTTTGCGATGTTGAAATCGGCGAAGGTAGAAATCAAGAAAGGGCATCAAGTGTTGATGGTTAACAAGACCACTAGTTTCATGAAAAAAGGCAAAGGGAAAGAAAGGGAACTTCAAGAAGAATGGCAAGCAAGTTGTCACTCCCATGAATAAGCCCAAAGCTGAACCCAAGCCTGAAACTGAGTGCCTCTACTGCAAAGGAAATGGTCACTGGAAGCAGGAACTGCCCCAAATACTTGCCGGATAAGAAGGATGGAAAAGTGAACAAAGGTATATATGATATACATGTTATTGATGTGTACTTTACTAGTGTTCATAGTAGCCTTTGGGTGTTTGATACCGGTTCAGTTGCTAAGATTAGTAATTCAAAACAGGAGTTACAAAATGAACAGAGACTAGTTGAGGGCAAGGTGACGATGTGTGTTGGAAGTGATTCCAAGGTTGATAAGATCACCATCGCATACTCCCTCCACCTTCGGGATTAGTATTGGACCTTAATAAATGTTATTTGGTGTTTGCGTTGAGCATGAATATGATTAGATCATATTTATTGCGATACAGTTATTCACTTAAGTCAAAGAATAATTGTTGTTTTGTTTACATGAATAAAACCTTCTATGGTCTTACATCCAATATAAATGGTTTACTGAATCTCGATCGCAGTGATACACAATATTGATGCCAAAAGATGCAAACTTAATAATGATAGTGCAACATGTTTGTGGCACTGACGTTTAGGTCATATTGGTGTAAAGCGCATGAAGAAACTCCATGCGGATGGACTTTTGGAATCACTTGATTATGAATCATTTGATGCTTGCGAACCATGCCTCATGGGCAAGATGACTAAGACTCCATTCTCTGGAACAATGGAGCGAGCAACTGACTTATTGGAAATAAATACATACCGATGTATGCGGTCCGATGAGTGTTGAGGCTCGCGGTGGGTATCCTTATTTTCTGACCTTCACAGATGATTTGAGAAGATATGGGTATATCTACTTAATGAAAGATAAGTCTGAAATATTTGAAAAGTTCAAAGAATTTCAGAGTGAAGTGGAAAATCATCGTAACAAGAAAATAAAGTTTCTACGATTTGATCGCGAAGGAGAATATTTGAGTTACGAGTTTGGTCTTCATTTGAAACAATGTGGAATAGTTTCGCAACTCACGCCACCTGGAACACCACAGCGTAATGGTGTGTCCGAACGTCGTAACCGTACTTTATTAGATATGGTGCGATCTATGATGTCTCTTACCGATTTACCACTATCGTTCTGGGGTTATGCATTAGAGACAGCTGCATTCACGTTTAATAGGGCACCGTCTAAATCCGTTGAGACGATGATAAGTCTCCAACGTATCTATAACTTTTTATTGCTCCATGCTATATTATCTACTGTTTTGGGAAATATTGGGCTTTATTTTCCACTTTTATATTACTTTTGGGACTAACCTATTAACCGGAGGCCCAGCCCAGATTTGTTGTTTTATGCCTATTTCAGTGTTTCGAGGAAAAGGAATATCAAACGGAGTCAAAACGGAACGAAATCAACTGGAGAAGTTATTTTTGGAAGGAAAGCCACCCGATGGACTTGGAGTGCACGTCAGGAGATACGGGATGTGCTCACGAGGGTGGGGGGCGCGCCCACCCCCCTAGGGCGCGCCCCCTGCCTCGTGGGGCCCCCGTAGCTCCACCGACGTACCCCTTGCACCCATATATACCTATGTATCGTACAACTTCCAGAATAGAAGATAGATCGGGAGTACCGCCGCCGCAAGCCTCTGTAGCCACCAAAAACCTCTCGGGAGCCCGTTCCGGCACCCTGGGAGGGGAACCCATCAGCAGTGCCCATCTTCATCATCCTGGCGCTATCCATGACGAGGAGGTAGTAGTTCACCCTCGGGGCTGAGGGTATGTACCAGTAGCTATGTGTTTGATCTCTCTCTCTCGTGTTCCCTCTATGGCACGATCTTGATGTATCCCGAGCTTTGCTATTGTAGTTGGATCTTATGTTTCTTCTCCCCCTCTACTCTCTTATGATGAATTGAGTTTCCCCTTTGAAGTTATCTTATCGGATTGAGTCTTTATTTGAGAACACTTGATGTATGTCTTGCCGTGTTTATCTGTGGTGACAATGGGATATCACGTGCCACTTGATGTATGTTTTGGTGACCAACTTGCGGGTTCCGCCCATGAACCTATGCATAGGGGTTGGCACACGTTCTTGACTCTCCGGTAGAAACTTTGGGGCACTCTTTGAAGTACTTTTATGTTGGTTGGATGAATCTGAGATTGTGTGATGCATATCGTATAATCATGCCCACGGATACTTGAGGTGGCAATGGATTATCTAGGTGGCATTAGGGTTTTGGTTGATTTGTGTCTTAAGGTGTTATTCTATTACGAACTCTAGGGTTGTTTGTGACACTTATAGGAATAGCCCAACGGATTGATTGGAAAGAATAACTTTGAGGTGGTTTCGTACCCTACCATAATCTCTACGTTTGTTCTCCGCTATTAGTGGCTTTGGAGTGACTCTTTGTTGCATGTTGAGGGATTGTTATATGATCTATCTATGTTATTATTGTTGAGAGAACTTGCACTAGTGAAAGTATGAACCCTAGGCCTTGTTTCCTAGCATTGCAATACCGTTTACGCTCACTTTTACCACTTGTTACCTTGCTGTTTTTATATTTTCAGATTACAAATACCTTTATCTACCATCCATATTGCACTTGCATCACATCTCTTCGCCAAACTAGTGCACCTATACAATTTACCATTGTATTGGGTGTGTTGGGGACACAAGAGACTCTTTGTTATTTGGTTGCAGGGTTGCTTGAGAGAGACCATCTTCATCCTACGCCTCCCACGGATTGATAAACCTTAGGTCATCCACTTGAGGGAAATTTGCTACTGTCCTACAAACCTCTGCACTTGGAGGCCCAACAACGTCTACAAGAAGAAGGTTGTGTAGTAGACATCAGACGACACCGTATGAACTATGGTTTGGCAAGAATCCAAAGCTGTCGTTTCTTAAAGTTTGGGGTTGCGATGCTTATGTGAAAAACTTTCAGCCTGATAAGCTCGAACCCAAATCAGAGAAGTGCGTCTTCATAGGATACCCAAAAGAAACTGTTGGGTACACCTTCTATCACAGATCCGAAGGAAGATCTTTGTTGCTAAGAATGGATCCTTTCTAGAGAAGGAGTTTCGCTTGAAAGAAGTGAGTGGGAGGAAAGTAGAACTTGATGAGGTAATTGTACCTTCTCCCGAATTGGAAAGTAGTCCATCATAGAAATCAGTTCCAGTGATTCCTACACCAATTAGTGAGGAAGTTAATGATGATGATCATGAAACTTCAGATCAAGTTACTACAGAACCTCGTAGGTCAACTAGAGTACGTTCCACACTAGAGTGGTACGGAAATCCTGTTCTAGAAGTCATGTTACTTGACCATGACGAACCTACGAACTATGAGGAAGCGATGATGAGCCCAGATTCCGGGAAATGGCTTGAGGCCATGAAATCTGAGATGGGATCATGTATGAGAACAAAGTATGGACTTTGGTGGACTTGCTCGATGATCGGCAAGCCATTGAGAAAAAAATGGATCTTCAAGAGGAAGACGGACGCTGATAGTAGTGTTACTATCTACAAAGCTCAAATTGTCGCAAAAGGTTTTCGACAAGTTCAAGGTGTTTACTCCGATGAGATTTTCTCACTCGTATCGATGCTTAAGTCTATCCGAATCATGTTAGCAATTGCCGCATTTTATGAAATCTGGCAAATGGATGTCAAAACTTAATTCCTTAATGGATTTCTTAAAGAAGAGTTGTATATGATGCAACAAGAAGGTTTTATCAATCCTAAAGGTGCTAACAAAGTGTGCAAGCTCCAGCGATCCATCTATGGACTGGTGCAAGCATCTCGGAGTTGGAATATACGTTTTGATGAGTTGATCAAAGCATATAGTTTTATACAGACTTGCGGTGAAGCCTGTATTTACAAGAAAGTGAGTGGGAGCACTACAGCATTTCTGATAAGTATATATGAATGACATATTGTTGATCGGAAATAATGTAGAATATTCTGGAAAGCATAAAGGAGTTCTTCAAAGAAAGACCTCGGTGAAGCTGCTTACATATTGAGCATCAAGATCTATAGAGATAGATCAAGACGCTTGATAAGTCTTTTCAATGAGTACATACCTTGACAAGATTTTGAAGTAGTTCAAAATGGAGCAGTCGAAGAAAGAGTTCTTGCCTGTGTTGCAAGGTGTGAAGTTGAGTAAAGACTCAAAACCCGACCACGGCAGAAAATAGAAAGAGAATGAGAAGTCATTCTCTATGCCTCAGTCATAGGTTCTATAAAGTATGCTATGTTGTGTACCAGACCTATTGTGTACCTCACCATGAGTTTGGCAAGAAGGTACAATAGTGATCCAGGAGTGGATCCTTTGGACAATGATCAAAATTATCCTTAGTGGAATAAAGATATGTTTCTCGGTTATGGAGGTGACAAAAGTTAAATGCGTAAAGGGTTACGTCGATGCAAGCTTTGACACTGATCCAGATAACTCTAAGTCTCAATCTGGATACATATTGAAAGTGGGAGCAATTAGCTAGAGTATCTCCGTGCAGAGCATTGTAGACATAGAAATTTGCAAAATACATACAGATCTGAATGTGGCAGACCCGTTGACTAAACTTCTCTCACAAGCAAAACATGATCACACCTTAGTACTCTTTGGGTGTTAATCACATGGCGATGTGAATTAGATTATTGACTCTATTAAACCCTTTGGGTATTGGTCACATGGCGATGTGAACTATAGAGTGCTAAATCACATGATGATGTGAACTGTTGGTGTTAAGTCACATGATGATGTGAACTAGATTATTGACTCTAGTGCAAGTGGGAGACTAAAGGAAATGTGCCCTAGAGGCAATAATAAAGATGTTATTTATATTTCCTTATATCATGATAAATGTTTATTATTCATGCTAGAATTGTATTAACCGGAAACTTGATACATGTGTGAATACATAGACAAAACAAAGTCTCTAGTATGCCTCTACTTGACTAGCTCGTTAATCAAAGATGGTTAAGTTTCCTGACCATAGACATGTGTTGTCATTTGATGAACGGGATCACATCATTAGAAGAATGATGTGATGGACAATACCCATCTGTTAGCTTAGCAAATTGATCGTTCTATTTTATTTCTATTGCTTTCTTCATGACTTATACATATTCCTCTGATTATGAGATTATGCAACTCCCGAATACCGGAGGAACACTTTGTGTGCTATCAAACGTCTGGCGAATCTGGGTGATTATAAAGATGCTCTACAGGTGTCTCCGATGGTGTTTGTTGGGTTGGGATAGGTCGAAATTAGGATTTGTCACTCCAAGTATCGGAGAGGTATCTCTGGGCCCTCTCGGTAATGCACATCACTATAAGCCTTGCAAGCAATGTAATGAGTTAGTTGTGGGATGGTGCATTATGGAACGAGTAAAGAGACTTGCCAATAACGAGATTGAACTAGGTATGATGATACCGACGATTGAATCTCGGGCAAGTAACATACCGATGACAAAGGGAATAACGTATGTTGTTATGCGGTTTGACCGATAAAGATCTTCGCATAATATGTAGGAGCCAATATGGGCATCCAGGTTCCGCTATTGGTTATTGACCAGAGATGTGTCTCGGTCATGTCTACATAGTTCTCGAACCCGTAGGGTCCGCTCGCTTAACGTTTGATGACGATTTGTATTATGAGTTATGTGATTTGATGACCGAAGTTTGTTCGGAGTCCCGGATGAGATCACAGACATGAAGAGGAGTCTCGAAATGGTCGAGAGGTAAAGATTCATATATTGCAAGGCTATATTCGGACATCGGAATGGTTTCGAGTGATTCGGGTATTTTTCAGAGTGCCGGAGAGTTACGGGAATTCGCCGGGGAAGTTAATGGGCCTTATTGGGCTTTAGTGGAGAGAGGGAAGAAGGGCCACAAGGTGGCGCGCGCCTCCCCCCTGCCCAAACCGAATTGGACAAGGGGTGGGGGCGCCCCCCCCCCCCCCTTTCCTTCTCCCTCTCCCTCCTTTCCTTCTTTCCCACTCCGAAAAGGAAAGGGAATCCTAGTAGGACTCCCTACACTTGGCGCGCCCCTAGGAGGGCCGGCCTCTCTCCCTCCCTCCTTTATAGACGTGGGCAGGGGGCACCCAAAAGGCACTCCAAGTTTTGTCTTAGTCGTGTGTGGTGCCCCCCTCCACAGTTACACACCTCGGTCATATCGTCGTAGTGCTTAGGCGAAGCCCTGCGCCGGTAACTTCATCATCACCGTCGCCACACCGTCGTCTTGTGGAACTCTCCCTCGTCCTCAAGCTGGATCGAGAGCTCGAGGGGCGTCATCGTGCTTTGAGCGATGTGCTGAACACGGAGGTGCCGTCACGTTCGGTAGTTGGATAGGTTGGATCGTGAAGACGTTCGACTACATCAACCGCGTTACTAAACGCTTCCGCTTTCGGTCTACGAGGGTACGTGGACACACTCTCCCGTCTCGTTGATATGCATCTCCTAGATAGATCTTGCGTGATCGTAGGAATTTTTTGAAATACTACGTTCCCCAACACCTTTCACTCTGCGCTTGGAGGCCCAACACGAGTCTACAAGAATAAAGTTGCGTAGTAGACATCAGTTATCGAACCAATAGGAGAACCAAGTAAACTCCCCTAAGCAGCACCTACACACACAAAAGCTAATACTTGCACCCAACACGGGCAAGAGAGTTGTCAATTCCCTTGAACTCGTTACTTGCAAGGATTAATTTTGATAGTGATAGGTAGACAAATTGCAAAGGAAAATAATAGTAAATAAATTGCAGCAAAGTAATTTTGGATTTTTAGCACTAAAATAAAAGTAGACCGAGGGACCATTGTTTTCACTAGAGCCTTCTCACTCGAGCACATAGCATGCGGTGGTAAATAAATTACTATTGGGCAATTGATAGAAAAGCGCATAGTTATGACGTATTCACGCAATGATCATATATATAGGCATCGCGTCCGAGACAAGTAGACCGACTCCTGCCTGCATCTACAACTATTACTCCACCAATCGACCGCTATCCAGCTTCTATTGTAGTAAGTTCACGACAAACGGAGTAACACCTTAAACAAGATGGCATGATCTAGACAAAATAAACTCAAACAATATGAATAAACCTCGTCATTTTACCCTTAATGGCAATAATACAAATACGTGTCTTGTCCCCTTCTGTCACTGGGATATACAATACCGCAAGATTGAACCCATTACAAAGCACCTCTCCCATTGAAGATAAATCAATCTAGTTGGCCAAACCAAGTGGATAGATAGGAGAGAAATATAAAGCTATAACAATCATGCATAATAAAGTTCAGAAAAAACTCAATTGCTTTCAATGAATACTCCAATCATAGACCCACAATTCATCGGATCCCAATAAACACACCACAAAAGAAGATTACATCAGATAGAACTCCAAGACGATCGAGGAGAACATGGTATTGAAGATCAAAGAGCAAGAAGAAGTCATCCGACTACTAGCTATGGACCCGTAGGTCTGTGATGAACTACTCATGCACAGTGGCGGAGCTTGAAAGAAAAGGTTGGGCTGGCCAAGCTAAGAAAGAGCATAAATTTTTGTAGGCATTAGTCACCACTCGGTATCTTTTATTTTCATTGAATATTCACCCTATATTTTTACAAACAAGTTACTACTCCCTTCGTTTCAAAATAAATATTTTTATTTAATATAGATTTATACTAAATTAACGACACTCATTTTAAAACGGAGGGGGTACTAATGTTCTATATCTTTTTATGCCTTGTTTCGATGATCTTCATACACTAAAATGAACTTAACAAAAAATATTACGTATTAGGCACAAAGGAAATATATCTCTATCGTGTAATTCTACATATAAATTTATAATAAAATGCATTAATGCTGCTTAGTTCAACCAATGGATAACATAAACACACTAATGCGGAGATAATTAGAAATTATCTAGCACAGCATCATCAGGAAGTGAACATAGAGTTGAGCTCTACTCGGCGTTGGTACTCGGCAGCGGATGGCAGACCTGGTTGGTTGGTTGGTTGGTAGCGTAGTGGACTACAACATTCAGCAGAGGCAGGGGTCGGAGGCATCTGGGCGGCATTGCGGCAGGATCCCGACGGTCGGGGCCAGGACTGGCCAATGCGCAGGAGGGAACCTGGAAGAAAGGGAGGACGGCGCCATGGCGAGGTCGCGAGGAGGCGGGCGGAGCCATGGAGCGGGGGGGGAGCATGAGGGCCGGAGGTAGGAGCTTGGGAGGAGGATGGTATTTGTCTCTGGGCGCGAGATCTGCATTTGTCACGAGATGCCTGTGACGGCGTGAACGGTCGGCATTTCTTTGCTCGAGACCTCGAGCCTTGGATCGATCGTAATCGTAACTAGGCTGGGTGGGGCTACTAGTATGAAGCAAAGCATAGGTATAAACAAAAAATCACAAAATTCTGGGTGGGCCCACGGCCGGTTTAGCTAACGCATCATCGGAAGGCAGCAAGGATGATGTAGAAGCCCTCCATGATCGATGCCCCTCTAGCGAGAATCTGGGAAAAGGTCTCCAAATGGGATCGCGGAAGAAGAGAAGCTTGCGGCGGCGAAAAAATTGTTTCGGGTGACTCTCTGTTGGTTTGGGAATATTTGGGAATTTATAGAGTTGGAATTAGGTCAAACAGAGCTATGAGGGGCCCACGAGCTCAGGGGGCGCGCCTACCCCCTCCCCCCCCCCCCAAGGGCCCGCCTGGTGAGCTCGTGTCCCTCTCGTATATTTTCTGGCCTCCTTCCGAAGCTTCTAGGGTCCCTTCTAGTCCATAAAAAGTCACTGGAAAATTTCATTGTGTTTGAACTTCGTTTGGTACTGATTTTCTAAAAGGCCAAAAACATGCAAAAAAAATAGGAACTCACACTAGGCACTAGGTTAATAGGTTAGTCCAAAAAACATATAAAATAGCATATAAATGCATATAAAGCATCCAAGATTGATAATATAATAGCATCAAACTATCAAAAATTATAGATATGTTGGAGACGTATCACACCCCGCCACAAAGGAGTTTCTGTTAACTTACAACCTTTTCTATCTTTTACTCTTTATTATTTTTCCTTTTCCTTTTTTTGTTTCTTTCTTTGACCTGGTTCGACGAATTGTTTGCAAACACGTGCAATTCTTCTTCAAATCGATGAACTTTTTAAAAAATTCAATGAACTTTGTTGTCTTTTTTTTAATCCATGAAGTTTTTTATTTGTTTTTGATGAACTTTTTTCAAAATTGATGAACTTTATTTCGATGTCAATGAACTTTTCTCAAATTCGATGCACTTTTTTCAAAATCCATAAAAAAAATTGATGAACTTTTTACAAGATTGATGAACTTTTTACAAGATTGATGAACTTTTTTCAAAACTGATGAACTTTTTTCAAATTCAATGAACCTTTTTTCAAATTCATGATTTTTTTTTCAATTTCGATGAATTTTTTTAATCCAGTGAACTTTTCTCAAAATCGATGAACTTTTTTTTTAATTCGTTGAACTTTCTTCGGAATCGATGAACTTTTCTCAAATTTGATTAACTTTTTCCCTTTTTTCATGAATTTTTTTAAAAAGGTGGATTTTTTCAAGTTTGTGAACTTTTCTTCAAAAATGATGAATGTTTTCAAATTCACATTTTTTTATTCAAATAATTCAAAGAAAACTAAGTGATACAGTAGATGGAACTATGCAATAAATAGCACGGCCACATTGTTCTTATAAGGTTAGAGCTATTATCAGTCACAACAGTCGAGTAGATGTAGTGGTTAGACAAACTCCTACTTGAACGTAATGACGTGAGTTTGAATCCTGAAGATGGCCTGAGTTCTTTGCTATTTTTCGCGCTTTCATAGGCTCCTTGCAATGCGCGTTCCTAGGCCGGCCCATGAGGTGGTGCGCGTGGGCGCCAGCTACCTGTTTGGGTGCTTAAGTCACCGAACAAGAGCTCCCATTTTTACCTAGGTTTTTTAGTAACATTTTTATCTAGGTAAGCAGCCCAACCTCTCCCCTTCCTCCATTGATTGGCATTGCCCATGTGCGTTTCCCCTTATCCGATGCCAGTGGGCGCTGGATAGCAGCTCTCGCTCACCTCCGTAGATGGGCCTAGCCTCGTAGGTGTAGATTTGCTATGATGCGTTATTTAGTGGTATGTTTCTCTTTTCCAACCAATAAGTTATTGGCCTATTATTATATACAGAAAAACATGTCGGATTTCATAATTCATAGTAATTCTACCCTAGCTCAGATCAATACTTGTATAGGAATCTTGACTCAAAAAACATGTAGAATCTGAAAATGCCATTTGCATACATGTGTGCACTATTTAAAATGATACATTTAATTGATTTGCATTAATGCATTATTTAAATGACTTAGTTCAAACTAATTAATCCCATCTCATAATAATATGATTAAACATGCCATCTTGGTCAGCATAATGCATAGATCATTCATATGTCATGTTCGTATCAATTAAAATTGGAGTTAGGCTTAATCCACAATTAACCTTTATTTTGTTATGGAGCAATTGATAAATGTTTCATATATGTTTCCCGCTTCATTTGAAATTAGTAGATAGACTCAAAGGTAGCTTGAGGTCCTCACATGTTCTCAGGATGAGAACCGGCTCACTTGGGATCTATCAAATGCTACTTTGTAACTAGGTAGTTAGAAAGGTAGCTTTCGGGTGAGTCCTAAAAATGTCACCAGACATAGTCGACCAAGATGGAATATGCCCCTCCGACTCCAGGAGATATTCTCGGGGCCTCTCAAGTGACCAGATTCGGAAAGCATGGCCATGTGACTTGGGTTAAGTGTTCACCTGGTCCTAGAATTTGTATCACAGTTTCCAGAAGAGAGGTCGAGCTACCAACGAGGGTGGTAAGTACTCTCCTTGAGCTCTTATATCATGAGGCAAAAGGAATATTGCATGTGCCACATTGTCATGGTTCGTCAATATGACTTCATGCACACTTGGGAGTCGACATGTTCTGCTAGGAGCTGTTGCTAAGTAATCGGATGTGATCCAATTCGTATCCATGTATATGTGAACCTATAGGGTCACACACTTAAGGGGTAGGAACCCACTTGGATTGGATATGAGTGGAATTAGGCATAGAGTTCTAATGGGCCTCAAGTGTTGATCCCACCTATAACTTCTATATAAATGTAGGGATGATACGCTGGAAAGGGTTAGACCAGTCAGACAACCTAGCCATCGCCACTTCCACGCCCACGTCATGCGATCGGACCTGGCAGTCCCCCGCCTTGCGTTCCACCCTACACGCGTGGATACCGTGGAGGGGTTGTACCTTCAATTCTCAGATGAACCGATCGAGGGAATTGTTTGAGTCATTAGCAAGGAGGAGATAGGAACGCGCATCACCAAATCTACTTCTGATGTCGTGACTATGCATCTAGTGTGTAAAACCCTATCCTATGACCTATCTCCACATCATGTTCATGGTTCGCACGATAGATTTTTGTTTTGTATTGCGCTAATGTAGTGTATGGCATGCCCCAGTAGTGTATTGATGTGTTGATTAGCTAGATGATCGGCTCGTGTGTGCTCTCCTACCTTTGATGCAAGTTGCAACTTAGGGTAGCCAAAGTCAAATTTGGTAATTCTGCACCACATACATTTTCCTTCCATATTTGAGCATAGCTAGATAGTTCTGATGTAAGTCCTGTGAAGTAAATTTGTACGCATGCTTACTTTAGTTAACTTGTTGCAGAGGAGACCACCGATCCTATGGTGGTTTCTACATGGAGATCGAGAACGACCGACAGTTTGGAGGTCCTAGATGAAAATCTGGTGCCTTGAGAGGGTCGTAGTTTATTTACAAGCCTCTTAGGCCATTTGTTAAACTTGATCTTTAATAAGATATAATTGTTGTCGCTGTTGCGTGTAGTGTATGTTTGGTCATGTCATCCCTGCCTGTAATAGCTCTGTTATGTTTGCTCTTTAGAGCCTTTGAATAATATATGATTTGAGTCGTAGAGTTTGTGGTGTGATACTTGTTGTTTTGTGTGTAGGGTCTTGGAACCGTCGCTATGCAATATTGCTAACAGACGGTCTTCACAGTGTGAAGCAACTCATGTATTGAGAGCTTGGAGTGTATCATACTATGTTGATGCTCTGAGTCAGTTACATTGGGTGAGTGAATATTTAGACCATCACCATAGGTTGATTAATTCAAGCTTGGGGAGGGGAGGGGGGCAAGGGATCGAATATTACAGGCTCTCCGAGAGGATATCCACTCAAGTATGTGGGTTAGGAATCTTGGCTTCCCGATGATCATCAGTAGTAAGATTTGCATAACTCTGGTCCTGGGTCCCGACAAAACATGAGTTATGACTTAAGGTGTTTAAATATTTTAGGACAGAGGGAGTATAATATAAAAATATCATAATAGAATGGAAATTCTTATGTGAGGTGACTTTTAATGATTGTACTCTCTCCGTCTAGGTATGTAAGTCATCTTAGTTGCACTTAAAGCTGAAGCATATGAAAGTAACAAGTTCTGCTACCAGATGTTGGAATAACCAAATTCAAACAGGTGGGTCTTGACGTTAATGTCTAACAAAAAGGTGACCTTCGCCCTCATTTCCGTGACAGGCCAATTAAAGGCTTCCCAAACCGTGCTCCAGTTAAGGAATGAAAATATTGAAGCCAATGTTGCAGAGAAGTCATTGAAAATAAGTTTTATTACCATGTCGGGTTCACGATTAACCGATCCATGTATCGGACCCACGGCTAGATCACACATAGCTGTTGTCTCAACACATCAAACAGGTCTACAGATGCCATTAAAGTACGAAGCATAACAGTAGCAGGTCAAGGTTCCGCCTGGAATCATCAGGTCAACAGTCTTGAAAGCTGGGCGATGCCTGTCCTGTCTTCGACAGAATCAGTTCTTAGAGAGCTTTTGCAGTATGATCGAATTCGTCACACTGTTGCCTCACATGAAGTCCTCCTCTAGTTCCTGCAGGGTCTTGCTACCAGACGCAACCTGCTTGTTCGAAGTCATCTTGTCTTGGACCATCAGGCCCTTGTAACTCCTTATTTCAGCCTGCTTCTCCTTCTCGAGCCTCTCCATCTCTTCTTTACGTTTCTGAAACCAAATAAAAGGCCATTCCATCAATTATCCGGTCAGGGCCCGATTAACAACACAGCACAGGGCAACAGTTTCGTGACAACTGGTTTTCTGTACACATGTGCTTACAGCAAACAAAAACTAAAGGAAAGTAACTTGTAATAGCCTGATACTCGAGTACTCCGTCTATAAACAAATATAAGATCGTTCAGATCACTATATAGTGATCTGAACGATCTAGTGATCTGAACGATCTTATATTAGTTTACAGAGGGAGTGCTCAAGAACAAAATGGGATGCAACACATGGGATGATGGATAGCTTACTTTGTCTCTAAGCTGCAACTTCCTTTCAGCCTTTTCGGCAGCACTCACAGCTTCTCTTTCAGCTGCAGCAGAAGACATCATCAGTCTGCAAATACTTTATACAACAAATGATCACAAGTAGCAAAAACACACATGACGGGATATATGGTTGATCATGCTTTCTGTTTTAAGAACTACTCCCTCTGTAAAGAAATATAAGAGTGTTTAGATCACTACTTTAGTGATCTAAACGCTCTTATATTTCTTTACGGGGGGAGTAAGAATAACCCAAAGCAAACTGGCAAATGTTTGTGCGGTGCTTGACCCATTTTCAAGTTCTAATACCTAAAATTTTCGTTCTTTTCTACCCATCTAGTTGCAAGTTCCACCTTTAGAATTCACAAGAGTCTAGCCTGCACTTGCAAAAGACTTCGTCTAGCCTAAATTGCGCACCAGTTCGTCATTCCACTTGGAGCATCCTCGAAAATTATAGGTGCAAAACAAACATTATACGTTAAGTCAAAAACAAAAGGCATGTTAAAAAATATAACTAAAATGAGCATGAAAAATATATTCCAGAGAGTAGTCATGTACCCTTTAAGTCAGGCGTCCTCTCCACCTTTGTCTTGTTCAACCGATTGACAACCTCATTGATTCGCTTTTCTACTTGAACAGTCCGAACCTGCAAACATGTCCGTAAATTAGGGACATAGTTACTATGACTCATTCGCTTTGGTTTAAATATTTCCAATTAACAAAATAACATGAGTAAACAACAGAACCAAGTGCATTAACAGAGAGAATATCCACCAGTAGAAAAGAAAATTGCTAGTGAGCTTCTAAAGGTAATATGAGCGGTACTGATTCAGTATTACAAAATTGAACAAGTACTAATGCACTGAAATGGTATATTTCAAATAAAGTTCCATGGGAGAGGTATATAGGGCCCAATTCACACAACCTATGCAGGTTGCAATAAGAAATGGCAACAAATCAACACACTGTTTAGAGCGTAATGTGGTTCAGAGAAGGATGGAATGATCACATACGATACGAACTTCAAGAGCTAGGACTGAGGACTTGCAGAAAGAAGTCACATTTAAATAACTAAATTTATTCTAGCGATTGCCGACAATACAGAAAAATTTCATTAATGGATAGTCAGATCTCAGATACAATGAAACCATCAATATTTATGAAAATAAACCATTCCCTGGAATGAATTTACTTAACGCCAGTTCCACCCTAAAGCACTGGAAACTCACTAGCAACTAGGATGGATTATGCAAAGGTTGTCATACAGATCAAGAAAACATAGTTTTTCAATAAGGAACCCTGACTGACGTATACTTAGGCCTGTTTGGCAGCACAGTTTTCCAAAACCATAGTAATCGAAAACCTAAGTATTCCAATGCCTAGGAAATGAATACTTCAGTTTATAAAAAACGCAGTTTTTCTCAGTCAGTTTATAAAAAAGAGGCTGAGGCCTCTTTATAAAAATACTGCAAAAAAAAGGGTAGTATACATGTTGATGCCAAAAAACGGGCATCAGAGTATTTGAAACCATGGTTTTTAAAAAATCACAGTATATTCTCCGAAAGAACACTGAGCTGCAAAACATAGCCTTAGCGATCTTACATACTAGTCAAATTTCATGTATTTATACAAGGCACACAAACTTCCAAATTCTAATGGGGAAAGTAAATTATGTTCTCAGTCACTCACTTATTCAAATAATCGTGTGTCAAATAGAAAATTACGAGAATGGATAGATACAATGCGTGTAGCATAAAAATAGTGAACAAGGACCTAGGGAAAATTATGACTTCTCACCAATTTAGAGTTGTGAAAGCCAACTTGACCCACATCCATGGATGGTGTCTTCTTCAGATTGTACCATGGTGTATAAACCACATCAACATTATTCACCTTATTACCTATAACGAATAAACAGGACAATTAGATGTGTGTGAGTAAAGGAAAACAAACAAAGGTAAAGCAACAAATTCATGTGAATTAACAAAGTCTCCTCGGTTAATTTATCGAACCTTGAATGGAGTTCGCTTTAACAAGCTGGGCACAATCTTCCAGCAAACCTTCGCTTATGTCATCCATTGTTTGACCTTTATTCAGTCTCACATATACATGAGCAGAGGACATCTTATCTACATGGAACCTGTGTTCAACAAAAGTTGTTCGAGGCTGAAAGCATGATAAAATGATTCTACATGACTGGAAAGAAATTTACAAGAGTATCCCATGAAAATATCGCATCTAAATAAATTTAACCTTAGCCAACAGATTGGTGGGGGGGGGGGGGGGGGGAATGGATTTTGTAAAAAAAGATGAAAAAAGCCAACATGAATATTATAACAGCTGTGTTGCTTGGCACTTGACGTGCCCTGAACAAAAACACAGATGCAGCTGATCACATTCCATCATTTCCGAAAAAACAGCTAAAAACTAACTATGTTTGCAGTCAGGCGGTTAGTATTCCAAATAGCACAGTACAAACTGAAGATTACCAATTCATGCTACAACAAAGCCTTCTAGTCCCAAACAAGTTGGGGTAGGCTAGAGTTGAAACTCATAGGAATCTTGAAACCAACTCATGGTTTTGGCACATTGTTAGCTAACTTCCACGCACCCCTGTCCATGGCTTGTTCTTTGGTGATATTCCAGTCCTTCAGATATCTCTTAACGGACTCCTCCTATGTCAAGTTTGGTCTACCCTGACCTCTCTTGACATTATTAACATGCTTTAACCGTCCGCTATGCACTGGCGCTTCTGGAGGCCTGCGCTGTATATGCCCAAACCATCTCGGATAATGTTGGACAAGTTTCTTCAATTGGTGCAGCCCCAACTCTATCACGTAGATTGAGGGACAACACTCTCTCCAGGCACCACCTTACAATCTAGGCAAGCATGCCTGTCTTCTCTTCTCAAGAGGACAAAATCAATCAGGCTAGAGTGTTGACCACTACTAAAAGTCACTAGATGGGCTTCTCTCTTTTTAAAGGGGGTGTTAGCTACGATCATGTCGTAGGCTAGAACGAAGCTTAAGACATCCTCTCCTTCTTGATTCCTACTGCAATAGCCAAAGCCCCATGCACCCCTTCAAACAATCATTATTATATATGCTAGAAATTGCTAATCTTACATTCTTACTTACCATGCTACCTATATGAAAGGTTGTGCACCTAACAGTGGAGCAGAATCTCAGAAAATGCATGAAAAAGAATTATCAAACAAAATTCCGCAAGCACTCAAGTATGCTTTGGGTTGATAGTTACAAATTTTCTTTCTCTCATGATGTGTACGGGGCAAGCATCAGAGTTGACAACACAGAAAGTAAATTATGTATGAACCTTTGCTGCTAAGTAGATTCATTAGAGTAGCTTATTAATACTGAATGTGGAGACACAAGTATATCTATTGGGTTAGAGGTGATTGCATCAGATGGGGCAGGAGCATGTCAGGCAGAGAGTAGGAGTGGCCAGCGATTATGGAACAGGAGGAGTAGAGCAGAGAAGAACCATTGCAGTGAACTGGTTTTAGAGTTTAAGGGGTTCACATTGAGATGTTATTCTGCTTCAATTCGAGTGGTTTCAATTCAGTACCTATCAGCAGAGTATTAGGAACTTATGGTAAAATTTAGTAAAACCCACAGATACTTGTCAAAATTGTACTAGAATCACAACATCATATTGCAATACAAGTATGATACCATGACATAGTTTAGGTGTAACCTAGGACAAACAAAAGGACAAGATGTCCCGGATGCCAAGGAGGAGTGGCCAAGTCACACTCGGCCCCGCATTGTCTGCGGGATTCATAGTCGAGGCAGGAAACCATTCCTCTCCAATGAGTTATTCGTGCATTGCCGCTCAAGTACTGTTCAAAATATCGGCTGACATATAAGTTAATCAGCCAGTTAATCCCTACTCGGAGGGTGACCGATACAAATAGGTCCATTCAACGTATCTACTGGCTGAGGCAATTAATTGGTCTGACAAGCTGCTTAATCAGGTGACAGACCAAGTAATAGTGAAGCAAGTTCCTTGCCGATGGCAACATTACACCCCCCCCCCCCCGCCCAACCGAGTGCACGCACCTCCAGCAGATCAAACTTGCATCTCGTTGGTCGGAATCGTTGCCAGCTGCCACCTGCGTGCCTTGCCTCCAACCAAGGGCCTCCGATCTACACATCTATTGTCTCGGCCGCCTCCCCAAGCCGCCATGCTTTGCCTCCACTCCCCTCGAACGCCGTTGACTCTTCCTGCTCACCTACCTCACATTGAGTGTCTCGCAAAGCCCCCCCCCCCCCCTCCCTCCCCTCGAATCTGGTCACGTTTCATCCTTTCCTCTATCCAGTGTGTTGTATGAAAGTAGGATGCTAAGTGTTGGTTTACCATTAGTTAACCCACTGATCAATGGCCGACCGATAAAATCAGTTAATCAGCTGATGCCCCGATTACTCGCTACTCTGCACCGGACCAAGCAGCTACTAGTTACCCATAACATTAACAACTAGAGATACCCCACATGTTGCTGCCAGAATTGGTTGCAATATATTGTTTTGATGAGATTTGATTGTCTGAAATTTTAATATAAGAATTAAGTTACAAATACATATGATTTAGTGCATTTGATCATTATATAGTTGTAAAATATTTATATAATATGAGTACTATTTATCATGCATGTTGAGAGAAATAAAAGCAGTGGGGTTGATGAAGTGGGATGTGTGCATGTTGAGAGAAATAGTAAAAGTAACATTTCACATGGATGTTAAGAGAAATAAAAGTAGTGGGGTTGATGAGGTGGCATGTGTGCATTTTGTGACAAACAGAAGTTGTGGGAATCAACTACTTAAGTATATAGGATGTGCTCAACCTAGATTTCCCAGGACAGACTCGGACGTTGAGTCCACGGAGGTGCCTGTATTTGGTGGCCTGTGTGTATGAGACATGCTGAGGCAGGAAGCTCCTTTTGTTGATGACATAGGGATTAGGGAGTATGTGTCTGCATAAGATTGGCTTGAACCAGTGGGGGCTAACCTCTAACACTGACACCCCCGTGCACCGAGACAGGCCAGGGGAAACACAATGAAATATGTTTCCCTGGAGCCAGGAGCATTTACATCATGCTGGACAG
Source organism: Aegilops bicornis (assembly GCA_021605145.1). Classification (NCBI taxonomy): domain Eukaryota; kingdom Viridiplantae; phylum Streptophyta; class Magnoliopsida; order Poales; family Poaceae; genus Aegilops; species Aegilops bicornis. Next base: position 199,247,934 of record CM038669.1, on the reverse strand, counting down.
ACCCAAGGACATAAGCAGGCATCAAAATTCCAAACAGGGTGTCTCACTGCATCCTGCCAGCCTGCTCACGCAATACATGGGCAACCAAACGACGCTAAAGCACAGTCTGTGTCTTGACCATGTCCACAGCTATAATTGTTGAGGAGGAGCAAAGGTCTAGTTGCACAAGCGGAGGCTTAAAGCAGGACCAGCAGGCTGCGGAGGAGAAATTTGGTGGCGGGGTCTTTAATTTATGGGTGAGAAGATGGGAGGATGGAATAAGAGGTGGTGAGCTCATAAGGGCTTATGCTCGGGGGTGGGAGCAAGATGACAAGGATTTTTTTTTGCTCGTATGTTAATATATATTGTTATATCTTGAACCAAATTTAATTGGATCGTGAAACGAACTAACAAACTACCCTTTTATGAAGTGATGAACCGTGAACCCAATTCACGGTGAAAAAGATGGTACTATGATCTAAGTTCCAACATATTATCCTCACCGTGATTATTGTTCATGGTGACATCAATGAAGAACACCCATTAATCCATTATACGAAACTCACTGGCACAGCATTTCACAGTTAACTAACAATAGGTTCTGACAGAAATCAAGCATATCTCCTTTGAAAAAAATCGACTACTGCTCACTCAAGCTATGCATCTGAAAGCAGCACCAAAACGGACGACAATATCCTGATCTGGTATCATCAATGAGGAAACAGCTGCTAACCATAAGCAAACTTTCGTGAACTAACAACCAACTCCCATCTAGAAAACCAACTCTACAAACCAGAGAAATGTCCTTGTCCCATACTCCATGAATTCTTCATTCTTCCGTCACTATGGCATCGATTCAAGACGCACAAAGAAATACTAGTACATAATGACAGGGAAAAAAAAGGTCTGGGTAGAATGAAAGGGCGGTTACCAGATGTCCTCGGGGAAGCCGTACTTGATGAGGTCCTCGTTCTCATGCTTGTCGAGCCCCATGAAGATGGTGTAGTCACCGGCGTCGGGCCGCGCCTTGAAGTAGAACACCATCCCGAGTCGCTTTCCGGCGGCCCGCCCAAATGGATAGAAGAAGGGCGCGGGACTCCGGGGATCGGGCGGCGGCGAAATTGGGCGACTGGGGGTCGGGAACTACGGCTCAGGCCTCCGGGGGCGAGGAAGGGTTGGGGATCCTGCCGAGAGGAATCGGGTGGGGGGATTTCTAGGGTTTCCTGCGCGTGGAAACGAAGCTGAGTAGAAGATTTGGTTTTACCTTTTTGATTGAAAAGGTTATTTATTTAGTTTTATTTGTGCTTTTGACTCCCTGTGGTGTTCGTCTGTTCTTACTTTCGCGTTTATGCACCGGGAGAGAAACGGTTTCGAGTCATAGACCCTTCACAAGTACTCCGTCTGTCCCAAAATCAACTTTATACTAAAACTAGTATATAAAGTTTTTAATACAAATTGAGTCACTTATTTTGGGACAGGGAGTATGTACTAGGAATTACATATAGGCGCTTTAGTTTAATCCCTCCGTCCGCGAATAAGTGTATTTCTACCTTTTGTTTTAAGTCAAAGTTTTGAATTTTTGATCAAGTATATACAAAAGAGAAATAGCATATATGACATCAAATTGGTATACTATGAAAGTACATTTTAAAATGAATCTAGTGAAATTAATTTAGTGTCATAAATGTTAGTACTTTTCCCTATAAAGTTGGTCAAAGTTTTAAAACTTTGACCTAGGATAAAAGATAGAAGTACACTTATTCGCGGACGGAGGGAGTACTTCTTATTCTTATTAGTCTTTTTTTAGAATCTTTTATTCTTATTAGAGCATCTCCAGGCACACTAGAGTAGCCGCACGCTGAAAAAATGACTATTTGGCCTTGTCAGAATCAACTCAATGACGCGTTAAAATTCATGTGATAAAGTTGGTTCATTGGGAAAATGACATCGTGCCTTTGCTTATGCGCCCGCTCACTGTGTATTTGTACATGGCAAGGGCGCGAATCTCACCAATCACGGGATCGACCTCCGGTGGCGCCTCGCCCGCCTTCCCATTCGCTCCGTGACCCATCGGCGCTTCCTTATCCTATCCCAGCCTTGCTTCCTCCACCTTCTCTCCTCGCCGCCGCCCCTCGAGCGCACCGTTCCTTCGACGAATAGCGCCCGGCGGCCGTTTGCAGCTCGGCGGCCACAAGGTGTTTGACAAAATGCTTGCAAGGTATCTATTGCTTCAACTTTATATATGTAGATGAATTTGGTGCATGTTGTTTGTAGTTTCAAATTAGTTAAAATTCAACTTTGTAGATGAGTTCGTCCTACGATTCTTCCGACGAAGAATTTGATCTTCGAGAGGAGGAGGAGGACGTCGCAATGATCCTAGCTATGCACGTCAATAAAAAGCCGAAGCATGGTGGTTCGGTTATCGGTCGTCAGAAATTGTGGAGGGATAGGATCGATGCCCACAACAGATTGATGAGAAACTATTTTGTGGAGAATCCTACATACCCCGAGTCCTACTTTCAGCATCGTTTAGGATGAGCATCGAGTTGTTCAAACACATAACGGAGAAACTGGCGAGCCATGATCGGGTTTTTCGGCAAAGGAGGAATGTCGCCGGAGAACTCAAGCATAGCACCTTTCAAAAGGTGACCGTCGCTTTGCGTATGTTGGCATACATTATTCCGGCAGATCTAGTTGATGACTACTTGGCCATGGGTGAGAGTCAAGCCATCATGTGTGTCAAGCGCTTCGAAGTCGGAATTGTGCAAGTGTTTGGTCCGGAATATTTGAGAGCTCCCAATGCTGAAGACACCGCAAGGCTTTTGGAGATGAACAAAGTTTATGGGTTCCTGTGCATGCTTGGCTCAATAGATTGCATACCTTTGAAGTTGGAAGAACTATCCTAAGGCATGGCATGGACAATTCCACGGCCAGAAAAAGGGTTTCGCTATAATCCTTGAAGCGGTGGCCGATCAATAGACTTGGATTTCACATGCTTTTTTTCGGAATGCCTGGATCTTGCAATGACATCAATGTTCTTGTTGGGAAACGTAGTAGAAAACAAAAAAAATTGCACCTACGATCACCAAGATCAATATGAAGATGCAAAAGGGTTGGGATCAACGATGTTACCAACTCCGGAGTGCAACGGAAGAAGAAGAGTCAGTGTAGATCATGCTCGAAGTCTCTCGACCGATGATGACGATCCCGTGAACCGCCCTCGAACGATCCCTCGAACAGAAGACCGAAAGCACGGCCTCTCTACTTGGTTGCAAGCGTACGGTCTTCACGATCCAGAAGCGCTTCACCGTCCAGAGCTAATCATCGCCGGAGAATTAGAGGGAGGAGATTAGAACCACACTAGGCTTCTAATTATGAGGATTAGAGGTGGCTAGGGCTAACTCTAATTAGTCTAGGACCAACTAGAACTAGAACTAGATCAACTAGAAGAGGCACCCAAATCTTGTGTGTCTAAAAGGGTGGAAATCCTCTAGTATATATAGGTTGGGAGGGGAGGAGGAGGCGCCACACAAGGGGGGAAGTTCCCCCCTTGTGGCCGGCCAAGGGGGGTGGGAACCCCCCTCCAAGTCGGCCTCCCTCTCCCCTTTCCATGGGGAGAAGGGGGCGCCACCCTTATTGGGCCGTTATGGCCCAAGTGGTCTTCCACCACTTCGCCTTATTAGGCCAATCGATATTAAATTATATATATATATATATATATATATATATATATATATGTTCTAAACATTTTTAAAGCATTATATATATATAATTTTACATCCCCGGAAACATTTTCCACCTATATGTATATATTAATCGGTAATACCCGGTATTACCTGTTATTCACTGAAACCCTTCCGGTGACCCTGAAACGCTTCCGGAACCTCTTGGAACTATTCTGGATATTAATGAAACAATTTGATGTCTACTACGCAACCTTCTTCTTGTAGACGTTGTTGGGCCTGCAAGTGCACAGGTTTGTAGGACAGTAGAAAATTTCCCTCAAGTGGATGACCTAAGGTTTATCAATCCGTGGGAGGCGTAGGATGAATATGGTCTCTCTCAAGCAACCCTGCAACCAAATAACAAAGAGTATCTTGTGTCCCCAACACACCCAATACAATGGTAAATTGTATAGGTGCACTACTTCGGAGAAGAGAGGGCGATACAAGTGCAATATGGATGGTAGATATAGGTTTTTGTAAACTGAAAATATAAAAATAGCAAGGGAACTAATGATAAAAGTGAACGTAAACGGTATTGCAATGCTAGGAAACAAGGCCTAGGGTTAATACTTTCACTAGTGCAAGTTCTCTCAACAATAATAACATAGATAGATCATATAACAATCCCTCAGCATGCAACAAAGAGTCACTCCAAAGCCACTAATAGGGGAGAACAAACGTAGAGATTATGGTAGGGTACGAAACCACCTCAAAGCTATTCTTTCCAATCAATCCGTTGGGCTATTCCTATAAGTGTCACAAACAGCCCTAGAGTTCGTACTAGAATAACACCTGAAGATACAAATCAACCAAAACCCTAATGTCACCTAGATACTCCATTTTCACCTCAAGTATCCGTGGGCATGATTATACGATATGCATCACACAATCTCAGATTCATCCAACCAACACAAAGTACTTCAAAGAGTGCCCCAAAGTTTCTACCGGAGAGTCAAGAACGTGTGCCAACCCCTATGCATAGGTTCATGGCGGAACCCATAAGTTGGTCACCAAAACATACATCAAGTGGCACACGATATCTCATTGTCACCACAGATAAGCACGGCAAGACATACATCAAGTGTTCTCATAAAAGACTCAATCCGATAAGATAACTTCAAAGGGGAAACTCAATTGATCACAAGAGAGTAGAGGGGGAGAAACATCATAAGATCCAACTACAATAGCAAAGCTCGGGATACATCAAGATCGTGCCATAGAGGGAACACGAGAGAGGGAGAGAGATCAAACACATAGCTACTGGTACATACCCTCGGCCCCGAGGGTGAACTACTCCCTCCTCGTCATGGATAGCGTCGGGATGATGAAGATGGCCACCGGTCATGGATTCCCCCTCCGGCAGGGTGCCGGAACGGGCTCCCGAGAGGTTTTTGGTGGCTACAGAGGCTTGCGGCGGCGGAACTCCCGATCTATCTTCTGCTCGGAAGTTTTAGGATACGTGGGTATATATGGAGTGCGAAGTGCGTACGCTTGGAGCCATCTGGGGCCCCACGAGGCGCGCGCCTAGGGGGTGGGCGCGCCCCCACCCACGTGAGCACCTACCGTATCTTCTGGCGGGGAGTCCAAGTCCAAACGGTGGGTTTCCTTCCAAAAATAACTTCTCCGATTAATTTCGTTCGTTCGACTTAAATCGATATTCCTTTTCCTCGAAATCTTGAAGTAGGCATAAAGCGACAAATCATCTTTGGGCCTCCGGTTAATAGGTTAGTCCCAAAAATAATATAAAAGTGGATAATAAAGCCCAATATTTCCTAAAACAGGTAGATAATATAGCATGGAGCAATCAAAAATTATAGATACGTTGGAGACGTATCAAGCATCCCCAAGCTTAATTCACCGCTTTCGTCCTCGAGTAGGTAAATGATAAAAGAGAATTTTTGATGCGGAGTGATACTTTGGCATAATTTCAATGTAAATCTTCTTAATTGTGCTATGAATATTCAGATCCGAAAGATTCAAGACAAAAGTTCATATTTACATAAAATAATAATACTTCAAGCATACTAATCAAAGTAATCATGTCTTCTCAAAATAGCATGGCAAAATAAAGTTCATCCCTACAAAATCATATAGTTAGGCTATGCTTCATTTTCACACACAAAGATGTTCCCAACTTCTATACCCCCGATGACAAGCCAAGCAATTGTTTCATACTTAAATAATCTCAAACTTTTTCAACCTTCACGCAATACAAGAGCGTGAGCCATGGATATAGCACTATGGGTGGAATAGAATATGATGATGGGGATTGTGTGGATAAGACAAAAAAGGAGAAAGTCTCACATTGACGAGGATAATTAACGGGCTATGGAGATGCCCATCAATTGATGTCAACATGAGGAGTAGGGATTGCCATGCAATGGATGCACTAGAGCTATGAATGCTCAACAAAAGAAACTAAGTGGGTGTGCATCCAACTTGCTTGCTCACGAAGACCTAGGGCATTTTGAGGAAGCCCGTCATTGGAATATGCAAGCCAAGTTCTATAATGAAAAATTCCCACTAGTATAAAAAGACAACTTATGAGACTCACTATATGAAAAACATGGTGCTACTTTGAAGCACAATATATGAGACTCACTACATGAAGAACAAGGTGCTACTTTGAAGCACAAGATATGAGACTTGCTACATGAAGGACAAGGTGCTACTTTGAAGCACAAGTGTGGAAAAAGAGGATAGTAACATTGCCCTTTTATTATTTATTTATTTATTTTGGGCCTTTCTTTTCTTTTTGGCCTTTCTTTTTTTTGATTGGGCAATGCTCTAATAATGATGATCATCACACTTCTATTGATTACAACATAAGGATTACAACTCGAAACTAGAACAAGATATGACTCTATATGAATGCCTCCGGCGGTGTAACGAGATGGTGCAATGAATCAAGAGTGACATGTATGAAAAATAATGCATGGTGGCTTTGCCACAAATACGATGTCAACTACATGATCATGCAATGGCAATATGACAAAAGTAAAGTATGTCATGATGATGATAGACGGAACGATGGAAAGTTGCATGGCAATATATCTCGGAATGGCTATGGAAATGCCATAATAGGTAGGTATGGTGGCTGTTTTGAGGAAGATATAAGGAGGTTTATGTGTGATAGAGCGTATCGTATCACGGGGTTTGGATGCACCGGCGAAGTTTGCACCAACTCTCAAGGTGAGAAAGGGCAATGCACGGTACCGAAGAGGCTAGCAAAGGCGGAAAGGTAAAAGTGTGTATAATCCATGGAATCAACATTAGTCAAAAGAACTCATATGCTTACTGCAAAAATTTAGAAGTCATCAAAAATTAAGTACTACGCGCATGCTCCTAGGGGGATAGATTGGTAGGAAAAGACCATCGCTCGTCCCCGACCGCCACTCATAAGGATGCACAAGCCAGGTACACTTCATGTTTCAAATTTGTTACACAACTTTAACCATACGTGCATGCTACGGGACTTGCTAACTTCAACAAAAGCATTCTTTAAATTCATAATCACCCAACTAGCATGACTTTAATATCACTACCTCCATATCTCAAAACAATTATCAAGCATCAAACTTTTCTTAGTATTCAACACACTCATAAGAATTCTTACAAATCTTTTATGCTTAGCATATTATGATTATTTAAACAAATTATCATGCTATTTAAGACTCTCAAAATAATATAAGTGAAGCATAAGAGTTCATTAATTTCTACAAAATAAAACCACCACCGTGCTCTAAAACATATAAGTGATGCACTAGAGCAAATGACAAACTACTCCGAAAGATATAAGTGAAGATCAATGAGTAGTCGGATAATTATGCAACTATGTGAAGACTCTCCCAATTAATAATTTCATATCTTGGTATTTTATTCAAACAGCAAGCAAAGCTAAATAAAATGACATGACGCTCCAAGCAAAACACATATCATGTGGTGAATGAAAATATAGCTCCAAGTAAAGTTACCGATGAACGAAGACGAAAGAGGGGATGCCTTCCGGGGCATCCCCAAGCTTAGACGCTTGGTTGTCCTTGAATATTACCTTGGGGTGCCTTGGGCATCCCCAAGCTTAGGCTCTTGCCACTCCTTGTTCCATAATCCATCGAATCTTTACCCAAAACTTGAAAACTTCACAACACAAAACTTAACAGAAAACTCGTGAGCTCCGTTAGCGAAAGAAAACAAAACACCACTTCAAGGTAATGTAATGAAATCATTATTTATTTATATTGGTGTTAAACCTACTGTATTACAACTTGTCTATGATTTATAAACTATTTTACTAGCCATAGATTCATCAAAATAAGCAAACAACACACGAAAAACAGAATCTGTCAAAAACAGAACAGTCTATAGTAATCTGTATCAAACGCATACTTCTGGAACTCCAAAAATTCTAAAATAAATTGGTCGACCTGAGGAATTTGTCTATTAATCATCTGCAAAAAGAATCAAATAAATATCACTCTCCAGTAAAAAGTTCTAGCTAATCTCATGAGCGCTAAAGTTTCTGTTTTTTACAGCATGATCATAAAGACTTTACCCAAGTCTTCCCAAAGGTTCTACTTGGCACAAACACTAATTAAAACATAAAAAAACATCTAACCAGAGGCTAGATAGATTATTTATTACTAAACAGAACCAAAAAGCAAGAAACTAAAATAAAATTGGGTTGCCTCCCAACAAGCGCTATCGTTTAACGCCCCTAGCTAGGCATGATGATTTCATTGATGCTCACGTAAGAGATAAGAATCGAAACATAAAAAGAGCATCACGAAGAATATGTCTAGCACATTTAAGCCTAACCCTATTCATAGGGATTTTGTGAGCAAACAACTTATGGGAACAATAATCAACTAGCATAGGAGGGCAAAACAAGCATAACTTCAAAACTTTAAGCACATAGAGAGGAAACTTGATATTATTGAAATTCCTACAAGCATATGTTCCTCTCTCATAATAATTTTCAGTAGCATCATGAATGAATTCAACAATATAACCAGCACCTAAAGCATTCTTTTCATGATCTACTAGCATAGAAAATTTACTACTCTCCACATAAGCAAAATTCTTCTCATGAACAATAGTGGAGCAAACTCAACAAAATAACTATCACATGATTGAAAATTAAGATCAAGATGACAAGTTTCATGGTTATCATTATTCTTTAAAGCATACGTGTCATCACAATAATCATCATAGATAGGAGGCATGCTTTCATCATAGTAAATTTGCTCATGAAAGCTTGGGGACAAAAATATCATCTTCATCAAACATAGCTTCCCCAAGCTTGTGGCTTTGCATATCATTAGCATCATGGATATTCAAGGAATTCATACTAACAACATTGCAATCATGCTCATCATTCACATATTTTATGCCAAGCATTCTATGTAATTCTTCTTCTAGTACTTTGGCACAATTTTCCTTTCCATCATACTCAAGAAAGATATTAAAAAGGTGAAGCGTATGAGACAAACTCAATTCCATTTTTTTGTAGTTTTCTTTTATAAACTAAACTAGTGCAAAAACAAGAAACAAAAAGATTCGATTGTAAGATCTAAAGATATACCTTCACTTACCTAGCCTCCCGACAACGGCGCCAGAAAAGAGCTTGATGTCTACTACGCAACCTTCTTCTTGTAGACGTTGTTGGGCCCGCAAGTGCACAGTTTGTAGGACAAGAGAAAATTTCCCTCAAGTGGATGACCTAAGGTTTATCAATCCGTGGGAGGCGAGGGATGAATATGGTCTCCCTCAAGCAACCCTGCAACCAAATAACAAAGAGTCTCTTGTGTCCCCAACACACCCAATACAATGGTAAATTGTATAGGTGCACTAGTTCGGCGAAGAGAGGGTGATACAAGTGCAATATGGATGGTAGATATAGGTTTTTGTAAACTGAAAATATCAAAACAGCAAGGTAACTAATGATAAAAGTGAACGTAAACGGTATTGCAATGCTAGGAAACAAGGCCCAGGGTTCATACTTTCACTAGTGCAAGTTCTCTCAACAATAATAACGTAGATAGATCATATAACAATCCCTCAACATGCAACAAAGAGTCACTCCAAAGCCACTAATAGGGGAGAACAAACGTAGAGATTATGGTAGGGTACGAAACCACCTCAAAGCTATTCTTTCCAATCAATCCGTTGGGCTATTCCTATAAGTGTCACAAACAGCCCTAGAGTTTGTACTAGAATAACACACGAAGATACAAATCAACCAAAACCCTAATGTCACCTAGATACTCCATTTTCACCTCAAGTATCCGTGGGCATGATTATACGATATGCATCACACAATCTCAGATTCATCCAACCAACACAAAGTACTTCAAAGAGTGCCCCAAAGTTTCTACCGGAGAGTCAAGAACGTGTGCCAACCCCTATGCATAGGTTCATGGGCGGAACCCGCAAGTTGGTCACCAAAACATACATCAAGTGGCACACGATATATCATTGTCACCACAGATAAGCACGGCAAGACATACATCAAGTGTTCTCATAAAAGACTCAATCCGATAAGATAACTTCAAAGGGGAAACTCAATTGATCACAAGAGAGTAGAGGGGGAGAAACATCATAAGATCCAACTACAATAGCAAAGCTCGGGATACATCAAGATCGTGCCATAGAGGGAACACGAGAGAGAGAGAGAGAGAGATCAAACACATAGCTACGGGTACATACCCTTAGCCCCGAGGGTGAACTACTCCCTCCTCATCATGGATAGCATCAGGATGATGAAGATGGCCACCGGTGATGGGTTCCCTCCGGTGAGGTGCTTGGAACGGGCTCCGAGAGGTCTTTGGTGGCTACAGAGGCTTGCGGCGGCGGAACTCGATCTATCTTCCTGCTCGGAAGTTTTAGGATACGTGGGTATATATGGAGTGCAGGAAGTGCGTCGGTGGAACTACGGGGCCCCATGAGGCAGGTAGCGCCCCAACCCTCGTGAGCACCTCCGTATCTTCCGACGTGGAGTCCAAGTCCATCGGTGGGTTTCCTTCCAAAAATAACTTCTCCAGTTGATTTCGTTCCGTTTGACTTCGTGCGATATTCCTTTTCCTCGAAATCTTTGAAATAGGCATAAAACAAAGAAATCTGGGTTGGGCCTCCGGTTAATAGGTTAGTCCCAAAAATAATATAAAAGTGGATAATAAAGCCCAATATTGCCGAAAACAGTAGATAATATAGCATGGAGCAATCAAAAATTATAGATACGTTGGAGACGTATCACAATTCCACAAATATATTCTCATCACTCTCATCCTACTAACACTCAGCAGATCGTGATTACCTTAAGCTTGTGAGCCCGTAGGTTCGGTAAACCATAGACATGAAGGAAACCTCTTTGTTCAATGACCGATAGCGGAACCGTGGACATCCATATCGGTCCCTATGATTACTCTAATGATATTCGAGTGAACCTTTGGTTATCATGTGATGTTCCCTTTGCTTCGCGATACTTTACAAAACCTAGTGTGCACCGGTATCCTCCAGAGTCATCACCATGCTCACTATACCATTGCTCCCGTTACCGGTTTTGTTCTTCTTTCTCGTTGACATGTTTCGGCATCCCCATGACATAGTCACCTGTGTCTGCCCAGATGATGATGGATGCCTTCACACCGAGAGGGCCATAAGAATATCACTACTAGGGAAAAGCCTAGCAGTAGCGCGAGTTTTTAGCCTATCAGTAGCTTGGGTAACTGCGCTACTGCTATGGCGCTACAGCTAAAGGTTAGCAGTAGCGCGTGTTGACACGCACTACTGCTATATCTACTTAGTAGTAGCGCGCGGAGGAACATGCGCTACTGGTAATTACTAGTAGCGCGTCTCACGGCCCGCGCTACTACTATTATTCGGTATTCCCACAGATTAATTTCAAGTGGATGGATAGGATCCATCCACTTGAAACTAATCCGCGGTTCTTTCACCCAATGATATAATAACTCATCATCATCATCATCATATTAATATAAAAACTCTTACATCGTATCATCACCAACAACACTAGCTAATAATCATCATAGTCATTACCACTATTTAATCATCATAATCATAGTGTAGCTATCTAATCACCACCAACACTAGCTAATAATCATCATCATAGTCATTACCACCAACACTAGCTATTTAATCATCATAGTCATAGTGTAGCACATCATCATCTTCAAACTCATTCTAGTTAGCTAATCACTCATGCTGCTCTCTCTCAGGTAAAATAGCATAGAACATGTGTAGCACTCCTGCTTCATCATATTGGAGCATGTAGACGAACCTGTCTCCTAATTGTGGGCTGCGCTTCTTAGTGTTGCCCCCTAGTACTTCTCTGCGATCCTTCACAATTTTGCTCCAGTCTTTGACTATTAAGACTTGCTCGCTTTTAGAAATCCTAAATGCACTAAAGTGCAATGTAGGATGTCTTTGCCGTAAGCTAACCATGGACATGCGACCTTTAGCCTCGATCAAATGAGGCACAACTATCATCGGGAGTCCCTGTTGAAGAACTTCGTAGTAACATACTTAGCAATGAAGTTTAGCTTAAAAAATAATATATGCAAAAGATGCACTGAGGACAAATAGTAAAAATCTCACCATATTTCCTAAATAGATGTGACCGTAGTTCAATACGAACACTATTGGTCGCACGTTTTGAGTACTAAGATTTTGAAGTCCAAGAAAATAATTTGTCTTGACAGCATCAAGATCCTCAAGCCATGAAACATAATGAGTTATCTCCTCGCAGTTTAGTTCGGCCTCGGGACAATAGTAGGTCATGTCTACCAAGCGACGGACATGTTTGCTTGGTTGGAAATAAGCTGTCAATAGAAATTAGTTGTCAACTATTTTTGAATAAACAATATTCAAGACATAAATATGGTTGATAAACTCACATAATGGTAGAACTGGAGGCGTCTACACATCGACCCAGATGTTGATATTGCCTTTAATATTATCTTCCGGACGAATATCAAAGGTGATAACCATATCAGGCTCAAATGCATAAGCCTTGCATAGTGCTCTCCAACTTTTGCATTCAAAATACGTGTAGGTGTTTGCATTGTATAATTTTGCGTTGAAAGTATAGCCATGCTCGATCTTCGAGTGAACTCTCTTTACCTCCATAGTTTTCATAGGACTGAAATCAATTATCCAAGACAAAAACTCTTGCATGACAGGGGATACGCTAGTAGAATAGTAAAAAATTAAAATTATAAGTTGAAGCAAAAGAAGCAGAAATCATGCTTAATTACGAAAAAGACTTGTCGTTGTGACTTACTGTATCCACTTCGAAGTTCTCGTCCAGCTTGATGCTGAAGCGCCTATCATCAACTAGGAAATGTCATGCATACAGCGGCAGCTTCGTCTTCGCAGTATTCGCACATACCAAAATCCTTTTCGTCGTCTGACATTTCCTATGTTCATAGTTGAAATATTAATTGAAAATAGATTGAAGGCAACTACCAGGAAACTCAACACACAAATTTGGGGCACTCGATATTTCCTACATATTGTAGCACAAGTCATGCTTAAATTCACGAAAAAATCCGGCATGACCTTTGCTAAAATAGGGCATATCGAGCGCCTGAAATTTGCCGGAACGGAAATGAATCAACACTCCGGCAAAACATATGCCACTCAGATTTTCCCAGCGATACAAAGATGTTCATACACATACAGTGATGCTTAAACTTGCAATTCCATCCGGATCAATTATCATAAGCATTCGCACATGAGCTCACCGAGTAAATACCCTAGTTCTCTATTCAACACGCCGAGGAGTGGATAAAGAGGAGGTGGACTTTTAGCTCACCGACTCGGATGTAGAGGAAGTAGAGGTAGCTCGGATGACGATCACTCCAAGGAGAAACGACTGTACAAAGCCTGCATATTCCACAGAGTAAAATTTTAGATAATCAAATCTCATATAGCATTCTTTGATTACAAAGTGATAAACTAGTTCTATTAACTACTTACTAAATAAACTAGTTCTATTAAGCACTTACTATAAATAAACTATTTCTATTAAGCACTTACTATAAATAAACTAGTTATATTAAGCACCTATATTCTACCTATCTATACCATTTTCTAGCCCTAACATCTATGCATCCATCTATCTATATATCTATATTCTACAATGTCTACATTTAAATTACCTACATTCTATTCAAACCACCTAAAATAGTAAAAAATATCTATTAAAAAACCTACATTCTAGAATGTCTACATTCTAAGACCTACATTTATATTACCTACATTCTACAAGAACAGAGACAAGGAAGGGAGGAAGGAGGGGTAGGAAGGAGGGAGGGAGGAGGGGGAGGAAGGAGGGAGGAGGCGGGAAGGAGGAGCGAGGGAGGAGGGGAGGAAGGAGGGAGGCGGGAAGGAGGGGGAGGGAGGAGGAGGGAGGTAGGAGGAGTTACCTCGGTGGCGGTGATGGCGGGGGAGGGACGGCGGTGGGATGGAGGGAGATGGAGGAGGGAGCTAGGGAGGGAGGGGGCGACGGTGGCAGGATGGAGGAGGGAGAGGATGTAGTACGGAGGGGGCAACGGCGGCAGCAGCTGGCGGCACTGCGGCGGCGGAGGACGGCGGGGTGAGGGAGGGGATGAAGGAGGGAGTGGTGAGGGGGGAGTGAGGGGGGTGTAGAAGATATGATGACTTTAGCAGTAGCGCTCTTTAGGGAAAAGCGCTACTACTAAACTCTATAGCGGTAGTGCTTTATACAATAACACGCTACTGCTAAGGCTAGGCATGTAAAAATAAACATCAAAAATACATTGGTCATCAATGATCTTTTTGTGTAAAAATAAGAACCGATGAAGATTCCTATTGCGGCCAGAGATCCTACACATAGAGTTCAATGAAGGCCAAGTGGTTGTGATGGTTTGAGAAGTAACGTATTTAAGGTGGTAAACACCCTGTTCGCGGAGCGAGGTGGGACTAAATTAGTTGCAACGAGTGGACTAGACTTAGCAACATCGAGGGTGGGCGAAAAGCATTGCTGCTAAGTTCAATAGCAGTAGTGCTCTTGGAAAACCGGCGCTAGTACTAAACCTACTCCGGCGGCAACGTCGTGGCATTTGTAGTAGTAGCGCTGTTTTTTGCTAACGCGCTACTGCTACGCAGGTAGTAGTAGCATGGTTTTTTCAAGCGCGCTACTGCTAAGTAGCAGTAGCGCCTTATTTTAAACTGCGATGCTGGTAAGATTATGTGTATAAGGTTTTCCCTAGTAGTGTATCTGTCCATCGTCTGAGGAGCAAATCCCACTCTCGAGCTGTCCAGTCACTTGTCAAACTTTCCAGAGTGCCTGGAAGTTGTTGTTATGATCACCTTGTTACAGATGACATTTGAGCAACCCCAAAGCCCATCGTCCGGTAGGAAGTGACTGAGACACTGTCATGATCTGAGGAACTAAAACACATGCTAACACTCCATGTTATAATAGATGATTTCAGACGATATGATCACATAATATAACAGACAAGTATTGGGTCGATTCAATATGATTGTTCTTCTAACGTCATACCCTCAGTGTTGTTTTAGGACTACCGTTACACTTAATGATATCCTAAGATCCAGAAAACGTGATCATCAACAACACTTGAGCCAGTCTTAGAGGCGAGACTGGGAACCTATTGTTTACCGTTTATCATTCCACATGTGCATATGAGTTTTCCACTGAATCGCATATTCCAGCATCATAGCAATTATAGAATGGAATATAAACTCTTAACTATGAATAATGGAAATATAGTAATACAATATTATTGCCTAGGGCATATTTCCAACAGTCTCCCGCTTGCACTAGAGTCAATAATCTAGTTAGCACCTTTAACTTTTACACCAATGGCAATCCGATGTCAGTCCTTTGCTTTGCTTGTGGTATAGACTTCGTCCTATCGAATCTGAAAACTTCAGATATGCGTGTATCATTTGCATTTCTATGCATCTATAATTCTCTCACAAGAATCCATAATTTGTGTGAAACCAGCTTTGTATATTGAATTGTAGGGGAACGTAGCATGCAGTTTCAAAAAAATTCCTATGCTCACGCAAGATCTATCTAGGAGATGCATAGCAACGAGAGGGGGAGAGTGTGTCCACATACCCTCGTAGACCAAAAGCGTAAGCATTTGACAACGCGGTTGATGTAGTCGAACTTCTTCTCGTTCCGACCGATCAAGCACCGAATGTACGACACCTCCAAGTTCTGCACACATTCAGCTTGATGACGTCCCTCGAACTCTTGATCCAGCATAGGGTCGAGGGAGAGTTTCGTCAGCACGACGGCGTGGTGACGGTGATGGTGATGTGATCCGCGCAGGGCTTCGCCTAAGCACTATGTGGATATGATCGGAGGCGTAAACTGTGGAGGGGGGCGCCGCACACGGCTAACAATGTTTGTTGTATGTTCTAGGCACCCCTCCCCACATATATATAGGTGGGAGGAGGGGGCAGCCATGGGGCGCCCCAAGTAGGAGGAATCCTACTTGGGGCCTCCTCAATCGGCCTCCCTTTTCCTTATCTCCGGAGGCGGGAAGGAAAGAGGGGAGAGGGGAAAGGAAGGGGTAATCCTATTCCCTCTATTTCCTTTCCTCCTCCCCTTTTCCTTTCTCCACTTAGGCCGGCCCAAATGGGGGCGCACCAGCCCCTTAGGGGCTGGTCTGTCCCGCCCTTGGCCCAGTAAGGCCCATATCTTTGCGGGGGGTGCCCGAAACCCCCTCAGGTGACCCGATACGTACCCGATACCCCTGGAACTCTTCCGGTGTCCGAATACTATCGTCCTATATATGAATCTTTACCTCTCGACCATTTCGAGACTCCTCGTCATGTCTGTGATCTCATCCGGGTCTGCGAGCAATATTCGGTCACCAAATCACATAACTCACACTACAAAAAAAGACACATCCGTGACATTTTGGGCCGAACGATTTTTTTTCCTGTCATACTTATGACACTTCTATGACGATAATTGTGACAAAACCTGGTATCATCATAGATGTGGTGGGCTCCTACTTCTATGACAAAAAATCATGACAGAAAATGGGCTTTTTCGTCTGGGCGGGCGGAGACACGCTTGCATGACATTCTTTGGGCCGTCCATGACGGAAAAACCATGGTAGAAGCGAGGCGAGGAAAATATCAAGGTGTTCCCGGTTATGGTGGGTGGTCGGGGCGGCGATGCGTTTCTCTCGTGATACGCACGCTGCGTGGAGTGCGAGGCATTGGGCTCTAATCGAACCCGAGCAAGGCGTTGGGCTCTAATCGAACCCGGCGATTACCGCGAACTCTGGCGTTCTTGAACCCGAGCGATCGATCGATGGTTGTTAATCGAACCCGATCGGCGATTCCTCATCGCCGCTAATCTGAAGCCGATCGATGCCTCTGGATGAACGATGAGCGTTCTTTGGGGGGGTTGGATGAATAGTTCCGGTGGGGTGGATGAACAGGACCCGTGGTGTTGCCTCTGGATGAACAGGACCCCGATCGATCGAGCCGGTTGGGGCTGGATGAACAGGACCCGTGGAGGGCTAGATGAACAGGACCACCCGTGGAGGGCTGGATGAATAGTAGATGGTGGAGGGTGGATGAACAAGAGTCCGTGGAGGGGTGGTTGAACAGAGCCCGTGGAGAGGGCTGGTTGAACAAAGAGCCGGTGGAGTAAGCGGCGTGGTGGAGGATGGATGAACAGGAGCCCGTGGATGAGCGATCGCGGTGGAGGTGGAGGAGGTCGACGGTGGATGAGCAGAGTCTGTGGAGGCTGGAGGGGTCGACGTGGAGATGAACAAGTATCCGTGGAGAGTCCCATTTTTCGCACGCCACACCTCCCGATGAACAGGACCCCTTCTCGACCGTGGCGCTCCAACACAAGTCCGCTTCCTCCGCTTTTGGCGGTACGCCACACCCTCCCGATCAACGGGACCTCGCTTTTGACTGTAGGAGGTCCGCTTCTCGGTTTTTGCAAAGACGCGGACCCCTCCCGATGAACAGGATCCTGTTTGAACGTGGCGGTCGAACACAAGGCCGCTTCTCTGCTCGCTGCACGCCAGGCCTCATTTCCATCGGTTGTTCCGTCCAAGCCCTCCCGATGAACACGACGACGCATTCCGTTCCGACCCAGCCGGTTGGCTCCCCATGAACACGACGATGACGCTGTTTCTCCGTTCCGACCCAGCCATGTACACGAGCCCTGGCCGTATGTATGCGCAAGTAGGCGTTCGAGACCCTGCCCGTATGTACGTACGTGGCCGTATTTTCTTTCTTGCACACTGGCCGATGTACGTATGTGTACATGCTACGTGCGCGCCTCTACTACGACACGTGCACGCCTCTACATCGACCAGTATGTATGTACACATTCGCGACCAGAATGACAACGCTACGTATGCTTCGACCAAGTGGGTCCTGACTGTCAGGCATTTCCTTGCGTGCGAAGATGTAGCTGGTGTGTCCCAGCAGTCAAGGGGGCGAATCGTTCTTTTTTGCCCGGACACACTTCCTTGCGTGCGAAGATGTAGCTGGTGGGCCCCAGCAGTCAGGGGAAAACGTTTTTTTTGCGAAATACGGTGGCCCGTCCGGTGGGTCCCTGCTGTCAGGTGGAGGAATAATTATTTTGCGTGTAATATGGACGCACTTCCTTGCTACGACCATGGACCTAGCTGTCAGCCTCGCCACGTACTGTCCACGTCCAATGGAAGCCGATCCTTGACCACGTTGACCACGCCGCGCCGAGAGCACCAGGGCGGTGGACGGCGGCGAGGCCTAGGAAGGGGACGACACGGAGCCGGGGAAGACGCGGCAGTGGAAGCCCGCGTGGAGAGGAGTACGAGGGTTCACTAGTTCGGCTGCGGTGTGAGGCTGTCGTCGCTGCAGAATAACAGGGGGTGTGGGTGAGTGGAGGGATGGCCTGGCCAGTAGTGGGAGTAGTAGGGGGCGGTGAGGCCTCCGCGGCAGCACAGCCGACCACGGGATGCAGGAGCACGAGGCATGACCGGCGCTGGTTTGGGCGGCTGGAGCAAGAAGACCAGAGGTTGAAGAAGCACTACGGCCGTTGGATGGACATCGTGACGGTCCTTTGGAACTAGAATCGTGCATATTGACTAAGTTGACAAAGCCCTCCGTGCACTGTCAACTTATTAGGCCCACAAGTCGAGCTGCCACTATACTGGGTCCCAGCTAACAGGGGGAGTATTCATTTTTTTGTGCGTAATAAGGAGGCACTTCCTTGCGTGCGAAGATATAGCTGGTGGGTTCGAGCTGTCAGCAGCGGTAACATTTTTTCGCAAAATAAAGAGGCTCTTTCGGTGGGTCCCAGATGTCAGGTGGAGGAATCATTATTTTGCGCGTAATAAGGAGGCATTTCTTTGCATGCAGCCGTGGACCCAGCTGTCAGCCTCTCCACGTATAGTCCACTTCAGATGCATGTCGGTCGTTGACCACGTTGACCAGGCCGCCCGAGAGAACCAGGGTGGTGGACGACGCAGAGGCCTAGGAAGGGAACGACACGGAGCCAGGGAAGACTCGGCAGTTGTTTCCCACGCTGAGGGGAGTACGACTGTATGAGGGTTTACCGGTTCGTCTGCCGTCGCCGGAGAATAACAACAGGTGTGGGTGAGTAGAGGGATGCCTAGGCCAGCGATGGGAGTACGGTGGGGCGGTGAGGCCTGCACGACAAAGACAATGGGTCATGGGAGGAGGGAGCAGGCAGTCCCGCCGACGCTTGTTTGAGCGGCCGGAGCAGGAAGAGCAGAGATTGAAGAAGCACAACGGCCGTTAGATGGACATCCAACAATCACTGCTTGTGCGTCAACCTTTTTTTAGGAAAGCCTCAAATATGTGGAAAACAGCATACAACCCATCTACCATTATTTCTAATAATTTACAGCCCACTTGCTAATTCTTAAGTTTTTTTTAGCCCATATTTTTTTGTTAGCATTACAGCCATATTGTGGCTACGGTTAATTTTTTTTACGAATTTTTGCATATTTCGGTGCGGTCCGAACTGTTTTTAATCCCGAAATTTCAAGTCACATTCAAACTCATTTTAAAAATAAATGTATATCAATATAAAATCCAACAAATTGTCCACGCATAAAAATCAATGCAATTTAAAATCTCGAAATGAAAAAAAGAAATTTGAAACTAATTGCCGTTTTGATGTGTTTTAAAAATGTACAGCCCATTTCTCATTACTAATAGGCCATTTTCTCGGCCAGCCGAATGAAGCTCTCCTCGTCTTGAAAGATTTGCAGCCCAACAGGCCTGATAAAGCGACTTACTTGGAAAATCACAAAAGAACTGGGCTTTGGCCGTGGACCCAGCTGCGGCCATGGACCCAGCTGTCAGCCTCTCCACGTATAGTACTCTTCCGATGGAAGTCGGTCGTTGACCACATTGACCACGCCGCGCCGAGAGCACCAAGGCGGTGGACGACGGCGAGGCCTAGGAAGGGGACGACGCGGAGCCGGGGAAGACGCGGCAGTGGATACCCACGCGGAGAGGAGTACGAGGGTTCACTGGTTCGGTTGCGGTGTGAGGCCGCCGTCACCGCAGAATAACAGGGGGTGTGGGTGAGTGGAGGGATGGCCTGGCCAGCAGTGGGAGTAGTATGGGGGCGATGATGCCTCCACGGCAGGACAGCCGGCCATGGGAGGCAGGAGCAGGCGGCACGACCGGCGCTGCTTTGGGCGGCTAGAGCAAGAAGACCAGAGGTTGAAGAAGCACTATGGCCGTTGGATGGACATCGTACGGTCACTTGAGCTAGAATCGTTCATATTGACTAAGTTGACAAAGCCCTCCGTCCCCTTCAACTTAGTAGGCCCACAAGTCAGCCACCCACTATGGTGGGTCCCAGCTAGCAGGGGGGTATTCATTTTTTCTGCGTAATAAGTAGGCACTTCCTTGCGTGCGAAGATATAGCTGGTGGGTCCGACCTGTCAATGGGGGAATGTTTTTTTACGAAATACAGAAGCCCTTTCGACGTACAGTCCACGTACGGTGCGTAATAAGGAGGAACTTTCCTTGCGTACGACCATGGACCTCGTGGGTCCTGTAGCGACCCGACCTCAGACGGTCAAGCCTCTGTGTTTACATGCCATCCTCGGATCAGTATCTTTGGCACACAGTACATCAATGTATATATCAAAGTGCAATCACATGTATAATTAACGCAAAAGCTGATATATACCTCATAAGTCACAATGAAACAAATAGTCAGGTGTGGAGTCCCATCAACGCCATCGGCAGGTTGAGTGTAGATCGTAACCCTGTATCGTAACTCTTACTCGTCGAAGAAAATCCTACAACATGATACGTTGCAGCCGTGTAGGTCTGTACATTGAATGTACCGGCAAGATCACAACATGAGAAAACAGATGGTAAAGCTATACTATATGCAATTTGGCTTTGTGGCTCTGGGTCTGAGTTTTGTTTGTGTAAAAGCTGGTTTTATTTTCCCTACATCAAAGGAATAAATGAAGTCTGTACTGTAGAGTTTTCTATCATGACATGGTTCCGCCAACCGATGTCTCATAGCCCAAATTCAACATAAGTTGCCCACAATTAAGTTATCAGTCCGGTGTTGAGAGTTCCGAGATAGATCCAAGTCCAGAGGCTCAAATTGTCCGTGAATCGGGACACGGCTAATCAATTAGGTTTTAACCCTCTGCAGAGGTTTGTACACTTTACCCGCAAGATTCGATCCCTCTTTTACGTTCTCGCACTTGAGGTGTTTGAGAACAAGACGCATCAAACATGGTCTTCCAAGAGTTCCTCGACCACCGTCCGGTGCTCATCCAATCCTACCGTAGTTCTACATCTGCTAGCACCGCCCCAGCCAGAGTCACAACTAAGGTCAACCAAGCGAGCCCATAGTGACTTGCGGTTGCACAGTAAGCTTAGGGCATGAAGTATTCTTCCGTCTCTTTGAGCACAGGTGAAGCTTTCCGCAAGATGTCATGGCGCTTCTCCATGCATCCCGCCAACCATTTGGATTCTCCAGGTGCCCGTCAACCATCCTTCACCCAAAGAGTGTGTATTGAATTCTTATCTCGAGTCTTGAAGTCTTGAGGTCTTGAAGATGCAGTCCTTGCAGATTCCATCATGGAGTTGTCGTCATTGGCGTAGATCCTCCATTCTCACACCACTCCCGAGCACTCATACCAACCCGTCTACTATAGCGTAGCATTAAAATAAATAACGTCCCGGGCTTGGTAACAGGGTGATGGGTTCCTACCTCATGCATACTACTCAACTACAAGGATTCAACGTCACTACTGGAGGGATTGTTGCGAAGATGACACTAGATGCAATAAAACACATAGGTATGAAAAACATGGTCAAAGTGAACTTGCCTGGTAATACTTGATGAAGATAACAACGCTGTAAAATGACTTGGTAGAACTAATCGTCACTCCGTTGAAAATCTATATAGTCAAACATAGCATTCACATAAGCAAACATCCTAGCAAACAATTTTAGCACTCGAAATAACAATCAAAACAGCAAGGAAAATCGATAATAAAACTCAAACAAAATCAAAAGAAACTTCAAATAAAACTACAAAGAAAAACTACTAACGAAGATCTATGACTTTGCTACAAACATCTAATATAGTTTTGCCGTAAGTAAAAACTTAACAACAATTAAAATACTAAACTAATAAATTAACAGAAAATAAAATGTAAAATAACTATTTTAACAGAAAGTATTTTTTCCATAAAATTTTATTTGCAAAAAGAAACAAATAAAAAGCTTTTATAAAACTCTAACTATGACCTATAGAAGGTTTCATACAAAACTAAGGAAAATAATTTTTTTTAAAATAAAAATAAATTTTCTCCTGTTGTCTAACAGAAACACAACTAATTTTGTCAAAAGTGACAAAAAGAAATAATTTAAAACTAATAAAAACAATAAAGAAAAAGCTAAAACAGAACTAATATTAAAAAATACTGTTTTGCTGAAAACCTAATTTAAATTAACCTGAAAATAAAATACTAAATACTACTGGATAAACAAAGGTCCTAGAGACCAGGAGCAAAAAGAATCGGAATTAGAAAATAATATTCCTAACTCAAAATATCTCAAATCTAGTGATTTGAGAAAATTCATACAAACACAAATTTAAACTGCTCAAATATGAAATACAATTGAACCAACAGAAACTTCATAAAATTTGTGATCCAAGGCAGTTGGAATCACTCAAAAATACCTCGTAGATAATTAACTATGGATTTTACAAGATTGAAACTATTCTGTTTTAAAAAACAGAACGAAAAAAAAGTAGGTCGGGATTTACTGTAGCAGTTCCGATGATGGGGTTCTGGTGGAGCTCCGGCGACGTCCTCCGGTGGCCCTCTGGCGTCGGGGAAGGGACAGTAGGGTCGGTGGGTGGTTAGGATGGCCGGAGGTGGTGGGGCGGGGCGGCAATGGCGGCGGTGGTCCGGCGAACTCCGGCGAGGCGGCGCAGTGACGTGGGGTGAGGAGAGGAGAGGAGAGGATAGGTGTTGATTTGATGTGCTAGAGGGGGGGGGGTTCTTGGGTATTTATATTGGGGAGGGGAGAGTTTTGCTTGGGGTAGGGGACAAGAAATAGATTAGGATTAGGAAACAAAAGGAAAAGATCTAGAAACAAATCGGAATAAACGAAACGGGATCAAATCCTACTAGCATTAGGAAAAGGAGCGGTGCTCCCTGGCTCCCTGGTGCGCACGCGCGATGGTAGCCGGCCGGTGGCAAGTGGCGGCTTGGGCCTTTGGCCCAAGGCGCTGCGGATTTTTTTTTATTTTATATATAAACATTTTTTTTCCAAAAAAATAAAATAAGAAGAAAGCAAAATAAATAAAAATAATATATAGGCATATAATATATCAAAATTTTCAGAAAAACATTTCCTACAAGATGAACTTTATTCTAGAGTCAAATAAAATACACATAAATTTAAATAAAGCAAAGAGTGCTTTTGGTCCAATAAAATCCAACAAAAATCATTTTAAAAAATAACAAAATGAATTCAAATTTATTCCTCTCCATTTTTCTGAGGTAGGGAATCATGTTACCCTATTTTCCATGTATTTTATTTTTTGGAGAAAAATAATTTGAATAAAACTCAAATAACTCCAAATTGAAAAATAAATTCCAAAAGGACTTCGAATTTGATCCTTTGAAACTCCCAACTCATATTTCATATGTTTTGAAGAAGTCATTTTATCCTCGCTCGTGAAAATCATTGAGTTGCATGAAGTTTATGAATTAGAAAATATTTCCAAATGAAATTCAAATATTTTCAACACCCTTGTCATTTAAATAAATGGAAGAAGTCATGTCATCTTCTCTCCGAGGTTTTGTGATGAAGAGTATTTGAATTCACGAAAAGCATAAAAGCAAAAAAATGAAAGTTTGGGAAAGTCCTTTTATTCCCTCTCATTTAACTTTCAAAAAGTTTCAAATTTCACTCAATCAATCACACAACAATTCAAACAAACAAACAAATCTATCTATTTATTATAACATTCCAAAATTTAGAATTTTGGGATGTTACAAATCTACCACCCTTAAAATGAATCTCGTCCTCGAGATTCGGAGGAAACTAGAAAGAAATGGGTTAGGTTTGGGGTCTTCAAAATCCATCGATCGTCTCCGGGGTGCAGGGTGCTACCACCCTTAGAAACATCGTTACGGTTCAATCAAAACTCAGGCACTCCATCCTTATTCTTGTGATGTCGGTCTTCTAGATATTTAAGGATAATTCCTTCTCTGGGCTCTTCCGGTAGTGGCATAACCTTTTCCTCAATTCTTTTGTCTTTTACTCTTGGTAAGGTTATTCCGAGGCGGGTCTTAAATGGTGACGGTCCGCGCCAATTCTAAACAAATATCGGTATCTCATGGTGGTCAACGATTTATGGTTTCCCTAGGAAAACGGGTGCAGGTTGAACCTCACCGTATAACCTACGGTTGGCAACAACTGCCGTGTACAAGGGAAAAAATACCTATACCTTTCTAAGGTTTAAACAAGGTTATGATCGTCGTCTCTCTACTATAGGTAAGTCACTCAGATTTTACCATCCCATATAGCAAAGCGAATAATAAGAGTAAGTCGGTATGGTGATCAATCCATCCCGCACCCAAATCATTACCTTGTACATGGTTTAGCGAATCTCGCATTTTAACACTCGGTCATCCTCACAAGCATTGCAGAATTTCTCTTGTCGACGAACCAAGTTCGGAAAATCCATTGATTCTGCAGGCCAAACAAACATCTATCGTTCCTTAACAACTCTCAGGTTTTGCGTAAACTCCTATAGAATCGTCGGTTGATCAAATCGTAGTCTATTCCCAAAATTTCTTTCTCCGGTGGGTACTTGATCCTTATTAATTCTTGGTCACGTGGGTTATGGCCCACTTCAACACTAGTGCAGCTTTAACTCATCCTTGGGGTAACTCTCTTGTTCCATATTACACATCCTTTAAATCCAAAGAGTACTGCTGTTTCTTCATACCATCATATCAAAAGCAAAACTCCAACTTTTTTTTCCTTCAACTACAGTCCGTGGAATATATATTTTCTTATCCATTAGTCTAGTCTTCTTCACGGTACTACCACCCTAAAATGAAATTCACAAATCCATCCATAGACCATATTTCTCATATCCTCGAAAATGGTCAAAATCTTTGTTCACAGAGTAACAACTCCTACAATTAAACATATGAAAACATGTCACCTTAACTTTATTGATTTCATGAATCCATTACAAACTCGAGCACCCATTACATAACTCACTTATTGTACTCATAAACATGAAATTGCTTTCTATTACTCTTGTTTCCAATATCAAAATTCCAACTACTCAACTCCAGCTTTCATCTTGTTGGGACATTTAGTAGCATAATGTCCTGCTTCCTTGCAGCGAAAACAAAAGACTTCCGACATGTCTCGGGGCTTCTTTGTGATTATGTAGGCTCCTTGGATTCTTGGCTTCATATATGGAAATTTACTAGCGTAATGACCTAAATCCTTGCACTGTAACAAGTGATATGACTCAGGTCCTTCTCTGCGAAAATTGTGTTGTTACGGGGTTGCCTTCTTTTTCTCTTCTGGATTTCTCTCAGAATGATCAGAGCTTCTATTTCCGAGGGTCAAACTTCACTTCTGTCGGGAAATCTACGAAATATTCTTCTCTTTCCTTGGTACAATCTTGGGAAAAATGTCCTTCTTCTCCACATGAATAGCAAGCGTTGGAGTAAAATCTGTTGAGGCCTTCTCCATCGTGGTCTTCAACACATTCCTTCATCACAGTTCTTTCATAACTTCTCGGAGGGCTTCTTTCATTCCTTCTTCCTGCTCCTGAATAGTTTGTTGCACCATGGGGTAAATGTGACCTTGAGTCGGGTAGTGGGTGGTTCCTTCACACAAGAAACAAGTCACACGACTAGTTGGGCATTCCTTAGCTGGGTGTTTCTCCTCACAATGAGGGCATCCATCCTTGTGTTCCTCCAGGTGTGTCCTATTTCTCCGCAAATCTTGTAGGCACAAGGTTTCTTCTTCGGGTTATCGTAGTGCTTCCGGATGAGACGTGATCTCAACAGGGTCTTCTTGAATTCCTCCCAAGTTCTTCTTCCATTCATCCCTGTATGGCTTGATGCATTTCCCACTGTGTTGCAAAGCACTTCCTTCAAAGTAATCAAGAGCGTCACGATACTTCATTCTTCCTTGAAACCAAATTGCTCCTCAAGTGGTTCTCCATGTTACGAATCCATAGCTCGCCTCCGGCTGAGTCTTCGGTCCAGAGAATATCAGGCCAACTTCGTTCATTATCTATGGGGTCCAAAGTTTTGGGATGAGACATGAGAGAGGTGGGGAGGGATATACACACAATACAAACAATAGTTTTTGAAGAAACAGGTTTTATTTATGGGCTGTCGGAAAACATCAAACAAATGACAACTCACAAATCATCGCATCTAACGTAGGTGTATAACAGGGGTTTGGTCTCTAAAGGTCGAATAATTCTTGATTCTTCAAATTCTTCTAGTCTTGAGTCTTCAATTGTTGCAGCTTCAACTCTTCTAATGCATGGTCAAATCCTCTTTACTCTGAAGAGGCCATCGGTTATCCGATATCTTGTCCTTCTTGGAGCGGCTTGATTGATTCTTCATGTGATCAAAAGGGAAAAAGGGGTATATTCTAACTATTTGAGGTAAGAGGGACTATTTGACAAAATCAGAAAAGGTGAGAAGTAAGGGTATTTTTGAAAACCAAGTTTTAGAGATATCCTGTCCAAGGGCTTACCGATTTCTAGGGTCACGTCCTACAGTCAACATGTGCTCTGATACCATATCTGTAGCGACCCAACCTCAGACGGTCAAGCCTCTGTGTTTCTGCTATCCTCGGATCAAGGTATCTTTGGCACACACGGTACATCAATGTATATATCAAAGTGCAATCACATGTATAATTAACGCATAAAACTGATATATACCTCATAAGTCACAATGAAACAAATAGTCGGTGTGGAGTCCCATCAACGCCATCGGCGGAGTTGAGTGTAGATCGTAACCTCAGTATCGTAACTCTTACTCGTCGAAGAAAATCCTACAACATGATACGTTGCAGCCGTGTAGGTCTGTACATTGAATGTACCGGCAAGATCACAACATGAGAAAACAGATGGTAAAGCTATACTATATGCAATTTGGCTTTGTGGCTCTGGGTCTGAGTTTTGTTTGTGTAAAAGCTGGTTTTATTTTCCCTACATCAAAGGAATAAATGAAGTCTGTACTGTAGAGTTTTCTATCATGACATGGTTCCGCCAACCGATGTCTCATAGCCCAAATTCAACACAAGTTGCCCACAATTAAGTTATCAGTCCGGTGTTGAGAGTTAGAGATAGATCCAAGTCTAGAGGCTCAAATTGTCCGTAATCGGGACACGGCTAATCGATTGGGTTTTAACCCTCTGCAGAGGTTTGTACACTTTACCCGCAAGATTCGACCCCTCTTTTTACGTTCTCGCACTTCAGGTGTTTGAGAACAAGACGCATCAAACATGGTCTTAGAAGAGTTCCTCGACCACCGTCCGGTGCTCATCCAATCCTACCGTAGTTCTACATCCGCTAGCACCGTCCCGGCCAGTCACAACTAAGGTCAACCAAGCCAGAGCCCATAGTGACTTGCGGTTGCATGTAAGCTTCCGGGCATGAAGTATTCTTCCGTCTCTTTGAGCACGGGTGAAGCTTTCCGCAAGATGTCATGGCGCTTCTCCATGCATCCCGGCCAACCACTGGATTCTCCAGGTGCCCGTCAACCATCCTTCACCCAAGAGTGTGTATTGAATTCTTGTCTCGAGTCTTGAAGTCTTGAGGTCTTGAAGATGCAGTCCTTGCAGATTCCATCATGGAGTTGTCGTCATTGACGTAGATCCTCCATTCTCACACCACTCCCGAGCACTCATACCAACCCGTCTACTATAGCGTAGCATTAAAATAAATAACGTCCGGGCTTGGTAACAGGTGATGGGTTCCTACCTCATGCATACTACTCAACTACAAGGATTCAACGTCACTACCGGAGGGATTGTTGCGAAGATGACACTAGATGCAATAAAACACATAGGTATGAAAAACATGGTCAAAGTGAACTTGCTCGGTAATACTTGATGAAGATAACAACGTCGAGAAAATGACTTGGTAGAACTAATCGTCACTCCGTTGAAAATCTATATAGTCAAACATAGCATTCACATAAGCAAACATCCTAGCAAACAATTTTAGCACTTCAAATAACAATCAAAACAGCAAGGAGAATCGATAATAAAACTCAAACAAAATCAAAAGAAACTTCAAATAATACTACAAAGAAAAACTACTAACGAAGATCTATGACTTTGCTACAAACATCTAATATAGTTTTGCCGTAAGTAAAAACTTAACAACAATTAAAATACTAAACTAATAAATTAACAGAAAATAAAATGTAAAATAACTATTTTAACAGAAAGTATTTTTTTCCATAAAATTTTATTTGCAAAAAGAAACAAATAAAAAGATTTTATAAAACTCTAACTATGACCTATAGAAGGTTTCATACAAAACTAAGGAAAATAATTTTTTAAAATAAAAATAAATTTTCTCCTGTTGTCTAACAGAAACACAACTAATTTTGTCAAAAGTGACAAAAAGAAATAATTTAAAACTAATAAAAACAATAAAGAAAAAGCTAAAACAGAACTAATATTAAAACAATACTGTTTTGCTAAAAACCTAATTTAAATTAACCTGAAAATAAAATACTAGATACTACTGGATAAACAAAGGTCCTAGAGACCAGGAGCAAAAAGAATCGGTCAAAAATAATATTCCTAACTCAAAATATCTCAAATCTAGTGATTTGAGAAAATTCATACAAACACAAATTTAAACTGCTCAAATATGAAATACAATTGAACTAACAGAAACTTCATAAAATTTGTGATCCAAGGCAGTTGGAATCACTCAAAAATACCTCGTAGATAATTAACTATGGATTTTACAAGATTGAAACTATTCTGAAAAAAAAACAGAACAAAAAAAAGTAGGTCGGGATTTACTGTAGCAGTTCCGATGATGGGGTTCTGGTGGAGCTCCGGCGACGTCCTCCGGTGGCCCTCTGGTGTCGGGGAAGGGACGGTAGGGTCGGTGGGTGGCTAGGATGGCCGGAGGTGGTGGGGGGGGGCGGCAATGGCGGCGGTGGTCAGCGAACTCCGTAGGCGGCGCAGCGACGTGGGGTGAGGAGAGGAGAGGAGAGGAGAGGTGTTGATTTGATGTGCTAGAGGGGGGGGGGGGGTGCTTGGGTATTTATATTGGGGAGGGGAGGGTTTTGCTTGGGGTAGGGGACAAGAAATAGATTAGGATTAGAAAACAAAAGGGAAAAGATCTAGAAACAAATCGGAATAAACGAAACGGGATCAAATCCTACTAGTATTAGGAAAAAGGAGCGGTGCTCCCTGGCTCCCTGGTGCGCACGCGCGATGGTGGCCGGCCGGTGGCAAGTGGCGGCGTGGGCCGTTTGCCCAAGGCGCTGCGGATTTTTTTTTTTTTATATATAAAAAATTTTTACAGAAAAAAAAAAAAATAAAATATCAAAATAAATTAAAAAAATATATATGCATATAAAATATCAAAATTTTCAGAAAAACATTTCCTACAAGATGAACTTTATTCTAGAGTCAAATAAAATACACATAAATTTAAATAAAGCAAAGAGTGCTTTTGGTCCAATAAAATCCAACAAAAATCATTTTAAAAAATAACAAAATGAATTCAAATTTATTCCTCTCCATTTTTCGAGGTAGGGAATCATGTTACCCTATTTTCCATGTATTTTATTTTTGGAGAAAAATAATTTGAATAAAACTCAAATAACTCCAAATTGACAAATAAATTCCAAAAGGACTTCGAATTTGATCCTTTGAAACTCCCAACTCATATTTCATATGTTTTGAAGAAGTCATTTTATCCTCGCTCGTGAAAATCATTGAGTTGCATGAAGTTTATGAATTAGAAAATATTTCCAAATGAAATTCAAATATTTTCAACACCCTTGTCATTTAAATAAATGGAAGAAGTCATGTTATCTTCTCTCCGTGGTTTTGTGATGAAGAGTATTTGAATTCACGAAAAGCATAAAAGCAAAAAAATGAAAGTTTGGGAAAGTCCTTTTATTCCCTCTCATTTAACTTTCAAAAAGTTTCAAATTTCACTCAATCAATCACACAACAATTTAAACAAACAAACAAATCTATCTATTTATTATGACATTCCAAAATTTAGAATTTTGGGATGTTACAGGTCCCAGCCGTCACGCTCTCCACGTACAGCCCTCTTCCGATGACTCTCGTATGTTGACCACGCCGCGCCAAGCGCATTGAGGCGGTGGACGACGGCGAGGCCCCAGACTGGAATGACCCGGAGATGGCGAAGATGCGGCAGTGGAGTCGCAGACGGAGAGCAGTGGGAAACTTGACTTATTATTTTGTAAGAACTTTCAACTTACGAAATAAAATATCATTTTAATTTGATGAGTTAATAGTACATGGGGTATTATTATTTTTTAGGCTAGACGTGGGACAGTTGAGTTGGTTCTAGGGAAAAGTACCGGGAGAAAACTCAGTTTACATTGAAAAAGAAAGTGGGAGAAAATTCAGATGTAGGATTAATGAAAACGAAAAATAAAGGAAGTGGGAAGGTCTATAAAATGGTTGGACGAACGACAGGTTTAACAGAAACTTATGTAATAAAATAAGATATAAATATAGGTTCAGTTTTGCATGCTTATAGAAAACAGCTTTGCATTCTTATAGAAAAATAGAACTGAGCTGTGCGTCGTCTTGAAAAAACAAACATAACTTGGGTTGCTGATGTTATAGACAAGCTAGGTTGGGAGGCCCAGAGGCCGCTTGATACCTAATGGATCCAAAAAATGTTGAAACATGTCATGGGCTGCCGATGTTAAACAACAAAACCTAGGCCATGGACCTGGTGGGCCCGGGACTGTCAGCCTCTCGACGAACAGTTGTCTCCCGATTCCTCTTGTTTTGCTGACCATGTTGGGAACGACAGACGGCAGCGCCGCGGCTAGAGCACCAAGGCAGAGGACGACGTCGAGACCTCAGACCGAACGAACCGGAGCGAGGGAAGACGCAGGCTGAGGGGAGTACGAGGGTTGACTTGTTCGGGTGCAGGGTGGGCCGATGGAGCTGCCGCCGCCGGACAATGTGTGGTAGTAGAGGGATGGCCTGGCCAACGCCATAGGCTATGATGGCCACCATTTGTATAGGAAGAGGATGAAAGATTGAACAAAATAAAGAAATACAAATGGATAGGTGGTTGGTCCCATATGTGCGTATACGAGACCTGCTGGGTCCACCTGAGGAGGGGAATATGTTGGGAGGATGGAGATTCAAAGCACGGCAGCCGAGTGAACTAGTTTTTTTAACGGACAAATGAACTAGTTACATACATAAGCAAATAGCCACTAAAAAAGCAAAAAGGTTAATGGGTTCTTAAAAGAAATATTTCAGACAAAACAGATAATTACGACACATAGGCTAATGCATGAAACACTCAGATGATAAAGGTGCTTATAAACAGATAAAGTACAACATCTAGACCTTCCCGCACGCTTGATTATGATGTTGCGGCTGTCCAGTGTACTCGTCGATTCTGGGGAAGCAGAACCGCCCTCATGTCCAAGATCTGCCTGTACATGTCGTAGCATGCGTATGCGTCCTTGGCCGTGTAGGTTATGTAGGCTAGATTCAGAGGTACCTCCCACGTGTTCGGGTCCTTGGTATCGTTGTCTTCTTTCATGTTGGCGTATCAGGGGTCGATGATGGTCTTGGCGAGGTCAACCACGGAGTCCTTCTCTTGCCCGTTGCTGATGATCTTGTATTACTTCTGGATGTCGACAAGCTTGTTGCACCAGATGGCCGAATCGTCGTGTTCTTCCTTCTCTCCATCGTAGCGAAGGTGCAGTCGGCGCTGCCGATGAAACGGGTGAATGCTCCAGAACCTCTGATGGCCCTACAGTAGTGGTAGATGAGAACCTCGTCCCGCAAACATACCTGGGCGACGGCGATCCGCTGGTCCCTGTCAGGAGATGAATGGATGGGCACAAGGTCTAGTCCTGCAACCTTGTGCTTTCTCGTCCTGTAGGTACTGCTTGAACTCGGCGCGGCAGAGCTTCACTGAGTCCGGATCGTTGGTGTACATCACATTCAACTTGGTGCAGCAATAGGACTGAACGGCGAACTCAAAGGGGAACTCCTTGCTGAAGTCCATATCCAGCAGGCTCACCCCTCGGATCACCATTGGAGTCTCTTCAAGTGAACGAGTGTGTAGGCGGTGGCAGCAGTTTGTTTTTCAGCTCTTGGGGAACTGGATTCAACGATGGCTGAGTGTGTACAAGCAACAACAGTTACTACCCCTCCCTCGTTCGCTGCACGCCCGGCAGAAGATGCACCCTCGGTGCATTCAAACGCCTCCATTAAGAAACCTACTATAGCCACACGTCGGTTCACGGCGGGTGCAGTATTAATCTTTGTAATAACATGAGTTAGTGGTCACTTTACTTAAATTTAATTAGCTTTAATAGAAATTTATACTAAAAACAAGCAATGCATTGGCTCGTTCTATCAGTGCCACATCATCAACATGCACAACAATTAGAATTATTATTCTCAGGACGCATTACGATCAAAGACATTTGTCACACTTTCACAAAGATAGTACTACCAAGTTTGAACTGTTTTGTTATGGTTGTTGTCCTCTGCATCATCATGCCGTGTTTCCCGACTTGCAAGATTCGTAACCAACAAATAAGATCCAAATAATAAGTACAACAAAGATGCCTACATATCTCATTGATTCCCAGCTTGCAAGATTCAGAACCAACAAATAAGATCTAAATAATAAGTACAACAAAGATGCCTACAAATCTCATTGATTCCCAGCTTGCAAGATTCAGAACCAACAAATAAGACTCAAATAATAAGTACAACAAAGATGCCTATACATCTCATTGATTCCCAGCTTGAAAGATTCAGAACCAACCCATTAGAGCCTTTTGAAAGTGAATATCGGGATTAAATCCATCTTGGCTAGCCATGTCATACAATCGAAGAACTTGCCGAATGCTCTTGACCGTCACAACATCTGTAGTTGAGTATTCCTGTTTGCACAGCACAAACAAGAAGAGCACGATTTCACTTTAATAGTGGCCTCCTTGAACTCAACCTGCAGCTCCACTCGGATGAGGCCTGCACGAGTTCCATGATTCAATTCATGCGCCTTTTTCTGCAGTTCACCTAAAATGAAGCAAAGATTGCATAATTCAGCTAGCAAGAAGTACTTGCTCTCATGAGTCGGCGAGTTCTTCTTTAGTAGTTGCACTAAAATTGAGGAACATTAAGGTTGGCTGTCCGGCTCATGTAAGGTGCAACTATAATTTTCTTATCCTTTTGTGCAGTTCCACTAAAATAAAGTGCCATTGTGGTGACAGTGACGACTCATCTTGCAAAGGCTAATAAAATGTTGCACGAGATTACCAGCAGAACTTGACGGAGATTTTGGAAACTCCAATCACCATTTTGTGCAGTTCCACCAAAATTGAGAGATGTTGCCCACGTGACATTTTAGTTGAACTGCACAAGACACTCATTCCAAAAAAATGTTTTGTGCAGTTCACCAAAAGGTCACAATAGCAACAAGGTAAAATTGATATCCATATCTCGCACAAAAGATAGAAAGTAAGCGATTCTTTGGTCAATAAGAATATCTGAAACATATCTGAAATGAAAAGAAGCATCTTAATTATGTTCATGGCAATCATGCAAGGATAGTAGAAATTTTAAAACGTCAGCAATGCTTCATGTTACTAGAAGCATTACGATCAACAATGAGATTCCTCAAATATGGGATTACTTTAATGGTGGCATTGCTTGTTTACGGAATCTGATAAATCAACAATGACTAAAGAGTTGGTTTAAGGGCATGGGACTGTGGGGACACGGGACACTCAACAAACAGAAAGGAGCAACTTACTTGTCATATTGGGGAAAACAACAGAGTCCCATTTGTAACGCAGTTTAATTGCATCTTATCACTTTGGAGGCATTAGATTAACAATAACCTTTGGTTAGACATGTTCCTAAGGTAACAGTGTGATCGCTTCATTTTACATGCTCCCTACATTAACAACAAAGAAAAGGTTGGTATAAGGACATGCGACAGTGGACGCATCAACACAATGTACCTACAAGGAGGCATAAAGTGGTGATGCCGAGTTTGTTCATGCTACGTGAGGGCAGCAAACCTAATCCTGGAGACCTTTTACTATGTGAGGGCAGAAAACCTAATCCTGGAGACCTTGTACTATGTGAGGGCAGCAAATCTAATCCTGGAGACCTTTTACTATGTGAGGTCATCAAATCTAATCTTGGAGACCTTTTACTATGTGAGGCAGCAAATCTAATCCTGAGACCTTTTACTATGTGAGGGCAGCAATTCTAATCCTGGAGACCTTTTACTATGTGAGGGCAACAAATCTAATCCTAGACATACTCTGTTGACTTGTCCACCAGCCGCCACTTTCTATCCTTTTTTCAGCCAATAATAGATCTGTTCCTTATCTAGTTTGTACTGCGTTTTCCCATTATTTCCCTTTTCAACCAAGAGACCGGTTGGGTCTCCGGTCTCTACTACTTTCACCATATTATTTCCTCTTTGAATCAAGTCCTAGATTCATGCTACAACTTTCCCCCATTTCTTCATTGTTTGAACAAAGCCCTAGATTCGAATGCATGAAGTTGCTTTACCTCTAATAATACTAAAAATTTAGGTGGCTTTGGAAGAGCTGATGGGAGTAGAAAAAGATGCACATGCAGACACGTGGGGAGCTGGGGCAGTAGAGCAAGACCGCTTCCGAAGAACTTATACCTGAGGGTCATTGGGATGTCGACGACAGCAGGTGGGATCTGCGGACAATACGACAGGGAGGAAGAAGGGTCGGAGAACCTCCCGAGCCGGCGTTGTGTCGGAGAGAACGGCACAGGCAGAGGATTGGGCCCCTCCGGTTGCTATGGGTTTCCTCCCTCGCCGGCGATGACTGCGTGAACGATGCACCTAGTCCTCTACACACACCAGCCGAAGGGATCCGGCCGGATCTGTGACCAGCGGTGAGCAGAGAGAAAATGTCTCTACCGCTGTCTTGTTTATATCTGGAGAGGATGAGAGAATGAAGAGAGCAACCCTAGTAAAGCAAGCGCTCAGGCACCTGCGTACATATATAGTGGAGTGATTATCTTTTTCTCTGCACAACAAGCATTTCAATTTGTGTACATGGCATTAAAGAAAAGAAACTCTCTATTTAAGGTGACTACATGTACGACTCCTACTTACTACTACTAGTAGTAGTATTGTTCACTTGTGCTCCTCGGCCCTCCATTCATTGAACAACCCCATGGGTGAATAAACATACAGTACTAGTATTTATATAGAACGAACAAGCTCGAACTATTTTCGCGTAGTTAAAAGTTGAGGGTGGGGCTTTTCCCGGGCAGTACGCGCGGTAGTTTTCACGTAGGCGGTTTGACATAGAGGCGAGGAGGGTGAGGGAGTAGCGGATTCAACTTACTTACTGCTGGAAAGGTCGGGTTGTGCGATTTGACGGCGCGTTGCTGTTTGGATCCATGTGTTAGAGTTAGTTTGGGTTAGTTTGAACTCAACTAACCCAAAAATATCCAAACAGGAGGGTTAGTTTGGGTTACTGTTTGGATCCATGTGTTAGAGTTAGTTTGGGTTAGTTTGAACTCAACTAACCTAAAAAAAATCTAACCGACCCAAGAGGTGCTTATTTGGGTTAGTTCTTCTCGGGACACTAAAAACACATTTTTCTCTCGCTCTCCCCGCAGCAGATCCCTCCCCACTTCCTCGAAGCTTCTCGTCCTCTCCCTCTCTCCCTCTCGCACCTCCTATGAAGGCACCTCGCTGTATCCGCGCTCCATCTAACCCTGTCATCCAAACACCTCTTTCGCTAGAGTTACTTCAGGGTTAGTTTAGGATTAGAATCTAACTCTAACCTTTAACTGAGTTAGAGTATCCAAACAGGGCCAGGCGGTACGACCGAGATGATGCCTCCTTCCGTTCCGCACTCTAATCTGGTGCATGACACGTATTACCTCGACTCGGATGCTACTGGCTGTCCCACATGTCGGTGAAGTAGTACGTAGTAGTAAGAAGGAGCAAAGAATCATGCGGTATAAGTCTTTCTAGAGATTCCAACAAGTGAGTAGACTACACCGCGTGCAGTATCTCAAATCTCCCTTCCGGTTTATAGGGCTCAAATCTCAAATCTCATCAACCAAGGCATTTTGCGATTGGAGGAATGTATCTCATACTTAAACTCATGCATTAATTACGTAATTCTCTCGTTTTCCTCTTCGCCTTGGTCACGGTGCTCAATATTGAGCACTCCTATATGACTAGCCGCTCTATCTACATGCGGGACATCAAAGCATCCGGGCCCGCGTGCCATCCACCAAATCACAGCGAGGTGCTATAGTCGAAACTCACCGGTCAGCCCGGTGTGGCCGTCATGACCCGTCATATCACAAAACCCACACCTTTACCAAAGCTGGTAAAGTGGCCTCAAGTTGGACTGGACGAAGCAACCATCATTTCCTTTGGGCAGCTCGTTGAAGCCCTTTTCTCCCCTTTCTTGAAGAAAACCTCACTCCGGGCTACTCACTACGCCATTTTTCTTCCTGCATCAACGAAGGAAAGGTGGGTGAATCAGTGATGCTGCTATATTTTCAATCCAAGAATCTTCTTTTTGCGAAGCACCGACCGATTCTCACAGCCTATTCTTTTCCCATTTTCATTGCGACTGTGGTTTCCTTTCGATTGCTTTTGTTGGTCAGTTCATTGATGGATCCTGGAGCACTTGGCAAAGAGTTGCCGGCGGACAACCCACTTGAGATAGTGAAAGTGCAACTATCCATAGGTGGTTTTGGTAATTCATAACAACATATAGCTCATTGAGCTAATGCTATTCCAAGACAAATATTTCAGGAAAGCTCAATGAATGGCATGGCATGGATGATGAAAGTGGATCCCTCAAAATATTAAGGACAAAGGATTGGCTCAAGCTCAAAAGCTCAAGACTCTACATTTTACATTTTAGTGATCCAAGATCACATTGAGTCTATAGGAAAAGCCAATACTAGCAAGGAGGGATGAGGTGTTGCTTAATGAGCCTCTTTCTTTTTTTTGACAGAAAGACTGTAAGGGAACCCCCTACAGTATAATTGGTGCAACAACCCCAAATTACAAGTACCATGCCTTGAACCTGGGTGGGTGGAAAGGCATCAGCCCCTTAATGAGCCTCTTGCTTCATGTGCTTAGTGATATGCTCCAAAACCCTCCACTACTTTCTCACATCCACATATGACCTAAACCTAAAGTCAAAATCGGTCCTACCGATTCTTTCTATCCGGCTCCACTGAGTTAAAATGTCATAGCCACTGCCACAAACCCTAGGCAAATCGGTCTCACCGATAGGGATCTCGGTCTCACCGAGATGGGATTGTAATCTCTTTGTTTCCCTTCGTAACGTTTCGGTCTAACTGAAGTGAGCGATCGGTCCCACCGAGATTGCAATGTAAACTCTCTGTTTCCCTTTCGTAACTTTTCGTTCTCACCGGAAAGAGCGAACCGGTCCCACCGAGTTTACCTGACCAACTCTCTGGTTAGCTAATTACCAAAATCGGTCTCACCGAGTTTGTGTAATCAGTCTCACCGAGATTACGTTATGCCCTAACCCTAACCATATCGGTCCTACCGAGTTGCATGTCGATCCACCGAAAACCCTAACGATCACTAGGTTTACTCAATCGGTCCGACCGAGTTTGTTGATTCGGTCCCACCGAGTTTGGTAAATTGTGTGTAATGGTTAGATTTTGTGTGGAGGCTATATATACCCCTCCACCTCCTCTTCATTCATGGAGAGAGCCATCAGAACAAACCTACACTTCCAACTTACCAGTTCTGAGAGAGAACCACCTACTCATGTGTTGAGGCCAAGATATTCCATTCCAACCACATGAATATTGATCTCCAGCCTTCCCCAAGTTGCTTTCCACCAAATCCAAATCCTGTGAGAGAGAGTTGACTGTTGGGGAGACTAGCATTTGAAGCAGTAGAGCAAGGAGTTCATCATCAACACA
Organism: Aegilops bicornis; assembly: GCA_021605145.1. NCBI lineage: Eukaryota > Viridiplantae > Streptophyta > Magnoliopsida > Poales > Poaceae > Aegilops > Aegilops bicornis. The sequence continues at coordinate 199,209,451 of CM038669.1, read as the reverse complement.
CCATTTGTTACTTCTTGGAGAGTGGTGTCTCCTAGATTGGCTAGGTGTCACTTGGGAGCCTCCGACAAGATTGTGGAGTTGAACCAAGGAGTTTGTAAGGGCAAGGAGATCGCCTACTTCGTGAAGATCTACCGCTAGTGAGGCAAGTCCTTCGTGGGCGACGGCCATGGTGGGATAGACAAGGTTGCTTTTCGTGGACCCTTCGTGGGTGGAGCCCTCCGTGGAGTCGTGCAACCGTTACCCTTCGTGGGTTGAAGTCTCCATCAACGTGGATGTACGATAGCACCACCTATCGGAACCATGACAAAAACATCTGTGTCTCCAATTGCGTTTGAATCCTCCAAACCCTTCCCTTTACATTCTTGCAAGTTGCATGCTTTAATTTCCGCTGCCTATATACTCTTTGCATGCTTGCTTGAATTGTGTGAAGATTGCTTGACTTGTGCAAAGATAGCTAAAATCTGCCAGAGTCTAAAATTGGGAAAAGGTTAAGTTTTGAATCGGTCAAGTAGTCTAATCACCGCCCCCTCTAGACATACTTCAAGGTCCTACAAGTGGTATCAGAGCTTTTGTCTCCATTTGCTTTGATTTCCATAGCTTTTGGTGGTCATAGCCTTTGTTTCACAACCTAGGAGAGTATGGCGTCTAGCGAGGAAATTATCACCGTAGAGGTCCTTACTTTGATGGCACTAATTTTGCTAGTTGGAAGCATAAGATGAAAATGCATATTCTCGGACATAACCCCTTGTTTGGGCTATTGTGTGTATTGGCTTGCAAGGTGAATTCTTTGATGGGAGAGAACCGAACTGTGAAGCTAGCGGAAGAGTTGAAGATGCTGCCATACAACACTCAAGCTTGTGATATCCTCTTCAATGGCTTGTGCCCTGAAGAGTTCAACAAAATCAGCCGTCTTGAGAATGCAAAGGAAATTTGGGATACTTTGATTGATATGCATGAAGGTACCGACTCCGTCAAGGAATCCAAGTTGGATGTGCTCCAAAGTTAGCTTGACAAGTTCAAAATGAAGGATGGTGAAGGTGTCGCTGAAATGTACTCTAGGCTTGCTCTTATCACAAATGAGATTGCCGTCTTAGGAAGCGAAGAGATGACCGACAGATTCATCATCAAGAAGATCCTAAGAGCATTGGATGGAAAATATGATACCGTGTGCACATTGATCGAAATGATGCCAAATTACAAAGATCTCAAGCCAACGGAAGTCATTGGAAGAATTGTTGCTCATGAGATGTCACTCAAGGATAAGGAGGAACTTCACAACAAGTCAAGTGGTGCTTACAAAGCCTCATGTGAAGCCCCACATCATTAAGTGAGAAACAAACCTTCAATGAAGAATTGAGCTTAATGGTGAAGAACTTCAACAAATTCTACAAGAGTAGAAGCAAAGAAAGAAGCTCTAAGTCAAGGTCCTACAATGACAAAAGATCTTCTAGTCGAGAGCGCAATTCCTACAATTGTGGGAGACCCGGACACTATTCTAATGAGTGTACGACACCCTACCAAAGAAGAGAAGATTCTCCCAAGAGAAGAAGTAGAAGAGAAGAATCACCACCAAGAGAGAGAAGGAGTAGAGATGATCGTTATGAACGAAGACCCTCACGGAGAAGCAAGGATTCGGAAAGGAAGGACAAGTTATCAAAGAGCTACACAAAACGAAGCCATCAAGCTCACTTGGTGAATGGGTATCCGGCTCCGACTCCGACAATCACTCCGAGAGAAGCTATCACTCCGACTCCGAATACACTCAAGATGAAGGTGTTGCCGGTCTAGCACTTGTGTCAACCAACTCCTACGACATATTTGATTCACCAAATGAAGGAATTGGAAGATGCTTCATGGCCAAAGGACCTAAGGTAACACACCCCGAGTATGTTGATTTTAATAGTGATGAAGATGACTTGTTAGGTGATGATGATTTACTTGTTGACAACTCTAGTGATGAATACTATGATGAAATGTCAATTAATCATGCTAATCAAGATGAAACGAATGACAATGATAAGGAGAAGATTGAGCTTCTAACTAAAGAACTAAACACTCTTAAGTTAGCTCATGAAACTATTTTCGAAGATCATCGAGAACTTTTAAGGGCTCATGAGAAGTTACGCTTTGAAAAACTCAATCTTGAGCAAGAGCATGAGTTCCTAAAAGCAATCAATGATGATCTCCGTAAGAAAAGTTCTTCTTACATTGCCAAGTGTTTACTCTTATCTACTTACATGCCTCAAGTCAAGTCTAGTAACACGAACAAGAAAGATTCTTCCTCTAGAAGTAACAATAACAGTGCTAAATACAATATTGTTGCTTCTAGTAGTTCTCTTGATTACACTAATGATTCTCTTAGCCAAGTTACTCTTGAGCAAGAAAACAGCTTATTGAAGGGAATTATAGAGAAAGGTGTATACAAGAGCCTTGCCGGGAGTAAGCAATTTGAGGAAATTGTACGCAAGCAAGGAAGGCACCGGAAGAATCAAGGTGTTGGTTTTGAACGAAAGTTCAATGCCAATGGAGTAGCATGGGAAGAAGATCAATACCCCAAGATGAAGTTTGTTCCTCAACAAGAGAAGTATGATCCTACTTCCTTCAAGGGAACACAAGCACAAGATGATCTTCCACCACAAGACCACAAGAACAAAGGCAAGGACAAGCTTCAAGAGGAAATTGATCCATTTGAAGAAGCACCTAAGGCCTTGGTCAAGTGGGTTCCCAAGACTACGTCAAGTTCTACTTCATCAAGTACAACTACTACACCAAGGATTCCCATCAAGATGATGTGGATCCCAAAGAAGAAGAACTAGAGAGTTCTTGAGGGTGACTCCGCCAACATTATTCACTCATATCATTATGGCAAGGACAAGTGCAATCATCTTCCATATCTTACACTAGTTCAAGGAGTCACAAACCCTCATGTTGGTAAAGCAAGGGACAAGGTAACCTAATGTTTTCATGGACATCATTTTGTGAATGCATCACTCTATGTCTATGGATATTCTTGTTTGTTCCTTGTGGGACTAACCCATGTAGGTATTGAAAGTGCAACTCACTCCAAAGGTTTGCTCCAAAAGATCTACACAGCATTGAGCATCCACATCTTCAACACCTACATGAAGTCATCATCGACAAAACCCAAGGTTAGTTCATCCCTCTAGGGGGGAATCTCACATCTAGGGGGAGCTTAACTCTAAGAATTGAGTCAAAGCAACTCTAATTATGTGAACACATAAATGCTTTATGTAAAAGTGGTAACCCCACTTGAGCTTAAATGATGAGTATGACCTATGATCAAATGTTCTCATTTGACTTCTAAGTCAATATACTCATATATAGATGACCTAGTCATCGCCAATTGTTTGATAGATGCTAGAATTGGTTGTGCATGCTTTGTCACATATTTCATTTGTCATTTTATTGTGTGAGCATGTGGGTTGCGTATTTTACTCATTCGAGGACATCCACTTGTTGTTTTGATTGATTGGTTTCTTCTTCTTTGGCCAAGTGGATTGACAAGAATGCCTAAGAACCTTATCTAGCTATCTATGCTTTTCTTGTCTCAAACTCTATTCATGCTACATCACAAAATTTGATCAAGTCAGATTTAGGGGCACTCGGAGTCCCCGATTCGTCATAGACTTAAAACTTCTCAAACTTCTTTGTGATTTTCGGTCTGACCGATTCATTCATTTTGGTCATACCGAGATCACTAAGTCGATCTAGGTTTTCATATCGGTGCAACCGATTTGAACTTCGAATACACCGAGTTGTCAGAATCATAAATGCTTATGCATCTTGGTGCCACCGAGTTGTTCCACTCGCTCACACCGACAGTGTCGGGCTATATACTCACACGTGCAAATTTTGGAAAACTTTCTCCGAAACTCTTCGCTCACAAGATAGCTCGCTTTCCGCCTACTAGGTCTCCGGATCGTCGACTTCGCCGCCACCGCCTCTGTCATTGGTCTCCGCCGCCGTCAACGGGTTTCGTCTCCGCCGTTGCCGCCGTAGCGAGTTCACCGCTGAACTAGGGTATGAACTCGATCACAGTGCTATCCTCGTCTGATTCTCAGCACATTGTGTTCATTATGCTTCTTGCCACGATTGAAACACCTCTATCCAGTCAAAACAATCCTTAGAATAGATGTGATTCGGAAATTTAGGGTTAGGTTTCCGCCGAAACCATCTCGGACCCACCGAGTTGAAAAACTCGGTCCCACCGATTTGGCTAATGCCATTGCACTAGTAACTCTCGGTCTGACCGAGAATTGCTAATCGGTGTGACCGATTTTAGAACTTTGTGAAACCCTAGCAGTCTCGGTACCACCGAACTGTGACTCGGTCTGACCGAGTTCACTAGTTTAGGTTCCAAAACTGCTTCGGTATCACCGAGTTTGAAAATCGGTAGATCCGAAATGCTTTCTGTGGAAAACTAAAACTAAGTTTTTGAATCATTCTTTTGCAAAAATCTCTGCATTTTGTGATGCTCATCCACTCTACCTCACCTATAACTATTCGTGGTCAAGATGTGTGCAGCATGTCGGACCAAAGTGACAGAGTAACAAGTCAAGAGCAGATTCACATGAGTGAGGGCACTAGTCCCTCTAGCAGCTCGAGATGAGGGCAGCGAAGCACTCCCAAAGCAATTTTCCCAAAGCTGCCACTAGGACAAGGAAGAAGAGATCTCGAGTGCGAGGATGAGGATTATGTGGCGCTTGAGGATGAGGCTATTTCAAAGAAGAAAGTACTCAAGAAGGAGTACAAATGAAGCTGCAGAAAGCCAGGGATGAAGATCAAAAGGCCTGCAGGAAGACAACCAATGTCTAAAGCCAGAGTCTCCACTCAAGCATCTTTGGAAACCCAACCCAAAGAGCCTGCTGCAGAAGGAAAGAAAATGAAGGAAAGGGTCAAGAAGACCATGGCCAGACTAATAGGAAAGACTTCCATGATGGAGGAAGAGGAAGAAGAAGAGGTTGCTGCACCAGCACCCAAGGCACAAAAGCTGATGGGTGATGCTACAAAGTCAGGGGCTACAACTTCAAAGCCCAAAGAAGCACCCAAAGCTGCCTCCAAGCCCAAGAGTGCACCTAAGAGGAATACCAGGAGTATACCAAAGCGAAAAGAACAAGGCCCCAAAGTGCACGATGTTGTCAGCCGAGGAAGATGATGAAGGGCAAGTCCTAAGGAAGCTCAAACCCAAGATTCTAGACCACAATGATGCTCATCCTGTGGCTGAAAACATGAAGATCATGAGAGACTTAGGGTTGAGGCTATGGAGAGAGTCAGAACCATATGCCACCAGGAGAAGGATTTCTTTTGTTTTCAGTTTCCACACAAATGAGCAGCAGGACTTCTATGAGACAATCTTGTTGGACAAGAAGCCCATAGTATGTGATATGAGGTGGGTCGACTGGACCTACATATAGGAAAATGAAGAACACTATCCTGGAGTGTATGACAGCTTCAGTGTGTGTGGAGTTGCAGACTTTGTTGGGCAGAAGCTCACAAACTGGAATAATGAGCTCATTATGCAATTCTACTCCACATCACATTTCTATCCAGATCGCAGGATAGTTTGGATGTCTGAAGGAACGAGATACCAATCAACCATTGAGGAATGGGTAAGTCTGATCAATGCCCCAAAGGAGAGTGAAGATGACTTGGACGTTTATGCCAAGAAGAAGATGGATCACAACTCTATGTCACAGATGTACAAGGAGATCCTAGATGAGGCACTTGAGACTTTCAAGTTTGGGTCAGTTCATTTTCTTACATCGGGGCTGCCAACGATCACCGGATCCTAAGGCACACTCTGTTGCCCAAATCAGGTGACCACAACATGATCAGAGGGCGTGCAATTAATTTGCTACACATATTTGATGTGCCCCAGAAATTCAAGGTCATGAGCCTCATAGTTGAAACTATCAAGAGGACAGTGGAAGACCAAAAGAGAAGTTGTGGATATGCCCCACAAATTCAGGAGTTGATTAACTCAAAGATGGGCACAGGGAAGTATCTGTTGGATAAGGAACACTTTGTTCTCTATCCTGACTTTGAGGACAATCAAGTTGTCATGACTGAGAATGAACCATCATCAGTACAAGCTCAAGAAAAGAAGGAGAAAGCAAGGAAAGAGAAGGCTGCCAAGATGCCAACTCTAGCAGAGGCATCTGAGTACTTTTTGAAGAACAAGTAGGACCAGCTTGGTTACTTGATAGCATCAACTCTGCGAATTGAGAAGGGGTTGGACACCCTAACTCAAAACCAGGAGAGCCTGGAAAGAATCATGGAACAAAAATTCTATGATCTTGATGTCAAAGTAACTGAGATTGATCGGTTGTGGAGCAGCTACAGGATGACATGTAGGAGAGGAAGGGCAGGACAACTATTGATGCATTTGCCAGAGTGCCTCGAGCTCAGAGATCACCGCAGAGCAGCACTGCACACCGTGAGTCACTTCATCTCGCTCCAGCTACAGCTCCGGTGCAACCAGCTCCAAAGACTAACTCCTTCACTCCTTCCACATCAAGCTCAAGTCTTCGTCCAAGGAGCCATCTCTACGCCACCAAATGAAAACCAAGCACGAGAGACGACATAGTCCTATGCATTTTCTAGGAACTTTTGGTAACTTGTTGCCAAAGGGGAGAAAAATGTATAGATCATAGGGCTTCTAGAGAGAGAGAGTTTGCTTTTGTTCTCTCTTGTCTTCTTGGTTGAACTTTGTTTGCCTTTGGTTGCTTGAGATACTATGCTATTACTCGTGAGACATTGATGATCATGTGTTTGATCATAAGCTACACTTATGCTTGTTAGATGATATTATCTTACTTACCCTTATATGATCATTCACTGTGCTTGGTGATGAGTGCATGTATTCAATCCTTATTATTTTGAGCGCTCCACCAAGATGTATGTGACATGGAAGAGTAACCCTTAAGCCAAATTCCTTGTGCATTTGCAGTCCAAAGCAAATCTTAAAATATGCACAAATTTAGGGGGAGCTCTTGCTTATCACATACTTCTCAAAGCGACGATGTTTTTCAATCTTATTATCATTTGTCGAAGTTTTGATCTATATGTTGTCATCAATTACCAAAAAGGGGGAGATTGAAAGTGCAACTATCCCTAGGTGGTTTTGGTAATTCATAACAACATATAGCTCATTGAGCTAATGATATTCCAAGACAAATATTTTAGGAAAGCTCAATGAATGGCATGGCATGGATGATGAAAGTGTATCCCTCAAAATATTAAGGACAAAGGATTGGCTCAAGCTCAAAAGCTCAAGACTCTACATTTTACATTTTAGTGATCCAAGATCACATTGAGTCTATAGGAAAAGCCAATACTATCAAGGAGGGATGAGGTGTTGCTTAACGAGCCTCTTGCTTCATGTGCTTAGTGATATGCTCCAAAACCCTCCACTACTTTCTCACATCCACATATGACCTAAACCTAAAGTCAAAATCGGTCCTACCGATTCTTTCTATCCGGCGCCACCGAGTTCAAATGTCATAGCCACGGCCACAAACCATAGGCAAATCGGTCTCACCTATAGGGATCTCGGTCTCACCGAGATGGAATTGTAATCTCTCTGTTTCCCTTCGTAATGTTTCGGTCTAACCGAAGTGAGCGATCGGTCCCACCGAGATTGAATTGTATACTCTCTGTTTCCTTTTCCTATGTTTTCGGTCTCACTGATAGAGCGTATCGGTCCCACCGAGTTTACCTGACCAACTCTCTTGTTAGCTAATTACCAAAATCGGTCTCACCGAGTTTGTGTAATCGGTCTCACCGAGATTACGTTATCCCTAACCCTAACCATATCGGTCCTACCGAGTTGCATGTCAATCCCACCGAAAACCCTAACAGTCACTAGGTTTACTGAATCGGTCTGACCGAGTTTGTTGATTCGGTCCCACCGAATTTGGTAAATTGTGTGTAACGGTTAGATTTTGTGTGGAGGCTATATATAGCCCTCCACCTCCTCTTCATTCGTGGAGAGAGCCATCAGAACAAACCTACACTTCCAACTTACCAGCCTGAGAGAGAAGCACCTACTCATGTGTTGAGGCCAAGATATTCCATTCCAACCACATGAATCTTGATCTCTAGCCTTCCCCAAGTTGCTTTCCACTCAAATCTTCTTTCCACCAAATCCAAATCCTGTGAGAGAGAGTTGAGTGTTGGGGAGACTATCATTTGAAGCACAAGAGCAAGGAGTTCATCATCCACACACCATTTGTTACTTCTTGGAGAGTGGTGTCTCCTAGATTGGCTAGGTGTCACTTGGGAGCCTCCGACAAGATTGTGGAGTTGAACCAAGGAGTTTGTAAGGGCAAGGAGATCGCCTACTTCGTGAAGATCTACCGCTAGTGAGGCAAGTCCTTCGTGGGCGACGACCATGGTGGGATAGACAAGGTTGCTTTTCGTGGACCCTTCGTGGGTGGAGCCCTCCGTGGATCGCAAGAACTGCTACTCCTTCGTGGGTTGAAGTCTCCATCAACGTGGATGTACGATAGCACCACCTATCGGAACCACGACAAAAACATCCGTGTCTCCAATTGCGTTTGAATCCTCCAAACCCTTCCCTTTACATTCTTGCAAGTTGCATGCTTTAATTTCCGCTGCCTATATACTCTTTGCATGCTTGCTTGAATTGTGTGAAAATTGCTTGACTTGTGCAAAGATAGCTAAAATCTGCCAGAGTCTAAAATTGGGAAAAGGTGAAGTTTTTAATCGGTCAAGTAGTCTAATCACCCCCCCTCTAGACATACTTCAAGGTCCTACAGACAACGATCTCCAGGAAGCGAGCATCGACCAACGAGTTGACCATGTTGACGGGCCAAACCATGGAGACGAAGAACTCCAAGAAACAAGCACTGGCCAAAGAGTTGACGACATTGGCGGACGAACTCCTCAAATAAAGTTGGAAGAACAGCAAGGGCCCCACCATGCCTACCCCAAAAACTCTGATGGCCACTTATGCGAGGCTCAAGGCCGAGTTTGAGGACATAGTCGCCGTTGAGAAGTAGTATTCCCCTGGCAAGGTGATGGCCCCCATCGAGGATGAGGAGATGGCCCCCTGAAACTGCAACTATCCCTAGGTGGTTTTGGTAATTCATAACAACATATAGCTCATTGAGCTAATGCTATTCCAAGACAAATATTTCAGGAAAGCTCAATGAATGGCATGGCACGGATGATGAAAGTGGATCCCTCAAAATATTAAGGACAAAGGATTGGCTCAAGCTCAAAAGCTCAGGACTCTGCATTTTACATTTTAGTGATCCAAGATCACATTGAGTCTATAGGAAAAGCTAATACTATCAAGGAGGGATGAGGTGTTGCTTAATGAGCCTCTTGCTTCATGTGCTTAGTGATATGCGCCAAAACCCTCAACTACTTTCTCACATCCACATATGACCTAAACCTAAAGTCAAAATCGGTCCTACCGATTCTTTCTATCCGGCGCCACCGAGTTCAAATGTCAGAGCCACTGCCACAAACCATAGGCAAATCGGTTTCACCGATAGGGATCTCGGTCTCACCGAGATGGGATTGTAATCTCTCTGTTTCCCTTCGTATCGTTTCGGTCTAACCAAAGTGAGCGATCGGTCCCATCGAGATTGCAGTGTAAACTCTCTGTTTCCCTTTCGTAACATTTCGGTCTCACCGAAAAGAGCGAATCGGTCCCAAATGAGTTTACGACCAACTCTCCGGTTAGCTAATTACCAAAATAGGTCTCACCGAAGTTTGTGTAATCGGTCTCACCGAGATTACGTTATGCCCTAACCCTAACCATATCGGTCCTACCGAGTTGCATGTCGGTCCCAATCAAAACCCTAACGGTCACTAGGTTTCTTGAATCGGTCCGACCGAGTTTGTTGATTCGGTCCCACCGAGTTTGGTAAATTGTGTGTAACAGTTAGATTTTGTGTGGAGGCTATATACCCCTCCACCTCCTCTTCATTCGTGGAGAGAACCATCGTAACAAACCTACACTTCCAACTTACCAGCCTCGAGAGAGAACCACCTACTCATGTGTTGAGGCCAAGATATTCCATTCCTACCACATGAATCTTGATCTCTAGCCTTCCCAAGTTGCTTTCCAATCAAATATTCTTTCCACCAAATCCAAATCCTGTGAGAGAGATGAGTGTTGGGGAGACTATCATTTGAAGCACAAGAGCAAGGAGTTCATCATCAACACACCATTTGTTACTTCTTGGAGAGTGGTGTCTCCTAGATTGGCTAGGTGTCACTTGGGAGCCTCCGACAAGATTGTGGAGTTGAACCAAGGAGTTTATAAGGGCAAGGAGATCGCCTACTTCGTGAAGATCTACCGCTAGTGAGGCAAGTCCTTCGTGGGCGACGGCCATGGTGGGATAGACAAGGTTGCTTTTCGTGGACCCTTCGTGGGTGGAGCCCTCCGTGGACTCACAAGAACTGCTACCCTTCGTGGGTTGAAGTCTCCATCAACGTGGATGTACGATAGCACCACCTATCGGAACCACGACAAAAACATCCTTGTCTCCAATTGCGTTTGAATCCTCCAAACCCTTCCCTTTACATTCTTGCAAGTTGCATGCTTTAATTTCCGCTGCCTATATACTCTTTGCATGCTTGCTTGAATTCTGTGAAAATTGCTTGACTTGTGCAAAGATAGCTAAAATCTGCCAAAGTCTAAAATTGGGAAAAGGTTAAGTTTTTAATCGGTCAAGTAGTCTAATCACCCCCCTCTAGACATACTTCAAGGTCCTACACACAGCGATCTCCAGGAAGCGAGCACCGACCAACGAGTTGACCATGTTGACGGGCAAAACCATGGAGATGAAGAACTCCAAGAAACAAGCACTGGCCAAAGAGTTGACGACATTGGCGGACGAACTCCTCAAAGAAAGTTGGAAGAACAGTAAGGACCCCACCATGCCTACCCCAAAAACTCTGATGGCCACTTATGCGAGGCTCAAGGCCGAGTTTGAGGACATAGTCGCCGTTGAGAAGCAGTATTCCCCTGGCAAGGTGATGGCCCCCATCGAGGACGAGGAGATGCCCCCCTGAAAGTGCAACTATCCCTAGGTGGTTTTGGTAATTCATAACAACATATAGCTCATTGAGCTAATGCTATTCCAAGACAAATATTTCAGGAAAGCTCAATGAATGGCATGGCATGGATGATGAAACTGGATCCCTCAAAATATTAAGGACAAAGGATTGGCTCAAGCTCAAAAGCTCAAGACTCTGCATTTTACATTTTAGTGATCCAAGATCATATTGAGTCTATAGGAGAAGCCAATACTATCAAGGAGGGATGAGGTGTTGCTTAATGAGCCTCTTGCTTCATGTGCTTAGTGATATGCTCCAAAAACCCTCAACTACTTTCTCACATCCACATATGACCTAAACCTAAAGTCAAAATCGGTCCTACCGATTCTTTCTATCCAAATACCACCGAGTTCAAATGTCATAGCCAATCGCCACAAACCCTAGGCAAATCGGTTTCGCCGATAGGGATCTCGGTCTCACCGAGATGGGATTGTAATCTCTCTGCTTCCCTTCGCTCGGTCTAACCAAGTGAGCGATCGGTCCCATCGAGATTGCAATGTAAACTCTCTGTTTCCCTTTTCGTAACATTTCGGTCTCACCGAAAAGAGCTTAATCGGTCCCAAATGAGTTTACGACCAACTCTCCGGTTAGCTAATTACCAAAATCGGTCTCACCGAAGTTTGTGTAATCGGTCTCACCGAGATTATGTTATGCCCTAACCCTAACCATATCGGTCCTACCGAGTTGCATGTCGGTCCCACCGAAAACCCTAACGGTCACTAGGTTTACTGAATCGGTCCGACCGAGTTTGTTGATTCGGTCCCACCGAGTTTGGTAAATTGTGTGTAACGGTTAGATTTTGTGTGGAGGCTATATATACCCCTCCACCTCCTCTTCATTCATGGAGAGAACCATCAGAACAAACCTACACTTCCAACTTACCAGTTCTGAGAGAGAACCACCTACTCATGTGTTGAGGCCAAGATATTCCATTCCTACCACATGAATCTTGATCTCTAGCCTTCCCAAGTTGCTTTCCAATCAAATCTTCTTTCCACCAAATCCAAATCCTGTGAGAGAGAGATGAGTGTTGGGGAGACTACAAGAGCAAGGAGTTCATCATCAACACACCATTTGTTACTTCTTGGAGAGTGGTGTCTCCTAGATTGGCTAGGTGTCACTTGGGAGCCTCAGACAAGATTGTGGAGTTGAACCAAGGAGTTTGTAAGGGCAAGGAGATCGCCTACTTTGTGAAGATCTACCGCTAGTGAGGCAAGTCCTTCGTGGGCGACGGCCATGGTGGGATAGACAAGGTTGCTTCTTCGTGGACCCTTCGTGGGTGGAGCCCTCGGTGGACTCGCGCAACCATTACCATTCGTGGGTTCAAGTCTCCATCAACGTGGATGTACGATAGCACCACCTATCGAAACCACCGCAAAAACATCCGTGTCTCCAATTGCGTTTGAATCCTCCAAACCCTTCCCTTTACATTCTTGCAAGTTGCATGCTTTAATTTCCACTGCCTATATACTCTTTGCATGCTTGCTTGAATTGTGTGAAGATTGCTTGACTTGTGCAAAGATAGCTAAAATCTGCCAAAGTCTAAAATTGGGAAAAGGTTAAGTTTTTAATCGGTCAAGTAGTCTAATCACCCCCCCTCTAGACATACTTCAATGTCCTACAGACAGCGATCTGCAGGAAGCAAGCACCGACCAACGAGTTGACCATGTTGACGGGCCAAACCATGGAGACGAAGAACTCCAAGAAACAAGCACTGGCCAAAGAGTTGACGACATTGGCAGACGAACTCCTCAAAGAAAGTTGGAAGAACAGCAAGGGCCCCACCATGCCTACCCCAAAAACTCTGATGGCCACTTATGCGAGGCTCAAGGCCGAGTTTGAAGACATAGTTGCCGTTGAGAAGCAGTATTCCCCTGGCAAGGTGATGGCCCCCATCGAGGACGAGGAGATGGCCCCCTGAAAGTGCAACTATCCCTAGGTGGTTTTGGTAATTCATAACAACATATAGCTCATTGAGCTAATGCTATTCCAAGACAAATATTTCAGGAAATCTCAATGAATGGCATGGCATGGATGATGAAAGTGGATCCCTCAAAATATTAAGGACAAAGGATTGGCTCAAGCTCAAAAGCTCAAGACTCTGCATTTTACATTTTAGTGATCCAAGATCACATTGAGTCTATAGGAAAAGCCAATACTATCAAGGAGGGATGAGGTGTTGCTTAATGTGCCTCTTGCTTCATGTGCTTAGTGATATGCTCCAAAAACCCTCAACTACTTTCTCACATCCACATATGACCTAAACCTAAAGTCAAAATCGGTCCTACCGATTCTTTCTATCCGCGCCACCGAAGTTCAAATGTCATAGCCAACGCCACAAACCCTAGGCAAATCGGTTTCACGATAGGGATCTCGGTCTCACCGAGATGGGATTGTAATCTCTCTGTTTCCATTCGTAACGCTTTCGGTCTAACCGAAGTGAGCGATCGGTCCCATCGAGATTGCAATGTAAACTCTCTGCTTCCTTTCGTAACATTTCGGTCTCACCGAAAAGAGTTTAATTGCTCCCAAATGAGTTTACGACCAACTCTCTGGTTAGCTAATTACCAAAATAGGTCTCACCGAGTTTGTGTAATCGGTCTTACCGAGATTCGTTATTCCCTAACCCTAACCATATCGGTCCTACCGAGTTGCATGTCGGTCCCACCGAAGACCCTAACGGTCACTAGGTTTACTGAATCGGTCCGACCGAGTTTGTTGATTCGTTCCCACCGAGTTTGGTAAATTGTGTGTAACGGTTAGATTTTGTGTGGAGGCTATATATACCCCTCCACCTCCTCTTCATTCGTGGAGAGAACCATCAGAACAAACCTACACTTCCAACTTACGAGTTCTGAGAGAGAACCACCTACTCATGTGTTGAGGCCAAGATATTCCATTCCTACCACATGAATCTTGATCTCTAGCCTTCCCAAGTTGCTTTCCAATCAAATCTTCTTTCCACCAAATCCAAATCCTGTGAGAGAGAGATGAGTGTTGGGGAGACTACAAGAGCAAGGAGTTCATCATCAACACACCATTTGTTACTTCTTGGAGAGTGGTGTCTCCTAGATTGGCTAGGTGTCACTTGGGAGCCTCCGACAAGATTGTGGAGTTGAACCAAGGAGTTTGTAAGGGCAAGGAGATCGCCTACTTCGTGAAGATCTACCGCTAGTGAGGCAAGTCCTTCGTGGGCGACGGCCATGGTGGGATAGACAAGGTTGCTTCTTCGTGGAACCTTCGTGGGTGGAGCTCTCCGTGGACTCGCGCAACCGTTACGCTTCGTGGGTTGAAGTCTCCATCAACGTGGATGAAGGATAGCACCACCTATCGGAACCACGACAAAAACATCCGTGTCTCCAATTGCCTTTGAATCCTCCAAAACCTTCCCTTTACATTGTTGCAAGTTGCATGCTCTAAATTCCGCTGCTCATATGCTCTTTGCATGCTTGCTTGAATTGTGTGAAGATTGCTTGACTTGTGCAAAGATAGCTAAAATCTGCCAAAGTCTAAAATTGGGAAAAGGTTAAGTTTTTTATTGGTCAAGTAGTCTAATCACCCCCCCTCTAGACATACTTCAAGGTCCTACAAGTGGTATCAGAGCTTTGGTCTCCATTTGCTTTGATTTCCATAGCTTTTGGTGGTCATAGCCTTGGTTTCACAACCTAGGAGAGTATGGCGTCTAGCAAGGGAAATTATCACCGTAGAGGTCCTTACTTTGATGGCACTAATTTTGCTAGTTGAAGCATAAGATGAAAATGCATATTCTCGGACATGGGCTATTGTGTGTATTGGCTTGCAAGGTAAATTCTTTGATGGGAGAACCGAACCGAGAAGCTAGCGCGGAAGAGTTGAAGATGCTGCAATACAACGCTCAAGCTTGTGATATCCTCTTCAATGGCTTGTGCCCCGAAGAATTCAACAAAATCAGCCGTCTTGAGAATGCAAAGGAAATTTGGGATACCTTGATTGATATGCATGAAGGTACCGACCAGAAGGAATCCAAGTTGGATGTGCTCCAAAGTCAGCTTGACAAGTTCAAAATGAAGGATGGTGAAGGTGTCGCTGAAATGTACTCTAGGCTTGCTCTTATCACAAATGAGATTGCCGGCTTAGGAAGTGAAGAGATGACCGACAGATTCATCATCAAGAAGATCCTAAGAGCATTGGATGGAAAATATGATATCGTGTGCACATTGATCCAAATGATGCCAAATTACAAAGATCTCTAGCCAACGGAAGTCATTGGAAGAATTGTTGCTCATGAGATGTCACTCAAGGATAAGGAGGAACTTCACAACAAGTCAAGTGGTGCTTACAAAGCCTCATGTCAAGCCCCCACATCATCAAGTGAGAAACAAACCTTCAATGAAGAATTTAGCTTAATGGTGAAGAACTTCAACAAATTCTACAAGAGTAGAAGCAAAGAAAGAAGCTCTAAGTCAAGGTCCTACAATGACAAAAGATCTTCTAGTCGAAAAGTAATTGCTACAATTGTTGGAGAACCGAACACTATTCCAATGAGTGTACGACACCCTACAAAAGAAGAGAAGATTCTCCAAAAAGAAGAAGTAGAAGAGAAGAATCACCACCAAGAGAGAGAAGGAGTAGAGATGATCGTTATGAACGAAAACCCTCAAGGAGAAGCAAGGATTCGGAAAGGAAGGACAAGTCATCAAAGAGCTACACAAAACAAAGACATCAAGCTCATGTTGGTGAATGGGTATCCGGCTCCGACTCCGACAATCACTCCTAGAGAAGCTATCACTCCGACTCCGAATATACTCAGGATGAAGGTGTTGCCGGTCTAGCACTTGTGTCAACCAAATCCTACGACATACTTGATTCACCAAATGAAGGAATTGGAAGATGCTTCATGACCAAAGGTCCTAAGGAACACACCCCGAGTATGTTGGTTTTAATAGTGATGAAGATGACTTGTTAGGTGATGATGATTTACTTGTTGACAACTCTAGTGATGAATACTATGATGAAACGTCAATTAATCATGCTAATCAAGATGAAACGAATGACAATGATAAGGAGAAGATTGAGCTTCTAACTAAAGAACTAAACACTCTTAAGTTAGCTCATGAAACTATCTTCAAGATCATCGAGAACTTTCAGGGCTCATGAGAAGTTACGCTTTGAAAAGCTCAATCTTGAGCAAGAGCATGAGTTCCTAAAGGCAATCAATGATGATCTCCGTAAGAAAAGTTCTTCTTACATTGCCAAGCGTGTACTCTTATCTACTTACATGCCTCAAGTCAAGTCTAGTAACAAGAACAAGAAACATTCTTCCTCTAGTAGTAACAATAACAATGCTAAATACAATATTGTTGCTTCTAGTAGTTCTCTTGATTCCACTAATGATTCTCTTAGCCAAGTTACACTTGAGCAAGAAAACAACTTATTGAAGGGAATTATAGAGAAATGTGTATACAAGAGCCTTGCCAGGAGTAAGCAATTCGAGGAAATTGTACGCAAGCAAGCAAGGCACCGGAAGAATCAAGATGTTGGTTTTGAATGAAAGTTCAATGCCAATGGAGTTGAGTGGGAAGAAGATCTATACCCCAAGACGAAGTTTGTTCCTCAACAAGAGAAGTATGATCCTACTTCCTTCAAGGGAACACAAGCACAAGATGATCTTCCACCACAAGACCACAAGAACAAAGGCAAGGACAAGCTTCAAGAGGAGATTGATGCATTTGAAGAAGCACCTAAGGCCTTGGTCAAGTGGGTTCCCAAGACTGCGTCAAGTTCTACTTCATCAAGTACAACTACGACACCAAGGATTCCCATCAAGATGATGTGGATCCCGAAGAAGAAGAACTAGAGTGTTCTTGAGGGTGACTCCGCCAACATTCTTCACTCATATCATTATGGCAAGGACAAGTGCAATCATCTTCCATATCTTGCACTAGTTCAAGGAGTCACAAACCCTCATGTTGGTAAGGCAAGGGACAAGGTAACCTAATGTTTTCATGGACATCATTTTGTGTGTGCATCACTCTATGTCTATGGGTATTCTTGTTTATTCCTTGTGGGACTAACCCATGTTGGTATTGAAAGTGCAACTCACTCCAAAGGATTGCTCCAAAAGATCTACATCATCATTGAGCATCCACATCTTCAACACCTACATGAAGTCATCATCGACAAAACCCAAGGTTAGTTCATCCCTCTAAGGGGGGATCTCACATCTAGGGGAGCTTAACTCTAAGAATTGAGTCAAAGCAACTCTAATGATGTGAACACATAAATGCTTTATGTAAAAGTGGTAACCCCACTTGAGCTTAAACGATGAGTATGACCTATGATCAAATGTTCTCATTTGACTCCTAAGTCAATATAATCATATATAGATGACCTAGTCATCGCAAATTGTTTGATAGATGCTAGAATTGGTTGTGCATGCTTTGTCACATATTTCATTTGTCATTTTATTGTGTGAGCATGTTGTTTGCATATTTTACTCATTCGAGGACATCCACTTGTTGTTTTGATTGATTGGTTTCTTCTTCTTTGGCCAAGTGGATGGACAAGAATGCCTAAGAACCTTCTCTAGCTATCTATGATTTACTCCTCTCAAACTCTATTCATGCTACATCACAAAATTTGATCAAGTCAGATTCGAACCACTCTGTTTGAGGAGCACTCGGAGTCCCCGATTCGTCATAGTCTTAAACTTCCAAAACTTCTTTGTGCTTTTTGGTCTGACCGATTCCTCCATTTCGGTCATACCGAGATCACTAAGTCGATCTAGTTTTTCATCTCGGTGCAACCTATTTGAACTTTTCGGTCACACCGAGTTGCTGTAACTGTCAACAGTTATGCATCTCGGTGCCACCGAGTTGTTCCACTCGGTCACATCGACAGTGTCGGGCTATATATTCACACGGGCAAAATTTTGGAAAACTTTCTCCAAACCTCTTCGCCCGCGCATAGCTCGCTCTGCCTTCTAGGTCTCCGGATCATCGACTTCGTCGCCAGCCGCCTCCTATCGCTGGTCTTCGCCGCCGTCAACGGATTTCATCTCCGCCGTTGCCGCCGTAGCGAGTTCATCGCCGAACTAGGGTATGAAATCAATCACAGTGCTGTCGTCGCCTGATTCTCAGCACATTGTGTTCATTATGATTCTTTCCACGATTGAAACACCTCTATCTAGTCAAAACAATCCTTAGAATAGATGCGATTCGAATATTTAGGGTTAGGTTTCCGCCGAAACCATCTCGGACCCACCGAGTTGAAAAACTCGGTCCCACCGATTCGGCTAACGCCATTGCACTAGTAACTCTCGATGCGACCGAGAATTGCTAATCGGTGTGACTGATTTTAGAACTTTGTGAAACCCTAGCAGTCTCGGTGCCACCGAACTGTGACTCGGTCTGACCGAGTTCACTAGTTTAGGTTCCAAAACTGCTTCGGTATCACCGAGTTTGAAAATCGGTTGATCCGAAATGCTTTATGTGGAAAACTAAAACTAAGTTTTTGAATCATTCTTTTGCAAAAATCTCTGCATTTTGTGATGCTCATCCACTCTATCTCATCTATGACTATTCACGTGGTCGTGATCGGTGTGTGTAGCATGTCAGGCCAAAGTGATGCCAGAACAAGTCGAGGAGGCAGACATGATGAGTGAGGGCACTAGTCCCTCTAGCAGCTCAGATGAGGGAAGCAGAAGCACTCCCATCAATTTTCCCAAAGCTGCCACGAGGACAAGGAAGAAGAGAACCTCAGAATCTAAGGATGAGGATTATGTGGCAATAGAAGATGATGCCATTTCAAAGAACAAAGTGCTCAAGAAGGAGTATAGCTCAACTACTGTAAAGCCAGGGATGAAGATCAAAAGGCCTGCAGGAAGACAACCAATGTCAAAAGCCAGTGTCTCCACTCAAGCATCTTTGGAATCCCAACGCAAAGAGCCTGCTGCAGAAGGAAAGAAAAGGAAGGAAAGTGTCAAGAAGACCATGGCCAGAGTGATTGGAAAGCCTTCCATGATGGAAGAAGAAGAAGAAGAAGAGGTTGCTGCACCAGCACCCAAGGTACAAAAGCTGATGGGTGATGCTATAAAGTCAGGGGCTGCAACATCAAAGCCCAAAGAAGCACCCAAAGTTGCCTCCAAGCCCAAGAGTGCACCTAAGAGGAATACCAGGAGTATACCATTCTTTGAAAAGAACAAGGCCCCAGTGCCTGATGTTGCTGCTGAGGAAGATGATGAAGGACAAGTCCTAAGGAAGCTCAAACCCAAGATTCCAGACCACAATGATGCTCATCCTGTGGCTGAGACCATGAAGATCAGGAGAGACTTAGGGTTGAGGCTATGGAGAGAGACTGATCCATATGCCACCAGGAGAAGGACTGCTGTTGATTACAGGTTCCACACAAAGGAACAACAGGATTTCTATGAGACAATATTGTTGGACAAGAAGCCCATAGTGTGTGATATGAGGTGGGTCGACTGGACCTACATACAGGAGAATGAAGAACATTATCCTGGAGTGTATGACAACTTCAGTGCGTGTGGAGTTGCAGACTTTGTTGGGCAGAAGCTCACAAACTGGAATAATGAGCTCATTATGCAATTCTACTCCACGGCACATTTCTATCCAGATGGCAGGATAGTTTGGATGTCTGAAGGAACGAGATACCAATCAACAATTGAGGAATGGGCAAGTCTGATCAATGCCCCAAAGGAGAGTGAAGATGACTTGGACGTTTATGCCAAGAAAAAGATGGATCACAACTCTATGTCACAGATGTACAAGGAGATCCCAGACAACGCTCTTGAGACTTTCAAGCTTGGGTCAGTCCATTTTCTTCTGTCAGGGCTGCCAACGATCAACTGGATCCTAAGGCACACTCTTTTGCCCAAATCAGGTGACCACAACATGATCAGAGGGCATGCTATTAATTTGCTACACATATTTGATGTGCCACAGAAATTCAAGGTCATGAGCCTCATGGTTGAGAATATCAAGAGGACAACAGTTGACCAAAAGAGAAGTTGTGGATATGCCCCACAAATTCAGGAGTTGATTAACTCAAAGATGGGCACATGAAAGTATCTGTTGGATAAGGAACACTTTGTTCTCTATCCTGACTTTGAGGACAATCAAGTTGTGATGAATGAGAATGAACCATCATCAAGACAAGCTCAAGAGAAGAAGGAGAAAGCAAAGAAAGAGAAGGCTGCCAAGATGCCAACACAAGAGGAGGCATCTCGAGTACTTTTGAAGAGCAAGCAGGAAAAGCTTAGTTACTTGATAGCATCAACTCTGAGGATTGAGAAAGGGTTGGCCACCCTAACTCAAAACCAGGAGAGCCTGGAAAGAATCATGGAACAAAAATTCTATGATCTTGATGTGAAAGTAACTGAGATTGATCGATTAATGGAGCAGCTACAGGATGACATGCAGGAGAGGAAGGGCAGGACAACCATCGATGCATTTGCCAGAGTGCCTCGAGCTCGAGATCACCGCAGAGCCAAGAATGCACACGAGTCACTTCATCTCGCCTCCAACAGCTCCAGCCAAGCAACCAGCTCCAGCACCAACTCCTTCAGCTCCTTCCACATCACCTGAAGTCTTCGTCCAAGGAGCCATCTCTACGCCACCAACTGAAGACCAAGCCTGAGAGACAATATAGTACTATGCATTTTCTAGGAACTTTTTTGTAACTTGTTGCCAAAGGGGGAGAAAAATATTAGATCATAGGCTTCGAGAGAGAGAGTTTGCTTTTGTTCTCTCCTGTCTTCTTGGTTGAACTTTGTTTGCTTTTGATTGCTTAAGATACTATGCTATTATCTGTGAGACATTGATGATAATGTGTTTGATCATAAGCTACACTTATGCTTGTTAGATGATATTATCTTACTTATCCTTATATGATCATTCACTTTGCTTGGTGATGAGTGCATGTATTCAATCTTTATTATTTGGAGCGCTCCACCAAAGTGTGTATGTGACATGGAAGAGTAACCCATGAGCCTAATTCCTTGTGCATTTGCAGTCCAAAGCAAATCTCAAAATATGCACAAATTTTGGGGGAGCTCTTGCTTATCACATACTTCTCAAAGCGACGATGTTTTTCAATCTTATTATCATTTGTCGAAACTTTGATATATATGTTGTCATCTATTACCGAAAAGGGGGAGATTGAAAGTGCAACTATCCCTAGGTGGTTTTGGTAATTCATAACAACATATAGCTCATTGAGCTAATGCTATTCCAAGACAAATATTTCAGGAAAGCTCAATGAATGGCATGGCATGGATGATGAAAGTGGATCCCTCAAAATATTAAGGACAAAGGATTGGCTCAAGCTCAAAAGCTCAAGACTCTACATTTTACATTTTAGTGATCCAAGATCACATTGAGTCTATAGGAAAAGCCAATACTATCAAGGAGGGATGAGGTGTTGCTTAATAAGCCTCTTGCTTCATGTGCTTAGTGATATGCTCCAAAAACCCTCAACTACTTTCTCACATCCACATATGACCTAAACCTAAAGTCAAAATCGGTCCTACCAATTCTTTCTATCCGGCGCCACCGAGTTGAAATGTCATAGCCACTGCCACAAACCCTAGGCAAATCGGTTTCACCGATAGGGATCTCGGTCTCACCGAGATGGGATTGTAATCTATCTGTTTCCCTTCGTAACGTTTCGATCTAACCGAAGTGAGCGATCGGTCCCATCGAGATTGCAATGTAAACTCTCTGTTTCCCTGTCGTAACATTTCGGTCTCACCAAAAAGAGCGAATCGGTCCCAGCGAGTTTACCTAACCAACTCTCTGGTTAGCTAATTACTAAAATCGGTCTCACCGAGTTTGTGTAATCGGTCTCACCGAGATTACATTCTGCCCTAACCCTAACCATATCGGTCCTACCGAGTTGCATGTCGGTCCCACCGAAAACCATAACGGTCACTAGGTTTACTGAACCGGTCCGACCGAGTTTGTTGATTCGGTCCCACCGAGTTTGATAAATTGTGTGTAATGGTTAGATTTTGTGTGGAGGCTATATATACCCCTCCACCTCCTCTTCATTCGTGGAGAGAACCATTAGAACAAACCTACACTTCCAACTTACCAGTTCTGAGAGAGAACCACCTACTCATGTGTTGAGGCCAAGATATTCCATTCCTACCACATGAATCTTGATCTCTAGCCTTCCCAAGTTGCTTTCCACTCAAATCTTCTTTCCACCAAATCCAAATCCTGCGAGAGAGAGAGTTGATTGTTGGGGAGACTATCATTTGAAGCACAAGAGCAAGGAGTTCATCATCAACACACCATTTGTTACTTCTTGTAGAGTGGTGTCTCCTATATTGGCTAGGTGTCACTTGGGAGCCTCCGACAAGATTGTGGAGTTGAACCAAGGAGTTTGTAAGGGAAAGGAGATCACCTACTTCGTGAAGATCTACCGCTAGTGAGGCAAGTCCTTCGTGGGCGACGACCATGGTGGGATAGACAAGGTTGCTTCTTCGTGAACCCTTCGTGGGTGGAGCCCTCCGTGGACTCACAAGAACCGTTACCCTTCGTGGGTTGAAGTCTCCATCAACGTGGAAGTACGATAGCACCACCTATCGGAACCACGACAAAATCATCCGTGTCTCCAATTGCGTTTGAATCCTCCAAACCCTTCCCTTTACATTGTTGCAAGTTGCATGCTTTAAATTCCGCTGCTCATATACTCTTTGCATGCTTGCTTGAATTGTGTGAAGATTGCTTGACTTGTGCAAAGATAGCTAAAATCTGCCAAAGTCTAAAATTGGGAAAAGGTTAAGTTTTTTATTGGTCAAGTAGTCTAATCACCCCCCCTCTAGACATACTTCAAGGTCCTACACTCCCGGAGGGATGGGATACCCCGGTGAGCTGCACAAGGTAAAAAATAATGGCTTATTACGTAAGTTGTGGTTTTTGATTATTTGCAATGTGCTTGCTAATATGTTAGGGTTGTACAGGTGCCGGTGGACGTCCTTGATGATTCCGATGTCGCGGCCCGTCCTGTGGACAACGCCCCAGAGATCGTTTTCGATGTCACGGTCTGTCCTGTTGGCATCGCCCCGGAGATTGATTCCGATGCCGCTTTCCATCCTGTGGACATCGCCCCAGAGATCGATTCCGATGTCGCGGTTAGTCCTATGGACATCGCCCCAGAGATCGATTCCCATGCCGCTGTTCGTGCTGTGGTCATTGCCTGAGAGATCGATGACAAGAAATAGTTGGCCGCGCTAATCCTTTAGGGTAGTTTGCATTGCCCTGTGTTTAGTTACCAGAATGATGTGTGTTATCAAACCATCTTAGGGCTAGTGCACTGTCTTGTGTGGGCGGTACTTGCTACTTTTGTTTGATAGTGAATCATGCGAACCCTTTCCGAGTTATGGAAACAGATGTGTCCTCACCAACTTTTGATGTAATATATGGCATGCTTAGATGTAAGTTTGAACTATTTATCATATCAGCAGGGCTTATTTGATGATTCTTGGTGTTAGTAGGCTAGCTACCGTGCGAGCTATAATACTTGCAAAACACTCACCAAAGAGAAATGTTGGCGCTGATGAGCTCGTGGTACGCTTATACTGATCCGTCGTCGATCGGCCAATAGCCCAAGCTCCTAAAATTGTAGGCTTAGCGATTGATCAGACAATAGTCGACACGGATACATTCAGGCCTCATTTGGTTCATAGGGTAGGAAAATCGTAGCAAAAGTACATAGACGTACAACACAAAATCATAGCAATACAGAGACGTCCCTCTGTTCCAAAATAGATGAGTCAACTTTGTACTACTAACTTTGAAACGGAGGGAGTACAAATCCTAGGCGGGCTAGTTTGGCCTAGTGGGTTTTAGTGATATGACGTACGTGGTACAGTGCCGTCCAGTCTTCGCGTGTGGTAGCAGTACTGCGGGTAGATTAAGTTTTCATGAAGCGGAATTCAATGAAGTCATGATGGTTCCTTCGTCCGACTAACTTTGTGCATGGCAGGTGGACCAGGATGGTCGACGTCCCATATGTTGGCGAATGAAAGTATTATTTCCGATATAGTGGACGAGCAACGAGTATTCATTGTTTATTTTTGATGAAACCTATTGTATCCATCGTTATTTACGGAGGAGTGTGAAACACGGCAGCCAGTGAACTTGGCATGTGCACCAATCCCTCCTTCCTCATGTAATACTACCATAGTGTTGACTATAAGGTTACAACTTTTTCTCACTTTCTCTCTATCTATTTCCTCTCAAATGTTTTTTACCTTTCTTTTTTTAGACACAATTGTTTTTATACCTCTTTTTCTAGAATTAGTTTTTTTATACCTAGGAGCACGTGTAGAGACGAGCTCCTGCAGATCCCACTCCTTGACTTTGTCAATGCCTCTCTCTCCTCCACATAAGCGGGCTTGTCGAGAAGACAAGATATGATCTCTTAGAACAATATGTTTCACCATGTTTTTAGGAATAACTAGTTATTGAAGATAAGGCTAAGAGATAATCCATTGTACACATGTTTTTTTGTCATCTCTAACTTACATGCAAGACTTATGATAAGACTATCTTATCAACCATTGTACATGCCCTTTATAGCCCAGAATTTTACTGGTACTACTTGCTATGAATGCGGGCAGCTGGCCTCTGAGGGGGGAGCGCGCGTGGGGAGGTGGTGGGGTCGGGGAGGGGTTCTGGTGGGCCAGGGCGGACTCCCGCATGGCCCACCTCACATTATCACCACATATTTCTTGGAGTCCGTGCATGGCGGGCGGGTGATCTCTTCTCCCTCCCCCGTCTCTCTCCTCACAGCCGGCGCCCGCCGAGCGATTAGATTTCGGCTATCGACGGTTTATTCAACTGCAGTCCCACATGTCAGTGAAAATGCAAGACAACGTGTGTCCCGTCTGGTGAGCGGCGTGCGAGCCGGACTGTCGGGGGTGTCGGTATCAAAACCGGCGGATCTCAGGTAGGGGGTCCCGATCTGTGTGTCTTAGGCTGATGGTAATAGGAAGCAAGGGACACAGATGTTTACCCAGGTTCGGGCCCTCTCGATGGAGGTAAAACCCTACTTCCTGCTTGATTAATATTGAAGATATGGGTAGTACAAGAGTAGATCTACCACGAGATCGTAGAGGCTAAACCCTAGAAGCTAGCCTATGATGGTATGATTGTAATAGTGATCGGCCTTCTAAGGACCAACCTCTCCGGTTTATATAGACACCGAAGAGGGCTAGGGTTTACATGGAGTCGGTTACAAGGAGGGAAATATAACATCTGGATCACCAAGCTTGCCTTCCACGCCAAGGAAAGTCCCATCCGGACACGGGACGAAGTCTTGAGTCTTGTATCTTCACGCTTCAATAGTCCGGACGATGTATATAGTCCGGCTGTCCGGATACCCCCTAATCCAGGACTCCGTCAAGAGCCTGAACCAGACTTCAATGACGATGAGTCCGGTAGCGTAGTCTTGTCTTCGCATTGCAGGGCGGGTTCCATCTCCGAATACTCCAAAGTACACATTTACGACGAATAGTGTCCGGAACTCCATCAATGTTGTATTCCTTGGCTTCAGTGCCTCAATAATGACCATCTCCACGTGTCGAGCGAATGCAAGGAGCCGAGGTATTTTTAGAATTTGCCACCCTCAATCTTTTGGGTTGACCGCCTATTTGAAGAGACGGGGATTCTCAGATCCAAACCTCACTCTTCCCCATCGAGCAAGCATTCAACAGAGCGCTCCGGGAAAACCATTCCAACATGGCCGGTCGTTACAGCTCCTCTGCTCGCTCTCCTTGCTCCAAGCCGGGGGACTGGGAAGAGTGTTTAGTTCCCCATAGCCGTTTGATTGAGTTACAAACCCAAGGGTTTCTTCCACCAGCATTCATGGTCCCTGTCCGAGCCAGAATAGCCACCTATAATGGCGGGGAGCAAGCGGAGAGATCTCCCAATCCATCTCTAGAGGAGCGAATATGCCTCATCCCCCATCTGCTAAGGGGCGTCGGGTTTCCTATCCACCCGTTCCTTCGTGGGCTCCTGGAGTTCTACGGCCTCCAGTTACTCAACTTCACCCCTGCCTCTATACTACATATAGCAGGGTACGTTGCCCTTTGCGAGCTATTTTTAGGCTACGAGCCTCCCTTCGGGTAATGGAAGAAGCTGTTACGCCTTGTCCCCGCAACAGGGGAGAATCCACATGTCGTGTGGGGGCAAGTATGGCGCATTGCCGAGACCGGATACCTTTCCGCACTCCCAAGAAGGCACCAGAACCGGCCTTGAGTGGTTCTACATTGACGACGTTCCCCTTCCGGGTCCAGTCCGGACAGGTCTCCCCCAGTTCAGTAACGCCCCGCCGAGGGCACGTCTAAGCTGGCGCCCTCGAGGCCCCCAAGAGGAGGATACCAGGGAAATATATTACTTGATGAGTAGGATAAAGTTACTGGCCAACTCCAGACTGACGATAGTCGAGGTTATGGCAATATGCATAATACGGGGAGTGCAACCACTTCAATATCGGGGGAAGCCCATGTGGCACTTCAACGGGGAAGATGATGCCACCAGTGGCCGTAAGGGTCCGGACTTCGCCACCGCTTCCGCAAGGATATTGTCTGATTTATACAAAGGGAAGAGGAGGAATTCCTTCACATCAAACCGCTGAGATGGATTCTCCATGTACAACCCCCAAACTGGGTAAGTTGTCATTCCTTTCCCTACATCACTTATTGTGGCGTTCTTCGCTAAGATCATCTGCCTCGATATTCCCGAGCAGGAACTGAGGAGGGCCGTAGAAGGAATCTCCAGCCCCTCCCCGCAACCAGAGGACAACGGAAGGGCCATAGATCCAGGTCTCGAAGAAGATCCGGATATTACCGTGGAGCTCGTCAACGGGATATTTTATCAAGCAAGCTGCGATGGCGCCTCAGTGGCCATTACTGCCGACTATCCCGGATCGCTTCCTACGTCGCGCGTAAGCCAAGTCGAAAAACCCTATCCTCCAAAGAGGACTCTCTTCAGATGTCATGCCTTACCCTTGAAGTGTCGTGTTTTTGCAGAGACGACGGTCGGAGCGTGGGGCCGAGCCCCTAGGGACTCGTCGGCCAAGGGCGTCCGAATCGGGCAGGCTCAAGAGGAAGACGGTAAGGGTCGACTCGCCGCTACATAGGTGAGGCAAAAACTTGTGCTGTGATTATGGTATTTTGAAGTATGACAGCGCCCTTTGTGTCCTGGCAGGAAGAGGAGCAGCCGGACTATATCCGGGGATCTTGCCATCCACGCCTCCACCAGCCGGATTCCAGAACCGGCTTCGAGAGCGGAGGCGGGAGCGGGGCCGATGCCACATAGTTCTCCAACAGAGAATGCGGATATGCTCTCAGACACGAATTCTGAAGTAGAGAGCGCCATGAATCACCGGCGCCAACGGGCCATACTTCGGAACAACATCTTTTCCGAAGAGGCATTTAACGCCTTCAAGTCGGGAGACGCATACATCCGAGCTGCTCAAGGCGGGATTGCCCGAGCGACGGGCCAGTATACCAAAGATATGCGGGTAAGAAAATTAGATAAGCATGTGTAGCAGTAGCCCCTGAGACTTGAAACGGTTGGAACAACTGTTTTAAGGATCAATTTATGCACAAGTCCTTGTAGATAAGAATGAGCAATTGTCTCGAGAGCTGGAGGAATGCAAGGCCGAACTGAGGGCCGCAGTTGCCAAGTTAGAGGAATCCCAAAAGCCCTCATCTGGTAATAGTTGTCGCAATTGTACGAAGATGCACCAGTTAGTAAATGGCTGATATGACAAGTCTAACAGAAAATTCTGCAGACAATCCCGGGGTGAATCCGGAGGGCGTAAGAGAGGACGCATCGCATCTCAAAAGGCAGCTGGAGGCTAGTGAGCGCATTCTTACGCGAGTTAGGCAGGAGAAGAACAATCTTCAAGATGCCAAAGTCCAGCTGGATGTGGAGTTAAAAGATCTCCGTGCGCTGGCGGACTCCGTGAAGGAGAACAAAAGGCTTCGACGCGGCATTTACGGTAAGTGCCTAGACGAACTGTAGTATAGTTCGGCGAGGAAGTATATTGAAAGAATTTTGCTTGCAGGAATGTTAACGGGTCGCCCTGAGGAGGAGATGCCCTCATCTGCAAGTGATTTACTGCAACACCTTTCATGACTGCACGAGCGAGCTCGGCGGTGATGCGGTGGTGTTGCTCGGGCTTTGTGGCCATCAAGCTTGCTTGCCCGAATGGATGGGGAGCTTGTGAATATGCTTCAAGGAGCACGACGGTGCTTCCGACTGTGGAAGGTGTCCGCTTGCCGGCAAGGCGCAAGAGAAGCCTGGGCTACGGTGAAGACGCGCTACACCAAGCTGGACCTGAACCATATGGCCGAAGTAGGACCGGCGGGGCCCGATGGGCAAGAAATTCCCATGAGTCTGGTATATGACCAGGTAGCGTTAGCCGCTAGGTATTCTCAATAGGATTGTAAGCTAGATAGCCTGTTGGACGGTATAGAGGAGGAATATAGTCAGTCCAAGTGACTGTGTAATTTAATGGACATAATTAGCCCCTAGCCAGATTAAAATCATTTGTCATGGCGGACCTTTTCGCTTCAACCCCCGGATCCTACAAATTGGGTGTGTCCGAATACCCACTCAGTTATACAAAACCGGGTATGCATGGAAACAAGGCGTAGGGGTCATAAGTGCTTGAACAGACAAGTACCCAACTAGTTATGTTATATTACATGGATAGTAAGAAACATCTTCCAGGGAGAATAGTTCCGTTAGGGGTTCCTTTCCCTGGGTACGCATGCGACGATGCACATGTCTGGACTGCGAACGATGGCGCAGGATACAAGACTTCAGGGGATTTACGTTATAATAAACGAATGCATCTTTTGTTCACCGACCGAATATTCTCTTAAGGAAACTAGCTTTAGGCTTCACCCAGTCTGAGGTACACATCCAGCTGAACCGGCAGTAACAATCGCAGAGGTGCTCCCCTTATGCCCTAGCCGAATTAACGAGAACGTAGGGCATAAACACAAGAGCCAGGCAACCCAGCTTGGCCACATCTTAAGTCATATCGATGCATATAATGGTGAAGAAAAGGCACATATGGAAGCAGAATGCATATGTGATGGGCGTAAAGCCATGTGAGTAATTATTTTTAGCTTCCGTATAGGAAGCCCCCAGGTATTGCTTACACACCTAGAGCGGCCGGGGTGATCCGGGAATCCGCACTGTATTGAATACTTTGTGTGAAGAGAAAAAAGGCCGAGAAAGGATAAAGTGATGGAGCATAATTAAAAAGGAGGGGTTAGGAGACGAAAATTGAGTTCGGCGTTAGGCGTAGAATCTCTGGAGTCTGGCCGCGTTCCATGGATTCGGCTCGATTCTGTTATCGGATGCATTACGTAAGCGCTACGCTCCTCCGGTGAGAACTTTTTCAATGACGAAGGGACCCTCCCACTTGGGTTTGAGCTTGTCCTTCTTCTCCGGTAGGCGTAGAACGATCTCGCCAATATTGTAAGTTTTGGCCCGCACTTCTCTGCTTTGATATCGTCGAGCCTGCTGCTGATAGAATGCGGAGCAGGCTTTTGCGACGTCGTGCTCCTCCTCCAGGGCGTCCAAGTTATCCTGCCGATCTAACTCGGCTTCCTTCTCTTCGTACATGTGTACGCGTGGCGAACCATGTATTATGTTGCAGGGTAATACTGCTTCCGTGCCGTACACTATAAAAAATGGTGTATATCCGGTGGTGCGATTCCGCGTGGTCCGCAGCCCCCAGAGTACGGAGTCGAGCTCCTCGACCCAAAGGCGTATCCGACTGGCCAAGGATCGCACTAATGCGGGTTTGATGCCGCTCATGATGAGACCATTTGCCCGCTCTACCTGGTCGTTTGTTTGGGGATGGTAGACGAAGCGTAATCAAGCTTAATGCCCATTTTGCGCACCAAGTTTTCACTTGCCGATTTGTGAAATTTGAGCCATTATCGATGATGATCTTTGTGGGGACACCGTATCGGTGTACGACCCCGGATATGAAGTCTATTACTGGTCCGGATTCAACCGTTTGGACTGGTTTGGCTTCTATCCATTTGGTGAATTTGTCCACCATGACCAATAAGTATTTTTTCTTATGGATTCCCCCTTTAAGAGGTCCGACCATATCCAGCCCCCAGACCGCAAAGGGCCAAGTTATGGGGATTGTTTGGAGAGCGGTAGGGGGCATATGACTCTTATTGGCAAAGAGCTGGCAACCAATGCAATGTTGGACAAGGTCCTGTGCGTCTTCTCGGGCCGTCGGCCAGTAGAAACCTGTACGGAAGGCCTTGCTAACTAATGCTCGAGCCGCAGCGTGGTGCCCGCCCAGTCCGGCATGGATTTCAGCCAAGAGCTACCGCCCTTCCTCTTCGGAGATGCATCTTTGGAGTACTCCGGTAGCGCTTTTCTTGTAGAGTTCCCCTTCGTAGACTTTGTAAGCTTTAGAGTGTCGGACGATGCAGCGTGCTTCATTTTTGTCTTCGGGGAGCTCCTGCCTATTTAGGTAGGCCAAGAAAGCCTCGGTCCACGGGGCGATTACAGCCATGATTTTGTGGGCCGAGGACGTTATTGCGGTGGTAGAACCTCCGGCTATGTCTGATAGTTCGGAACTGGGGGTGTATTCGGATCCGTGCTAGTATTGCCGGACTCCCCTTCCCATACTACGGATGGCTTGAAGAGCCGTTCCAAGAATATGTTAGGTGGGACAGGGTCGCGTTTAGCACCGATCGGCGAGGGCGTCCGCCGCTTGATTGTTTTCTCGGGCCACATGGTGGAATTGAGCCCCTCGAACCGGTGACATCTTGAGGACGACATTACGGTAGGCCACCATTTTCGGGTCCTTGGCATCAAAATCTCCAATTATTTGTGATATTGCGAGGTTTGAATCCCCGCGCACTTCTAGGCGTTGAATGCCCATAAAGACTGCCATCCGAAGACCGTGCAACAGAGCCTCATATTCGGCAGCATTGTTGGAGTCTGTGTATAATATTTGGAGGATGTCTTTGGACCGTGTCTTGATTGGGAGACGTCGGGACTACACCTGCTCCCAATCCGGCCAGCATTTTAGAGCCGTCAAAGTGCATGATCCGGTTTGAGTATCGCCGTACTCTTTAGGGAGTTAAACACATCCCATTCGGCGACGAAGTTAGCCAATACTTGCGACTTGATGGCCCGTCATGGTTTGTATGTTATGTCGAACGGAAGGAGCTCAATGGCCCATTTGGCAATCCGGCCCGTAGCATCGCAGTTATTTATTATGTCATTGAGTGGTACTTCGGAGGCCACCATAATCGAACACTCTTGAAAGTAGCGTCATAGCTTCCAGGATGCCATGAAAACTGCATATGCTATTTTTTGATAGTGTGGGTATCGAGATTTGCATGGGGTTAGGTCTGTGGATACATAGTAAGCCGGCTTCTGGAGTGGGAATTTGTATCCGCCAGCCTCTCGTTCAACGACGAGCACTACGCTTACAAGTTGATGCGTTGCAGCTATGTACAGCAGCATAGGTTCATCAATATTCGGTATTGTTAGTCTTTGGATTACTTGGCCAATAAGGTCTTTATTTCATCTAGTCCGGCGGCTGCATCTGTCCCACGAAGTGTTCGGTGCGCCAAGAAGGCGGTAGAGAGGTAATGCCTTTTCTCCTAACTCGGAGATAAAGTGGCTTAGAGCAGCCATGCATCCGGCTAGTTTTTGGATGTGCTTGAGGTGCATTGGTATAGCCAAGCTGCGATGAGCTTCGGATCTCTGCGGATTCGCTTCAATTCCTCTGTTGGAAATGATGAAGCCGAGTAGTTTCCCGAGGGGACGTAAAACGCAGTTTTCGGGTTGACTTGATGTCGTATGTCCGGAGATTGTCGAATGTAAGCCTCAAGTCATCTATTAGGGTTTCGGCGTGTCTTGTTTTTATGACCACGTCATCCACGTATGCCTCCACTGTTTTGCTGATTTGCTTTTCCGGGCATGTTTGAATCATGCGTTGGTAGGTTGCGCTTGATGTTCTTGAGCTGAAAGGCATAGTGTTGAAGCGAAAGGGCCATATGGGCGTTATGAAAGCTGTTGCAGCTTGGTGATTCTGCCATCTTTATTTGATGGTATCCAGAGTATGCGTCGAGGAAACACAGTGAGTCGTGTCCTGCTGTGGCATCAATGATTTGATCGATGCGAGGGAGGGGAAAGGGATCCTTGGGGCAAGCCTTGTTGAGGTCTTTAAAGTTAGCACCAGGATTTGTCCTTCTTTGGTACCATTACCAGGTTTGCCAGCCAATCCAGATGTTTGATATGTCTGATGAATCCGGCCTCGAGTAGTTTGGCTAGCTCTTCCCCCATGGCCTACCGTTTGGGCTTTGAAAACCGTCTTAGAGTACCTTGACGGTTTGTATCCTTTTAGTATATTGAGGCTGTGTTCGCCAATCTGCGTGGGATGCTGGCATGTCCGATGGGTGCCAGCGAAGATGTCCCAATTCTCGCGTAAGAAGTCTCGCGGTAAGGCGTCCATCATGAGGCTCGGTGTCCCGACGGAAGCTGTCTTCGTGGCGTCCGTTGGATCGACTTGGAATTTGACTATCTCGTCCGCGGGTTTAAATGAGGTGGACTTGGGTCGCTTGTCGAGTATCACGTCGTCCCTGTCCATGGTGGCCCGCAGTGTTGTTAATTCTTCGGTTGCTAGGGCCTCAGATAATGCCTCCAAGGCTAGTGCTGCGGTTTTGTTTTCAGCGTGAAGTGCGACGTTTGGATCACTGGCTAGAGTGATGATTCCATTGGGCCCGAGCATTTTAAGCTTCATGTACCCGTAATGGGGTATAGCTTGAAAGCTTGCAAATGCGTCCCACCCTAAAAGGGCGTGGTATCCTCTGCTAAAAGGGGCCACTTTGAATGTGATTTCTTCGGACCTATAATTCTCCGGGGTGCCGAATACCACGTCGAGTGTGATTTTTCCTGCACATCGCGCTTCCCGACTAGGGATAATTCCCCTGAAGGTTGTGCCGCTTTGTTCAATGCGGCCTTTGTCAATTTCCATCTTGCTGAGTGTCTCTTCATAGATCAAGTTTAATCCGCTTCCGCCATCCATGAGCACTTTAGTGAGCCGAAAGCCGTCCACGATTGGGCTAAGAACCGAGCATTTGGTGCGGACGATCTGGGATCGAGGTTAAATCCTTTGGCATTAAAAGTTATGGCAGTGTCGTTCCAGGGGTTTATTTTGGCCATATGGCAACTTTCCGCGGAGCTTCGATGAGCTCACTTGCGCCTACTGTTTGAGGCAAAAGTCTCGAAGACCATTAGTACCGTATTGTGCTTGTTGGCGGGATGTTGTTCTGTAAGAAGATCCTCGCCACTTTTTGCAACCTGCCGGAGTATCCAACATGCCCTAAGGCTATGAGTTGGTCTTTGTGTCCAGCGCCGTGGAGTTTACATGGCCCATTGAGCCATTTTTCCAATACGGTTCCCATACAGGGTGGGCTTTGGTTTCTTGAGGGATTGGATCGGCCGACTTACGAGAGTTCGCCCGTTTAGTTCGGACAAAGGTTTTGGTGAAAGCCGGACTGCCCCAAAATTCAGCTTGAGTTTTCCAGACGCTTTCCATCGCACAATACTTCTGTACTATGATTGCTAAGTCTGCAAAGCGTACTATGTCACGGCGACTTATAGCATTAAGGATTCCTTTGTCCGTGCAGTTTTTGCAGAAGAGCGAGACTACGTCCTCCTCGTGCGATCCTCGACCTTGTTTAGCGCAAGGAGGAATCTGGCCCGATAATGATGTCTTGTCTCCGGGGCTCTTGCACGATATGGGAGAGACGATTTAAGTCCGTGTTGGAGGTAATAGCTAAATAAGGATTCATATACTATCTAGCACCCCGGAGCTTGGAAGCTTCCGAGTTCAACAGCTCGGGATTCGGGACGCTGCCCAATTTTTCCGGCCCCGTGCCCAGTTCTAAGTCCGGGACCCGGGTCATATCCTCCCCCGGGCGGGTGTCCGGCTCCGGGAGCTCGGCGATCCGGACATAATTCTTCCTCAAAATAGAGTGATACTCCTTGTGTGGTTCCTCCGATACCGCTATCTCATGGGTGGTCGGCGGGGATTTAATGTCCCTTTTGTCGGGTTTAAGCCCGATTCGGTCATAGTCCGTTGCGACTCCCAAAGCGGCGATGCGATCCAAGAGCTCATTAAGAGAAGAGAGCTCTATCGGATCCATCTGCTCGGCGAGTTCGAATTGATGTGAAGTTTATGCGTGAAGACCGAGAGGCCATCATCGGCGCGACGGCCGATGGGGCGCCATGATGAAGCCGCCTAGTCGAGAGAGTTTGGCCTCTGAGCAGAGCTCCCCAGCGGTAACATTATCACGACAATGAGGCGAGCCATCGAGCCTTGCGGCTGACGACGAGGAACTCTCAATGAAAGCACCAATGCGGTGTCAAAACCGATGGATCTCGGGTAAGGGGTCCCGATCTCGTGCGTCTTAGGCTGATGGTAACAGGAAGCAAGGGACACAGATGTTTACCCAGGTCGGGCCCTCTCGATGGAGGTAAAACCCTACTTCCTGCTTGATTAATATTGAAGATATGGGTAGTACAAGAGTAGATCTACCACGAGATCGTAGAGGCTAAACCCTAGAAGCTAGCCTATGATGGTATGATTGTAATTGTGATCGGCCTTCTAAGGACCAACCTCTCCGGTTTATATAGACACCGGAGAGGGCTAGGGTTTACATGGAGTCGGTTACAAGGAAGGAAATATAACATCCGGATCGCCAAGCTTGCCTTCCACACCAAGGAAAGTCCCATCCGGACACGGGACGAAGTCTTGAGTCTTGTATCTTCACGCATCAATAGTCCGGACGATGTACATAGTCCGGTTGTCCAAATACCCCCTAATCCAGGACTCCCTCAGGGGGTGCGACGTGAACGCGATGCGTATGAGTTGTAAGTGTGCCGCCTTTTCCTTTTGAACTTGCAAAGCGTAACATTTTCGTGCAATCGATTGGTAGAAATCCAGAACAAAATGACGAGGGCGGTGCTTTCCCGCGCGTTAGGTGGGCTAGTTTGAGTGATATGACGTGCTACAGTGCCGTCCACTTGCTCCATTTTTATGTAAGCAAGAGTCTAAACTCTTACGTGGGAGGAGTGCGAAACACGGCGGATCTGATTTTGATCGAGGGATAACTGTTCCCTGTGAAATAATGGAGCACTGTTAGCGATTATAGCATGATAGTTTGGGCATCTCCAGCACTGGCCCTCAAATTTATACCGGCATGTGTCCGAGGACACTGATGGATGCCATCCAATGCTGCCCGCATACCTTTCGACAACTATATGAACTAACCGGACGAAATTCGTGAAAACAAAGCAAATTTCAAATTGACCGGATGAAATTCATTACATTTCGAGAACTTTTCCTATAAACTGGACGAAATTCATTACATATTTCGCACAAACCGTACTAAAACCTACTGTAAACCTAATCTAAACGATCGCCGGGCCCCGACCACCATGTCCGGCCATGAACCCGAGAAAGCCGGCCATTGCCTTTGCCTCATCCTTATCCGCCTCGATAACCTCCTCCTCCGGAGCACAAGGTTATGAAGATTTCCGCCTCCACGTCGCCGTCAAGCGGCTAATCAGCTGCCGATTTTTATCCCACCAAGCTTGGTGTCGACTGAGTGGAGGAGCGGTGGCCTTCCTGGGACCAGAGCGGTGGCGACCTACCGTGTACTACTCTTCCTCGCTGCCGGCTGCGCCCGCGCCCGCGCGCCGGCTTCGTGGTCGTGGCAGCGAAGGGCAGCCGAGGGGGAGCCGGCTATATCCTTTGTCTGCTCCTGCGAGAATACGTCCAAGAGAGCTTTGGAGCACGCCCGGAGCGGAGCCACCGATGTCCTTCGTCTGCTCCTGCGACAGTACGTCCAAGAGAGCTTTGGAGTGCCCGGAGGCCACGGTTGGGGTGGTGCCAACAGAAGGAAGGGACCGGAGGAGAATGAGTGTGGGTCTTTGGCTATGGCTGGGAGCTGGGGCTCAAGTTAATATAGCGGGCGAATGGCAATGAGCTGTGGCAGACGGATGGACGACTGGCACCGGAGTAGGTTCGTCGGCAGTCGTGGTGTCATTAACGCGGAGCAGTCGTTTGCACCAGGATGCCGCGCGGGTGGCGCTCTCTCGGCCGTCGCGCTGCTGCAATGCCGGCGCCAGTGAGAGGTCGCGTCGGGCGTGAATGCGGACGCTGCTTCAGTGACTTAACGCGGGTGTGTTGTCTCACCGACATGTGGGCCCAACGGGCATCGTGCCCACATGTCGGTGACACCTGCTTGCAGCTGCGATTAAGGCGGTGAATGCAGCATTGGCGTTCGAGGCGGAGATCGTTTGGCGGGAAGCGCGTGCTAGCGATGGAAGGGGTTTCGTAGGCGAGGCGGTCGAGATCTTTGGCGTGGTGGTAAAATGTGAACTCCTGGATGACGAGCCTTTTAAGCGTATGCGACACGTATTGACAACCAGGCGTCCATGCAACCGCTCTTGTCGCCAGCTAGCATTCGACGACCACCATTAAACACCACACAACCATACATAACTTACGAATAATGGACAAATCGATCATACGCACACTCGTGTGCAGTGGCACTATGATCAGTTGCTCACGATAGTACATACTCCGCACCATAGTACCCTCTCTAGCTAGGTTGTTTTATAGATTGTCGTTGTGATGGACGATATACATGAGCAAGGCGCCGAGGTATGACCGTTGGTGTTGAGCCAGGTGAATACATGCTCGGTGTTCGTGGAGGCCTCGACAAGCGTCTAAACATTAATGTCACATACGCATAATTTTGGTTTTATTTCTTTCTCCAGCAGCGGGTAGGCCTGCATAGATAGATAGATAAAGAACACGAGTGATGAGGTGCATGCGGACTGTTTGGTAGTCAACCAGACAAATACGGAGCTATACGCTGAGCCAGTGACCGTATAATCACCATATCTCATATACAATGATCGAAGTGAGCTATCAAGACAAGTTCAATGACCGCCAATGTATTTTACTAGGTAATAAATGACTAGGATTGAAGGGGAATCCAAATTTCCTTCGTCTTCTGTCCTTGAGCTCTTGACAAACCAATGCACTTTATGGTTGTCCGGCCACTCCACCCCAGAGCCGTCACCAAGCGTCATTCATGCCACCGCGCCGCACACTAACCGGTAAGGAAGCGATGGCATCCCGCCGCGCCGAGTTCCTCGCCGCCCACGACCGCACACAGAATGGTAGGCAAGCGGTGGCATCCCGCCGTGCCGAGTTCATCGCCACTCGCGACCTCACACCTATCTGGGCAGAATTTGAAGCAAGAGCAAGAGGCGGCCAAAGCCGCACAGAGGGAGCGGAGAAGTCAGAAAGCACTCAAGAAAAGAGAGGCCCGCCACCATAAGAAAGAAGAGGACGCACGCGCTGCTGCGGAGATCCAAGCACGGTGGGGTGTCGCCGACAAAGCCGGGAAGGAGAACGACGGCGTCTGGCCAACATGTAAGAAGTAGTAGTACTAGTAGTTAGTGTGTGTGTGTCTGTGTCGCCCGTACGTTTGTTTAATTAACTACGAGCATGTAACAGTACTACTAGTTACTACTGTAGTTTTTAGAGCAAATTACCAATACATTAGCCTAGACTCAATGGAAAAATTCCTATCCTATGCATCAACTGACATCTCTTTCTCTATAGGAATTGAGATGCATGTCATCTCACTTCCTATGATTTTCATATTCCTATAAAATTCCTATCCTATGAACCAAAGGAGGCCTCTGCTGGAGTAACTAATGTAGCTAGCAGTACTGCTGGTACAGTAGTTTTCTTCAAGAAGCGGAATTCAACGAAGTCATGATGGTTCCTTCATCCGAGCAACTTCACAATGGGTAAGGTTGGGCCTGTGATTTGACGACTCATTAGTAATTACTACGGCGTGACAACCGGGGTGACTCTCCCTTGGAGTTCTGCGGGCATGGCAAGTGGACCAGGATGGTCGATGTTACACATGTCGGCGAGCGGAAGTATTCCTTCCGATATCGAGGAGCAAGGAAACCACGTGGTATAATATCATTGGTGATTTATATTTATTTTTTATTTCTAATGAATGCTAGCGTTTCAACTCTTACGGCGAAGGAGTGCCAAACACACGGCACGTGCTGGATGTCGCACACATCAGCGAAAGGAGTGGGACATGAACATCGTGGTAGAGTGTCTCCACTTCTGGGTCAGATACCACACGTAGTAGTACTACTGTACTAGTGGTATGAATGATACAAAGTGCGACCCGGAGAGAAACAAACGTCTAGTTGGAAGGTCTCGGGGCATACACGTAAACAAATATAAAACCTAATATGTGCCTCCAATTAATATAGTAGTAGTAGAGTACTTAGTCACGTACTCCATAACATCACCGGGCATTGCACGTACAACATTTAGTGGTAGTAACAGACAAATGCCTATATGCCACGCATGTTCATACTATTTGTGCCTTTCTACTTCACTTACCGCGCTACATTACGAGTTCGCACGTCCAATCACGGGTACATGTCCGTCTCGTAGTTCGATCCCACGTGTTCTTCATATATATGGAGCGATCCTTGCATGACATGTGCACCTTGATGCTAGATGTATCGCGTGTTGGCAAAAGGATGAACAAAGCTCACGTAAAAAATAGAGTGGAAGAACATAGATTTCCGGCCGAGAAGGAGCAAGGAACCTCGGTTGGAGAGTGCGCACTCATAATATTTTATATTATTCAGCGATATAAAATCAACCAATCATCTCCACGATTAATTTGGAAGAGTACGAAACACGGCAGCCTAGTGTAGTTACATCATACTAGTACATGGCTAACCCACGCTATCACCATATTTCTTGGCTTCCGTGCGACATCTATCTCTAGTAATCCAGCAACCCGTATCACTTCTCCCTCCTCGTCTCTCTCAAAGTGCGGCGGGTTGGCTTTTTGCCATCTATTGAGGTCGGTTAACTCATCACATGCTAGCGACATGCCAAGAACATTCTAAAAAAAATTCCTTTCACGTTCCGTTTTCAAAAAGAAAAAATTCCTTTCACGTACGAATTTAATTTGTATGCTTTGAGCAACTTGCATGTCCTATCTTGCTCTGTTTGGATACTCTAACTTAGCTAGAGGTTAGACTAACTCATGACTAACCCTGAACTAACTGTAGCCAAAGAGGTGTTTGGGTGACAGGGTTAGATTGACAATAAATGCACATGGAGAGAGAGAAGTGATTTTTCAGTGGTCCCAATGAGAACTATCTCCAGTTAGCACCTCTTGGGTGGGATTGTTTTTTTGGTGGGTTCGGTGCAACTTGCTCCAATTTAAACCCTCATGCTTGGATACTTTAGGGCTATTTGAGCCCCAACTAGCTCAAACTAACTCTAACCCATGGATCCAAACAGGGCCTATGGCCAGCCTCGGCAGGAGCGATGGGTGCAACGGAAGCGGTGCTCTCTCGGCCATCACGCCCGCTTCAAAGCCGGCGCCGGTGAGAGGTCGCCTCCCGCTCTGGCCGAGCATTAATGCAGCCTTGGCAGCTCGAGCGGCTGACCGTTTCACGCGGGAAGCGCGCGCTGGCAAGGGCGTATAGGTTTTGAACCATTTTAGGTGTAGTCCTGGTAGGTTGCAAAACTACTCAAGTATTGCACTCAGTTTCCTAAGAAATTGTGGTAAAAAGCGTTACTCCACAGCCCGCTTCCCTTCTCCTTCCTCTTCCACCGCCCTTGCGTCCAGCGGAAGCGACCGATCAACCCTTATATAGGAGTGCTAGCACAAAGGATGCATGCATGACCACTAAAATTTCAGATTAAAGAGCCACTCCGTGAGAGTATGGCATATGTTGTTACCTTCGGCGGGCCATAGCTGCAGGCGGGACATGGATCCTTTGGCGTGGCTATCAACGCCTTACCACCTTTCCTTTGTCGACTGGTGGGACCCATGCTTGGGGTCCCACATGTCGATGATAGAATGGTAGGATTGTTCACGTCGGGGATCCTCATCCTCTCTGACGGCGACCAGAGAAGAGGCGGGAGGGGAATGAATGCAGCTACTGTTTGGGTTCGCCGTCTGGCTTAAATAAATGCGCAGCATCACGTGTACTCGCGGGTGCACAAACTGTAACATACGTGTCTGCTTAAGTGGGCGTCACATAACTGGTGTGTGTGTGTGTGTGTGTGTGTGTGAGAGAGAGAGAGAGATTCTGAGAGACAGAGCGCGTGTGTGCAACTCTACTCTTCGGACATGTACTCAACCTTTTGCATCGGGATATAAGTATAATGGTATTTACTTTAGCTAGTGATTTATGTGGCCATGTTAATGTGGTTGTGTAAAAAAATGTCACTTCCTGCTCGTGATTTGCGTTATATAATTACAAGCAAGATGCTCGTGCATTGCACGGAACATCAATATGCATTTTTTACAGAACACTCGTTGTGATTTACCCATGCAGGAGTAATCCCATGTGTAAAAACTAATGATATTTCAAGAATTTCATCAGAAAACTGGTATCTCGAGAATGTCATCGAAAAAAATAAAAGATGAGAGATAAGGTGAGGAGGAGTGGAGCGTGGTGGTGACTAGGGGTCGGAATGGGCGGAGGCATGGGGATGGACGACACTGGCAGACGGGAGCGGCCACCATGCTAGATTGTTCCAAAGACTTTCTTTTTTAATTGCTCGGCAATGAGGTTGTGGGAGATAAGGATGTGGAGAGAGGTGCGGCTATCTTTTGTAAAATTATCATAGTTTGCTTTCTATCCGTCAGTTATGGATCAGACGGTCTATATTACAAGATGGCAGGCACACCATCATCGCCAACTCGGTTTTTATAAAGTGCGGATGATAAGTTTGCTAACTACTAAAGTAAAGTGGAATTTGTCCATGTTATACAAGTAAACTAAGGTGATTGGTTATCATACGGGTAAGGGTGGATGAAGGGTGGTAGGAACAAATGCTCCGCCTAGAGCATGTGTGTGTGAGATGGAGTCTCAATGTGTGTGTGTGTGAGAGAGAGAGAGAGAGATGGAGTCTTAGTGTGTGTGTGTGTGTGCGTGTGTGTGTCATGGAGTCTTTGTGTGTGTGTGTGTGGGTGGGTGGGTGGGTGGGTGCGTGTGTGCATGCGTGTGTGTGTGTGTGTGTTTGTTTGTGTGTGTGTGTGTGTGTCGCGGGGTCCTCGGTGGTGGATGTAATTTAAGTGTGCATGGCTTCATCATAGAGAGGTGATGTGTATGGCAGAGGCCTCCAACGATGGGGTGCGAGAGAGAAAATGCCGTAGAGAGGGAAGAGAAGGTGTGTGCGCGTGAGAGTAGTCGACATCGAGAGAACGTGTTTGTTCGGGAGACACCAAGGAAGACTACTATATATAATGGTGCATGTAGGCGGGAATAAAACGAAGGGATGGTCTTATTGGTTTCGGGGATATAGGGGAAGAGTGAGAGGGGGGATAGCTAGAAGGAGATTGTTAAGTGTGTGTGTTTTACCCATCCAGGCGGAAGTTATGTGCACACAAGAAGAGAACGATTCGATGTGGTGTTAGGGTTGAGGGTAATTAACTACGTATGGAGACATAGAGACCTTCAATGTGCATGTGTGAGAGGTATACATGTATACGTGGGATGTGTGTGTGTGCGCGCGCGCATGATCGAGATAAAAGAAAGAAGACATAAGTCATAAGCTAAGATCAACGACATGGGAGAGACGGATCGGTATGACAATATGCATGCATGCGAGAATGGAGGAAGAAGGCCCGATAATTGAGCATGTGTTTTTGTCTTTAAGAGATAGTGGCGTGAAACTGGAGCATGCATCTATGGCGAGCAGAGGGAGTGAGGCACAACGATTGTGCAAAAGAGATCAACCTATAAATGGAAGAAGGTTGATGGAGAAACAGATAAATAGAAAGATAAAGATGATAGCTAGTGTGCGTTAGAGATAGCAGTCGAGTGGATCAGAAGGCTGATTTATGGGTGTGGGTGTGAGAGAGATGAAGAAAGGGTGCATGTGACTCACATACAAACAAATATCAGAGAGAAATGAGACCCCGAGAGACGGAGTTTTGTGTCTGCGAGAGAGAAAGATATTTCAAAACGAGAGTGATAGCTAGAGAAACATATGAGGGAACACAAGGTATCTCTAGGGAGAGAGAGTGTGTGTGAGTGACATACAAGAGATCAGTGGAGAAATATGAGACCCTGGGAGACAGAGTTTGTGTTTGTGTGTGAGAAAGAGATATTTAAGAGGAAGAGTCGTAGGTTCTCATACCTAAGGAGCGAAAGACATCTCTGTAGGAGGGGTGTGCGAGTGGCACACAGGGGAATAGTAGAGAGAAATGAGACCCCGGGAGACAAAGTTTTGTGTTTATGTGAGAGAAAGAGATTCCACATGGAGAATCATAGTTAGAGACACATAGCAGGGAGCGAGATATACTTAGACAGAGATAGAGTGATGAAGGTCAAGGGAGAGAGTATCGTCAGTGTGTTACGAAGATAAAAGATCATTGTCGACATACAGGTAGCACGAGAGATACCCGAGAGACGATGAACGCGTATAGGTCTAGAGAGATAGTCATATATAAGCATGAGTGATAGTTATATAGTTTATCAATATTGGTGATCCATAGATTCTTTATTAGAAACAATGCATGGTTTATATGCAATTAATGTCTAAACGGGATTACACTATATGTTGCGTGTGTGAAACACATTATACATGTTTGAGAAGTAAAAAAAACCCGCATGAAACACACATTAATTGGAGACAGTTAGCGAGGAATGCATACATTGGATTTCAACATAAAGTGGTTTCAAATATTTGAAAAACCAAATTGATGGATACAACCTTATGAATCTAAGATCATGCCATTTGTAAACCATATTTATGTATAAAGGGTGTTGTGCTTTTGAATATATATATATATATATATATATATATATATATATATGATGTATATAGAATTTTATTCCAATTGAAAATGGATCCCGCCCAGAAAAATAGAATACAAACGTGATTCGAATTGAGTTGGCACGCTAAACGTGCACTCTGCAAAATTTGAACGAAGCGGGGAAAGTCGCGATAATCACTTGAAACCAATATCTGCGAGATGGAAATTACTACGCCTATCCCTGCCACGCAAAGCCTATCTGCTCGATTTCTATAGGTTTCGATAGGGGTAGGTTTGTAATTTCACTCAAACGTGACATAACCGCCTCTCACCCGGATTCATACATGGTGGGCGCCAAAACACAGTGTGTCCTCGGCCAAAATCGACTCCCTCCCCGATTCATACACGGTGGGCGCCAAAAACAAACTCCCGTCGGCAAATATTTGGTGTATGTGAGATTAC
The DNA here is from genome assembly GCA_021605145.1 of Aegilops bicornis. Lineage (NCBI taxonomy): Eukaryota > Viridiplantae > Streptophyta > Magnoliopsida > Poales > Poaceae > Aegilops > Aegilops bicornis. The sequence goes on along the minus strand of CM038669.1, from coordinate 199,165,944 downwards.
CGTCCTATCCCCAACCGACTAATATTGATGTGATGTAGGAAATTTGAAACGGGGGCTAAGTTTGTAAATTTCCTCGCATTTGAGACAAGCGTGCTCAAGACATGGTTCCCCTTCCTCTCCACCTCCATTTCCCCATTAGGTACTCTGTGGGCGCCAAAACACCCTCTCCACCCCAGCCTCCTCCGTCCGCCACCCCATCCACCGACGTCCTCCTCCACCATGCCGGAGCTGATACCCCGACGCCGCCGTCCATTACAAGAGATCGACCTCTCTCATCCACGGCTTCGGACCGAGATCCTTGCATCCCGTCCTCTCGCTTCATCCCCGTTGTCGTCCACCTTGTCGGCGCCGCACCTACGACAGTCTCATCCACCGCGCCCCGCCGCCACCGTCTACCCTCCTAGATCTGCTTCCACGCTGCCGACAGCCATCGCTACCGCAACACCGTCAAATTCTCAGCAGATGCATACACGGCGCCGCACCAGAGGCGGTACTCTTTCGTATCTGCTCAACTTATTTATCGCAACAAGAAAATAGATCGCCACTGCTTTATTGTCCATCACTTACTTGCTAGTTGAAAGCAAACATTGGTTGCGAAGTTGCCATTGTCCGGTTTGCACCTTCAGATCCGCCATGGGACACTCAACACTATACTCCCAATGCTTATGGTTTTCGCCTTTTATATTCCACACTAGTTAAATCACATTAGACTAAATTTCAAAATTGGGCCAGTCGACTTTTCAGAGCTCGCCGGAGTTCGCCGGTGTGAACGAAGGGGCTCGGGTGGGGACTTTGGTTGTGGGGGGGGGGGGGGCGGTGGTGGGGCCTCGCCGGACGAAGAAAACTCGACACGGGTGGGGGCGGGGGTGGGGGAGGAACACAGGCGGTGGGGGCCGTTGGTCCGCCGGCGGCCCTTGCGGTGTTCTGTATGGGAAGAATCAGAGACGAGGAAGAAGAAGGGTTAGGAGACGTAGGATCTTCACCCAACCGCTTGAAATGGTCGACTGACCCAAATGACAAAAGTCACGCGACTTGCATGCAGACATGCCTTTATGTTCAGTACCATCATCGTACCTGCTTAGCACTACTCCTGAATCCATCAAGCTAAACAACGTGCCACTCATAATTCCAAACTTGTTGCTCAAGTAAGAATCTGATATGATGCTGATATTACTAAAACAGATAACATTTAATTGGTCAGGTAATGTTCCTACTTTACTTTCGAAAAAGCACGTGCACCACATATAGAGAGACAGCAGGGAGTTGCTTTCTTAATGCGCTCTGGTTCATCATGTGTGGGCACTGCATAACGAACATTTTTTTATCCAAAATCTGCTTGCTCTTCTTTAGCATGTTCCTCTTCCGTTCTTCTTTAATAAGTACTCTCTCCGTTCCTAAATACAAATCTTTGTATAGATTCCACCATGGACTACATATGGAGCAAAATGAGTGAATCCACACTCTAAAATGTATCTAGATACATCTGTATGTGATCCATAGTGGAAATCTCTACCAAGACTTATATTTTGGAACGGAGGGAGTATGATAGTAGTCTGATATGTTCCTTGTAGTGAAGATGAGCAGGACATTTGCGATGTAGAGGTCTATACGGTCGGTTGGCATGGACACTTTGAACTCTTCGGGCCTCTTTGATTCGTAGGATTTTGTAAACATGGGAATAGGATTTGTAGTGGCCTGCCCACTTGAATCCTATAAGAATAGCAAGGAAATGCGGGGAGCTGTGTCGCCTTTGAGAGTTACATCGATATTAACGATCCCGCACCTTCGGTTGAAGAGAGCTGGTATCAAAGCCTTTCTAGCCATACCGGCAATACTAGCACATATGTTCCAACAAGTTCCACTTTGCTGATTTTACTCTGATGCTTACGGTTTTCCCGTTATATCTACACTATGATCTGTGTAGCTGCTTTGTGTCGCACTAGCAGCAGTCCACTCTTGAAGCTAAACACCGCAATGACTTACAAAATTGGCACCAAGGCATTGAGTGCCATTCGGATGCAATGAAACTCATACGCTCCCCAATTGTTGATTCTTGTTGAGAATATGATCCTAATGACTATTCTAACCTCGAGGAGTCAAAGGCGATGGCTGTCTTGTTCACCCATCAAGGTGCCTGTTCTAATTTGGCAAGGTTTTATTGATTGCGTGTATCTTGCATATGTTGCCTTGCATTTCTTCTACTTTGTTGCACCGCCATCTGCTTAGTTTACTCATCATATATGTCGAGATGCCATGCCCATCCATTATCAATACATATTCCATTTTTCATCATACCATGTTTTTCCACTCAAATGTGGTTCTTGTGCATCAGACATCAAAAAGGAAGAGGGTGATTGCCGAACCTGAAGGAGCACCAGCAAAGTCCTTGAAAAACGTGGTTGTGCCGTAGAAATCAGACGGCACCCCGCTTATATTGCCTATACAACCAGTGACACAAAACGTAGGACCGACTCCAGCAGACTGTACCCATACTTCACTGGCCACACCACTAGCCGCACCACACATGACCTGCACTCTAGCAAAAGGTATGCCGATTTCAGTTGCCATAGCACCAGCCGTACCACGTAAAAAATCCCACTCCAAAGAAAAAGTACAAAGAACTCCACCGGCCGAAGACCTATCCCAACTACAGAGACGACCAATTCCTGCAGATTGGAACCCCATTCCAGTTATTCCCGGTTTAAAAGACAATGCTTCCAATGTTGTTAGGAACTACGTGCATATATTCCCATCATGGGAAGATTATAGTGAAGACAAACACCATTTTCACATCTTCCTGTCCCACTTACGTGTAAATGCTATTATTCATGGTGATTATTTTCCTGTTTTCTGCTGATTGAACACATCAATGATTTACATTACATTGTTGTAAGTAGGCGAGGGTCAATCTGGATAGTCATGACGAGCAAAGATTGCTTGCGCTTTTCAAGGAAGCATTGCAGCAGTATTGGTGTTACCTAAGGAAATCACACTTTGATGGCAAGTCTATAAATGAATTTCTGGTGAAGTCTCCTGTGCTAAATTTAGAAGACATTGAATGGAAAAACCTTGTTATGCACTGGTCTCGTTCCGAGGATGAGGTACTGTCTATGATATTGCATGCCAATTTGAACTTCTACTTTTCTGCATGTGCCTTATGGATCTTTTTTGCAGGAAATCTGCTCGAAAAAGAATTCCGGTTTGAAAAGAACGACAGGATATCGCAAATATGTTGCCTGCTGCTTTGCTCTTGTTAGTACCTGTTGTCCTATATCACTGTACTTGCATACATACCTGGTTCATTATGTGACAGCAGTGTGCATGATAGCTTGCTTATCAATTGTTCGCTCCAAATTATCTGATCTGTATGAATGGTTACATTAGTGTAGAATATATCCAATGCCAATGAATGTTTTTAGCTCTGCATTGTTCTTGTAAGTACCTGCTGTCCTTTATCCGTGTACTTATATTGACAGGTAGTTGTTCATGTACCATCACTCTGCAGCTTATTTTCCTTTGCTCTCCATTTTCTACACATAAGATCTATATTTACTCTTACCATAAGGTTGGATAACACCGATGGTATCAAGAAGTTTAGCTCTGCATTGCTCTTGGATGTACCTTTTGCCTGTATCGCTGTACTTACATTTATAGCTACTTGGTTATGTAGCATCACTCTTCATCTTATCTTAAATATTCTCCATTTTTTCTTATATTGTCAGATCTATATTTACTCTTAACAAAATGTAGAATAAAGGCAATGCTTATGAAGAAGATTCTGTGGTAAACTTCTTGAATTGCCCCCCCATCAGAATGGACAAGGGCTTTATAGAGCCCGCCTTCACCAATAATGTAAGTTTGTCCTTCTCAAGCCTTCAAACTTTGTTGTGTATATTTGGTTAGGCATGACCGCAATAAATGTTTATTTTTGGTGTTTGCATCAAATTGCATGTTCAAAGTTTATTATGTACGTTCATAAACAAAAGTTTGACCTTCTCAATTTAAGTTTTCAGTTGTACAACCAAGTTCCTTATTCATACCATGTAAATTAAACTATACAGAGCAAGTGATCTTATTTTGCCAATCTGAAATGGGATAAATTGATAGCACACTAACCATTGATACTTATGAGTTCTTGATCCGTAATCCGATTGGTGTCGTGAAGCTGCCAACTCCTTCACAATGTCATTTCCTGCCATGTCTTGACCTGAACAATACCATATTGTGTTAATGCTATTTTAAACTGTGTCACTTTATTCGTCAGTAAGAAATGTGATGAATTGTCAGCACTGATACTTAAATGTGCAAAACCTATCATCTGTTTGCTTGTTTATCTTTCAGAGTGAGGAGGATATAAGTGTCAAACAAGTGCAGTCTCACCAGCTTGTTTCACCGCTTATATTGCACCTCGAGCAGGGCTAACCTTTCTTGAACTCTATTGAAGTGCTGTCGTTTTTGTATATTATTTTGTCGGCGTGTTTATTTGCACTGTTGGCGATCTTTGATGCCTAGTGTATGTAATCTGCAGTCTGCTTATGCTTTATTATCATAGTGGCGAACTTTGATGCCCAGTGGATGTAATATGTCGTAATTTCTTTATTGTATAGTCTAGGTTTTTTCTTATTCACGATGCTGCAGTTATTTTACTGTATATATATCCTATCTTCGCAGTAAACCGGCCAAACCGTAAAATTATGGTACATAATTGGGTCGTCGTGCAAATCACCATGTATGATCCACATCATGGGCCCCGTTGATACGTCTCCAACGTATCTATAATTTATGAAGTATTCATGCTATTATATAATCCTTCTAGGATGTTTTATATGCATTTATATGATATCTTATATGATTTTTTGGACTGACCTATTAACCTAGAGCCCAGTGCTAGTTTCTGTTTTCTCCTTGTTTTAGAGTATCGCAGAAAAGGAAACCTAAACGGAGTCCAATTGACGTGCCACTTGACGGAGATCATTTTTGGACCAGAAGAAGCCCACGGAGTACGAAGCAGGCGGAAGAGTCCCGGGCTGCCCAAGAGGGTGGGGGGCACGCCCACCGGCCACATGGACAGCCCGGAGACCCCCCAGGTGTGAAATAAAAGCAAAACACTTCTATATATACCCAAAACTTCGAAAGAAACCTAGATCGAAGTTCACGCCGCAAGCCTCTGTAGCCACGAGAAGTCAATCTAGGCCCTCTCGGCACCGCCGGAGGGGGCCATCATCACCGGTGGCCATGGAGGAGTATCCCGGAGGGGCCATCATCATCATGAAGGCCAAGGACCAGAGGGTGGAGGCCATGGAGGAGGAAGCACAAGGGGGAGAACCTCTCCTCCTCTCTCTCGGTGGTGCCGGAGTGCCATCGGGAAGGGAATCATCGCCGCGGTGATTGTCTTCATCAACATCACCATCATCATCGCCATCCTCATCTCTTTTACGCGGTCCACTCTCCCGCACCCCGCTGTAATACCTACTTGAACATGGTGCTTTATGCCACATATTATGATCCAATGATGTGTTGCCATTCTATGATGTTTTGAGTAGATATCTTTTGTCTTTGGCTTGATTGATGATCTAGATTGGTATGAGTTGTATGTTTTACATTGGTGCTGTCCTATGGTGCCCTCCCTGTCGCGCAAGCGTGAGGGATTCCCGCTCTAGGGTGTTGCAATACGTTCATGATTCGCTTATAGTGGGTTGGTGAGTGACTGAAACACAAACCCGAGTAAGAGGGATTGTTGCGTATGGAAATAAAGAGGACTTGATGCTTTAATGCTATGGTTGGGTTTTACCTTAATGATCTTTAGTAGTTGCGGATGCTTTCTAGAGTTCCAATCATAAGTGCATATGATCCAAGTAGAGAAAGTATGTTAGCTTATGCCTCTCCCTCATATGAAACTGCAATAGTGATCACCGGTCTTGTTAATAATTGCCTAGGACAATTCCACAATCGATCCACCATTATTCCACACTCGCTATTTATAATACTTAGTAATATATTCTAACTTTATGATAGCATCACCTACTTTTATATTTTAGCTCTCCGATATCATGCAAAGTTATCCTCTTCATACCCACAACGTAGTTTTATTTCTCGTTGCTAGTTGGAAGCAAACGTTCGGTGTACGTAGAGTCGTATCAGTGGCAGATAGGGCTTGAGAGAATATTGATCTTACCTTTAGCTCCTTGTGGGTTCGACACTCCATACTTATCACTTCCACCTTTGGAAATTGCTGTGATGATTCCCTGCACTTGGGGAGTATCAAGCTCTTTTAAGCGCCGCTGTCGGGGAGCAATAGCGTGGGGTTGATATTCTCGTGTGCTTGTTTACTTTCTTCACTAAGTAGATTTTTTTCCTTTTTGTTTCTGTTTATTTGTGGGTGAAACATACAAAAAAAATTAAAAATGAAAATACAAAAAAAATTACTTGCCTTTCATGCCTAAAAAGTTTTTCAAAAAGACAAGCGATTGGAAATTTATGCATTGAAGAAGTGAGGGTCGACCTTGAGCACTCGTGTTCATGCTCACGGAAACAATGTAGAATTTTTCATGGAAGTTTCTCTGTAAATAATTATCCCCTTGAATATATCCATTGTATTATAAAAATATTGTGCCAAGCTTTGGTTCTAGGATGATTAGATTGCTTGTTTACTTTGTGCAGAACAAAAACAGAAACTTTGGCTGTAGTGCGTGAATTTACGTTTTTTTACTGGAAAGTCAAATGGGTCTGAAACTTTTTGCACATTACTTCTGTACAAATTGTTCAAATTTTCAAATTTAGTTCATAATTTTAGGAGTTACAGAAGTTTACCAAACTTCCAGATTACTACAGACTGTTCTGTTTTTAACAGATTCTGTTTTGCGTGTGTTTTTTGCTTATTTCGATGAATCTATGGCTAATATTGGGGGGTATGAACCATCGAGAAGTTGGAATACAGTAGTTTTAACACCAATATAAATAAAGAATGAGTTCATTACAGTACCTAAAGGTAGTGATTTGCTTTATTACACTAACGGATCTCACAAGTTTTTGTTAAAGTTTTGTGTGGATGAAGTGTCCGAAGGTCGAGGAGCGTTCAAGCTTGGGGATGCCCAAGGCACCCCAAGTAAATATTTCAAAGGATACTCAAGGATCTAAGCTTGGGGATGCCCCGGTTGGCATCCCATCTTTCTTCTTCAACAATTATCGGTATACCTTGGTTTTTGTTTTGTTCACATGATTTGTGTCCTTTGTATTTTTCTTTTTCTTTAAGAACCGTGCTAGCATGAGATAGCCCTTCATTGATTTATAGAATACTTCATGAGCTTCACTTATATCTTTTAAGTATGATTTTATAGAATTGCTCTTTGTGCTTCACTTAAATCTTTTGAGTATGGTTTCATAGAATGCTTCGTGTGTTTCACTTATACATTTTGAGCTTGGTTAGTCTATATTAGTTGTAGAATGCTCCATGAACTTCACTTATATCTTTTGGAGTATGAATAATACTATAATTTAAAGTGGGTTTGGAAGAGTGTCAACTTTAGGAATTAGTGATCCCACTATTTTGGAGGGTGTTGAATCTTAATGTGATATATATGAAAGTGGATTTGGAAGAGTGTCAACTTTAGCTAGTGATGACTCCACTATTTCGGAAGAGGTTCCAATTGAGTATGAGAACAAAGTTGTTATCCATGATGCTACTGAAAATTATTATGAGGGAGGAATACATGCTTGTAGGAGTTGCAATAATATCAAGTTTCCTCTCTGTGTGCTTAAAGTTTTGAAGTTATACTTGTTTTGCCTTCCTATGCTAGTTGATTGTTGTTCTTATAAATTGTGTGCTCACAAAATCCCTAGGCATAGGAAGTAAGTTATATTTAAATGTGCTAGTCATATTCTTCAAGATGCTCTCTTTGTGCTTCAATTCCTATCTTTTATGTGAGCATCATTGAAATCATCATGCCTAGCTAAAAGGCATTAAAGAAAAGCGCTTGTTGGGAGACAACCCAATATTTACCCTTACTATTTTTGTGTGTTTACAAGATAAAGCTACTGTAGTAATCATGTTTTATAGCTTTTGTTTCAATAAAGTGCCAAGTAAGACCTTTGGGAAGACTTGGGTGAAAGTTAATGTGACCTTGCTGTAAAAAACAGAAACTTTGCGCTCACAAGAATATATGTCATTTTTTACAGAAGAGTGCTCTCGAGTTGATTATTTTTGCAGAAGATTAATAAACAAATTCCTCACGTCCACCAATTTATTTCATAATTTTTGGAGTAGCAGAAGTATGGTTATTGTTCAGATCATTACAGACTGTTCTGTTTCTGACAGATTCTGTTTTCATTGCATAGTTTGCTTGTTTCTATGACCTATATTCCTCAATATAAATTGTAGAAATGATATGGTACAGTAGGAATTGTGTGAGAACAATTATGAAACTTTTCTTTGATAGTACCAAAGTGAATGGTTTGCTCTTTATCATACTAACCTATCTCACGAAGTTTGGTTAAGTTTTGTGTGGTTGAAGTTTTCAAGTTTTGGGTGAGATGTCGATATGAGGAGAATAAGGAGTGGAAAGACCCCAAGCTTGGGGATGCCAAAGGCACCCAAAGGTAATAGTCAAGGAAGACTCAAGAGCCTAAGCTTGGGGATGCCCCGGAAGGCATCCCCTCTTTCGTCTTCAAAACTATCGGTATACCTTACTCGGAGCTATATTTTTATTCACCACATGATATGTGTTTTGCTTGGAGCGTATTTTCAATTTTACTTGCTGTTTGAATAAAATCATTGGATCTGAAATATTAAATGAAACATAATCCTCCCATGGCTAGTTAATTATTTGACTACTCAGTGTTCTTCACTCGTATCTTTTTGGAGTAGTTTGTCATTTGCTCACGTGCTTCATGTATATCCTATGAGTAAATGGTTGAATGAATCGAATGTCATAAATCTGAATTTATATATATGTTTCATATACTTATAACATGGGGAGTAATGACTTCACACATAATAAATATAGGTAGTAAACTTATTGAAAGTTAGCAAACGTAGAATTGATCACTTGAACAATTCATGGAAGAATATTGAAGGAAGAGAGGTTTCACATATAAATATACTATCTTGGGCATCTTTTATGATTGGGAGCACTCATTAAAATATGACATGCTAAAGACTCGATGTTGGACAAGGAAGACAACGTAATGGGTTATGTTTTCTTATATCTGAAATAAAGTATATTGTCATGGATCATCCAACATGTTGAGCTTGCCTTTCCCCCTCATGCTAGCTAAATTCTTTGCACCAAGTGGAGATACTACTTGTGCTTCCAAATATCCTTAAACCAAGTTTTGCCATGAGAGTCCACCATACCTACCTATGGATTGAGTAAGATCCTTCAAGTAAGTTGTCATTGGTGCAAGCAATAAAAATTGCTCTCTAAATATGTATGATTGATTGGTGTGGAGGAAATAAGCTTTATATGATCTTGTGATGTGGAAGAAATAAAAGCGACGGACTGGATAATCAAGGTTCATATCACAAGTGGCAATATAAAGTGACATTCTTTCGCATTAAGAATTTGTGCATCCAACCCTGAAAGCGCATGGCAACCTCTGCTTCCCTCTGCGAAGGGCCTATCTTTTATTATTATCTTCTACCTTATGCAAGAGTCATGGTGATCTTCACCTTTCCTTTTTACATTTTATCCTTTGGCAAGCACAGGGTGTTGGAAAGATCCTGATATATATATATATATATATATATATATATCTAATTGGATGTAAGTTAGCATGAGCTATTATTGTTGACATTACCCTTGAGGTAAAAGGTTGGGAGGCGAAACTATAAGCCCCTATCTTTCTCTCAGGTCCGATTAAAACTCCATAACCACAAGTATTGCGTGAGTGTTAGCAATTGTGAAAGACTAAATGATAGTTGAGTATGTGGAGTTTGCTAAATCAAAGCTCTAACATAGACTCTTCCTGAAAATAGGATGAATTGCAATTGTTTGATGACTGGAAATATTGTTTGTTAGTTTTCAAGAAAGTTTATGATCTATACTTTAACCTGTGATTTGCTTGTTACTTGATCATGAAAAGTTTTATGAGATGAGCTATTGTTATGACAAATAATGATGCTAGAAAACGTGATTGGAATTATCATTGATCAAATTTAAGCACTTGCTAGCATTCAAACTTCATAAATTATTTCTTTTATCATTTACCTACTCGAGGACGAGCAGGAACTAAGCTTGGGGATGCTGATACGTCTCCAACGTATCTATAATTTATGAAGTATTCATGCTATTATACAATCCTTCTAGGATGTTTTATATGCATTTATATGATATCTTATATGATTTTCGGGACTAACCTATTAACCTAGAGCCCAGTGCCAGTTTCTGTTTTCTCCTTGTTTTAGAGTATCGCAGAAAAGGAAAACTAAACGGAGTCCAATTGACGTGCCACTTCACGGAGATCATTTTTGGACCAGAAGAAGCCCACGGAGTACCAGAAGCAGGCCAGAAGAGTCCTGGGCTGCCCACGAGGGTGGGGGGCACGCCCACCCCCCTAGGGCGCGCCCCCTACCTCGTGGACAGCCGGGAGACCCCCCTGACGTGAAATCAACGCAAAACTCTTCTATATATATCCAAAACTTCTAGAAAGAAACCTAGATCGGAAGTTCCGCCGCCGCAAGCCTCTGTAGCCACGAGAAGTCAATCTAGGCCCTCCCAAGACTCACGGGAGGGGCCATCATCACCGGTGGCCATGGAGGAGTATCCCGGAGGGGCCATCATCATCATGAAGGCCAAGAACCAGAGGGTGGAGGCCATGGAGGAGGAAGCACAAGGGGGAGAACCTCTCCTCCTCTCTCTCGGTGGTGCCGGAGTGCCATCGGGAGGGGAATCATCGCCGTGGTGATCGTCTTCATCAACCTCACCATCATCATCACCATCCTCGTCTCTTTTACGCGGTCCACTCTCCCGCACCCCGCTGTAATCCCTACTTGAACATGGTGCTTTCTGCCACATATTATGATCCAATGATGTGTTGCCATCCTATGATGTTTTGAGTAGATATCTTTTGTCTTTGGGTTGATTGATGATCTAGATTGGTATGAGTTGTATGTTTTACTTTGGTGATGTCCTATGGTGCCCTCCGTGTCGCGCAAGCGTGAGGGATTCCAGCTGTAGGGTGTTGCAATACGTTCATGATTCGCTTATAGTGGGTTGGTGGGTGACTGAAACACAAACCCGAGTAAGAGGGATTGCTGCGTATGGGAATAAAGAGGACTTGATGCTTTAATGCTATGGTTGGGTTTTACCTTAATGATCTTTAGTAGTTGCGGATGCTTTCTAGAGTTCCAATCATAAGTGCATATGATCCAAGTAGAGAAAGTATGTTAGCTTATGCCTCTCCCTCATATGAAACTGCAATAGTGATCACGGGTCTTGTTAATAATTGCCTAGGACAATTCCGCACACCGATCCACCATTATTCCACACTCGCTATTTATAATACTTAGTAATATATTCTAACTTTATGATAACAACACCTACTTTTATATTTTAGCTCTCCGATATCATGCAAAGTTATCCTCTTCATACCCACAACATAGTTTTATTTCTCGTTGCTAGTTGGAAGCAAATGTTCGTGTAATGAGAGTCATATCGATGGCGAGATAGGGCTTGAGAGAATATTGGTCTTACGTTTAGCTCCTTGTGGGTTCAACACTCCATACTTATCACTTCCACCTTTGGAAATTGCTACGATGATTCCCTGCACTTGGGGATTATCACCCGTCAACTTTGTCCGTTAACAGGCCTAAATGTAAACTGGCCCACTAGTAGATTCGGGCCTTTAATAGGCCGAGTAAACCGCCGGCCCTATTTTCCCAAGAAAACTCAATGGGCTTTTAGGAGGCTGAAAAGTAGGTTGGGCACGAAGCGTGCGAACAGCTCATGGGCGGCGGTAGGCGAAATAGACCCCGACCTATGATTGTGCCAATCAAATCATGGGCTTATAACACGCCAAAATTGTCTCGGTCCTTGTTTGGCCCAATCAGATTATCGTCTGTGAGCAGGCCGGATGCAAATGGGGCCGTAGTTAGGCGCAACTATATGACGGGCTTTTAACAGGCCGAAATATATATAGGGCCGAAATGTTAAACGGGCCTTTAACAGGACGAAACTAATATCAAGCCGAATTACTAAATGGTCCTTTATCAAGTGGGCCCAAAAGGATAGCATCCAATTGATGGGCCAAATCTGATATGGGCCATAATTTAGCCCAAAGCCTCTCAAAGGGCCAGACCTGATCTGGGCCGTAATTTGGCCCACAACATGGTAGGATTTTAATGGGCCGGATCACATATGGGCCTTTATTAGGCCCGGAACGTGGCAGCCTGTTAATGGACCGGATCAAATATGGGCCGGCATTTGGCCCAAAACATGGCAGCCTGTTAATGGGCTGGCCTACTAGTGTCATCAAAATCTTTTGAGCCTTATGCTGGGCCGGCCCATTATGGTTGGCGAAAGCTCGATGGCCTTTAGCTGGGCCGGCCCATTATGGTCCGCAAAATCTTGTGGGCCTTTAGCTGGGCCGGCCCATTATGGTCAGCAAAATCTCGCGGGCCTTTAGCTGGGCCGGCCCATTATGGCCCCAAAATCTCGTGGGCCTTTAGCTGGGCCGGCCCATTATGATACACAAAATCTCATGGGCCTTTTGCTGGGCCGGCCCATTATGGACCACAAAATCTTGTGGGCCTTTAGTTGGGCTGGCCCATTTAAACTTTATGGGCTACTTTTGGGCTGGACCACTGATACGTCTCCAACGTATCTATAATTTTTGATTGCTCCATGCTATATTATCTACTGTTTTGGACCATATTGGGCTTTATTTTCCACTTTTATATTACTTTTGGGACTAACCTATTAACCAGAGGCCCAAAGACGTAATTCTTGTTTTTTGCCTATTTCAGTGTTTCAAAGAAACTGAATATCAAACGGAGTCCAAACGGAATGAAACCTTCGGGAACATGATTTTCTCACCGAATATGATCCAGGAGACTTGGACCCCATGTCAAGAAAGAAAGGAGGCGACCACGAGGGTGGAGAGCGCGCCCCCTGCCTCGTGGGCCCCCTTTGCTCCACCGACGTACTCCTTCCTCCTATATATACCTACGTACCCCCAAACGATCAGATACGGAGCCAAAAACCTAATTCCACCGCTGCAACCTTCAGATCCACGAGATCCCATCTTGGGGCCTGTTAGGAGCTCCATGGAAGGGGAATCCACCACGGAGGGCTTCTACATCAACATCATAGCATCTCCGATGAAGTGTGAGTAGTTTATCTCAGACCTTCGGGTCCATAGTTAGTAGCTAGATGGCTTCTTCTCTCTTTTTGGATCTCAATACAGTGTTCTTCCCCTCTCCCGTGGAGATCTATTCGATGTAATCTTCTTTTTGCGGTGTGTTTGTTGAGACCGATGAATTGTGGGTTTATGATCAAGATTATCTATGAACAATATTTGAATCTTCTATGAATTCTTTTATGTATGATTGGTTATCTTTGCAAGTCTCTTGAATTATCAGTTTGGTTTGGCCTACTAGATTGGTTTTTCTTGCAATGGGAGAAGTGCTTAGCTTTGGGTTCAATCTTGCGGTGTCCTTTCCTAGTGATGAGGGGCAGCAAGGCACGTATTGTATTGTTGCCATCAAGGATAACAAGGTGGGATTTTTATCATATTGCATGAATTTATCCTCTACATCATGTCATCTTGCTTAGGCGTTACTCGCTTTTCTTGAACTTAATACTCTAGATGCATGCTGGATAGCGGTCGATGAGTGGAGTAATAGTAGTAGATGCAGGCAGGAGTCGGTCTACTTGTCTTGGAGGTGATGCCTATATACATGATCATACCTAGATATTCTCATAAATATGCTCAATTCTGTCAAATGCTCAACAGTAATTTGTTCACACATCGTAAAATACTTATGCTCTTGAGAGAAGCCACTAGTGAAATCGATGGCCCCCGGGTCTATTCTCATCATATCAATCTTCCATCACTTTATTATTGCTTTGCTTTTTTACTTTGCTTTTTATTTTACTTTGCATCTTTATACCAAAAATACCAAAAATAATATCTATCATCTCTATCAGATCTCACTCTCGTAAGTGACCGTGAAGGGATTGACAACCCCTAATCGCGTTGGTTGCGTTGAGCTATTTATTTTGTGTAGGTACGAGGGACTTGCGTGTAGCCTCCTACTGGATTGATACCTTGGTTCTCAAAAACTGAGGGAAATACTTATTGTACTCTGCTGCATCACCCTTTCCTCTTCAAGGAAATCCAACGCAGTGCTCAAGAGGTAGCAGGAAGATTTACGGCGCTGCCGGGAGTCTATGCAAAAGTCAACATACCAAGTACCCATCACAATCCCTTATCTCTCGCATTACATTATTTGCCATTTGCCTCTCGTTTTCCTCTCCCCCACTTCACCCTTGCTGTTTTATTCGCCTTCTACCCGTATGCCTTTCTGTTTGTGTTTCCACGTGCCTTCTATTTGCTTGCATCTTTTCTTACTAAAAATCTATTGATATGGATCCACTTAAAGTGTTCTACTTGGATCATCTTCGATCCTTATCTTTCGTCTTTGAAAACCCAACTAGCCTAGTTGATGGGAAATCTTTAGATGAGCATGCTCATTTTGTGCGTCATCGTTTGTCTGAAAAGGGGAAGCTCTTATGGTATCATATAAATAGTTTGCTATGCTATGCTTGGAATTTGTGAAATTTGTGATTTTACTTGTTGCTCTAAGAACCCTAAAAAACACCTTCCCTACCTATGTGAGTTCAATGATAATGAAATCTTATCTTCTTATACAAAGGGTGTTTATAGTTACTATGACATTGAACAAATTGAAGAATTTGTCGTTTTTAAGGGTGCTCATGAAGTTGCTTCTTTGATTGAAAAGTATGATTTTACTCTCAACAAATCTGAAAATTCCGTCATACTTAAATATTGCAATGAAAACTATGCTCATAATGTCTATGTCAAAGAATTTATTGAGAGAATGACCGTTGCTTTGGAAAAAAATAATGACATGCATGAATCTATGGATAATGATGATTCCGATGATTTGATTGAAATATCCCTGGATGAACATGATGCTTGCTATTCTTGTGGCCATGATGCCAATATTTATGGAGATGAATTTGCTATAGTTCCTTATGTTAAACATGAGATCGTTGCTATTGCACCCATACTTGATAGTTCCTTCGATGAAAAGCATGATTGCAATGATTTTATTATAAATTCTCTTGATGTCAATTGTGCTAAAGATATGCAAAACCCTAAGCTTGGGGATGCTAGTTTTGCTATGTCTACTATTTGTTGCAATGATCACGATTGGGGTGATTTTTCTTATGATCTTGAAAATTTATTTAATCCCCATGATGAATATGAGATTGATAATATTGTTTGAAATGATATTAAAAGTGGGTTTAGAAGAGTGCAACTTTAGATACCACATATTTGGAGAATGTTCAATCTTATGAATTTTTTGATAAAAGTGGGTTTGGAGAGGTCATGACTTTAGTTAATGTTAATCCCACTATTTTGGAAGAGTGTCAACTTTGCATGCATGTGGATCATGTTGAAAATATTTTATGTGATAGCTATTTTGTTGATTTTGCTTATGATCCCACATTTAATTATTATGAGAGAGGAAAATATGGTCGTAGAAATCTTCATGATAAAAAATTACCTCTCGTTATGTTGAGATTGCTATTGTTTCTTCCCGCTTCCTTGCATATGCTAGTTTTTGCTTGCTATGATAATTCGTTTGCCTATAAGATTCCTATGCATAGGAAGTATGTTATACTTAGATGTGTTTGTCACGTGTTTCATGATGCTCTCTTTGCGCTTCAATTCTTGTCTTTCATGTGAGCATCATCGAAATCTTGCCTAGCTAGGGGCGTTAAACGATAGCGCTTGTTGGGAGGCAACCCAATTTTATTTTTAGTTTTTTTGCTTTTTCTTCTGTTTAGGAATAAATAATACATCTACCTTCTGTTTATATGTGGTTTTTATGTTTTAATTAGTGTTTGTGCCAAGTTAAACCTATAGGATCTTCTTGGATGATAGTTATTTGATCTTGCTGTAATTTCCAGAACCTTTCTGTTCACGAAAACAATTATTAAAAATCACCAGAACGTGATAAAATAGTTATTCCAATTGATGATGATCAATAAACAAATTTCCTAGGTCTTCCTATTTTTTCTGAATTTTTTGAATTCCAGAAGTTTGCGTTAGTTACAGATTACTACAGACTGTTCTGTTTTTGACAGATTCTGTTTTTCGTGTGTTGTTTGCTTATTTTGATGAATCTATGGCTAGTAAAATAGTTTATAAACCATAGAGAAGTTGGAATACAGTAGTTTTAACACCAATATAAATAAATAATGAGTTCATTACAGTACCTTGAAGTGGTCTTTTGTTTTCTTTCGCTAACGGAGCTCACGAGATTTCTGTTGAGTTTTGTGTTGTGAAGTTTTCAAGTTTTGGTGAAATCTTTTGATGGATTATGGAACAAGGAGTGGCAAGAGCCTAAGCTTGGGGATTCCCATGGCACCCCAAAGATAATCCAAGGACACCAAAAAGTCAAAGCTTGGGGATGCCCCGGAAGGCATCCCCTCTTTCGTCTACTTCCATCGGTAATTTTACTTGGAGCTATATTTTTATTCACCACATAATATGTGTTTTTCTTGGAGCGTCTTGTATGATTTGAGTCTTTTTTTAGTTTACCACAATCATCCTTGCTGTACACACCTTTTGAGAGAGCCATACATGATTTGGAATTTGTTAGAATACTCTTTGTGCTTCACTTATATCTTCTAAGCTTTATAGTTTTGCTCTTTGTGCTTCACTTATATCTTTTGAGCTATATAGTTTTGCTCTAGTGCTTCACTTATATCTTTTAGAGCATGGTGGTGGATTTGTTTTATAGAAACTATTGATCTCTCATGCTTCACTTAGATTATTTTGAGAGTCTTAAGTAGCATGGTAATTACTTAATAATAATAATATGTTTGGTATTCAAGATTTGTAAAACTTTCTTTTGAGTGCGTTGAATACTAAGAAAAGTTTGATGCTTGATAATTGTTTTGAGATATGAAGATGGTGATATTAGAGTCATGCTAGTTGAGTAGTTGTGAATTTGAGAAATACTTGTGTTAAAGTTTGTGATTCCCGTAGCATGCACGTATGGTGAACCATTATGTGATGAAGTCGGAGCATGATTTATTTATTGATTGTCTTCCTTATGAGTGGCGGTCGGGGACGAGCGATGGTATTTTCCTACCAATCTGCCCCCTAGGATCATGCGCGTAATACTTTGCTTTGATAACTTCTAGATTTTTGCAATAAGTATATGATTTCTTTATGACTAATGTTGAGTCCATGGATTATACGCACTTTTCCCATCCTTCCACCATTGCTAGCTTCTCTAATACCGCGCACTTTTCGCCGGTATCATTCACCCACCATATACCTTCCTCAAAACAGCCACCATACCTACCTATCATGGCATTTTCGTAGCCATTTTGAGATATATTGCCATGCAACTTTCCACCGTTCCGTTTATTATGACACGCTCCACCATTGTCATATTGCTAGCATGATCATGTAGTTGACATAGTATTTGTGGCAAAGCCACCATTCATAATTATTTCATACATGTCACTCTTGATTCATTGCATATCCCGTACATCACGGAGGCATTCACATAGAGTCATATTTGTTCTAAGTATCGAGTTGTAACTTTGTTGAGTTGTAAGAAAAATAAAAGTGTGATGATCATCATTTTTAGAGCATTGTCCCAAGTGAGGAAAGGATGATGGAGACCATGATTCCCCACAAGTCGGGATGAGACTCAGGACAAAAAAAGAAAGAAAAAAGAGGCCATAAAAAAGAGAAAAGGCCCAAATAAAAAATGAGAGAAAAAGAGAGAAGGGACAATGTTACTATCCTTTTACCACACCTGTGCTTCAAAGTAGCACCATGATCTTCATGATAGAGAGTCTCTCATTTTGTCACTTTCATATACAAGTGGGAATTTTACATTATAGAACTTGGCTTGTATATTCCAATAATGGGCTTCCTCAAAATGCCCTAGGTCTTCGTGCACAAGCGAGTTGGATGCACACCCACTTAGTTTCTTTTGTTGAGCTTTCATATACTTATAGCTCTAGTGCATCGGTTGCATGGCGATCCCTACTCACTCACATTGATATCTATTGATGGGCATCTCCATAGCCTGTTGATACACCTAGTTGATGTGAGACTATATTCCCCTCTTTTTGTCTTCTCCACAACCACCATTCTATTCCACATATAGTGCTATACCCATGGCTCACGCTCATGTATTGCGTGAAGATTGAAAAAGTTTTGAGAATGTCAAAAGTATGAAACAATTGCTTGGCTTGTCATCGGGTTGTGCATGATTTAAATACTTTGTGTGGTGAAGATAGAGCATAGCCAGACTATATGGTTTTGTAGGGATAACTTTCTTTGGCCGTGTTATTTTGAGAAGACATAATTGCTTTGTTAGTATGCTTGAAGTATTATTATTTTTATGTCAATATGAACTTTTGTCTTGAATCTTTCGGATCTAAATATTCATACCACAATTAAGAAGAATTACATTGAAATTATGCCAAGTAGCACTCCGCATCAAAAATTCTCTTTCTATCATTTACCTACTCGAGGACGAGCGGGAATTAAGCTTGGGGATGCCTGATACGTCTCCAACGTATCTATAATTTTTGATTGCTCCATGCTATATTATCTACTGTTTTGGACCATATTGGGCTTTATTTTCCACTTTTATATTACTTTTGGGACTAACCTATTAACCGGAGGCCCAAATTTTAATTGCTGTTTTTTGCCTATTTCAGTGTTTCGAAGAAACGGAATATCAATGGGAGTCCAAACGAAATGAAACCTTCGGGAACGTGATTTTCTCACCGAATATGATCCAGGAGACTTGGACCCCACGTCAAGAAAGAAAGGAGGCGGCCACGAGGGTGGAGGGCGCGCCCCTGCCTTGTGGGCCCCCCTTTGCTCCACCGACGCATTCCTTCCTCCTATATATACCTACGCATCGCCAAACGATCGACACGGGCCAAAACCTAATTCCACTGCCGCAACCTTCTGTATCCACGCGATCCCATCTTGGGGCCTATTCCGGAGCTCCGCCGGAAGGGGAATCCACCATGGAGGGCTTCTACATCAACATCATAGCCTCTCTGATGAAGTGTGGGTAGTTTACCTCAGACCTTCGGGTCCATAGTTAGTAGCTAGATGGCTTCTTCTCTCTTTTTGGATCTCAATACAATGTTCTCCCCCTCTCTCGTGGAGATCTATTCGATGTAATCTTCTTTCTGCGGTGTGTTTGTTGAGACCAATGAATTGTGGGTTTATGATCAAGATTGTCCATGAACAATATTTGAATCTTCTCTGAATTCTTTTATGTATGATTGGTTATCTTTGCAAGTCTCTTCGAATTATCAGTTTGGTTTGGCCTACTAGATTGGTTTTTCTTGCAATGGGAGAAGTGCTTAGCTTTGGTTTCAATCTTGCGGTGTCCTTTCCTAGTGACAGCAGGGGCAGCAAGGCACGTATTGTATTGTTGCTATCGAGGATAACAAGATGGTTTTTTTTATCATATTGCATGAATTTATCCCTCTACATCATGTCATCTTGCTTAAGGCGTTACTCTGTTTTCTTGAAATAATATTCTAGATGCATGCTGGATAGCGGTCGATGAGTGGAGTAATAGTAGTAGATGCAGGAAGGAGTCGGTCTACTTGTCTTGGACGTGATGCCTATATACATGATCATACCTAGATATTCTCATAACTATGCTCAATTCTATCAATTGCTCAACAGTAATTTGTTCACCCACCGTAAAATACTTATGCTCTTGAGAGAAGCCACTAGTGAAATCTATGGCCCCCGGGTCTATTCTCATCATATCAATCTTCCATCACTTTATTATTGCTTTGCTTTTTTACTTTGCCTTTTATTTTACTTTGCATCTTTATACCAAAAATACCAAAAATATTATCTATCATCTCTATCAGATCTCACTCTCGTAAGTGACTGTGAAGGGATTGACAACCCCTAATTGCGTTGGTTGCATTGAGATATTTGTTTTGTGTAGGTACGAGGGACTTGCGTGTAGCCTCCTACTGGATTGATACCTTGGTTCTCAAAAACTGAGGGAAATACTTACTGTACTCTGCTGCATCACCCTTTCCTCTTCAAGGAAATCCAACGCGGTGCTCAAGAGGTAGCATCCACGTGTCAACATATCATAGGCGCATCTCACCCATTTAATGAGTGACACCTGTGCCAACGCGGAGCTGACACGTGTTTCCGTCAGCCAATCAGGATTTTACACGTGGAAAATCCCCTTGGGTCCGGGCTGTTAACGGGTTATCGGATCCAAAACCGGACCCGATAGCTTAACGGCGTTCCTTTACGGTGGATGCCACGTGTCGGTCACCCTTGACGAAAGCACTTCTGTGACGCGCGATTTATCTTCATGGAAGTGGACACTTCCGTGATGATAATTTTGGTAATGCCATGGAACACTTCTACGACAGCACAGGTATGACTATCTTGATTCTCTCATAAATTTGTCATGGATGTACATGCATGATAGCAAACGTGACCTACTGTGAAAAACACGTATCATCACGGAAGTGTATTTTTTTGTAGTGTCATATAATACAAATCATCATCGAAAGTTAAGCGTGCGGACCCTACGGGTTCGAGAACTATGTAGACATGACCGAGACACCTCTCCGGTCAATAACCAATAGCGGAACCTGGATGCTCATATTGGTTCCTACATATTCTACGAAGATCTTTATCGGTCAAACCGTAATGACAACATACGTAATTCCCTTTGTCATCGGTATGTTACTTGCCCGAGATTCGATCGTCGGTATCTTCATACCTAGTTCAATCTCGTTACCGGCAAGTCTCCTTACTTGTTCCGTAATGCATCGTCCCGCAACTAACTCATTAATCACATTGCTTGCAAGTCTTATCATGATGTGCATTACCGAGAGGGCCCAGAGATACCTCTCCGATACTTGGAGTCACAAATCCTAATCTCGATCTATGCCAACCCAACAAACACCTTCGGAGATACCTGTAGAGCATCTTTATAATCACCCAGTTACGTTGTGACGTTTGATAGCACACAAGGTATTCCTCCGGTATCCGGGAGTTGCATAATCTCGTAGTCAAAGGAATATGTATAAGTCATGAAGAAAGCAATAGCAATAAAACTTAACGATCATTATGCTAAGCTAACGGATGGGTCTTGTCCATCACATCATTCTCCTAATGATGTGATACCGTTCATCAAATGACAACACATGTCTATGGTTAGGAAACTTAACCATCTATGATTAACGAGCTAGTCTAGTAGAGGCATACCAGGGACACATTGGTTTTTCTATGTATCCACACATGTATCAAGTTTCCGGTTAATTCAATTCTAGCATGAATAATAAACATTTATGATGATATGAGGAAATATAATAACAACTTCATTATTGCCTCTAGAGCATATTTCCTTTAGTCTCCCACTTGCATTAGAGTCAATAATCTAGTTCACATCGTCATGTGATTTAACACCAATAGTTCACATCTTTATGTGATTGGTTCACATCGCCATGTGAATAATACCCAAAGGGTTTACTAGAGTCAATAATCTAGTTCACATCACTATGTGATTAACACCCAAAGAGTACTAAGGTGTGATCATTGATGTCGCTTGAAGCTACGTCAGTATTTCCCCAAAGAGGAAGGGGTGATGCAGCACAGCGGTGGTAGGTATTTCCCTCAGATATGAAACCAAGGTTATCGAACCAGTAGGAGAACCAAGCAACACAACGTAAAGAGCCCCTGCACACAAATAACAACCACTCGCAACCCCACGTGTTAAAGGGGTTGTCAATCCCTTTCGGGTAACAGCGCCAGAAACGGTGCGTGGACGTGAGAAAGTTCTAATAGATTGAATAAATAGATCGCAAGTAAAATAAAGTGCAGCAAAGTATTTTTGGTTTAATAGATCTGAAAATAAATGCAAGGAAAAAGTAAATCGCAAAGGCAAACATATAAGAAAGAGACCTGGGGGCCGTAGATTTCACTAGTGGCTTCTCTCGAGAAAAATAGCAAAAGCAAACGGTGGGTGAACAAATTACTGTTGGGCAATTGATAGAACTTCAAATACTCATGACAATATCCAGGCAATGATCATTATATAGGCATCACGTCCAAGATTAGTAGACCGACTCCTGCCTGCATCTACTACTATTACTCCACACATCGACCGCTATCCAGCATGGAAAAACAGAGTAATGCAATAAGAACGATGACATGATGTAGACAAGATCTATCTATGTAGAGATAGTCCCCATCGTTTTATCCTTAGTAGAAACGATACATACGTGTCGTTTCCCTTTCCGTCACTGGGATCAAGCACCGTAAGATCGAACCCACTACAAAGCACCTCTTCCCATTGCAAGATAAATAGATCAAGCTCTACAAACAAAACCAAAATATCTTAGAAGACATACGAGTCTATAAGAGATCATGCATAAAAGAGATCAAAGACACACAAATACTTTCATGGATATAAACAGATAGATCTGCTCATAAACTCAAAGTTCATCGATCCCACCACACCCACCGCAAAAGACTTACATCATATGGATCTCCAAGAGACCATTGTATTGAGAATTCAGCGAGAGAGGAAGCCATATAGCTACTAACTACGGACCAAGGTCTACAAAGAACTACTCATGCATCATTGGAGAGGCACCATCGAGGTGGTGAACCCCATCCGAGATGGTGTCTAGATTGGATCTGGTGGTTACGGACTCTGCGGTGGCTGGATGAATATTTCGTCGACTCCCTAGGGTTTCTGGAATATTGGGGTATTTATAGAGCAAAGAGGCTGTCCGTGGGCACCCGAGGTGGCCACAACCCACAAGAAGCGGCGCTGGGCCTCTGGCGCACCACAGTGGGTTGTGCCCCCCTCGGGGCACCCCCAGGCGCAGCCAGGGCCCATTATGTTCCTTCTAGTCCAAAAAAATCTCCGTGATGTTTCGTTGCATTTGGACTCCGTCTGATATTGATTTCCTGTGATATAAAAAACATGCAAAAAACAACAACTGGCACGACACTATGTCAATAGGTTAGTACCAAAAAATGATATAAAATGACTATAAAATGATTATAAAACATCCAAGATTGATAATATAACAGCATGGAACAATAAAAAATTATAGATACGTTGGAGACGTATCAATCATGTTTTGCTTGTGAGAGAAGTTTAGTCAACGGGTCTGCCACATTTAGAGCCGTATGTATTTTGCAAATTTTCTATGTCTACAATGCTCTGCATGGAGCTACTCTAGCTAATTGCTCCCACTTTCAATATGTATCCAGATTGATACTTAGAGTCATCCGGATCGGTGTAAAAGCTTGCATCGACGTAACTCTTTACGACGAACTCTTTATCACCTCCATAACCGAGAAATATTTCCTTAGTCCTCTTAGGTAACAAAGGATAACTTTGACCGCTGTCCAGTGATCCACTCCAGGATCACTATCGTACCCCCTTGCCAAAATCATGGCAAGGTACACAATAGGTCTGGTACACAGCATAACATACTTTATGGAACCTATGGCTGAGGCATAGGGAATGCCTTTCACTCTCTTTCTATTTTCTGACATAGTCGGATTTTGAGTCTTACTCAACTTTACACCTTGC
This sequence comes from Aegilops bicornis, assembly GCA_021605145.1. Classification (NCBI taxonomy): domain Eukaryota; kingdom Viridiplantae; phylum Streptophyta; class Magnoliopsida; order Poales; family Poaceae; genus Aegilops; species Aegilops bicornis. The sequence goes on along the minus strand of CM038669.1, from coordinate 199,142,102 downwards.
AATACAGGCAAGAACTCCTTCTTTGACTGTTCCATTTTGAACTTCTTCAAAATCTTGTCAAGGTATGTACTCATTGAAAAAAACTCATCAAGCGTCTTGATCTATCTCTATAGATCTTGATGCCCAATATGTAAGCAGCTTTGTCGGTGTCAAAACCGGCGGATCTCGGGTAGGGGGTCCCGAACTGTGCGTCTAGGCGGATGGTAACAGGAGACAAGGGACACGATGTTTTTACCCAGGTTCGAGCCCTCTCGATGGAGGTAATACCCTACTCCTGCTTGATTAATATTGATGATATGGGTAGTACAAGAGTAGATCTACCACGAGATCAAGGAGGCTAAACCCTAGAAGCTAGCCTATGGTATGATTGTTGTTCGTCCCCACGGACTAAAACCCTCCGGTTTATATAGACACCGGATAGGTTAGGGTTACAGAGAGTCGGTTACGGTGGTAGGAGATCTACATATCCAGATCGCCAAGCTTGCCTTCCACGCCAAGGAAAGTCCCATCCGCATACGTGACGAAGTCTTGAATCTTGTATCTTCATAGTCTTGGAGTCCGGCCGTGACGATAGTCCGCTATCCGGACACCCCTAGTCCGGACTCCTCAAGAGCCCTGAACCAGGCTTCAATGACGACGAGTCCGGCGCGTTGATTGTCTTCGGCATTGCGAGGCGGGTTCCTCCTCCGAATACTTCATAGAAGGTTTTGAACACAAGGACAGTGTCCGGCTCTGCAAAACAAGTTCCACATAACACCGTAGAGTGAATAATTTTTGCACAGATCTGCTGACGTATTCCGCGGCGTGACATCACACCACGGCCAGACCTTTTTATGAATCGTTTTTTACCGTTCCGCCTTAGCGCGTTTAGCGAGGCAGTTTCCTTGACACGTCTTATCAAAGCATAGATCGTGCCCCCTTATTCCGGGATTCTCATCAATACGGACGTGGGTAACCCATCCGCGCCATTGATTACGGCGCTTGGGAAATAAGCGAGTTTTACCAGGCTGGTGGGGGACGCATTGCTTTGTCTGTCATATAAGGGGATAAGGATCCACCCTTTCACCTATGCCTTCTTCCTCCTTTGCTTATCCATTCCCGCGCACTCGAGCTCCAGCGCCCAAGTCCGCACATCCCACCTCAACCTTCTCCAACCATGTCCAGAGCGGGAGGCAGGTGGATGGCCTCATCCGTCACGGAGGGGCACATCACAAGACTGCGGGAGGCCGGATACTTGTCCGGCGACATCACAAGACAGCTGCCCGATGCGGGGGCAGCTCATTCCAACCCCGGCCCCATGAGAGGGTGGTGTTTCTCCCCCACTTCCTCCGCGGACTAGGTTTTCCACTTCACCCATTTGTCCGGGGACTCATGTTCTACTACGGCTTGGACTTCCACGACCTGGCCCAAATTTCATCCTCAACATCTCGGCGGTTATCGTGGTGCGAGGCCTTCCTCTCGCATCCAGCCCCACTTCGCTTATGGCTGAAGATCTTCAACGTCCGGCCAAGTAGTGGGCGGCCGCTGCGGAGTGCGGAGGCGCCATGGTTGGCAAGATGGCCAAGGTCCTATGGCTCGAGGGCGCCTTTGTGGAGACAATAAAAGGGTGGCAATCAGGGTGGTTCTACATCACCGAGCCACGCGATCCCGAATGGGCGGCGGCCCCAATTCAGATCTGGCTTCCCCACACGGCTCTCGTCATGGAAAGAGACGGCCCGACGTGGGGAATTCGGAAGAGCTATCCGGACTCAGACATGCGTCCAAACCCGGTGGACAAGAATCTCAGGCTTGTCGACGTAATCCGTGTGATGCTCATCCGCCGGATTCTCCCATGCCAACAACGGGCCTTTGATTTGTGGGAGTTCGATCCGGTACAACACCGAATTTGAGCCGGCTCTTCGACACTCACGCATTTAAGATGCTCGGAAGGTGTCAGTTCAAGGGCGCTGAAGCCCAAAGATCCGCTACCAAAGATCGCGGATACAATTTCGCGGCGTCCAAAGCGAGGTAAGTTATTTTACCCTTTACGGGACTCTTTTTTCATAGATTGACTCTATGTGGGATCTAAAACTCCCTAATCTTTGACAGATCGGTTGAAAACGTCCGGACAGATGATTAACCGTCTGCTCCTTTGCCGGAAGACCCGGAGGACGCCTGATTGATTGGGGTTGCTGGCTCCGCGCCCATGTGGTGCCGGAGAAGAAGGCCAAGAAGGAGGTCACGGAACTCAAGGAGCTCCCGACGCCAGTCTTGTCGATTTCGATGCAGAATCTTCTCCTGAGGACGAGGAGGAAGAAGAAGAAGCTCCTCCCCCAGCGGGGGAGGAGAAGAAAAGGAAGGCCGCCCCCACTGGGGAGGCCGGAGGATCCAAGAAGGGAAGAACACTTCCTCCAGACTTCTCCACCAACGTCGACGACGACGAGGAGGATTGGCCTACAACGGCCAAGCCCCTGGCGAGATCGTAAGTGTCCGGATACCCATGATTTTTTATTATAGCAGAGTGTTCTCTAACGTCGAACAACCGTGCAGCCCACCCAAGGGCGAGTTCGCCGATTCATCGAGCGGGTCCCTGGGCTCGTCGGAAATGGAGAGTACTTCGCTTCCGACCGCCTCCTCGCCTCACGCTGCGGACGACGCCGCGGTGGGGCCCCAAGGGGGGCTTGGTAAAGAGGAGGTAGCACAGGAGGTGCCCCAAGGCAACCTCCCGGACTCAGCGCTGGGGGCAAGACCTCAGGGCTCTAAGCCCGACCCTCGTCCGGACTCCATGCCGGAACCATCGTGGTTCCAAGTCCGGACAGCGGATCCTTCACAAGAAGGGTAAGACGCCGGTGTCCTCCGCCCAACCGAGGCACCGGATTGCCATCGGAGGCGCCAACAGCGCCTCCATCGAGGAGGAGCACCGCCTGTTATGAGTGCAAGTGATCCGGATGGTTCGATCCGCCAAGAGCGAATCGAAGCCTTCGTACTCAGCCTTCTAACAGGCTTTGAGGTAAGTTTAGAATATATAAAAATATTACCGCATAGACAAGAGTTCTCGATGCTTAGTTCGGTGTTCGGAAAGAAAAGCCGGACTAAGGATCTAAAAAGATATACGCAGGAGTCTAATATAAGTATGTCAATATGGGAATGCATGCTGAGCTGCTGACCTCTGCCGCATTGACTGTGGAGGTCAATGCATTGAAGCAGAACCTCGAGCGGTCCGAGAACGAGCTCGGACAAGCCAAGAAGCAGCTCGAGGACAAGGAAGGTAAGTAATACCTTCTTAAAGAAATACCTTATAGAAAAGGTTTTGGTTGCAAAAAAATAACAGGAATAACATGGGTACTGCAGGGGCCACGAACGAGGTGGCGACCCTGAAGGAAGCGGTGTCCGTGGCTGAAAACAAAGCGGCTGCGGAACGCACCGAGCGAGAGAAGGGGAGGCGAGCTGGCTACAGATGGCAAGAGCTCCAAACTCTCGTGGAAAAACACGAGGGTTTGGAGCGTGACTCGAAGACTCGAGAGTCCGAGCTCGCCTCGGCTCTTGAGAGTGCCAAAGCTGCTAAGGCCGAGGCCCAAAAAGCCCTCCAAGAAATTGAGTCGTTGAAGAAGATAGTGGCGGGTAAGGCATTCTTTATGCAAAGCAAGCATGTGAAAGTGAATTACCTATTACTTACCCGGATTCGGAGCTCTCCAGGAGCATTCGCAGATTTGCCCCGTAGTGTGTCTGATGTCGCCGTGATTCTACCGCGCCAAGGAGGGGAGCTCGACGGAAAAGGTGTTCTGGTCTCAAGATGTTGAGGCCGAACATTCGGTGCCCCCGAGCGACCAACAAGCAGATGGTCGAGCTCCACAAGGTCGCCGAACAGGCCATGAAGGGCCTTATAGCGCGGCTGTGGCCATTGGAGGCCATCCCGGGAGCTACTTCGGCTTGGTGCAGCGGCTGGTGGATGCCTGTCCATACCTTATTAAAGAAATACCTTATAGAAAAGGTTTTGGTTGCAAAAAAATAACAGGAATAACATGGGTACTCCAGGGGCCACGAACGAGGTGGCGACCCTGAAGGAAGCGGTGTCCGTGGCCGAAACAAAGCGGTCATGAACGCACCGAGCGAGAGAAGGGGGAGGCGTAGCTGGCCAAGGTACGGCAAGAGCTCCAAACTCTCGTGGAAAAACACGAGGGTTTGGAGCATGACTCAAAGACTCGAGAGTCCGAGCTCGCCTCGGCTCTTGAGAATGCCAAAGCTGCTAAGGCCGAGGCCCAAAAAGCCCTCCAAGAAATTGAGTCGTTGAAGAAGATAGTGGCGGGTAAGGCATTCTTTATGCAAAGCAAGCATGTGAAAGTGAATTACCTATTACTTACCCGGATTCGAGCTCTAGGAGCATTCGCAGATTTGCCCGTAGGTGTGTCCGATGCTGCCGCATTCTACCGCACCAAGGAGGGAGCTCGACGGAAAAGGTGTTACGGTCTCAGATATCGAGGCCGAACATTCGGTGCCCTGAGCGACCAAATGAAGCAGATGGTCGAGCTCCACAAGGTCGCCGAACAGGCCATGAAGGGCCTTATAGCGCCGGGTCAGGCCATTGGAGGCCATGCCCGGAGCTACTTCGCTTGGTGCAATGGGCCGGTGGATGCCTGTCCATGGATTGAAGTCATCAAGCGCCTGTCTGCATTGAAGGTGTCCGTTGGCCCTTGCCTGCTAAAGTGCAATCGGGCAAGCTGGATGCGAAGAAGCTTGTGACGGACGGGCCACCGAAGGGCCATGAGCATCGCACGCCCGAAATGTACTATGAGGGCCTCCTGAAGGGTGCCCGCCGAATAGCGGATGAGTGCTCCAAGGATGTAATTTTTGAATAGGCTCGCATTTGTTATCCTGTACGCTGAAAACTTGTTCATATGTGCTAAGCAACGCTTATTAATTTAAAATATTACCTTCAGGCGGCCGTTTATCAAATTTGAGAGATGGCAAGTCGTTGGCTTCAGCCCCCATGCCACGAAAGTCTTTGGGGTGTTCGGGATAAACTTGAGCACTCTTGTTCCCATTCTTGGGTCCATCTAGGGAGGCGCTCAACACAACGAACAAGGCAACCGGACTTATAATGCTTGAACACTCTCACTTAGCCATAGAATTCTATAATTTTAAATTTCGGCGAAGCCCTAGTATTCGAATACCGAGTTTGGGGCGCTATCCACGCCTTGGCGGACAATTCGGTTCCTCGCTCTAAGCGGCATAAGTCTTTAGGGACCCGAAAAACCTCTCGAACAGCGATCGCTCTCGCCTCTATCATGACGGTCAGTTTTAGCTTTCTCCACCGAGGTGCTCGACCTAGCTCAAGCTGGGCACAATCGCAGTGGTTCTCCCGGTGCTACCTTAGCCGATATAGCGGAACGTAAGGTACCAAAACACGGAGCCGCAAACCCAACTATTGACCCAAGACATGATTCGAGCCGTTCCATATAATGCTATAAGTTCGGGTGCCGCACTTGTGAAAGTGTTCGGACTTATCACACCATAATTTTGGGATACTTAAGCCCTCGGTGTATTGGTCGTACCAAAGTGTACGGTTGCAACATGTCGTGAGATGAACATATGTATATATAAAGGAAGTAGAGCAATAATAAGCAAAAGCTATGTATTGTTTATTCAAAAGGTACTGCAATGGAAGCGTAACGATACAAATAGTGCGATAAGCAAGGGATGGGACTATCTAACATGTCCCCTCGAGGGGTAAGGCTGCGGGATGGTATGTAAAAGCAGGTATAATGCTCGTAATAGAGACCACTGAACACTTGACGTGGCTTTACGCTTCTCGGCTGTTGCATCGTGAGTTCGGCGATTCTAGTGCGGACAGGACTTCAAAAGATGGAGTCACGAAAGTAAGAAAAAAGAAAAAGAAAAGGAATGACACAATCGGGAGCCCACAGTGCGGTCGAGCCTCATTCTTGGTGTGTCGTGGTCTTGCCCTCCCCATATGCCCACGGTATCTCAGAGCGTAATTATGTACGCGTAATACTAGCTTCGCCAATTTCGCGAGGGCGGGGTTGGGGCGGATTGCTACGCTGCGTGCTTGAATCGTGCTGCAGTCTTGTTGTAGGTTACTCCGGGCGCGCTTGACAGTGTCCGGACACTTAGTGGCCGGACTCAAGAATTGATGTGAGAGGCTGCTTTGTACCTCCGCCGCGAGGGTCACCGTGTGCTCCTCTGTCCGGAGAGAGCGTTCGGTGTTTCCATTGACCGTGATTACTCCTCGAGGGCCTGGCATCTTGAGCTTGAGGTATGCGTAGTGCGGCACCGCATTGAACTTTGCAAATGCGGTTCGTCCGGCAAAGGTGCATGATAGCCATCATGCGGAATGGGACGATGTCGAAGATTAACTCTTCGCCGGAAGTTATCCGGGATCCGAAGACCACTTCGAGTGTAACCGAGCCCGCATAACCGCTTCTACACCCGGTATGACGCCTTTAAAGGTCGTTTTTGTAGGTTTAATCCTTGAGGGTCTATGCCCATTTTGCACACTGTATCCCGATAAAGCAGGTTCAGGTCGCCGCCGCCCATCAGGACTCTGGTTAGGTGAAATCCGTCGATAATTGGGTCAAGAACCAATGCAGCGAAACCGCCGTGACGGATGCTAGTGGGGTGGTCCTTCGAAGGTGATCGGGCAGGAAGACCATGGGTTGAACTTCGGGGCGACTGGCTCCATCGCATATACGTCCCTTAGTGCACGCTTCCGCTCCCTTTTGGGTATATGGGTTGCATATATAATGTTCACCGTCCGCACTTGCATGGGAAAACCCTTACATCCTCTATTGTTCGTGGTCGGGCTCTTCCTCGTCATCGCTATGCAGCCCCTTGTCATTGAGTTCGACACTTAACTTGCACTGCTTGCTTGAACACCCAACAGTCCTGTTGGTGTGATTGGCTGGTTTTCGGGGTGCCATGTATCCGCACAAGCGGTCGAGTATTCGGTCCAAATTGGATGGGCCCTGGGTCTTTCTTTTGAATGGCTTCTTCCGCTGACCGGGTTTAGAGCCTCTGAATCCGGCATTGACGGCCGTATCTTCAGTATTATCGCTGTTAATGCGGCGCTTGTTCTTGTTGCGACGCGACATGCCATTGCTGTCCTTGGTATCCGAACTATCAGGATGTTTGGCCAAGTTGTTGCTTCGAGCTAGCCAGCTGTCCTCTCCCGCACAAAAGCAGGTCATGAGTGTTGTGAGGGCTGCCATGGATTTCGGCTTTTCCTGTCCTAGGTGCCGGGCAAGCCACTCGTCGCGGATGTTATGTTTGAAGGCTGCAAGGGCCTCTGCATCCGGACGATCAATGATTTGATTTTTCTTTGTTAGGAACCGAGTCCGTAATTGTCTCGCCGATTCTTCTCGCTGCTGAATTATGTGGCTAAGGTCATCGGCGTCGGGGTCGCATATATGTGCCCCGGAAGTTATCAAGGAATGCGGCTTCCAGTGTCCTCCCAACAACCAATTGATTCTGGCGGCAAGCTATTGAGCCAATGTCGAGCTGGTCCTTTAAGCTTGAGTGGGAGGTATTTGATGGCATGTAGATCATCACCGCGGGCCATGTGGATATGGAGGAGATAGTCCTCGATCCGCATCATGGGATCTGTGGTACCATCGTATGATTCGATGTTTGCGGGTTTGAAGCCCTCGTGGATTTGATGATCCATTACTTCATCTGTGAAGCATAGTGGGTGTGCGGCACCTCTCAGATTGGGCTATATCACGACGTAGCTCATATGAGCTTTGTCTCATCGTGTTCGGCCCGGCGGTTTGTCAGATCCGCGCGACGGTAATCATCCCGCGTTGTTACGCCCACGCCGATCCGTAGAGATCGATCTTGTATGTTTTGCCTTATCCTCCAATATATCTCGCAGGTCCGCGCGCTTTTCCCATGCCTTGGTACTTTTGAGCGGCGCTGGGTGTGGCTTGAACGGAGGGCCGAGAGGCTTCTTCCGTCAGCGCCACGGGTGGCCGGGTCTACCATGTCGTGCGATGGTGACTTGGGTGCTTCCTCCTCTAGTCGAGGCAACGGCTCGCGTTTGGGGTAGCTTTTGAGGGGCATTTGAGTTCATACTCTTCGGCTGCAAGGACTTCAGTCCATCTGTCAGCTAGCAGGTCCTGATCAGCTCTAAGTTGTTGCTGCTTTTTCTTGAGGCTGCTTGCCGTGGCTATAAGCCTGCGTTTGAAACGCTCATGTTCGGCGGGATCCTCGGGCACGACAAATTTGTCATCGTCGAGGCTTGCCTCATCTTCGGAGGGAGGCATATAATTATCGTCCTCGACCTCTCTTTCTGCCGCACTGTCGTGCGGACTTGTTTCTCCCTCCTCCTGCGCTGCGTCCTGCTGGAGGTGGTTCTCTTCGGTGCTGTCCGGGGTGTTATTATCTCCCGTGCCGGAATCATCGTTTTTATTGTGGCGGGATTTAGAGCGGCGTCGGCCGACGCCGGGCGCTCGCTGTTTCTTGGAGGGTCATCCTCCGTTGTTCCATCGCCGTTCCCATCTTTTGGGATGTCCACCATATATATGTCATATGACGAGGTGGCCTTCCGTGCCTCAGAGGCGCTGGGTCTTGGTCGTCTCCGGCGTCGTCGTCCATACCGTCGATGTCTTCGGAGTCGAAGTCGAGCATGTCGGTTAAATCATCGACAGTGGCTACAAAGTGGGTGGTGGGTGGGCGTTGAACTTCTTCGTCCGTATCCCAACCTTCCTGTCCGCAGTCCGGCCAGGGCTCTCCGGATAAAGAGAGAGACTTTAATGAATTCAGAATGTCACCAAAGGGCGAGTGCTGAAAGATGTCCGCGGCAGTGAACTCCATAACGGGCGCCCAATCGGATTCGATTGGTAGGGGCGTGGAGGGTTCGGAGTCCGGAGAGGAGTCCGGCACCCTGGAGTCGAGGTCTTCACAAAGGACAGGGATAGAGTTCGGCTCGATCGCCGTAGAGATTGTAGCCCCCGAGGCGGTGTCCAACCACTCGTCCTCGATCGGGGAATCCGGCTCCGGATTAAGGGTCGGAGCGGATGCTGGTGCGGCCTCCTGTGGCAATCGCTCGACCGCAGAGCTAGATCATGCCCATCGAGACAAAGGCTGGCGCAGCTGCGGCTCGAATCCGTCGAAGATCAAGTCTCCGCGGATATCGGCCAGATAGTTCAAACTTCCAAATCTGACTCGATGGCTGGGGCGTAGCTTTCGATCTGCTCCAGATGGCCAAGCGAATTGGCCCGCAGCGGCCGCCCGAACACGAAGATCTGTCCGGGGAAAAGTCTCACCTGGACCGCGTCGTTGTTGATGATCGAAGGAGCCATCGGGCCTATCGGTGACGCATACGAGGAACTCTCAAAGAAAGCACCAATGTACGTGTCAAAACCGGCGGATCTCGGGTAGGGGGTCCCGAATCGTGCGTCTAGGCGGATGGTAACAGGAGACAAGGGACACGATGTTTTTACCCAGGTTCGGGCCCTCTCGATGGAGGTAATACCCTACTCCGCTTGATTAGTATTGATGATATGGGTAGTACAAGAGTAGATCTACCACGAGATCAAGGAGGCTAAGCCCTAGAAGCTAGCCTATGGTATGATTGTTGTTCGTCCCCACGGACTAAAACCCTCCGGTTTATATAGACATCGGATAGGTTAGGGTTACACAGAGTCGGTTACAATGGTAGGAGATCTACATATCCGTATCGCCAAGCTTGCCTTCCACGCCAAGGAAAGTCCCATCCGGGCACGGGACGAAGTCTTCAATCTTGTATCTTCATAGTCTTGGAGTCCGACCGTGACGATAGTCCGGCTATCCGGACACCCCCTAGTCCGGGACTCCCTCAAGCTTCATCGAGGTCTTTCTTTGAAAAACTCCTTTCAAACACTCCTTTATGCTATCCAGAAAACTCTACATCATTTCTGATCAATAATATGTCATTCACATATACTTATCAGAATGCTCCCACTCACTTTCTTGTAAATACAGGCTTCACCGCAAGTCTGTATAAAACTATATGCTTTGATCAACTCATCAAAGCGTATATTCCAACTTCGAGATGCTTGCACCAGTCCATAGATGGATCGCTGGAGCTTGCACACTTTGTTAGCACCTTTAGGATTGAGAAAACCTTTTGGTTGCATAATATACAACTCTTTTTTAATAAATCCAATAAGGAATGCAGTTTTGACATCCATTTGCCAGATTTCACAAAATGCGGCAATTGCTAACATGATTCGGACAGACTTTAAGCATCGATACGAGTGAGAAAATCTCATCGTAGTCAACACCTTGAACTTTTTGAAAACCTTTTACGACAAATCGAGCTTCGTAGATAGTAACACTACTATCAACGCCCATCCTCCTCTTGAAGATCCATTTATTCTCAATGGCTCGCCGATCATCGGGCAAGTCAATCAAAGTCCATACTTTGTTCTCATACATGGATCCTATCTCAGATTTCATGGCCTCAAGCCATTTATCGGAATCTGGGCTCATCATCGCTTTCTCATAGTTTGTAGTTTCGTCATGGTCTAGTAACAAGACTTCCAGAACAGGATTACTATACCACTCTGGTGCGGAATGTGCTCTGGTTGACCTATGAGGTTTGGTAGTAACTTGATCCGAAGTTTCATGATCATTATCATTAGATTCCTCACTAGTTGGTGCAGGCATCACGGGAACAGTTTTCTGTGATGAGCTACTTTCCAATTCGAGAGAAGGTACAATTACCTCATCAAGTTCTACTTTCCTCCCACTCACTTCTTTCGAGAGAAACTCATTCTCTAGAAAGGATCCATTGCTAGCAACAAAGATCTTGCCTTCGGATCTGTGATAGAAGGTGTACCCAACAATTTCTTTTGGGTATCCTATGAAGACGCGCTTCTCCGATCTGAGTTCGAGCTTATCAGGCTGAAGCTTTTTCACGTAAGCATCGCAACCCCAAACTTTAAGAAACGACAGCTTAGGTTTCTTGCTAAACCACAGTTCATACGGTGTCGTCTCAACGGATTTAGATGGTGCCCTATTTAACGTGAATGCAGCTGTCTCTAATGCATAACCCCAAAACAATAGTGGTAAATCGGTAAGAGACATCGTAGATCGCACCATATCTAGTAAAGTACGGTTACGATGTTCGGACACACCATTATGCTGTGGTGTTCCAGGTGGCGTGAGTTGCGAAACTATTCCACATTGCTTCAAATGAAGACCAAACTCGTAACTCAAATATTCGCCTCCGCGATCAAATCTAAAAACTTTATTTTCTTGCTACAATGATTCTCCACTTGTCGGCGGAAACGACACCTATGGGATCACTAGAATCCCTTCTACGGTTGGCGGGCGCGGGGTTGTGCAAAGAGCGGGTCTAGCGGTCAGCACAAGGATCGTTTACCCAGGTTTGGGCCACGAGGATGCGTAATACCCTAGTCCTGCTTTGGTGTATGCATTTGAGTGTTCTTGAGTTCTTGAGCTAGCTACGGTGCGTGTCCAGCCCAAAAGATCCGAATCCTTCTCCTGGACGCCTAGGGCCTCCTTTTATAGTCAAAAAGGGGTCGCCACAGTGGCACACAGGAGGTGGAAAGGTGTACAGTGGATGAGTCTATCCTCTGGCACTGTCGGACAAACGCATTTAATGCGCTGCCGAAGTGCCCCTCTCGCTTTATCGGGGACAACAAGGAAGCTCGTCCCAGCTGTCGCCGCCTCGCCTGGCTCCAACGCGCGTCCGAGCTGATGAGGCGTTGCAACGCCACGTCGGCTGGCTGCTGGGCTAGCGCGGTGGTGGAGTCTTTACGAAGATCTGGATGCCACCACACAAGTGCTAGCTGGGTCGGTGTAGAGGCTGCATGCTGCCGCGCAGGTGCCTGCCCAGCTGGTTGAGCTAGCAGCTGCATGGGAGCAGCGGTGTAATCTTGGCAGACGCGGCCCTGGTTGCGGCCCTGTAGGTGTCTTCGGCAAGGGCCTTGCCGGGGCCCCGGCAAGGGTCTTGTCGTGGCACCATGGTCGTCCCCGGCAAGGGTCTTGCCGGGGGTCTCGTGGATTTCCTCGGCTAGGATCCCGCCAAGGATCGTCCTCTTCTGGTCCTCATCTGATCTTGTATGCTTCATGATCTTCACAAAGATCTGCATGCCACCACGGAGGCGCCTCCTGAGCCTTGGTTTTAATGTGGTTGATGGTGTTGGAACCCTTGGGCTCAAGTGTGGCGCACTCTGCTGGTGTCGGGCAAGGTTCCTGGCAAGGGTCTTTCCGAGGCTACGGAGGCCGCCCCGGCAAGGGTCTCGCCGGGGGAGTCTGCCTCGCCCTCTTTCTCTTTGTGCCTCTGGTCTTGGCGTTGCTTTGGTTGTCTCGTGCTTCGGCTTCCCTTCTCTGCCCTTCTTAGTGTTGCCGCGGGCGCGGCTCTGACTGCCCATGCACAAGTAAAGGGGTACAAAGGAGAGCCCCTACTTTAGTACACCGACAGGAGCCCCCGGGCCTGGTCCACACATAAGCGCGACGCGTTGTTGGGCTAGGCCCTGAACGGTGTGCGGGCAGGCGGGGCGGATTTTTACCGCAGTAACTTCTCTGTCAGCTGCGCTTCTCCATGGCCCACGTTGAACGCGCGACGTGGAGGGTCGTGCGTGACGTGGGGGCATGCGTGGGACGATTCCCGCACGCATGCGTCACATCGTGGTAAAGAGGCGGCTCGCGCCTTCCCCACAAAAAGAGGAAAACGCAGAGGCGCGGCTCATTTACTGAGCAGACTCGGGTCATGGTCTTCAAGGCGTCCGCGCCCCATGATCATGGGTTGGAGAACGGTCGCCTCATCCGTCCCCTCGGTTTCTGCTTGCTCGCCACGTGTGCCCCATGCCCCTAAGGTGGCAGGTGGTGGAGACAGGAAACCGGGCCGTCGCTGATTGGAGCAGCGGGTCGGTCTCGATTCCCTAAGCCCCCGATGGCCGGATTGGTTGAGTGGGGCGGCCGACCCCCGGCCCCGCCCCTTTATAAGAAGGGGGAGGGGGATGGCATCCCACATTCTTCCATCATCCATCTCCTTCCACTTCGGCTCCTTTCTTCCATTTGCCATGGCGAGACGGGGCGCTTGTCCTTCAACGGTGGCGGCGAGGGTCTCTGCTCGACAGGGCTCCCTCCTCCCCAAGAGCTTGCGGCGGCGGAGCCGGCCACGAGAGGAAGGGGGAGGGGGCGAGGCCGAGGTCGCCGTGGCACTTGAGGAAGAGGGGGACGGGGCGGCGCACCGGCCTTGCCTCCACCAGCGATGCCTCCCCCAATGGAGGGCCACGTCGGGGACCAACCCCGTGAGTTCTTCATCAGGCTGCGCCGGCCACCGTGTCGTCGTCTTCGTCTCCCTACTCCATTCGCTCGGGAGATGGAGCTCGAGCCGCCACAGACCCTCAGGTTGCATATGAGGGGTTGCGGGAACGGCGGCACGCGGGTCGACGTCGACTTTCCCGCTCCTCACGTCATGTACCTTCATCGTGGATGGAAGACTTTCGCTCGTGTCCACAGCCTGATGGCGGGGCTCGTTCTCTACTTCAAATTAATGGAGAACGGCCTGCTTTTCGTCAAGGTCTTTGGGGACCTCGGAACTCGCCTAAAGTGCTGCGTGGAGAGCTCCTCCGATGATGGAGACTCCTCCTCAAGCGGGAGTGACGAGGAGGACAGCAACAACGGCGACGAGGGCATCGAGCGGGGGGGGGGGGCGTCGACCTCGACTCCGACTGACCGCGTCGCCCCTCCCTCGGCCTCGTGCCCTGCCGAGGGCCTTCCTCGTCAAGCTCTCCATCGACGCGTTCCCCGTCGCCTCCTTGGGCGGCTGGCGTAGGAGGGCCGGAGAAGGTGAAGAAGGCGGGCGGTGGGCCGTCAAATCGGAGTACACGGGCACCGACGCCTTCGTCGCGTATTGTCGGCCCGCTGCCTCATCTTTCGGCTCCTCTCCCAGTGTCTTCTGCTACTCGTACCTCGCCTAGGCGCTCTTTTTGCCCTCCTGCTATCTCGCCCCACCTTCTGAGGAGAGGGACAAGAAAGGGATTACGGGCACCTTATCTCTTTTTAGTTTGTAAGCCTGCGGGCATTTGTTAAATTTAAAACTTGTAATCCCCTTGCTCATGTTTTTTATCCTGTATGAACTGTACCTGTATGGGACGTTTTTAATGAAAAAGGGTGCTTGCCGGGTTCTTTGTGCATGAGTGAGGCCCATGCCAAGGAGTGAATCCTTGTTATTTTTAAGATAAACATTGTCGCCCGGCAATAGGCCTTGCCGTCCCCTTACTTCATTCGACCATTCTCACGCTCTTGGCGGAGGCGGGGGCGAAGTAGAGTTAGGCCCTTTGTTTGCTTCCTTGTCACCGCGACTACGACCAAGTTCCGACCCAGGGAATAGTACTTGGGTACAGGAAAAGGGGAGCACAGTGGCCTAGGAATAAAACAAGGTTTCATACGTTCCAATTTCATACGGAAATGCACAACAGGGGACGAAGAACTTATCTGAATCTGCAGCCCCCGACAACCTTGGTTTGCCGGGGCCGGAGCGCCGGCTTGTTCTCTTTCTTCCAAATAGCTCAGCAGAAACGTCCATGTACCCTGTGAACCAAAGAGGAAGGAAAGGAACAGAGAGACGCACACTCGACCTCTATGCTAGGGATTAGTCGCTGCTAAGCACAATCAACCCTAACTGAGGGAGAGACTTAACCTAGCATGCATGCTAAAACTTAGGGCGCCAGCGCTTCGTTTATTTATGCTCAGGGTCTGTGCTTGGCTTTGTACAAAGGGTTACATGCCTTGCCGACAAGGCTTGTACGAAAGGTGGTTTTCCAGGGGGCCGGCAACCGGCCTTATGGGTAAAACTTGCAAAGATGTTCAATGTTCCAGGAGTTGCTCACTGGAATAGCATCTTCGGTCTCCAGGCGGACTGCGCCAGGTTTGGTGACTCGTATTACCTGATAAGGGCCTTCCCACTTTGGCGTCAACATGTTGCAATTCTTGGCCGACTGAACGTGCCGGAGAACAAGGTCGCCTTCCTCAAAGCTTTGGGCATGAACCTTGCGGCTATGGTAGCGGCGCAAGCCTTGCTGGTAGCGCGCTGCTCTCACAGCCCCCCGAAGACGATCTTCCTCAAGGAGCGCAGCATCATCTTGCCGCGATTGCTCTTTCTCAAGCTCGTCATAAGCGAGCACTCGAGGTGACCTGTATGTGAGTTCCGTGGGGAGAACTGCCTCCGCCCCGTATACCAGGACAAAGGGTGTCTGGCCGGTGGCTCGATTTGGCGTCATTCTAATTGACCAAAGAACCGCCGGCAACTCATCAATCCAGCACCTTCCGCTCTTGCGCAGCCTGTCAAAAGTCTTCGTCCTCAGGCCTCGTAGTACTTCAGCATTTGCCTCTCCGCCAGTTCGTTGCTCCAGGGGTGCGCCATGGAAGCGAAACAGACCCTGCTGCCGAGGTCTTGGACGTATTGCAGGAAGGTGTGGCTTGTGAACTGCGTGTCGTTGTCGGTGATGACTCTGTTTGGCATAGCAAAACGGCAGACTAGCCCCTTGAAGAACTTGACGGCCGACTGCGTTGTCACCTTCCTCACTGCTTCCACCTCCGGCCACTTTGTGAACTTGTCAATTGCAACGTACAAGTAATCAAAGCCCTCGACAACGCGGGGGAAAGGGCCTAGTATGTCGAGCCCCCAGACCGAAAAGGGCCAGGAGAGAGGAATTGTTTGAAGGGCTTGAGCTAGTTGATGAAGCTTCTTCGAATGGAACTGACACGCTTCGCACTTGGTTACTAGTGCCGTTGCATCTTGGGGGCAGTGGGCCAGAAGAAACCTTGCCAGAAAGCTTTGCCGGCAAGGGCCCTCGACCCTATGTGGGAACCACATATGCCTCCGTGTATTTCTGCCAACAGCTCAAGTCCTTCCTCCTGGGGAATGCACTTCAATTTCACACCGTTCGGTCTTTTTTCAGACAGGGGCGTCATCGATTTAACCGATACATGGCAGACCGACGGGCTACTTTCTCCGCTTCTTCCTGCTTCTCAGGGAGTTCCCCTATATGGAGGAACCAGACGGTATGCTGTACCCACGCCGGAGCCTGGGGCTCGACGTCAAGGACTAAAGGCATTTCCTCTGCCATGGGAGCGGCTGCCTCGAATGCCAGGGCTTGACGCCCTGCCGGAGTCGGTTGCCTCATGGCAGGCTTAGTGCCCATGTCAACATCTTTGCCAGCGACTCCTGGGAGCTCGGCGGGAAAGTACTTGCCGGGGCCTGATTTCCTTCGCTTGTTTGGTTCTGTTGAGGGTTCAACGGATGGTTGAGTTAGTCGAAGCACAAAGGCACCTGGTTCCATAGGTAGCTTGAGGGCAGCGCGCTTTGACATGTAATCGACGATGTCGTTCTCCACTTGGGGAACGTGCTCCGCCTATATACCGTCAAAACACTCTTCTAGCTTCCTCACCTCATCCACGTAGGCCTCCATCAACGGGCTTTGATAATCTTTGTTGACTTGCTTGTCGACAAGCTGCGAATCACCCCTGATGATGAGCTTCTTGATCCCGAGGTCCGCCGCGATCCTGAGACCAGCAAGCAACCCCTCGTATTCGACTGTGTTGTTTGTTGACATCTCCCTGGGAAAGTGCATCTGGATTACATACTTGAGGTGCTCTTCGGTGGGTGCAATAAGCAGCACACCAGCACCGGCGCATTGCAACGAGAAAGCCCAGTCAACGTACATAATCCAGTTGCGACTTGCTTCCTTGCCGGGGAGAGTGGTATCCTGGATCTCTTCGTCGGACGTTGGGGTCCATTCTGCAATGAACTCCGCCAAGACTCTGCTCTGGATTGTCGAAGTACTCTCAAACTTCAAACCAAAGCTCGACAGTTCCAACGCCCATTCCACAATCCTCCGGTTAAGGCCTGGGTTATGCAAGATTCTGTTGCAATGGGAGGCGGGTGACGACGGTGATTTCGTGGGCTTGGAAGTAATGATGTAGCTTCCTCGAGGCCATAAGGAGGTCGAAGAGCAATTTCTGCACATCGGAGTACCTTGACCTAGCCCCCTGCAAGAGAGAGTTGACAAAGTAAACCGGGTGCTGCATCATCTTCTTCTTCTGCACCACTTCATTTGGTTGCACGGGCCCCGTCCCGATGGCGTCAGACTCTGCCGGGGGCCTTGCCTTGCCGGCACCAGGCCCTGCCGGGGGGAGCTCTGGCTCGTCATCCGCCAGTCTTGCCGTTGCCACTGCCTCTTCATCGACCTCCCTCTGTGCCACTAGCACGGCGCTGACCACTTGATTCGTTGCCGCTAGATACAACAGCAATAGCTCTTGTGGCTTAGGCGCAACTAGTATTGGTGTGGAGGAGAGGTATTTCTTCAAATCCTGCAGCGCTGCTTCGACCTCTGGGGTCCATTACACTGGGCCTGCCTTTTTCAAGATTTTGAAAAAGGGAAGGGCACGCTCAGCAGACTTGGAGATGAATCTGCTCATGGCGGGAACGCAACCAGTGAGCCGACGCACATCATTGATCTGCTTGGGAGCCTCGATCTGCTCAATAGCCTTGATGTTGTCTGGGTTCGCTTTGATCCCACGCTGCGACACAAAGAACCCGAGAAGTTTGCCGGACGGAACGCCGAAGACACACTTCTCAGGGTCCAACTTGAGGTTGATCTTGCGCAGATTTGCAAACATCTCTTCTAAGTCTTGTACAAGTGTTGCCCTGTCCTTGGTTTTGACCACTATGTCATCCATATAAGCTTCCATATTTCTATGTAGTTGGGGCTCAAAACCAATTTGGACTGCTCTGGCAAACGTTGAGCCAGCACTCTTCAACCCGAAAGGCATCTGTAAAAAGAAGTACATGCCACATGGGGTGATGAACGTTGTCTTCTCTCGTCATAAAGATCTGGTGGTATCCTAAGTAGGCGTCAAGGAATGATAACAAGTCACACCCGGCCGTGGAGTCAACAATCTGGTCAATGCGCGGTAACGGGAAAGGGTCCTTTGGACATGCCTTATCGATGTTTGTGTAATCAATACATAACCACCACTTCCCATTCGCCTTGCGCACCACCACCGGATTGGCCAACCACGTCGGATGGAGTACTCCTCTCACCAAGCCTGCCGCTTCCAACTTCCTTATCTCCTCTGTGATGAACTCCTGCCTTTCCAAAGCTTGCTTCCTGACCTTCTGCTTGACGGGTCGCGCATGGGGACATACAACAAGATGGTGCTCAATCACCTCCCTGGGAACGCCGGGGATGTCGGATGCTTGCCACGCAAACACATCGACATTCGCCCGCAGGAAAGTGACGAGCGCGCCTTCCTATTTGCTGTCGAGGGTGGAGCTTATGGTGAAAGCCCCTCCCGTGCCATCCTCCTTGACGGACACCTTCTTGGTCTCTGGTGGTGTAGCTCTGGATTTCTTGCTCATGCCAGTGGAGCTCTCTGGCACGTCCTCGACGGGAGCACAACACTCCGGAGAGGTGCGCTTGCCGGAGTGGGTGCGAGAGGTCTTGCCGGTCTTCTTCCCTCCCGGAGCTTCAACGGCAGGAGCAAGTGCCTTGGCGGCAGTTGCTGCAACTACTTCCCGATAGTGTTGGTCGGCGTAGATCAGCGCGTCCTTCTTGTCGGAGGGGACGGTGATGATGGTCATCGGCCCAGGCATCTTCAGCGTGTTGTAGGCGTAGTGCGACGCCGCCATGAACTTGGCTAGTGCCGGGCAGCCAAGGATCCCGTTGTAGGGCAAGGGGATCTCGGCTACGTCGAAGACAATCCTCTCCGTCCTGTAGTTCAACTCGCCTCCAGACGTCACAGGAAGCGTGACCTTACCCTTCGACTGACTCCTTCCCGGGTTGACCCCTTGAAATGTGCCCGTCTCCTCGAGGTCCCCATCAGGAATCTGCAGCCTTTCGATCACAACGGGCGAGATCAAGTTCGGACCGGCCCCACCGTCAACTAGCATCTTGTTCACCTTGAGGTTGCGTATCGTTGGTGAAACCAACAACGGAAAACACCTGACCGCAATTGTGCGATCAGGGTGGTCCTCGGTGTCGAAGATGATAGGCGTGTTGGACCACTTCAATGGCTTCTGAGCGTCGAATGATGGCTCCGCTGCTGTGATCTCACGCGCCCACTGCTTGAGCTGGCGGTGAGAGGTATGCAGCAAGGCGCCACCATCGACGCACATGGCCTCTGTAGCTTTCTGGAAGTCATGCTCGTCGGACTCGCCGTCCTCGTCATGATCATCGTCTTCCTGCTTCTTGTCGCGGCCCCGAGCGGGCCTCTCTTGCTGGTTATCCTTGCCGCGGCGACCTCCTTGGCCGCCACGCTTCTTGCCAGATCCCTCAGCACCATCCTGGCCCTTCTCCTTGTCCTGCCTCTCGTACTTAGCTTTTTGCTTCTCAGCAAGCAGCTCGACTTGCCGGCAGTTCTGGAGGTCGTGGCCCTTGGTGCGATGGATCTTGCAGTATTGCTTGTCGGAGCCTCCTGGCCTGTCGGCAGCCGCCAAGGCCCGGTGTAAGGGCATATTTAGCCCTAAGATGTTTTGGTGATTGATGACAATGCTTTTGCGGACTAATCCTGTGCATTGAGCTTTTCAGAGATTCATCCTTTGGCACGAGACGATTCCCTCCCCTCGGAGTTTGAAGCAAAGACGGTGTAGTCTTTTCGATTTAGTTTGGTGGACTAGTTTCGTAGAGATCACCGTACTATCAAGAGGGGGTCCGCTTTGGAAAGGCTAGGGTGGAATCATCACTTACACATCCCTTGCACACCTTCCGAGCCTTTCCCCTTCAATGGAGAGCTCGTTCTTGTCCCCCTTGTGCCTTTTCTGGTCTGAGCAGTAGTACCGCGGGCTGGAGCGGTAGTACCGCTTGGGTGCGATAAGCGGCAGTACCGCTCCTCAGCGGTAGTACCGCTTGTAGCCCCAGCCATAGTACCGCTGCGGTTTCGTGCTAGTGCTGCCTCGATTCGAAGGCCCGTTTTTCGTGTCGGACTTTACAGTACCACCCGCGGCAGGACTGGCGGTAGTACCGCCCTCGAGCGGTAGTACCGCGGGGAGGAGCGGTAGTACCGCTTAGGCTGATAAGCGGTAGTACCGCTGGCCTAGCGGTAGTACCGCTCTCTGCGGGGCTGGTGGTGGGGGGTAACGGTTGGTTTGTTCCCCCCACTATATAAGTGGGTCTTCTTCTCCAAAGTTGACCTACCTCTTCCCCCAAAAGCTCCATTGTTGCTCCAAGCTCCATTTTCTCCCAATCTCTCTCCCTAGCCAATCAAACTTGTTGATTTGCTCGGGATTGGTTGAGAAGGCCCCGATCTACACTTCCACCAAGAGAAATTTGATTCCCCCCACTAATCCTTAGCGGATCTTGTTACTCTTGGGTGTTTGAGCACCCTAGACGGTTGAGGTCACCGTGAAGCCATAGTCCATTGTGGTGAAGCTTCGTGGTGTTGTTGGGAGCCTCCAATTAAGTTGTGGAGATCGCCCGAACCTTGTTTGTAAAGGTTCGGTCGCCGCCTTCAAGGGAACCAATAGTGGAATCACGACATCTTGCATTGTGCGAGGGCGTGAGGAGAATACGGTGGCCCTAGTGGCTTCTTGGGGAGCATTGTGCCTCCACACCGCTCTAACGGAGACGCATTTCCTCAAAAGGAAGGAACTTCGGTAACACATCCTCGTCTCCACCGCTCCACTCATGGTTATCTCGTGCCTTTACTTGTGCAAGCTTATTTGTGTTATATCCTTTGCTTGCTTGTGTGCTTGTTGTTGTGGCATCATATAGGTTGCTCACCTAGTTGCATTTCTAGACAACCTACTTTGATGCAAAGTTTAATTTGGTAAAGGAAAGCTAAAAAAAATTAGTTGCCTATTCACCCCCCCCCCTCTAGTCAACTATATCGATCCTTTCAATTGGTATCAGAGCCTCGTCTCTTTTTAAGGACTTTACCGCCCAAAGAGTATGGTTGACATCGTAGACGATGTGGGAGAGCATTCCGGTGTGAATCCAATATCGTCTACGGGAGATGAGGGTAACTCGATCTCACGTGAGGAATTCAATGTGGCGTTGGACACATTGAAAACCTCCATGACGACCGATGTCAAAGACATGTTTAAGGATTTCTTAGAAGGGCTTAAACTTTCCACCGCACCCGTGAAAGTGGGTGATCCCGCCAACACGGTGACGGACGCTAACCCTGACAAGGGGGGAGCTACTAGTGAGAAAGCTCCTTCGTCTAGTGGTAAGAATGGCACCGGCATCTTTGCCCATGTGCAACCTCCACCCGTTTATGGTGGACCGATTCCTTCTACTCATTTGAATCATGCCGGTCCTCCCCCCAAGATTGATAAAAAGGAGGATTTTGATTCTTGGGTCTATGGTTTTAAGCGTCATTTAAATCATGTGAACACTAACCTTTGGAGAATCATTGAAGAAGGTTTTTATCCGCTAGATCGGAGCAACTTCACTCCTAGAGAAGCCGTGGATGATCAATTTAACGAGAATGCTCTCTTCATCATCCAAGAAGCAATCCTTCCCGAAGATCTCCCACATCACCGGCCCTACTCATTGGCCAAAGATGCTTGGCTCAAAGTGGTCTCCCTCTATCGGGGAAGCGCAAGCATTCAACGTTCCAATTATGAAGTGGTTCAAGATGAAGCCGACGAGTTTACAATGAAAGAAGATGAAGAACCTCGTGAACTTTATCGGAGAGTTACCAAGCTCGCGTCTCTCTTCGGGATCATGGAAGCAAGGACACGGATGACAATTGGATCAAGCGCAAATTCCTCAAGGCAATGATGCCCTACCACAAGGCCATGTCCTCCGTCATCCGTCAAAGGCCGGACTTCCACACCTTGTCCTCAAGTGATGTGTTGGATGAGTTTGTGGCTATGAGCATATTGGACAAGACCGCCGACAATGCGGTGCTTCGCACCCAAAGAGCAAAGAAGCCCAACCTTGCTTTGAAGGCCAAGGTTTGTGTCAAAGAAGAAGAAGAAGAGGAGGAAGAAGAGGAGAGCAACCTCGAAGATACGAAGTATGGCTATCATGAACACATGGCCCTTGCTTCAAGGCAATTTTGGAGCAAGACGAACTCAAGGCCCAACTTCAACAAGAGAAACTCAAGTGGCGCAAAGGGCAAGCAACGAGTGAGGACTTGCTTCAATTGTGGCAATGTGAGTCATTTTGTTGCGGAGTGCCCATATGAGAAGAGGGAAGACAATGGTGGCAAGCTCATCCGTAAGGACAAGGCCAAGTCTTTCCCCAACAAGAGCAACTTCACCAAGAAGGCTCCTCACAAGGCTTTGGTGGTACAAGAAGAGTACAATGAGGATGATGATGTGTAACGCCCCGGATACAACTTTCCATATTTGTTACTCCAACTCTTGCCATTTCCGGCTATGTGATATGTTATTTCCTCCGTGGTTGGGTTTTGTCTTTTGTTTTGCATTGTGTTCATGTCATGCATCTCATCTCATAGCATCATGCATTGCATTTACATGTTTTCATAAAACTCGAGTCGTCATAGCTTTCCCTTTCTCTCTTTGCCTCCGTTGTCATTTTGTCAGGCCCTTGTCCTCGTTGACCTCTCTTGACCCCTCGTGTGTGTGTCCGAAACTGCTCCAAACCCGACCCGCTCTGTTGTTACCGGTGGGTCCGGATCATCCCTTAACATCCCCAAAACATCTCCGTTTCTTATTTAGACTTTCCTAACCTATCTTTTCCCAACCGTCGGATTTTGATCGGATGATCCAACTCCTCTCTTTTCCATATAAATATAGTCTACCCCTAGTCCATTTTGGACCAAACCCTAAATTCTAGGAGAATTGTCCCTGCCGCCGCCGCACTCACCAAATCCCCCTCGGGATCCATCCCTCCCCAACCATCGCTCGCCACCTACAGCCTCCAGATCCCCTCGCCTCCACCTCGCTCGATCCAGCGCCTCCCCTGTTCCTCCTCGATTCCCACCGATCAAACCCATCCACTTCCTCCCGTGCCTCCCCGAGATCAACCTCGTCGCCCGCGCCTGCAGCTCCTCGCCGGAGCAGGCGACTGGGCCGCAGCCGTGCCCCCTCCTTTGCTTCGCGCCTCCCGAGCAGCAACCAGGAGCCGGAGCTCCACCTGCTGCGCCCGCGACCTGCGCCGTCCCCGATCACCTCGTCCTTGCGCTGCCTCCAGGAACCACCCGAGGAAAGAGCTCGGCGCTTCGTGCGAAAGCACGCACATGAGTTTCTGCGCCCGGCGCCTCGACCCCGCCGCCTCTCCCTCAACCGGACGTCGCCGCCGGCAACCAGCACTCCCAGGCCGGCCTCGCCTCCCTTCTCCTCCTGTCCCCTTCCTCCCTTGGTTCCTCTTCTCTTACTCACTCTAGTATCGCTCGCCCTCTCCGTTCTCACAGGAGAACGCCATGGAAGCTGCAAGTAGCTCAAGCCCGCCGACGGCCGCCCGCGACCGCCTCCTCCGCATCTGCATCGCCTCGCCGGAGCCCCGTACTCGTCGCTGCCGTCGTCTCCATGCCGCAGCCCAAACGCTGTTCCGCGCTGCGATGCCTCCTTCTGTCGGGAGCAGACAGAGGAAGCCGCCTCTGCCGCGCCGTCCGCGCCCTTCCCCGCCTCAGATCCGGCTGGATCCACCTCCTCCTCCAGCCACGGCACTTCCTGGCCGGATCCCGTCGCCGGAGTTCCTTGCCGGTTCGCGCGCCGACCTGCTGCCCAGCGCCCTGCGCCTCCTATGATTCGCTCGAGCAGGGAGGACGACGCCTCTGCTGCTGCGTTGACCGCGCCTTTCCTCGCCACGTGGATCGCGACCACGCCACCCCAAAGATCGCCAAGGCCCGGGCGTCTCAGCGCCCCCACTTCACCGCCTCCCCTATCCACCGAACGGGCCATGGCCCATGGTGAGCCTCCAGCGCCCATGCTGCTATCGGGCCAGTCAGATTCGGCCCGTAGTGTTTTTTTCCTGCTGCTGCGATTTTGCTAATTATCCAGAGAATATCAGTTTTGCGTAAAACCCCTAGAATTCATGCATATAATAACTCCACAACCGTGCATCATATGTAAATAATTTATATATGAAAATTGCTTAGTTTTTCATCTAGTTCCATAATCAGCCACTTTCATCCATGTTTGAAATGTAAAAAATGACGTTTGTTTAATTTTGCTTAAATAATATGCTAAAATGA
Organism: Aegilops bicornis; assembly: GCA_021605145.1. Classification (NCBI taxonomy): domain Eukaryota; kingdom Viridiplantae; phylum Streptophyta; class Magnoliopsida; order Poales; family Poaceae; genus Aegilops; species Aegilops bicornis. The sequence continues at coordinate 199,117,979 of CM038669.1, read as the reverse complement.
TTTATTTCATAACTAAATAACCGTAACTCCAATTTTAATAAACTTTATATGTAAATGGGGTGGAAAATGCATAGATTAACTTGGTGCACTTTATTTTGCTGCTTAACAACATTAAAATTGTGTTTAGGGCAGAACAGTAGCAAATTCGAAATATGCATATGAGGATTTTCCGGAATTGTTGTTTGTTGTTCTGGCCTCATTTAAACTTGCCTAAATAGTTAGTTTTCATTTGCTTCACCCCTTGCTATGTTTAATAACATTTAATATTGTTGGGTACATAATGAGAGAGAAACTAAATAATTGATGTGGTGTTTCGTCAATATGCAACTCGTTGCATATTGAGCTCCATTTAACTTGTAGTTTTGTTTGTGCATATTGTCATGCCATGCTATTTAAACCGGACATGCATCATACTTGGTTGTGCATCATGCCATGTTTGTGCTTGTTGGTTTACCATGTTGTTTGCTTCTTTCCGGGTTGCTTCTCTCATTAGCTTCGGTTTCGTTCCGGAGTTGTGAGGATTCGTTCGACTTCGTCCGTTTGTCTTCTTCATGGACTCGTTCTTCTTCCTTGCGGGATTTCAGGCAAGATGATCATACCCTCGAAATCACTTCTATCTTTGCTTGCTAGATGCTCGCTCTTTTGCTATGCCTATGCTACGAGGCCTATCACTTGCTTATCATGCCTCCTATATTGCCATGTCAAGCCCCTAACCATCCTTTCCTAGCAAACCGTTGTTTGGCTATGTTACCGCTTTGCTCAGCCCCTCTTATAGCGTTGTTAGTTGCAGGTGAAGATGAAGTTGGTTCCATGTTTACTTGTTGGGATATCACAATATATCTTATTTAATTAATGCATCTATATACTTGGTAAAGGGTGGAAGGCTCGGCCTTATGCCTGGTGTTTTGTTCCACTCTTGCCGCCCTAGTTTCCGTCATACCGGTGTTATGTTCCTTGATTTTGCGTTCCTTACGGTTGGGTGATTTATGGGACCCCCTTGACAGTTCGCTTTGAATAAGACTCCTCCAAAGAAGGCCCAACCTTGGTTTTACCATTTGCCACCTAAGCCTTTTTCCCTTGGGTTCTGCAGACTCAAGGGTCATCTTTATTTTAACCCCGGGCGGTGCTCCTCCGAGTGCTGGTCCAAATTAGAGCCACTTGCTTGCGCTGCCGAGGCAACTTGGGGTATCTTCGGTTGCCGTACGTAGTGTTCATCCGGTGTGCCCTGAGAACGAGATATATGCAGCTCCTATCAGGATTTGTCGGTACATTCGGGCAGCTTTGCTGGTCTTGTTTTACCATTGTCGAAATTTCTTGTAAACCGGGATTCCGAGACTGATCGGGTCTTCCCGGGAGAAGGAATATCCTTCGTTGACCGTGAGAGCTTATGATGGGCTAAGTTGGGACACCCCTGCAGGGTATTATGTTTCGAAAGCCGTGCCATGGTTATGAGGCATATGGGAATTTGTTAATGTCCGGTTGTAGAAAACCCGAAGTTGATCTTAATTAAAATACACCAACCGCGTGTGTAAATGTGATGGTCTCTTCTCGGCGGAGTCCGGGAAGTGAGCACGGTGTTGGAGTTATGCTTGACGTAGGTTGTTCTAGGATCACTTCTTGATCATAGTTGCTTTTGCCTTCTCTTCTCGCTCTCATTTGCGTATGTAGCCACCAGATATGCTAGTCGCTTGCTGCAGCTCCATCTCACTACCTTCTCCTACCCATAAGCTTAAATAGTCTTGATCTCGCGGGTGTGAGATTGCTGAGTCCCCGTGACTCACAGATACTTCCAAAACCAGTTTGCAGTGCCGATGAAACCGTGCGGTGGCCTTTTGAGCTCAAGGAGGAGCTCGATGAAGATCATGTTCATTGTGTTGTTTCATTTTAGTTGATCATTACTGTAGCCCAGTTGGGACGATCGGTGATCTTAGTAGAATTAGGGGTAGTCTTCTTTTATTTTGGTTCCGTAGTCGGACCTTGATTGTATCTGTATGATGTAATGCTTTACTCATGTATTGTGTGAAGTGGCGATTGTAAGCCAACTATGTATCTCTTTCCCTTATGTATTACATGGGTTGTGTGAATATTACCTCACTTGCGACATTGCTTTCAATGCGGTTATGCCTCTAAGTTGTGCTTCGACACGTGGGAGATATAGCCGCATCGAGGGCGTTACAAGTTGGTAATCAGAGCCATCCCCGACTTAGGAGCCCCCTGCTTGATTGAATTGCTGACTTTGTTGAATCTAGAACAAAAATGTTTTGAGTCTTAGGATTATATATATCAGAGAGTAGGATTCTTTTTACTCCTCAGTCCCTTCGTCGCTCTGGTGAGGTCTCCTGACATAGATGTTTTGACTCTTTCTCTTCTCAAATTTCACTAAAAAAAATTTAGGATCACGCGGGTATCTTGGAATCGTGCCGATGGTTTTGTGACGAGAACATTGTTCTTGGTGCCTCGACATTTAGGGGTTGTGGCGGTGTCCCGGGAGTTGAGCTCCGAGGTGTTGTCGCCACAATTTTATCGTTGTAGTTCGAATACGAGCTTTGCCGACATCGAAAATCTCTTTTGTACAGTTGTTGGTGAGATAACCACGATAACCCGATCTTGGGGCGAGTTCGGGAGTATTGCCATGACTCATTATAACGGATGCTTTTCAAGGTCGAGGTAAACGATTTCGGAGTTTTCTTGGTTATGTGTTGACGGATGGATACAATTTGGATCTAGGTATTGTTAGTTTGGGTGATATATTTTGTGTCCCATGTATCCCCAACAGCAGATTGCATAACCAGAAAGTTTCGAGTTTATAAGTGGGAATTCAAGTATCTCGTAGGATATCTTTCCAATGAGACACATGATACGATATGGGATCTATCGTATGTTTGTTTCCGGCTTATTCTGCAAGCCAAATCCTTTGTTTTTGTTCCGTTTTGTGGTATTCAAGTTGCTTCAATGCCAAGTGTTGATTCCATACCTTATACTAAATGGTGTTCTCATATTTCTATGTGAATACTAATCCTTCTTGATCATCGAGGTCGTCATGTTAATTCTTTTCCCAACTGGCGTGCTTCTCTTCAAGTGGATCCGATCATTTCAACGTTTGCAAGATCAATTCTAAGTTTTCTCAACGGTGTTTGTTTCATTCCATCCCCAAGTTGCCTTTGTTTTCCCACCCTCCCACCCTTTTATTCAAGGACTCAGATTTCTTAATCAAATATCCATCGTATGGATGTGAAGTCTCTTCATTCTTTTCCTCCATGCTCTTATCCGGTGATTCTCATGAAGATGCTAAAGGAAGCTCCAAGTTTATCATTCTTTGTTCTCTTATCTTCCCGGTGGATTCAATTCAAGCTTTGTCGATCATATCCTTTTCCCCGTTTCAAATGTTTTCCCATACCGGTGCACCTCATAATCTTTCACTTCTTGTTATTCAATTGTTCTGGAGTGTTGAAGATATCTCAGAAGATTCGTGTTTCCATTCTTAATCTGTTCAAGTTATTTCGAGATTGTTATCTCATTCAAGCCATTTAATTCAACCGGTGCAATCTCTCTTTTCAAGCAATCGTTCAACGGTGGTTCTTTTGAGTGGGCCCTAACCCATAGGTCTTTTCCCAAGATCTTACCTGACTCTTCTAATTTTCCCGGAGCTTCTAAAATTCTTTTCAAAGTTTGACGTAAGAATAAATTATCATTAGTCATATTCCTTCTCCAAGATCTTTTAAATTCTTTTCATTGTTGGTTCAACCTTTCTAATTTTCATTCCGGAGTGCCTCAACAATTCATGGTGGTGTTTCTCGTCGTCATTCTCGGATTTTGAAGACCAAAGAAGAGTTTCTCTTAAATCTTGCTCCATTCTCTTCAAGATTCATGGTTCTAGCTTGATGCCATCCTCTCATAATTGTTTTAGATTGTGAGAATTCTTTTCACCCATCCGGAGCATTTCAGGAGTCTTTTCGGTTTGATTCTCCGGAGCCCATCATCTCGTAATTATTCATTCCAGCTTTTCAGCTCTCGTTCTCCAAATCTTACCGTGAATCGCTGGGTATCCTCTAGTCAGCTCTTGATCTCTTCGTTCACTTGTATCTAAATCCCCTCAAATATCTTCATTCGTTTTCCAATTCTTCCCGGTGAATTGTGCCTTTGCTACGTTCATTCTCAATTCTTACGGTGGTTCGTTCAAGATTTCACTTCCTTCATTATCATATCAATTCATTTGTTGTTTCCAAATCCCACCGGTGGTTCCATCAATACCTTCTCAAGTTTGCGCTTATATCTCTATCTCGTAATCATTTTTCAATGAGAATAAGTAGTATGCCAAATCCATTGCTTGCCATCAATTTAATTTGTGAAGGATCAGCATAATGTAATTCTTGTTCTTGTTTCATCGAGTAAGTTCAATTCCTTATTCCGGAGGATCGTCAAAATTCTTGATTCCATTTGTTCATCTTTCTTTCCGGAGTTCCAAGTTTTCTCGGTTATATCATTTCAAAGCTTCTTCTTATCACTGCAAGGCTTCACCTTGTGTTTTCAACTTCTCTTTCTATTATCATCCTTTTTCTTACCGGAGTTCTTCATGGAGGCTCTACATGATGGTTCGTCAAGGATTCTTTTCATTCTTCAATTGTTCTTCAAGATTTTTCTCGAAGTTAAGATCCGCCAAGCTATACTCAAAATTAACATGGTGTTCAACACATGTTTTGCTTTGAGGAGTTTAAGTATTCTTCTTCTTGCATTCCGAAGTGCAATTCTTTCTACCTTATCTCTTGAGATGGTGTTATGTCACTCTTGGCAATTTCTCTTCGTGTTTCATGATTCACATGTTGTCAAGAATGAGATATTTAAATCCATCAATCTCTTCATTGGAGTTATCTTGGGTTATATTTCACCTAAAGCTTTCCCTAAGGATTGTTGCTATTTATGGTGCTTATAAATGACCCAAGTTCTTCATTTGTCCTCTCGGTGATATAAGTTTCTCGTCTCCTTGTTGATATCAATCCAATCGTTTGTTTCCGTTGGTGGCAGAAGCTCACCTCATAATGTTGAGATGTTGCCATAAGTCCACTTCAAGGTTATTCTTTTTGTTGTTGGTTTTCCAACAACTCCGTTCTATCCTTCTTTTTAAGGGTGCTTTCCAAACTCATTTGTGGTAGAAGTTGTCATTTTCTTCTCCATTCCTTTATTCCAATGATCTATCTTCAATTTTTCTTCCGGAGGCATGGTGATGTTACTCTCTTCACTCATCATCTCGAATTGTGAGGATCGTGTTCTTTTCATGCTTATCCATTTAACCGGAGTGTTGTGTCATCTCTTCAAGTTCTTTTCATCTTATCAAGTTTTCCTTCTTCCTTGAATGGAGTGCTGCCCAAATTATATCAATCTTATTCCTTCTCTATCTAGTTTTAACCGGAGTGGTTTCAATATCTATCTTATCACTAAAACTCTTGGTTCTCGTCGTATCCCTTGTTCCTCTTTTCTAATGGAGTGTTTTTCAACTTTGTTCATCTTCGTTGTGTTCTTTCTTTCAACTTTTCAACCTCTCAAAGTTCTTTGGTTTCACTCATTTGTCAAAGAAGCAACTTTGTCTTACCTCTTTCTCTTCCATTTTCTCTCCGGCGCCATCCTAGATCTCGGGACGAGATCCTCTCGTAGTGGTGGAGTGTTGTAACGCCCCGGATACAACTTTCCATATTTGTTATTCCAACTCTTGCCATTTCCGGCTATGTGATATGTTATTTCCTCCGTGGTTGGGTTTTGTCTTTTGTTTTGCATTGTGTTTATGTCATGCATCTCATCTCATAGCATCATGCGCATTGCATTTACATGTTTTCATAAAACTCGTAGCCGTTCACAGTTGCCCTTTCTCTCTTTGCCTCCGTTGTCATTTTGTCAGGTCCTTGTCCTCGTTGACCTCTCTTGACCCCTCGTGTGTGTGTCCGAAACTGCTCCAAACCCGACCCGCTCTGTTGTTACCGGTGGGTCCGGATCATCCCCAAAACATCTCCGTTTCTTATTTAGACTTTCCTAACCTACCTTTTCCCGACCGGATTTTGATCGGATGATCCAACTCCTCTCTTTTCCATATATATATAGTATACCCCTAGTCCATTTTGGACCAAACCCTAAATTCTAGGAGATTTGTCCTCGCCGCGCGCACTCACCAAATCCCCTCGGGATCCATCCCTCCCCAACCATCGCCGCCACCTACAGCCTCCAGATCCCTCGCCTCCACCTCGCTCGATCCAGGCGCCTCCTGTTCCTCCTCGATTCCCACCGATCAAACCCATCCACTTCCTCCCGTGCCTCCCGAGATCAACCTCGTCGCCCTGCAGACTCCTCGCGGGAGCAGCGCGGGCGCAGCCGTGCCCCTCCTCCGCTTTCAAGCGCCTCCCGAGCAGCAACCAGGAGTCGGAGCTCCACTGCTGCGCCCGCGACTGCGCCGTCCCGAGCACCTCGTCCTTGCGCTGCCTCCAGGAACCACACGAGGAAAGAGCTTGCACTCGTGTGCGAAACACGCACATGAGTTTCTGCGCCCGCGCCTCGACCCGCCGCCTCTCCCTCAGCCGGGCCGTCGCCACGGCGACCGGCACTCAGGCCAGCCTCGCCTCCCTTCTCCTCCTGTCCCCTTCCTCCCTTGGTTCCTCTTCTCTTTCTCACTCTAGTATCTCCCGCCTCTCTGTTCTCAGAGGAGAACGCCATGGAAGCTGCAAGTAGCTCAAGCCCGCCCGCGACCGCCTCCTCCGCATCTGCATCGCCTCGCCGGAGCCCCGTACTCGTCGCTGCCGTCGTCTCCATGCCGCAGCCCAAACACTGTTCCGCGTCGAGCTGCCTCCTTCTGTCGGGAGCAGACAGAGGAAGTCGCCTCTGCCGCGCCGTCTGCACCCTTCCCCGCCTCAGATCCGGCTGGATCCACCACCTCCTCCAGCCACGGCACTTCCTGGCCCGATCCCGTCGCCGGAGTTCCTTGCCGGTTCGGCCCGACTGCTGCCTAGCGCTCGCTTCGCCTCCTCCGATTCGTTCGGCGGGGAGGAGGCAGACGCCTACGCTCGCTGCGTTGACCGCGCCTTCCTCGCCTACATGGATCGCGACCATGCCAGCCCAGCATCGCCAAGGCCCAGCGCGTCTCCAGCGCCCCACTTCGCGCCCTGCCTCCCCTATCCACCGAACGGGCCATGGCCCATGGTCAGCCTCCAGCACCCATGCTGCTATCGGGCCACCAGATTCGCCCGTAGTGTTTTTTTGCTGCTGCGATTTTGCTAATTATCCAGAGAATATCAGTTTTGCAGAAAACCCCCTAGAATTCATGCATATAATAACTCCACAACCGTGCATCATATGTAAATAATTTATATATTGAAATTGCTTAGTTTTTCATCTAGTTTCATAATCAGCCACTTTCATCCATGTTTGAAATGTTAAAAATGACGTTTGTTTAATTTTGCTTAAATAATATGCTAAAATGATTTATTTCATAACTAAATAACCGTAACTCCAATTTTAATAAACTTTATATGTAAATGGTGTGGAAAAATGCATAGATTAACTTGGTGCACTTTATTTTGCTGCTTAACAACATTAAAATTGTGTTTAGGGCAGAACAGTAGCAAATTCGAAATATGCATATGAGGATTTTCCGGAATTGTTGTTTGTTGTTCTGGCCTCATTTAAACTTGCCTAAATAGTTAGTTTTCATTTGCTTCACCCCTTGCTATGTTTAATAACATTTAATATTGTTGGGTACATAACCGAGAGAGAAACTAAATAATTGATGTGGTGTTTCGTCAATATGAAACTCGTTGCATACTGAGCTCCATTTAACTTGTAGTTTTGTTTGTGCATATTATCATGCCATGCTATTTAAACCGGACATGCATCATACTTGGTTGTGCATCATGCCATGTTTGTGCTTGTTGGTTTACCATGTTGTTTGCTTCTTTCCGGGTTGCTTCTCTCGTTAGCTTCGGTTTCGTTCCAGAGTTGTGAGGATTCGTTCGACTTCGTCCGTTTGTCTTCTTCATGGACTCGTTCTTCTTCCTTGCGGGATTTCAGGCAAGATGATCATACCCTCGAAATCACTTCTATCTTTGCTTGCTAGATGCTCGCTCTTTTGCTATGCCTATGCTACGAGGCCTATCACTTGCTTATCATGCCTCCTATATTGCCATGTCAGGCCTATCACTTGTTTGGCTATGTTACCGCTTTGCTCAGCCCCTCTTATAGCGTTGTTAGTTGCAGGTGAAGATGAAGTTGGTTCCATGTTGGAACATGTTTACTTGTTGGGATATCACAATATATCTTATTTAATTAATGCATCTATATACTTGGTAAAGGGTGGAAGGCTCGGCCTTATGCACGGTGTTTTGTTCCACTCTTGCCGCCCTAGTTTCCGTCATACCGGTGTTATGTTCCTTGATTTTATGCTCCTTACACGGTTGGGTGATTTATGGGACCCCTTGACAGTTCGCTTTGACTAAGACTCCTACAAAGAAGGCCCAACCTTGGTTTTACCATTTGCCACCTAAGCCTTTTTTCCCTTGGGTTCTGCAGACTCAAGGGTCATCTTTATTTTAACCCCGGGCGGTGCTCCTCCGAGTCTTGGTCCAAATTAGAGCCACTTGCGCCGCCCGAGGCAACTTGGGGCATCTTCGATTGCCGTGACGTAGTGTTCATCCGGTGTGCCACGAGAACGAGATATGTGCAGCTCCTATCAGGATTTGTCGGCACATTCGGGCGGCTTTGCTGGTCTTGTTTTACCATTGTCGAAATGTCTTGTAAACCGGGATTCCGAGATCGATCGGGTCTTCCCAGAGAAGGAATATCCTTCGTTGACCGTGAGAGCTTATGATGGGCTAAGTTGGGACACCCTGCAGGGTATTATCTTTCAAAGCCATGCCTGCGGTTATGAGGCAGATGGGAATTTGTTAATGTCCGGTTGTAGAAAACCCGAAGTTGATCTTAATTAAAATACACCAAACGTGTGTGTAACCGTGATGGTCTCTTCTCGGCGGAGTCCGGGAAGTGAACACGGTGTTGGAGTTATGCTTGACGTAGGTTGTTCTAGGATCACTTCTTGATCATAGTTGTTCGACCGTGCTTTTGCCTTCTCTTCTCGCTCTCATTTGTGTATGTAGCCACCAGATATGCTAGTCGCTTGCTGCAGCTCCATCTCACTACCTTCTCCTACCCATAAGCTTAAATAGTCTTGATCTCGAGGGTGTGTGATTGGTGAGTCCACGTGTCTCTCAGATACTTCCAAAACCAGTTTGCGGTGTGCCGATGAAACCGCAGTGGTGATTTACCCGAGCTCAAGGAGGAGCTCGATGAAGATCTTGTTCATTGTGTTGTTTCGTTTCAGTTGATCAAGAGTGGAGCTCAATTTGGGACGATCGGGGTTCTGTGTAGCATTTGGGATAGTCTTCTTTTATTTTGGTTCCGTAGTCGTACCTTGATTGTATCTGTATGATGTAATGCTTTACTCATGTATTGTGTGAAGTGGCGATTGTAAGCCAACTATGTATCTCTTTCCTTTATGTATTACATGGGTTGTGTGAAGATTACCTCACTTGCGACATTGCTTTCAATGCGGTTATGCCTCTAAGTCATGCTTCGACACGTGGAAGATATAGCCGCATCGAGGGCGTTACATGATGATGATGAAGATGGTGAGTCGGTTGCCATGGCCTCCGTTGCCATTGCGACGACTCCTCGGGTGTCTCTCTTCGACTCACCCAATGAAAGCATCACCGTCAAGTGCCTCATGGCTAAATCCACCAACAAGGTAACCCCCAACATCAAAACTACCATCATAAATCATTCTTCCCCGACGGATAGCATTGATGAGCATGAGGGAACTAATGTGGAGGAGAATGAGTTTGCGGCCTTTATGGGTAAATTCAAGGGAAAATCCAAGAAGCACTTCGTTGCTCTCTTGGAACAACTTGGTGACGCCAATAACATGATCGAGGCTCACGAAGATACACTCTCTAAGATGGAGGGGCATAGTCGCGACTATGCCAATGAGATTTCGGATCTTTCCAATGCTCTTGAGGAAGAGCGTAGTCTTCGTTTGACTCTTGAGGAGTCATACAACGATGATCATGCTAAATTAAAGAAAGATCTTGATCATGCTCTTGTTGTGTCTCGTGTGCTAAACTCCGAGAATGCAACGCTTGGGGTTGATCTTGCTAGACTCAAAGAGGAGTTTGACATTCTCGACAAGGCTCACAAAGTCTTGAAGGGGGTTCATGCTAGCCTCAAGGAGTCTCATGATCAACTTCAAGTAAAGCTAACCAAGGAGAAAGCCACCTTTCCTCATATGGTTTTAATTGATAATGCAAATGCTACTAACCCTTGTTGTGAGCATGAGCACCTTATTGAGGAGAATACTATGTTGAAGAAGCAACTTGAGAAAGGCCTTGTGTCATGCATACAAGGTGAGAAGAACCTCAACTATCTTTTGAGTAATCAAAAGGAAGTGGTTGCCAAGGAAGGGACTGGGTTCGCACCCAAGCCCAAGAACAGGAAGAAGAATGACAAGACCAAACGACATCCTCCTCTCAAGCAAACGTTTGTGAAGGAAGGAGAGGGTGCTCCCAAGGAGAAGAAGAACAATGAGAAGGGTGGTAATGTCAAGAAGGGCAATGCCACCCCTTCCAACCAAACCGGCGACTTTAGCCCTTCTTATGTGTTGTGCCGTGCTAGTGATGGGCATGTCTATGCGAAATTTGTTGGTTCTGTTTATGAGTACATTGAATGGTCTATTTGGGTTCCTAAGACCCTTGTCACTAACATCAAAGGACCCATTACAAAATGGGTACCTAAATCCAAACATTTATCTCTTGTAGGTGTTTGCTTCTGGTGGGGGATCATGGTTGCTCGATAGTGGAGCTACAAATCATATGACCGGAAGCAAGGACTTGGTGGTGGACGTTCACAAGATTCCATTCATGCCCACCAATGTCGAGTGGGGTGATGCCTCATTTTCTGAGGTATTGGGACTTGGCAAGGTTGTCATTTCTCATGATCTCACTATCGAGAAGGTCATGCTTGTTGAGTCCCTTGCATACAATTTACTTTCCGTTCGTCAACTTGCAATCATGGGCTTTGCCACTTTCTTTGATATTGATACCGTGGCCCTCTTGTGGAGCAAGACTCTTAAAGTAGCCTTTGTTGGGCATGTCGAGAACGGTCTATATGTGATAAACTTTTTGGAGCGACCCACTAAGACCGCGACATGCCTAATGGCTAAAGTTGACGTGGGATGGCTTTGGCATCGCCGTTTAGCCCATGTCAATATGAGATCTTTGCAAAGTCTTCTCAAGGGGGACCATGTCCGTGGACTAACGAATGTTAGTTTTGCTAAAGATCGTGCTTGCAGTGCTTGTATCGAAGGAAATCTTCATGAGAAGGCTCAACCTCCCACGACTATCATTTACTCGAAGAGGCCTTTGGAGCTCCTTCACTTGGATCTCTTTGGGCCTCCATCATTTGATAGTCTTGGAGGTAGGAAGTATTGCTTGGTGATTGTGGATGACTACTCAAGATATACTTGGGTGTATTTCTTCAAGAGGAAGAGCGAGACCCAACAAGCCGTCATTGATTTTGCTAATGAAGCACAACGTTAACACAATGCAAAGATCTTGACAATAAGAAGTGACAACGGCACCGAGTTCAAGAACTACATCTTGGATGAGTTTCTTAGTGATGAGGGGATCAAGCATCAATATTCTGCACCCTACACCCCTCAACAAAATGGTGTCGCGGAGAGGAAGAACCGGACGTTGATGGATGCGGCAAGGACCATGATGGCGGAGTTCAAGTCTCCATACAACTTTTGGGCCGAAGCCATAAACACCGCATGTCATGCATCCAATCGGCTCTACCTCCGCAAGGGCTTGAACAAGACTCCATATGAGATATTAACTGGTAACAAGCACAACCTCAAGTACTTTCGGGTGTTCGGGTGTAAGTGTTTCATTCTCAAGAAAGGTGTTCGGTTGTCTAAGTTAGAGGCTAGAGCTTATGAGGGCATATTTGTTGAGTTATGCTACAAACTCTCATGCTTACCGTGTCCTCAATAAATCCACGGGACTTATTGAGGAGACGTGTAACATGGAGTTTGATGAGAATAACGGCTCCCAAGTGGAGCAAAGTGGCACTTGTGATGTAGGTGATGAAATTCCTCCTCAATCCATAAGAAGAATGGGTGTTGGTTTTATCCTACCCATTGAGGAACCCCTTGTGGTCGAAGGAGAAGGACAATGCTCCACTCAAGTGGAGCCATCTCCAACCCAAGGCCCACACGCTTCCGAAGAACAAAGTGAAGGCCCTCAACCTTGTGAACAAGATCAAGGGCAAGATCAACCTCAATATGGTGGTGAACCACCAAATGATGCCCAAGGTCAAGTTCTTCCCCTCGAGCAAGTCCAAGATCATGAGCAAGCTCAAGATCTAGATCAAGCTCAAGACGGCGCTCAAGGTGATCAAGTTACCCCTCCTCGTCTCTCTTCCGAGGAGGAATTGGAGCGTCGTGCCGCGAAGATTGCTTCCAAGCTCACCACCAAAGGTCATCTCATGGAGAATGTGGTTGGAAGCCTAAGAAAGGTGGTAAGCACTCGTAGACAATTAGCAAACTATTGTGAACATCATGCGTTTGTCTCTTGTGTGGAACCCCAAAAGGTCTACGAGGCGCTCGAAGATCTGGATTGGCTCAATGCCATGCATGAAGAACTCAATAACTTCGAGTACAACAAGGTGTGGAGATTGGTGCCAAGGCCAACGGGGAACCACAATGTCATTGGAACCAAGTGGATTTTCAAGAACAAGCAAGATGCTCATGGGAACATCAGTCGCAACAAGGCAAGATTGGTGGCACAAGGCTACTCCCAAGTCGAGGGTATCGACTACGGTGAAACCTTTGCTCCCGTTTCTCGTCTTGAATCCATTAGTTTGTTGATTGCATATGCTTCTCATCACAACTTTAAGTTGCAACAAATGGATGTTAAAAGTGCGTTCCTTAATGGTCCTATTAATGAGTTGGTATACGTCAAGCAACCCCCCCGGTTCGAGGATCCCTACTTTCTTGATCATGTGTATCAACTCGACAAGGCACTCTATGTCCTTAAACAAGCCCCACGTGTGTGGTATGACCACCTTACCGAGTTGTTACAAGATCGTGGATTTGAAGTTGGGCTAATAGACCCCACTCTTTTTACTAAGAAGGTTAAAGGGGAGTTGTTTGTATGCCAACTATATGTTGATGATATTATCTTTGGTTCCCCTAACAAAGCTTTCAATGAGGAATTTGCCGCTTTCATGACCTCCAAGTTCAAGATGTCTTCGATGGGAGAGTTGAAGTTCTTCCTTGGTTTTGATATCAAGCAAAGAAGAGAAGGTACCTTCATCAACCAAGCCAAATACACTCAAGACATGCTAAAGAGATTCAAGCTAAGTGATGTCAAGCCGGCTACTACTCCAATGCCTACCAAGTGCCAACTTGACATTGATCCCAATGGTAAAGCGGTGGATCAAAAGGTATATCGCTCCATGATTAGCTCCCTGCTTTACCTTTGTGCATCTAGACCGAATATCATGTTGAGTGTGGGAATATGTGCACGGTTTCAAGCCACACCGAAGGAAAGCCACTATGTGGCGGTCAAATGAATCTTTCGATATTTAGCTCATACCCCAAACTTTGGCCTATGGTACCCAAGAGGAGCAAATTTCAAGCTTGAAGGATATACGGATTTCGATTGGGCGGGAGACAAAGTGGACATGAAGTCAACTTCTGGAGGGTGCCAATTTCTTGGTTGCTCTTTGGTGAGTTGGTCTTCCAAGAAGCAAAGTTGTTTGTCTCTCTCGTCCACTGAAGCGGAATATGTGGCGGCCGGTAGTTGTTGTGCACAACTCCTTTGGATGAGACAAACTTTAAAGGAGTACGGTGTCATTTGTGACAAAGTGCCTCTTTGGTGTGACAATGAAAGTGCCATCAAGATTTCTCTCAACCCAGTGCAACACTTCAAGACGAAGCATATTGAGATTCGGTATCATTTCATCCGGGATCATATTAGGCGAGGGGAGATCGAGCTCAAGTATGTCAACACTCATTATAACCTTGCAAATATTTTCACGAAGCCCTTGGATGAAGCAAGATTTCACGAGTTAAGGCATGAGCTAAATATCATTGACTCGAGCAATGTTGCTTGAACCCGTGCACACCCCACCTTACTCGACTTGTTATCTTGTTTAGGTGTAGGCATGGACATAGGGGGAGTGTTGTTCTCTCAATGAACTCTCCCTCCCCCCATTATGCATAAATCGATCAACTCTTTCACATTAGCCATTTTTTATGGTACTTGTGCTTCAAAGACGAGTTTTGGTCATGGGCCCAAGGTTAAAATCTTGGCATGTGCCATACCTCCCGACTCAAACATAGGTGGCCTCGGCCACCGCCCCTCTCTTGAAGGGGTGCTTTTTCTGTCCTCTTGCTAGTGTTCCTTGTGGGTTTTTGGTTTCCGGTTTGTCCTCCTTTGTCTTTTTGGCTGTGCGTTTTTAAAGTCTAGTTTTGATGTGCGCTGGGCGGTACTACCGCTGGTAGCGCGGTACTACCGCTTACGTTGTTAAGCGGTACTACCGCCCACTTCCGCGGTACTACATTGGGGACGGAGTCGAGGGTTAAGTCGTGGGCAGGGGTGGTTTTCTCCCCCCATACCCATTTTCTTCGTTCCTCTGTTCCTCTTCTTCTCTCCAGCGCCATCTTGCTGTGGGAGGGCTCCGGCGGCCCTCCGTCTCCGGGGCGTCCCTCTCCATTTCCTTCGGTGGAGTCGATCCCCACCTCGTCCTCTTGCCATGGATGCCAGTATTGCCCTCGTTCCTCTTCTCTTCTTGTCCAGATTTCAAATCTAGTGTTTAGAGGCAATAGTGGTTGCATCTCTAGTTTTTTGGCTAAAACTAGGCTTGAGTAGGTTGGAGAAGGCAACGAGACTCTTTGGATTGATGTTTGGTAGGTCTATTTTTGAATTTGGCATCTCCGGCAGTGCCGGATCTTTCCACGGTAGTAGGAAACTGCTGTTCCTCGTCTCGAGCGGTACTACCGCCCAGTCGAGCGGTACTACCGCGCGAGTGGCACTAGAGCGGTACTACCGCTCAAGCAGTACTACCGCGAAGGGTCGCGGTACTACCGCCTGATGCCCATTTCCATCATATTCTACCACATATTTATCTTTGTATGGTTTGTTTGTTGTTTTTTTATCGTTCTTTCTGGTTGTTCGTGTGTCCATGTGTTTGGTTCCAGGTGATGAACATCCTGAGCAGCAAGCCCACCGTGTCAACCCCGGGCGTTCCACGTCAAAGCGCTACCGCACTTCTGAGTCTGCTGGTGGTTCCTCCAATGCTCCACCACCGCCAATGGGTGCTTCTTCAAGCACCAATCCCCCTCACAAGACCAAGATGCCTGCCAACAGACCAAACCCTCGTGGGAAGAGGGTGACTGAGATGTCTTCCAAGGAATTCTGGGACAGGCGTCGCTGCAATCCTTATCTTGAAGACCAAGACCCCACCTTTGTCAATCGTCCGTTCTGGAACCGCTTTCAGTATGCCACCTACTTTGAAGTGATCAAGTCTAAGAAGAACCTCTTTGTCAATGTTCACTCCATCAACACGGATGCTATGGAACAGGACCCTGAGTACTTTGGTGCATCCCTTCAGATGTGCTCTCAGCTGAACATCCTCAGGATCATGCAGTTCAACAAGGACTTTGATGCTGACTTGGTGGCTCAGTTCTATGCCACTGTCCATCTAGGAACTGATGAGAATAGGACTCTGACTTGGATGACGAATGGGAAGCTGCTAGTTGTCAAGTGGAAGGCTTTCATGGAGTTGCTTGAGGTGGAAGATCAAGGGCTTGAGTCTCCAGTCGGGATTCGTCCTCACCAAAATGTTACCTCCACTCACAAGCAAGCTCTCTGGCCCTACTGCATTAAGAAGGTTAATCCTGAGACTAAGAAGACAACCTATGAGCTGCCTGCCTTTCTGGACATCCTTCACCGTGTGTTCCGCGAGACTCTATTCCCTTGTATTGGGAATCTGGATCAGGTTCATTCCTATCTTGTGGACATGCTTCTCTTCTGCCAGCATGAGAAGGAGGCAAACACTGGCGAGACCCTGGATATCTCTCATGTGATGTGGTCTGAGCTCCTTTCTGCTGTGTCTGAGCGCAAGTGTCCGATCTATGCTCCGTTCATCATGTTGCTCATTGAGAAGGCCTGGAGACGCACCTATCCTGAGGAGTCACTGGAGACTGGAGAGTTGGACTCTCATGAGATCAAGCGTCTGAGGAAGAAGGATAATTGGGGTACCTCCGTTCCCCAAACTGGTGTTCCATCTTCTGCTGCTGCCATGGAGAACGAGGGCGAGGCTGATGCCGGTGATGACCTTGACACTGAGCCTTCTAAGGCAGAGCCCTCTTGGGCAAGGAAACTCAAGCTCAAGATGAAGAAGCTTTTCTGTATGGAGTCTCACGGTCAGTACATGACTCATGTGGCTGAGAAGAAGGCAAGGGGCCGCCACAAGGAGCTTATGCGTCAGTTGGGTGCGACTGTCACCAGCGGCTCTGAGGGTCAGATCACTAAGGAGGAGGAGTGGGTCCAGCAGCATTGTCCATGGACTGATTCAGAAGCCGAGCAGTTTCCGACTGAGGATGATGGTGCAGACGTCTGATGTTCGAGATCTTCAGTTGCTCTCACCTGGAGCCGTAGGTTCGCTCTTTTCCCCTTTTGGTGTCTCGATGCCAAAGGGGGAGAGAGTCTAGGGATTTGTGTCGTTGAGTTGCGAGTGTGTCTTTGTGGTCTCTTTGGTTTCGTTGTGGTTGCTCGTCATTTGCTTTGTTTGGTTTTGTGTCAGTGTGACCTAAGTTCCATCATATGGTGTGAGACATATGCTACCCTATCTCTATCATATTATTATCCATGCCTCTAGTCATTTGGTATGTTATGAGTAGTTGCATGCCTATTATGTTATTCATATACCCTGCTCTCATGGATCGTGCTTAGTTTGTTGATCTCTAAAATACAGGGGGAGTGTTGATCCTAGTATGCGTGCCGTGCAGTCCAAAGCACTCTTTAGCCCTAAGATGTTTTGGTGATTGATGACAATGCTTTTGCGGACTAATCGTGTGCACTGAGCTTTTCAGATATTCATCCTTTGGCACGAGACGATTCCCTCCCCTCGGAGTTTGAAGCAAAGACAGTGTAGTCTTTTCAATTTAGTTTGGTGGACTAGTTTCGTAGAGATCACCGTACTATCAAGAGGGGGTCCGCTTTGGAAAGGCTAGGGTGGAATCATCACGTACACATCCCTTGCACACCTTTCGAGCCTTTCCCTTCAATGGAGAGCTCGTTCTTGTCCCCTTGTGCCTTTTAAGTGCAGCGGCGATCTGGGCTGGAGCGGTAGTACCGCTTGGGTGCTATAAGCGGCAGTACCGCTCCTCAGCGGTAGTACCGCTTGTAGCCCCAGCCGTAGTACCGCTGCGGTTTCGTGCTAGTGCCGCCTCGATTCGAAGGCCCGTTTTTCGTGTTGGACTTTACGGTACCAGCCGCGGCAGGGCTGGCGGTAGTACCGCCCTCGAGCGGTAGTACCGCGGGGAGGAGCGGTAGTACTGCATAGGCTGATAAGCGGTAGTACCGCTGGCCTAGTGGTAGTTCCACTCTCTGCGGGGCTGGTGGGGGGGTAACGGTTGGTTTGTTCCCCCACTATATAAGTGGGTCTTCTTCTCCAAAGTTGACCTACCTCTTCCCCCAAAAGCTCCATTGTTGCTCCAAGCTCCATTTTCGCCCGATCTCTCTCCCTAGCGAATCAAACTTGTTGATTTGCTCGGGATTGGTTGAGAAGGCCCGATCTACACTTCCACCAAGAGAAATTTGATTCCCCACCAATCCCTAAGCGGATCTTGTTACTCTTGGGTGTTTGAGCACCCTAGACGGTTGAGGTCACCGTGAAGCCATAGTCCATTGTGGTGAAGCTTCGTTGTGTTGTTGGGAGCCTCCAATTAAGTTGTGGAGATTGCCCCAACCTTGTTTGTAAAAGGTTCGGTCGCCGCCTTCAAGGGCACCAATAGTGGAATCACGGCATCTTGCATTGTGCGAGGGTGTGAGGAGAATACGGTGGCCCTAGTGGCTTCTTGGGGAACATTGTGCCTCCACACCGCTTTAACGGAGACGCATTTCCTCAAAAGGAAGGAACTTGGTAACACATCCTCGTCTCCACCGGCTCCACTCTTGGTTATCTCGTGCCTTTACTTGTGCAAGCTTATTTGTGTTATATCCTTTGCTTGCTTGTGTGCTTGTTGTTGTGGCATCATATAGGTTTCTCACCTAGTTGCATTTCTAGACAACCTACTTCGATGCAAAGTTTAATTTGGTAAAGAAAAGCTAAAAATTGATAGTTGCCTATTCACCCCCTCTAGTCAACTATATCGATCCTTTCACCGGCAAGCAGCGCACCCGACAATTTCCTTGCCGGGGTCGTCTGCCTTGGCCTTCTTGGCAGCGCTGGTGTCCTCGGATCCCTCGACGGCAAGCACGGTCTTGCCCTTGCGCTTCCTGTTGCAGCGCCGGCCCTTCTTCGTCGGGGTGGCTGTGCCTTCGTCTGTGGAGTCGGTTTCCGCGCCGGCTTCCTCGCCGGGGTACTTCCTCCCCTCTTCAGCTCGGGCGCACCTATCGGCCAAAACATAGAGTTCGGCCACATCTTTGACTTTGTTCGTCGCCAGCTCTTCACGCATCTTGCGGTTGCGCACATTCTGATGAAATGCGCTGATCACGGTGGTGGGATAAACATTTGGGATGTTGTACTGCACCCGGCTGAACCTCTGTATGTACTTGCGCAGGGTTTCACCTTCCTTCTAGGGGATGATATGCAAATCGCTTGCCTGACCATGAGCTTGGTGGCCTCCGGTGAAGGCGCCAATGAACTCATGGCACAAATCCGACCAAGAAGAAATGGAATCCGCCGGCAAGTGCATCAACCACGACATAACATTGGGTTTAAGCACCAACGGGAAGTAATTGGCAAGCACCTTATCGTCGCGGGCTCCGGCAGCTTGCATCGCGATGGTGTAGATGCTGAGGAACTCTGACGGGTGGGTCTTGCCGTTGTACTTCTCGCCAACGTCGGGCTTGAACGTGCGGTGGGAGGGCCACTGGAACTGCCGCAACTCACGGGTAAAGGCTGGGCAACCCACCTCGTAGGGTAGGCCGCCAGGGCCTCATGGAGCTGGGTGGTCCATAGTGGGCCCTGCCCGCCTATCTGACTGGTGGCGCGCGTCGCGCCGGCGCTCGATGGTGGTTCGAGCGTCTTCGTGGGCTCGCTCTCGAAGAACTTGGCGCTGATCGCGGCGGGTCCGTGGGTCAGACGACGCTATGGAGATGTTATCACAAGCGTCATCACGACGGACCGGCACCCGCGGCGACGGACGTGAGGGAGGAGAGTGCACCGTGGCTGCAGCACCTCCGGTCCTTCCACCACTGGCATGCGGTGGCTCGACGGAGCGCCGGCCTGAGGGCCCCGCTGGTTGTGTCTCATCTTTGTTGGCAACGCCGACGAGGCTCCAGATGGTGGTTCTCCACTCATCGAGCTTCTCTGCAGCAGGAGGAAAGTCGAGGAGCAGCTGCGCACGCCAAAGCTTCGGCCGGCGTGCGTGGCGGCGAAAGCTGCATGGGCCGTGACGCGCTCCACTTCCAACCACATTAGAAGGAGCTCTATCACGGCCTGGCGGCTGTGTGCCATTTTCACCAGTGTCTCGGCGGGCATGCTGACCTTCTACATCCCGCGAATGAAGCGCAGGACTCTTCCCCCGGCGGCGCCCAGGGTCACCAGCGTGGTGACGCTACTCATCGCGCACAACCTGGGAGGAGCGCGTCGTGGGCGCTGACGCAGGCGTTTTGGAAGTCTCTGCGCCGCCCGTAGGTGGCACGCCGCCGCCCCTGGAGGGCCCCCCGCCGCCTGCGGGGGGGCTGGCTCCATCTTTGGATTTGGCGGCGTGCAGCCCATCGTCTCGCGCACGAACGACGCCGCTCGCCCGGCTTTGACTGCCAGAGCGATGAGGGTGTTCATGGGCCGCGCCTCGGCTTCCGTCCGCGACCGCCCCGCCACTCGCCCGCATTGGTACGGGCCGTTCGGCTCCCGATGAACCGATCGCCGTGATCGTCTTCTTCTTGGGAGCCATGGTGATAAAGAACTGCTAGACTAACTGCTAAACCAGATTTTCGCAACTGCGCCCCCTACCTGGCGCACCAAAGATGTCGAGGGAAACGACACCTATGGGATCACTGGAATCCCTTCTACGGTTGGCGGGCACGGGGTTGTGCAAAGAGCGGATCTGGCGGTCAGCACAAGGATCGTTTACCCAGGTTTGGGCCGCGAGGATGCGTAATACCTTAGTCCTGCTTTGGTGTATGTATTTGAGTGTTCTTGAGTTCTTGAGCTAGCTACGGTGCGTGTCTAGCCCAAAAGATCTGAATCCTTCTCCTGGATGCCTCGGGCCTCCTTTTATAGACAAAAAGGGGTCGCCACGGTGGCACACAGGAGGTGGAAAGGTGTACCGTGGATGAGTCTATCCTCTGGCACCATCGGATAAACGCATTTAATGCGTTACTGACGTTCCCCTCTCGCTTTATCGGGGACGGCGAGGAAGCTCGTCTCGGTATGCCGCCGCCGCTTTGGCTCCAACGCAGCGTCCGAAGCTGATGAGGCGTGCAGCGCCACGCCGGTCGGGTCAGCCGGGCTGGCGCGGTGGTGGAGTCTTCACGAAGATCTGCATGCCACCACGCAGGTGCTAGCTGGGTCGGTGTAGAGGCCGCATGCTGCCACGCAGGTGCGTGCCTAGCTGGTTGAGCTAGCAACTGCATGGGAGCGGTGGTGTAGTCTTGGCAGATGCGGGCCTGGTTGCGGCCCTGTAGGTGTTTTCAGCAAGCGCCTTGCCGGGGCCCTAGCAAGGGTCTTGCCGTGGCACCGTGGTCGTCCCCGGCAAGGGTCTTGCCGGGGGTCTCGTGGATTTCCTCGGCTAGGATCCCGCCGAGGATAGTCGTCTTCTGGTCCTCATCTGATCTTGTATGCTTCATGATCTTCACAAAGATCTGCATGCCACCACGGAGGCACCTCCCGAGCCTTGCTTCCAATGTGGTTGATGGTGTTGGAACCCTTGGGCTCAAGGGTGGCGCACTCTACTGGCGTCGGGCAATTTGCCCCGACAAGGGTCTTGCCGAGGCTGCGGAGGCCTCCCCGGCAAGGGTCTCGCCAGGGGAGTCCGCCTCACCCTCTTGCTCTTTGTGCCTCTGGTCTTGGCGTTGCTTTGGTCTTCTTGTGCTCCGGCTTCCCTCCTCTGCCCTTCTCAGTGTGGCCGCGGGCGCGGCTCTGACTGCCCGTGCACAAGTAAAGGGGTACAAAGGAGAGCCCTGTGACAACCTGGGTTTTGCCCTTTCTTATTTTCTTGAGTTTTCATTTGAATTTTTTTTTTAAATTTGGAGCTTTTGAATCTTTTCATATGGACTTAAACACTTGGGCATCCTTGGCTTTCACCCAAGTGCTTCACTTCCCTCCTAAATCATCATTTCACTTCTGACCCACCCCAAAATAATCTTTGGAATATTTTTCTTAAATGAAAAATATTCATTTTCTCTCGAAAACCCTAAGCCAGATCTGTTTGCTTCAAAGCAACCCCGATTTTTATGGCTCAGAAAAATCTGAGAAAATTCACAAATATTCTGTGAACCCTAGTGCACCTCCCTGAGCAAAAATATTTCATCACTTTTTGGAATATTTTTGCTACAGAAAATCTTTTCCGTTCTGTACATAAATGGGGGTTTCTACAGCAACTACCATTTTACTTGCTCCATTTGACCTGAACTTTCTTGTGCATATTTACCTTAGTAACTTACTACTAGCCTCCAAACCACAGCTTCAAACTCCAGCCATTTGACCACAGTAACATCACAAAGTTACTGACCAGAAACTTACCTGGCTTGTAAAATCTTCTCTACTGCACCTGGATCCAAACCAAACCGAGGTAAACTTCAAAACCACCACGAACAACATGCCAGGCTGGACCTGGACGAAGGC
The DNA here is from genome assembly GCA_021605145.1 of Aegilops bicornis. Classification (NCBI taxonomy): domain Eukaryota; kingdom Viridiplantae; phylum Streptophyta; class Magnoliopsida; order Poales; family Poaceae; genus Aegilops; species Aegilops bicornis. The sequence continues at coordinate 199,095,872 of CM038669.1, read as the reverse complement.
TGGCCTGAGGAGAGAGTTCGCGCGGTGACCACGCGTGTCCACGCCAGGCATGCGTGTCCACGCGCTCTGGGTGCTGCCGAACGCTCTGTTCGCGCGTGCTCGCTTCCTTCGCCTGCCTAACCTTGACAAACCTCGCCACCATCATCGTCTCGGCGTCCTTAACTCCTCCCTAGCGCTCGCCGATGCTGGAGCTCGCCGCAGCAAGCACGGGCAGGGTCCGGCCAGCCCAATAGTGCGGAGCACACTGTGCTCGTCGCCATCCTCTTGATCTTGTGCTCGTCTCCGCCCACCCACAGTGGCCGCGTGACCTCCGTCGCCTTCTCCCCCTCTCACTGACGCCGCTCGTCGCCAGGCAACGTGGACAGGTGTCCACCGGCGGAGTCCGAAGCACCATCGCCGCTCGCCTATAAATAGAGCCCTCCCCAGCCTCCTCGAGCACCATCCAACACTCACACACACCCCACGATCGAGTAGGAAGCCGGAGCCCGGCCGGGCAGGCCTCGGGCCGCCGTCCCCGAGCTTGAGCTCGCCGGCGATCCCCTCTGGTCGCCGCAGTAGCTCCAGCCCCTCCCAGGCCTGGGCGACCCCTCCAGGGCCTCCGCCTCTCTCCGGTGAGGCCGTCTAGCCCGCTTGGAGCCCCTGGAGTGGCCTCTGCTCGCCGTCTTCCTCAACTCCGGCAACCTCCTCGTTCTGCCTCCGCTTGCGAGGTTGTTTCCGACGCCGTCCGACCGCCCCTAGCTACGCTACGGGTACGGGCAGGTGCGCCTCAACCCCCTCTTGCCATCCCTCCCTCTCGTTTGGGCCAAGGAGCCCTCGTCGCTGGTGAGAACTCCGGCGAAGCCGCGGCCCCCTCTGTTTCCTTCTCCCTCTTCCCCCACCTGACTAGCGGGGGCCGCTAGTCAGCCACTCAAGTCTGGCAGCGGCAATGCAGTGGTGGCGCCCCTGGGCTTTACGCCTTCGACGTCACCCCCCCCCCCCCCCAGTCTATTTCTTTTATTCAAATTCATTTGAATTTACAGAACACTTCAAACTGCTATAACTCTTCAACCATAAGTCCAAGTGTTTCTGTCCAAAATGGCTGCAAATAGATTCCAGGAAATGATTATGCAGTGCATTCACAAAAACCAATATGGTTTCATTAAGTCTAGAACAATCCAGGATTGTCTGGGTTGGACATTTGAATATTTGCACCAATGTCATCAGTCAAAGAGGCCCATAGTAATTCTCAAATTGGACTTTGAGAAGGCTTTTGACTCTGTTGAGCATGAAGCCATCTTCCAAATCCTAAGGTATAAGGGCTTTAATGATAAGTGGATTCTTTGGATGAAGCAGCTCCGCCACCGGTACTTCTTCCTGCTTTTGCTTAATGGGGTCCACTGGGAGGAAGTTTGTTTGTAAAAAGGAGTCGACAGGGGTGACCTCAGTATCTCCTCTGCTCTTTGTCATAGTCACGATCTGCTCCAAACAGTGGATTAATGATATGTTCAGAAGGGAATTCTTCACCTACCTATACCTTGCCATGATCTGATTACCCCGTGATCCAAAGATATCGCGATGATACATTGATCATCCTCCTGCAGACAGGGGCTCAACTTCCGCTTTGAAGGATATGTTAAAGGTGTTTTCTCAGTCCACTGGCCTGGATGTCAACTACCATAAATCATTTATTATTCCAATCAATGTAGACTCTGTTGTAATGGAAGATTTGGCTGCTGCTTTTGGTTGCAAAATTGGTAAAATGCCATTTACATATCTTGGATTGCCTGTGGGGACCACAAGGCCCAAAATGGTGGACTTCATGCCTTTGGTGGATTGTATGGAGAGAAGAATGACTGCCAGTTCTTCTTTCCTTAACCAAGGTGAAAGATTGCAGTTCCTCAACTCTGCTCTATCTTCAATGCCCATTTTCTTCTTGAGTAGTCTTGCTCTGCCAGCCGGTATTCTCAAGCAGTTGGAAAGAATCCAAAGGCAGTGTCTGTGGAGAAAGCATAGAGATGAGCCTGCACCATCTCTTGCTGCTTGGGATCTCATTTGTAGGCCAAAAAACAAAGGAGGTCTGGGTATTCTTAATCTACGGGTTCAGAATGTGGCTCTTATTCTCAAGCACGCCAATAACTTCCTGAACAAACGAGATATCCCTTGGGTGTCCCTAGTCTGGGATTCATATTATTTTGAAAGAATGCCCGAGGGAACAAATGACTGTGGCTCCTTCTGGTGGAGGGATATTTGTAAAGTCATGCAGCATTTCAGGGACTGCTCCTAGGTGCAGATCAATGTAGGAGACACTGCTCTTTTTTGGGCTGATAATTGGAACCTTGGCACTGCAGTTTCTAGTCTGCAGATGTAACATCCCAAAATTCTAAATTTTGGAATGTTATAATAAATAGATAGATTTGTTTGTTTGTTTGAATTGTTGTGTGATTGATTGAGTGAAATTTGAAACTTTTTGAAAGATAAATGAGAGGGAATAAAAGGACTTTCCCAAACTTTCATTTTTGCTTTCTGATCTCCGTGAATTCAAATATTTTTCATCACAAAACCCGGGAGAGAGGATAACATGACTTCTTCCATTTAAATGAAAAAGGGGTGTTGAAAATATTTGAATTTCATTTGGAAATATTTTCTAATTCATAAACTTCATGCAACTCAGTGATTTTCACGGCGAGGATAAAATGACTTCTTCAAAACATATGAAATATGAGTTGGGAGTTTCAAAGGATCAAATTCGAAGTCCTTTTGGAATTATTTTTCAATTTGGAGTTATTTGGATTTTATTCAAATTATTTTTCTCCAAAAATAAAATACATGGAAAATAGGGTAACATGATTCCCTACATCAGAAAATTGGAGAGAAATTAATTTGAAGTCATTTTGGTATTTTAAAAATGATTTTTATTGGATTTTATTGGACCGGTAGCACTGTGTGAATTATTAAAATTTGTGTGTATTTTATTTGAAGCTAAAATAGTGTTCATGTTGTAGAAAATCTTTTTCTGAAAATTTTGATATATTATATGCTTATATAAAAATTTTATTTATTTTTGTTTTGTTGTCTCTGTCAAAAAAAAAATTCACTGCGCCCCGCCGGGCCAAGGGCCAAGGCCAACGCCCACGCGCGCACAGGGAGCCAGGAGGGAGCCGCTCCTTTTCTTTCTCCTAATACTAGTAGGATTTTTGTCCTACTTCCGTTTATTTCGATTTGTTTCTAGATCTTTTCCCTTTTGTTTCCTAATCCTAGTCTATTTCTTGTCCCCTACCCCAAGCAAAACCCTCCCCTCCCCAATATAAATACCCAAGCACCCCCCCCTCCAACACATCAAACCAACACCTCTCCTCTCCTCTCCTCTCCGCAGCAGCAGCAGTGCAGCACCACCGCCGCCGCCAAGTGCCGCCGCCGCGCCCTCGACCTCTCCTGAGGTTTATATGATCTCCTCTCCACCGTCCCGTGATCTCCTTTCCTCTAGGATCAACCGCAACATCGGGTCCGATCTTCTTCCCCAACTCCGACGACTACTCCGGTGAGATCCACGAAATCCCGTAATTCATTTTTTTCAGAAAATAGCAATCTTAGAAAATTCATATCTTTTAGAGTTTTTAGTATTTTTGAGTGATTCCAATTGCTATGTGTCACAAATTTGCTGAAGTTTCTGTTAGTGTCTCTGGATTTCAAATTTGAGTAGTTTAAATTTGAATTTGATAAATTTTGTTCAGATTAGTATTTTGGCCATAACTTGAGTTTAAAAATAGGTTTTAATTAATTCTTTTTGCTCCTGGTCACTTATGATATTTTTTAGCTGTAGGATTTAGTTTGGTAATTTTGGAGTATTTTAAATTAGATTTTTAGTAAAAACAGTACTGTTTTGCTTATATAGTTGTTTTAGTTATGTAATTATTGTTTTTGATTATTTTAGTTCATTCCTTTTGTAGATCTTCACTTGTTGTTATATGTTTATGTTTAGCTACAGTAGATAAATTTTTGTAGTTATTTATTAGTGTTTAGCTACTGTTTTTGTAAGTGCTTGTTTAGTTCATAGTGATAGTGGATAAAAATAGTTTTATTAGTTTTAAAAGTAATTCTTTTTCCACTTCAAGTTATATTGTTTTTGTTTCTGTTATTTGTGAACACATTAGTTGTTATATTTATTTAGTATAGTTTATTGATGTTTTAATAAATGATTTGTTGTTATAGTTGTCTTAGTGTTTTGCTAGTTTCTATATTTGTTCTAGTATTAACTAGATGGTTATAGTAGTTTTATATTATTTCTTTTTGTTAGTTATTAAATTAGTAATTTATTTTCTGTTATTTTATTAGATTTATATTTTCTTTGCTGTAAAAAATATTAGAGTAATTTAGTGATGTTATGTTAAGATTTGTGTGAGTTGGTCACCACTAGTTTTTCCTTGAATTTTTCTTTCGAAGTTTTTCCTTTGGTTTTCGACTTGGTTTTCTTTGTTGCTTTTTGATTGAGTATTGTTATGATTGATAGAATTGATTGCTAGGATGATTGCTTATATGATTGTCTGTGTAATATAGATTTTCAAAGGAGTGACGAATAGTTCTACCAAGTCTTTATTCTGAGAGCGTTATTATCTTCATCAAGTAATACCAGGCAAGTTCACTTTGACCATGCTTTCATACCTATATTTTATTGCATTTAGTGACATCTTTGCAACCACCCCTCAAGAGTGATATTGAAATTCTTGTAGTTGAGTAGTATGCATGAGGTAGGAAGCCATCACCCTGTTACCAAGCCCGGACGATATTTTATTTTAATGCTACGTTATAGTAGGCGGGGTTTGGTATGAGTGCACGAGAGTGGTGTGAAGAAGGAGGATTCTACGTCAATGACGACAACTCCATGATGGAATCTGCAAGGACTGCATCTTCAAGACCTCAAGACTTCAAGACTCGAGACAGAATTCAATACACACCATCGGGTGAAGGATTTGTGACGGGCACCACTGGAGAACCCAGTGGTTGGCCGGGATGCATGGAGAAGTGCCATGACATCTTGCGGAAAGCTTCACCTGCACTCAAAGAGACGGAAGAATACTTCATGCGGAAGCTTACATGCAACCGCAAGTCATTATGGGCTCGCTTGGTTGACCTTAGTGGTGACTCTGGCTGGGACGGTACTAGCAGATGTAGAACTACGGTAGGATGGGATGAGTACCGGACGGTGGTCGAGGAACTCTTGAGGAAGACCTTGTTTCGGTCGTCTTGTTCTCTAACTCCCTGAAGTGCGAGAACGTTTAAGAGGGATCGAATCTTGCGAGTAAAGTGTTCAAAACTCTGAAGAGGGTTTTAAACCTAATCGATTAGCCGTGTCCCTGACTACGGACAATTTGAGCATCCGGACTTGGATCTATCTCAGAACTCTCAACACCGGATTGATAACTTAATTGTGGGCAACTTATGATGATTTTGGGCTGTGAGACATCGGGTTGGCGGAACCATGTCATGATAGAAAACTCCATAGTACAGACTTCATTTATTCCTTTGATGTAGGGAAAATAAAATCAGCTTTTACGCAAAACAAAACTCAGATACTGAGCCACAAAGCCAAATTGCATATAGTATAGTTTTACCATCTGTTTAATCATGTTGTGATCTTGCCGGTACATTCAATGTCTTGACCTACACGGCTGCAACGTATCATGTTGCGTATATTTCCTCGAACAGTAAGAGTTATGATATGTGGTTACGGTCTACACTCAACCCGCCGATGGCGTTGATGGGACTCCACACCCGCTTGATTGTTTCCGCTGAGTATTATGAGGTATATATCATTTTACGTTATTTATACATGTGATTGTACTTTGATATATACATTGATGTACTGTGTGTGCCAGCATACTGATCCAGGGATGGCACAGATACACAGAGGCTTGACCGTCTGAGGTCGGGTCGCTACAGCAGACAAGATTCCCAAGGCTTTTCTCTTTTGCCAAGTGAAAGGATCGATATGGTTGACTAGAGGGGGGGGGTGATGCATCACCCCACTCGACATCGGTGGGCATAGATGGAATCTCTTGCACGTCCACCACCATGTCCTTGCTTCCGGTCATATGATTTGTTGCTCCACTATCGAGCAACCAAGATACCCCACCGAAGCAAACCCGTAAAAGAGATCAATGCTTGGTTTTATGTACCCATTTGGTAATGGGTCCTTTGATGTTAGTAACGAGGGTCTTAGGAACCCAAATAGACCATTCAATGTACTCATAAGAAGAACCAACAAATTTAGCATAAACATGCACATCACTAGCACGGCACAACACATAAGAGGGGTTAAAGTCGCCGGCTATGTTCATGGGGATGACGTTGTCCTTCTTGACATTGCCACCCTTTGCACGGTTCTTCTTCTTCTTGAAGCACCCTCTCCCTCCCTCACAAAAGTTTGCTTGAGAGGGGAGGTTGCTTGGTCTTGTCATTCTTCTTCTTGCTCTTGGTCTTGGGCGCGAACCCAATCCCTCCTTGGTTACAACTTCCTTTTGATTACTCAAAAGGTCGTTAAGGTTCTTCTCACCTTGAATGCATGTGACAAGGCCCTTTTCAAGTTGCTCCTTCAACTTAGCATTCTCCTCAACAAGATGCACATGCTCACAACAAGGGTTAGTAGCATTTGCATTTTCAATCAATATCATATGAGGAAAGGTGGCTTTCTCCTTGGTTAGCTTCACTTGGAGTTGATCATGAGACTCTTTGATACTAGCATGAGCACCCTTCAAGACTTTGTGAGCCTTGTCGAGAGTGTCAAAGTCCTCGTTGAGTCTAGCAAGATCAACTCCAAGCTTTGCCTTCTCGGAACTAAGCACACGAGACACAGCAAGAGCATGATCAAGGTCTTTCTTTAATTTAGCGTGATCATCGTTGTGTGACTCCTCAAGAGCCAAACGAAGACCACGCTCTTCCTCAAGAGCATTGGAAAGATCCGAAATCTCATCGGCATAGTCACGACTATGCCCTTCCATCTTAGAAATGGTTTCTTCATGAGTCTCGATCATGACATTGGCTTCACTAAGTTGTTCCAAGAGAGCAACGGCGTGCTTCTTGGATTTCCCTTTGAGTTTACTCATAAAGATCTCAAATTCATTTTCCTCTACATTAGTCCCTCATGTTCATCAATGCAATCCACAAAGAAGAATGATTGATGATGGTAGTTTTGATGTTGGGGTTACCTTGTTGGTGGCTTTAGCCATGAGGCACTTGGCGGTGATGCTTTCATTGGGTGAACCAAGAGAGACACCCGAGGAGTCATTGCAATGGCCACGGAGGCCATGGCAACCGATTCACCATCCTCATCATCATCATCATCCTCATTGTACTCTTCTTGAACCACCAAGGCTTTGTGAGGAGTCTTCTTTGGGAAGTTGCTCTTGTTGGGAAAAGACTTGGCCTTGTCCTTACGGATGAGCTTGCCACCATTGTCTTCCCTCCTCTCATATGGACACTCCGCAACAAAGTGACTCACATTTCCACAATTGAAACACGTCCTCACTCGTTGCTTGCCCTTAGAGCCACTTGAATTGCTCTTGTTGAAGTTGGGCCTTGAGTTCTTCTTGCTCCAAAATTGTCTTGAAGCAAGGGCCATGTGTTCATGATAATCATACTTAGTATCTTCGAGGTTGCTCTCTTCTTCTTCCTCCTCTCCATCTTCTTCGACACAAATCTTGGCCTTCAAAGAGAGGTTGGGCTTCTTTGCTCTTTGAGAGCGAAGCACCGCATTGTCGGCGGTCTTGTCCAATATGCTCATAGCCACAAACTCATCCAACACATCACTTGAGGACAAGGTGTGGAAGTCGATGGATTGACGGATGACGGAGGACATGGCTTTGTGGTAGGGCGTCATTGCCTTGAGAAATTTGGCGCTTGATCCAGCTTGTCATCTGTGTCCTTACTTCCATGATCCCGGAGGGAGATGGCAAGCTTGGTTACTCTCGATAGAGCTCACGAGGTTCTTCTTCTTCCTTCATTGCAAACTCATCGGCTTCATCTTGGACCACTTCATAATTGAACGTTGAATGCTTGCGCTTCCTCGATACATGGAAACCACCTTGAGCCAAGCATCTTTGGCACGGGTGTAAGGCCGGAGATGAGGGAGGTCTTCGGAAGGATTGCTTCTTGGATGATGAAGAGAGCATTCTCATTGAATTGATGGTCCACGACCTCTCTAGGAGAAAAATTGCTCGGATCATGCGGATAGAAACCTTCTTCAATGATTCTCCAAAGGTTAGTGTTCACATGATTTAAAATGATGCTTAAAACGATAAACCCAAGAATCAAAATCCTCCTTTTTATCAATCTTAGGTGGTGGACCGCATGATTCAAATGAGTGGAAGGAATCGGTCCACCATAAACGGGAGGTTGCACATGGGCGAAGATGTCGGTGCCATTCTTACCACTAGACGAGGGGCTTTCTCACTAGTAGCTTCCCCTTATCGGAGTTAGCATCCGCCTCCGTGTTGGCGGGATCACCCACTTTCACGGTGCGGTGGAAAGTTTAAGCCCTTCTAGGAATTCCTTAAACATGTCCTTGACCTCGCTTGTCATGGAGTTTTTCAATGTGTCCAACGCCACATTGAATTCCTCACGAGATCGAGGTACTCCCATCTCCCGTAGATGATGTCGGATTCGCACCGGAGTGCTCCCCCACATCATCTACGACGTCAACCATACTCTACGGACGGTAAAGTCCTTAAAAAGAGACGAGGCTCTGATACCAATTGAAAGGATCGATATGGTTGACTAGAGGGGGGGTGAATAGGCAACTAACAATTTTTAAGCTTTTCTTTACCAATTTAAACTTTGCACTAATAAAGGTTGTCTAGATGTGCAACTAGGTGGACAACCTATATGATGCAACAACACAAGCACACGAGCAAGCAAGGATAGGAACACAAATAAGCTTGCACAAGTAAAGGGATAAGATAACCAAGAGTGGAGCCGGTGGAGACGAGGATGTGTTACCAAGTTCCTTCCTTTTGAGGAAGTACGTCTCCGTTAGAGCGGTGTGGAGGCACAATGCTCCCCAAGAAGCCACTAGGGCCACCAGTAATCTCCTCACGCCCTTGCACAATGCAAGAGTCGTGATTCCACTATTGGTGCCGTTGAAGGCGGAGACCGAACCTTTACAAACAAGGTTGGGGAAATCTCCACAACTTAATTGGAGGCTCCCAACAACACCACGAAGCTTCACCACAATGAAATATGGATCCACGGTGACCTCAACCGTCTAGGATGCTCAAACACCCAAGAGTAACAAGATCCGCAAGGGATAAGTGGGGGGAATCAAATATCTTGTGGTGGAAGTGTAGATCGGGCCCTTGTCACCCAATCTCGAGCAAATCAACAAGTTTGATTGGCTAGGGAGAGATCGGGCCAAAATGGAGCTTGGAGCAACAATGGAGCTTAGAGAGAGAAGAGGTAGTCAACTAGAAGTTGAAGAAGCCCTTATATAGTCGTGGAAAAAATCCAACCGTTATCCACTTAGTCAGCCATGACGCTGCGCGGTACTACCGCTCCAGGGGCGCGGTACTACCGCGAGGACGCACGGTACTACCATGGTGGACCACGGTACTACCGCAGTAGCAGCACGGGCCGGGACTAGCCTGACTAAGGGAAGTACTACCGCTCGCGCGGTACTACCGCTCCCCCTTATGGTACTACCGCAAGGCAGGGGAGTCACGACCTGAGAAGGGCGCGGATGAAATAAATTACATCCGTGCCAACTTCCGCTGAATCGGTAGTGCGAAAATCCGACGCGGTACTACCGCTCCTCAGGAGCGGTACTACCGTAGCGCGTGCCTACTACCGTGAATCTACGGTACTTGGTAGGAGGGCCACGGTACTACGGCTCATAGGGAGCAGTACTACCGTGGGCCCCCGCGGTACTACCGCTACCGTATTTGAATGGTACTACCGTGGTGGGCGCGGATGTAAAAATTACATCCGCCCTACTACCGCACCGAGCGGCACTAGGCACGGGAGCCACGGCACTACCGCTTCGAGGAGCGGTACTACCGTGGCACCTCAAGGGTACTACTGCGTGTACCGCAGATTACCGCAAGTACAGTGGCAAATGTCGATTTCCGCACAACCAAGATAACGAGGGAAGCTCCAAAGTGCAGGAAAGGAGGGACAAGTGTACGTGTTGATTCCGCCTAACCTTTCCGACGCTGACCCCTCTTAATAGTACGGCTCTCCTACGACTCAAATCCACCAAAAAGAAACGTAGGACGACGCCGTCTTCAATAGTCTCCGAGGGGCACCGAATCGTCCCGAGCCTAGAGATGAACCATCTGAGGAACTCAAAGCATACGATTAGTCCGCAAAAGTATCGTCATCAATCACCAAAACACTTACGGGATAAATATGCCCTTACAATCTCCCCCTTTTTGGTGGATTGATGACAATACGGAATTTGCACAAAGATACAATAATATAGAGCAAGAGCAACCCTCCTCTCCAAAATATAGACGGCTCCCCTAGATGTGTGCACTCGGATGAATGCTTTGGACTGCATAGCACATGAACTAGGATCACCACTCCCCTATATTTTAGAGACAAAGGTCGAAGAATAACATCTAAGCAACATATAGCACGATATAACATAAGCTTGCTAAGATAGATAGAGTGCATATGTCTTACACCATAAGAAGGAAAAGCAACTAAAACGAGGTGCAAACGATTAAAACGAGGTTCAACCGGAAACGCAATAAACACACCAAACACAAACACAAGACTCGAAAATCCCTACGCTCTCTCCCCCTTTGGCATCGAGACGCCAAAAAGGCAGAGAGGACACCTACACACAAGCGGTGGCTCAAGTAGAAGGGAACTCGTCCCAACCCTCTCCGTCAGACTCCTCGGCAGCAGGATGGACTCCTCGACGTCCTCCTCGTAATCAGTCCACTTGTAGCCTTGCTTCGCCATCCACTCGGCCTCCAGGGGTGATGTGCTCCTCGAGATCCTCCGGACACATCCTTCACCATAGAGCTACAAGATCTTCCCGTCTCCGGCGACGACTCTCCTTGGATGCCACTTGAGTCCTCAGACGCCCTTGGCTTGCATGCGTAAAAGAGTCTTCATCTTGTCCTTCACTTCGTGGCCCAAGAAGGCATAGAGGAGCTCGGGAAGGCCTAGCAGCATGGCCCTCATCAACATGCTCGGCGCCAAAGATCCTCCTCTCCAACAGCAGCCCTAACTGCAGACGCCTCAAAGACGAGTAGTAGTGTTGGCCCGCTTGGGTTTGACACGCAGCAGATGGGGTCATGGCGAATCCGGTCGGGGCAAGGAACTCCTCACCGGGAACATCTTGTCCCAAGTCCTCGAGATCAGCAGTAAATGACACGGATCAGATATAGGCACCTTGCGGTTGAACACGGCAAATCGAAGCTCACACCACATGATGTGTGAGATATCAAGTGGCTGAGTCTCGAGACACACGAGCCTCCTCGCAGATGAGCATCATATCCACCATATAGGCATGAACCTTGTCCTTGTCACCAATGCGGGGAACAAGGAGTTGCGGAAGATGCGGTACATGATATCCAAAAAAGAGTTGAGCACCAAACCTATCTTGCCACTTGGAAGTGTCTTCTCAACATAGAACGGTGCAAGCCTGTCCTTGTTGGCAGAGTCGGGGTTGGCATGGGGACGAACACCCACGGGGGAGTCAAGCCCGTCATCAGGAACTTGGAGCAGATCCATGAACTCCTTCCGTGTAGCGATCAGCTTACGGCCATTTGTCATCCAGGTCATTCTCCTTTCCTCATTGGGGTGAAAGTAGATGTATAAAGAACTGACCAATGAGCTCGTGGATCATAGTCAAGGTGAAAGGAGATGATATGCTCAATGCCAAACTGCTCCACCAAGTCCAGAGCCTCTCCAAAGTAGGCACGGAACTTCTCCTTCCTCAAGTGATGCATGTCAATCCACTTCACATCCACATAGGTATTCTGCTTGTTCTTAATGACGTCCAGATAGACGTTGGTTTGATGCTTGTTCCAGAACAGCTCACAGCCCCTGACTGAGGAACGAGGGGTCACGTACGGATCCATGTTCCTGAGGCGGACGTAGTCAGAATGGGGCATCTCATCCATGCTCCTGGAGGGCTCCTTGACCTTGGTGGCAGTTGTCTTGACATGGCGCTTGGGGGCAGAAGAGGAGCCCTCTGGTGCGTCACCGGGGTTGCGCAGACGCTTGGAGTCGGTGTCACGGCTGGGATTGGACCGGCGAGAGCCACCACCTGAACCACACACGCAAAGCACCAAAAATGCAAGAAGATCAATGCAAAGGCCACGAAAAAGCACAAGAAACACATAGGAGACATATGAGAAAGTTGGCATGCGATAGGTGTGAGGCACGGTAGGACGGCCACCGCCTGGCGGTACTAAAGCAGTAATCTTGCTCCAAACGCTGTAGTACTGCATGGGTCATGGTAGTACCATGCTTGGAGCGGAAGTAGAGCTGTAGTGCCGCACAGAGCGCGCTAGTACCGCACCCGAGGGGCGGTAGTACCGTGCATGCAGTAGTACCGCGCCGTAAGGGCGGTAGTCCCGCGCCGCAGCGGATCGAACTATCGATTTGAATCTGAAAAGAACCGCGAAACAACAGTGGTGCTACAGTGATCAGATCTAGCGCATGACAGCAATACACATATAAATCCTATGCAATACTACACTCCTTCATCCTATTCTTGCAGAGATTAGGCCTATCAATCTCAAGAACACACAAGCCTCCCCAAAACCTAGAAACGCCAAACACCAACAACAAGGAGAGGGAATTGGGGGAAAACCTGGTTCCATAGCAAGAGCACGCGGTGGGGAACGATCCCACCGGTCGGAATCATGGGAGGGCAGCCGGTGAAGGAGATCCGGCGAGAGACGCCGGCTCCGTTCTTGAGCAAGGGAGAGAAGGAGGCGATGTGGGGAGAAGGTAGCGAATGGGTATGGGGGAGTTAGAACTCCCCCTGCCCGTCCTTAACCCCTCGCCCGCGAACCGTCGCGGTAGTATCACAGATCATCAAGGTAGTACCGCCGGGCGGAAGTTCCAGACCGAGGCGGTAGTAGCTCAACCGGGCGGCAGAAAAAATTACTGCCGTGAGGTTGCGGTAGTACTGCTCCCAAGCGGTAGTGCAAGTGGCTGGCTGCGGTAGTACCGCAGCTGGCCGCGGTAGTACCGTGAAACTCAAGTTACCGCATGATTCAAAAACGAAAAAAAGGGGCCTTTGCAATGAAATTTGTTATTTTTTTTCTTTTTTTCATACACAAGAAACCACAAACTCAACCACAAACCAGAGGCAAAAGACAACAAGAAACCACCAAACGACAAGGCCTCTCAAGGAGAGAGGGCGGTGGCCGAAGCCACCTATGTTTGAGTAGGATGGTATGGCACCGCGAAGAATTATCCTTGGGCCCGTGACCAAAACTCGTCTTTGGAACACAAGTACCATAAAAAATGGCTAATGTGAAAGAGGTGATCGATTTATGCATAATGGGGGGAGGGAGAGTTCATTGAGAGAACAATACTCCCCCTATGTCCATGCCTACACCTAAACTAGACAGCAAGTTGAGTGTGGTGGGGAGTGCACGGGCTCAAGTCACATTGCTCAAATCAATGATATTTAGCTCATGCCTTAACTCATGAAATCTTGCTTCATCTAAGTGCTTCGCGAATATATCCGCAAGGTTATCCCGAGTGTTGACATACTTGAGCTCGGTCTCTCCTCTCCTAATGTGATCCGGATGAAGTGATACCGAATCTCGATGTGCTTCGGCCTTGAAGTGTTGCACCGGGTTGAGAGAAATCTTGATGGCACTTTCATTATCACACCAAAGAGGCACTTTGTCACAAATGACATCGTACTCCTTTAAAGTTTGCCTCATCCATAGGAGTTGAGCACAACAACTACCGGCCGCCACATATTCCGCTTCGGTGGACGAGAGAGACACACAACTTTGCTTCTTGGAAGACCATCTTACCAAGGAGCAACCAAGAAATTGGCACCCTCCTAAGTGGACTTCCTATCCACTTTGTCTCCGCCTAATCGGAATCCGTAAATCCTTGAGCTTGAAGTTTGCTCCTCTTGGGTACCATAAGCCAAAGTTTGGGGTATGAGCCAAATATCAAAAGATTCGCTTGACCGCCACAAAATGACTTTCCTTCGTGCGGCTTGAAACCGTGCACACATTCCCACACTCAACATGATATCCGGTCTAGATGCACAAAGGTAAAGCAAGGATCCAATCATGGAGCGATATACCTTTTGATCCACCGCTTACCATTGGGATCAATGTCAAGTTGGCACTTGGTGGGCATTGGTGTAGTAGCCGGCTTGACATCACTTAGCTTGAATCTTTTGAGCATGTCTTGAGTGTATTTGGCTTGGTTGATGAAGGTTCCTTCTCTTCTTTGTTTGATATCTAAACCAAGGAAGAACTTCAACTCTCCCATCGAAGACATCTTGAACTTGGAGGTCATGAGAGCGGAAAATTCCTCATTGAAAGCTTTGTTAGGAGAACCAAAGATAATGTCATCAACATATAGTTGGCATACAAACAACTCCCCATTGACCTTCTTAGTAAAAAGAGTGGGATCGACTTGCCCCACTTCAAAACCACGATCTTGTAACAACTCGGTAAGGTGGTCATACCAAGCACGTGGGGCTTGTTTAAGTCCATAGAGTGCCTTATCGAGTTGATACACATGATCCGGGAAGTAGGGGTCCTCGAACCGGGGTTGCTTGACATAGACCAACTCATTAATGGGACCATTAAGAAAAGCACTTTTTACATCCATTTGTTGCAACTTAAAGTTGTGACGGGAAGCATAAGCAATCAACAAACGAATGGATTCAAGACGAGCAACGGGAGCAAAGGTTTCACCGTAGTCGATACCCTCGACTTGGGCGTAGCCTTGTGCTACCAATCTTGCCTTGTTGCGAATGATGTTCCCATGAGCATCTTGCTTGTTCTTGAAAATCCACTTGGTTCCAATGATGTTGTGGTTCTCCGATGGCCCTGGCACCAATCTCCACACCTTGTTGTACTCAAAGTTGTTGAGTTCTTCATGCATGGCATTGAGCCAATCCGAGTCTTCGAGCGCCTCATAGACCTTTTGAGGTTCAACACAAGAGACAAACGTGTGATGTTCACAATAGTTTGCCAATTGTCTACGAGTGCTTACCCCTGGTCTTAGGCTTCCAACCACATTCTCCATGAGATGGCCTTTGGTAGTGAGTTTGGAAGCAATCTTGGCGGCACGACGCTCTAAATCCTCCTCGGAGGTGCGATGAGGAGAGGTCACTTGATCATCTTGAGCGCCGTCTTGAGCATGACCTTCATCTTGAGCATGCTCGGGGGAGAGAACTTCGACCTTGGGCATCATTTAAGGTGATATCATCATCTTGAGCACGATCTTGCCCTTGGTCTTGTTCTTGAGGTTGAGGGCCTTCACTTTGTTCTTCGGAAGCGTGTGGGCCTTGGGTTGGTGATGGCTCCACTTGAGTGGAGCATTGTCCTTCTCCCTCAGCCACAAGGGGTTCCTCAATGGGTAGGATAAAGCCAACTCCCATTCTTCTTATGGCTTGGGGAGGAATTTCATCACCTACATCACAAGTGCCACTTTGCTCCACTTGGGAGCCGTTATTCTCATCAAACTCCACGTTACACGTCTCCTCAATAAGTCCCGTGGATTTATTGAGGACACGGTAAGCATGAGAGTTTGTAGCATAACCAACAAATATGCCCTCATGAGCTCTAGCTTCAAATTTAGACAAACGAACACCTTTCTTGAGAATGAAACACTTACACCCGAACACGGAAGTACTTGAGGTTGGGCTTGTTGCGGTGAGTATCTCATAAGGAGTCCTGTTCAAGCCTTTGCGGAGATAGAGCCGATTGGATGCATGACAAGCGGTGTTGATGGCTTCGCCCAAAAGTTGTATGGAGACTTGAACTCCGCCATCATGGTCCTTGCCGCATCCATCAACGTCCGGTTCTTTCTCTCCGCCACACCATTTTGTTGAGGGGTATATGGTGCGAGAATATTGATGCTTGATTCCCTCATCACTAAGAAACTCATCCAAGGTGTAGTTCTTGAACTCGGTGCCGTTGTCACTTCTTATAGTCAAGATCTTTGCATTATGTTGACGTTGAGCTTCATTTGCAAAGTCGATGACGGTTTGTTGGGTCTCACTCTTCCTCTTGAAGAAATATACCCAAGTGTATCTCGAATAGTCATCCACGATCACCAAGCAATACTTTCTTCCTCCAAGACTATCAAATGATGGTGGCCCAAAGAGATCCATGTGAAGGAGCTCCAAGGGTCTCTTTGAGTATATGATAGTCGTGGGAGGGTGAGCCTTCTCATGAAGCTTTCCTTCAATACAAGCAAAGGTGCAAGAGGTCTTTGGCAAAACTAACATTTTTAGTCCACGGTCATGGTCCCCCTTGAGAAGACTTTGCAAAGATCTCATATTGACATGTGCTAGACGGCGATGCCAAAGCCATCCCACGTCAACTTTAGCCATTAGGCATGTCGCGGTCTTAGTGGGTCGCTCCGAACGTTAATCACATAGAGACCGTTTTTGACATGCCCAACAAAGGCTACTTTAAGAGTCTTGCTCCACAAGAGGGCCACGGTATCAATGTCAAAGAAAGTAGCATAACCCATGACTGCAAGTTGACGAAGGGAAAGCAAATTGTATGCAAGGGACTCAACAAGCATGACTTTCTCGATCGTAAGATCATGAGAAATGACAACCTTGCCGAGACCCAATACCTTAGAATGTGATGCATCACCCCACTCGACATCGGTGGGCATAGATGGAATCTCTTGCACGTCCACCACCATGTCCTTGCTTCCGGTCATATGATTTGTTGCTCCACTATCGAGCAACCATGATCCCCCACCGGAAGCAAACCCCTACAAGAGATCAATGCTTGGTTTTATGTACCCATTTGGTAATGGGTCCTTTGATGTTAGTAACGAGGGTCTTAGGAACCCAAATAGACCATTCAATGTACTCATAAGAAGAACCAACAAATTTAGCATAAACATGCACATCACTAGCACGGCACAACACATAAGAGGGGTTAAAGTCGCCGGCTATGTTCATGGGGATGACGTTGTCCTTCTTGACATTGCCACCCTTTGCACGGTTCTTCTTCTTCTTGGAAGCACCCTCTCCCTCCCTCACAAAAGTTTGCTTGAGAGGGGGAGGTTGCTTGGTCTTGTCATTCTTCTTCTTGCTCTTGGTCTTGGGCGCGAACCCAATCCCCTCCTTGGCCACAACTTCCTTTTGATTACTCAAAAGGTCGTTAAGGTTCTTCTCACCTTGAATGCATGTGACAAGGCCCTTTTCAAGTTGCTCCTTCAACTTAGCATTCTCCTCAACAAGATGCACATGCTCACAACAAGGGTTAGTAGCATTTGCATTTTCAATCAATATCATATGAGGAAAGGTGGCTTTCTCCTTGGTTAGCTTCACTTGGAGTTGATCATGAGACTCTTTGATACTAGCATGAGCACCCTTCAAGACTTTGTGAGCCTTGTCGAGAGTGTCAAAGTCCTCGTTGAGTCTAGCAAGATCAACTCCAAGCTTTGCCTTCTCGGAACTAAGCACACGAGACACAGCAAGAGCATGATCAAGGTCTTTCTTTAATTTAGCGTGATCATCGTTGTGTGACTCCTCAAGAGCCAAACGAAGACCACGCTCTTCCTCAAGAGCATTGGAAAGATCCGAAATCTCATCGGCATAGTCACGACTATGCCCTTCCATCTTAGAAATGGTTTCTTCATGAGTCTCGATCATGACATTGGCTTCACCAAGTTGTTCCAAGAGAGCAACGAAGTGCTTCTTGGATTTCCCTTTGAGTTTACTCATAAAGATCTCAAATTCATTTTCCTCTACATTAGTCCCCTCATGTTCATCAATGCAATCCGTCAAAGAAGAATGATTGATGATGGTAGTTTTGATGTTGGGGTTACCTTGTTGGTGGCTTTAGCCATGAGGCACTTGGCGGTGATGCTTTCATTGGGTGAACCAAGAGAGACACCCGAGGAGTCATTGCAATGGCCACGGAGGCCATGGCAACCGATTCACCATCCTCATCATCATCATCATCCTCATTGTACTCTTCTTGAACCACCAAGGCTTTGTGAGGAGTCTTCTTTGGGAAGTTGCTCTTGTTGGGAAAAGACTTGGCCTTGTCCTTACGGATGAGCTTGCCACCATTGTCTTCCCTCCTCTCATATGGACACTCCGCAACAAAGTGACTCACATTTCCACAATTGAAACACGTCCTCACTCGTTGCTTGCCCTTAGAGCCACTTGAATTGCTCTTGTTGAAGTTGGGCCTTGAGTTCTTCTTGCTCCAAAATTGTCTTGAAGCAAGGGCCATGTGTTCATGATAATCATACTTAGTATCTTCGAGGTTGCTCTCTTCTTCTTCCTCCTCTCCATCTTCTTCGACACAAATCTTGGCCTTCAAAGAGAGGTTGGGCTTCTTTGCTCTTTGAGAGCTGAAGCACCGCATTGTCGGCGGTCTTGTCCAATATGCTCATAGCCACAAACTCATCCAACACATCACTTGAGGACAAGGTGTGGAAGTCCGTCGATTGACGGATGACGGAGGACATGGCTTTGTGGTAGGGCGTCATTGCCTTGAGAAATTTGCGCTTGATCCAGTTGTAATCTGTGTCCTTACTTCCATGATCCCGGAGGGAGATGGCAAGCTTGGTTACTCTCCGATAGAGCTCACGAGGTTCTTCTTCTTCCTTCATTGCAAACTCATCGGCTTCATCTTGGACCACTTCATAATTGAAGCGTTGAATGCTTGCGCTTCCTCGATACATGGAAACCACCTTGAGCCAAGCATCTTTGGCACGGGTGTAAGGCCGGAGATGAGGGAGGTCTTCTGAAGGATTGCTTCTTGGATGATGAAGAGAGCATTCTCATTGAATTGATGGTCCACGACCTCTCTAGGAGAAAAATTGCTCGGATCATGCGGATAGAAACCTTCTTCAATGATTCTCCAAAGGTTAGTGTTCACATGATTTAAATGATGCTTAAAACGATAAACCCAAGAATCAAAATCCTCCTTTTTATCAATCTTAGGTGGTGGACCGGCATGATTCAAATGAGTGGAAGGAATCGGTCCACCATAAACGGGAGGTTGCACATGGGCGAAGATGTCGGTGCCATTCTTACCACTAGACGAGGGGGCTTTCTCACTAGTAGCTTCCCCTTATCGGAGTTAGCATCCGCCTCCCGTGTTGGCGGGATCACCCACTTTCACGGGTGCGGTGGAAAGTTTAAGCCCTTCTAGGAATTCCTTAAACATGTCCTTGACCTCGCTTTCGTCATGGAGTTTTTCAATGTGTCCAACGCCACATTGAATTCCTCACGAGAGATCGAGGTACTCTATCTCCGTAGATGATGTCGGATTCAAGACCGGAGTGCTCCCCACATCATCTACGACGCCAACTCATACTCTACGGACGGTAAAGTCCTTAAAAAGAGACGAGGCTCGATACTAATTGAAAGGATCGATATGGTTGACTAGAGGGGGGGTGAATAGGCAACTAACAATTTTTAAGCTTTTCTTTACTAATTTAAACTTTGCACTAATAAAGGTTGTCTAGATGTGCAACTAGGTGGACAACCTATATGATGCAACAACACAAGCACACGAGCAAGCAAGGATAGGAACACAAATAAGCTTGCACAAGTAAAGGGATAAGATAACCAAGAGTGGAGCCGGTGGAGACGAGGATATGTTACGAAGTTCCTTCCTTTTGAGGGGAAGTACGTCTCCGTTAGAGCGGTGTGGAGGCACAATGCTCCCAAGAAGCCACTAGGGCCACCGTAATCTCCTCACGCCCTTGCACAATGCAAGAGTCGTGATTCCACTATTGGTGCCCTTGAAGGCGGCGACCAACCTTTACAAACAAGGTTGGGGCAATCTCCACAACTTAATTGGAGGCTCCCAACAACACCACGAAGCTTCACCACAATGGAATATGGCTCCACGGTGACCTCAACCGTCTAGGATGCTCAAACACCCAAGAGTAACAAGATCCGCAAGGGATAAGTGGGGGAATCAAATATCTTGTGGTGGAAGTGTAGATCGGGCCCTTGTCACCCAATCCCGAGCAAATCAACAAGTTTGATTGGCTAGGGAGAGAGATCGGGCCAAAATGGAGCTTGGAGCAACAATGGAGCTTAGAGAGAGAAGAGGTAGTCAACTAGAGGTTGAAGAAGCCCCTTATATAGTCATGGAAAGAAATCCAACCGTCATCCACTTAGTCAGCTCAAGAACGCGGTACTACTGGCCTGTGGGCGCTGCAGTACTCATGAGGACGCATGGTACTACCGTGGTGGACCACGGTACTATCAAGAAGAAGACAAAGCCGACTAGCCTCGACTAAGGGCAAGATTATCGCCGCTGCAGTACTACCGCTCCCCCTTACGGTACTACCGCAAGGCAGGGGAGTCACGACCTGAGAAGGGCGCGGATGAAATAAATTACATCCGTGCCAACTTCCGCTAAAACTGCGGTAGTGCGAAAATCCGACGCGGTACTACCGCTCCTCAGGAGCGGTACTACCGCTCCTCAGGAGCGGTACTACCGTAGCGCGTGCCTACTACCGTGAATCTACGGTACTTGGTAGGAGGGCCACGGTACTACGGCTCATAGGGAGCAGTACTACCGTGGGCCCCCGCGGTACTACCGCGCTGGACGAGCGGTACTACCGTGGTGGGCGCGGATGTAAAAAATTACATCCGCCCCTACTGAGCGGCACTAGGCCTGGGAGCCGCGGTACTACCGCTCCAGAGGAGCGGTACTATCACAGGTACCTGCGGTACTACCGCAAGTACAGTGGCAAATGTCAGATTTCCGCACAACCAATATAACGAAGGGAAGCTCCAAAGTGCAGGGAAAGGAAGGACAAGTGTACGTGTTGATTCCGCCCTAACCTTTCCGACGCGGACCCCCTCTTAATAGTACGGCTCTCCTACGACTCAAATCCACCAAAAAGAAACGTAGGACGACGCCGTCTTCAATAGTCTCCGAGGGGCACCGAATCGTCTCGAGCCTAGAGATGAACCATATGAGGAACTCAAAGCATACGATTAGTCCGCAAAAGTATCGTCATCAATCACCAAAACACTTACGGGATAAATATGCCCTTACACCAAGGATCCCTGGATTTCAGTTAAGGAAATTTTCAATACCCAGGATATGCATCAGCTCTTCCACCTTCCCTTATCTGCTCAGGCCTTTAATGAGTTGAACTTGATTAAGGATTTGATGGATTCCCTAGCAGAGACCCCGATTCGAGGGATGTTTGGTTCTGGCAGGTCTCATCCAAGATTTTCAAGCCCAAGATGTTTTACTCCTACACTTTTGTGTCTGAGTCCTTCAATCCTTTGCTCTGTGGGGTTTGGAAATCCTCTTGTACCCTCAAGATCAAGGTCTTTGCTTGGATGCTTATTATGGACAGGTTGAACACCAAGGATATGGTTGAGAGAAGGCACCGCACATGGAATATGGAGTCCATTGTAGGCTTTGCCTCTTGCAGGCTAGAGAAACCAGGGATCACCTATTCTTCAACTGCAATTTCAGTGTGAGGGTCTGGAATTATCTGCAGATTGATTGGTCTGCTGGCTCATCCATGATTCAGCTGGTTACTCAGGCAAGGAGAAGTTTTGATAAGCCTTTCTTCTCTGAAGTGGTTTTCATTGCTTGCTGGAATATTTGGATCATTAGAAATGCCAAAGTGTTCAGAAATGAGAGGGCTAGTTTCAATAAATGGAGGTTTGCTTTTAGGCATGATATTAGCCTAATGCAGCACCGAATCAAATCTGCTTACAAGGATGACTTGCTTAAATGGATCTCTTTCCTCCCCCCTTAAGATAGTTTTGTAAGACTCCCTTTTTACCTTGTACTCTGGTTACTCCTTGTAATCAACTTGTTATTTTACTTCTTTTATCAATAAAGTTTTGATATGCTGTGGGGGTTTTGCCCCACAGTTCACAGTCAAAAAAAAACCATAAGTCCAAGTGGATTGATTCTTTTTGCATTGTGTTCTTTGATTAGAAATTTGGCCGCTCACCAAAGATGAGATTTTTCTGAGCTGTTTAGAATTTCTTGTGATTTTCAGAAGTGTTCTTGATATTTTCTTTTTGTGTTTAAAATCATTTTCAGAAGGTGAGGCTTGTCTTGAGGATCACCAGGAGGCTTGTGAACCTCATCTACACTAAGGCAAGCCAAAGCAACATTTTCATGATGCCATTTCAATATTTGTGATTTTCTTACTTGAATGAAATGATTAATCCATGCATTTAAATAATTATTGAGTTATTTATATTCTATTAAATATTGGTTAGTTGTTATGCTTGATTTACAGAATGGTTGAAACTAGGTTAGTGGATAAAGCAAGTTAAGATTTATTTGAAGTGATGTTAGAAATAATTTGGTTATGCATGTTAGTAATTATTTAAAGCTATGTTTTTGCCTTCATACATTGATAAAATTTGTTAGAAAATATTCTGTTAAATACTTGTTTAATCATATTACTTGTCTTACAGAATGTTTGAACCCAACTTAGTGATAAAGAAATAAAGAGTTGTTGATAGTGAAATCTTCTGTCAAGCATATGAGAATTTATCGGAGTTACTTTCTTGCGTAAGAAATTAATCAAACTTGTTGCAAAATATTTTGGTTAAGTTGTGAGTCATTTTGAGCAAGTAGAGTAATTTGAGTTGTTGACGTTTATGGTTGGTGTGTATAGGGACAACACCGGTCAGTTTTATTATTATATGATGCATGTGTTGTTTCGCATTTCATGGCATGCTATGACACCGGTTAGTTTTAGTTTAAAAGTTAAACCTGAATATAACTCAACTTGAATATACCGTTGACTGGGTCATGGTGCCGTTTAATCGAGTTTCTTTCCAGTGCAACCATATTTGCCTTTGTGGGAAGGCCTTGATTCGGTCCATTGACACGGCCTCTGGTCGGTGCCTCCATCTAGGGAAGGTTATGTCGTGCTTGCCCTGGCCCGGTAAGCAGGCATAATCTTGTGTGCTCGATGATGAGATTATGATACCAAGTCCCCGAGTGGGAGTGTCCTCGAGTGGGAGTGTTTTGACCACGACAGTGGTCGGGGTGTCTTTGGTAGACACGGGGCCACCCAGGACCAGCCCGTTGGGGATTTGGGTCGGAGTGGCTGGGAGAGTGTTGTGGTAATGGAAGGGTTTTGTCGGAATGCCGTTAGTCCACCCGAATGGGAGTGCGAGGCCATGGGTTCCGAGGTGTGGGTACAGTGTGCTACCTCTGCAGAGTGTGTAATCTATCGATAGCCGAGTCCACGGTCACAGACACCTCGTAGTAGGTCCCACCATGAGTCAACGTCTAATAAAAATTGCACACTAAGCTATAAATTTTGCATTGTTGATGGATGGCAGAAAGGCCATCGAGGCTTTTGGGACCAATTGAAGGTCGTGGTTGTGATCGCCGTAAGGATCACGAGTTGTTGAGAAAGACCACTTTGTGGTGTGTTTGTGATCTCGAGATGATCACAGTTGGTAAGCTGTCCTGAGGGATGTTCGAGCATGATGACAGCATGTTGACATATGGTGTTGCATTATTAATAATTGGTTAAATATCATGATATTGTTTGTCATTATGATTATGCCTGTTGTGAGCTTGCAAGTACATTCAATGTACTGACCTGGCGTGTCATGCCAGATTTTAGGAAAGTATCGTTGGAGAGAAGCGCTGTTCGAGTCTAGATCATGTCCACATCGGTGTCCCTGTGATATGGAGCTTCCGCCACGACGTTATTCCGCTGCCACGTAGTTGTTCGAATCGAGGCCCCTTTGTGTTCACTAAATAATGTACATATTGTTCAGCCGCACCGAGTGTGCCGCTTGGCCTCGACAGCTGTTGTAATGTAACTCTGTTCCGCTAGCATCAATAAAGCGGTTGTTTTTCTGTACCAAGATGTTGTGTGTTGCCAGAAGACATGGTCTCTGGGCTGGCAATGCATGGTAAACCGGTCGCTCTGAGCCAGGGTGCCACAAGCCCCTACTTTAGTACACCGGCACCAGTACACTCTGAAATTCTTTGAACTTTTCAAATGTTTCAGACTTGTGTTTCATCAAGTAGATATACCCATATCTGCTCAAATGATCTGTGAAGGTTAGAAAATAACGATACCCGCTGCGAGCCTCAACACTCATCAGACCACATACATCGGTATGTATTATTTCCAATAAGTCAGTGGCTCGCTCCATTGTTCCAGAGAACGGAGTCTTAGTCATCTTGCCCATGAGGCATGGTTCGCAAGCATCAAATGATTCATAATGAATTAATTCCGAAAGTCCATCCGCATGTAGTTTCTTCATGCGCTTTACACCAATATGACCTAAATGACAGTGCCACAAATATGTTGCACTATCATTATCAACTTTGCATATTTTGGCATCAATATTATGAATATGTGTATCACTATGATCGAGATTCAATAAACCATTTACATTGGGTGTATGACCATAGAAGGTTTTATTCTTGTAAACAGAACAACAATTATTCTCTGACTTAAATGAATAACCGTATCATAATAAACATGATCCAATCATATTCATGCTCAACGCAAACACCAAATAACATTTATTTTAGGTTCAACACTAATCCCGAAGGTAAAGGGAGTGTGCGATGGTGGTCTTATAAACCTTGGAATCACTTCAAACACACATCGTCACCTCGCCCTTAACTAGTCTCTGTTTATTTTGCAACTCCTATTTCGAGTTACTACTCTTAGCAACTGAACCAGTATCAAATACCGAGGGTTTGCTATAAACACTAGTAAAGTACACATCAATAACATATATATCAAATATACCTTTGTTAACTTTGCCATCCTTCTTATCCGCCAAGTATCTAGGGCAGTTCCACTTCCAGTGACCATTTCCTTTGCAGTAGAAACACTCAGTTTTTGGCTTGGGTCTAGCTTTGGGCTTCTTCATGGGAGTGGAAACTTTCTTGCCATCCTTTTTGAAGTTCCCCTTTCTTTCCCTTGCCCTTTTTTCTTGAAACTAGTGGTTTTGTTAACCATCAACACTTGATGCTATTTCTTGATTTCTACCTTCGCAGATTTCAGCATCACGAAGAGCTTGGGATTCATTTTCGTCATCCCTTGCATATTATAGTTCATCACGAAGTTCTAGTAACTTGGTGATAGTGACTAGAGAACTCTGTCAATCACTATCTTATCTGGAAGATCAACTCCCACTTGATTCAAGCGATTGTAGTACCCAGGAATTATGAGAACATGCTCACTAGCTGAGCTATTCTCCTCCATCTTGTAGGCAAAGTACTTGTTAGAGGTCTCATACCTCTTGACACGGGCATGAGTCTGAAATACCAATTTCAGCTCTGGGAACATCTCACATGCTCCGTGGTGTTCAAAACATTTTTGAAGTCCCGGTTCTAAGCCGTAAAGCATGGTGCACTAAACTATCAAGTAGTCATCATACCGAGCTTGCAAAATGTTCATAACGCCTGCATCTGCTCCTGCAACAGGTTCGTCACCTAGTGCTGCATCAAGGACATAATTCTTTTGTGCAGTAATGAGGATAATCCTCAGATCACGGACCCAGTCCGCATCATTGCTACTATCATCTTCCAACTTAGTTTTCTCTAGGAACATATCAAAAATAATATAGGGGAGCTATACGCGAGCTATTTATCTACAACATAGATATGCAAATACTATCAGGACTAAGTTCATGATAAATTAAGTTCAATTAATCATATTACTTGAGAACTCCCACTTAGATAGACATCCCTCAAGTCATCTAAATGATCACGTGATCCATATCAACTAAACCATGTCCGATCATCACGTGAGATGGAGTAGTTTTCAATGGTGAACATCTCTATGTTGATCATATCTACTATATGATTCACGCTCGACCTTTCAGTCTCAGTGTTCCGATGCCATATATGTATATGCTAGGCTCGTCAAGTTTAACCTGAGTATTCTGCACGTGCAAAACAGTCTTACACCCGTTGTATGTGAATGTAGAGCTTATCACACCCGATCATCACGTGGTGTCTCGGCACGACGAACCGTAGCAACGGTGCATACTCAGGGAGAACACTTATACCTTGAAATTTAGTGAGGGATCATCTTATAATGCTACCGCCGTACTAAGCAAAATAGGATGCATAAAAGATAAACATGACAAGCAATAAAAATATGTTAGGACCCCGATTCGAAGTCACACTGATCTAGCATGTAAAACATCATATCACTTTGCGGCCTCATGCATGGTATTTCCACGGGTGCCACCTTACCTGGCCCGGGACCATTTGCGCCTTTTGGCTCACGCATAAGATAGTGTCACTAGTATCCATATGACAGAGAACCCGGGCCGACATGACTAGTTGTGAACCCAAAGTGGCGCTAACTTACGGGGACAGGCATAAACGAACCAACATCGAACGTGTCGGTCATCAGCGTGTGAATCCGGGCTGTAGCAACTGGGCTAACAGACTCAGGAACCCGGGAACCCGGGTATGTGAGCTAGAAGGACTCCGGAAGTCACCGCGTGACATTTCCCCGAATGGACAGACACGGGAATGAAGTGGATCACATGCCGGCCAGTCTAAGTGTTCCGGAGCAGTAATAACTGGGCTAGCAGGACTCCGGTAAACCGGGCTGGAGCAGACTACCAAGGCTCAGTGGAAGCACTAGACTACGTTTCCCCACAAGAGAGGCTACCAAGGATAAATAACTAGGTTGTCGGATCCCACACATACCAAGCATTTCAATCATACACACAATATGCCCGATATGTGTAAATACAACATGGCATCACAACAAAACTCTATGACTCAAAGTATTTATTCATTAGGCTCCGGAGAGCCAGATATTACAAACATGGGTCTGATGACCCAGCATTCAAGTCATGCAAGCAACAAGCACATGTGGAAGCTTAACTTGTCTGAGTACAGACAACTACAAATGAAAAAGGTTGAGAAGCCTGACTATCTACAAGACCCTGCCGAGGGCACAAGATCGTAGCTGAGGTAACAAGCTAAACGTCGAAGTCCATGCAGAACTACTAGCGAGACTGAAGTCTCTCTGCAAAAACATAAATTAAGCAAATGTGAGTACAAATGTACCCAACAAGACTTACATCAGAACTAACTACATATGTATCAGTATCAACAAGGGGGTGGTGGAGTTTAACTGCAGCAAGCCAGCTTTGACTCGGTGGCTATCCTAACTACGACTGCAAGTAACTCTTTTGAGGTGGCGCACACGAGTCCACATATTCACCTTATCAATACACCACTATGGATCCGCTCCCGTCTCCCTACGAGAACGCCATCCATAGCACTCACGCTTATCTTGCGCATTTTAGAGTATCCACTTTCACTTGTCTATGAACTGTACAGGCAACCTAGAAGTCCTTTAGCACGGACGCGGCTATTCGAATAGATGATGTTAACCCAGCAGGGGTGTACTTCTTCACACACGCTCTCGCCACTTACCACCATGTACACGTCGTGTATCTCGGCAACCT
The DNA here is from genome assembly GCA_021605145.1 of Aegilops bicornis. Lineage (NCBI taxonomy): Eukaryota > Viridiplantae > Streptophyta > Magnoliopsida > Poales > Poaceae > Aegilops > Aegilops bicornis. The sequence goes on along the minus strand of CM038669.1, from coordinate 199,068,262 downwards.
TCAAGCGAAAGCCTGGCGAGGGAGTCAGCCACGACCTGACTAACCACGCATGTCTGTAGTCCATGTTTATCGCCTATTCGGGTTCCATCCGCAAGGAGATCCGGCCGGGGTGTCGCTCACGGCCCCAAACGATGTGTGCAGGGTTCCCAAGCCCACCTCGACGGATGGATCTACGGTTGGTACACCTTGCCACGGTGCCTAGTCTGTCCCAAGCCCACCTATACCTGGTGCCACTTGGTAGACTACTAACACAACCTACAAACACCAGAAACTAGTTGCAACTCCTGGACAGAGATCGAGGCGGTTAATAAGCCGAGAGGGGTCGAGTTATCAAACCCAATGTGTGGTAGTAACTATTCATGGATCACAAACACGTAACTCAGTTCACGAGACGGTTTCAATGAGACAACCCACCATGTACTCCTATATGGCCTCTCACCGCTACCTTTACCAAATCGTGTTCACACACTTAGCTCTCAATAGTAGGACATGTTCACAAATTTCCAACTCATCCCCGATGAATCAGACCTGACTCAACTCTAAGCAGTAGCATGCATGACAAACAAGCATGAATGAGTAGGCACATCAGGGCTCAAACAACTCCTACTCATGCTAGTGGGTTTCATCTATTTACTATGGCAATGACAGGTCATGAAGAGGAAAGGGGTTCAACTACCGCAACATGTAACAGTTGAATCGTTGTTGTCCTAATGCAGTAAAAGAGAGAAGGGGCAAGAGAGTGGGATTGTATCAGAATGAAAAAAGGGGTTTTGCTTGCCCGGCATTTCTGAAGATAATATAGCTCTTCGTCGGTGTCATTGAACTCATCGTTGGGACATCGTCTACCAAGAGGGGACAAATACCGGCAACAGAGAAGAAACACAATCAATGCAATGCAACAGTATGATGCATGAATGTGACATGGCAATATGCTGTTGATTGAGCTAATGTAACTAGCAACAAGTTATATGGAGTTGGTTTGAACACTAGGTTCAAATTCAAACTCCATATGTGCTTTCTTAAATGCCATTTAATTGAATTGTCATAAACAGAGGACATCAGTTGCTCTAACATGAATGCAAATGCCATGAACAGATTCTTTGGATTTTTCTGATAATTTTTCATATATAAATTATTTAATTTGGAGTTATAGATTAATTTCTATGGTTTTTTGAAGTTTTAGCCTTTTTCTGGATTTTCTGATTAATTAGAATTAAAATAAATCCAGAAAAGGATTTACTGCGTCAGCACTGGGTCATGCTTGCGTCAGCAAGTCAACAACGCCGACCAGGTCAAACCTGACCAGTGGGTCCCACTAGTCAGTCTCACATTGCCGGCTCGAGCCATGGACAGGTGGGATCGGTCAAGGGCCACGTCAGCAAGGTCAACGCTGACGCGTGGGGCCACTGTGATTAGTTAAAACTAAACATGTTTTAAACTGCGGTTAGTTAGGGCATGGGGCACATGTGTAAGTGGGTCAGGGATTAATTAGTGGGTGATTAGCCCTAACTAGGTGGCCACGTCAGCGCACCGGCGGTTAGCCGCCGGCGACTAAACAGGCGGTGGAGGCGCTCGGGATTCGCCGCCGGCGACCTTTCGACTCGCGGTTTGGCCCTACGAGCTGCTGGACATGCGCCGCATCCAACGGAGCATGCGGTTGGGCGAGAGGAGGCCGGAAACGACGACTGCCGGCGGCCGGAGTTCGGCTTAGCACGGGCGAGGCGCTGCGCTTGGCTGTTGATACGTCTCCAATGTATCTATAATTTTTGATTGCTCCATGCTACTTTATCTACTATTTTGGACTATATTGGGCTTTATTTTCCACTTTTATATTATTTTTGGGACAAACCTAATAACCGGAGGCCCAGCCCAAAATTGCTGTTTTTTTTTTGCATATTTCAGTGTTTCGAAGAAACAGAATATGAAACGGAGTCCAAATGGAATGAAACCTTCGGAAACGTGATTTTCTCACCGAACATGATCCAGGGGACTTGGACCCTACTCCAAGGAACAAAAGAGGCGGTCACAAGGGTGGGGGCGCCCCCCTAGGGCGCGCCCCCTGCCTCGTGGGCCCCCTGTCGCTCCACCGACGTACTCCTTCCTCCTATATATACCTACGCACTTCCCCCAAATGATCGTGAACATGAGCCAAAAACCTAATTCCATCGCCGCAACTTCCACTGTATCCACGAGATCCCATCTTGGGGCCTGTTAGAAGCTCACGGAGGGGGCATCCACCACGGAGGGCTTCTACATCATCACCATAGCCCTCCGATGAAGTGTGAGTAGTTTACTTCAGACCTTGGTCCATAGCTAGTAGCTAGATGGCTTCTCTCTTTTTGGATCTCAATACAATGTTCTCCCCCTCTCTCGTGGAGATCTATTCGATGTAATCTTCTTTTTGCAGTGTGTTTGTTGAGACCGATGAATTGTGGGTTTATGATCCATCTTATCTATGAATAATATTTGAATCTTCTCTGAATTCTTTTATGTATGATTGAGTTATCTTTGCAAGTCTCTTCGAATTATCCGTTTGGTTTGGCCAACTAGATTGGTAGTTCTTGCAATGGGAGAAGTGCATAGCTTTGGGTTCAATCTTGCGGTGTCCTTACCCAAAGGATGTAAAGGGTTACAAGGCACGTATTGTATTGTTGCCATCGAGGATAACAAGATGCGGTATTTATCATATTGCATGAATTTATTCCTCTACATCATGTCATCTTGCTTAAGGCGTTACTCTGTTTTAACTTAATACTCTAGATGCATCTTTGGATAGTAGTCGATGAGTGGAGTAGCGATAGTAGATGCGTAATCGTTTTCGATATACTTGTCTCCGGACGTGATGCCTATATACATGATCATACCTAGATATACTCATAACTATGCTCAATTCTGTCAATTGCTCAACGGTAATTTGTTCACCCATCGTAGAATACTTATGCTCTTGAGAGAAGCCACTAGTGAAACCTATGGCCCCGGGTCTATTCTCATCATATCAATCTCCATCACTTTTATACTTGCTTTGTTTTTACTTTGCTTTTTACTTTTCACTTTGCATCTCTATACCAAAAATACCAAAAATATTATCTCTATCAGATCTCACCCTCGTAAGTGACCATGAAGGGATTGACAACCCCTAATCGCGTTGGTTGCGAGTAGCTATCGTTTTGTGCAGGTACGACGGACTTGTGCATGGCCTCCTACTGGATTGATACCTTGGTTCTCAAAAACCGAGGGAAATACTTACGCTACTTTGCTGCATCATCCTCTCCTCTTCGGGGAAATCCAACGCAGTGCTCAAGAGGTAGCAAGAAGAATTTCTGGCGCCGTTGTCGGGGAGTCTACGCAAAAGTCAACATACCAAGTACCCATCACAATCCCTATCTCTCGTATTACATTATTTGCCATTTGCCTCTCGTTTTCCTCTCCCCCACTTCACCCTTGCCGTTTTATTCGCCCTCTCTTTCCCAATCTCCTCCTCTTTTTCCCGTTGCCTTCCTCGTCCGCTTGTTTGCTCGTGTGTTGGATTGCTTGTTTGTCGCAATGGCTCAAGATGCTACCAAATTGTGTGACTTCACCAATACCAATAATAATGATTTCCTTAGCACTCCGATTGCTCCTCTTGCCAATACTGAATCTTGTGAAATCAATACTGCTTTGTTGAATCTTGTTATGAAAGAACAATTCGCCGTCCTTCCTAGTGAAGATGCCGCTACTCATCTGAATAGCTTCGTTGATTTATGTGATATGCAAAAGAAAAAAGATGTTGATAATGATGTCATTAAGTTGAAGCTATTTCCTTTTTCGCTTAGAGATCGTGCTAAAGCGTGGTTTTCATCTTTGCCTGAAAATAGTATTGATTCTTGGAACAAGTGTAAAGATGCTTTTATCTCTAAGTATTTTCCTCCCGCTAAGATTATTTCTCTTAGGAACGATATTATGAATTTTAAGCAACTTGATCATGAACATGTTGCACAAGCTTGGGAGAGAATGAAATTAATGATACGTAATTGTCCTACTCATGGTTTGAACTTATGGATGATTATACAAAAAATTTATGCCGGATTGAATTTTTCTTCTAGAAAACTTTTAGATTCGTCTGCGGGAGGCACTTTTATGGAAATCACTTTAGGAGATGCTACTAAACTTCTAGATAATATTATGGTTAATTATTTTCAATGGCATACCGAAAGATCTACTAATAAAAAAGTGCATGCGATAGAAGAAATTAATGTTTTGAGTGAAAAGATGGATGAACTTATGAAATTATTCGCTACTAAGAGTGTTTCTTCTAATCCTAATGATATGCCTTTGTCTACTTTGATTGAGAATAATAATGAATCTATGGAGGTGAATTTTGTTGGTAGGAATAATTTTGGTAACAATGCGTATAGAGGGAATTTTAATCCTAGGCCTTATCCTAGTAATCCTTCTAATAATTATGGAAATTCCTACAACAACTCATATGGAAATTTTAGTAAGATGCCCTCTGAATTTGAGAGTAGTGTTAAAGAGTTTATGAATTCAAAAAAGAATTTTAATGCTTTGCTTGAAGAGAAATTGCTTAAAGTTGATGAATTGGCTAGGAACGTTGATAGGATTTCTCTTGAGGTTGATTCTCTAAAGCTTAGATCTATTCCTCCTAAGCATGATATCAATGAGTCTCTCAAAGCTATGAGAATTTCCATTGATGAATGCAAAGAAAGAACCACTAGGATGCGTGCTTCCAAAGATGCCTTTATTAAAGCGTGTTCTTCCAATTCCTATGAAAATCAAGATGAAGATCTAAAAGTTATTGATGTGTCCCCCATTAAATCTTTGTTTTGTGAATCTTGATGAAACTGAATATGATCTTCCTTTACCTAGAAGGCGTTCTGAGAATTCGAAGTTTTTAGATCTTGATGATGAAATTGATAAAATAGGGATTGAAAGAAATAAAAATCTAGATGTTGCTAAACCCACTATTTTGGATCTCAAGGAATTTAATTATGAAAGTTGCTCCTTAATTGATTGTATTTTCTTGTTGCAATCCATGCTAAATTCTCCTCATGCTTATAGTCAAAATAAGGCCTTTACCGAACACATTGTTGATGCCTTGATGCAATCTTATGAAGAAAAACTTGAGTTGAAAGTTTCTATCCCTAGAAAACTCTATGATGAGTGGGAACCTTGTCGTGGTATTCTCACGGGGGGTGCAAGACGACATATGCCACAAGGTGGCTTCGTGTGAGGGCAAGACTGCTGCTGATAGGCCCGGGAGCGGGTATGCGAATAGCACGCGGTAGTTTACCCAGCTTCGGAGCTCTCCGGAGAGATAATACTCCTACTGCTGCATGTCTGAGTGTATCTGATATATCTGGTACAGAGTTGCTCCTAGAGTTGTATCTGAGCTCAGTGACATAAGCATCTGGCTATGTATATGTCTCATATGTGTATGTGAGCTAGCTAGTGGCCGGCCATGCTCATGGCCGTGAGCAGATGAGTGCTCATGCGTGAGAGTGCGTGAGTCCATCCCCTGATGGATGGATGGAGCTAGCTTATATAGGCATGGCTAGCTTGATATGTAAGCTATGTGGGTAGCTTAGGAAGTAAGCTAGGTAGGCATGATGGGGTGTCATCCTTGTCCCCGGGTCACTTCATAAATAGTGCCGGGGACAAGTGACACTTATACATGATGGTTGGGGTGTCACGAGCAGTCTGGCACGGTCGTCACATCGGGTCGCGTCGGGCTGCGGTCGGCGGTCGGTTGGTTGGCGTGGTCGGCGGCTGGTTGGCGCGATCGGCAGCCATCGATCGGCAGTGATCGGCTGGCGGTGCGATCAGCAGCCTGCGGTCGGCTGGGCGGGAGTCGGCAGCCAGTGATCGGCCTGGTGGCGCGATCGGCAGCCATCGGCCTGGTGGCGTGATCGGCAGCAATGATCGGCCTGGTGGCGTTGATGGCAACCAGCGATCGGCTGGGCGGCCGGGAGTCGGACCGAGGGCTTTGCTAGCCCCGATGTCTTGGAATATCGTCTTGCCGTCTTCGGGGTATCCATGTCCAATTACTCCGACAGTAGCCCCCAAGCCTCTGGGCAACTTGGCAAAGTTGGGCGGAGGTTTTTTGGCAAGTGTTCGTGGAAATGGTCATGAAAAAAGACAAAGTTAGTCCACGCAGATATATCAAATGATTGCTTTTAGCATTGCAAGTTTTATGCGGAGGGTGCCGACTCGGTTTCGTCCGAGCCCCCTTAATCTTTTTCGTGTTCCCTCCGCTTTTTGGCTTGTGCTCTCGTCACGGACAGCCCGCTCTGGTCTGTGGTGAGAGTGGGCATGAAGTGGAGTGTCTGATACTCAAAGTCTGGGAGCAGATTCAACCGACTTGATACTTGTAAAGTAAATGGCCGGGTCGCCCGATCTGTTTTTCTTCCCGGACGTTTTTCACGTGGGTGGCCTCCAGCTTTTGCTCTTGCTAGCCGGACAACCGCTCTGCGGTCTGTGGCTGAGAGGTGGGCCTTTGGTACTGCACATGCTACTAAGCCGTCTGCGGGAAAAACATCTTAGGCCAAGCGGCCAGCCCCCGGGCTAACTCTGGCTGGCGCCGGGGCGAACAATGATGCAACTGTAATGAAATGCGGAGATAGTTTCCCGAGCATCGCTCGGGGTTATCCGTGCTTGCGTGATGCAAAAATATGCAGGTGAGGAGCTCACATTGATTTTCGTGTAGCCTTCGAGCCCCCGGGTGCTCGAAGCGGCGCCCCGGCCGGTCAGGCTCGACCGGCCAGGCGGCGAGGCGTCTTGCAATGCCCTTCTTCTTCTTTTTCTCTTCTGCCGGCTGCTGGCAGCCGGACAAAACTCTTCTCTTATGCGCAATCTTGGCGAAGTGCTTGTGCGCCATTGGTGTAGCCTCCGAGATTCGGGCTGATTGCTTTGGCGGTCAGGCGGATCTCCGTGTAACTACTTTGTCTTCTTGGCGAAGGCGTCAAGACCTGCTGGATGTAGCCCCGAGATTCGGGCGATCACGAGCGATCGGGCGGATCTCCCGACGACTACTTTGTATTCTCTCTTGGCGGGGACGCGTCAGCGCACCCGCTGGGTGTAGCCCCCGAGATTCGGGCCGACTACTGAGTAGTCGGGCCGGATCTCCTGGCAACTACTTTGTTTTCGTCTCTTTCTCTCCAGTCGGCCGCGGGCACCCGGCCTTTTCTTCACCCGGCTCTGGGCAGCCGGATGCACACACACATTTTTTTTCCAGCTAAGCAGCCTCCCTTTGACGTTTCTCCGCCCGGCTGGGCAGGCAGTCGGCCTCTTCTTTTCTTTCTTCATCTTTTCTCCGACTCCCCGTGAGCAGTCGGACCCCACGTTTTCTCTTTTTTTTGTGCCAGCCAGCCGGGCACTCGGCCACTTCTTTTCTCAGCCGGCTTGGCTGTGGGCAGTCGGCTTCCCACTCTTTTTTTTCTTCTTTGCTAGCAGTCGGCCCGGCTCTTCTCTTCATTTTTTTGGCAGCCGGCACCACTCCAGTCGGCCCTTGACTTTTCTTCGAGCCACGTGGGCAGCCAGACTCTTTTTATCTTTCTTCTTCAGCCGGTCACGGGCAGCCCAACGGCCGGAGCCAGGCGGCGAGCGGAAGCGGCAGCGGCGGCGGTCACCGGGCGCAGACAATGGGGGAGCCAGCCAGCTGAAGCCGGTCGGCGGAGGAGACGGGCGAGGTGCGAAGGGCCAACGGCGCGAGGCGGCCGGGCTCGCTGGCTGAGGCGACTCTGGCCGAAGCGTCTGAAGCCGGCAGGAGCAGCCGGACCAGCTAGGCATGGCGCCGGGGAGCCTGGCTGACGCTGCTGCTTTGGGGAAGCGGGCGAGCGGTGCAGTGGCGAACGGCGCTGGGACGAAGTCCCGCTTGCCGGAGTCGGCCAATACCACCACGGGCGAGGCGCGAGGGCGGGCGGAGCGACCAGCAAAGGACGGCGAGCCGGACACGGAGAGGCGAAGTCGCGGATCTGCCAGTAGTCGGGCACGGGCGAGAGGAGCCGGACCCGCGCCGAGCGTGAGCGTCCTCGCCAGTGCACGCGGGCGGGTGGCGACGAGGAGGACCTTCGCGTCGGTACGGGCGGTTGCCGGAGCCGGGCGCGGAGGACCCGGGCGCACAGACGATGCGGAGGCGGTCAGCCCGACCGGTGTCGGCGGACGACTGGGCGGAGCGACGGGCGCAGAGGAGGCAACCACGGACAGCGCGATCCGGCGGGCGGAGCAGCCGGGCGTGGACGGCAGCCGGGCGGAGAAGGCCGGCCAGCGGCGAAGCGGCTTCGCGGTGCCGGGCCGGCTGGCGGCAACCCAGCGGCGCTGGGCGCAGGCGGGAGGCAAGCGACAAGGACGAGGCGCAAGGAGCGGCTGCGGTAGAAAGGCTCGCCGGCCTGCGGGAAGAGAGCGGCGGCGGCGACGCCTCAACAGTGCACGAGGAAATCCTCTTCGCCGTGCTGCAGGCGTGTATGTTCGGCAGCGGGCGGCGCTGTCGGGCGGAGTAGCTCGCCTGAGCTGCCTAAAGTGGTCGTGGGGGATCTGCGCAAGGCCTCGGCCTCCATGTGTGTGCTCTTGGGCGAGAGGAGAGGAAGCCAGCCTGGGTGGTGTACGAGCATTGTAGTGTATGAGCAGTGTCTGACCACTATATGAGTAGTATACGGGAAGCATCCAACCATTGTCTGGGTAGTGTGTTTGGCTAATGGTTTGACCATCGTTGATTGATGCATCTAGCTAGCTTGTAGATGATATATGGAGGAGCCACAGCGCGTGTCGGCCGGAGCAAGGCGCAACACGGAGGAAAGCAGGCGCGGGCGGCGCGTGGATGGCCACGACCGACCGAAATAATCCTGCGCCGCGCGCGGGCGCGGGCGGACTGCCGGCGTTGCAACGGTGGCGGTGAGAAAGGCGCAACCGGCGGCGAGGACGCGCCACCCATCGCGGCCGCTCCGGGGGCGCGTCGGTGTCGAGCCCCTGAGCGCTACCAGAGAGATGGCGCGACGCCGCGGTGATGATGTCGAAGATGGTCCCGCCCGGACTGCGAAACCAGCAGCAGCGCGGTAGCATAGTACCGCCCCAAGGTGGGCGCCAAATGTCGTGGTATTCTCACGGGGGGTGTAAGACGACATATGCCACAAGGTGGCTTCGTGTGAGGGCAAGACTGCTGCTGATAGGCCCGGGAGCGGGTATGCGAATAGCACGCGGTAGTTTACCCAGCTTCGGAGCTCTCCGGAGAGATAATACTCCTACTGCTGCATGTCTGAGTGTATCTGATATATCTGGTACAGAGTTGCTCCTAGAGCTGTATCTGAGCTCAGTGCCATAAGCATCTGGCTATGTATATGTCTCATATGGGTATGTGAGCTAGCTAGTGACCGGCCATGCTCATGGCCGTGAGCAGATGAGTGCTCATGCGTGAGAGTGTGAGTCCATCCCCTGCTGGATGGATGGAGCTAGCTTATATAGGCATGGCTAGCTTGATATGTAAGCTATGTGGGTAGCTTAGGAAGTAAGCTAGGTAGGCATGATGGGGTGTCATCCTTGTCCCCGGTCACTTCATAAATAGTGCGGGGGACAAGTGACACTATACATGATGGCTGGAGTGTCACGTGAACAGTTGCCGAATGCAGTCGTCACGTCGGGTCGCGTCTGGCTGCGATCGGCGGTCGGTGGTTAAGCGTGGTCAATTTGGTTGGCGTGGTCGGGGCTGGTTAAGCGTGATCGGCAGCCCGATCGACTGGCGGTGCGGTCGACTGATCGGCTCGACGGCCGAGTCGGCAGCCAATGATCGGCCTGGTGGTGCGATCGTGACCATCGGCTGGTGGCATGATCGGCACCAATGATCGGCTGAGTGGCTGATCGGCTGACCAGTGATCGGCTGGGCGGGAGTCGGTTGAGGGGCTTTGCTAGCCCCGATGTCTTGGAATATCGTCTTGCTGTCTTCGGGGTATCCACGTCCAATTACTCCGACAAACCTACTATTAAAATTAAAATTAAAGATTATGAGTTTCATGCCTTGTGTGATTTGGGTGCTAGTGTCTCCACTATTCCCAAAACTTTGTGTGATTTGCTAGATTTCCGTGACTTTGATGATTGCTCTCTAAACTTGCATCTTGCGGATTCCACTATTAAAAAGCCTATGGGAAGAATTAATGATGTTCTTATTGTTGCAAATAGGAATTATGTGCCCGTAGATTTTATTGTTCTTGATATAGATTGTAATCCTTCATGTCCTATTATTCTTGGTAGACCTTTCCTTAGAACGATTGGTGCAATTATTGATATGAAGGAAGGGAATATTAGATTTCAATTTCCATTAAAGAAATGCATGGAAAACTTTCCTAGAAAGAAAATAAAATTACCATATGAATCTATCATGAGAGCCACTTATGGATTGCCTACCAAAGATGGCAATACCTAGATCTATCCTTGCTTTTATGCCTAGCTAAGGCGTTAAATGATAGCGCTTGTTGGAAGGCAACCCAATTTTATTTTTAGTTTTTAGTTTTTTGCTTCTGTTTAGGAATAAATAATCCATCTAGACGCTGTTTAGATGTGGTTTTATGTTTTAATCAGTGTTTGTGCCAAGCTAGACCTATTGGATCTTCTTGGATAATAGTTATTTGATCTTGCTGTAATTTCCAGAAACTTTACGCTCAGTGACCGAATTATTGAAATTAACCATGACATGATAAAATACTGATTCCAATTGCTGTTGATCGATAAACAAATTTTCTAGGTCTTCTAATTTTGGTAGATTTTTTGGAGTTCCAGAAGTTTGCGTTAGTTACAGATTACTACGGACTGTTCTGTTTTTGACAGATTCTGTTTTTCGTGTGTTGTTTGCTTATTTTGATGAATCTATGGCTACTAAAATAGTTTACAATCCATAGAGAAGTTGGAATAAATAGGTTTAACACCAATATAAATAAATAATTAGTTCATTACAGTATCTTAAAGTAGTCTTTTGTTTTCTTTCTCTAACAGAGCTCACGAGATTTCTATTGAGTTTTGTGTTGTGAAGTTTTCAAGTTTTGAGTAAATTCTTTTGATGGATTATGGAACAAGGAGCGGCAAGAGCCTAAGCTTGGGGATGCCCATGGCACCACTAATATAATCCAAGGACACCAAAAAGTCAAAGCTTGGGGATGCCCCGGAAGGCATCCCCTCTTTCGTCTACTTCCATCGGTAATTTACTTGGAGCTGTATTTTTATTCACCACATGATATGTGTTTTGCTTGGAGCGTCTTGTATTATTTGCGTCTTTGCTTGTTAGTTTACCACAATCATCATTGTTGTACACACATTTTGAGAGAGCCATACATGAATTGGAATATGATAGAATACTCTATGTGCTTCACTTATATCTTTTGAGTTTGATAGTTTTGCTCATAGTGCTTCACATATATCTTTTGAGCGTGATAATTTTTGCTCTAGTGCTTCACTTAGATCTTTTAGAGCACGGTGGTGGATTTGTTTTAAAGAAACTATGAGAGAGCTCGTCTTCAGGGGATCCTCTTCTGGAGTTGATGGAGAGCGAAACGCCTCCCCCTGCCATACCGCCTTGTGAAGCGGGCGACCCTGAGGTGTCGTCACGGAGGGTTTCTCCTGATCCGGCAAGGCCAGAGGGAAATCCTATGGCCACCCGAAGTCCTCAGTGTCCGGCTCTTGAAGAGAGCAACCGAAAGAGTCCGGCACCGTCTGGTGTGCGGTCGGACGTACTGAGGGATATGCTAGAGTGAGCAGCTATCGCAGAAGAGCACCGCACGTTGGTGTGTACGGTGATTGAAAGGATTTCGTCCACCGAAAGTGGGTTGCATGAAGCCTTTACTTGTCTACTGACGGGTTTTGAGGTACGCGAAATGATGTACATTTTTGACAGTACCGCGCATTTTTAGATGCGCCTTGTGTAGATAGTAGCCCCTGAGACTCTGGGTGCTGTCAAAGACGACGGCGCACAGAGGATCATAGTCCCCGGAATAATCTTGCCGCCTTAATATGCAGGTGGCGAAGTGTCCGGTGGCCAATCGGACTGACGAGTTTGCCGAGTTAAAGCGGCAGCTTGACGTGGCAGATGCCGACATCGTACTTGTCAACAAGCGGCTTGACAAGGCACAAGGTATGTGATTCTCCCGATGACACATGGGAAGAGGAGCATGATGCCAGTATCTATAACGTGTGTGTGAATGCAGACGGAGCTGCGGCCGTGGAGAACCTTCGGGCAGAACTTGCCCGAGCCAAAGAACAAGACAGAAAAAGCGATGCGGCTGCCCTAAAGGCAATCGAGGAGCTGAAAGCCGAACAGGCTGCTCACTGCCAAAGCAAGGAGGAAATAGCCAGGATGGCTATGGAATTGAAGAATGCCGCTGACCGTTGCAAGCTTCTTGTGAAGGAAGATCAAGCGAAGAGGACAGACCTGGAAAAGGCCACGATGGCGGCCAAAGACACCCGCTCTGCAATGAGAGCAATGAAGGAGGAGCTGCGTCAAGCCGGGGATATCGCGGCCGGGAAGCCCTTTATGCTGCGGATGAAGTTCAGAGATCCTAAGTATGCTCCTTTGGACCGGATGTGGAGTTCTGCGGACGCATAAATGGATTTGGCGGCGAGTGCTGCCGATGCGGCCGAATACCTCCGAGATTAGAAAGGCCGCGAAGTGGAAAAGCTGTTCTGGTCACAATTTAACGTTCCAGAGTGTCCGCCTCCATTGACTGACCGGTTGGCCGAATGGGCCGAGCTGAATAGATTATCCGGACTCGCCATGAGGTCTGTTGTGGATCATCTGTGGCCGGAAAGGCCAAAGCCGAACAGTTATTTTAGTTTGGTGCAACAGTTCCTTGGTGCGGTACCGCACATCAACGCGATGAAGAGGTCAGCGTGCATAGAGGGTGCGCAGATGGCCCTTGCCCGTGTGAAGACATACTGCGCGGAGATGGAGGCCACCGCCATTGCAGCCCAAGATTCGGACGAGTCGAGTACCGCCGAAAGCACTACTTTCGAGAAGTTCTTGAGGGCGCTCGTTCAATAGAAGCGCAGTGCTCGAAGAATATTATGTTTTAAGGACATGTATTCCCATTAAAAACAATGTTTTGCTGAAATGTAAAGGCTATTTTATACTTTTGCCGAAAAGAATTATAATGCCTCCTGTGCGGCCGTTTATGTATATATGTATATAACCTGAAAGATGGCAGTCGTCGGCTTTAGCCCCCACGCATATAATGCGGGGGTGCTCGTAGAAGACGCATGTTCACACTTGATCCAACGTCTTTGTCCATTAAGGAGGTGATAGCGCAGCGAACTAGGCAATCGGACTATAATGCTTTAACACTTTCACTTAGCCACAGGAGTTTGATAGTGGGGCTACTATATAGCCCCTGGTGGCTCCACACTCATCCGAATTCGAGGCGCATACATGCCTGGCCGGGAAACGGCCCTTCGTTAAGGCGGAGGAATCCCGAAGATTTCGCTAGATCATCGAGTGGTTGACCAGTCTCACGCTATATCATGACAGTCAGATTTCGGCTTTCTCTACTGAGGTGCTTGTCCGGATGAACCAGGGCACAATTGCAGTAGTTCTCCTGGTGCCGCCTTAGCCGATAGAGTGGAACGTAAGGCAGCAAAACACAGGAGCCGGGCAAACCCAACATTTGACCAAAGACATGATTCGGATCTGATGCATATAAGGCCAAACTCGTGACGCCGAACACTCCCTAAGGTATTCGGTCTTTATGGTGTAAACCGGGCTAAACGGTGCCCTTTGTAATAAGCCCCTGGTGTCCAGGTACACGCAGTATCCTAACGTGGCCACATGCCAATACGCCAGCATCCTTCTCAGTTGTACTAAGAATCCGGTGGATGTGTGTCAACAAGAGACAGTAAAAAAGGTTGACGCAGGGTCTTAATCTAAAAAGAATCCTTGGAACGGGTCCCTGCTGCACGTCTGCTTTGTGTCTCCGTTGTGCCGTATCCTGGATGGGTGTAGCACGATGGTCATCTGTAAAAGAGAGGAACTTAGTTGAAAAGTAGTCGTGCAAAAAGGTAGGTTATACTAAATAAACCATGTACAGTTCAACATGAGCCTAATTGTCACTTGTTTATATGTGTTGAGCCCCTTGTATTGTTGTAGGGGTATAGCCATCAAACCTGTATCTATTATGTATAGCTACACCGGACTCGTCTAACCGTGTCCGTGGTCTTAACGACCTGTCAGATGCTCTAGTTGGTGAGGCCGTCTAGTGTGCGGCTGCCAAGGCAGCCGCACGGTCTTCCGCGCGCAAGGAGCGCTCAATATTTCCATTTACTGTAATGATGCCACGTGGACCGGGCATCTTAAGCATGAGAGAAGCATAGTGCGGTATTGCATTAAAGCGGGTGAAAGCTTCGCATCCGAGTAGTGCTTGATAGCCACTTTGGAACAGAGCGATGTGGAAGGTTAACTTTTTGCTTCGGAAGTTATCGGGAAAGCCGAATATAACCTCTAGTAGCAGGGAGCCCGTGCAATGGGCTTCAGGGCCTGGCGTTACTCCTTTAAAGGTAGTATTGCTATGGCCAATTTTTGTTGGGTCCATCCCCATTTTGCGGACTGTGTCCTGATATATCCGGTTTAAACTACTGCCGCCGTCCATTAGGACTCGTGTAAAGTGGTATCCTTCAATTATTGGGTCTAACACCAAGGCAGCCCATCCTGCCTACCGGATACTGGCCGAGTAATCCTGATGGTCGAAGGTGATCGGTTTGGACGACCAGTGGCAGAACTCCACGGTGACGGGCCCTGGGGCATGTGTCTCTAGGAGCGCCGCTTTGCTTCTTCCCTTCATCACGTGTAACATGTTTACTGTTTTGACTTCTGGTGGGAATTTCTTCTGTTCCCAGTGCTTTGTTTGTGAGGCTCGTCCTCGTCTTCACTTGGTATATCCAGCCCCTTGTGTTCGGCATTGAGTTTGCAGGACTGCTTGAAGACCCAACATTCTCTATGGGTATGATTTGCAGGTTTATCAGGGGTGCTGAGGATCTGAGATAGTTTGTCCAAAATCTTGTTTAGGCTGGACAGTTCGTCTCTGTTGCCTTTGGGGCCCAGCTTTTGCTGACCCGGCCGAGAGCTTTTGAATCCGGGGTTTACCGCCGTGCTCTTCGGGCTGTCTTCTTTATTCTGACGCTTATTTTTGCTACGTCGTGGCTTCCCGTTTCCGTCCCTGACTTCGGATGTACTTGGGTCGCTGCTGCTGCATCGGGCTAACCAGCTGTCCTCGCCCGCGCAAAAGCGGGTCATGAGGCTTGTTAATGCAGCCATTGTTCTCGGCTTTTCTTGGCCGAGGTGTCTGTGAGCCATTCGTCTCGAACGCTGTGTTTAAAAGCTACTAAGGCTTTGGCGTCCGGACAGTCGACTATTTGGTTCTTTTTAGTGAGAAACCTGTTCCAAAGCTTTCGGGCTGACTCTCCGGGCTGTTGAGTTATATGACTTAAATAAATGCGCATCCGGTGGTCGGACATAGGTCCCTTGAAAATTTGCCTGAAAAGCGTCCTCGAGCTCTTCCCAACTTCCAATGGTGTTTTCGGGGAGGCTTTTAAGCCAGTGCCGAGCTGGCCCTTTGAGCTTGAGTGGTAAGTACTTGATGGCATGGAGATCGTCTCCTCGAGCCATATGGATATGGAGGATGTAGTCCTCAATCCAGACCCCAGGGTATGTCGTTCCGTCGTATGCCTCTATGTTTACGGGTTTGAATCCCTCTAGAAATTCATGATCCAGCACCTCATCAGTGAAACATAGGGGGTGTGCGGCACCCCTGTATTTGGGTGTAACGTGGTGTTCGGAATTTTGTTGTATTGCATTGCGTGCTGGAGCGCGCTTTCTTGGCCCGTAGATGGATCTGGTTGGGACGCCCTTTTGATGCGAGTCCTCGCGTGGATCGCGTACTGGCTTGTGTGCGACGTCGTTTGCCGCTCTATGTTGGCCATGGGGTCGTCTATCCAACCGGACGGCTGTTTTGTTTTTTTATTGCGGGGGCTCTAAGGCCTCATCATCGAATTCAGGTAGTAGTTTTCTCTTCGGGTAGCTCTTTGTATGGAGACTGCCGCCATACTTTTCTGCGTTGCTGAGTACTTTGCTCCATCTTATTCTGAGTGTATCTTGCCCAGCCTTGAGCTTTTGCTTCTGCTTTTTCAGACTCCGTGCAGTGGCGACAAGCCTTTGATGGAGATTCTGTTGATCCAGGTGTTTGTCCGGTGTGATATCATCCGGACTGTTATCTTCGCCGGAGATGGGTTGTTCAGTTTGATTCTCCGTGTTGCCGTGGTCGGACGGTGGTTCAGTGCCGTGTTCGTCGTCCACTGGCTCACCCTGCTCTATCGCTGGGTCTATATGATCACTATTTCCGCCGAGGCGGGATTTGGAGCGGCGCTTACGCCGCCGCCTTGACTGCTTCTCTAGGGAACGATCCTTCGCTACGTCCTTCCGTTCCTCGTCGTCGTTTTCTTTGGGTGTGTCCACCATGTATACATCATGTGACGTAGTGGCCGTCCCATGCCCTGTGGGCAGTGGTTCCTGTTTGTCTCCTGCATCATCGTCCATACCGTCGATGTCTTCGGAGTCGAAATCGAGCATGTCGGTCAAATCATCGACAGTGGCTATTAAGTGGGTGGTGGGTGGGCGGCGAATTTCTTCGTCATCCGCATCCCAATCCTACCGGACATAGTCCGGCCAGGATTCTCCTGACAAGGAGAGAGACCTTAATGAGTTCAGTATGTCGCCGAAGGGCGAGTGCTGAAAAATATCATGAGGTGAACTCCATGATCGGTGCCCAGTCGGACTCGATAGGCACGGGCGCAGGCGGTTCGGAGTCCGTGGCCGGGGAAGAACCCGGCAGTTTGGCGTCACGGCTCTCGTGAAGGGTAAGGTCGATACTTGGCTCGATCGCCGATGAGAGTGCGGCCTCCGTGGCGGGGTCTATCCACCCATCCATGGATGGCGCAATTGGCTCCGAATTGAGGGTCGGAGCGGTTGTCGGCGCGATCTCCGAACATTGTCCAATGGCAGAGCTAAATCATGCTCATCGTGACCGTGCGGCACACTCGGCAGGGGCTCGAATCCGTCGAAGATCAAGTCTCCGCGGATGTCAGCCGTGTAGTTTAAGCTTCCAAGCCTGACCTGGTGGCCAGGGGCGTAGCTCTCGATCTGCTCCAGATGGCCAAGCGAGTTGGCTCGCAGTACGAAGCCGCCGAATACAAAGATCTGTCCGGGGAGAAAAGCATCACCCTGGACTGCATCGCTATCGATGATCGAAGGAGCCATCAAGCCTAATGATGATGACACAGAGGAACTCTCAATGAAAGCACCAATGTCAGTGTCAAAACCGGCGGATCTCGGGTAGGGGGTTCCGAACTGTGCGTCTGGGCAGATGGTAACAGGAGACAAGGGACACGATGTTTTACCTGTGTTCGCCCTCTCGATGGAGGTAAAACCCTACTCCTGCTTGATTGATCTTGATGATATGAGTATTACAAGAGTTGATCTACCACGAGATCGAAGAGGCTAAACCCTAGAAGCTAGCCTATGGTATGATTGTTGTCCTTGGTCCTACGGACTAAACCCTCCGGTTTATATAGGCACCGGAGGGGGCTAGGGTTACACAGAGTCGGTTACAAGGAAGGAGATCTACATATCCGTATTGCCAAGCTTGCCTTCCACGCCAAGGAGAGTCCCATCCGGACACGGGACGAAGTCTTCAATCTTGTATCTTCATAGTCCAACAGTCTGGCCAAAGGATATAGTCCGGCTGTCCGGATACCCCCTAATCCAGGATTTCCTCAATGAGAGTATGGTCCATTAACTACCAAGCAATGAGGTTGCTAGGAGTATTGATTTCACACATCACGGTTCACATGTCGGTGTTCCGGTTACAACAACACAGGGACTGAGGAATGAACACTGATGGCGAGAGGTATCACTGCATCAAGAATTCATAAGAGATGGTGCAATTCCTATGATATTCTTGACATAAATAGGGTAATACTCCAAGGTAGAACAGAACAAAGCTAAATTGGCATTTTGATCTGCGGAGCACAACTACTTTGACCCAACCCTAGATATGGATGAGGTATGGAGTTTGTTTCTCCTAGTCATTCCGGAATAGAATGGACTGACGGGCCTCAAGAGTAAAAGGCAACTAAGAACATGAATGTACACCTACTCTTGACTATCAACTGATAGACTAAGGGCGGAATACCACTGAAGAGGGACAACTCAAGGAACGTATGATTTTCTGAGTTGTGGATGCATGGATTGGTATGTCGGACGAGTTCAACATATTTCTTCCGGACAACCCATACAGAAAGGTAAAACTGGCAGAGTCACAACATAGAATCGAGAACTCATCAAGAGCTCTGGTTGTGATCTTTTGGTTCAAGAACTTCTGCCATATTGGTTCATGGTACTGGAAGAATGATATACCACGAACCTCGAGGACTATCACAAAGGTTTACTAATGTCCTAAGGAACTAGCAAACACTATCAACATGAAGCAAGTAGGGTGAATCTCGGGTTCAATAACCCAGGAATAGAATACCTACTACTAAGTGGCATCACGAGATGCTTTCGAGAATGATGGCAGAATCATCGCACTGGAACACAAAACATGGCTAGATTACTAGGTGATTCTCTAGGATGCCTAGGGTCATAATACTAGCTTCAACATATATGTCAAGGTAATGGAGTACCTCAACAGACGATTAGTGTGGTTAATCTGGCCCAAAGGACCATCAGGAACGGGGGGAAAGGATTTTAAAATGCGTCAGATTATTTAGAAACCTGGGATGACTCGGACACCATGACGGCTGTAAATGCTCAAAAAGATTTGAGACATCCTGCAAAAATGGTGGCATAACCACTCAACATCACAATATCAAGGTTCTGAGGCCAGCTATGAACACACGGAAGTAGTAGGAACTGAACTGGGGCTTGAAACCATCAATCCTATAAGTCTATGGATTAGTAACACGTGATCCTGATAGAAAGATGAGAAGCCTAGTTCCTTAACCCCGTAGGAAAGATAGGATGACTCGTTTGACTAGTATCCATATGACAGAGAACCCAGGCCGACATGACTAGTTGTGAACCCAAAGTGGCGCTAACTTACGGGGACAGGCATACACAAACCAACATCGAACGTGTCGGTCATCAGCGTGTGAATCCGGGCTGTAGCAATTGGGCTAACAGGACTCCGGGAACCCGGGAACCCGGGCTGTAGCAGGCTAGAAGGACTCCGGAAGTCACCGCGTGACATTTCCCCGAATGGACAGACACGGGAATGAAGTGGATCACATGCCGGCCAGTCTAAGTGTTCCGGAGCAGTAGTAACTGGGCTAGCAGGACTCCGGTAAACCGGGCTGGAGCAGACTACCAAGGCTCAGTGGAAGCACTAGACTACATTTCCCCACAAGAGAGGCTACCAAGGATAAACAACTAGGTTGTCGGATCCCACACATACCAAGCATTTCAATCATACACACAATATGCCCGATATGTGTAAATACAACATGGCATCACAACAAAAATCTATGACTCAAAGTATTTATTCATTAGGCTCCGGAGAGCCAGATATTACAAACATGGGTCTGATGACCCAGCATTCAAGTCATGCAAGCAACAAGCACATGCGTAAGCTTAACTTATCTGAGTACAGACAACTACAAATGAAAAAGGTTGAGAAGCCTGACTATCTACAAGACCCTGCCGAGGGCACAAGATCGTAGCTGAGGTAACAAGCTAAACGTCAAGTCCATGCGGAACTACTAGCGAGATCAAGTCTCTCTTGCAAAAAACATAAATTAAGCAAACGTGAGTACAAATGTACCCAACAAGACTTACATCAGAACTAACTACATATACATCAGTATCAACAAGGGGGTGGTGGAGTTTAACTGCAGCAAGCCAGCTTTGACTCGGTGGCTATCCTAACTACAACTGCAAGTAACTCTTTTGAGGTGGCGCACACGAGTCCACATATTCACCATATCAATACAACACTATGGATCCGCTCCCGTCTCCCTGCGAGAACGCCATCCATAGAACTCACGCTTATCTTGCGCATTTTAGAGTATCCACTTTCACTTGTCTATGAACTGTACAGGCAACCCAGAAGTCCTTTACCGCGGACGCGGCTATTCGAATAGATGAAGTTAACCTGCAGGGTGTACTTCTTCACACGCTCTCGCCACTTACCACCATGTACACGTCGTGTATCTCGAAACCTTCGCTTAAAGCCTGGCGAGGGAGTCGTCCACGACCTGACTAACCACGCAAGTCTGTAGTCCAGGTTTATCGCCTATTCGGGTTCCATCCGCAAGGAGATCCGGCCAGGGTGTCGCTCACGGCCCCAAACGATGTGTGCAGGGTTCCCAAGCCCACCTCGACGGATGGATCTACGCTTGGTACACCATGCCACGGTGCCTAATGCATTTCCAAGCCCACCTGCTTTGGGTGCCACTTGGTAGACTACTAACACAACCTACAAACACCAGAAACTAGTTACAACTCCTGGACAGAGATCGAGGCGGTTAATAAGCCGAGAGGGGTCGAGTTACCGGAACCCAATGTGTGGTAGTAACTATTCATGGATCACAAACACAGAACTCAGTTCCTGAGGAAGGTTTCAATGAGACAACCCACCATGTACTCCTACATGGCCTCTCACCGCTACCTTTACCAAATCATGTTCACACACTTAGCTCTCAATAGTAGGACATGTTCACAAATTTCCAACTCATCCCCGATGAATCAGACCTGACTCAACTCTAAGCAGTAGCAGGCATGACAAACATGCATGAATGAGTAAGCACATCAGGGCTCAAACAACTCCTACTCATGCTAGTGGGTTTCATCTATTTACTGTGGCAATGACAGGTCATGCAGAGGAAAGGGGTTCAACTACCGCAGCATGTAACAGTTGAATCGTTGTTGTCCTAATGCAGTAAAAGAGAGCAGGGGCAAGAGAGTGGGATTGTATCGGAATGAACAAAGGGGTTTTGCTTGCCCGTCACTTCTGAAGATAATATAGCTCTTCATCGGTGTCATTTTGAACTCATCGTTGGGACATCGTCTACCGAGAGGTGACAAATACCGGCAACAGAGAAGAAACACAATCAATGCAATGCAACAGTATGATGCATGAATGTGACATGGCAATATGCTGTTGATTAAGCTAATGTAACTAGCAACAAGTTAAATGGAGTTGGTTTGAACACTAGGTTCAAATTCAAACTCCATATGTGCTTTCTTAAATGCCATTTAATTGAATTGTCATAAAAAGAGGACATAAGTTGCTCTAACATGCATGCAAATGCCATGAACAGAATCTTTGGATTTTTTTGATAATTTTTCATATATAAATTATTTAATTTGGAGTTTTAGATTAATTTCTATGGTTTTTTGAAGTTTTAGCCTTTTTCTGGATTTTCTGATTAATTAGAATTAAAATAAATCCAGAAAAGGATTTACTGAGTCAGCACTGCGTCATGCTTGCGTCAGCAAGTCAACATCGCCGACAAGGTCAAACCTGACCAGTGGGTCCCACTGGTCAGTCTCACATTGCCGGCTCGAGCCATGGACAGGTGGGGTCGGTCAAGGGCCACGTCACCAAGGTCAACGCTGACGCGTGGGGCCACTGTGATTAGTTAAAACTAAAGAGGTTTTAAACTGCGGTTAGTTAGGGCATGGGGCCCATGTGTAAGTGGGTCAGGGGATTAATTAATGGGTGATTGATACGTCTCCAACGTATCTATAATTTTTGATTGCTCCACGCTATATTATATACTGTTTTGGACTATATTGGACTTTATTTTCCACTTTTATATTTTTTTTGGACTAACCTATTAACCGGCGGGCCAGCCCAGAATTGCTGTTTTTTGCCTATTTCAGTGTTTCGGAGAAGCAGAATATCAAAAGGAGTCGAAACAGAATGAAACCTTCGGGAACGTGATTTTCTCACCAAATGTGATCCACGAGACTTGGACCCTACTCCAAGGAACAAAAGAAGCGGTCACGAGGGTGGGGGCGCCCCCCCTAGGGCGCACCCCCCTGCCTCGTGGGCCCCTCGAAGCTCCACCGACGTACTCCTTCCTCCTATATATACCTCACATTGCCCCCACGATCGTAGCAGAGCCAAAACCTAATTCCACTGCTTTGTAACTTTCGTATCCACGAGATCCCATCTTGGGGCCTGTTAGGAGCTCATGGGAGGGCCGTCATCACGGAGGGCTTCTACATCATCATAGCCTCTCCGATGAAGTGTGAGTAGTTTACCTCAGACCTTCGGCTCCATAGTTAGTAGCTAGATGGCTTCTTCTCTCTTTTTGGATCTCAATACAATGTTCTCCCCCTCTCTCGTGGAGATCTATTCGATGTAATCTTCCTTTTGCGGTGTGTTTGTTGAGACCGATCAATTGTGGGTTTATGATCAAGTCTATCTATGAATAATATTTGAATCTTCTCTGAATTCTTTTATGTATGATTGGTTATCTATGCAGGTCTCTTTGAATTATCAGTTTGGTTTGGCCTACTAGATTGGTTTTTCTTGCAATGGGAGAAGTACTTAGCTTTGGGTTCAATCTTGCGGTGTCCTTTCCCAATGACAGCAGGGGCAGCAAGGCACATATTGTATTATTGCCATCGAGGATAACAAGATGGGGTTTTTATCATATTGCATGAAACTATCCCTCTACATCATGTCATCTTGCTTAAGGCGTTACTCTGTTTTTAACTTAATACTCTAGATGCATGCTGGATAGCGGTCGATGAGTGGAGTAATAGTAGTTGATGCAGGCAGGAGTCGGTCTACTTATCTCGGACGTGATGCCTATATACATGATCATACGTAGATATTCTCATAACTATGCTCAATTCTGTCAATTGCTCAACACTAATTTGTTCACCCACCATAGAATACTTATGCTCTTGAGAGAAGCCACTAGTGAAATCTATGGCCCCCGGGTCTATTCTCATCATATCAATCTCCATCACTCTATATTTGCTTTGCTTTTTTACTTTGTCTTTTACTTTTCACTTTGCATCTCTATACCAAAAATACCAAAAATATTATCTATCATCTCTATCAGATCCCACTCTCGTAAGTGACCCTGAAGGGATTGACAACCCCTAATCGCGTTGGTTGCGAGGAGCTATTGTTTTTTTGTAGGTACGAGGGACTCGAGCGTAGCCTCCTACTGGATTGATACCTTGGTTCCCAAAAACCAAGGGAAATACTTACGCTACTTTGCTGCATCATCCTCTCCTCTTCGGGGAAATCCAACGCAGTGCTCAAGAGGTAGCAAGAAGAATTTCTGGCGCCGTTGTCGGGAGTCTGCGCAAAAGTCAACATACCAAGTACCCATCACAATCCCTATCTCCCGCATTACATTAGTTGCCATTTGCCTCTCGTTTTCCTCTCCCCCACTTCACCCTTGTCGTTTTATTCGCCCTCTCTTTTCCGTTTTCCTTTTTCTCGCTTGCCTTTGGTTTGCGTGTGTTGGATTGCTTGTTTGCCTCGATGGCTCTGCCTAGATTTGGTGATCTTCACCTTAAAAGGTTAGAGGAGATCGAGAATAACGTCAGGAAGTTTATGGTTTGCAATTTGAGCATAATAATTTCTTTAGAAACGAGCTTAAGGAACAAAAAAGTTTTATGAGTTATATGAATAAAGAAATCGATGATATGTCTAAAGAATTTGACGGTATAAGATCTCAAATTGCTCGTCTTGAAAAGTTGACTACTGAAATCTTGGATATGCAGGCTACCTTAGTCAATAAGATGGCCGCTAAACCGAATTCCTATGAAAATCGAGATGAAGATCTAAAAGTTATTGATGTGTCCCCTACTAAATCTATGTTTTGCAATATGAATCCTGATGAAACTGAATATGATCTTCCTTAGAAGGCGTTCTAAAAATTCGGAGTATTTAGATCTTGATGATGAAATTGATAAAAGTGGGATTGAAAGAAATAAAACTCTAGATGTTGCTAAACCCACTATATTGGATTTCAAGGAATTTAATTACGAAATTTTCTCTTTAATTGATTGTATTTCCTTGTTGCAATCCGTGCTAAATTCTCCTCATGCTTATAGTCAAAATAAAGCCTTTACCGAACATATCGTTGATGCCTTGATGCAATCTTATGAAGAAAAACTTGAGTTGAAAGTTTCTATCCCTAGAAAACTTTATGATGAGTGGGAACCTACTATTAAAATTAAAATTAAATATTATGAGTTAAATGTTTTGTGTGATTTGGGTGCTAGTGTCTCTACTATTCCCAAAACTTTGTGTGATTTGCTAGATTTCCGTGATTTTGATGATTGCTCTCGAAACTTGCATCTTGCGGATTCCACTATTAAGAAACCTATGGGAAGAATTAATGATGTTCTTATTGTTGCAAATAGGAATTATGTGCCCGTAGATTTTATCATTCTTGATATAGATTGCAATCCTTCTTGCCCTATTATTCTTGGTAGACCTTTCCTTAGAACGATTGGTGCGATTATTGATTTGAAGGAAGGGAATATTAGGTTTCAATATCCATTAAAGAAAGGGCATGGAACACTTCCCTACGAAGAAAATAAAATTACCTTATGAATCTATTATGAGAGCCACTTATGGATTGCCTACCAAAGCTGGCAATACCTAGATCTATCCTTGCTTTTATGCCTAGCTAAGGGCGTTAAACGATAGCGCTTGTTGGGAGGCAACCCAATTTTATTTTTAGTTTTTTTAGTTTTTGTTTCTGTTTAGAAATAAATAATCCATCTACCTTCTGTTTAGATGTGGTTTTATGTTTTAATTAGTGTTTGTGCCAAGTTAAACCTATAGGAACTTCTTGGATGATAGTTATTTGATCTTGCTGTAATTTCCAGAAACTTTCGGTTCACGAAAACAATTATTAAAATTCACCAGAACGTGATAAAATAGTGATTCCAATTGCTTCTGATCAATAAACAAATTTCCTAGGTCGTCCAATTTTTTCTGAATTTTTGGAGTTCCAGAAGTTTGCGTTAGTTACAGATTACTACAGACTGTTCTGTTTTTGGCAGATTCTGTTTTTCGTGTGTTGTTTGCTTATTTTGATGAATCTATGACTAGTAAAATAGTTTATAATCCATAGAGAAGTTGGAATACAGTAGGTTTAACACCAATAGAAATAAATAATGAGTTCATTACAGTACCAAAAGTGGTCTTTTGTTTTCTTTCGCTAACGGAGCTCACGAGTTTTCTGTTGAGTTTTGTGTTGTGAAGTTTTCAAGTTTTGGGTAAATTCTTTTGATGGATTATGGAACAAGGAGTGGCAAGAGCCTAAGCTTGGGGATGCCCATGGCACCCCCAAGATAATTCAAGGACACCAAAAGTCAAAGCTTGGGGATGCCGGAAGGCATCCTCTTTAAATCCACTTCCATCGGTAATTTTACTTGGAGCTATATTTTTATTCACCACATGATATGTGTTTTGCTTGGAGCGTCTTGTATTATTTGTGTCTTTGTTTTTTGTTGTGCCACAATCATCCTTGTTGTACACACCTTTTGAGAGAGCCATACATGAATTGGAATTTGATAGAATACTCTATGTGCTTCACTTATATCTTTTGAGCTTTATAGTTTTGCTCTAGTGCTTCACTTATATCTTTTAGAGCACGGTGGTGGATTTGTTTTAAAGAAACTTTTGATATCTCATGCTTCACTTAGATTATTTTGAAAGTCTTTAATAGCATGGTAATTTGCTTAATAATAATAATATGCTCGGTATTCAAGATTTGTAACACTTTCTTTTGAGTGTGTTGAATACTAAGAAAAGTTTGATGCTTGATAATTGTTTTGAGATATGGAGGTGATAATATCAAAGTCGTGCTAGTTGAGTAGTTGTAAATTTGAGAAATGCTTGAGTTGAAGTTTGCAAGTCCCGTAACATGCACGTATGGTAAACGTTATGTAACAAATTTGAAACATGAGGTGTTATTTGATTGTCCTCGTTATGAGTGGCGGTCGGGGACGAGCGATGGTGTTTTCCTACCAATCTATCCCCCTAGGAGCATGCGCGTAATGCTTTGATTTTTGATGACTTGTAGATTTTTGCAATAAGTATATGAGTTCTTTATGACTAATGTTGAGTCCATGGATTATACGCACTCTCACCCTTCCATCATTGCTAGCCTCTTCGGTACCGTGCATTGCCCTATCTCAGATCGAGAGTTGGTGCAAACTTGGCGGTGCATCCAAACCCCGTGATATGATACGCTCTTTCACACATAAACCTCCTTATATCTTCCTCAAAACAGCCACCATACCTACCTATTATGGCATTTCCATAGCTATTCCGAGATATATTGCCATGCAACTATCCACCATACCGTTCATCATGACACATTCATCATTATCATATTGCTTAGCATGATCATGTAGTTGACATAGTATTTGTGGCAAAGCCACCGTTCATAATCCTTTCATACATGTCACTCTTGATTCATTGCATATCCCGGTACACCGCCGGAGGCATTCATATAGAGTCATACTTTGTTCTAGTATCGAGTTGTAATCATTGAGTCGTAAATAAATAGAAGTGTGATGATCATCATTCTAGAGCATTGTCCCAAGTAAGTAATAAAAAAAAGAAAGGCCATAAAAAAAGAGAAGGCCCAAAAAAAAAGAGAAAAAAAGAAGAAGAAAAATGAGAGAAAAAGAGAGAAGGGACAATGTTACTATCCTTTGCCACACTTGTGCTTCAAAGTAGCACCATAATCTTCATGATAGAGAGTCTCTTGTTTCGTCATTTTCATATACTATAGTGGGAATCTTTCATTATAGAACTTGGCTTGTATATTCCAACAATGGGCTTCCTCAAATGCCCTAGGTCTTCATGAGCAAGCAAGTTGGATGCACACCCACTTAGTTTCTTTTGTTGAGCTTTCATACATTTATAGCTCTAGTGCATCCGTTGCATGGCAATCCCTACTCCTTGCATTAACATCAATCGATGGGCATCTCCATAGCCCATTGATTAGCCTCGTTGATGTGAGATCTTCTCCTTTTTGTCTTCTCCACATAACCCTCATCATCATATTCTATTCCACCCATAGTGCTATATCCATGGCTCACGATTATGTATTGCGTGAAGGTTTATGAGTTTGAGATTATTAAAGTATGAAACAATTGCTTGGCTTGTCATCGGGGTTGTGCATGATGAGAGCATTCTTGTGTGACGAAAATGGAGCATGACTAAACTATATGATTTTGTAGGGATAAGCTTTCTTTGGCCATGTTATTTTGAGAGGACATAATTGCTCAGTTACTATGCTTGAAGTATTATTATTTTTATGTCAATATGAACTTTTGTCTTGAATCTTTCGGATCTGAATATTCATACGACAATTGAGAAGATTTACATTGAAATTATGCCAAGTAGCACTCCGCATCAAAAATTCTCTTTTTATCATTTACCTACTCGAGGACGGCAGGAATTAAGCTTGGGGATGCACGATGCGTCTCCAACGTATCTATAATTTTTATTGCTCCATGCTATATTATCTACTGTTTTGGACTATATTGGGCTTTATTTTCCACTTTTATATTATTTTGGGACTAACCTATTAACCGGAGGCCCAGCCTGTAATTGTTGTTTTTTCCTATTTGGTGTTTGAGAAACAGAATATCAAACGGAGTCCAAACGGAATGAAACCTATGGGAACGTGATTTTCTCACCAAACGTGATCCAGGAGACTTGGACCCTACTCCAAGGAACAAAAGAGGCGGTCACGAGGGTGGGGGGCGCCCCCTAGGGTGCGCCCCCTGCCTCGTGGGCCCCTCGAAGATCCACCGACGTACTCCTTCCTCCTATATATACCTACGTACCCCCAAATGATCAGAAGAGGAGCCAAAACCTAATTCCACCGCCACAACTTTCTGTATCCACGAGATCCCATCTTGGGGCCTTTTTCGGAGCTCCGCCGGAGAGGGTCGTCATCACGGAGGGCTTCTACATCATCATAGCCTCTCCGATGAAGTGTGAGTAGTTTACCTCAGACCTTCGGGTCCATAGTTAGTAGCTAGATGGCTCCTTCTCTCTTTTTGGATCTCAATACAATATTCTCCCCCTCTCTCGTGGAGATCTATTAGATGTAATCTTCTTTTTGCGGTGTGTTTGTTGAGACTGATGAATTGTGGGTTTATGATCAAGTCTATCTATGAATAATATTTGAATCTTCTCTGAATTCTTTTATGTATGATTGGTTATCTATGCAAGTCTCTTCGAATTATCAGTTTGGTTTGGCCTACTAGATTGGTTTTTCTTGCAATGGGAGAAGTGCTTTGCTTAGCTTTGGGTTCAATCTTGAGGTGTCCTTTCCCAGTGACAGAAGGGGCAGCAAGGTACGTATTGTATTGTTGCCATCGAGGATAAGAAGATGGGGGTTTTATCATATTGCATGAAACTATCCCTCTACATCATGTCATCTTGCTTAAGGCGTTACTCTGTTTTTAACTTAATACTCTAGATGCATGCTGGATAGCGGTCGATGAGTGGAGTAATAGTAGTAGATGCAGGCAGGAGTCGGTCTACTTATCTCGGATGTGAAGCCTATATACATGATCATACCTAGATATTCTCATAACTATGCTCAATTTTGTCAATTGCTCAACAGTAATTTGTTCACCCACCGTAGAATACTTATGCTCTTGAGAGAAGTGATATGTCTCCAACGTATCTATAATTTTTGATTGCTCCATGCTACTTTATCTATTGTTTTGGAATATATTTGGCTTTATTTTCCACTTTTATATTACTTTTGGGACTAACCTATTAACCGGAGGCCCAAATTGCACTGCTGTTTTTTGCCTATTTTAGTGTTTCAAGAAATGGAATATAAAACGGAGTCCAAACGGAATGAAACCTTCAGAAACGTGATTTTCTCACCGAATGTGATCCAGGAGAATTGGACCCTACGCCAAGGAACAGCGGAGGCGGTCACGAGGGTGGGGGGCGCGCCCCCTAGGGCGCGCCCACGCCTCGTGGGCCCCTGTTGCTCCACCGACGTAATCCTTCCTCCTATATATACCTCACGCCCCCCAAACAATCGTAACAGAGCCAAAACCTAATTCCACCGCCGCAACTTCCTCGTATCCACGAGATCCCATCTTGGGGCCTGTTAGGAGCTCACGAGGGGGGGGCATCCACCACGGAGGGCTTCGACATCATCACCATAGCCTCTCCGATGAAGTGTGAGTAGTTTACTTCAGACCTTTGGGTCCATAGCTAGTATCTAGATGGCTTCTTCTCTCTTTTTGGATCTCAATACAATGTTCTCCTCTCTCGTGGAGATCTATTCGATGTAATCTTCTTTTTGCAGTGTGTTTGTTGAGACCGATGAATTGTGGGTTTATGATCCATCTTATCTATGAATAATATTTGAATCTTCTCTGAATTCTTTTATGTATGATTGAGTTATCTTTGCAAGTCTCTTCGAATTATCCGCTTTGGTTTGGCCAACTAGATTGGTAGTTCTTGCAATGGGAGAAGTGCATAGCTTTGGGTTCAATCTTGCGGTGTCCTTACCCAAAGGATGTAAAGGGTTACAAGGCACGTATTGTATTGTTGCCATCGAGGATAACAAGATGCGGTATTTATCATATTGCATGAATTTATTCCTCTACATCATGTCATCTTGCTTAAGGCGTTACTCTGTTTTTAACTTAATACTCTAGATGCATGCTGGATAGTAGTCGATGAGTGGAGTAGCAGTAGTAGATGCAGAATCGTTTTCGATATACTTGTCTCGGACGTGATGCCTATATACATGATCATACCTAGATATACTCATAACTATGCTCAATTCTGTCAATTGCTCAACGAAGAATTTGTTCACCCATCGTAGAATACTTATGCTCTTGAGAGAAGCCACTAGTGAAACCTATGGCCCCCGGGTCTATTCTCATCATATCAATCTCCATCACTTTTATACTTGCTTTGTTTTTACTTTGCTTTTTACTTTTCACTTTGCATCTCTATACCAAAAATACCAAAAATATTATCTCTATCAGATCTCACTCTCGTAAGTGACCGTGAAGGGATTGACAACCCCTAATCGCGTTGGTTGCGAGTAGCTATCGTTTTGTGCAGGTACGAGGGACTTGTGCGTGGCCTCCTACTGGATTGATACCTTGGTTCTTAAAAACAGAGGGAAATACTTACGCTACTTTGCTGCATCATCCTCTCCTCTTCGGGGAAAACCAACGCAAGCTCAAGACGTAGCAAGAAGGATTTCTAGCACCGTTGCCGGGGAGGCTCACGCAAGAGCAAGTCAACTATACCAAGTACCCATCACAATCCCTATCTCTCGCATTACATTATTTGCCATTTGCCTCTCTTTTTCCTCTCCCCCACTTCACCCTTGCCGTTTTATTCGCCCTCTCTTTTCGTTTGCCTTGATGTCTTACTTGGCTCGTTTGCTCGAAATAGTTGAGTATTTATTCCTAAACAAAGAAGCCAATATCTATGGATCCACATCCGCTTGCTAATCTTTTTAAGAGATCCAATTATGATGAACCAATTCCTAGTGATTTGGATGCACTAGATTATCTTTATAAGGTTTTGCCTGAAATCCGTGAAGTGACTCACGATAGATCTTTGAATAAAAAGCATGATTGCAATGATTTTATTATAAATTCTTTTGATGTCAATTGTGCTAATAAGATGCAAAACCCTAAGCTTGGGGATACTAGTTTTGTTATGTCTACTACTTGTTGCAATGATCATGGTTGGGGTGATTCTTCTTATGATCTTGAAAATTTATTTAAGCCCCATGATGAATATGAGATTGATAATATTGTTTGCAATAATATTGAAAGTGGGTTCGGAAGAGTGTCAACTTTAGGTCCCACATATTGGGAGAATGTTCAATCTTATAAAGTTTTTGATAAAAGTGGGTTTGGAAAGGTCATGACTTTAGTTAATGATAATCCCACTATTTTGGAAGAGTATCAACTTTACATGCATGTGGATCGTGTTGAGAATATGTTATGTGATAGCTATATTGTTGAATTTTCTTATGATCCTACATGTAATTATTATGAGAGAGGAAAATATGGTTATAGAAATTTTCATGTTACTAAATTACCTCTCGTTATGTTGAGATTGCTATTGTTCCTTTCCGCTTCTTTGCATATGCTAGTTTTTGCTCGCTATGATAATTTGTTTTTCTGTAAGATGCCTATGCATAGGAAGTATGTTAGACTTAGATGTGTTTGTCACTTGTTTTATGATGCTCTCTTTGTGCTTCAACTCTTGTCTTTCATGTGAGCATCATTAAAATTATCAATGCCTAGCTAAAAGGCTTTAAAGAAAAGCGCTTGTTGGGAGACAACCTAATTTATTTCCTTTATGTTGTTGAGTAAATAATCCATCTAGCCTCTGTTTATATGTGGTTTTATGTTTTAATTAGTGTTTGTGCCAAGTTAAACCTACTGGATCTTCTTGGATGATGGTTATTTGATCTTGCTGTAATTTTCAGAAACTTTGCGCTCAGTGCCCGAATTGTTAAAACTCACCAGAACGTGATAAAATACTGATTCCAATTGATGCTGATCAATAAACAAATTTCACAGGTCGTCTAATTTTGGTAGAATGTTTTGAGTTCCAGAAGTTTGCGTTAGTTACAGATTACTACAGACTGTTCTGTTTTTGACAGATTCTGTTTTCCGCGTGTTGTTTGCTTATTTTGATGAATCTATGCCTAGTAAAATAGTTTATAATCCATAGAGAAGTTGGAATACAGTAGGTTTAACACCAATATAAATAAAGAATGAGTTCATTACAGTACCTTAAATTAGTCTTTTGTTTTCTTTCTCTAACGGAGCTCACGAGATTTCTATTGAGTTTTGTGTTGTGAAGTTTTCAAGTTTTGGCTGAATTCTTTTGATGGATTATGGAACAAGGAGTGGCAAGAGCCTAAGCTTGGGGATTCCCATGGCACCCCCAAGATAATCCAAGGACACCAAAAGTCAAAGCTTGGGGATGCCGGAAGGCATCCCCTCTTTCGTCTACTTCCATCGGTAATTTACTTGGAGCTATATTTTTATTCACCACATGATAAGTGTTTTTCTTGGAGCGTCTTGTATTATTTGCATCTTTTCTTGTTAGTTTACCACAATCATCCTTGCTGTACACACCTTTTGAGAGAGCCATACATAAATTGGAATTTGATAGAATACTCTATGTGCTTCACTTATATCTTTTGAGCTTGATAGTTTTGCTCATAGTGCTTGACTTATATCTTTTGAGCGTGATAATTTTTGCTCTAGTGCTTACTTAGATCCTTTAGAGCACGGTGGTGGATTTGTTTTAAAGAAACTATTGATGTCTCATGCTTCACTTAGATTATTTTGAGAGTCGTTAATAGCATGGTAATTTGCTTAATGTTAATATACTTGGTATTCAAGATATGTTAAACTTTCTTTTGAGTGCGTTGAATACTAAGATAAGTTTGATGCTTGATAATTGTTTTGAGATATGAAGATGGTGATATTAGAGTCATGCTAGTTGAGTAGTTGTGAATTTAAAGAATACTTGTGTTGAAGTTTGTGATTCCGTAGCATGCACGTATGGTGAACCGTTATGTGATGAACTCGAGCATGATTTATTTATTGATTGTCTTCCTCATGAGTGGCTGTCGGGACGGCGATGGTCTTTTCCTACCAATCTATCCCCTAGGAGCATGTGCGTAATACTTTGCTTTGATAACTTCTAGATTTTTGGAATAAGTATATGAGTTCTTTATGACTAATGTTGAGTCCATGGATTATACGCACTTTCTCCCATCCTTTCACCATTGCTAGCCTCTCTAATACCGCGCACTTTTCGCCGGTATCATACACCCACCATATGTCTTCCTCAAAACAGCCACCATACCTACCTATCATGGCATTTCCATAGCCATTCCAAGATATATTGCCATGCAACTTTCCACCATTCCGTTTATTATGACACGCTCCATCATTGTCATATTGCTAGCATGATCATGTAGTTGACATCGTATTTGTGGCAAAGCCACCGTTCATAATTCTTTCATACATGTCACTCATGTTTCATTGCATATCCGGTACATCACGGAGGCATTCATATAGAGTCATATTTTGTTCTAAGTATCGAGTTGTAATTGTTGAGTTGTAAGAAAAATAAAAGTGTGATGATCATCATTATTAGAGCATTGTCCCAAGTGAGGAAAGGATGATGGAGACTATGATTCCCCCACAAGTCGGGATGAGACTCCGGACGAAAAATTAAAAAATTAAAAAAGAGGCCACAAAAAAAAGAGAAAATGCCCAAATAAAAAAAATGAGAGAAAAAGAGAGAAGGGACAATGTTATTATCCTTTTACCACACTTGTGCTTCAAAGTAGCACCATGATCTTCATGATAGAGAGTCTCTCATTTTGTCACTTTCATATACTAGTGGGAATTTTTCGTTATAGAACTTGCCTTGTATATTCCAATGATGGGCTTCCTCAAATTGCCCTAGGTCTTCGTGAGCAAGCGAGTTGGATGCACACCCACTTAGTTTCTTTCGTTGAGCTTTCATATACTTATAGCTCTAGTGCATCCGTTGCATGGCAATCCCTACTCACTCTCATTGATATCTATTGATGGGCATCTTCATAGCCCGTTGATATGCCTAGTTGATGTGAGACTATCTTCTCCCTTTTTGTCTTCTCCACAACCACCATTCTATTCCACCTATAGTGTTATATCCATGGCTCACGCTCATGTATTGCGTGAAGATTGAAAAAGTTTTGAAAATGTTAAAGTATGAAACAATTGCTTGGCTTTACATCGGGTTTGTGCATGATTTAAATATTTTGTGTGGGGAAGATGGAGCATAGCCAGACTATATGATTTTGTAGGGATAACTTTCTTTGGCCATGTTATTTTGAGAAGACATAATTGCTTAGTTAGTATGCTTGAAGTATTATTATTTTTATGTCAATATGAACTTTTGTCTTGAATCTTTCGGATCTGATTATTCATACCATGATTAAGAAGATTTACATTGAAATTATGCCAAAGTATCACTCCGCATCAAAATTTCTCTTTTTATCATTTACCTACTCGAGGACGAGCATGAATTAAGCTTGGGGATGCCTGATACATCTCCAACGTATCTATAATTTATGATTGCTCCATGCTACTTTATCTATTGTTTTGGACTATATTGGGCTTTATTTTCCACTTTTATATTACTTTTGGGACTAACCTATTAACCGGCGGCCCAGCCCAGAATTGTTGTTTTTTTTGCCTATTTCAGTGTTTCGAACAAACAGAATATCAAACGGAGTCCAAACGGAATGAAACCTTCGGAAACATCATTTTCTCACCGAACGTGATCCAGGAGACTTGGACCCTACGCCAAGGAACTGCGGAGGCGGTCATGAGGGTGCCCCCCTAGGGCGCGCCCCCTGCCTCGTGGGCCCCCTGTTGCTCCACCGATGTACTCCTTCCTCCTATATATACCTACGTACCCCCAAACGATCAGAAGAGGAGCCAAAAACCTAATTCCACCGCCGCAACTTCCTGTATCCACGAGATCCCATCTTGGGGCCTGTTCCGGAGCTCCGCCGGAGGGGGAATCCACCACGGAGGGCTTCTACATCATCACCATAGCCTCTCCGATGAAGTGTGAGTAGTTTACTTCAGACCTTCGGGTCCATAGCTAGTATCTAGATGGCTTCTTCTCTCTTTTTGGATCTCAATACAATGTTCTCCCCTCTCTCGTGGAGATCTATTCGATGTAATCTTCTTTTTGCGGTGTGTTTGTTGAGACCGATGAATTGTGGGTTTATGATCCAGCTTATCTATGAATAATATTTGAATCTTCTCTGAATTATTTTATGTATGATTGAGTTATCTTTGCAAGTCTCTTTGAATTACCATTTGGTTTGGCCAACTAGATATGTTGTTCTTGCAATGGGAGAAGTGCATAGCTTTGGGTTCAATCTTGCGGTGTCCTTACCCAGTGACAGAAATGGTTGCAAGGCACGTATGTTGCCATCGAGGATAACAAGATGGGGTATTTATCATATTGCATGAATTTATTCCTCTACATCATGTCATCTTGCTTAAGGCGTTACTCTGTTTTTAACTTAATACTCTAGATGCATCTTGGGACAATGATCGATGAGTGGAGTAATAGTAGTAGATGCAGAATCGTTTCGGTCTACTTGTCTCGGACGTGATGCCTATATACATGATCATACCTAGATAGACTCATAACTATGCTCAATTCTGTCAATTGCTCAACAGTAATTTGTTCACCCACCGTAGAATACTTATGCTCTTGAGAGAAGCCACTAGTGAAACCTATGGCCCCCGGGTCTATTCTCATCATATCAATCTCCATCACTTTTATACTTGCCTTGTTTTTACTTTGCTTTTTACTTTTCACTTTGCATCTCTATACCAAAAATACCAAAAATATTATCTCTATCAGATCTCACTCTCGTAAGTGACCGTGAAGGGATTGACAACCCCTAATCGTGTTGGTTGTAGTAGCTATCATTTTGTGCAGGTACGAGGGACTTGTGTGTGGCCTCCTACTGGATTGATACCTTGGTTCTTAAAAACTGAGGGAAATACTTACGCTACTTTGCTGCATCATCCTCTCCTCTTCGGGGAAAACCAACGCAAGCTCAAGACGTAGCAAGAAGCCACTAGTGAAATCTATGGCCCCCAGGTCTATTCTCATCATATCAATCTCCATCACTCTATATTTGCTTTGCTTTTTTACTTTTCCTTTTACTTTTCACTTTGCATCTCTATACCAAAAATACCAAAAATATTATCTATCATCTCTATCAGATCTCACTCTCGTAACTGACCGTGAAGGGATTGACAACCTCTAATCGTGTTGGTTGTGAGGAGCTATTGATTTTGTGTAGGTACGAGGGACTCGAGCGTAGCCTCCTACTGGATTGATACCTTGGTTCTCAAGAACTGAGGGAAATACTTACGCTACTTTGCTGCATCATCCTCTCCTCTTCGGGGAAATGCAACGCAATGCTCAAGAGGTAGCAGTGATTAGCCCTAACTAGGTGGCCACGTCAGCGCACCGGCGGTTAGCCGCCGGCGACCAAACAGGCGGCGGAGGCGCTCGGGAATCGCTGTCCGACGACCGTTTGACTCGCGGTTTGGCCCTACAGGCTGCTGGACGTGCGCCGCATCCAACGGAGCATGCGGCTGGGCGAGAGGAGGCCAAAAACGACGACGGCTGGCGGCGGCCAGAGTTCGGCTTAGCACGGGCGAGGCGCTGCGCTTGGCTGTCGAGCGAGCTGAGCGACGGGGAGGACTCCTAGAAGCTCCAGGAGCACGTTGGTGCCACTGGACCGAGCGGAGGTGCTCAGGAGCATGGAGCTCGGCAGCCATGGCGGCCGAGCCTGGGCCGCAGGGGCGGCTAAGCGGAGGGAACGGAGGGTGAGCACGGGAGGATCGAGCTCACAGCAGGGGAGCAGAGCGGCTCAGAGGCTCGCGGAAGCGTCGGAGGCGACGTACGGGAGGCGGCGATCTCCGATGGCTGACGAGGGAAATGGCGGTGTTGGCGGCATCCAGGGGCTTCCGGCGTCATGAGGATCGGTGAGGAGGAAGAGACCATCGGGGCGGAGCTCGTAGACTGCTCGGGGTGTCGTCGGGACGGCGGTGGCCGCGGTGGTGGCGAGCGGCGGCGACGGGCGCGTTCGGTGGTGCTCGGGGAGGGAGCTAGAGGAGAGAGAGAGAGCAGAGAGTGAGGGAGAGGGACCAGGGGGCTCGGGGCGTCTCCAGGTGCTCGGTCGAGGACGGGGGGGGGGGGGGGGGGAGGAAGCAGGTGGTGGCGTCCGGGTCTGGAAGCGAGCACGCCTCTGCCTTTTGGCAGAGGTAAGGCCAGGTAGGTTCATTTTCTAATTTTGTTTCTATTTTTCTATTCTTTTCTCTGTTTTGATTTAGTAGTAAAATACCAAACCATTTTGTAAAATGCTGAAAGTATTTGTGGGCACTTTTGAAATTATTTCCAACATCCCTCAACTAGTTTCACCATTATTAGAACATTTAAACTATTTATAGAATTTAAATGCCCCAATTCAAATATAATATGGATTAATTCAAAAATCCAGAATGTCCTAGAAATATGTGCACCATTTTTGGAAGAGGTTTTTAGCCAATTCAAAAATTATGAACTTTTCCAAAGGCATTTTGGGTTCATTGAAAATATTTTGAGGTTGAGCCTATTTGATTTGATCTGGTGCTAGGGTTTGAACAATCCCCATTTCAACTTTCAACGAAAATTAGACATGATGCATGGATTCTTGTGCAACTAATTACAATCAAATTCTAGGGCCGTGACAAAATATGTGACATGATATGGCCATCATCATCTTGTGCCTTTGATCTCCACCTCCAAAGCACTGTCATGATCTCCATTTCACTGGCTTGACACCTTGATCTCCATCGTAGCGTCGTTGTCGTCTCGCCAACTATTTCTTCTACAACTATCGCTATCGCATAGTGATAAAGTAAAGCAATTACACGGCGATTGCATTCCATACAATAAAGCGAACACCATAAGGCTCCTGCCAGTTGCCGATAACTTCTACAAAACATGATCATCTCATACAATAACTTATATCACATCATGTCTTGACCATATCACATCACAACATCCCCTGCAAAAACAAGTTAGACGTCCTCTACTTTGTTGTTGCAAGTTTTACGTGGCTGCTACGGGTTTCTAGCAAGAACCGTTCTTACCTACGCATCAAAACCACAACGATTTTTTTGTCAAGTGTGCTGTTTTAACCTTCAACAAGGACCGGCCGTAGTCAAATTCGATTCAACTAAAGTTGGATAAATAGACACCCGCTATCCACCTTTATGCAAAACAAATTGCATGTCTGTGGGTGGAACCGGTCTCATGAACATGGTCATGTAAGGTTGGTCCGAGCCGCTTCATCCAACAATACCGCCGAATCAAAATAAGACGTTGGTGGTAAGTAGTATGACTATTATCTCCCACAACTCTTTGTGTTCTACTCGTGCATATCATCTACGCATAGACCTGGCTCGGATGCCACTGTTGGGGAACGTAGCATGCAATTTCAAAAAAATTCCTACGCTCAAGAAAGATCTATCTAGGAGATGCATAGCAACAAGAGGGGGAGAGTGTGTCCACGTACCCTCGTAGACCGAAAGCGGAAGCATTTGACAACGCGGTTGATGTAGTCGAACTTCTTCTTGTTCCGACTGATCAAGCACCGAATGTACGCCACCTCCGAGTTCTGCACACGTTCAGTTCGATGACGTACCTCGAACTCTTGATCCATCAGAGGGTCGAGGTAGAGTTTCGTCAGCACGACGGCATGGTGACAGTGATGGTGATGCGATTCGTGCAGGGCTTCGCCTAAGCACTACGTGGATATGACCGGAGGCGTAAACTGTGGAGGGGGGCGCCGCACACGGCTAACAATGTTTATTGTATGTTCTAGGCGCCCCCTCCCCACATATATATAGGTGGGAGGGGGAGGGGGACAGCCATGGGGATCCTGGATGCTCACACTGGTTCCTACATATTCTACGAAGATCTTTATCGGTCAAACCATAATGACAACATACGTAATTCCATTTGTCATTGGTATGCTACTTGCCCGAGATTCGATCTTCGGTATCTTCATACCTAGTTCAATCTCGTTACCGGCAAGTCTCTTTACTCGTTCCGTAATGCATCATCCCGCAACTAACTCATTAGTCACATTGCTTGCAAGGCTTATCATGATGTGCAATACCGAGCGGGCCTAGAGATACCTCTTCGATACCCGGAGTGACAAATCCTAATCTCGATCTATGCCAACCCAACAAACACCTTTGGAGATACCTGTAGAGCATCTTTATAATCACCCAGTTACGTTGTGATGTTTGATAGCACACAAAGTATTCCTCCGCTATCCGGGAGTTGCATAATATCATAGTCAAAGGAATATGTATAAGTCATGAAAAAAGCAATAACAATAAAACTTAACGATCATTATCTAAGCTAACGGATGGGTCTTGTCCATAACATCATTCTCCTAATGATGTGATCCTGTTCATCAAATGACAACACATGTCTATGGTTAGGAAACTTAACCATCTATGATTAACGAGCTAGTCTAGTAGAGGCTTACTAGTGACACAATGTTTTGTCTATGTATCCACACATGTATCAAGTTTCTGGTTAATACAATTCTAGCATGAATAATAAACATTTATCATGATATGAGGAAATATAATTACAACTTTATTATTGCCTCTAGAGCATATTTCCTTCATGAATCACTGGTAGAACCTTCGATTCCTTAGAATGAGTTATGGAACCCCTATTAAGAATAGTGTTCCAATGATACAATCATCTAGAAACCATACCAAGCTCATGAATGAACTTCTGATTCATCACCCTTCATTTTTGCTTCTAAAGCAATAGTATACTTAGCCTTCTGTTATAGAATTCACCACAATAACTTTTTGGACCAATTCCAACTTACCGTGCCACCATAAATCACTTCTAATTTGAAATCGACTAATCACTTGGAGCACAGATGAAGATTTTATCGATGTACTACTTACAAAGAGCCTTCATTGATGTAACTCCTTACAACAATCTCTTCATTTTCTCTGTGTGTGAGAAACATGTCGTTAATCCTTACGACATTTTCATTGTTGTCCTATGATCAACAATTTGACCATACTAGTGACTTTTACTTACAACTAACTTGGAGTATTGGAAATATTTGGTTGTTTACATACCCTGGAATAAAAGTGTGGTTGAAATCATATTTCTCTCATCAGTATTTCAGGATACCGAATCCTTCCATGTGATATTGACAATAAACTCTTCTTGACATTTTACATAATAAACTTCTTAAGTATCTTGTCAATATGTATTTTGGCTAAGTCCGATTAGACGCTATTATATCCATAGATCATTATGTCTAATACCAAGACTATTCATTGCCTAAGTATTTATTGAAAAACTAGTTTCAATAAAGTCTTAATCTGTGTCAAGAAATTTACATAACTTCCAGTCAACAACATGTCATGTACATATAGTGTTTAGAAATATTATCATGCTCCCACTTAATTTCTTGTAAATACAAGCATATTTGCTTTACTCAATGAAATCAATTTATTTGACCATTTCATCAGTACGAAGATTCCAACTCCACTATGCTTGCTTCAGATCATTATAGGATCTCTTGAAGTTTGCATACTTACTAGCATCCTCTGGATAGACAAAATTACCTTGGATCATATGAAACATACAACCTTGGTTCTATTTCCATCTCATGGAATTATTTTGACATCCATCTGTTTTGTCTCATAATTGAAATATTTAATAATTGCTAGTTTAACCCGAACTGACTTTAAGTATTACTATGATGAGACAATCTCGTCATAGTCAATTCTTTGATCTTTTCATAAACTATTTGGAACAAGTCAAGCATTATAAAACAATTTTGATCTTTGTTAGTTTATTGATCCATCACTATTCTTTAGACTCTAAGTCTTTCGAAGGGTTCATGAATGGATACTATCTTGGATTATGTTGGCATATAGCCAATTTCCGGAGTCAGGGCCCATCAACGCTTCTCTGTAATTTATAGGTTCATTGTTTGCCCTACAATATAGTTCAGCTGCAAGTTCGACCATAGTCTCTACATCTCATGTAGAGGCTTTTGTACAGTCGCAGTAAGAAATTCTAGAATTACTTCCAGTGTTTCTTTTCTTTGAGCTCATTACAAAGATTCCGCAATCTTTTCGAGTTGCACTGTCCTACCACTCACTCTTTTGTAGAAAACATTTTCTTCAAAACTTTCACACTCTATGGCAGCACTTTGCCTCAGCGTAGTGATAGAGGAATACCCAAGTATTTGGGATAACCTACAAAGTAGCACTTATTTCAATAAGTTGGATGTCACTCTCTTTTTCAGGGTGAAAGCCACAGTCTCTAAAGCATCAATTTGAAAGTATATTGGCAAAATAATTAATGTCATCTTTGAACTCACCATGTCATACATAGTTTGATTGCATCTACTTAAAACAATCTACTCTCAGTAGTGTTTCTAGGAGGTGCAAGCTATAAAATTCTTTTATAGCTCATCAGACATTCGCTAAATTTGTAACTCAAATAACATAATTTTCTTGTTACAATAATTTCTACTTCATTATGAAAACCTTCTGAAACACTTCAAAAGATCCAAATTTATGCCTCAATTAGTAAATATAAATATCTACTTGAGTCATTGATACGTCTCCAATGTATCTATAATTTTCTATTGTTCCATGCTATTATATTATCTGTATTGGATGTTTTATATGCATTAATATGCTATTTTATATTATTTTTCGGACTAACCTATTAAACTAGAGCCCAGTGCCAGTTTCTATTTTTTTCCTTGTTTTAGAGTTTCGCAGAAAAGGAATACCAAACGGAATAAAACTTTTGCGATGATTTTTCTTAGACCAGAAGACATCCAGAGGACTTGGAGTGCA
Source organism: Aegilops bicornis (assembly GCA_021605145.1). NCBI lineage: Eukaryota > Viridiplantae > Streptophyta > Magnoliopsida > Poales > Poaceae > Aegilops > Aegilops bicornis. The sequence goes on along the minus strand of CM038669.1, from coordinate 199,026,714 downwards.
AGTCAGAGAAGCCACGAGGCAGCCAGAAGGACGGAGGGCACGCCCCCCACCCTTGTGGGCCCCTCGTGACTCCATCGACCTAGTTTCTTCGCCTATATATTCTCATATATCCCAAAACCAATAGAGGGAGCCAAGAAAACACTTTTCCACCGCCGCAACCTTCTGTACCCGTGATATCCCATCTAGGGGCCTTTGTCGGCGTCCTGCCGGAGGGGGATTCGATCATGGAGGGCTTCTACATCAACACCATTTATCTTCCGATGAAGCGTGAGTTGTTTACCACAGACCTACGGGTCCATTGCTAGTAGCTAGATGGCTTCTTCTCTCTCTTTGATTCTCAATACCATGTTTTCCTCGATGTTCTTGGAGATCTATTCGATGTAATACTTTTTTGCGGTGTGTTTGCCGAGATCCGACGAATAGTGGATTTATGATCAGCTTATCTATGAGTATTATTTTAATCTTCTCTGAATTCTTATATGCATGATTTGATATCTTTGCAAGTCTCTTCGAACTATCGATTTGGTTTGGCCAACTAGATTGGTTTTTCTTGCAATGGGAGAAGTGCTTAGCTTTGGGTTCAATCTTGCGGTGTCCTTTCCCAGTGACAGTAGGGGCAGCAAGGCACGTATTGTATTGTTGCCATTGAGGATAAAAAGATGGGGTTTACATCATATTGCTTGAGTTTATTCCTCTACATCATGTCATATTACTTAATGCGTTACTCCGTTCTTCATAAACTTAATACTCTAGATGCAGGCAGGAGTCGGTCGATGCGTGGAGTAATAGTAGTAGATGCAGGCAGGAGTCGGTCTACTTGACACGGACGTGATGCCTATATTCATGATCATTGCCTTAGATATCGTCATAACTTTGCGCTTTTCTATCAATTGCTCGGCAGTAATTTGTTCACCCACCGTAATATTTTCTATCTTGAGAGAAGCCTCTAGTGAAACCTATGGCCCCCGGGTCTATTTTCCATCATATAAGTTTCTGATCTACAATTTTAGTTTCCAATTTACTTACTTTGAGATCTTTTACTTTCCGTTCTACAACCAAAAATACCAAAATTATTTACTTTACCGTTTATCTATCTCTATCAGATCTCACTTTTGCACGTAACCATGAAGGGATTGACAACCCCTTTATCGCGTTGGGTGCAAGTTGTTGATTGTTTGTGCAGGTATTCGGTGACTTGTTCGTTGTCTCCTACTGGATTGATACCTTGGTTCTCAAAACTGAGGAAAATACTTACTCTACTTTGCTGCATCACCCTTTCCTCTTCAAGGGAAAAACCAATGCAAGCTTAAGAAGTAGCAGGAAGAATTTCTGGCGCTGTTGCCAGGGAGATTACGCCAAGTCAAGTCAAGATCTGTCTCCCGTAAACTTGCCAATTTCTGGCGCCATTGCCGGGGAGATCTACACCAAGTCAATACATACCAAGTACCCATCATAAACTCTCATCTCTTGCATTACATTATTTGCCATTCGCCTCCCGTTTTCCTCTCCCCCACTTCTAAAATGATTTTCAAAAAGATTTGCCTTTTCTTCGCCCCTCTTCCGTCCGTCTTCTTCGTTTGTCTTCTGGTTGCTCGTTTGCTAGATCCGTTTGTCGTCACCATGTCTGAAACTGGGGAGGTTATTGTTGAAAATCTTGGGGAGAAACTTGAATCTTGTTCTTTGGATTATGAAACTAAAAATCCTCCTAATTACAAAACAAAAATATTTCGTGTAGGAGACGGTAATATTATTGGAAAGAGTGTTATCCAAGAATTCTTCAATTGTATGGGATCCATGCCTATTAATAAAAGATCTATTCATCTTGAACAAATTGTTATGCAGATGCTATTATTATGCTTATTGAGAAATTAGAAAGAAAATTTGTGCATCTTCATCCTGCTTTGCAAAAAGTGTTTTACGAACTTCCTAATATCAATCATCCAATGGCTAAAAAGAGTGCCACTATTATCCTTATGCATGAATTTGATTTTATAATACAAGAAGCTAGGGATATTTTTGCTTTCTATAAAAAGGATGTTGAACACCCTCCAATTATAGATATCCTCCATTGAAAGGACATGCGGTGCCCCCATGTGTGGTTTTGGTAATTGATGACATTCTCTATGGACTAATGGTTGCATTGAGTTATATTTGAAGGATTTGTCCATAGGCATTTCTTGAAGTCCATGTGTTGGTTTCAAGGAGTTTATGTGTTGACCAAGGTGCTATTAAGGAATTATCCAAAGATTGGTCATGTGAGTGTTGAGCTTATTGCAAGCATGTCTTGAATAAGAAGTTTGTGTGATCATTCATGTTTACCTTCAAGACATCATCCAAACGAAGAGAGTTGGAAAGATTCAAGGTTGATCAAGACTAAGTCAAGAGTGAATCAAGTTGATCAACTCACAAAGCGTAGAAGATGTACCGAGAGGGATCAAGTGATCCCATGGTATGGTAAGCATTATCCATTGCACTTTGTGTACTAACCCATGGTCTATGTGAGAGTCTATGTGGGGTTAGGTCCGTGTCCATGCGCTTGCGTCAAGAGGAAGATATCATACAACCCATGGAAAGGATGACATCAAGTGGTGATCGTCATCAAGATTGCCGTGTGCAAGTTCAAGTGGAGCATCACGAAGAGATCAAGTGCTTGAAGCTTGCCATCCATTGTGGTGTCAATGGACTTGTGAAGATGAGTCAAGAGTGGCTCACCCATAGTGGACTATGGGGAGCAATCATCTAGTCTTCATCGAGCCAACGCAATCAAGAAAGGTGGTCCATCTTGAGGAGTCAAGATCGTCATCATCTAGCTCAAGTGGACCATGTGCAAGGCAAAGGTTTGCCCTTGATAGGTTTTCTATTTTATCGGTCTCATGGTGGTAGTAGGGAGACCGGGTTTTATGATCGTTTGCCGTACTATCAAGGGGGGCTCTCAAGTTGGTAGCTTGATCGTATCGTTAGTAGAGAGCTCAAACCCTTGCATCCTTGCATCATGTTTCTTGGTTCTTGTTTGGTTCTCTTTGTGAGTCTTAGAGCTTATGGTCATCTTGATGACAAGCTTGAGTTCATCGAAACGGAGTTCACATCGTCTTCTATGATGTTTTCGGTGTTGGAGGTTTTACGGTCTTTTCCGAGGAAGGGTTCTCACCATTTTCCTTTGGGACTTTTCTAATTTGCTTATTCTTGATATTTCTATCAAGATTGTGTTAGCCCATGTCGTTAGCTTTCCAACAAACTTGGTTTCGTTGAATTCGGAGTCCGTTTGCAAAAGTTATGGCTGTTTTGGTAAAGGCTGCAATGTACTACCGCGACTAGAGCAGATGTAATTTTTACTACCGCTCGAGCAGTACTATCATGCTCTGAGCGGTAGTACCGCCCAGAGCGATTACCACGGCTCCTAAGCGGTAGTACCGCTCGGACCAAAATCTCGTGTTTTGCTCAAAGCAGTAGGCATAGAAGTATTTTTTAGTACCTTCATAAGCAGTAGTACCGCTACCATTTATGTAGTACCGTGAGGTCGAGCGGTAGTACCGTGAGGTCGAGCGGTAGTACCGTGAGGACGAGCGTACTACCGCTCGAAGGTTCTTTTGGCCTTTTGCCTCCTCATTGTTGTGTTTGAAGGGGTTCTACCGCCCTAGCGGTAGTACCGCTCCTTGAGCGGTAGTACCGCTTCTGTCTTGTTTGTGAGCATAACGGTTGGATTCGGGAGCTCCTATAAAAGGGTCTTCTTCCCCATTCAACCTTATCCTTTTAGCTCGTGTTCTTCCCCCATTGTTGACCTTCTTGAGCTTGCTAACTCTCAATCCCTCCAATGATTCTTGCTAGTTCTTGAGGAAAGAGAGAGGAGATCTAGATCCACGTTTCCACCAATCACTTTCTCCTCTAAGTGAGGGGAACCCCTTGGATCTAGATCTTGGAGTTCTTCGTGTTCTTCTTTCGTTCTTCTTCTCATTTCCCTTCCTAGCATTAGTTGCTTTGGTGAGATTTGGGAGAGAAGGACTTGGGCACTCCGTGTGCCCTTGCCATTGCATTTGGTGCATCGGTTTGGAGTTCTCCACGGTGATACGTGGAAGTGAAGTTTGAGAAGCTTATTACTCTTGGGTGTTTGGGCACCCTAGAGTTTGTTCCTCTTAGGTGCCTTGGCGCCCTAGGCGGTTGGTGGTGTTCGGAGCTTAATCATTGTGGTGTAAAGCTCCGGGCAGCGTCGGAGTCTCCAATTAGGTTGTGGACATCGCCTGAGCAATTTGACGGGTACCGTGACCGCCCCAAGGGTTGCCAAAGTGTACGGGTTCGGTGACCGCCCCCAAGGGTTGCAATTTATACGGGTTCGGTGACCGCCCTCAAGGGTCCCTTAGTGGAATCACGGCATCTTGCATTGTGCGAGGGCGTGAGGAGATTACGGTGGCCCTAGTGGCTTTTTGGGGAGCATTGTGCCTCCACACCGCTCCAAACGGAGATTAGCATCCGCAAGGGTGTGAACTTCGGGATACATCGTCGTCTCCGCGTGCCTCGGTTATCTCTTTCCCGAGCTCTTTACTTATGCACTTTACCTTGTGATAGCCATATTGGTTCTTGTCATATATCTTGCTATCACCTAGTAGTTTATCTTGCTTAGCATAAGTTGTTGGTGCACATAGGTGAGCCTAGTTGTTGTAGGTTTTGTGCTTGACAAATTAACCGCTAGGTTTATTCCGCATTTGTTCAAGCCTAAACCATAATTATTTTAAAGCGCCTATTCACCCCCCCTCTAGGCGACATCCACGATCTTTCATCCATGATAAAGAAACTATGCGTAATTTGGAATCTAGGGACTATCAATCTTATAGTGAAAATATTAGGAGGAGAGCTCCCCATTCAGAGATATATCAATCTTTGTATCTTGAGGCTTTTGAGGAGTTCGATTGGATAACTAGGGGAATTTATGTAGGATTTAATAGGGATTGGTTGAATAAAATGATGAAGGAACCCGTTAGAAACGAGTTATGTATTTTATATGATGATATATACATTGATGATCCGGCCTATGGGTATATGAATGTTAAAATTACCAATCAAAGTCCCTTTCATGATTTAAGTTTATCTACTAGAAGGGAAATAAAGGAAAGGACAGAATTGCTAAGACGAGTTTGGGAAGACTTGATGAGAATACTTAGATCTTTTCGTATTTTATGCCTAGCTAAGGGTGTTAAACAATAGTGCTTGTTGGGAGGCAACCCAATTTTATTTTTTGTTTTTGCATTTTAGGTTCTGTTTTGCAATAAATAATTCATCTAGCCTCTGGTTAGATGTGGTTTTATGTTTAGTTAGTGTTTGTGCCAAGTAAGACCTTTGGGATAGCTTACGGTGATAGTTGATTTGATCTTGCTGAAAAAAAGAAACTCTTGCGCTCAGTCCCAGAATTGTTTAAAGTCACTGAAGTGTGATAAAATATTGATTATTTTTCAGAAGATTAATAAACAAATTTCTTAGGTTTTTCTAATTTTTCAGAATTTTTGGAGTTACAGAAGTATTCGAAATATCCAGATTTCTACAGACTGTTCTGTTTTTGACAGATTCTGTTTTCTATGTGTTGTTTGCTTATTTTGATGAATCTATGGCTAGTATCGGGGGGTATGAACCATGGAAAAGTTGGAATACAGTAGGTATTACACCAATATAAATAAAGAATGAGTTCACAAAAGAACCAAAAGTGGTGATTTATTTTCTTATACTAACGGAGCTTATGAGATTTTCTGTTGAGTTTTGTGTTGTGAAGTTTTTAAGTTTTGGGTAAGGATTTGATGGACTATGGAATAAGGAGTGGAAAGGGCCTAAGCTTGGGGATTCCCAAGGCATCCCATGGTAATATTCAAGGACAACCAAGAGCCTAAGCTTGGGGATGCTTCGGAAGGCATCCCCTCTTTCGTCTTCGTCTATCGGTAACTTTACTTGAGGCTATATTTTTATTCACCACATGATATGTGTTTTGCTTGGAGAGTCTTGTATGATTTGAGTCTTTGCTTTTTAGTTTGACACAATCATCTTTGCTGTACACACCTTTCGAGAGAGACACGCATGAATCGTGATTTATTAGAATACTCTATGTGCTTCACTTATATCTTTTGATCTAGGCAATATTGCTCTAGTGCTTCACTTATATCTTTTTAGAGCACGGCGGTGGTTTTATTTTATAGAAATTGATGAACTCTCGTGCTTCACTTATATTATTTTGAGAGTCTCTAAACAGCATGGTAATTAGCTTTGGTTATAAATTTAGTCCCAATATATTAGGCATCCAAGAGGGATATAATAAAAACTTTCATATAAAGTGCATTGAATACTATGAGAAGTTTGATTCCTTATGATTGTTTTGAGATATGAAGATGGTGATACTAGAGTCATGCTAGTAAGTAATTGTGGATATGAGAAATAGTTGTGTTAAAGTTTGTGATTCTCGTAGCATGCACGTATGGTGAACCATTATGTGATGAAGTCGGAGCATGATTTATTGATTGATTGTCTTCCTTATGAGTGGTGGTCGAGGACGAGCGATGGTCTTTTCCTACCAATCTATCCCCCTAGGAGCATGTGTGTAGTACTTCATTTTGATAACTAATAGATTTTTGCAATAAGTATATGAGTTCTCTATGACTAATGTTGAGTCCATGGATTATACACACTCTCACCCTTCCACCATTGCTAGCCTCTCTAGTGTCGCGCAACTTTCGCCGGTACCATAAACCCACCATATACCTTCATCAACAGCCACCATACCTACCTATTATGGCATTTCCATAGCCACTCCGAGATATATTGCCATGCAATTTTCCACCGTTCCGTTTATTATGACACGCTCCATCATTGTCATATTGCTTTGCATGATCATGTAATTGACATTGTATTTGTGGAGAAGCCACCATTCATAATTCTTTCATACATGTCACTCTTGATTCATTGCACATCCCGGTACACCGCCGAAGGCATTCATATAGAGTCATATTTTTGTTCTAAGTATTGAGTTGTAAGTAAATAAAAGTGTGATGATCTTCATTATTAGAGCATTATCCCATGTGAGGAAAGGATGATGGAGACTATGATTCCCCCACAAGTCGGGATGAGACTCCGGACGAGAAAAAAGAGGCCAAAAAAATGGGAGAAGGCCCAAATAAAAAAATGAGAGAAAAGAGAGAAGGGGCAATGTTACTATCCTTTTACCACACTTGTGCTTCAAAGTAGCACCATGATCTTCAAAACATGATTGAGCATGTGTGTTTTATGATGTTCAAAACAAGCAAAAATGCGAGTGTGTTTCATGAATGGATCAATGATTGAGCATGATGGGCTAGGGATAACTTTCTTTAGTGTTGATATTTTGAAAGACATGGTTGCTTGTTGATATGCTTGAGTATTGAAATCTTCATGTCAAAACTAGACTATTGATTTGAACCATATAAAAGTCCAAATGTCTATGCTGCAAAAGAAAAGAATATGTAATGAACATGTTAGGCAACATTCCACATCAAAAGTTCTATTTTTATCATTTACCTACTCGAGGACGAGCATGAATTAAGCTTGGGGATGCTGATACGTCTCCAATTAGGTTGTGGAGATCGCCCCGAGCAATTTGACGGGTACCGGTGACCGCCCCCAAGGGTTGCCAAAGTGTACGGGTTCGGTGACCGCCCCCAAGGGTTGCCATTTATACGGGTTCGGTGACCGCCCTCAAGGGTCCCTTAGTGGAATCACGGCATCTTGCATTGTGCGAGGGCGTGAGGAGATTACAGTGGCCCTAGTGGCTTTTTGGGGAGCATTGTGCCTCCACACCGCTCCAAACGAAGATTAGCATCCGCAAGGGTGTGAACTTCGGGATACATCGCTGCCTCCGCGTGCCTCGGTTATCTCTTTCCCGAGCTCTTTACTTATGCACTTTACCTTGTGATAGCCATATTGGTTCTTGTCATATATCTTGCTATCACCTAGTAGTTTATCTTGCTTAGCATAAGTTGTTGGTGCACATAGGTGAGCCTAGTTGTTGTAGGTTTTGTGCTTGACAAATTAACCGCTAGGTTTATTCCGCATTTGTTCAAGCCTAAACCATAATTATTTTAAAGCGCCTATTCACCCCCCCCCTCTAGGCGACATCCACGATCTTTCAATTGGTATCAGAGCCTCGTCTCTCTTTGTTGGGCTTAACCGCCTAGAGAGTAAAGATGTCGACTAGGGGATTAGGATTCTCTGACACTCTTAGTTTCGATGGCACAAATTTTGATGTTTGGGTAATTACATGCTTAATTTCTTTAGGGTCATGGACCCAAATTTGGAGCGAATTGTAGATATGGGTTTTTCTCCTCCAAAGGATCCCCAAAGATTATCTTTAGAGGAAGAGAAAAACTCTTATCTCAATGCTCAAGCTTCTAGTGTGCTTTTCGATGCTTTGAGCAATGTAGTTATATTTCAACTCATGCCGTTCCGGGATGCTCATGAGTTGTGGATGAAGCTTGAAGATAAATATGGTGTGTCCAAGATTTGTAGGGATGATTGTTCTCCCTCCACCTCCGGCCGTATAGTCTTCTCAACTTCTTCTACTTCACCTACATGTGGTTTGCCACAAGGTAATGATATGGTGAGTAGTGTCGGTCATTGCAATGATGATAGTGTGCTTTTGTGGATGATTCTTCATCACTATATTATTGCAATGCTCCGTCTTTGGGCCTTAGCACTTGAGCACTCCAAATGTTTCACTTGCTTGTGTTGATAGTCCTTGCATATCATGTAGAAATTGCTTGACTAAATCTCATGATGATATGCTTGCTATATCTTGTTGCCATGATAAAATGCATGTATTTCCTCGAGTTGTTGTGCTAACAATGTAGATGAAACCCAACACTCCATGGAACAAGATGTGGTCTTGAATGGTGCTTCAAGGGATCCTATATCATCATCTACTGAATTTTGCCTTATGGCCAAGGCTTCAAAGGTATCTCCCACTTTGAATCCCAATATATCTTGTGATGATATTGATGATGGCAAGAGTGATGATGATGTTGATTATGATGAAGAGAGTTATGATGTTGCCTCCTTAAAAATTAAGGGGAAATGATTTTTAAAGCTCTTCTTAAGAATAAAATTGCTCGTTCCAACTTCATGGAAATCATGTCTATTGCTATTGAGGGCAAGAAATATATTGATGAGTTGGAATCTCGTCTTGAGGAGCATGAGGTCACCATTGATAAAATGGAAGGTCATGAGCGTGATTACGCTAATGAGATTGCGGACCTCTCTCAAGCTCTTGAACTTGAACAAACCACCAAGGAATCTCTTGAGGAGACTTTTGCTCTAGAATTATCTAGAGTGAGGGAATCTCGTGATAGAGCTCTTGAGGTGGCCAATGATTTTGAAACTAAAAATGAGGAGCTTGAAGTTTTGCATGCTAAACTCCTTGAGGACTTTGAGCACCTCGAAAATGGCTCAAGGGTCATTAAGAGTGAGCTCATCAAAATCACCGAGTCTCATGCTCAACTTAAAGCTTCATATTCAAAAGAGCTTGCCAAGTTGTCTTCTCCTCTTGTTGCTGATGATGATGCTTGTGCTACTAACTCTATCTCTTGTGAAGCATCCATTTTGAAGGAGAATGTTGAGCTACGGGCTCAACTTGAGTTGCTATCTAGCAATTATGGGAAATTGGAAGAAAGCCATGAAAAGCTCTCAAACTCTCATGACTATCTTATAGTATCCCATAATGTGCTAATGATAGCTCATGAGGCCATGCTTGCTAAGGTAACATCTAGTGATCCTCATGTGGATACTAGCACTACTTCTAGTCAAAATGCTATATTGATATGTGCTAGTCCTTGTAATTCATCTACTCACAATGTTGGTACATCTTGTGATGAATTGCTTTCCTTGCCTTGTTGCTCTAACAATGAAGCTTATACTTCCTCTAGTACTTGTATTGAGACTAACCATGTAGAGGAAATCAAAGAGCTCAAGGCCCAAGTCACTTCTTTGAAGAAAGACTTGGAAAAGAGTCATGAAGGGAAATCCACACTCAACAATATCTTGAGTGTGCAAAAATCCCCCAATGACAAAGGTGGACTTGGATTCAACTCCAATAAGAAAAAGAAGGGCCAAGAACAAGTCAAGAAATCGGCCAAGATTGTTTGCTTCAAGTGCAAAGTAGAAGGGAATCATGTTAGATCTTGCCCATTGAAGAAGAAGGCCATTATTGTCAAGCAACAAGGGAAGAGGGCACAAGTTCAATCTCATGCTCAACCTCAAGTTGAAGAGAGGCCACTTCCCAAGAAGACTCAAGTTAATGCTTCTCTTATTGAGAAATCAAGTGAGAAGAAAGTGAAGAGTAGACGTTGCTACTTATGTCGTGAGAAAGGCCACGTCGCTTCTTCATGCACTAGTGGTAACTTATCCAACCCAATTATTATTGATGATGTCTATTCTCTTGGGAAGTATAAGGTTGGCAATGTGTTTGCCAAGTTTATTGGTACTCAAAGTGGTGTCAAGAAAAGAACCATTTGGGTGGCCAAGCCTATTGTGACTAACCTCTTAGGACCCAACTTGGTTGGGGACCAACTAGCTCAAACTTGATCAATAGGTGTTGTTGGAGGTCATTGGAGACTTGGCTACATTATGAAGATTTAAGGGGTCCTCATCATTCATATTGTGTCAAGCCAAGTCATTCGGATTATCTTTCTATCATATATCCAATGTTCCTCCTTGCGGTAACTTCGTGCTTAAATTGCTTACATTAAAAGTTACTTCTCCCTTAGCATGTTGTGGTTTTGTATCTTGCATGTGCTTGTATATGTTGTGCTTCAAAATTGCTTATCTTGAGAAATCAAGTATGTGCATGTTGGTTTGCACATCATGTACATGTGTGTTGTGTGTTGAGCCTTTTGCATCTTGTTTATTTCTTAGTTGGCTCTTGTGAGAGATTAATGGAATATCCCATTATGGGGAGTGATGTGCTTTATGCACCTCACAATCCTATAAATGTGTGTACATGAGTAATACCATCTAGTATTGATATTTCAAGATTATCTAGTCTCTAGGTGGTATATCTCTCATGAGAAATTCAAATTCTAAATTTTCCATTAATTATCTCCTGTTAGATCCTTTTAATTGCCTCTTGTGTATCTTTATTTGGTATCACATTATGGGGGAGTAATATGCTATGTGTGTATTACTAGCCTAGAAAATGTGTACATTTGAGATATTGTCACCTAGAATTGATATTGTAAATTATCTTGTTCCTAGGTGGCATGATAGCTCTACAAGTTGCAATTTGCTTGTGTTTGTTGTGAAGTTGATGTTGGATATCCTTGGTATCTACCACCGGGAATTATTTCCATATACTTTTTGTCTTTTGACAATTGGTAGTCACTTATGTGTGGTAGAATTTATTGATCATCTTTACATTGGCTTTTGTTTTTATTTGCCTTTCCTCTTGCCAAGTTTGTGTCAACTCCCTTTGTCTTACCTACCACTTGTGGATCTTGTTTATTTCTTGTTCTTGTCTAGTGTTTTCTAGATATAGTGAAAGTGGTGACCCCACCTTGTGCATTTTGTATTCAAATGCAAATCCTATGTAATGCACAACTCGTGGGAGCTATCCTATTTTCTCTAAAACGCTCATCTTGTGATCCTTATCAAGTGTGTGTTTGTGGAAGGCAAGCCGCTTTTTTTGGTACTTTGTGCCATCATGAAACTTTGTAGAGGGCTTGGTTTGTTTGGAACCATTCTCTCTTTTGGGAGTTTGACATCCTTCATTTCGTGTGTGTATCAATGGATATCTCATTCCTTGATGTATCTTTAATGATATCTTCCAAGTGATAATTTATCTATTTGGTATCATTTTTCTTTGCATCTCGTTTTCATTTGGTTTCGGTTCTTGAAAGTTTTGAGCATGCATGTTTACTTCATGTATTTTATTTGGCATGCTTTCTTTCTTTGACCCAATATATAGGGAAACTCCACCAAGTCTCAAATTGGATGAGAGGTGCATGAAATTCATTTTCATATCTATATGCACCTATTTATGTGGAGTTTGTCCTATGTATTGGTGTTTCTAACTATTTGGTCCCGATGAGTTTGGGTACCGTTTAGTTTGTGTTGTTCTTCTAGGAACATTTGGAGATGCATTGGATGCTCGGCTCACTCACAAGGAAGGTGTTGTCACCATGTGCATATTGGAGTCAAGCTAGGATGATCAATGAACTACTATATACCTTCAATTGGTATCTACTACAACCTTCCAATGATATCTCGGTAACAAGTATCTATTCATGCTTTCTCCTCTTGCATTCAACCTTGTGTAGGTTGCATCTTGGCATGATTTTCATTTCATATCTTGTGATACTTGTTTCCTTTCTCAAAGCATCCCAACGATGATCTCTTGTTGCTAGTTGTGATGCCCTTGATGGACGTGTGTTTGGACTTCATTTATATACAATAAGACCATATCTAGCCAAGTTCTATGCTTTCAAGCAAATATCTTATTGGTATATTTATGACTTCCTTGTGGATATCTTGTTCCTTCGTGTTGTAACTATTTCGGTGTACATTCTTCTTTGTAGATATATATATCATCATGATTTCGTCTACATAGAACCTTATACACTTGAGAGAAATTACATCTCTAGTTGATATCCTTTCTTTCACGTCCACCTTGTCTTTCTTATGTTATTTCTTTGGTGGCTCCGTGAAAGCTTTTGCCTTGAGTGCGTGTCCTCTATCGTTGCATCTTGATGCACTCTTGTGTGGTGAAGATTTTTTCCTCATGCTTATCGTTCTGAGGCTTTTTGCCATCTTAATTGGCATCCCTCGTCTTGATGAGGCTTTCATCTTCTATCTTCACCACGGGTTGTCACAAGCATAAGTTCTTTATATGCTTATTAGTAAGCTTGTGAACCCATTTGCTAGTTGTGTGGGAATGACGGGCCTTGCACCGTGTGCCTCATTCTTTCAAGACTATGTTGATGCTTAATGCTCATCCTAATTTTAGTCTTCTCAAGTGCTTCGCCATGACTCACACACATCATTTTGGTTGAGCCCATTCTTAAGTTGCCTCTTTTACTTGTTTCTCAACCATGTGTTTGTTGCAAGTACTAGGCTTTGTTTCCTATATGCTCACTTGCACTTGTTGTAAGTTTCTATTGATTTTGGGGGAGCTATGATCCTATTTTGTGCACTTTGTATCCAATTACAAAACATTCTTTTGTGCACAAATCATGGGGAGCTTCTCTAGTTTCTTTAGAACACTCCTCGTCTCATATCATAATATCCTTCATTCATGTGGCTCATAGGATCTTTGGTCTAGTTGGTTCAATTGATATCCTTTGATTGCTTGCTTCAATTGGTATCTTTTGATTGCTTGATTGCTTGTTTCTCTCTTTGTTATGTCTTTGTGGCATATCATTCTTTTTCAATCTTTGGGCATCATATAGTTTGTGTTCCTCCAAGTATTAACCGTTGGATATGTGTATTGCATTCCACTCTCTTGTTGAGAAATACACAATTTATGGAGGACCACAATTTATATTGGTCTTCTTAGCTTTTTCGCCCATTTTGGCAATCGATGCCAATGGGGAGAGAAGTTTCAGAGAGTTTTGTGGAGAAGTTTAGAGAGTTATCTCCTCTTGCTTTGGTTTTGTTCCTTAGCATTTGCATCTCATACGCATGCACTATTGGTTGTTGAATTGCATGGTGATGCATAATTCCTTATGTAAACTCTCCTGAAAGTGATTGTCATCAATTACCAAAATTGGGGAGATTGAAAGGACATGCGGTGCCCCCATGTGTGGTTTTGGTAATTGATGACATTCTCTATGGACTAATGGTTGCATTGAGTTATATTTGAAGGATTTGTCCATAGGCATTTCTTGAAGTCCATGTGTTGGTTTCAAGGAGTTTATGTGTTGACCAAGGTGCTATTAAGGAATTATCCAAAGATTGGTCATGTGAGTGTTGAGCTTATTGCAAGCATGTCTTGAATAAGAAGATTGTGTGATCATATACCTTCAAGACATCATCCAAACGAAGAGAGTTGGAAAGATTCAAGGTTGATCAAGACTAAGTCAAGAGTGAATCAAGTTGATCAACTCACAAAGCGTAGAAGATGTACCGAGAGGGATCAAGTGATCCCATGGTATGGTAAGCATTATCCATTGCACTTTGTGTACTAACCCATGGTCTATGTGAGAGTCTATGTGGGGTTAGGTACGTGTCCATGGGCTTGCGTCAAGAGGAAGATATCATACAACCCATGGAAAGGATGACATCAAGTGGTGATCGTCATCAAGATTGCCGTGTGCAAGTTCAAGTGGAGCATCACGAAGAGATCAAGTGCTTGAAGCTTGCCATCCATTGTGGTGTCAATGGACTTGTGAAGATGAGTCAAGAGTGGCTCACCCATAGTGGACTATGGGGAGCAATCATCTAGTCTTCATCGAGCCAACGCCAATCAAGAAAGGTGGTCCATCTTGAGGGAGTCAAGATCGTCATCATCTAGCTCAAGTGGACCATGTGCAAGGCAAAGGTTTGCCCTTGATAGGTTTTCTATTTTACCGGTCTCATGGTGGTAGTAGGGAGACCGGGTTTTATGATCGTTTGCCGTACTATCAAGGGGGCTCTCAAGTTGGTAGCTTGATCGTATCGTTAGTAGAGAGCTCAAACCCTTGCATCCTTGCATCATGTTTCTTGGTTCTTGTTTGGTTCTCTTTGTGAGTCTTAGAGCTTATGGTCATCTTGATGACAAGATTGAGTTCATCGAAAACGGAGTTCACATGCGTCTTCTATGATGTTTTCGGTGTTGGAGGTTTTACCGGTCTTTTTCCGAGGAAGGGTTCTCACCATTTTCCTTTGGGACTTTTCTCATTTGCTTATTCTTGATATTTCTATCAAGATTGTGTTAGCCCATGTCGTTAGCTTTCCAACAAACTTGGTTTCGTTGAATTCGGAGTCCGTTTGCAAAAGTTATGGCTGTTTTGGTAAAGGCTGCAGCGGTACTACCGCGACTAGAGCGGATGTAATTTTTTACTACCGCTCGAGCAGTACTACGACTCCTGAGCGGTAGTACCGCCCCAGAGCAGTACGACCGCGGCTCCTAAGCGGTAGTACCGCTCCGGACCAAAATCTCGTGTTTTGCTCAGTGAAGTAGGCTGAAGTATTTTTTAGTACCGCTGCATAAGCAGTAGTACCGCTACCATTTGGCGGTAGTACCGTGGTCGAGCGGTAGTACTGAGGTCGAGCGGTAGTACCGTGAGGACGAGCGGTACTACCGCTCGAAGGTTCTTTGGCCTTTTGCCTCCTCGCTGTTGTGTTTGAAGGGGTTCTACCGCCCTAGCGGTAGTACCGCTCCTTGAGCGGTAGTACCGCTCTGTCTGTTGTGAGCATAACGGTTGGATTCGGGAGCTCCTATAAAAGGGGTCTTCTTCCCATTCAACCTTATCCTTTTTAGCTCGTGTTCTTCCCCCATTGTTGACCCTCTTCGAGCTTGCTAACTCTCAATCCCTCCAATGATTCTTGCTAGTTCTTGAGGGAAAGAGAGGAGATCTAGATCCACGTTTCCACCAATCACTTTCTCCTCTAAGTGAGGGAACCCCTTGGATCTAGATCTTGGAGTTCTTCGTGTTCTTCTTTCGTTCTTCCTCTCATTTCCCTTCCTAGCATTAGTTGCTTTGGTGGGATTTGGGAGAGAAGGACTTGGGCACTCCGTGTGCCCTTGCCATTGCATTTGGTGCATCGGTTTGAGTTCTCCACGGTGATACGTGGAAGTGAAGTTTGAGAAGCTTATTACTCTTGGGTGTTTGGGCACCCTAGAGTTTGTTCCTCTTGGGTGCCTTGGCGCCCTAGGCAGTTGGTGGTGTTCGAGCTTAATCATTGTGGTGTAAAGCTCCGGCAAGCGTCGGGTCTCCAATTAGGTTGTGGAGATCGCCCAGCAATTTGACGGGTACCGTGACCGCCCCAAGGGTTGCCAAAGTGTACGGGTTCGGTGACCGCCCCAAGGGTTGCCATTTGTACGGGTTCGGTGACCGCCCTCAAGGGTCCCTTAGTGGAATCACGGCATCTTGCATTGTGCGAGGCGTGAGGAGATTACGGTGGCCCTAGTGGCTTTTGGGGAGCATTGTGCCTCCACACCGCTCCAAACGGAGATTAGCATCCGCAAGGGTGTGAACCGGGATACATCGTCTCCACGTGCCTCGGTTATCTCTTTCCCGAGCTCTTTACTTATGCACTTTACCTTGTGATAGCCATATTGGTTCTTGTCATATATCTTGCTATCACCTAGTAGTTTATCTTGCTTAGCATAAGTTGTTGGTGCACATAGGTGAGCCTAGTTGTTGTAGGTTTTGTGCTTGACAAATTAACCGCTAGGTTTATTCCGCATTTGTTCAAGCCTAAACCATAATTATTTTAAAGCGCCTATTCACCCCCCCCCCTCTAGGCGACATCCACGATCTTTCATCCATGATAAAGAAACTATGCGTAATTTGGAATCTAGGGACTATCAATCTTATAGTGAAAATCTTAGGAGGAGAGCTCCCCATTCAGAGATATATCAATCTTTGTATCTTGAGGCTTTTGAGGAGTTTGATTGGATAACTAGGGGAATTTATGTAGGATTTAATAGGGATTGGTTGAATAAAATGATGAAGGAACCCGTTAGAAATGAGTTATGTATTTTATATGATGATATATACATTGATGATCCGGCCTATGGGTATATGAATGTTAAAATTACCAATCAAAGTCCCTTTCATGATTTAAGTTTATCTACTAGAAGGGAAATAAAGGAAAGGACAGAATTGCTAAGACGAGTTTGGGAAGACTTGATGAGAATACTTAGATCTTTTAAGTATTTTATGCCTAGCTAAGGGTGTTAAACAATAGTGCTTGTTGGGAGGCAACCCAATTTTATTTTTTGTTTTTGCATTTTAGGTTCTGTTTTGCAATAAATAATTCATCTAGCCTCTGGTTAGATGTGGTTTTATGTTTAGTTAGTGTTTGTGCCAAGTAAGACCTTTGGGATAGCTTACGGTGATAGTTGATTTGATCTTCTTGAAAAAAGAAACTCTTGCGCTCGGTCCCAGAATTGTTTAAAGTCACTGAAGTGTGATAAAATATTGATTATTTTTCAGAAGATTAATAAACAAATTTCTTAGGTTTTTCTAATTTTCAGAATTTTTGGAGTTACTGAAGTATTGAAATATCCAGATTTCTCTGCACTGTTGTTTTTGATAGATTCTGTTTTCTATGTGTTGTTTGCTTATTTTGATGAATCTATGGCTAGTATCGGGGGGTATGAACCATGGAAAAGTTGGAATACAGTAGATATTACACCAATATAAATAAAGAATGAGTTCACAAAAGAACCAAAAGTGGTGATTTATTTTCTTATACTAACGGAGCTTATGAGATTTTCTGTTGAGTTTTTGTGTTGTGAAGTTTTTAAGTTTTGGGTAAGGATTTGATGGACTATGGAATAAGGAGTGGAAAGGGCCTAAGCTTGGGGATTCCCAAGGCATCCCATGGTAATATTCAAGGACAACCAAGAGCCTAAGCTTGGGGATGCTTGGAAGGCATCCCCTCTTTCGTCTTCGTCTATCGGTAACTTTACTTGAGGCTATATTTTTATTCACCACATGATATGTGTTTTGCTTGGAGAGTCTTGTATGATTTGAGTCTTTGCTTTTTAGTTTGACACAATCATCTTTGTTGTACACACCTTCGAGAGAGACACGCATGAATCGTGATTTATTAGAATACTCTATGTGCTTCACTTATATCTTTTGATCTAGGCAATATTGCTCTAGTGCTTCACTTATATCTTTTTAGAGCACGGCGGTGGTTTTATTTTATAGAAATTGATGAACTCTCGTGCTTCACTTATATTATTTTGAGAGTCTCTAAACAGCATGGTAATTTGCTTTGGTTATAAATTTAGTCCTAATATGATAGGCATCCAAGAGGGATATAATAAAAACTTTCATATAAAGTGCATTGAATACTATGAGAAGTTTGATTCCTTATGATTGTTTTGAGATATGAAGATGGTGATACTAGAGTCATGCTAGTAAGTAATTGTGGATATGAGAAATAGTTGTGTTAAAGTTTGTGATTCTCGTAGCATGCACGTATGGTGAACCATTATGTGATGAAGTCGGAGCATGATTTATTGATTGATTGTCTTCCTTATGAGTGGTGGTCGAGGACGAGCGATGGTCTTTTCCTACCAATCTATCCCCCTAGGAGCATGTGTGTAGTACTTCATTTTGATAACTAATAGATTTTTGCAATAAGTATATGAGTTCTCTATGACTAATGTTGAGTCCATGGATTATACACACTCACCCTTCCACCATTGCTAGCCTCTCTAGTGTCACAAGAACTTTCGCCGGTACCATAAACCGACCATATACCTTCATCAACAGCCACCATACCTACCTATTATGGCATTTCCATAGCCACTCCGAGATATATTGCCATGCAATTTTCCACCGTTCCGTTTATTATGACACGCTCCATCATTGTCATATTGCTTTGCATGATCATGTAATTGACATTGTATTTGTGGAGAAGCCACCATTCATAATTCTTTCATACATGTCACTCTTGATTCATTGCACATCCCGGTACACCGCCGAAGGCATTCATATAGAGTCATATTTTGTTCTAAGTATTGAGTTGTAAGTAAATAAAAGTGTGATGATCTTCATTATTAGAGCATTATCCCATGTGAGGAAAGGATGATGGAGACTATGATTCCCCCACAAGTCGGGATGAGACTCGGACGAGAAAAAGAGGCCAAAAAATGGGAGAAGGCCCAAATAAAAAATGAGAGAAAAGAGAGAAGGGCAATGTTACTATCCTTTTACCACACTTGTGCTTCAAAGTAGCACCATGATCTTCAAAACATGATTGAGCATGTGTGTTTTATGATGTTCAAAACAAGCAAAAATGCGAGTGTGTTTCATGAATGGATCAATGATTGAGCATGATGGGCTAGGGATAACTTTCTTTAGTGTTGATATTTTGAAAGACATGGTTGCTTGTTGATATGCTTGAGTATTGAAATCTTCATGTCAAAACTAGACTATTGATTTGAACCATATAAAAGTCCAAATGTCTATGCTGCAAAAGAAAAGAATATGTAATGAACATGTTAGGCAACATTCCACATCAAAAGTTCTATTTTTATCATTTACCTACTCAAGGACGAGCATGAATTAAGCTTGGGGATGCTGATACGTCTCCAACGTATCTATAATTTTTTATTGTTCCATGTTGTTATATTATCATTCTTGGATGTTTTACAATCATTTTATAGCAAATTTATATCATTTTTTGGGACTAACCTGTTGACATAGTGCCCAGTGCCACTTGCTGTTTTTTCCCTTGTTTTTTACTTCGCTGAAAAGCAATACCAAACGGAGTCCAAACGCAACGAAACTTTTTGGAGATTTTTTTGGACCAGAAGACATCCAGTGGGCAAAATAAGTACCAGAGGGGGGCTCCGAGGGGAGCACAACCCACTAGGGCGCGCCCAGGAGCTCAAGCGTGCCCAGGTGGGTTGTGCCCACCTCGGTGGCCTTCCACACCGCCTCTTCGCCCTATAAATACCCAAATATTCCAGAAACCCTAGGGGAGTCGACAGACACAATTCCAGCCGTCGCAAGTTCCAGAACCACGAGATCCAATCTAGACACCATCATGGAGGGGTTCATCATCCTCATTGGTGCCTCTCCGATGATGCGTGAGTAGTTCATCATAGACCTATGGATTTGTAGGCAGTAGCTAGATGGCTTCCTCTCTCTCTCTTTTGATTCTCAATACAATGGTCCCTTGGAGATCTATTTGATGTAATTCTTTCTGCGGTGTGTTTGTTGGGATCCGTTGAACTTTGAGTTCATGATCAGATCTATATCCATGAATATTATTTGACTCTTCTTTTGATATCTTATATGCATGATTATTTATATACTCGCATTTCTTCTTCGAATCTTTGGTTTTGTTAGGCTAACTAGATCGATTTTTCTTGCCATGGGAAGAGGTGCTTTGTGATGGGTTTGATCATGCAGTGTTCTTTCCGAGTGACAGAAGGGGCAACAAGACATGCATGTATCGTTGCTATTAAGGATAACAAGATGGAAGATGGGGGCTATTCCTACATGAATAGATGTCGTCTACATCATGTCATCGTTCTTATTGCATTACTCCGTTTCTCCATGAACTTAATACACTAGATGCATGTTGGATAGCGGTCGATGTGTGGAGTAATAGTAGTAGATGAAGGAAGGAGTCGGTCAACTAATCTTGGACATGATGCCTATATATTGATCATTGCCTTGGATATCGTCACAACTATTCAATTTTCTATCGATTTCCCAACAGTAATTTGTTTACCCACCGTGTGCTATTTCTTGAGAGAAGCCACTAGTGAAATCTATGGCCCCCGGGTCTATTCTTTATCATATTTGCTTTGAGATATATTTTTATTTGCTTTTGGTTTCAGATCTAATATTCCAAAAACCCAAAAATACTTTGCTACACTTTTTATTTGCATCTTTTATTTCATGTTTCATTGAGATCAATTTATCCAATCTATCACAATTTTATCCCGTCAACTTGACAATTTCTGGCGTCGTTACCCGTAGAGGGATTGACAACCCGTCATAAGGGTCGGGTTGCAAATATTTGTTCTTTGTGTGCAGGTACCGTTTACGTAGTTTTGCCTGGTTCTCCTACTAGATTGATAACCTTCATTTCGTAACTGAGGGAAATACCTACTGTAGCTGTACTGCATCATCCCTTCCTCTTTGGGGAAATACCGACGTAGTTCAAGCGACATCAGCGACGTGACAATCTGTGAACAGAACTCGAAACTCTAAGGTAAGTAGACACTAAGGCCAGCAACTCAACACGTCGATGAAACCACAAATTCAACAAAGCAAAACACCGAGAAGAAAAATTGCAAAAGGCTCAAATTGGTCCAGATATGATGATCTAACCCTAATGCCTTTTTGGCTTTTTCATGGGCTTTAGGTATGAAGAACAGACACGGTCCAAACTATGAAAAACTGGTAGAATCTCACCAAGCAACCTGGAAATTTGATACCACCTGATAGAGGCGAAGGTGTCCCGATGTTTCGATGAGAGGTAGCTATCGGTTTCGGTGGAAGTCGACTTTGATGATTTGACTACGAACGTGCAAAGACGTCGCGCCTTAAGAATCGCTAAACTAACTCCGGGAGGTTATTTACCATGCCGGAGCACGATCAACCTGACCATGAGGGTCTATTTTCTGCACGCAAACACAAAACAAGCAAGAAACTGCTATTGCAATCTAAATATTGTGAATTTAAGAGGAAAACCTTTTTTTGAACATCAGTACTGTGACGCCCTCGATTCAATCGTACACTAATCATATCGCCCTCGATTCAATCGTACACTAATCATACACGCAAATGTGTACGATCAAGATCAAGGACTCACGGGAAGATATCACAACACAACTCTAGACACAAATTAAAATAATACAAGCTTTATATTACAAGCCAGGGGCCTCGAGGGCTCGAATACATAAGCTCGAAAACACAAGAGTAAGCGGAAGCAACAATATCTGAGTACAGACATGAGTTGGACAAGTTTGCCTTAAGAAGGCTAGCACAAAAGCAACATCGATCGAAAAGGCAAGGCCTCCTGCACAGGAGCCTCCTAACTACTCCCCGGTCATCACCGCCTCCACGTAGTAGTAAGCATCGGCGGTGGCATCCGGCTCCTGGCTCCGTCATCTGGTTGCATCAACCGGAAAGAAGAAGAAAGGGGGAAAAGGGGAGCAAAGCAACCGTGAGTACTCATCCAAAGTACTCGCAAGCAAGGATCTACACTACATATGCAACATTATCAAAGGAAGGTCAGTATATGTGGTGGGCTGCGAAATGCTGAATAGAGAGAAGGCCTAGTCCTATCGAAGACTAGTATCTTCTGGAAACCACCATCTTGCAGCAAACAAGAGGGAGTAGAGTAGCATAACTTAAAGTAGCAGTAGTGTTATCAACCTCGGCCAGAGATCCTTTCTCGACTCCCTGCGAGAAAGAAATCCCAGAGCCATACTATCCAGTTATCATCACAATCCAATTCTCATCGCAATCCATTGCTCATATCCATGTCTCATCTCAAGTATCCAGTTCTAGTTGTATCGATCGGGATACAACTCCAAGTGTCCGTTACCGTGGGAGACAGGCTATCGATAGATGTTTTCTTCCACTAGGGGTGCACCAACTTACCCACCACGCCGCTTAACTCCGCCGGACACACTTTCCAGGTCATGCCCGCCTCGGCCAAACAATACGCCGCAACCCGACCTAGGCTTAATAGAGAGGCCAGCACGGACTAAACCTATGCCCCAGGGTTCATGGGCCATCTCCCGGGAACTCCTCAAGACGCTATGCGTCTGTGCCGGTGAGCAGACCTAGCTACCTTCCCAAAAAGGCAGGAGCTTACCAGGTCCAACCAGCGCCCGCTTTCGTCGACGTCTATTAAGCTTCTGATGTATACGACGCAGAACGCCCATACTATGCCCACGTGATGGTTAGTGCTATCGGGCCGAGGCCCCTCGGATCAAATATCCAAATCGTAGTGGATTAGGAGCAGCGCGGTAACAAGCAGAGACTCACGAAAGATGTGACCCGTTGCCCGTCTCGAGGACTTGCGGCAAGGGCTAGGAATGCCCGCCACGCCTCGTAATTATCTCGCGGGCACCTTCCGTGTCAACCCGTCTCCACATCACTCGCAATTACACGCTGGTACCCCTCGTGGTCCAATTCGTCTTTCCAAGTAACGAGTGGTAAAGTCCAAGTAACCGTGTGTCCAAACATCAAGGGAAAAACCCGAGGAATCACCCCGATGAATTCCACTAGATGTAATCATCAAGGTGAACGAAGAGGAATCACCCCGAGGTTCACACTTGAGGGGTTGCGTGACAGTCGTATCGGAAGTGGTTAAGGAGGAAATCACCCTCGATGACCACGACCGGATAGCTATACTACAGGTGGTTAATATCGAAGTCTTTGTAGAGGTTTCACCCTCGGTACTCGATAGTAACCCAAAGAGTGTCGAGCAACTAAGGGAAGTGATGTGCGTGTCGGGGCCTGGTCTTCGATCCCGTTGATCGGGTCTTCAATGATGAAGCAGGGCAACAAGGACAAGGTGAGGGGGGTCACCGATGGGTCTCTAACCAACCTATACTAAGCAGTTTAGGATAAGGTAAGGTACAACAAATAGATACAAAAGCAGGCTATGCATCGAATAGGTGCAAACAATATGAGTAAAAATCTAATGCAAGCATGAGAGAATGGAATGGGCGATATCGGGATGCTCAAAGGGGGGCTTGCCTGGTTGCTCAAGAAGAGAGAGGGTCGTCACAACACCGTAGTCGAACTGGCAAAGAAGCGGCTGTCGGTCTCGTAGTCTACGGGAGAGAAGAGGGGAAGAAACAATGAATACCAAGTAAACAGATGCATATCGATGCATGACATGCCAAGAAGCGAAGCTAGGCGTGCCCTAACGTGGTATGAGGGGGGGTATCGGTTATAGGGGGAAACATCCGGAAAGTATCCCGTGTTTTGGGTTTTAGGCGAGGAGCGGAGGGGAAAAGTTGCAGTTCTATAGGTTAGGGGTGTGTGGCGGGGCAGGCGGACTGCGTGATCCGGATTCGTCTCTGGATTACGAGCAACTTTCATGTTGAAAATATTTTAATCCGAGTTACGGATTAAAAGACATGATTTTTAAAAGATTTTAATAATTTCTGGAATTTAATTAATTAATTAATTAATTCGAAAAAAAGTATTTATGACGTCAGCATGATGTCAAGCTGACATCATCAGTCAACAGGGTTGACTTAGTCAACCCTGACAGGTGGGTCCCGCATGTCATTCTCTAATAACTAATTAACCTAATCAAGGTTAATTAACATTAGTTAATTAAGTTACTTAATGATTAGGGTTAATTAATCAGAATTAATTAGATTAATTAATTAATTAATAATTAATTAATTAATTAATTAGTTAATTAGTTTTAATTTACTTTCATCCTATTTTTATTTCGCTTTTAATAAAAACCGTTCCTTTTGGGGGGTGGGGCCCCATGTCATTGGCCCCGAGGGGCACGGGCAAGCGGGTGCTACAAGGGCAGGGGCGGTTCAACCCGAGGCCATCGGGGGCCGGGCGCCTGAGGTTAAGACGGCGTCGGGGTCAGCAGCCACTGCCGACCGCCGGCTGGCAAGCGGCGCACGGCGAGGCGACGGTGGTGGTGGGGTTTTGGCCCCGACCGGGGGGAGGGCGCTGGCGAGGGTGGCGTCCGGCGGCCGGAGGCGCTGCTGACGGAGGGAAGAAGAGAGGGAACGTGGGGGTTCGGGCGTGCATGGCAAGGCCGGGTTGACAAGCCGGGCGACGGGCTACACGGCCAGACGGAGAGGAGAGAGGGGGCGAGGGGAGGCGGTGCGGTGGCCTGGGTGGCCGGAGCTGCCGACGGGGAGGGGGAAGAGAGGGGAACTGGGGTCGGGCGAGCTCACCGAGCGCCTGTGGGTCTAAGCGAGCGGGCTCGGTGGAGGGCGTGACGAGCCAGGGAGGAGGCGGTTAGTTCGGCCGGCTGCCGGGAGGTGGAGGTCGGATCGACCTGGGCAAGGGAGCTCGTGCTTGGGGGCGACGGAGGTCTCGGTGGAGCCTCGCCCGATCCAGATCGGGCGAGGGAGAGGGTGGGGCGTGGGGGAAGTGCGGGCGGCTAGGGTTTGCAGCGGGGTATGTGGTCGGCTGGGCCGATGGGCCGCCTGTGGGGGAAGTTGGGCAGGCCGGGGTTTTGGGCCAAGGGTTTCTCTTCCACACTTTTTGTTTTAAATTTTTGAAAAACTTTTATTTCTTTGCCTATGTTTTCAATATGAAGTTGAACCGGGTTTGAATCAACGAGAGTTTAGTCACAGTAACCGAGGTGACGTGACATGATTAGTGTGGGATTACTGTAGCGTGATTATCCGGGCGTCACAATTCTCCTCCACTACAAGAAATCTCGTCCCGAGATTTAAGAGGGAGTAAGGGGAAAGGTCCGTTACGAAATCGTAACGAATCTTCTCGGCCTTGGTTGATCTTCTTGAAGAGGCCGATCCATTACCTTGACATCTTCATTTCTCTGCCACAGGTCATCATGGTGATGCCGCCTTTTCTCGGTAACTCCAACGCATTTACGAATAGGTAAGGGGTTATTCTGGCGTAATCGAACCTCTCGCAAGGTTGACTATCCGGTAGCTAACAACGAGGAAGGTGGCGGAAAGTAACTCTCGAATCGGAACTTAAGAAAATATCGAGAGCAAAGTAAGAAGGTACCATGAGAAGTTTCAAGCGGGTAGGCAATCATCCGATGCTGAAACAGGTGCAAAAGGGTTCAGAGCAACGGAATAAGTATAGCGTCTGATACCAGAATAGAGCAACAGGCAGGTGGCCCGTGAATTACATACAAAGTCAAGCACGAGGAATAACTTTGACAATGGGGTGTACAGGAGAGTCAGGTTTCGATCCTGTGAAACTGTGGGTTATGGGCCCACCATGTGGTTAAAAGTAGAAAGGTTGGTGACATCTTGCACGATCATGTAAGCAAGGCATGTCAGAGGAGAGTCCGAGGGTCATGTCGGCAACATCATAGCTACCAAGGGCGAGGGACGAAGAGAACCATTTTCCTGCTCGTTGAACGAGGCGGACCAATAGGCAAGGTTCTCGTCCATCGGTGGTTACCGAAATGTCACCAACAATAGTAATGTGGTCTTCTTGGCGGTGTTGTAACACGAGGTGCTTGCACAAGCAAAGGATTATTACCGCTTATCTCATGTAGATCATAGAAAAGGTTTAAACAAACCAATGGATGGAAAATATGATCATCGATCAAATGTAACAATGGAAAGGAAAATATGTTTAAACACATAATTCAAGGGTATATCCTTCCCAAGGACAAGCAGAGCAAGATATCCACGACAGAGATAATGTAGAGAACCCTTTAGGTAAGGGGAGAGAAATTTCATGACATTACCCATACAACGGTGTTTGGATAATTGAGCAAGAAACATTTAGCATTGGGCTTCGAATGTTCTTGTTGAAAACCAGAGTATCACAGACATGCTTCGAGATAGCATTGGCATGGTCTTCGTGAAGATCGGACTTTGGAATCACGAAGGATCCATCAGAATAACTTGTAGAAACAAGATTACAATTCCCTCATGGATGAAAGAATAACCCCGCTGAAAAGGAATCTATAATGATAGGTCCTCCAGCGGGGGGGGGGGTGCTATGCATGAAATCATGTTACCGCGTAAACAAAGGATCAACATCATAACTCTTGGAAAGTTGTCCCAACCATCATATCTGACCGAGATTCAGATCCGATTGGTGTCAGGATACCTCAGACTTAGGATACCTGAGAAGACAAGGTGCAACGCAAATTGGCAAGATGACAATGTAAGATTCTCGGGGGAAAGGAACTATGAAGTGATTTCCGTTAACAAGAGTCCATCATTAACCCAAGGAGAGGACAAGGAGGTGTCTGGTGAACTCAACGGCAATTCACCGAGATTCCCAAAAGATGGATTTCCACAATTAAGTGAACAAGGAGATAACATTTGTCATATCAAATGATATAAGGAAGTATGCTCGAGGAAAACATACACAAGTAAACACTGGTTGAAAGGTGCGCCCGAAATATGGGCCGGGTTGCACGACCAACATTGGAATGGTGATTCAATAATCAATAGTCTAAGAATTTCACTTCAAAGCAAGAGGCTTGCTAGAAGTTTTGAATTCACACGTCATAGCTCAATTGTCGGTATTCGGTTGAAAACAATACGGGGCCAAGGAATGAAACGAAGATGGCAAGAAGTATTATGATATCAAGAATTCTTAAGAGGTGGTGAAATTCTCACCACATCCTTGACAAAAGGAGATGGTAATACTCCGAGGTAAGGAAGATCAAGCTGCTGGGTAGCAAGGAACCCAAGGTATAACACCAAACATGAACAAGCTTGTGTTGGTGGGAAGGCAATAAAGTGGTCGATGATAATACAATTCATCGAGGGCAAGGATGGTATTTCTCATCATGAATCCAATTGATATCCTGGATGAGCTCAGAATGTTGATGATCACGACACCTTTGTCGCGAGAGTTCATGAGGATGTAATCGATCGACGACGACATCAAGTCAAAATAATGATGAATTGAAAGGTTATTGGAACCAAGGGTACGACACAAACTCGAAACCAAGCTTGTTGTTCAAGGCGAAATGATATGACGATGAGGATCGACGTAAGGTTAGTTCATCGTCGAAAATTGTGCTCCGAGAAGAAGGACCAGGCAGCACGGTTAAAATCATCACGACATTGATATAGCCAAACAGGCTAGGAATGATGTGATCGGGTACAAACACGCATTTATAGAAGCTATCGAAGAGTTGTTGAACCGTGAAAAGTGCGGACTTGGTTCGATTATCGGTGTCTTTGAGTGTTTAATATCTCGTGAGCCCGTGAAAAATTGGAATCGGGGAATGTAGCACTTGATGAAGAACTCATAAGAAGTTATGCAGTTCCAAGATAATCTCGAGATACCGTGGGGTAATACTCACACAAGATCAAAGTAAAGGTTGGACCGGTGTATTGATCCATAGGAGACAATTGATTTAACTTGCACAGGACATGATATTTAAAAGAGAACATGGTCGGAACCACGATTGCAAAAGGCCAGATCTCGGATATAAGATGAGCTTATACCAAAGGAAAAATTAAATTTAAGAGAAGCTTTAATGATAAGATCTACATCGTGTCCATGGGCATGAACACAAAGTTCAAGGTCGACTCCACTTCTCCAATGCATAACCTTTCATTCACTTCTCACCTTCGAGGAAGTTGTAGTGTTGAAATTTTATCCGCAAAATACCGAAGTGTATGACTCATGAAACCGCCGAAGTTCACACATATTAAGGAAGGCATAGGTTCAACCCATCGTGGTATCGTGGAAATATATACCACAAGCTTCAATAGAAATACCACCACCGAAAGTCGAAAGGTAATGAGAAAGCAGAGGATACAATTTACCAAAGGTAATATGTATCGGAGAAAGAACTCACAAAGTGATTAATATGAAGGACACTGCCGGATAATAATCCAACAAAGGATATGGCGATCCACAATGGGCTGATATGAGTATCGATACCCAATCAGAGGAAGAAAGATTGCAAATGCATCGGTTTGTAGAACAGCTGAATAGTTCAACGCTTAATTAGCAAAGTAATTATGATTTTCAAATCAAGGGATCAGGAGCAAATGCTCTGATCAAGAATGGATAAGCTGAATAGACTTAGGGTACAATCAGCGACAATTGGATTGGTCGAGAACCAATTCCAGCTTGAAAGAATGGCAGCTCAGCCGTAAAGGTAATTTATAAGGATCAATGATGATTATGGTGTTCGCAAACATATTGAGTCAACAGACTCAAAATGATAATGACAAGGAATGTCAATATGACTACGAGACTTATGGGATTAACCATAATGCAAGCAAGCAAGAATTTCAAGAGCCAAAGGCTCCAGAGGGTTTTCGGAGGATCGAATAGTATTTGAAGACTTTTGTGAAACACATGAACAAGCTGGGTTGAGCGGATACCGACAAGTGCGAGGGTTTATTTGAAGGGGTATTCATGTAGCAAAGAACTGCTAGGCAAGAGGGCACAAAGTATTCTCGGAACAATAGAGAAAACTTCGGGTATCTTGTAATAACAAGATCAATGGGGATGATCGTATGAATGGCAAGTGTAAGTAGTTATCCATACGGATTTATTGGTGGTCGGGAATAGCAAAAGTGATGGGCACAACGTCTCGAGAGAACATCGAGAATATCTTGGAATCTTCCGAATAATGTATTTATCATCTCGAAGTGAGGGGCTCTCCGGGAGAAAGTACTTGCGAGAACATAAAGTTAGTCTTGTTTTTAGCAAATTCATTTAACCCGAATAGAAGAGAGTTCAGAGTCCCAGAGTAAAGGTCGAGGAGTAAAAGATCCTAATACCACCCAATGGCGACGTGGGCCGCACAACCATGTTAGTAAAAGTTTTTGCAACGTCTAGACTCGACTTCGCCGGGGAGTTGGAAGGATTCCCTACAGCAAATGGGCTCGATACCAACTTGTGACGCCCTCGATTCAATCGTACACTAATCATACACGCAAATGTGTACGATCAAGATCAAGGACTCACAGGAAGATATCACAACACAACTCTAGACACAAATTAAAATAATACAAGCTTTATATTACAAGCCAGGGGCCTCGAGGGCTCGAATACATAAGCTCGAAAACACAAGAGTCACGAAGCAACAATATCTGAGTACGACATGAGTTAGACAAGTTCGCCTTATGAAGGCTAGCACAAAAGCAACATCAATCGAAAAGGCAAGGCCTCCTGCCTGGGAGCCTCCTAACTACTCCTGGTCGTTGGCGGCCTCCACGTAGTAGTAAGCATCAGCGGTGGCATCTGGCTCCTGGGCTTCGACGTCTGGTTGCATCAACCAGAAAGAAGAAGAAAGGGGAAAAGGGGGAGCAAAGCAACCGTGAGTACTCATCCAAAGTACTCGCAAGCAAGGATCTACACTACATATGCAACATTATCAAAGGAAGGCTGTATATGTGGACTGGGTCAGCAGAAATGCCGTAATAGAGAGAAGGCCTAGTCCTATCGAAGACTAGTATCTTACGAAACCACCATCTTGCAGCAAACAAGAGGGAGTAGAGTAGCATAACTTAAAGTAGCAAAGAGTGTTATCAACCTCGCCAGAGATCCTTTCTCGACTCCCTGCGAGAAAGAAATCCCGAGCCATACTATCCGATTATCATCACAATCCAATTCTCATCGCAATCCATTGCTCATATCCATGTCTCATCTCAAGTATCCAGTTCTAGTTGTATCGATCGGGATACAACTCCAAGTGTCCGCTACCGTAGGGACAGGCTATCGATAGATGTTTTCTTCACTGCAGGGTGCACCAACTTACCCACCACGCCGCTTAACTCCGCCGGACACACTTTCTGTGGTCATGCCCGCCTCGCCAAACAATACGCCGCAACCCGACCTAGGCTTAATAGAGAGGCCAAGACGCCGGACTAAACCTATGCCCTGTGGTTCATGGGCCATCTCCCGGGAACTCACGCTATGTGACGTCTGTGGCCGGTGAGCGCACCTAGCTACCTTCCCAAAAAGGCGGGAGCTTACAGTCCAACTGGCAGCGCCCGCCGGGCCGACGTCTATTAAGCTTGGTGATGTATACGACGCAGAACGCCCATACTATGCCCACGTGATGGTTAGGGCTATCGGGCCGAGGCCCTCGGATCAAATATCCAAATCGTGAGTGGATTAGGAACGCAGCGGTAACAAGCGAGACTCACGAAAGATGTGACCCCGTTGCTGCCCTCGAGGACTTGCGGCAAGGGCTAGGAATGCCCGCCACGCCTCGTAATTATCTCGCGGCACCTTCCAGTGTCAACCCGTCTCCACATCACTCGCAATTACACGCTGGTACCCCTCGTGGTCGACCCGTCTTCCAAGTAACATGGTAAAGTCCAAGTAACCGTGTGTCCAAACATCAAGGGAAAAACCGAGGAATCACCCCGATGAATTCCACTAGATGTAATCATCAAGGTGAACGTAAGAGGAATCACCCCGAGGTTCACACTTGAGGGTTGCGCGATAGAGTCGTATCGGAAGTGGTTAAGGAGAAATCACCCTCGATGACCACGACGGATAGCTATACTACAGTGGTTAATATCGGAAGTCAGTAGAGGTTTCACCCTCGGTACTCGATAGTAACCCAAAGAGTGTCGAGCAACTAAGGGGAAGTGATGTGTGTGTCGGGCCTGGTCTTCGATCCCGCTGATCGGGTCTTCAATGATGAAGCAGGGGCAACAAGGACAAGGTGAGGGGGTCACCGATGGGTCTCTAACCAACCTATACTAAGCAGTTTAGGATAAGGTGTAAGGTACAACAGCAGATACAAAAAGGTGCTATGCATCGTAATAGGTGCAAACAATACTTGATAGCAAAATCTAATGCAAGCATGAGAGAATGGAATGGGCGATATCGGGATGCTCAAAGGGGG
Organism: Aegilops bicornis; assembly: GCA_021605145.1. Classification (NCBI taxonomy): domain Eukaryota; kingdom Viridiplantae; phylum Streptophyta; class Magnoliopsida; order Poales; family Poaceae; genus Aegilops; species Aegilops bicornis. The sequence continues at coordinate 198,995,547 of CM038669.1, read as the reverse complement.
CTTGCCCGGTTGCTCCGCAAGAGAGAGGGGTCACAACACCGTAGTCGAACTGGCAAAGCAGCAGCGGTCTCGTAGTCTGGGAGAGAAGAGGGGAAGAAACAATGAATACCAAGTAAACAGATGCATATCGATGCATGAAATGCCAATAAGCGAAGCAAGGCTTGACATAACGTGGTATGAGGGGGGTCTTGGTTAAGAAACATCCGGAAAGTATCCCTTGTTTTGGGTTTTGAGGAGCCGGAGGGGAAAAGTTGCAGGTTCTATAGGTTAGGGGTGTGTGGCGACGAGCAATTGCGATCCGGATTCGCCTCGTCGTTACGAGCAACTTTCATGTTGAAAATATTTTAATCAGTTACGGATTAAAAGACATGATTTTAAAAGATTTTAATAATTTCTGGAATTTAATTAATTAATTAATTAATTCAAAAAGTATTTATGACGTCGGGATGATGTCAAGTCGACATCATCGATCAACAGGGTTGACTTAGTCAACCCCGATGTGGGTCCCGCATGTCATTCTCTAATAACTAATTAACCTAATCAAGGTTAATTAACATTAGTTAATTAAGTTACTTAATGATTAGGGTTAATTAATCAGAATTAATTAGATTAATTAATTAATTAATTAGTTTTAATTTACTTTCATCCTATTTTTATTTCTGTTTTAATAAAAACCGTTCCTTTTGAAATGGGGCCCCATGTCATTGGCCCGAGGGGCACCTGCAATGCTGCAAGGGGCAGGTGGCTTCAACCCGAGGCCATCTGGGGCCGGGCGCCGAGGCCAAGACGGCGGTCGGGGTCAGAAAGCCACGCGCGATCGGCTGGCAGCGGCGCCATGAGGCGACGGTGGTGGTGGGGGTTTGCCCCGACGGGGTGGGAGGGCGCCATGAGGTGGGGCCCTGGCGGGCCGGAGGCGTCGTCGACGGGAGGGAAGAAGAGAGGGAACTGGGGTTCATGAGCAGCTGGCCGGGCAAGCCGGGCGACAAGCCGGGCGACGGCCTCTGGCACAGACGGAGAGGAGAGGTGCGAGGGGGAGGCGGTGCGGTGGCCGCTGGTGGCCGGAGGCCGTCGTCGGGAGGGGGAAGAGAGGGAACTGGGGGTCGCATGAGCTCACCGAGCGCCAGGGTCTAAGCGAGCTGCTGGTGGTGGAGGGCGGTGACGACCGGCGAGGAGGCGGTTGGGGCGAGTTCACGGCCGGGGAGGCGGAGGGGTCGGGATCGACCAGCGGCAAGGGAGCTCGTGCTTGGGGGCGACGGAGGTCTCGGTCAAGTCTCCGCCCCGATCCAGAATCGAGGCGAGGAGAGGTGGGGGCGTGGGGGGAGGCGGCTAGGGTTTGCTGCGGGGGTATGTGGCGGGCTGGGCCGATGGGCGGCCCAGTGTGGGGGCCAGGCCAGGGGTTTGGGCCAAGGGTTTTCTTCCACACTTTTTGTTTTAAATTTTTGAAAAACTTTTATTTCTTTGCCTATGTTTTCAATATGAAGTTGAACCGGGTTTGAATCAACGAGAGTTTAGTCACAGTAACCGAGGTAACGTGACATGATTAGCGTGGGATTACTGTAGCGTGATTATCCGGGCGTCACAAGTACAGACTTAAGCGCTCATACATACGCACATACACTCACCCCTATGAACACACACATGCACACCCTACCCCTATGAGCACCTCCGAGAGACTGAGCCGACATATCATCTTGAAATTTACGAAGTCTCCATAGGCGCCTCGTCGTCGACGGGAACGTCTCCTCCCACTGAAAGCGCATCGCTGGAAATCCTGAAATAAATCCAGGAATAAATGTGAGCACCAGGACTTGGACCCTGGTGGGCTAGGGATACCACTGTCCCTCTAACCATCCAACCACAGGTTGGTTCGCAGGAAAACTTTATTAATCAAAGTGGGGTTCCGTGACGTTTTGGTCTGGTCGTTGAACACAAATGAAGGACATGAGTTGTAACTATGGCAAACTTTAATGTAAACAAAACCAAATCTAAAATGACGCCCTAAGGGTTGTATTTATAGGGAGACAAGGGGGAATTCCGTCCACCCTTGGCAAGATGGGACTAAATTCTGTTCTAAGTCGTTTTGCCTATTAATACAGACTCTAAAAATAGCCTATTATATGTATTTCGAAATTACATGGGTCTGACCCAAATATAAGGTGGCACAAGACCTAAAATAAACTATGGACACAATTTATGAAAGTTCATCTTGTATATTTCGCCCATGTCTTTGTATGTCATCACGGTGGCTTCAACGTGCTGAAAACTCCACTAGAAACTCCGTTCTTGTTCCCTTCGCATGCACCTTCATCTCCATGCTTGATCATATTCTAATGTTCATCCTTCTTGTCTATGCTAGACCCTTCATACATAAGCAAAACTAATGTATACAATTTAGGCAACATCATATTCTTGTGAACATTAGAATCATTACCAAGAAACGGAAGTACCTGATATTTTATTTGGTGTGCACGAGCTCTAGTAATTGGTCCAACATGTGTAGCGGTAGGGGTTGTGGGTGTAATTGTGGTAGGGATGTCCTTATCAGAATCTTTCAATGATTTTTAGGAGTTTTTGGAGTTTGAACTTTAAGAACATGGAGCAAATGGCTCATTGTCATATTCTCATCCCCTTTTGATATTATCGGAATGCCTATGGACTCAATGTGATCATCGATCACAAATAAAATGTAGAATCCTTCGACTTTCAAGACTTCGTTTTAAGCATTTTCATGGGCCATCTTCCATTTCTTTGTTCTACCTAAAAGAACATTTTCTGAAATATACTTTGAAGGAGACATTAGTTCCTTGAAATATGTTGACATGAATTACCGAAATTCACCTTGAGAATTAGATGCACTTTGAGGAGCCCATTTTAACACCCCGATGTAATGATGCTACAGTAATCCCTGGGGTTAAGTTAATCCTTTTTCTAAACAAGTGTTTGTTCATCGTTGTTTCTTATCTCTTTCAAATTTTAGTTAAACTCAAATTCAAATTCTGAGTGAAATTAAAATTGCTGAAACATGAAAACTAAAATGTTCATCTTGTGGCCAATAATCACTTGTTAATATTGGAGGTGAACTAACATTTTTTCCAAAATGTCCAAGTGCCCTAAACTAGTTAAATTTGTGGCTAAAGCAATTAAATTAAATGCCTTTTTAATTTATAAAAATTGCAAACTATTTCAAAAGCCTCACAATCTTTTGTGGCAGTGCCCAATAATTGTTTTGGCCAGTGGCATATATTTGCAAAGTCACTTATGGCTAAAAGAAAATGCAAAAGCTATTGGAAAAGAAAAAAACAGTAAAAGAAAGGGCTGAAAGGGAAAAAGAGAAAACCTCCCCTGTTCCACCCCACTCGGCCTTGGCCTAACAGGCCGGCCCAGCCAGCCCACTTTTTCCCCCGGTCGCCTTCTCCTGTTCCCCGAGCCGTGTCACTACAGGGGCTGGCTCCCGCCGGACCACCTCGCCGGCGACGACCCCCGCGAGAGGATAAGGCCTCCACCGCCCCGACGCCTCGGGCCCCTCACCTCCCACTCGTCTGCCACCCCACTCACCTCGCCCCTCGCTCTCCAGATCCCCTTCTCTCCCACCTCAACCGAGCGCCGCCGTCGCCATGGTTGTCTGCAGGCGCTGACCACCGCCCACCCCGCGCCTCGCCAGCACGTCCACGAGACGCGCCGTCAACCTCTACCTCGACTACGCCTCACCATCGAGCTTGGAGACGACCGCACGGTCGGGATCGAGCTCGTCCCCGTCTTCTCTATCGCCGGTGACCGCCATCGTCTCCGGGCACCCCTGCAGCTCCAAAGCTTTCGAGGGCTTTTCTTAGCCGCTCGGTGAGCTCCTCCCTCCCTCCATCCCTCTCCTCGCGCCGTGTACATCACCGTAGTCGTAGCTCGTCACCGCCCCAGAGCTCCACTCACCGCTCCCCTATCCACGCTCGCTACATTCCCCGGTTGCGCCCTGCCTCATTTGGTCGCGCCCTTGGCCGCCCAAGACGCCACGCCTTGGCGCCACAGTTGCGCTTTGCATTTTCGCTGCCTCTCCTGCTGTAGGCCACGGCCCGTCGCCACTCTTTGCCTCACAGGAAACGCTGCCGCTGCTTTAGTTAAACTGCTGCTCCTGCTGGAATATGTTTTCCTCGCCCCGTGCATGCCCCACCGCGGCCAGGCCGCGCCCTCCCATGCCACTGCGAGCCGCTCGCCCGCGTGGCGGCCTCCCCCACAGCCTCCAGTACCCACGCGCCCCGCCTCGCCTGCTTCTGGGCCGAGCGCCACCGCTGCCCGCTTCGGTCGCCGCATCCCCGCTCGACCTTGCCGCCACTCCGGCCGCCCATAACCCCAACCGAGGCCGTAGATGGAAGCGCGGCACTGCGCCCGTCCTGTAGCAACCGCCCCCGCGCGAAATGATCGCCGGAATGGCGATTCCGGTGAGGTCCGGCGCCCCTCTGCCACGGGAACACTCACCAGAGCTCCCCAAACACCGGCGCCAACGTGGACGTCCGGGTCCACCTCGCTAGGTCATCGCCCGTGGCCCTGTGGGCTCGACCGCCTTGTTGACCAGTCAACGGCCGATCAAGGCGTCGCCCGATCCGCCAAAGGGTTCCCGTGGGCCCTGTTGACTAGTCAACTAGTCTATTGACCGCTGATGCAGCAATGACGCCATGATGACATCATATTTCCTTTTCTGTCGAATTAGTATGTAAAGTAATTCCAGAATATTGTTTAAACTTTGAAAATTCATAAAAAATAATCCGTAACTCGGATGAAAATGTTTTCTACATGAAAGTTGCTCAGAAAAATCCAATGAATCTGAATACGTGGTCCTTTCACCTGTCACATGCCCCTAGCATGCTGAACATGGAACCATCCCCCCTCTTTCTTTTGTCTGAAAAATGCCTAACACCGGGAAAACCCATCTGGATGTTTTCCCTCTCCATCTGCAACGTCTAGCACTGTGTTAGTTCACCCCTAGCACCGCGTATTACCATGTTATACTTTGTGATGCTATGCTTGATTTATATTTATTGTTTCTTCCCCCTCTTCTCTCCTGTAGACCCCGAGACCGATGTCGCCCCTGCGATCGACTACGTCGACGACGACACTTCTTCCTTTTCTGCAGAGCTTCCAGGCAAGCCCCCCTTTGATCATCCCGATATCGCCCATTCCATTCTCTCATGCTTGCATTAGATTTTGCTACTGCAATTGATTGCTCCTATTCTGATGCATAGCCTGCTTTTGTACCTGCTTTCATACCTTACCTGCTTATTCTAACTGCTTAGTATAGGTTGGTTAGTGATCCATCGGTGACCCCCACCATGTCCCAGTTGCCCCGCTTTATGTTCAAAGACCCGATCAACAGGATCGAAGACCAGGCCCCGGCACCGCACATCACCCCCTTAGTTGTACGACTCTGCATAGTTACTATCAAGTGCCAAGGGTGAGACCTCATCAGCACTTTTGATGTTAACCCTGTAGTGTAGCTATTCGGTCGTGGTCATCGAGGGTGATTCCGCCTTAATCACTTCCGATACGACTCTGTCATGCAACCCCTCAAGTGTGAACCTCGAGGGTGGATCCTCTTACGTTCACCTTGATGATTACATCGAGTGGAATACACTGAGGGTGGTTCCTCGGAGTTTCCACTTGGTGTTTGGACACACTGATACTTGGACTTTACAAGTGTTACTTGGAAAGGCGGGTCGACCCTGAGGGGTACCCGCGAGTGATGTGGAGACGGGTTGACCTGGAGGGTACCCGAGAGTTGAATACGAGGCGTGGCCGGGCATTCTTAGCCCTTGCTGCAATTCCTCGAGACGGGGTCACATCTTTCGTGAGTCTCTGCTCGTGACCGCACTACCAACACACTAACGGTTTGGATATTTGTTCTGAGGGGCCTCTGGCCTGATAGCACTAACCATCACGTGGGCATAGTATGGCTGTTCTGCGTCGTATGCATTAGCCGAAGCTTAATAGACGTCATGCGAGTCAGCAGCGCGCACCGGGTTGGACTGCGTAAGCACCTGCCTTTTAAAGGAGGTAGCTAGGTCTGCTCACTGGCCGCCCTCGCAACATGCGGGAGTTCCCGGGGCGATGGCCCAAGACCCCTGGGGGCATAGGTTTAGTCTGGCGTGCTGACCTCTCTATTAAGCCTAGGTCGGGGTGTGGCGTATTGTTTGGCTGAGGCCGGGCATGACCTAGGAAAGTGTGTCCGGTCGGAGTTAATCGAGCATGGTGGGTAAGTTGGTGCACCCCTGCAGGGAAGAAAACATCTAACGATAGCCTGTGTACAGTAACGGACACTTGGAGTTGTATCCCGATCGATACAACTAGAACTGGATACTTGAGGTGATAACTGGATAGTATGGCTCTGGGATTGCTTTCTCATAGGGAGTCGAGAAAGGATCTCTGGCCGAGGTTGATAACACTACTACTACTTTACTTTATGCTACTCTTTTCTCTTCTGATGCTGCAAGATGCTTGGAGCTGCTTGGAGATGCTAGCCTTCGATAGGCTAGGCTTTCCCCTTCTCTTCTGGCATTCTGCAGTTCAGTCCACATATACTACCCATTTCATTGACACCTGCATATGTAGTGTAGATCCTTGCTTGCGAGTACTTTGGATGAGTACTCATGGTTGCTTTGCTCCCCCTTTTCCCCCTTTTTCCATTCTTCTCGGATGTCACAACCAGATGGTGGAGCCTAGGATCCAGACCGCCAACGACCAGGAGTAGTTAGGAGGCTCCCAGCCAGGAGGCCTTGCCTCTTCGATCGTGTTGCTTTTGTGCTAGCCTTCTTAAGGCAGACTTGTCTAACCTATGTCTGTACTCAGAAATTGTTGCTTCCACTGACTCTTGTGTTTTCGAGCTTATGTATTCGAGCCCTCGAGGCCCATGGCTTGTAATATAAAGCTTGTATTATTTTATTTGTGTCTAGAGTTGTGTTGTGATATCTTCCCGTGAGTCCTTGATCTTGATCGTACACATTTGCGTGTATGATTAGTGTATGATTGAATCGAGGGCGTCACAAGTTGGTATCAGAGCCGATTGCCTGTAGGTAGCCCCCTTTCCAACTCATTGGCCGAAGTTGAGTCTAGTCACTGAAAAACTTTTACTAACATTGGCTGTGTGTCTTACAGGCCCACGTCGCCATTGGGTGGTATTAGGATCTTTTACTCCTCGTCTGTACTCTGGGGCTCTAATCTCTCTTCCATTCGGGTTAAATGAATTTACTAACTCTAACATTAGGATCTTGTGACCACATTCACCCCAAAGTTGGAGAAGCCTTAGTTATTCCTTAGAATAGTATTTTGAATAGTACACACAATGTCGTGTTGACTACTAAGTGGTATCCATCGTACCTCTTTTATTATGCATGTTTCATCATGAATGATCCTTGTGTTTGCAAATGCTCAATGCTAAACTACCCCCTGTTACATGTTAACAGGATGGTTAGACCCGCTGGTCGTGGCCGTGGTGCCAACGATCCATCACCACCCGAATTCTTTGCCGGAATGATGCAACAGTTTGAGCTAAACCGCCAGTTCATGGAAGGAATGATGGCTTAGTTTCCTCGTCCGAACATGAATCAACAGCCAACCCAAAGAACTCAGAGGGACTTCATGCGCCTCAACCCAACTATTTACCGCAGATCAACTCGGCCCCTTGATGCTGATGACTCGCTCCGCGACATCACGTATGAAATGGAGTCTGCTAGTGTGGCCCTTGCTAGCTATGTCACCTTTGCATCTTTCTTTCTGAAGGGTCCCGCTGCTCAATGGTGGGACAGCCACAGGCAGACCCTGCCTACTTGAATGGTCATCACTTGGCTAGATTTCCAAGCTGCCTTTCGTGCCCGCTTCATTCCCCAGGGAATCATGGACAGGAACAAGGGAGATTTCTGCAACCTCACCCAAGGCAACAAGTCTGTAGATGCTTATCAGCGGGAATTCTTGGACTTGTCCCGCTACGCTGAAGAAGACATTGCTACTGATGCTCGTAAGCAAGAGAAGTTCCGTGACGGACTTCACCCTGATATCAAGCTAGCACTACTCGTTCATGACTTTGCTGTAACATCCCAAATTTTCAATTTGGAATGTTATACATAGGTCATCCATGCATATCATATTTTATTGCATTTCGTTTGCGATCCTCGAAATCCTAAGCAACTCAAGGACCCTTGGAGAGAGTTGGGGATTTTCCAAATTTTCATATTTGAATTTTATCAAATAATGAAGACGAGGAATTTGATTTTAATTATTTTCTCTCCGTAAAATATTTCATTTTAAAATAATAAATTAGGGAGATAATATGACTTCTCCAAAATAATTGAAATATCGGAGGAAAAATGTTAAAAATCATTATTTGGTTTTATTTGATTTTATTTGCCCTAGAAAAATTTGCATGTTTTAAAAATTGCATTTTAGGGGCCAAGAAAAGTTCATCTTGTTCTAAATATTTCATTTAGGCGGAGAAAACTTGTTTTGGTATTTTTAGATTTTATTTATTTTCTAGGATTTTTCTAAGTTTCATGAACGTTTAAAAAAGAGACCCTGGCCGGGCCTAGGGCCCAACCGAGCAGGGCCAACCGCCCGCCGACGCATCCTGGCATCCTGCCACCGCCGACCCGGACTCGAGTCCGAGCCGGACTCCGCCGCCAGCGCCTTGCCCCCTTCTCCAAGTCGCCGCCGCCCCCTTTATATACGCCACCACCCCCTCTAGCCACCACCACCGCCGCCCGGAGCCGGAGTTGAGCCTCGAGCCCCGAGTCGCCGCCGCCGCCTCCCGCCGCCACCCGCGCCTCGCCGATCCCGCCACCGAGTCGCCGCCGCCGCCGTCGCCCCGCCTCGCCGAACGACATCGCCGGAGGTAGCCGCCCCGCCGCCCGGTTTTTTTAAAGAAAAACCCCTTCGGTTTTTTTGAAAAACCCTAGCTCGTTTTTTTATATAGATCTGTTTTATTCTCCGGTTTATTTACTTAGCGAGCGTTCGCTCATTCGCTCATTTTAACGAACGTGTTCGTCGTTTAGTTTCTGCTAATGAACGTTCGTTCATTAAGCCGTTCGTTGTTTTTTTTATCGGATTTATTCCGCGATTTTCCTGATCTGGATTTCTGATCCGATGTTCGTACTAGTATAACTTTTCGCTCGTTTATCGGAATCAGGCGATTCAAGCGCCTGGAGTTTCATCTTGAAACCCTCTTTCCGAATAATCAACTTAACCCAGTTTTTGTCTCTGTAAAATTTGACCCTAGTTCAGATTAGTAAATGGATTGTTTTTCTTTCGCCGTTTGAGTTTCATTGCTCCGTTTGGTTTGATTCTTTTTGCGAACCGGAGTTCTTAATTTGAACTTTCTGGTCAGCCTTTTTCAGTTGAAGTTTCGTTTGTGCATCTTTGCTTGTTGCTTATGTATGTATTGTTTGCTTGCGATAGAATTCCCGGAGTGCGAAGCGTGTTACTACGAGTCTCTAGGATTCACGGATCGTCAGCAAGGCAAGTAACACTTTGATCATACTCTTTTCATACCCAGTTTTTGTGCATTAGTTTCAACCCTCAAACATTGCATGATTAGGATGTCATTAATTTGTGGGTTGGGAAGTAGATGATGAGGTAGAACCTATTGCCCTGTTACTATCAAACCCTTGGGAGTTACTTCTACGTTTTGCCTATATTGCTATGCTATGCTTGTAGACGTGGATTGGGTTTGAGTGTAATCCATGACAGATGTGAGATTGTTAATTAATGATTCAACTTAAGGTGGCAACTTAAATACACATCTGGGTGGATTGAGGCACCTGGGGAACCCAGTGTTTTTTTTTGGAAATCCCGGGGTACCCGTGTGATCTTCCTATGGACCGCCACCTGTGCTCAAAGGAACTGAGATTATTCATGCTAGAAACTTCCGTGTGCAGCCACAAGCTATTATGGGCTCTAGCATAGTTGAGTAAGTTACGTGAAGCTCTTGAAGAGGTAGATCAGCAGTCTTTGGGTTTTGTAGGTTTGGTATGATCTACCCAGTAGAGAGTTAATGTTTACGAAAGACCGTGTCTTGGTCATCCGCTTCTCAAACACCATGTAGTGCGAGAAATCAACGGAGGCGATCGAGTCTTGTGCTTGGAAAAGTCATAAACCTCTGCAGAGTGTACAATCTAATCATGGTTAGCCGTGTCCCCGGTTATGGACAATTCTGAGTATCTAGTACCTGAGTATTCACATGTATCTCATTACTCTTAACTAATATTGCTGGGATGTTAATTACCTTAATTGGGATTGAGTTGGGGTTATACCTTCTCAATGATGTTTCAACCACCATGATAGTTGAATTAAAATATATTCCTTTGTTGTAGGGAAAAATTGGCTTTTCGCAAAAACTTTAACCGTAGAGCTTTCCACCAGCCAAATATGCATGTAGTGGTAGCATTATTCTGTTATTGCTCTATTGTGTTACATTGCCAGCATATTCCATGTGCTGACCCGTTCTCGGGCTGCAACGTATTATTTTGCAGACTTTTTAGATGAGGAGTAAGCTTCGTTAGGTCGTTGCGTGCAGCTCAGCTATGCCGTTGGAGTTGATGGACTCACTTTATCTTCCAAGCCTTCCGATGTTATCGTATTAGATGTCCTTAAGCCATATTATTGTAATAAGTTCTCTTTTGAGACATTCAATGTAATAAGTGTGTGATTGCTACTCTGTTATAAAGCCTTGAGTAATCGTGTGTGTCAAAGATTATCGATCCAGGGATGACACGGAAACACGAGACTTGACCATCTGAGGTCGGTCGCTACAAGATGGTATCGAGCACACGCCGAGTGTAGGACCCGACCACTAAGATAAACCATAGGTCACTCTTCTCTACTCATTTCTGACTCCTCTCCATTTTTCCACTCTTTAGGATGACGGAGATGAAGAACAAGTTTGCACAACCGGATGAAGACACACCTTTTGGACGCCACTTGAAGGAAGTCACTAGGTACTTGAACATTGGAATACCAGGCTTCACCGGGACGTACAATGCCACTTTACCTGAAGAAGAGCGCTGGATGATTCAAGTACAAGTTCCAGGAAGGACATTCTCGCCAACTTCCAAGCCCATAGAGTTTTCTTTCAAAGCACCCACCTGGAGCCTTGGCAAGAGTATGGCAGCTCACATTACCATGGGACACATTGGAGAAGTCTACAGCAGGGAGCTTAAAGACACCATATATCAAATATGTGGGCGCCGAGATGAGCAATGGGAAGTACTCGGCACCAAGAAGGATAAATCCATTGCAGCTTACATCCAGGAGCTAAACCAGCACATTCGACGTCAGGAGAACCAGATGTGCGCAGACATGATGGATTTGAAGAAGGCGAAAACTAGGATCATCGAGCTGGAGGAAGAACTCAAGTTTACACGCGATGGATATGAGGAGGAAATCAATACACTACTGGAGAGGAATGACGACCTAGTCAAGAAGATCGGAGTCTTCATGGGAGGATCAGCACCGGAAGAAGAGGAAGAGGACCCCACTTGTCCGGACAACTACATCATCATCTATGACACCGATTCTGATCCAAGTGATGATGACTATGAAGATGAAGCTGGAGCAGACATCATGGAGTCTTCCACCGATCAAAATTTCTAGATGACCACCATATAATAGTAGTATTCCCCCATGTAACTAGTAGTAGTTGAGCACTTTTGCGATAGTCCTAGACCATTTTTATGCCCTTGCTTGATTGATTGAATGAATGGTTGTGTTTGCCTCATGTGCATATGGGAAGTGTTTTCTCACTAGACCTCTTTCTATTCTAATCTCTTCCATCTAAACCCACCAGATGCCTCTGAGACGTGACCCCGGTTTTGTTTTTCCACCGGAGCTCACCCAGTTGATCCAGCAGCAGAATGCCTTGATGCAATTGCTAGTTCAGAACCAGGGCAATGCCAACAACAACAACAACAACAACAACAACAACCCGCCGCCAGTGGACAATTTAGCCCGTTTTCTGAGGTTACAACCGCTGGTGTTTTCCAGTAGCACCGAGCCAATAGTTGCTGATGATTGGCTACGCCGTATTGGAAGGGTGTTAACCACCGTAGGATGCACGAATGCTGAGAAGGTGCGCTTTGCCGCACATCAACTGGACGGACCAGCAGCCGCATGGTGGGAGAATTACACAGCTACTTTTCCTATAGCCAATGTCACTTGGGACCAGTTCCAACCAGCTTTTCGCACGACCCATGTCTCAACTGGAGCCATGAAGATGAAGAAGTGTGAGTTTCGCAACTTACGCCAGGGGAACCATACTGTGGCCCAGTACGTGGATGAGTTTAGCAAGTTATCACGCTATGCCCCTGATGATGTGGCCACAGATGCCGCGAAGCAGGAGAAGTTTATGGAAGGGCTGAATGATGAGATGAGTATGCAGTTGATGGTGGCAACTTTCAACAACTACCAGGAGTTGGTAGATAAAGCCCTAATGATTGAGGGAAAGCAAAGAAAGAAATTGAGAACCGTAAGAGGAAGTATGGACAAGGGAAGTACAACTCAGGAGCTCACGGAAGCCTCGCTTAACCCCGAACTCGGGAGGACTTGTTCATAACCATGGAGGTCATAACCATCTTTGGAGGAGGATCGCATAATCAAAATGGTGCAAAGAACGGGAATGGGAATGGAGTCAACAATAATCAGAATCGCTCTAACCCATCTACACCCGCCAAGAGGGACTTAAGCCAAGTTATTGGCTTTAAGTGCGGGAAGACAGGGCACTATGCCAATGACTTCCCTGAAGGAAGGAATGGAAACGGAAATGGGAGCGCTGGGAAGAAGCCCAATCCATTCAACAAAGGACAAGTGAACCACGTTAACGTGAAGGAAGTCGAAGAGCAGCCGGACACGGTAATAGGTAAGTTTTTGGTTCAGTCATTTACCGCTCTTGTTCTTTTCGATACTGGTGCATCGCATTCATACATATAAAGGGGATTTGCGGAAAAGTTTAAGTTACCAACCCAAACCCTTAGGACCCCTCTTTTAGTGAGCTCGCCTGGAGCAGAGTACATGGCTAGCAGATGGTATACCCAGATACCCCTAATCATTGGCACGCATGTTTTTCCATCTGACCTAATCATCTTGGAGTCACAAGGATTGGATGTGATATTAGGTATGGACTGGATGTCGAAGTATGGAGGAAGTATTGACTGTGCTAGCAAGTCAATTTATCTTACCACCTCGGAGGGAAAAAGGATTACGTATGTATCTAGGCATGTGCCTAGGAGGATCCAAGTGAATACCCTCACGGGAGTTGTACAGGAGGAAGTACCTGTAGTGAAAGATTTTCTGGAGGTGTTTTCCCAGAAGAGTTACCAGGCATGCCACCGGATAGAGACATCGAGTTCTTGATAGAGCTATTGCCAGGTACAGGGCCAATATCCAAGAGACCCTATCAGATGCCCGCAAATGATCAGAAGGAAATCAAAAAGCAGATCAAGGAGTTATTGGAGAAAGGTTACAATCGTAGAAGTTCATCACCTTGGGGAGCCCCAGTACTTTTGGTGGAGAAGAAGGATAAATCCCTAAGGATGGTTGTTGATTACCGAGCTCTGAATGAAGTAACGATAAAGAACAAGTATCCCTTACCGATGATCAATGATCTGTTTGATCAGTTGCAAGGAGCTAAGGTGTTTTCGAAGATTGATCTACGATCAGGATACCATCAGTTGAAGATCCGAGAGAAGGATATACCAAAGACAGCGTTTACCACACGGTATGGATTATATGAGTATCACGGTCATGTCATTTGACTGACTAACGCCCTGCCTATTTCATGAGTATGATGAACAAGGTGTTCATGGAGTATTTGGACAAGTTTGTGGTGGTGTTTATTGATGATATTATGGTATACTCGAAGAACGAAGAGGAGCACGGAACACTTGCGTTTGGTTCTCGAGAAACTTCGTGGAACACCAGTTATACGCCAAATTCAGCAAGTGCGAGTTTTGGTTGAAGGAAGTTGGATTTCTTGGGCATGTTATATCAGGAGAGGGTATAGCAAGAGATCGAAGGTTGATCGATCATCGAATGGCTGGCACCCACTTCGGTTGGTGAGATCCGCAGTTTCCTTGGACTGGCAGGATATTATCGGAGATTCATTGAGAATTTTTCCAAGACTGCTAAGCCAATGACTGAATTGCTAAAGAAGGATACTAAGTTTAAATGGATAGAAGATTGTGAGGCCAGTTTTCAGGAGTTGAAGAAACGGTTGACTACAGCCCCAGTGCTGACATTGCCGGATATACATAAGGAGTTTCAAGTGTATTGTGACGCCTCACGCTTGGGACTTGGATGTGTGCTTATGCAGGACGGAAAAGTTGTTTTGTATGCCTCACGACAACTGAAGCCTCATGAGTTGAACTATGCCACGCATGATTTGGAGTTAGCAGCCGTAGTGCATGCATTAAAGACCTGGAGACATTATCTCGTTGGAAACCATTGTGATGTGTACACGGATCATAAGAGTTTGAAGTACATTTTCACACAGAAGGAGTTGAACCTCAGACAGAGGAGATGGCTGGAACTTATAAAGGATTACAATATGAAGCTACACTATCATCCAGGAAAGGCCAAACATCGAAAGTGCACGCTTTGAGCGGAAGAGTTATGCTAATATCCTTGAAAGTAAAGGATTGCCAAAGGAGTTAGCTGAGGAGATCATGGAACTTCGGTTGGAAATTGTTCCAAGAGGTTTCATTGCAACCCTGGAGGTTCAGTCAACATTGTTTGACAAGATTCGAGAAGCTCAGAAGGAGGACAAAGAGATTGCTGAGATAAGAGAGAAGATGGACGAAGGTAAAGCCAAAGGTTTTCGCGCGGATGAGCATGATACCTTGTGGTTTGAGGACCGAATTTACGTGCCCAACAATTCGGAGATCAGGAAGTTAATACTTCAGGAGGCCCATGACTCACCATACTCGATTCACCCCGGAAACACCAAGATGTATTTGGATTTGAAGGAACGTTTCTGGTGGACTGGTATGAAGAAGGATATTGCCGAGTATGTAGCCGTATGTGATGTATGTCAGAGAGTGAAGGCAGAGCATCAGAAGCCAGCAGGACTGTTACAGCCTATGCCAATACCCGAATGGAAGTGGGACAAACTTGGCATGGACTTTATTACCTGATTACCTGTAACCAAGGCGGATATGATTCAATATGGGTAGTTGTGGATCGCTTGACCAAAGTAGCTCACTTCATCCCAAAGGAAAACAACTTATACAAGTGCCAAGTTGGCCAAGATATATATGTACAGGATCGTATGTTTGCATGGAGTTCCGAGGAGCATCGTATCAGATAGAGGAACACAGTTTACTTCAAAGTTTTGGCATCAACTACACCAAACTTTGGGTACCAGATTGGAGTTCAGTACCGCTTTCCACCCGCAGACGGATGGACAGACCGAGAGAGTCAATCAGATTCTGGAAGACATGTTGAGAGCATGTGCTCTAGATTATGGATCTAGTTGGGATGACAATTTACCGTACGCAGAGTTCTCATATAACAACAGCTACTGTGCCGCTTTGAAGATGGCACCGCTCAAGCCCTGTATGGACGCAGATGTAGAACACCATTGATGTGGGATGAGGTAGGAGACCGTCGCTTGTTTGGACCAGATTTGATCAAGGAATCAGAGGAGAAGGTTAAACCGATCGAGACAGACTAAAGATTTCTCGGTCTGATGGAAGAGTTATGCGATTCAAAAGCGCAAGGAAGTAACCTATGAAATTGGAGACAGAGCCTATCTCATGAGTATCACCCTTGAGGGAGGAAACGTTTTGGAGTTAAGGGACAGTTAGCCCCAAGATTTGTAGGACCGTACCGTGTTTTGGAACGGATGGGAGAAGTTGCCTAAAAGCTGGAGTTACCTGAAGGATTGTCAGGAGTTCACGATGTGTTTCACGTATCACAGCTGAAGAAGTGCCATGCTGAGATGGCCGACATACCGTTAAGAGATACAGTGCCCTTGGAGGCGATTCAGCTGGATAGTAATTTGACTTATGAGGAAAATCCAGTAAAGATTCTTGACTTTGACAGCCGAGTCACCCGCAGCAAGGTTATCAAGTTTTGTAAAGTTTAGTGGAGCCACCATACAGAGGTGGAAGCCACCTGGGAACGAGAAGATGATATTCGCAAGGACCACCCGCACCTATTTTCTAGCCAACCCGAATCTCGAGGGCGAGATTCATCTTAAGGGGGGTAGGTTTGTAACATCCTAAATTTTCAATTTGGAATGTTATACATAGGTCATCCATGCATATCATATTTTATTGCATTTCGTTTGCAATCCTCGAAATCCTAAGCAACTCAAGGACCCTTGGAGAGAGTTGGGGATTTTCCAAATTTTCATATTTGAATTTTATCAAATAATGAAGACGAGGAATTTGATTTTAATTATTTTCTCTCCGGAAAATATTTCATTTTAAAATAATAAATGAGGGGAGATAATATGACTTCTCCAAAATAATTGAAATATCGGAGGAAAAATGTTAAAATCATTATTTGGTTTTTATTTGATTTTATTTGCCCTAGAAAAATTTGCATGTTTTAAAAATTGCATTTTAGGGGCCAAGAAAAAAAGTTCATCTTGTTCTAAATATTTCATTTAGACAGAGAAAACTTGTTTTGGTATTTTTTGATTTTTATTCATTTTTCTAGGATTTTTCTAAGTTTCGGCGGAACATTTTTTTTAAAAGAGACCCGCGCCCGACTGGGCCTAGGGCCCAGCCGCCCGCCGCCGCCGCCTCCTGCTGGCAGCCGCCGCCGCCAACCCGGACTCGAGTCCGAGCCGGACTCCGCCGCGCTTTGTCCCTCCTCCAAGTCGCCGCCTCACTTTATATCGCCGCCATCCCCTCTAGCCACCACTGCCGCCGCCCGAGCTTGAGCGGAGCCTCGAGGCTCCCAGTCGCCCGCCGCCGCCGTCGCCTCCGGTCGCCAGCGCCCTGAGCCCGCCCGAGTCGCCGCCGCCGCCGTCGCCCCGCCTCGCCGGACGACCTCACCGGAGGTAGCCGCCCCGCCGCCCGGTTTTTTTAAAGAAAAACCCCTTCGGTTTTTTTGAAAAACCCTAGCTCGTTTTTTTATATAGATTTGTTTTATTCTCCGGTTTATTTACTTAGCGAGCGTTCGCTCGTTCGTTCATTTTAACGAACGTGTTCGTCGTTTAGTTTTTGCTAACGAACGTTCGTTCATTAAGCCGTTCGTTGTTTTTCTTTTATCGGATTTATTCCGCGATTTTCCTGATCTGGATTTCTGATCCGATGTTCGTACTAGTATAACTTTTCGCTCGTTTATCGGAATCAGGCGATTCAAGCGCCTGGAGTTTCATCTCGAAACCCTCTTTCCGAATAATCAACTTAACCCAGTTTTTGTCTCTGTAAAATTTGACCCTAGTTCAGATTAGTAAACGGATTTTCTTTCGCCGTTTGAGTTTCATTGCTCCGTTTGGTTTGATTCTTTTTGCGAACCGGAGTTCTTAATTTGAACTTTCTGGTCGGCCTTTTTCAGTTGAAGTTTCGTTTGTGCATCTTTGCTTGTTGCTTATGTATGTATTGTTTGATTGCGATAGAATTCCTGAGTGCGAAGCGTGTTACTCTGAGTCTCTAGGATTCAAGGATCACAAGAAGGCAAGTAACACTTTGATCATACTCTTTTCATACCCAGTTTTTGTGCATTAGTTTCAACCCTCAAACATTGCATGATTAGGATGTCATTAATTTGTGGGTTGGGAAGTAGATGATGAGGTAGAACCTATTGCCCTGTTACTATCAAACCCTTGGGAGTTACTTCTACGTTTTGCCTATATTGCTATGCTGTGCTCGTAGACGTGGATTGGGTTTGAGTGTAATCCATGACAGATGTGAGATTGTTAATTAATGGTTCAACTTAAGGTGGCAACTTAAATACACATCTGGGTGGATTGAGGCACCTGGGGAACCTAGTGTTGTCTATTTTTTTGGAAATCCCGGGGTACCCATGTGATCTTCCTATGGACCGCCACCCAGGCTCAAAGGGAACTGAGATTATTCATGCTAGAAACTTCCGTGTGCAGCCACAAGCTATTATGGGCTCTAGCATAGTTGAGTAAGTTACGTGAAGCTCTTGAAGAGGTAGATCAGCAGGTAGTGGGTTTTGTAGGTTTGGTATGATCTACCCGGAGTAGAGAGTTAATGTTTACGAAAGATCGTGTCTCGGTCATCCGTTTCTCAAACACCATGTAGTGCGAGAAATCAACGGAGGCGATCGAGTCTTGTGGGGAAAAGTGCGCAAACCTCTGCAGAGTGTACAATCTAATGATGGTTAGTCGTGTCTCCGGTTATGGACAATTCTGAGTATCTAGTACCTGAGTATTCACATGTATCTCATTACTCTTAACTAATATTGCCGTGATGCTGGCTCATCTTTGGGCCCGTCAGCGTAGAAGCGTCGGATATGGATTCTCCATAGCATGTATCGTCCAACTGCACCTGCACCAAGACAGTCTTATGCTGCACCATGTCTGCCTACACCCCCGCAGAGGCAGCCTCTTTGAACTGTACCACCTCGAGCTCCTGCTCCCAATCCCAATGATGGTCTGTGCTTCCAGTGTGGCCTTCCAGGTCACCGCTCCAGGAACTTTCCTCGGAATCAGAATCAGCTGGCTATACCTTCT
Organism: Aegilops bicornis; assembly: GCA_021605145.1. Lineage (NCBI taxonomy): Eukaryota > Viridiplantae > Streptophyta > Magnoliopsida > Poales > Poaceae > Aegilops > Aegilops bicornis. Next base: position 198,976,871 of record CM038669.1, on the reverse strand, counting down.
AATGCCCGTGGAAATAATCAGCCCCGCAACAACAATGCCAAGTGATACGTCTCCAACATAACTATAATGTTTGATTGTTCCATGCTATATTATATTCTGTTTTGGACATTATTGGGCTTTATTATTCACTTTTATATTATTTTTGGGACTAACCTATTAACCGGAGGCCCAGCCCAGAATTGTTGTTTTTTGCCTATTTCAGAGTTTCGCAGAAAAAGAATATCAAACGGAGTCCAAATGGAATAAAACCTTCGGGAACGTGATTTTCGGAACGAACATGATCCAGAGGACTTGGACCCTACGTCAAGAAAGCTACCAGGAAGCCACGAGGTAGGAGGGCACGCCTACCCCCCCCCCCAGGCGCGCCCTCCACCCTCGTGGGCCCCACGTTGCTCCACCGACGTACTCCTTCCTCCTATATATACCTACGTACCCCCAAACGATCAGATACGGAGCCAAAAACCTAATTCCACCGCCGCAACCTTCTGTACCCGTGAGAGGCCATCTTGGGGCCTGTTTCGGAGCTCCGCCGGAGGGGGCATCGATCACGGAGGGCTTCTACATCAACACCATAGCCTCTCCGATGAAGTGTGAGTAGTTTACCTCAGACCTTCGGGTCCATAGGTATTAGCTAGATGGCTTCCTCTCTCTTTTTGGATCTCAATACAATGTTCTCCCCCTCTCTTGTGGAGATCTATTCGATGTAACCTTCTTTTGCGGTGTGTTTGTTGAGGCCGATGAATTGTGGGTTTATGATCAAGTTTATCTATGAACAATATTTGAATCTTCTGAATTCTTTTATGTATGATTGGTTATCTTTGCAAGTCTCTTCGAATTATCAGTTTGGTTTGGCCTACTAGATTGATCTTTCTTGCAATGGGAGAAGTGCTTAGCTTTGGGTTCAATCTTATGGTGTCCTTTCTCAGTGACAGTAGGGGCAGCAAGGTACGTATGTATTGTTGCCATCGAGGATAACAAGATGGGGTTTATATCATATTGCATGATTTTATCCCTCTACATCATGTCATCTTGCTTAAAGAGTTACTCTGTTCTTATGAACTTAATACTCTAGATGCATGCTGGATAGCGGTCGATCTGTGGAGTAATAGTAGTAGATGCAGGCAGGAGTCGGACTACTTGTTTCGGACGTGATGCCTATATGCATGATCATGCCTAGATATTCTCATAACTATGCTCAATTCTGCCAATTGCTCAACAGTAATTTGTTCACCCACCGTAAAATACTTATGCTCTTGAGAGAAGCCACTAGTGAAACCTATGGCCCCTGGGTCAATTTTCCATCATATTAATCCTCCGTCAACAAGTTATTTCTAGCGCCATTTTTATTACTTTCTTTATTTTGCATCTTTATCATAAAAATACCAAAATTATTATCCTATCATGTCTATCAGATCTCACTCTCGTAAGTGACCGTGTAGGGATTGACAACCCCTTATCGCGTTGGTTGCGAGGATTTATTTGTTTGTGTAGGTGCGAGGGACTCGTGCGTAGCCTCCTACTGGATTGATACCTTGGTTCTCAAAAACTGAGGGAAATACTTACGCTACTTTGCTGCATCACCCTTTCCTCTTCAAGGGAAAACCAACACAGTGCTCAAGAGGTAGCAAGAAGGATTTCTGGCGCCGTTGCCGGGGAGGCTTACGCAAGGTCAAGTCAAGATTTGGACTCCCAACAACGAGCCATTTCTGGCGCCGTTGCCAGGGAGTCTACGCAAAAGTCAACATACCAAGTACCTATCACAAACCCTTATCTCCCGCATTTCATTATTTGCCATTTTCCTCTCGTTTCCCTCTCCCCCACTTCACCCTTGCCATTTTATTCGCCCTCGCTTTTCCGTTCGCCTTCTTATTTCCTTTTTACCCCTCGCTCTTTCTGTCGTTATGTCTGAAATTGGGGAAATTATTGTCGATATGGACAATAATAATATCATGGAAATTCTGATGCTCCTGCTGAAGAACCCCCTACCTTGCATACAAATTTTTTTCCAATTGGTAGTGGTAATATTATTGGAAAAGGGGTTATTCAAGATTTCTTTACTTGTGCCGGTGCTTTGCCTTCTATGGGCAGTTCCATTCTTCATAGAACTAGTAGTCTTGCTGACGCTATTGCCATGCTTATAGTTGAACTTGAAAGGCAATTTATGCACTTGCACCCTTGCATATAAAGGATTTTCCTAGAAGTTTCTAATATAGAACATTCTTCTGTTAAGCGTGCTGCTACTATCTTTTTGGCTCATCAGTTCAGATTTATAATAAAAGAGGCCAAGGAAATCTTTGTGCATTATAGGGTGGACGCTGGCCGTCCTCCCATAGAGGCTATCCACTTTGATCAAGAAGAAATAATGCGTTTCCAATCTCTAGACTATGTTGCTTTCAATGAAAACCTTAGAAAAAAGGTCCCTACCAATGTTCTAGTTGATAGAATTTCTAAACTTAATGATGATTTGGCTATTCGAAATAATGAGCTAGGATATTCTCTCGAGTATAGGCTCACAAAGTTCTGTCAAAAGAATGCTTATAATGATGAATTGGTTGTGCAATATGAAGGGCCGAAGGAGGAACCTATACCTCCTAAAATTGATCTTGGGGACTTTTGTCCCATTAAATTTAGCCCTTTTGATTACTTTTGCTTGCCTCAAAGGAAACTTGCTGCTGAACGTAGAGAATATGGAATGAGTTCTAATGATCTATCCTATTACTATGGCACTACCTAGATCTATCCTTGCTATTATGCCTAGCTAGGGGCGTTAAACGATAACGCTTGTTGGGAGGCAACCCAATTTGATTTTTAGTTTTTTGCTTTTTTCTTATGTTTAGGAATAAATATTTGTTCTAGCCTCTGGTTAGATGTGTTTTTATGTTTCAATTAGTGTTTGTGCCAAGTTAAACCTATAGGATCTTCTTGGATGATAGTTATTTGATCTTGCAGAAAATTCCAGAAACTTTCTGTTCACGAAAATAATTGTTAAAAATCACCATAACGTGATAAAATATTGATTCCAATTGCTTCTGATCAATAAAAAAATTGTCTAGGTGTTACTATTTTGGCTGATTTTTTGGATTTCCAGAAGTTTGCGTTAGTTACAGATTACTACAGACTGTTCTGTTTTTGACAGATTCTGTTTTTCGTGTGTTGTTTGCTTATTTTGATGAATCTATGGCTAGTAAAATAGTTTATAAACCATAGAGAAGTTGGAATACAGTAGGTTTAACACCAATATAAAAAAAGAATGAGTTCTTTACAGTACCTTGAATAGGTCTTTTGTTTTCTTTCGCTAACGGAGCTCACGAGATTATCTGCTGAGTTTTCTGTTGTGAAGTTTTCAAGTTTTGGGTGAAAGATTTGATGGATTATGGAACAAGGAGTGGAAAGATCCTAAGCTTGGTGATGCCCATGGCACCCCCAAGATAATATAAGGACATCAAAAAGCCAAAGCTTGGGGATGCCCCGGAAGGCATCCCCTCTTTCGTCTACTTCCATCGGTAACTTTACTTGGAGCTATATTTTTATTCACCACATGATATGTGTTTTGCTTGGAGCGTCTTGTATGATTTAAGTCTTTGCTTTTTAGTTTACCACAATCATCTTTGCTGTACACACCTTTTGAGAGAGACACACATGATTCGGAAATTATTAGAATACTCTATGTGCTTCACTTATATCTTTTGAGTTATATAGCTTTTGCTCTAGTACTTCACTTGTATCTTTTAGAGCACGGTGGTGGATTTGTTTTAAGAAACTATTGATCTCTCATGCTTCACTTAGATTATTTTGAGAGTCTTAAATAGCATGATAGTTTGCTTAAATAATCCTAATATGCTAGGTATTCAAAGAATAGTAAAAACTTTCTTATGAGTGTGTTGAATACTAAGAGAAGTTTGATGCTTGATGATAGTTTTGAGACATGGAGGTAGTGATATTAAAGTTATGCTAGTTGAGTAGTTGTGAATTTGAGAAATACTTGTGTTGAAGTTTGCAAGTCCCGTAGCATGCACATATGGTAAACGTTATGTAACAAATTTGAAACATGAGGTGTTCTTTAATTGTCCTCCTTATGAGTGGCGGTAGGGGACGAGTGATGGTCTTTTCCTACCAATCTATCCCCCTAGGAGCATGCGCATAGTGCTTGGTTTTTGATGACTTGTAGATTTTTTCAATAAGTATGTGAGTTCTTTGTGACTAATGTTGAGTCCATGGATTATACGCACTTTCACCTTTCCATCATTGCTAGCCTCTTCGGTACCGTGCATTGCCCTTTCTCACATTGAGAGTTGGTGCAAACTTCGCCGGTGCATCCAAACCCCGTGATATGATACGCTCTTTCACACATAAACCTCCATATATCTTCCTCAAAACATCCACCATACATACCTATTATGGCATTTCCATAGCCATTCCGAAATATATTGCCATGCAACTTTCCACCGTTCCGTTTATAATGACACGTTCATCATTGTCATATTGCTTTGCATGATAATGTAGTTGACATAGTATTTGTGGCAAAGCCACCGTTCATAATTATTTCATACATGTCACTCTTTGTTCATTGCCTATCCCGGTACACCGCCGGAAGCATTCATATAGAGTCATACTTTGTTCTAGTATCGAGTTGTAATCATTGAGTTGTAAATAAATAGAAAAAGAGAGAGCTCAAAAAATGAGAGAGCTCAAAAAGTGTGATGATCATCATTTTCTAGAGCATTGTCCCAAGTGAGGAATAAAAAAAAGAGAGAGAAAGGCCATAGAAAAAGAGAAGGCTCAAAAAATGAGAGAAAAATAGAGAAGGGACAATGTTACTATCCTTTTACCACACTTGTGCTTCAAAGTAGCACCATAATCTTCATGATAGAGAGTCTCTTGTTTTGTCACTTTCATATACTAGTGGGAATTTTTCATTATAGAACTTGGCTTGTATATTCCAACAATGGGCCTCCTCAACTGCCCCAGGTCTTCGTGAGCAAGCAAGTTGGATGCACACCCACTTAGTTTATTTTGTTGAGCTTTCATATATTTATAGCTCTAGTGCATCCGTTGCATGGCAATCCCTACTCCTTGCATTAACATCAATCGATGGGCATCTCCATAGCTCATTGATTAGCCTCATTGATGTGAGACTTTCTCCTTTTTTGTCTTCTCCACATAACCCCCATCATCATATTCTATTCCACCCATAGTGCTATATCCATGGCTCACGCTCATGTATTGCGTGAAGGCTGAAAAAGTTTGAGATTACTAGAGTATGAAACAATTGCTTGGCCTGACATCTGGGTTGTGCATGATGAGAGCATTCTTGTGTGATGAAAATGGAGCATAACTAAACTATATGATTTTGTAGGGATGAACTTTCTTTGGCCATGTTATTTTGAGAGGACATAATTGCTTAGTTAGTATGCTTGAAGTATTATTATTTTTATGTCAATATTGAACTTTTATCTTGAATCTTTCGGATCTGAATATTCATACCACAATTAAGAAGAATTACATTGAAATTATGCCAAGTAGCATTCCACATCAAAAATTCTGTTTTTATCATTACCTACTCGAGGACGAGCAGGAATTAAGCTTGCGGATGCTTGATACGTCTCCAACGTATCTATAATTTTTGATTGTTCCATGCTATATTATATTCTGTTTTGGACATTATTGGGCTTTATTATTCACTTTTATATTATTTTTGGGACTAACCAATTAACCGGAGTCCAAACACAGAATTTCTGTTTTTTTGCCTATTTCAGAGTTTCGCAGAAAAAGAATATCAAAAAGAGTCCAAACGGAATGAAACCTTCGGGAACGTGATTTTCGAACGAACATGATCCAGAGGACTTGGACCCTACATCAAGAAACCTACCAGGAAGCCACGAGGTAGGGGCGCGCCACCCCCCAGCGCCTCCACCCTCGTGGGGCCCACGCTGCTCCACCGACGCATTCCTTCCTCCTATATATACCTCACGCACTTCAAACGATCGACACGGAGCCAAAGACCTAATTCCACCACCGCAACCTTCTGTACCCGTGAGATCCCATCTTGGGGCCTGTTCCGGAGCTCCGCCGGAGGGGGCATCGATCATGGAGGGCTTCTACATCAACAGATAAGCCTCTCCGATGAAGTGTGAGTAGTTTACCTTAGACCTTCGAGTCCATAGTTATTAGCTAGATGGCTTCCTCTCTCTTTTTGGATCTCAATACAATGTTCTCCCCCTCTCTTGTGGACATCTATTCGATGTAATCTTCTTTTGCGATGTGTTTGTTGATATCGATGAATTGTGGGTTTATGATCAAGTTTATCTATGAACAATATTTGAATATTCTGAATTCTTTTATGTATGATTGGTTATCTTTGCAAGTCTCTTCGAATTATCAGTTTGGTTTGGCCTACTAGATTGATCTTTCTTCCAATGGGAGAAGTGCTTAGCTTTGGGTCCAATCTTGCGGTGTCCTTTCCCAGTGACAGTAGGGGCAGCAAGGCACGTATTGTATTGTTTCCATCGAGGATAACAAGATGGGGTTTATATTATATTGCATGAGTTTATCCCTCTACATCATGTCATCTTGCTTAAAGCATTACTCTGTTCTTATGAACTTAATACTCTAGATGCATGTTGGATAGCGGTCGATGTGTGGAGTAATAGTAGTAGATGCAGCAGAGTCGGTCTACTTGTTTCGGACGTGATGCCTATATACATGATCATGACTAGATATTCTCATAACTATGCTCAATTCTATCAATTGCTCAACAGTAATTTGTTCACCCACCGTAAAATACTTATGCTCTTGAGAGAAGGCACTAGTGAAACCTATGGCCCCCGGTCTATTTTCCATCATATTTGTAGCGACCCGACCTCAGACGGTCAAGCCTCTGTGTTACTGTGCCATCCCTGGATCAGTATGCTGGCACACACAGTACATCAATGTATATATCAAAGTGCAATCACATGCATAAATAACGTAAAACTGATATATACCTCATAATACTCAGCGGAAACAAACAAACGGGTGTGGAGTCCCATCAACGCCATCGGCAGGTTGAGTGTAGACCGTAACCCTGTACCGTACTCTTTCTTGTCGAGGAAATATCTGCAACATGATACGTTGCAGCCGTGTAGGTCATTACATTGAATGTACCGGCAAGATCACAATATGAGAAAACAGATGATAAAACTATACTATATGAAATATGGCTTTATGGCTCAGATTCTGAGTTTTGTTTGCATAAAAGCTGATTTTATTTTCCCTACATCAAAGGAATAGAATGAAGTCTGTACTAAGGAGTTTTCTATCATGACATGGTTCCGCCAACCGATGTCTCATAGCCCAAAATCATCATATGTTGCCCACAATTAAGTTATCAATCCGGTGTTGAGAGTTCCGAGATAGATCCAAGTCCAGATGCTCAAATTGTCCGTAACCGGGGACACGGCTAATTGATTAGGTTATAAAACCCTCTGCAGAGGTTTGTACACTTTACCCGCAAGATTCGATCCCTCTCTTTACGTTCTCGCACTTGCGTGGTGTTTGAGAACAAGATGACCAAACATGGTCTTCCAAAGAGTTCCTCGACCAACGTCCGTACCCATCCAATCCTACCGTCATTCTACATCTGCTAGTACCGTCCCGGCCCAGAGTCACAACTAAGGTCAACCAAGCGAGCCCATAATCACTTGCGGTTGCACAGGTAAGCTTCCGGGCGTGAAGTATTCTTCCGTCTCTTTGAGTCTGGGTGAAGCTTTCCGCAAGATGTCATGGCGCTTCTCCATGCATCCCGCCAACCACTTTGGGTTCTCCAGGGTGCCGTCACAAATCCTTCACCCAGTAGTGTGTATTGAAAATCCTGTCTCGAGTCTTGAAGTCTTGAGGTCTTGAAGATGCAGTCCTTGCAGATTCCATCATGGGGTTGTCGTCATTGACGTAGAGTTCTCCTTCTTCACACCACTCTCGAGCACTCATACCAAACCACGTCTACTATAGCGTATCAGTAAAATACAATATCGTCCGGGCTTGGTAACAGGGTGTTGGGTTCCTACCTCATGCATACTACTCAACTACAAGAATTTCAATATCACTACTGAGGGGTGGTTGCAAAGATGCCACTAAATGCAATAAAACATAGGTATGAAAGCATGGTCAAAGTGAACTTGCTCGGTAATACTTGATGAAGATAACAACGCTGTCGAGAAAATGACTTGGTAGAACTAATCGTCACTCCGTTGAAAATCTATATAGTCAAACATAGCATTCACATAAGCAAACATCCTAGCAAACAATTTTAGCACTCGAAATAACAATCAAAACAGCAAGGAAAATCGATAATAAAACTCAAACAAAATCAAAAGAAACTTCAAATAAAACTACAAAGAAAAACTACTAACGAAGATCTATGACTTTGCTACAAACATCTAATATAGTTTTGCCGTAAGTAAAAACTTAACAACAATTAAAATACTAAACTAATAAATTAACAGAAAATAAAATGTAAAATAACTAATATAACAGAAAGTATTTTTTTCCATAAAATTTTATTTGCAAAAAGAAACAAATAAAAAGCTTTTATAAAACTCTAACTATGACCTATAGAAGGTTTCATACAAAACTAAGGAAAATAAATTTTTTAAAATAAAAATAAATTTTCTCCTGTTGTCTAACAGAAACACAACTAATTTTGTCAAAAGTGACAAAAAGAAATACTTTAAAACTAATAAAAACAATAAAGAAAAAGCTAAAACAGAACTAATACTAAAACAGTACTGTTTTGCTAAAAACCTAATTTAAATTAACCTGAAAATAAAATACTAAATACTACTGGATAAACAAAGGTCCTAGAGACCAGGAGCAAAAAGAATTAATTAAAAACCTATTTTTAAACTCCCGGAATAAGCATAACAAGCTTTAATTCAAATCTGATCTAACTCAATTTTTATAAATCCAAACATAGACAAATTATATATTTTTGGAAACTACAAGAAAATTGTGATCTAACGCAAAAAGAATCAGCATCATTGGACTTCTAGATCAAAAGTTATAAGCTAAACAAGAACGGAACTAAATCTGTTACGGGAATAAATCTGAAAACGAAAAAGGAGTGACTCAGACGTGAGGCAGAGATGGCAGGAAGGAGACGGCGATGTGGAGGGCTGCTCGGCGAGGCGAGGTCGCCGAGGGTGGGGGTGGCGGAGGAGGGGTCGGCGCTTGGGGAGGTGGCGCTGGGCGATGGGGAGGTTCAGGAGAGCTACTGGTGAGCGTTTCTAGGCAGGAAAAGGAGGACGGTGGCGAGGAGGCTACGGGCAAGGAGGGGCGTGGTGATGGGAAAAATGGAACGAGGAGAGGGAGGGGGTTTTATAGGCGGTCTCGGAAGGCGCTGGGATGGAAAGATGAGGGAGATCGGGAAGGTGGAGATTCCTGTCTCCATGGATATGGAAAGCTTGTGTAACGTGAGAGGAAAAAGAGGAAGGAGATGCTCTCTTGTTGGGCTAGAATAGGAAAGTGCTTAATGGGCCAGCAGGTTTTTCCTAATAAAAACGATTACATTCCTATTTTTAAAATTAGGAAACTAAAACAATAAAAAGGGAATCAAATCAATTCGGAATAAAGAGTTTTTATATACTAAAATTATCAGAAAAATAAAATGTAGATGATGAGCATTATTCCACGGCCAAAATAAAAACTTAAAAAAATGTTTTTCAGAAAATCCCTAAAGGCTTTATTTCTTTTTGCAAATAATTTTAAATAAAAACTTTGGTTTTCTTGGCTCAAATATTTTCAAAAATGCCTCTGATTTTGGAGGGTCATTTTCCTCCGCTCTTTCTTGCTTGCAAGAATTTATTTTTCGGATATTTCTCGGGAAGAAAAATAGAGAAGCAAGTGCAAATATTTGAAAGAATTAAATTGCAAAACTCCGTTCAAATTCTTTATAGTTGAAGAAGTCATGTCATCTTCTCTCATTGATTTTAATAGGATGAATTTGAATTTACCGGAGAAGGGAAAGTCATTTTATTCCCTCTCATTCAAAAGTTTTTGAAAAGGTTCAAATTTCACTCAAGTTTAATTCACTCAAGCAAACAAACAAACAATTCAATTAATTATATTAACATTCCAAAATTTAGAATTTTGGGATGTTACAATATTAATCTTCCGTCAACAAGTTGTTTCTAGCGTTGTTTTTATTACTTTCTTTATTTTGCATCTTTATCATAATAAAAATACCAAAAATATTATCCTATCATATCTATCAGATCTCACTCTCGTAAGTGACCGTGTAGGGATTGACAACCCCTTATCGTGTTGGTTATGAGGATTTATTTGTTTGTGTAGGTGCGAGGGACTCATGCGTAGCCTCCTACTGGATTGATACCTTGGTTCTAAAAAGCTGAGGGAGATACTTACGCTACTTTGCTGCATCACCCTTTCCTCTTCAAGGGAAAACCAACGCAGTGCTCAAGAGGTAGCACCAAGCCTTATGGTCGTGGGCAGGCTAACAACATTGATCTGAATGAAGCTCAAGACCAGCCTGCTATTGTGATGGGTACTCTTCTTGTTAATTCAGTACCATCTTCTGTTTTATTCAATACAGGAGCATCGCATTGTTTCATATCAGAAGATGTTGCATTCATGCATGGCATTAAATACGAAGAGATGCACATTCCATTAGTGGTGAACACCCCCGCGGGCCAATGTCGAACCACCATGGCTAGCCACAACGTCATCATTGAGATTGAAGGATTAGGGTTCCATGCCTCTCCCATTATCTTGAAGTCTTCCAATATTGACCTCATTCTGGGAATGGATTGGTTGTAAGCGCATACTGCTTCTATGGTTTGTGCCACCAAAGTCGTTCATCTCCTATATCCTTCCGATGAGATAGTAAGCTACCATGCTCAGATTGTTCAAAATGCCGAAGCACGGCTTTATGTCTTGAATGCGTTGAACGCAGCACCTCTTGAGGGATTTGAAAAGATTCCAGTTGTTCGCGACTTCCTAGATGTCTTTCCAGAAGAACTTCTAGGAATACCCCCTGCCCGGGCTGTTGAGTTCGTCATCGACTTGAAACCAGGCACCGTTCCTATCTCCAAACGACCCTACAAGATGCCGCCTCATGAGCTCCTTGAACTTAAGGAGGAAATCGACAAATCTCTTTGCAAGGGTTTCATTCGTCCAAGTTCCTCTGCTTGGGGAGCACCTCCTCTCTTCGTCAAGAAGAAGGACGGAACGAACCGTTTGGTCCAAGACTATTGTCCTATCAACCAAGCTACAATTCAGAACAAATATCCCCTTCCTCGTATCAATGATTTGTATGATCAACTTGCTGGTTCATCGATATTCTCTAAATTCGACTTGAGGTTGGGTTACCACCAGATCCGTGTTCGTGAAGAGGATATTCCAAAGACCACATTCGTCACTCGTTATGGTTCTTACGAGTACACTGTCATGTCTTTTGGCGTGACCAATGCTCCAGCCACATTCTCTCGTCTGATGAACTACATATTCATGGATTACCTCGACAAGTTTGGCGTAGTCTATCTGGATGATATTCTGGTATATTCGAAGAATAAAGAAGAACATGTTGAACATCTTCACCTTGTTCTTGAAAAGCTTCGAGAGCACCAACTTTATGCCAAGTATTCCAAGTGCGAATTCTGGCTTCCCGAAGTAACCTACCTTGGGCATGTCATCTCCAAGGATGGTATTGCCGTCAACCCAGAGCGAGTTCAGGCTATTCTTGACTGGACCCCTCTGAAGACTGTCAAGCAAGTCAGAAGCTTTCTCGAACTTGCCAGCTATTGCCGCCGTTTCATCGAGAACTTCTCCAAGATCGCCAAGCCACTGACTAACCTACTTCACAAAGGCATTAAGTTCGATTGGATAAACAAATGTCAGGAAAGTTTCCAGACACTCAAGGACAAGATGACTTCTGCCCCAATGCTTGGCCCCCCTGATTCTCGCAAGGACTTCGTCATCTATTGTGACGCTTCACGTCAAGGATTAGGTTGTGTCCTAATGCAAGAGCGCAGAGTGATTGCTTATGCCTCCCGTCAAGTGCGTCCTCACGAAGAAAACTACCCAGTTCATGACCTCGAGCTTGCAGCGGTTATTTATTCATTGAAGCTGTGGCGATAGTACCTTCTCGGTAATTGTTGTGAGATCTTCACCGATCATCAGAGTCTGAAGTACCTGTTTACTCAAGCAGATCTGAACCTCCGTCAGCAGCGATGGATGGAAGCTATTGCTGACTACAACTACGGTATATCCTATACCCCTGGCAAGGCTAATGTAATGGCCGATGCCCTGAGCCGTAAGTCTTATTGCAACAATCACATGGTCTTCAAAGCTCAACCCCACCTTTATGAAGAGCTATGCAAGCTGAACCTTCAACTAGTTCCACGGGGTTCTCTGAATAACCTTGTCCTGGAACCAACTCTGCTGAAGGCTATTAAGTCTGCACAAGCCAAAGATGCTCACGTTGATCTGATGAAAAAGGATCTTGCCTTAGAGAAATCCAGAGATTTCTCACTTGGTGAAGATGGAACCTTATACTTCAGAGATCGCATTGTAGTACCCCCGTTCGAGCTTATGACAGAAAAGGTGATGAAAGAAGCACATAACACCCCTCTCTCTATAAATCCCGGAAGTACCAAGATGTATCTAGACATCCGTCAGAAGTACTGGTGGTCTAAAATGAAGCAAGACATTGCTTGATATATCGAAGAATGTGACGTTTGTCGTTGCGTCAAAGAAGAACATCAGAAACCGGCTGTACTTCTACAACCGCTTCTGATTCCTGAATGGAAGTGGGATCAGATTCAGATGGACTTCATCACTGGCCTTCCCAAGTCTCAGAAAGGTAACGATGCTATCTTTGTTGTCATCGACCAATTCTCGAAGGTTGCTCACTTTCTGCCAGTCAAGGAGACAATCACTGCTAGTCAATTAGTGAATTTGTATATTTCTAGAATTGTGTCACTACAAGGCATTCCGAAGGAGATCAGTTTAGACCGCGGCAGTATTTTCACTTCGAAGTTCTGGGATAGTTTCCAAGAGGCAATGGGAACTCATATTACCTGGAGCACTGCTTATCATCCCCAGTCCCAAGGCCAAGTTGAGCGAGTCAATCAAATTCTTGAAGACATGCTTCAGGCTTGTGTTATTTCTTTCGGCAAGAAGTGGGAAGAATCTCTCCCTTATGCGGAGTTCTCTTATAACAACAGCTATCAAGCCAGCTTGAAGATGGCACCCTTCGAAGTGCTATATGGACGTAAGTGTCGAACCCCTCTGAATTGGTCAGAAATTGGGGAACAGACGCTCATTGGTCTAGAAATTATTCAACAAGCTGAAGAGCAGGTTCGCATTGTCCGGAATAATCTCAAGGCGGCCCAGTCTCGCCAGAAGAGCAATTATGATCGTAAACACTGGGGTTCAACTTATCAACCTGGTGAACAAGCTTATTTGCGTACCACTCCTTTGAGAGGCACTCATCGGTTTGGAGTCAAGGGCAAGCTTGCTCCGCGCTACATTGGTCCTTTCCGCATTCTCTCCCGTCGTGGACTGATGGCTTATCAATTGAGTTGCCACCTCAGTTCTCTCACATCCATGACGTCTTCCATGTGTCGCAACTTTGTCGATGCTTCAAGGACCCGGAACGTGAAGTGGATCCGGAATTGATTGAAGTTCAAGATGATCTCACTTACAAAGAGCAACTTATCTGCATTCTTGAAGAAGCTGAACATCAAACCCGCCAGAAGGTTACCAAGTACATCAAGGTGCAATGGTCGAATCATAATAAAGATGAAGCCACTTGGGAACGCGAAGATAACCTCCGTGCTGAAGACCCCGATCTTTTCCCTTCTACCTCTTAATTCTCGAGACGAGAATTTATTTTAGAGGAAGAGAGTTGTAACACCCCAGTGTAATGATGCTACAGTAATCCCTGGGGTTTAGTTAATCCTTTTGCTAAACAAGTGTTTGTTCATCATTGTTTCTTATCTCTTTCAAATTTCATTTGAACTCAAATTCAAATTCTGAGTGAAATTCAAATTGCCCAAACATGAAAACTAAAATGTTCATCTTGTGGCCAATAATCACTTGTTAATATTGGAGGTGAACTAACATTTTTCCAAAATGTCCAAGTGCCCTAAACTAGTTAAAACTGTGGCTAAAGCAATTAAATTAAATGCCTTTTTAGTTTATAAAATTTGCAAACTATTTCAGAAGCCTCACAATATTTTGTCGCAGTGCCCAATAATTCTTTGAAATTGTTTTGGCCAGTGGCATATTTTTGCAAAATCACTTGTGGCTAAAAGAAAATGCAAAAGCTATTGGAAAAGAAAAAACAGTAAAAGAAAAGGCAAAAAGGGAAAAAGAGAAAACTTCCCCTGTTCCACCCCACTGGGCCTTGGCCTAACAGGCCAGCCCAGCCAGCCCACTTTTCCCCCCGATCGCCTTCTCCTGTTCCCCGAGCCGTATCGCTACACGGGCTGGCTCCCGCCGAACCACCTCGCTGGTGACGACCCCCGCGAGAGGATAAGGCCTCCACCGCCCTGACGCCTCGGCCCCCTCGCCTCCCACTCTACTGCCACCCCACTCATCTCGCCCCTCGCTCTCCAGATCCCCTTCTCTCCCACCTCAACCGAGCGCCGCCGTCGCCATGGTTGTGCCGTAGGCACGGCCACCGCCCACCCCGCGCCTCGCCAGCACGTCCACGAGACGCGCCGTCAACCTCTACCTCGACTACGCCTCACCATCGAGCTTGGAGACGACCGCACGGTCGGGATCGAGCTCGTCCCCGTCTTCTCTATCGCCGATGACCGCCATCGTCTCCGGGCACCCCTGCAGCTCCAAAGCTTTCGAGGGCTTTTCTTAGCCGCTCGGTGAGCTCCTCCCTCCCTCCATCCCTCTCCTCACGCCGTGTACATCATGGTAGTCGTAGCTCGTCGTCGCCCCGGAGCTCCACTCACCGCTCCCCTGTCCGCGCTCGCTGCGTTCCCCGGCTGTGCCCTGCCTCGTTTGGCCGCGCCCTTGGCCGCCCAGCGCGCGCCTACCCGTGCCACAGTTGCTTTGCATTATTCTGCTGCTCATTTGTGAGGCCACAGCCGTCACCGCTGCTCCAGGCTCTTCTGTTATACATTAAACCTCTTGTTGTCGCTGGAATCTGCTTCCTCGCCCACATAAGCCCACGCGGCCGCGCCCTCCCATCTGCTGCCGCCGCTTCGCCGCGTGGCGGCCTCCCTGCAGCCTCTAGTACCCACGCGCCCCACCTCGCGCGCTTCTGGGCCAAGCGCCACCGCTGCCCGCTTCGGTCGCCGCATCCTCGCTCGACCTCACCGCCGCTCCGGCCGCCCACCGCGCCAACCGAGGCCGTAGATGGATGCACGGCTCTGTGCCCGTCCCGTAGCAACCGCCCCCGCGCGAAATGATCGCCGGAATGGAGATTCCGGCGAGGTCTGGCGCCCCTCCGCCGCAGGAACACTCACCAGAGCTCCCCAAACGTCGGCGCTAACGTGGACGTCCGGGTCCACCTCGCTAGGTCACTGCCCCGTGGCCCCAGGGGCCCAGCTGGCCTTGTTGACCTAGTCAACGGCTGACTGGGAATCGCCCAGTCACTGCCAGTGGGTCCCCTGTGGGCCCTGTTGACTAGTCAACTAGTCTGTTGACCGCTGATGCAGCAATGACGCCATGATGGCGTCATATTTCCTTTTCTGTCGAATTAGGTATTTAAAGTAATTCCAGAATATTGTTTAAACTTTGAAAATTCGTAGAAAATAATCCGTAACTCGGATGAAAATGTTTTCTACATGAAAGTTGCTCAGAAAAATCCAATGAATCCGAATACATGGTCGTTTCACCTGTCACATGCCCCTAGCATGCTGAACTTGGAACCATCCCCCCTCTTTCTCCTGTCCGAAAAATGTCTAACACCGGGAAAACCCATCCAGATGTTTTCCCTCTCCATCTGCAACGTCTAGCACTGTGTTAGTTCACCCCTAGCACCACATATTACCATGTTATGCTTTGTGATGCTATGCTTGCTTTATAATTATCGTTTCTTCCCCCTCTTCTCTCTGGTAGACCCCGAGACCGATGCCGCCCTTGTGATCGACTATGTCGACGACGACACTTCTTCCTATTCAGCAGAGCTTCCAGGCAAGCCCCCCCCCATTGATCATCCCGATATCGCCCATTCCATTCTCTCATGCTTGCATTAGATTTTGATACTGTAATTGATTGCCCCTATTCTGATGCATAGCCTGCTTTTGTACCTGCTTTCATACCTTACATGCTTATTCTAACTGCTTAGTATAGGTTGGTTAGTGATCCATCAGTGACCCCCACCTTGTCCCAGTTGCCCCACTTTAAGTTCGAAGACCCGATCAGCGGGATAGAAGACCAGGCCCCGGCACCGCACATCGCCCCCCCCCCCCTTAGTTGTACGACTCTGCAGAGTTACTATCAAGTGCTGAGGGTGAGACCTCATCAGCACTTCTGATGTTAACCCTGTAGTGTAGCTATTCGGTCGTGGTCATCGAGGGTGATTCCGCCTTAACCACTTCCGATACGACTCTGTCATGCAACCCCTCAAGTGTGAACCTCGAGGGTGGATCCTCTTACGTTCACCTTGATGATTTCATCGAGTGGAATACATTGAGGGTGGTTCCTCGGAGTTTCCCCTTGGTGTTTGGACACACGGATACTTGGACTTTACAACTATTACTTGGAAAGGCGGGTCGGCCCTGAGGGGTACCCGTGAGTGATGCGGAGACGGGTTGACCTGGAGGGTACCCGAGAGTTGAATATGAGGCGTGGCCGGGCATTCTTAGCCCTTGCCGCAAGTCCTCGAGACGGGGCGATGGGGTCACATCTTTCGTGAGTCTCTGCTCGTGACCGCACTACCAACACACTAACGGTTTGGATATTTGATCCGAGGGGCCTCTGGCTTGATAGCACTAACCATCACGTGGGCATAGTATGGGCGTTCTGCATCGTATGCATCCGCCGAAGCTTAATAGATGTCATGCGACTGAGCGCGGCGCGCCGGGTTGGACTGCCTAAGCACCTGCCTTTTAAAGGAGGTAGCTAGGTCTGCTCACCGTCCGCCCTTGCAACATGCAGGAGTTCCCGGGGCGATGGCCCAAGACCCCTGGGGGCATAGGTTTAGTCCGACGTGCTGACCTCTCTATTAAGCCTAGGTCGGGTTGCGGCATATTGTTTGGCCGAGGCCGGGCATGACCCAGGAAAGTGTGTCCGGCCGGAGTTAATCGAGCGTGGTGGGTAAGTTGGTGCACCCCTGCAGGGAAGAAAACATCTATCGATAGCCTGTCCTACGGTAACGGACACTTGGAGTTGTATCCCGATCGATACAACTAGAACTGGATACTTGAGGTGATAACTGGATAGTATGGCTCTGGGATTGCTTTCTCGCAGGGAGTCAAGAAAGGATCTCTGGCCGAGGTTGATAACACTACTACTACTTTACTTTATGCTACTCTTATCTCTTCTGATGCTGCAAGATGCTTGGAGTTGCTTGAAGATGCTAGTCTTTGATAGGCTAGGCTTTCCCCTTCTCTTCTAGCATTCTGCAGTTCAGTCCACATATACTACCCATTTCATTGACACCGATGCATATGTAGTGTAGATCCTTGCTTGCGAGTACTTTGGATGAGTACTCATGGTTTCTTTGCTCCCCCTTTTCCCGTTTTTCCATTCTTCTCGGATGTCGCAACCAGATGGTGGAGCCCAGGTTCCAGACGCCACCTTCGACGATGACTGCTACTACACTGAGGGTGCCTACTACTACGTGGAGACCGCCGACGACTAGGAGTAGTTAGGAGTCTCCCAGGCAGGAGGCCTTGCCTCTTCGGTCGTGTTGCTTTTGTGCTAGCCTTCTTAAGGAAGACTTGTCTAACCTATGTATGTACTCAGATATTATTGCTTCCGCTGACTCTTGTGTTTTCGAGCTTATGTATTCAAACCCTCGTGGCCCATGGATTGTAATATAAAGCTTGTATTATTTTATTTGTGTCTAGAGTTGTGTTGTGATATCTTCCCGTGAGTCCTTGATCTTGATCGTACACTGATGTCTACTACGCAACCTTCTTCTTGTAGATGTTGTTGGGCCTGCAAGTGCACAGGTTTGTAGGACAGTAGCAAATTTCCCTCAAGTGGATGACCTAAGGTTTATCAATCCGTGGGAGGCGTAGGATGAAGATGGTCTCTCTCAAGCAACCCTGCAACCAAATAACAAAGAGTCTCTTGTGTCCCCAACACACCCAATACAATGGTAAGTTGTATAGGTGCACTAGTTCAGTGAAAGAGATGGTGATACAAGTGCAATATGGATGGTAGATATAGGTTTTTGTAATCTGAAATAATAAAACAGCAAGGTAACAAGTGGTAAAAGTGAGCGTAAGCAGTATTGCAATGATAGGAAACAAGGCCTAGGGTTCATACTTTCACTAGTGCTAGTTCTCTCAACAATAATAACATAGATAGATCATATAACAATCCCTGAACATGCAACAAAGAGTCACTCCAAAGCCACTAATAGTGGAGAACAAACGTAGAGATTATGGTAGGGTACGAAACCACCTCAAAGTTATTCTTTCGGATCAATCTATAAAAGAGTTCGTACTAGAATAACACCTTAAGACACAAATCAACCAAAACCCTAATGTCACCTAGATACTCCATTGTCACCTCAAGTATCCGTGGGCATGATTATATGATATGCATCACACAATCTCAGATTCATCCAACCAACATAAAAGTACTTCAAAGAGTGCCCGAAAGTTTCTACCGGAGAGTCAAGAACGTGTGCCAACCCCTATGCATAGGTTCATGGGCGGAACCCGCAAGTTGGTCACCAAGACATACATCAAGAGGCACGCGAAATCCCATTGTCACCACAGATAAGCACAGCAAGACATACATCAAGTGTTCTCATAAAAGACTCAATCCGATAAGATTACTTCAAAGGGGAAACTCAATTCATCACAAGAGAGTAGAGGGGGAGAGACATCATAAGATCCAACTACAATAGCAAAGCTCGGGATACATCAAGATCATGCCATTGAGGGAACACGAGATAGAACACGAGAGAGAGAGATCAAACACATAGCTACCGGTACATACCCTCAGCCCCGAGGGTGAACTACTCCCTCCTCGTCATGGAGAGCGCCGGGATGATGAAGATGGCCACCGGTGATGGGTTCCCCCTCCGTAGGTGCCTAGCAGACTCGAGAGGTTTTGGTGGCTACAGAGGCTTGCGGCGCGGAACTCCCGATCTATCTTGATATTCGATGGTTTTAGGGTACGAGGGAATATATAGGCGAAAGAAGTCGGTCGAGGGGTGCTCGAGGGGTCCACGAGATAGGGGGTTGTGCCCTGTAGGGGGGGGGGCGCCCCCTATCTCCTGGGCTCCTCGAGGATCTTCTGACGTGAACTCCAAGTCTCCAGGATCATATTCTTCCCAAAAATAACGCTACCGAAGGTTTCATTCCGTTTGGACTCCCTTTGATATTCCTTTTCTTGAAATCTTTGAAGCAGACAATAAAACAAAGAATATGGGCTGGGCCTCCGGTTAATAGGTTAGTCCCAAAAGTAATATAAAAGTGTATAATAAAGCCCATAATCATTCAAAACAGATAATAAAATAGCATGAATGCTTCATAATTTATAGATACGTTGGAGACGTATCATACACATTTGCGTGTATGATTAGTGTACGATTGGATCGAGGGCGTCACACCCATATGCGTTGTACTTTCTAATAGGCCACTTTTGGACATGTGGGGTTTTGGGTCCACAAATTATTTCTCAGCATGTCTTGCGTATTGCACTCGTGGAGAAGCCATTCTGATGATGTGTTCCGCACATCGTGCTCTACACAGGGGCACATGATGGCATGTTCAAAGTGCGAACATATATATTTGTATATTTTTCTATAGGTTTGGTCGAACTTGTTTTTTCTACTTACGATAAACTCTATAACTTCAATTAATTCCGTCTTTGTTGCCAATAGGCCTTTTGCTGCTGCAATAGTTTATCAAGCTGGACTTTTATATCTTTTTGGAGCAAAATCTCCCTAACAGTGAGATGTCTGAAGTTTTCTATTGCATCTAGCGCCCATGTCTTTAAGTTCTTCCTTAATATTTTCATTGTGGCATTAATCCTCTTGGCAGCATCTGCATAATGAATACTCTGCCTCCAAATAGACTCAACTAGAGGCAGAAAGTTGTCTTGTTGTAGCCACCAGTTTCAAAATCTGAAAATGGTACTCTTTGGCATGGTTTGAATTTGCACCACACAAGGCACATGATTTGATGTGGTCATGGACAGAGGGAAAGCTAGGTATTAGGATATGAAAAGGTCCAAGAAGCTGAGGAAAAAACCAATCAAAACTCTCTAAGAGTGGGTGTCGTGGTTCTAAGTCTGACAGTAGAATGGGGGGTAGGTATGGAGAGGCAAGATCCTAGCTATGGAGTAGTTGTATGCACAAGATGTTTACGAGTTCAGGCCCTTCTCGGAGGAAGTAACAGCCCTACGTCTCGGAGCCCGGAGGCGGTCGACTGTATTATGTGCGTATGAGTTCTGTGGGTGCGAACCCTTTACACCGAGGAGGGGTGGCTTATATAGAGTTCGCTGCACCCTCCAGCCCTCAGTTATGTAGGGATTAAGGTACATTAAGATACGGAGTTACTGGTAACGTCCCACATAAAGTGCTATGATGACCATAAAGCCACTTAATGACTAACCGTTTGCGTGCAGACTGATTGTAGATCTTCTGGCGGTCGAGTGGTTGGCTGATGGTCGAGTGTCTTCAGGTCCGTCGAGTGGAATCCTTCCAGGTCGACTGAAAGGTGTTTTCTTCAAGAGATGTCCTTGGGGATGGTATCTTGGACAGGTTCATAAACCTACCCTAGGTACATGACTTCATCAGTAGCCCCCGAATGGATCGAGATTTGAGTGGGGAAGGAGTTGAGAACTCTTCCGACCCACTTTTCGTGCGATGAGCATGTCTTGTTCTGGATCAATAAGCTTAGGTGACGGCTTCAACTTCTTTTTCAGTCGCCTTGATCCATTCATTGTATCTGTCGAGTGTATTTTTCGTACTTGGAGAACTCCGGATGACAGGACGGAGGAAATCTTCTGTCTGACGATTTGCTCTGTGGCGCGCGGATTTAGCGGGATTCAAATTTTCGGGAAATGAGCGGGGCGGAGGAAACCGCAGTAATCGGACGGGATAAGGCAGGGACGCCTCGATCTCCGTGCCACCTTTTTCGCCACGTATCGCGCGGGCGACTGTTGCGGGATTTGACAGGATCGCCCGGGCCCACCAGTCAGTCACTCGGAAGCAACCTCATATAAGGCCCTGGACGGGGGTTTTTTGAACAGTGCGTTCCCCTTTCCTCCTCCCTTCTCCAGATTCATCCGCCACGTGCGATTTCACCTGAGGACTGTTGCTCCGTGCACGTTTCACCGGCGACAATGGTGAAGGAGAAGACGGCGGCTTTGGAGCGGGCGAAGAAGGCGACGACGAAGGCGAAGGGAAGAGCGACCAATCGGGCCGGATCTTCGTCGAGGGCCGGCTTGCCGCAGGGCTGGATCCAGGGCGACTGGATCCGCTCGACGATCAGCCAGAAGGATCTCGACGACATGGCCAATGAGGGACTGATCCCCCATGGATCAGCGCGGCTCCCGGGGAAGGAGTGGGAGCCACAACCTCTGGAGGGTGAGTGTGTTCTCTTGGCTACCCATGTCGACCGCGGGTTTTCTCTGCCGCCTCACCCTTTCTTTCGGGGATTTCTGAACTTCTTTGGGGCACAACTTCACCACTTCACTCCCAATTCCATCGTGTATCTCGCTGCTTTCGTGTCTTTGTGTGAGAATTTCTTGGGTTGCCGGCCTCATTGGGGTCTTCTCAAGCACATTTTCACTTGTCGCTCCCAGACGGTGAAAAAAGCCAATCCGAGTGACGAGAGAACTCAAGTGATTCAGATGTGTGGGGGTCTTGGGGTTCAGATGAGAGGAAAAAGTTATTTTCCGGCCATGATCTTACCCGAGTCAGTCCGTGGATGGCAGTCGACTTGGTTCTACTGCAAGGACCAATAACGCTGTAAGCGGTCATTGGACTCCCTCGCTTTTCCATGGACCGAGTGAGCAAGCCATATTCTTTGAAGGTGATTCCGGAAGAGAGGGCGCAGGTGAAGGTGTTGGTCGAACGAGTTGTCCAGCTCATCCTGCATGGATCTCTTGGAGGTCTTCCTTCGACGACGCATCCAGCCACTTCAAGCCCGAGACCATCCGATGTGGCTGTACTCTGGAACTGAGGACACCACTCGGATCCACCCGGAGGAGATCGAGGATGCCATGCTGGAAAGGTGTCTTGCGGGCATCACAGGAAACAAGGACAACCCTCGAGGAGCCAGGAGGATCCCTCCACTCGACCAGTCATACGAAGTAGACAAGGTCCATTCCTGCATCTTGGACTGTGATCCCGCTTTCTCCATCTTGTTTGCTTAAATCGGTCGATTGAATTTTGTCTTGTTTGTCATATTCCAGGGCACCACCGAGATGTACTCGATGCCCAACGGGGCGCAAAGACCAGTCGAGGAGGAGGAAGGGAGTGGAGGCGAAAGCCAGGAGGAATGGCAATCTGATGGTGAGGAGGACGAAGACGACGACAGCTCTGGCGAAGAGGAGGAGGAGGAAGAGGAGGAAGAAGTCGACCCTCCCCGCATGGAAAGGCGATCCAAGCTCACCCATGACCCCGCGGTCGAGCGTGGCAAGGCTATCGCGCCTGTCGGGCAGTCGATGAAACACCCTCGGACGACCTCTTCGGCGCCGCCCGAAAAAAGCGCCAAGCAACCTCGGCGACGCCATCGGTTTACGAAGGCTTTGCCCAGGATGAAGATGGCCATTCCCACCATTTCCGCATGCAATGAGAACTTGTGTTTTCTTGTTTAGCATGGACATACTCTTGGTCGAATTGTTGGTGATCAATCGATTTCTGAAATCTGCAGTATTGCTACCTCCGAGACCTCGGCCAGAACGAAGACCAGAAATGGAAGATGCTGCTACCTCTAACCTTGGTATGATCGCTGTAGTTTCGCTTTTGGTCGATTGGATTTCCGCTTTTAACTTTGAATCTTTCAGTAGTCCCTCCTCATGTCATTGATCTCCTCGATGATGACGATGAGGCGCCACCGAGGCGGAGGAGGAATAAAAGGCGCTCACGGCAAGACTTCTCAAGTTGTATCAGTGCCTGAGACGCTGGTTCATGAGGGTGGCAACATCACTCGGACTTCTGTGTCTTTCGCTGTGCCGCTGACGAGCATCTGGCCTTCATCGTCGACTATTGATCCGCCCTCCCTTTTCGTCACACACCACGTCCCAGAGGACCAAGTGGGGGCTGCTAAGGAAGCTATACGCCAGGCGGGGATCATGATGGAGCAAGTGAAGGTGGTCCGGGAGGCCAGCCAGGCGGCCTATGATGCCAGCTCAGCTCTTGAGCAACGCCGAGTTAGTTGGTCACCGCTTGTTTAGTTAGGATCTGCTACCTGAAAACTCTTCGTTCTGAAGATCTTCGTCCCTGTACACCCACTGGGTGCGTCGATTGAATTTTTGGACTGGTGGGGGCACGTTGAGTGCACCCACTGGTGTAGTCCCGAGACTATGGTGGATCACCGGCAATCGACCGTAGTCTTTATACTTTGTATTTCTTTGATAACTTCTTCACTCGGTCTGGTCGGACCAAGTCGAATGGAATCTTGAAACCGTGGGGGCACGCCGAGTGCACCCACCGGGTGTAGTCCTCGAGACCGGTGGACTGGCTGGCGATCGATCGTAGTCTGAAGAACTCTTTTTATGATACCGAGGCTGACTGGCGGCGATTAGCTATGGTTTGGGATCGTAACCTTTTTGTCTCTTTCGGTCGACTGCTCGAACCGAATCGATAGGACCAGTGGGTGCACGCTAAGTGCACCCACTGGGTGTAGTCCCCGAGACTACTGTCGAATATTTTGATTCAGCTGTAGTCTTAGAAACGCAACAATTTTTCTCAGTCACACGGAAGTAACCTATCTTTGATGTCTGTCGATTGATTCTTCGCAGAAATCCTGCGAGCTTGTGGCTCGCTATACTGAATTGGAAAACAAACAGATCCAGCTCAACCTTGACTTGAAGCTTGCTCAGGAGAACTTGCAGAAGGCGAGAGACGAAGCAAAAGGTATGGCTGGTGAGAACTTGATGATTGTCTTTGTCTTTCTGGCCCTTCCTAATTCTGATCTCGCTGTCATTTTGCAGACAAAATGGAGGAGGCTCTGAAGAAGAAGGATCATGACCTTGCCGAGGCGCAGAAAGCGGCTTTGGACAAAACAAAGCTGCAGAAGAAAAACTGACTTCAGTTGGTAAACTTGAAGAAGAGAACGCCAATCTGAAAGTTGCTCTTGACGCGGCCAACGAGGAGGTTAGTCGACTGAAGAATGACAAGATAGCTCTGAGTGACAAGGCTGGCGAACTGGCAGGGAAGAGGAACGATCTGGAGGCTTATCTGGGAGGGCTCGCCAAGAAGTTATTCCTCATGCTTGAAGGTAATTCCTCTTATCCGATTGACTTGTTATCACCGACTCATCATAGATCGATTAGCTTGAACTCGGGTTGCGTTTTCAGAATTCTGTCAGAACTTCGAGGAGGAGACTAGTCGAGTGGAGACCAGCCTGGACCCCATTAACTCTCCCGTGAAGGACGAAGCCGCCATGAATGTGCTCCGACTGGAGTCTCGTGTTGCTGCTGTGGTGGACTACCTCGCTCGACTGAAGGTTGCGGTGTCGCGGATTGACTCGACACTGCCAGCGAAACACTTCAAATGACCTCGAGTCTTTAATGACTCGACTGAATGACGTTCCAAGTCGAGTGCAGGAATGGAAAAAGTCTTCTGCCAGATGTGGTGCCGATGTTGCTCTGTCCCTGGTCCGCGTTCACTGCAAGGAGGCGTGAGAGGAAAAGCTGGCATCCATCAAAGTTGCCAATACCAAGAAGTACGACTTCCGATCTTTCATGGAGACTTTCATTGGCGCTGCCACCCGGATCGCTGACGGGATCGACCTGGACCAGTTTGTCGCACCTTCCAGTCCTCCACCCGAGGAGTAAAAAACTTCTATGATTCGTCTTAAATTTTCCTCGGAATGCCGAGTGATCTTGTAACCGATAAAATTTAACAAGCTTGATGCCTGGGTACTTCTGCATCCGTAGGATGTTATCCGAACTTTACTTATCGTTGAATATGCTTTCATTTGCCTTCGAGCGAACTTTGTTCTTCACTCGGAATATACTTCAGTGCTTGAGATGCAGCTCTGAGGTGAAAAATCCGGTCGACCTACACTTCATTGTTCTTGCAGGTAGGGATGGAGCACGGATTGTACTTGTGGCGCAGCTCCGCAGGAGAAGGTAACAGTCGACCTGCACCTCGCCGTCCTTGCGGATCGGGATGGAGCGCATGTTGTACTTGTGGCGTAGCTCCGAAGGAGAAGGCAACAGGCGACCTGCACCTCGTCGTCCTTGCGGGTCGGGATGGAGCGCATGTTGTACTTGTGGTGCAGCTCCGAAGGAGAAGGCAACAGGCGACCTGCACCTCGTTGTCCTTGTGGGTCGGGATGGAGCGCACGTTGTACTTGTGGTGCAGATCCAAAGGAGAAGGTAACAGTCGACCTGCACCTCATCGTCCTTGCGGATTGGAATGGATTTCAGATTTAGGCGTAGCATCGACTGCAGCTAATCCTCCGAGTGGGAGGGTTGCTCTCCACTCGGTAGGATTTTCAGACACTTAGGCGAGTACTGGACTGCAGCTAAGCCCCCGAGTGGGAGGTTCGCTCTCCACTGGGTAGGATTTTCAGACATTTAGGCGAGTACTGGACTGCAGCTAAGCCCCCGAGTGAGAGGTTTGCTCTCCACTCGGTAGGATTTTCAGATACTTAGGCGAGTACCGGACTGCAGCTAAGCCCCCGAGAGGTTTTGCTCTCCACTCGGTAGGATTTTCAGATACTTAGGCGAGTACTGGACTGCAGCTAAGCCCCCGAGTGAGAGGTTCTCTCTTCACTCAGTAGGATTTTTCAAACTTAGGTAGTCTTGGATCTGCTAAGCCCCCGAGTGGGAGGTTTGCTCTCCACTCGGTAGGATTTTTCAAACTTAGGCAAGTACTGGACTGCAGATAAGCCTCCGAGTGGGAGGATTTTTTGTGTCGTAGCCCTGAAGGGGAAGGCAACAGTCGACCTGTACCTCGTCGTCCTTGCAAAGCGCACATTGTATTAAATACTTAGGCGGCTAAGCCCCGAGTGGGAGGCTGGTTCTCCACTCGGTAGGATTTTAAACACTTAGGCAAGTATTTGGACTGCAGCTAAGCCCCCGAGTGGGAGGCTGGCTCACCACTCGGTAGGATTTTAAACACTTAGGCGAGTACTTGGACTGCAGCTAAGCCCCCGAGTGGGAGGCTGGCTCACCACTCGGTAGGATTTAAAACACTTAGGAGAGTCGTGTTACTGCAGCTAGTCCCCCGAGTGGGAGGCTGTCTCACCCCTCTGAAGCTCTTTAAAACACTTAGGCGAGTACTTGGACTGCAGCTAAGCCCCCGAGTGGGAGGCTGGCTCACCACTCGGTAGGATTTTCAGATACTTAGGTGAAATGGATTCGCAGCTAAGCCCCCGAGTGGGAGGCTGGCTCTCCACTCGGCAGGGTTTTTTTTTACAAACTTAGGCGAAACGGGTTCCCAGCTAAGCCACCCACTGGGGGGAAATTTATCATGTAAACAAAAAGTAATAAAAATCACTGAGAAAATTATAACATTCTTGTCTTCGATAAACAAACTACAGAGGTACTTTTATTACATTTCACCTGAGTGAGTACTTAAGTATAAAAGGGGCGGAGCAGCTCCGCATTCCAAGCTCGAGGCTCATCAATCTGGCGATCGACGTTGTAAAGATGGTATGCTCCATTGTGGAGAACTCTAGTGACGATGAAGGGACCTTCCCAAGTGGGAGCGAGCTTGTGTGGTTTCTGTTGATCCACTCGGAGGACCAAGTCTCCTTCTTGGAAGGTTCGGCTCTTCACATTTCTAGCATGGAATCGTCGCAAGTCCTGCTGATAGATGGTCGAGCGGATCAGAGCCATCTCTCTCTCCTCTTCTAGGAGGTCGACTGCATCTTGCCAGGCTTGCTCCACTTCATCTTTAGAGTAGAGTTCGACTCGGGGTGCATTGTGAAGCAGGTCACTCGGCAGAACTGCTTCAGCTCCATAGACCAGAAAGAATGGAGTTCTCCCAGTTGACCGATTAGGAGTGGTCCTCAATCCCCAAAGAACCGACGGAAGTTCGTCGACCCATGCTCCTGCTGCATGCTTGAGATCACGCATGTTTCAGTCCTTTGAGAATTAGACCGTTTGCTTGTTCTGCTTGTCCATTCGACTGGGGGTGAGCAACTGAAGCGTAGTCGACTCGCATGCCTTGAGAAGCGCAAAAGGCTTTGAACTTGTCAGAATCGAAGTTTGACCCATTGTCAGTGATGATGCTATGTGGAACTCCATATCTGAATATCAACTCTCTGATGAAACTGATAGCAGTGCACGCATCGAGATTCTTGATAGGCTTAGCTTCGATCCACTTAGTAAACTTGTCGACCGCCACTAGCAAGTGAGTGAAGCCGCTTCGCCAGTTCTCGATGGTCCAATCATATCCAATCCCCAAACAGCGAAGGGCCGACGAGTGGAATGGTCTTCAAGGCTGAGGCGGGTTTGTGTGACATATTGGAATAGAACTGACATCCTTCACACTTATCGACTATTTCCTTTGCCATTTCATTTGCTTTTGGCCAGTAAAATCCCGCTCGGTATGCTTTAGCCACGGTCCGAGAGGACGCATGGTGACCACAGGTCCCCGAGTGGATATCATCAAGAATTATCTGGCCTTCTTCTGGTGTTATGCATTTCTGGCTGACTCCAACAAGGCTTTCTCTCGTATAACCGTATTACCTTGATTACAGTAAAGGCCTTGGATCGGCGGACGATCTGTCGAGCCTCTTCTTCGTTCTCCGGGAGCTCTTTCCTTAGGATATACGCCATGTACGGCACTGTCCAGTCGGGAGTGATGACCACGACTTCCATGATCAGGTCGACCACAGCTGGGACCTCAACTTCAGTCGGATCAGTAGCACTTTTTGGCTATGGAGCTTCTTCGGTGAAAGGATCCTCTTGAACTGACGGTGTGTGGATGTGCTCCAAAAACACATCACTGGGAATGGCTTCCCTCTTGGACCCTATTTTCGCCAAATCATCAGCAGCTTGATTTTTCAGTCGGGGTACATGATGAAGCTCTAACCCCTCGAATTTCTTCTCTAGCTTCCTCACTGCATTGCAATAACCAGTCATGGCTGGACTTCTGACGTCCCACTCCTTCATCACTTGATTAACCACTAAATCTGAGTCGCCCTAGACCAGGAGGCGACGGACGCCGAGTGAAATGGCCGTACGCAACCCATGCAACAAAGGTTTCAGATTCTCGCTTCATTGTTGGAAGAATCAAAGTGAATCTGGAGCACATATCCGAGCCTATCTCCTCGGGGAAACCAACACTACCCCAAAGACCGGAACCATTCAAAGCATCTTGGAACCATCAAAGAACATGGTCCAAAGGTTCGAGTGAACTTGAGTCGGTAATTGCTGTTCGATCCACTCGGCGATGAAATCTGCTACTGCTTGGGACTTGATGGCTTTCTTTGCCTCAAACTTGATATCAAGGGGAAGGAGTTCAATCACCCATTTCGCCACTCGACCAGTTGCATCTCTGTTGTGCAGAATCTCTGACAATGGGGCGTCGCTGACGACTGTAATGGAATGATCAGAGAAGTAATGAGCAACCTTTTTCGCGGTCATATAAATCCCTTAAATAAGCTTTTGATAATGAGGGTATCTTTGCTTTGATGGGGTCAATACTTCAGAAAGATAATATACTGGGCGCTGAACTTTGAAGGCTTTTCCTTCTTCTTCCTTTCGACCATAAGTATCAGATCGACGACTTGTCCTGTGGCTGCAATGTAAAGCAGCAAAGGCTCCTTGATGATTGGGCAGCAAGCACCGGCTGGGTGGAGAGCAGAGCTTTTAGCTCTGCAAACGCTGCATCAGCTTCGGGAGTCCACTCGAACTTGTCTGATTTCTTCATCAGTCGGTAAAGAGGCAATGCCTTTTCACCGAGACGAGAGATGAATCGACTTAAAGCGGCCAAGCATCCAAGAAGCTTCGGACATCGTTACACGCATTGTGGCATTTCATTCGGAGTATAGTGCCAACTTTTTACGGGTTGGCATCGATTCCTCGTTCGGAAACAAGAAAGCCGAGTAACTTCCCGCCAGGAACTCCGAATGTGCACTTTGATGGATTAAGCTTGATATCATACCTCCTGAGATTGGCAAATGTTTCAGCAAGGTCAGTCAACAGGTCGGAACCTTTCCGTGACTTGAACACAATATCATCCATGTATGCTTCCACATTCCGATCGATTTGAGTGAGCAAACACTTCGAATCATCCTCATGAACGTGGCTCCGGAATTCTTGAGGCCGAATGGCATGGTGACATAACAGAAGCACCCGAATGGAGTGATGAAAGTTGTTTTGATCTCGTCGGGTCCATACAGACGGATCTGATGGTAACCGGAATAAGCATCTAAGAAAGACAACCGCTCACATCCCGCAGTCGAGTCGACTATTTGGTCGATGCGGGGGAGAGGAAAATGATCTTTCAGGCAGGCCCGATTGATATGTTTGAAGTCAATGCACATGCGAAGTGACTTGTCCTTCTTAGGGACCATGACAACATTGGCGAGCCACTCGGAGTGGTAAATCTCTCGGATAAACTCTGCTGCTAAGAGCCGAGCCACCTCCTCACCAATGGCCTTTCTCTTACGGACGGCGGACCGTCAAGATGTTCTTTGACAGGTTTAACTTTTGAGTCGACTTCAGAGGCGATGCTCAGCCGATCCCCGGGAACACCCGGCATGTCACAGGCCTCCATGCGAAGATGTCCCGGTTCTCACGGAGGAACTGGATGAGCGCTTCTTCCTATTTGGAGTCTAGTGTTGTTGAGATGTGGGTCGGAGCAGCATTGGGATCAGTCGGGTGAATATGAATCGGTTTCATCTCACCGGACGACTGAAATGCTGACTCCGTGGCGGGCTTCTTGGCTCGCAACAAATCACTCGGGTCTGCAGTTTTTTGGTACTCTTGCAACTCTACAACTGCCATATGAGCATCAGCGATCTTAGAGCCTTTCTGAAAACACTCTTACGCTTTCTTCCGATTGCCGTGATGCGGTGATCACACCTTTGGGGCCTGGCATCTTCAGTTTGAGGTATACATAACATGGTCGAGCCATGAAATGTGCATACGCTGGCCTTCCCAGAATAGCGTGATAAACGCCCTGGAAATCCACGACCTCAAAGGTCAATTTTTCCTTATGAAAATTCTTGTAATCACCAAAAACTACATCGAGAGCAATTTGGCCGAGTGACTCAGCTTTCTTTCCAGGAATGACTCCATGGAAGCTCATGTTGCTGGTGCTGAGTCTGGACATCGGAATGCCCGTCCCTTTCATTGTCTCGCGATACAAGATATGTTCAAAGCATCGCCACCGTCCATCAAGACTTTAGTTAGTCGAGTGCCTTCGACAACTGGGTCGACCACCAACGCTTGCCTCCGAGGGGTGGCTATGTGTGTCGGGTGATCAGACTGGTCGAACGTGATGGCGGTCTGTGACCATTTCAGGTAACTGGGTGTCGCCGGAGCGACCATATTCACTTCTCGGTTGATAACTTCCAATCGACTTTTGCTTTCAACGTCAGCAAAAATCATCAGGGTGGAATTGACCTGGGGGTATCCACCGTCACTATCTTCCTTGTCCTCAACTTTGTCCGACTCCTTCTCCTTATCCTTGGGTTGCTTCCCCTGGAACTGCTGAATCAAGAGCCGACACTGTCGAGTGGTATGCTTTGAGTAAATGAGTTTACCCTCTTCATCTTTCTTCGTGTGAATGTGACATGGCAAGTCCAACACATCATTTCCATCTTGGCCTTTAACCTTCTTGGGGTTCCAAGGTCCCTTGTATTTCCCCTTGAACTTTCCTGGAGTCACGGCCAAGGCTTCTCCAGGAGCAACTGGCTCGGCTTTACGCTTCTGCTTCCGACTGGAGTTCCCTCCCCCGGTTTCATTAGCGGCTGACTTGTACTTGCCACTCCGGAGCCGATCCTCTTCTTCACCATTGGCGTACTTGGTGGCAATCTCCATCATTCGACTCAAGGTCATGTCTCTGGTCCGAACGAACTTCAGACTTAACTCTCTGTTCTTAACACCTTCCTTGAAGGCACAGACTGCCTAATGATCAGATACATTCTCTACTGTGTGATGCAAAGTGATCCATCTCTGGATGTAATCCCTCAGAGTTTCATTCGACTTCTGCACACACGACCGCAACTCTGTCAACCCTGCTGGCCGCTTGCAAGTTCCTTCAAATGTCCTGACAAACACTCGGGCAAGATCTTCCCAAGTGTAAATGTCATTGGGTGCTAATCGATTCAACCATGCTCTGGGCGAGCCCTCCAACATAAGAGGCAGGTGTTTCATGGCCACTTCATCATTGTCGCCGCCGATCTGAACAGCCACTCGGTAGTCCTCAAGCCAAGTATCCGGCTTGGACTTGCCGGTGAACTTACTGACTCCAGTCGCCAACCTGAAGTTGGGAGGAATCACCGCATGCCCCGATGGCTCGCTAAAACACTCGTCCTAAGACGTGTACTCTGCTTCTTTGGTGGGCACATCTCCGTCATGGCCTTCTCGGTGAGCTCTGTTCCTGTCGACCAGACCTTGAACGATAATGGATCTCGCATCAAAGCCTGGTTCCCTGGGGTCGACTGGAATCCTTCGCCCAACACTGTGATGGCGTCTGTCATCTTGCTATTAAGGCGCGTATGATCCACCCCTTGGAGGAGGAGTGCACTCGATGTCGATCATCACGATCGAATCGGTCCTCATACTGATCACGCTGGCCTCCATGTCCTTCACACCTCGGGGGCGATCTTGGGCTATGAGCCGACTGGACTGTATTTGCAGCGACGGATCTGCTGTGAATCCTATTCCGCGACTGTGATACAGCTGAGTTTTGATCTCCTGCTGCCCGGAGTAAATCTCGATTCGTAGCAAGCCTCCGCCACCTCGATCGGGAAGGCTAAATGGACTCTGCTATACGGGCTGCAGCTGCTAGATTCTGAATTGGAGTTCGGTATACCTTTGTCGGTTGTGGAAAGAGTTGACGTCGACTGGAAGACGGGACCCGTTGTTGCGCTCGTTCATCGAGCACTCGCTGGAGATTTTCCAGTCGAGTGCGCTCAGCCAAGTTGGCCAAACGTGCGTCTTCTAAGGCACGGGCCTCGGGGGTTTCTCCAACGATAGGAGTGTGAAGCGCATCCATGTTCCGGCGACAAAGCTCCTCCCTCTGCAGCGAAGTGAGGGGCTCGGGTTGATACTCTTGGTGAACCTGCGCCAGCTCGCCTCCGCCAACGCCTCCGTCGGCGCGGGGGAAACCAGGAGGACTACGTGGTCCGTCGACCATCAGAACCTCCGCTTGGATCACTGCTGTCAGACCGGATGCGATCTCCGCGAGCGGCCGATGAATCGAACAGGCCGTAGAGAGATTCGTCGGGCTCGATTTCCGTGACTTGGGAGTGGCCGGTGGCGGGCCACCGCGTGCCTCGCCCACTGAAGCCTCGACCGACCGGAGCGCTTGCGCCGTAGAGATCGGGAGGAGGACGGCACAGGAGCCGACCAATACTGGGTCGACGGCTGCCGCAGGAGGACGCCGCGGACGCACACGCGAAAATGCGTTGCCCCGCGGACGGGGAGTGCGTCGACATTGAGTGGAGCCTCCTGCAGCCAAGCGGAGCCGTCGGCGATAAATGTGAGCGCGCCGAGACGGATCTCACGGCCCTCAACCAAAACTCCACCTGAAACCATGATGAAGGGGATCGGAAAAAACTGCAACTTCTCCAACAAGTCGCTAAGACACCTACCCCACGGTGGGCGCCAACTGTCGTGGTTCTAAGTCTGACAGTAGAATGGGGGGTAGGTATGGAGAGGCAATATCCTAGCTATGGAGTAGTTGTATGCGCAAGATGTTTACGAGTTCAGGCCCTTCTCGGAGGAAGTAACAGCCCCACGCCTCGGAGCAGGAGGCGGTCGATCAGTATTATGTGCGTATGAGTTACAGGGTGCGAACCCTTTACACCGAGGAGGGGTGGCTTATATAGAGTTCGCGGACCCTCCAGCCCTCGATTATGTAGGGATTAAGGTACATTAAGATAGGGAGTTACTGTAACGTCCCACATAAAGTGCTATGATGACCATAAAGCCACTTAATGACCGACCGCTTATGCGTGCATCGATTGTAGATCTTCCGCGGTCGAGTGGTTGGTCGATGGTCGAGTGTCTTCAGGTCCGTCGAGTGGAATCCTTCCAGGTCGACTGAAAGGTGTTTTCTTCAAGAGATGTCCTTGGGGAGGGTATCTTGGACAGGTTCATGACCCTACCCTAGGTACATGACTTCATCAGTGGGCTCTCTAAGTGGGTCACTCTTGGTAGTGAAAATTCCCAATTTCTTCATGCCATGGCCACAATTCAGCATAGAAATAATGCTATTACTTCTCTCATTGGAAATGATGGAGCTGAGGTTACCAGCCATGTAGCCAAGGCCTCCCTTTTGCATGAAGCTTTCAAAGACAGATTGGGGAAATCTAAGCAATACAATATCCAACCAGAGCTACTTAATCTCTTGGGCACTCACTATGATTTGTCTTTTTTGGAGGATCCATTTACCGCTAAGGAAATTGATGTTGCCATTAAGGATCTTCCTTCCAACAAGTCACTAGGACCTGATGGTTTCAATACTGACTTTATCAAAAAATGTTGGCCAATTATTAAGAATGACTTTCATGATCTATGTCATCAACTTCATAAAGGGGAGCTCTGTCTGCAAAGTATCAATAATTCATTCATTTCCCTCATTCCTAAGAAATATGATGCTTCCATTGTTAATTATTATAGGCCCATTTCACTACTCAATTGCACTATCAAGTTGATTACCAAGTTACATGCTAACAGACTTCAGTCTATCATACTTGAGCTAGTCAATGTAAATCAACATGGCTTTCTTAAATCTAGAACCATACAAGATTGTATTGCATGGGCTTATGAATATCTTTTCCAATGCCACAAGAGTAAGAGGCCTACAGTAGTTCTAAAACTGGACTTTGAGAAGGCACTTGATAAAATGGAACATGGTATGATCCTGGAAATAATAAAGAAGAAGGCCTTTGGTTCAAAGTGGTGTTCCTAGATTCAGCAAATTTTAAACACGGCCACATCTGTACTATTAAATGGCATACCTAGGAACTCTTTCAAGTGCGGAAAGGTGTAAGGCAAGGGGATCCCCTTTCTCCCTTGCTCTTTGTGCTTGCTGTAGATTTTTTGCAAACTATTCCCAATGACGCAATGCACAAAGGAACCATCCAATCCCCTCTACAGTTTGCATCATGCCTAGATTTTCCAATTTTACAATATGTTGATGATACTTTGATCATCATGCTAGCATGTCCTCAATAACTAGCGCAATTACAATCTTTAGTGAACCTTTTTTATCAAGCCTTTGGTTTAAAGATAAATTACCGGAAATCCAACATTTTTTCTATTAATGTGCCTGATGACACAATGCAACAGCTCTCCTCGATTTCGGGATGTTCTGTTGGTACATCCCCCTTTACATATCTGGCACTCCTCTCGGCTTTACCAAACCACGAATGGAATTCTTTATGTACATCATTGCCAGAAATCAAAAGAGACTAAATGTCTGTTCTCAGTACCTTAGTTATGATGGGAGACTCCTCATGGTTAATGATGTTTTATCATCCTTACCCACTTCCATTATGAGCTGTCTGCTTCTATAAAAAGGGATCATTGAGCAAATTGACAAGTATAGGAGACATATATTTTGGAGAGGGAAGGGCCTGGAAAGGAAAAACCTTCCTCTAGCAGCTTGGGACTTAATTTGCAGGCCAAAGGATAGAGGTGGTCTGGGAATTCTGAATTTATCAACTGAAAACACCAGTCTTTTGCTTAAGATGGTGCACAAATTTATTAATCACTTGGATATTCCATGGGTGCACCTTGTGTGGGAAGTTTATTATAAAAATGGTTTTACTTCAACCTCTATGGCCAATTGCTCCTTCTGATGGAGAGACTGCATGAAACTCTTTCCAATATATAAAGAGCATGCATCTGTCATTCTTCACAATGGCCAAACCTTAAGGTTCTGGCCTCACACTTGGGATGGGATTGCTAAAGCTCAAAGTGGCCACATCTTCACTCCTTTGTTGACAAGGAAAACATCTCGATTGCTGATCTATTCCAATCTGAGGATCTCACTGCCCTTTTCCACCTGCCTCTATCAGAGGAGGCATATGCTCAGTTACAAGAATTGGGAAATTTTATTATGGACCTTCAACTTAAGTCTGATGATGATTGTTGGCCCTGCGGGCTCGGCTTCCTATAAGGTTTCCAAGGTCTACAACATCTTAATTCCTACAACACCAGTGATCCCAGTGGTAAGATGGCTATGGAAGACATGCTGCCAACTAAAACATAAGATCTTCTTTTTGGCTTCTGGCGAACAACAGGTTAAATACTAGAGCTCTCTTGCTGCGCAAAAATTTCTTTATACAGGACTATACGTGTGTTCTTTGCAGCATGAAGACTCTTGAAACAAGAGATCGTCTCTTCTTTCACTATCTATTCGCAAAGATATGCTGGAACTACATATGTCCTTCTTGGACATCCAATGGATTAGGTCTACAGGACGAGATTGATCGACTGAAGCGACTAATCAACTTGCCTTTCTATTTGGAAATTATCGTTCTTGTGACTTGGGCTCTATGGAACACAAGGAATGACTTCATATTTAAGCATATAAGCCCAAGCCTTTATGCTTGCAGGAGAAAGTTCAAGGAAGAACTCAAGTGGCAAAGAAAAATGACTACAGTGGGCTACAAGATTGGGTCAAAGCTTTCATATAGCTCACTTGAACTGTTGTATTTGTATATGTTTAACTTATTTCCTTCTTTGGCGCTCCTCTGCAGCTATTGTTGTTGTATTTTCTTTCTTCTAGATTAGCATGTATAGTTGCTTTGTTTTCTTTTCGTTAGACTTCTGTATCATTTATTTGAAAATCAATAAAAATACGCATCGGAGTCCTGCTGTTTCTCTTAAAAAATAACTTCAATTAATTTGGAAGGATCGTACTCCATCTCAAAAAGCTTGTCCCTCTCTCTCCGTCCGAAAAAGGTTGTCCCCGTTCATTTGAGGGACAACCTTTTTCGGATGAAGGGAGTAGTAGTTAAAATTTGATATTCTGTGCAGTGAGTGCTGCACCAGTATTTACACATGAATAGCCTAGTTGTGATGTTCCTTTTCCCTTGGATATGTGCATGAAGTAACCGACCTTAAAACAAACGAGCAAAACAATGAGGCGTAATATTATCTCGTATCTGTATTGGTTGCAGCGACTTCTTACAGTAAAACCAAACTTTTAAAGAATGCACTATCCGTATGTTTATGAACCTTGAAGCTTCCAGCGAAGCCGCAAGCCTGCAAGCAAAACTAACAAGTGGAAACGCATACACAAGTAATCGTGACAGACGCATGTCACGGACGGCTATCGTCTTGCTGTAGTAATGATCAACTCAACTGCCGGGGAGGCTGCTCCTGGTACTCATTGACATTGGCCAGTCAGTACTGCTGCATGGGGGAGTTGAGCCCCTCCTGCATGGCCATGGGGTGCGGCGCGTTGTGCCGCTTGGACAAGGACGTCATGGCCAGCGACTCCCTGAAGGACGCCCGCCGCTCAAGGCGCTTCACTGTGAACCGCGTGTAGGCGACGCGGAGGTAGGGCGCGGCGGCCTCCTTGACCTTGAGGACGAAGAAAAAGGTGATGCGGTAGGCCAGGAGGAGGATGAAGATCATGGCTAGGTCTAGCCACTTGGAGTAGCTGACGCTCAGCCCCATCATGTTGGTGATGATGAACTCGCCGGTCAGCTTCTCGCCTCCCGGCGTCATCGGCTCGAACTCCAGTCCGAGCAGGTCGTTCTTGTATGCACCCTGCATGCCAAGGCAGTGCTTTCAGTTTCAGATGCATGCTAGCTAGTACAAGGATTTTACTTGCATAATCCATTGCAGCTGACCGATCAAAAGCTGTACCTTCAAACCCCAAGAGCCGTAGACAATGTAGGACACTGGGTATTTCCAGAAAATCTTGGGAAGTTCTGGAAGGAGCCGGAAGAATCCAGACGTCAACATCATGATCCCCTGCAAAATGCAAGCATCGATCCTGTCAGACACCAGACTGCACGTGCCAAGTGATGAAATACACAGAAGAAGAAAAAATTGGTTGCAGAATTACAATGACGCCGGCGCCAAGGATGAGGCCCATGAGGAAGTTGGGCACAAGGGCGGAGATGATCATCATGAGGCTCTCGATGACGGAGACGCCGCCATAGAGGTTGAGGGCGAAGAAGGCGAAGTAGCTGAATCCTGGCCGGAACTTGACCATCCAGTATGTGATGGAGGCGCTGGCCCAGGACATGGTCAACAGGAACGGCATGGAGGAGAGAAAGTTGGATATGATGTAGGCGGCGACGCCGTAGTGGCCGTTCTGCCGCTCGAGGGAGAAGACCTTCATCTCCTCAATGAAGGAGGGGAAGCCGCCGATGGACATGAACGTCATGAAGCCCGAGACGAAGCCGCCGCAGGAGGCACGCGCCTGGATCGCGGTGTAGCCGTTGCCGACGTCGTAGTAGATGGTGCCAAGGCAGATGGCCATCAGGACGTAGATGATGATGCGCAGCCTGTAGTAGCCGAAGTCACGGTACATGTTGATGTAGGAGCGCTTGGTCAACGTGCGCAGCTGCTTGCACCAGGTCGCTTGGCTGCCCTTCACTGCCTCCTCCATCACACCCTCCTGCAAATCCAAGGCAACAACATCAAAATTTAGAAGAAGAAACAAAAACTCAGATCGAAGGAAATTCGAAAAGATGCTTGGAATTTGGGAGTGGCTTACTATTTTGCTTATCTCGTGTATTGTGTTCCTAACCATCATGGCGTAGTCTGAGATCCGGTACTTATCCACGAGCCGCTCTCGGATCTCCGTAGTCGAGTACTTCAACAGGGGATCAAGATCTGCCTCCTTCAAATCAAACAAAAATGCATTTACCCCAATCAGAAAACATGTACCAAACGTCACCATGCTGCTCATACTGCATTAAAAAGGAAAACCAGTCCTAAATTTTCTCATACTGCTCGGAGCTTCATGGATCCTTTCAGGGCCGTGGCGACATCGTCGAAGTCCGAATTGACGCACCGGAGGAAGTGGTCGGACGGGTTCCTCCGGCTCGGGCAGGGGAATCCGGTTTCTGCAAAGAACTGACAAAAAACAAAAGCAGCCGTGTTTTTGAGCCCAAGTTCTCGTACAAAACACATGCAAGCGCTTCGTGTGACCGTAGTAGTACTGTAGTAGTAGTACCTGTGGTGCAAGCTTGGCATCCCCGAAGTAGACACTCTCGCCGCTGGAGAGGAGGCAGAGATCGTCGAAGAGCGCGAATACCTCACTGCTGGGCTGGTGCACCGACGAGACAATGGTGCGTCCGCCATCAATGGCAAGTGTGCGGAGCGTCTCGATGACGGAGAAGGCAGAGGCGCTGTCGAGGCCGCTGGTGGGCTCGTCAAGGAAGAGGAGGCGCGGCCGGGTGAGGATCTCCAGCGCGATGCACAGCCGCTTCTTCTCGCCGCCGCTGATGCCCCGGAGGTGCCACGTGCCGATGGGCCGCTCAGCGCACTCCCGGAGGCCCATCTCGTCCAGCGTGTCGTCGACGACTCGGCGCACCTCAGCCTTTGACATGCTCGACGGCAGCCGCAGCTGCGCCGAGTAGATCACCGTCTCCCGGACGGTCAACGTGCCCAGCAGAACGTTCTCCTGTGTCACGTACGCCTGTAGACCGAGGTACACACCACCCGACGTCAAACACTTGAGAGCTCACTATATCTTGGTTCCTTGTATCGTAGTTATTAAGACAAATTCGGTAGCTCGTATTTTCAGTACAACATTCAGGGATATTTCGGATTCAGCTGGATCCTCCTTTATGTTAATATATTGTGTAATCTTATCCCCATCCAGTGATAATTCGTACTACTACTTCCAAATGGATCCTCCTTTATGTCGTGAAATTGATTGTATGTACTGCCCCGCAAAGGAAGGAATTAAATTGTACCGAGTTAAACTAGAGTAACTAATTTCACAACTATACGTCACACATAATCGCTTTTGAAATTGCTACTATCCAGTAGGAGTACCCACTACCCACACCTGCCGTGTAGCATCAGAATTTCAGTATTGATTAGTTCTTTCAATCATTTGGTTTATGTTCTGACACCGATTGGTCTTAAACACTCAACAACTACTTAAACTGCAGTTAGTCCTATTTACCACATGGCCATGTTCCTTATATGCGCAAAACAACTATTGAAAATTTTGGTAAGATTAGGAGGTCATCTTTCTGGCAAGGGGGTGCTGCAAAAAGGAGGTATCATCTCGTAATGTGGGACCTGAGGTTTGGGCATGAAAAACTAGCCTAAACTGAATAATAGCTTAATGTGCAAATGGTGTTGTTGTTTGGAAGCTGAATCTGAACCCTGGCAACGTTTTGTGAGAGCTAAATACCTGAGGGGAGCTGAAATCTTGGGAGTTCGGCATAGGCACATGATTTTTGGTTGTTTAACACATACTCCCCTTGTAAAGAAATATGAGTGTTTAGATCACTACTTTAGTAATCTAAACGCTCTTATATTTGTTTACAGAAGGAGTACTTACTTTTTATATTTTGAGGGATTATATGAGTGTTTAGATCACTACTTTAGTAATCCCCTCGTAAACTCATATTTTCATTGACTAATACTATTAGTGTGTGGCATGAATGTCATACTGAAAGGGATTGACAACTGCATTTTGTAATATGACACACTGAAAGGGATTGACAACTGCATTTCGTAATCCAATGCATCCTCCTATTTAACAAGAAACAAGAATTGGTTGGGCTTTTAATGGCAGTGTCATTCTCATAGTACATGGTCCGGTGGCAACAGCCTGACAAAGTGCCTTGAGACACTCAGCTGAAATGGACTTAGGCTATTTTTGGCACTGTTCAGTGGCTTTGCAAAAGCATGCCTATGTATTATTTCTACATTAGAATGTGATAGCTTGTTGAGATAAGATCTATGTTAGATCATTAGATGTCAACCCCGAACTGCCCAATATACTTTCCTAAGCAGTATACTCTAAAAACTGAATTCAGATGGGGAAACCACCAGAAGACTAATTATGGAGTATGAACCGGCACATGATGGGCTTGATGTGTTCCAAGTCCTAGCTACCAACTAACGGCTTGCTTTTGGTACCATCCATATGATCCATCGAAATTAAAGGGGGTCAAAAGGAACCATTCCGTGGAACATGTGTTTTTAGGCGGTGTTAGTTTTTACGTAAAGGAAAGAGTGCCCCCAGCCTCCGCATCGATCGATGCCCGGTGCAACGGATACACAGACGTCGGATAACAAACTCAGCGATCGGATTGTCTCGGTATGAGCTTAACGGCAACTACAACTACCGTTATGCATCCTGTTCTTAGCCAATACAGTTTGAACTTTAAGTTGACCCCTGATTATCCAACCTTTCAGATGGGCTAATAAATGTGCGTGCTTATGGTCACTTTGTGTATAGGGAGTACTCAAGCTCAACATGGTTACTGACAAATTCGTCCACAAACAATAAGAAATTAAAGAAATCGTAAGCATAGTACTGAAGCTTCATTTTGTTGACACGACGTCTCGATTGAGAAAATGGGAATGAAGCGCATGATAAGTTTTGTTGCAGGAAATGGCTCACTGTTAAGTGTATAATTAGGCTTCTACTATAATTTTCACACTCACCACCGCGCCAAAGTCGAGCCGCCTCTTCTTGCCGTTGAGCAGCACCTTGCCAGTCTGGAGCACATTCCTCGCCAGCCTCCCTGCAACGAACGCAGAAATTGTTAATTTTACTATTATTACAACAACAACAAAAAATCCGAAAGGAGGGTAAACCCGCTGGAACAACAAACGTGCCAGAACTGGATCCAGAGGAGAGTATGTAGATTGGGATGCATACCGGAGAGGGAGTCGAGGAGGGTGGACTTGCCGGAGCCGGAGGGCCCCATGATGGCGACGATCCTGCCGGGCACGACGTAGCCGTACAGCCCTTGCAAGAGCTTCTTGGTCGGCCGGCCGCCGGACCCAGGCAGCACGGCCGTCAGGTTCTCCCATGTCAAGCTCGCCCCTCCCGTCTCCGCGTACCGCGCCGCCGGCGACAGCGCCCCCGCCCACGCCGTCCCGTTCCCCTCCCCCATCTCCTCTCCGCCACCACCTAGTCGGTTTTCCGTCTAACTCCGAGATGGATGCAAGCACATGCCCGCGACTCCTCCCCTCCAGCGCAGCCGAGCAAGGCAGGCAGCTTAGCTTAGCTACCCAGGCAACCCCCCACCATTAATGCTGAGAGAGAAAAGGAGAGAGAGGGAGTGAGAAACAGAGGCATTGCTCGGCTGGAATTTATGCTGCCGCGTTCTCTCGATGTTGGATCTCGTTTTCTCCACGACACTTCACTTCATTTTCAATTTACGGTTGGGGAGGTGACGAGAGAGAGGCATGGATGGGGCTGTGAGCAGCAGCAGCCCTAGCTGCCTAGTAGTAGATCACGCATTCATGGCGGTGGGGGTTGCGAAGCAGGTGGTAGTAACTGTGGCTAATTAAAGTCGGCCTGGGATCGACGGGTGTACGCCACCACAACACTGCCGCTCCTTGGCTCTCTCATGTCCTCGTTAATCAATGGAATTAGCTGGGGCAGGTTGGGTTATTAATCCGACAGGGTTGCCATGAAAGAGCCAACGACGTGAAAGAGCCAAGGAGCGGCACTGCTGTAGGGCTTGTTCTTTGCACGAAACCCTTAGTTTTTCTCTCTATCAAATCAAGGCCTTTGCCTCTTTGGTAGTACATCACAGTTTGAGCGAACAACAAGAAATTCCCCTCCTGTACCTCCGGATATAGAAACCTTCCTCTTTTATTTCAGAAAAGGGACGCTTTATTACTTAAAAAGTTTAAGCATTACATACGACCTCTGCATAACTAATATGCACACAGCCAACAACGTCCTCACACCAAGCCAAAATAAAAAAAGAAGGCGATATACAAGAAACGAATTCTATATAACGCCTAACTGAAGGTGGCCCAATTCTAAGATCATGTTGTCCCACGTTGGATAAAAATATCACTCGTCGTAGCCTTCAATCGTGTACACACCTCCGTAAACAGGTCTCGATTCTCCATCCGTTGTAGCGAGGAGCATAAACAAAAAATCCCGGTACATCTGTAGATAACCTGCATAAGAGAATTATTTTTATCATTAAAAACCTTATCATTTCTACAAGCCAAAGCGACCAAATCACGGCAAGCACTCCCACCCCGAGAAGAGTTCTAAACTTGTGATCAATCCCATATAGCCAGTTGCCAAATATATTAGCAACACTACAAGGAGGATACAAGCCAGAAGCTATTTGGATGACTGACCATATAGAACGAACCAATTTACATTGAAAGAATAAATGTTTTATTGTCTTATCATGCGGACAAAAGACACATTGTGTACTTCCATGCCAATTCCTCTTAATAAAGTTATCTTTTGTAAGAATGACTCCGCGACAAGATACCATGCAAAGCTTTTATTCTTAAGAGGTATCTTCATCTTCCAGATCTTCTTATTATTATCAACTGGCACGTCAGACTGGATCAAAACTCTATACATAGAATTCACTGAGAATTTTCCATCCCCATGTAGGTTCCAACGAAATACATCAGACCCTTGTGACAACTGTACCGTGGCTAACCGCTGGAGTAGTATGTTCCACGATTGGAGTTGAGGGAGTCCTGGACTAGGGGGTGTCCGGATAGCCGAACTATCACCGTTGGCCGGACTCCTGGACTATGAAGATACAAGATTGAAGACTTCGTCCCGTGTCCGGATGGGACTTTCCTTGGCGTGGAGGGCAAGCTTGGCGATACGGATATGTAGATCTCCTACCATTGTAACCAACTCTGTGTAACCCTAACCCTATTCGGTGTCTATATAAACCGAAGGGTTTTAGTCCATAGGACGAACAACAATCATACCATAGGCTAGCTTCTAGGGTTTAGCCTCTCTGATCTCGTGGTAGATCTACTCTTGTACTACCCATATCATCAATATTAATCAAGCGGTGAGTAGGGTATTACCTCCATCGAGAGGGCCCGAACACAGGTAAAAACATCGTGTCCCTTGTCTCCTGTTACCATCCGTCTAGACGCACGATTCGGGACCCCTACCCGAGATCCGCGGTTTTGACACCGACATTGGTGCTTTCATTGAGAGTTCCTCCGTCGCCGTCACCTATAGGCCCGATGGCTCCTTCAATCATCAAGAACGACGATCCGGTGAGACTTTTCTCCCGGACAGATCTTCGTGATTCGGCGGCTTCGCGACTGCGGGCCAATTCGCTTAGGCCATCCGGAGCGGATCGAAAGCTACGCCTCGCCATCAGTCGATTTGGAAGATTGAACTATACGGCCGATGTCCGCCGAGACTTGATCTTCGACGGATTCGAGCCACAGCCGAGCGTGCCGTGACCGTCTCGATGGGTACGATCTAGCTTCACCGAGCGATGCCTCTGGAGGCCGCAAGATGCCGCTCCGACCCTTAATCCGGAGCCGGTTTCGCCGATCGAGGACGGTTGGTTGGACACCGCCTCGGGCGCTGAAATCTCTACGATGATTGAGCCGAACACCATCTCTGTCCTTTGCAA
Organism: Aegilops bicornis; assembly: GCA_021605145.1. Taxonomy (NCBI): domain Eukaryota; kingdom Viridiplantae; phylum Streptophyta; class Magnoliopsida; order Poales; family Poaceae; genus Aegilops; species Aegilops bicornis. The sequence continues at coordinate 198,932,820 of CM038669.1, read as the reverse complement.
AGCTCGTGACTCTCAGATGCCGGACTCCTTTCCGGACTCCGAACCTCCCGCGCCCGTGTCCGACTGGGCGCCGGTTATGGAGTTCACCGCCGCGGACATCTTTCAGCACTCGCCCTTTGGCGATATCCTGAACTCATTAAAGTCTCTCTCTTTGTCAGGGGAGCCCTGGCCGAACTACGGTCAGGAAGGTTGGGATTCGGACGACGAAGAAATTCAACGCCCACCCACCACCCACTTTGTAGCCACTGTCGATGACTTAACAGACATGCTCGACTTGACTCGAGGACATCGACGATATGGACGACGACGGAGACGACCAAGAACCAGCGCCCAGTGGCAATCGGATGGCCACCTCAACTTATGATATATATATGGTGGACCCACCTAAGGGAAGCGATAACGAGGAACGACGAGATGCTGTGAAAGAAAATTCCCTCGGGAAGCAGTCAAAGCGGCGGCTTAAGCGCTGCTCAAAACCCCACCTCGACAAAGATAGCGCCCACACAGACCCAGCCATAGAGCAGGGTGAGCCGGCCGACGCATTTAACATGCCATTGAGCAACCATCCGAACAGGCCAACTTGGACAAACAACCCGTCCCGGCAAGGACAACAGTCCGGACGATCTCACGCTGGACACGTCATTGGATCGAGAAGAACCTCCACAAAGAGCTCCTCGCTCTGCGCGTAGCTTGAAAAAGGTAAACAGAGGCTCGTAACAGCGGAAGATGCACTCCGAATGAGATGGAGTAAATTACTCAAAGATCGCAGACAAATATGGCGGCGGCCGCCAAGCAAAGAGCTACCCAAAGCGCAAATTATCGCCCGAATTCGATGAGGAGGCCGAGAAACCCCACGATCAAAAAACAAAGAGGCCGCCGGGTCGGATAGACGACCACATGGCAAACGTGAAGCGGCAAGCGGCGCCAAGACACAAGCCGGCACGCGATCCGCATAAGGATTCACACCAAAAGGATGGCCCAGTTAGATGTATCTACGGGCCAAGGAAACAAGTTCTGGCAAGCAATACAACACATCAAATATCCGAACATCACGGCACACCCAAATACAGGGGCGCCGCGCACCCTCTATGTTTCACCGATGAGGTACTGGATCATGAATTTACAGCAGGATTCAAGCCCGTAAACATAGAGGCATACGACGGAACGATGCACTGAGTGCGGATTGAGGATTATATCCTCTACATACACATGGCCAGAGGAGATGATCTCCACGCCATAAAATACCTACCCCTCAAGCTCAAAGGGCCAGCCCAAGATTGGCTTAAAAGCCTCCCGAAAACACCATTGGTAGTTGGGAAGAGCTTGAGGATGCTTTTTCGCCAATTTCTGTGGAACCTATGTCCGACCTCCGGACGCAGACGATCTAAGTCACATAACCCAACAGCCCGGAGAGTCGATCGAAAATTCAGAACAGGTTCGTCACCAAAAAGAACCAAATAGTCGACTGTCCGGACGCCGAAGCCTTAGCAGCTTTTAAACACAACGTCCGAGACGAATGGCTCGCCAGACACCTTGGCCAGGAAAAGCCAAGAACAATGGCCGCACAAACAAGCCTCATGACCCGCTTTTGCGCGGGAGAGGATAGCTGGCTAGCAAGATGCAGTACCAGCGACCCAAGTACATCCGAATTCAGGGATGGAAATGGGAAACCACGACGCAGCAAGGACCATCCCTGATTAAGGGAACGGTCCAAAGAGCGCGGCAAATAACGCCGGATTCAAAAGCTCACGACGTAACAATAAAAACTGCCCCTTCAGGATAATAGCAACGAGCTATCCAACGTAAACAAAATCTTGGACAAGATATGCCAAATCCACAGTACGTCCGGGAAGCCTGCAAACCCTACCCACCGAGATTGTTGGGTCTTCAAGCGATCCGGCAGACTCAACGCCGAACACAAGGGGCTCGACACACCAAGTCGATGATGATGACGAGCACCACAAGCAGAGCCCCGGAAAACAAAAAGAATTTCCCACAAGAGGTCAAAACAGTAAACTTACTTCAAGTAACAAAAGGGGAAAACAGAGCGGCACCCATTGAATTACGCGCCGCACAATCTATCCCAGCGGAGTCCCAACACTGGTTGTCAAAACCAATTACCTTCGACCATCAGGACTACTCCGAAAGTATCCGGAACGCAGGATGGACTGCCTTGATACTAGAACCTATAATCGACGGCCTCCAATTTACACAAGTCCTAATGGACGGAGGTAGCGATCTAAACCTGCTATATCAGGACACAATTCGCAAAATGGGGATAGACCCAACCAAAATTCGCCATAACAACACCTCCTTCAAAGGGGTAATGCCAGGCCTGTATGCCCATTGTACGGGCTCCCTACTGCTAGAAGTTGTGTTCGGCTCATCCGACAACTTCCGCCGCGAAAAGTTAACCTTCCACATCGCCCCATTCGAAAGTAGCTATCAAGCACTACTGGGCGTGAAGCTTCGCCGCTTTAACGCATAATACCGCATTATGCATCTCTTACACTTAAAATGCCCGGTCCATGCGGCATCATCTCATTAAAAGGGAGTATTAAGTGTTACTCGAGCACGGAAGAACGTGAGACTGCCTTGACAGCCCCACACCAATCCGGCTCTGCTAATCAAAGCACATGAATAGGTCATTCAAACCCCGGACACGGCTAGACGAGTCTGGCGCCTACTAGCGGCATGCCCCCATACAAGGGGCTGCACGCGCATACAACAAGAGACAATAAAGCTCAATTTTATTCACCTTCCGAACCGTACTCTGTTTATTTAATATAAAGTACATTTCTCGCACGATATTTTTTCTTTTCAACTAAGTTCTTCTCTTTTACAGATGAACACCGTGCTACACCCGTCCAGGATACGACACAACGGAGACACAGGCGACGCAGCAGGGACCCGTCAGAAGGATTCTTTGATTAAGACCTGCGTAAACCTTTTTTACTATCTCTTGTTGATACACATCCCTAGTTTCTTACTATAACCGAGGAGGAGGCTGGCGTTTTGGCATCGGCCGCACCAGAATTTTTATGCGTGCACGGACACTGGGGCTTAGGGCATTATTCTGCCCGTTTTCATAAAGACCGAATACCTTAGGGAGTGTTCGGCGTCTCGAGTTAGGCCATATATGCATCAGCTCCGAATCATGTCTTTGGTCAAATGTTGGGTTTGCCCGGCTCCCATGTTTTGGTACCTTACGTTCGTTATATCGGCTAAGGTAGCGCTGGGAGAACCACTGCGATTGTGCCCCGGTTGAGCTGGGTTGAGCACCTCAGTGGAGAAAGCTAAACCGATTGTCATGATATAGCGTGAGACCGGTCAACCACTCGATGACCCAAATGGAATGTTTAGAATTCCCGCATTGACGAAGGGCCGTTTCGGTCAGCACACACGCTCGAATTCGGGAGAGCGCGGTGCCCCTAGGGGCTATATAGTAGCCCCACCATCGACTCCTATGGCTAAGTGAAAGTGATAAAGCATTATAGTCCGGTTGCCTAGTTTGCTACACTATCACCTGTTGGGGAACGTTGCAGAAAATTAAAATTTTCCTACGGTTTCACCAAGATCTATCTATGAGTTCATCTAAGCAACGAGTCAAGAGAGAGAGTTTGCATCTACATACCACTTGTAGATCGAGTACGGAAGCGATTGAGGGAGTGGTGATGATGAAGACGTTCCCAACGTGATTCCGATCACCGATGACCAAGTGCTGAATGGACAGCACCTCCGCGTTCAACACACGTGACGGGACGATGGCGTCTCCTCCGTCTTGATCCAGCAAGGATGAAGGAGAGGTTGAGGAAGACAACTCCAATGGCAGCACGACGGCGTGGTGCGGTTGGTACGGCAGTTCTCGTGCAGGCTTCGCCAAGCTTCGCGGGGAGAACGAGAGGTGTTGGGGTGGGGTGGGGCTGCGCCTTCAATGGTGTGTGCAGCCCTCCCCCCACCCCTCTATTTATAGGAGGAAGGGAGAGGGGGCCGGCCCCCTCTAGATGGCATCTAGAGGGGGGGGGCGGCGGCCAAGGGGAGGAGGAAAGGGGTGGCTTGCCCCCCAAGCCAGGGGGGCGCCCCCTTTGCCCCTTTAGGGTTTCCCCTCCCCAAGCCCTAGCCGCATGGGCCTAGGTGGGGAGGTGCGCCCAGCCCACCAGGCTGGCTCCTCTCCCACTTAGCCCATGTGGCCCCGGAGGGGTGGCCCCTCCCGGTGGACCTCCGGAACTCTCCCGGTGGCCCCGGTACATTACCGGTATGCCCCCGAAACTTTCCGGAGTCCGTTTAACCACTTTCCATATATAAATCTTTACCTCCGGACCATTCCGGAACTCCTCGTGACGTCCGGGATCTTATCCGGGACTCCGAACAACATTCGGTAATCACATTCTTGTCTTCCTATTAACCCTAGCGTCACCGAACCTTAAGTGTGTAGACCCTCACGGGTTCGGGAGACATGCGAGACATGACCGAGACGCTCTCCGGTCAATAACCAACAGCGGGATCTGGATACCCATGTTGGTTCCCACACGTTCCTCGATGTTGTCATCGGATGAACCACGATGTCGAGGGTTCAATCAACCCCGTATGCTATTCCCTTTGTCAGACGGTATGTTACTTGCCGAGACTCGATCGTCGGTATCCCAATACCTCGTTTAGTCTCGTTAGCACGGCAAGTCACTTTACTGCATCAGTAATGCATGATCCCGTGACCAGACACTTGATCACTTTGAGCTCAATATGATGATGCACTACCGAGTGGGCCCAGTGATACCTCTCCGTCATACGGAGTGACAAATCCCTGTCTCGATCCGTGTCAACCCAACAGACACTTTCGGAGATACCTGTAATGCACCTTTATAGTCACCCAGTTACGTTGTGACGCTTTGGTACACCCAAGGCATTCCTACGGTATCCGGGAGTTACACGATCTCACGGTCTAAGGAAGAGATACTTGACATTGGAAAAGCTCTAGCAAAACGAACTACACGATCTTTGTGCTATGCTTAGGATTGGGTCTTGTCCATCACGTCATTCTCCTAATGACGTGATCCCGTTGTCAATGACATTCGATGTCCATAGTCGTGAAACCATGACTATATGTTGACCAACGAGCTAGTCAACTAGAGGCTCACTAGGGACGTATTGTGGTCTATGTATTCACACGTGTATTACGATTTCCGGATAATCTGATTATAGCATGAATAAAAGACAATTATCATGAACAAGGAAATATAATAATAATGCTTTTATTATTGCCTCTAGGGCATATTTCCAACAGTCTCCCACTTGCACTAGAGTCAATAATCTAGTTACATTGTGATGAATCGAACACCCATAGAGTTACGGTGTTGATCATGTTTTGCCGCGGAAGAGGTTTAGTCAACGGATCTGCGACATTCAGATCCGTATGCACTTTACAAATTTCTATGTCTCCATCCTGAACATTTTCACGGATGGAGTTGAAGCGACGCTGATGTGCTGGTCTTCTTGTGAAACCTGGCTCCTTGGCAAGGGCAATAGCTCCGGTGTTGTCACAGAAGAGTTTGATCGGCCCGACGCATTGGGTATGACTCCTAGGTCGGTGATGAACTCCTTCACCCAAATTGCTTCATGCGCTGCCTCCGAGGCTGCCATGTACTCCGCTTCACATGTAGATCCCGCCACGATGCTCGCTTGCATTGCACCACCATCGCTCCACCATTCACAATATACACGATCCGGTTTGTGACTTAGAGTCATTCAGATCTGTGTCGAAGCTTAGCGTCGACGTAACCCGTTCTGACGAGCTCTTCGTCACCTCCATAAACGAGAAACATGTCCTTTGTCCTTTTCGTGTACTTCAGGATATTCTTGACCGCTGTCCAAAGGTGTTCCTTGTCGGGATTACTTTGGTACCTTCCTACCAAACTTACGGCAAGGTTTACATCAGGTCGGTACACTGATGGCATACATAATAGATCCTATGGCTGAGGCATAGGGGATGACGCTCATCTCTTCTTTATCTTTTGCCGTGGTCGGGCATTGGTGAGCTCAATCTCACACCTTGCGATGATGCAAGAACCCTTTCTTGGACTGATCCATTTTGAACTTCTTCAAAATCTTATCAAGGTATGTGCTTTGTGAAAGACCTATGAGGCGTCTCGATCTATCTCTATAGATCTTGATGCCTAATATATAAGCAGCTTCTCCAAGGTCCTTCATTGAAAAACACTTATTCAAGTAGGCCTTAATGTTGTCCAAGAATTCTATATCATTTCCCATCAAAAGTATGTCATCTACATATAATATGAGAAATGCTCTGAGCTCCCACTCACTTTCTTGTAAACGCAGGCTTCTCCATAAGTCTCAAGATAAACCCAAACGCTTTGATCATCTCATCAAAGCGAATGTTCCAACTCCGAGATGCTTGCACCAGCCCATAAATGGATCATTTGGAGCTTGCATACTTTGTTAGCATTCTTAGGATCGACAAAACCTTCCGGCTTGCATCATATACAGCTCTTCCTTAAGATATCCGTTAAGGAACGCTGTTTTGACGTCCATCTGCCATATCTCATAATCATAGTTTGCGTCAATTGCTAACATGATTCGGACGGACTTAAGCTTCGCCACGGGAGAGATAGTCTCATCGTAGTCATTCCCTTGAACTTGCCGATAACCCTTAGCGACAAGTCGAGCTTTATAGATGGTGACATTACCATCCGCGTCCGTCTTCTTCTTAAAGATCCATTTGTTTTCTATCGTCACGATCATCGGGCAAGTCACCAAAGTCCACACTTTGTTTTCATACATGGATTCTATCTCGGACTTCATGGCTTATAGCCATTTGTTGGAATCTGGGCCCGCCATCGCTTCTTCATAGTTCGAAGGTTCATTGTTGTCTAACAACATGATTTCCAAGACAGGGTTGCTGCATTCACTGGTGCGGAACGTGTCCTAGTGGACCTAATGGGTTCAAGAGCAACTTGATCCGAAGTACCTTGATCATCATCATGAATTTCCTCTTCGGTTGGTGTAGGCATCACAGAACACTTCCCCGAGTAGCACTACTATCCTGTTCAAGAGGTAGTACTTCATCGAGTTCTACTTTCCTCCCACTTACTTCTTTCGAGAGAAACTCTTTTTCCGTAAAAGATCCGTTCTTGGCAACAAAGATCTTGCCCTCAGATCTTAAGTAGAAGGTATACCCTATGGTTTCCTTAGGGTATCCTATGAAGACGCATTTTTCCGACTTGGGTTCGAGCTTTTCATGTTGAAGTTTCTTGACATAAGCATCGCATCCCCAAACTTTTAGAAACGATGACTTAGGTTTCTTCCCAAACCATAATTCATACGGTGTCGTCTCAACGGACTTAGACGGTGCCCTATTTAAAGTGAATGTAGCTGTCTCTAGAGTGTATCCCCAAAATGATAGCGGTAAATCGGTAAGAGACATCATAGACCGCACCATATCCAATAGAGTGCGATTACGACGCTCGGACACACCATTACGCTTGAGGTGTTCCAGCGGCGTTAGTTGTGAAACGATTCCACATTTTCTCAAGTGTGTACCAAATTCGTGACTTAAATATTCTCCTCCACGATCTGATCTTAAGAATTTTATCTTTCGGTCACGTTGATTCTCTACTTCATTCTGAAATTCCTTGAACTTTTCAAAGGTCTCAGACTTGTGTTTCATCAAGTAGACATACCCATATCTACTCAAGTCATCTGAGAGTGAGAACATAACGATACCCTCCATGAGCCTCAACGCTCATTGGACCGCACACATCGGTATGTATGATTTCCAACAAGTTGGTTGCTCGCTCCATTGTTCCGGAGAACGGAGTCTTGGTCATCTTGCCCATGAGGCATGGTTCGCATGTGTCAAATGATTCATAATCTAAAGACTCCAAAAGTCCATCAGCATGGAGCCTTTTCATGCGCTTGACACCAATGTGACCAAGGCGGCAAGTGCCACAAGTATGTGGGACTATTGTTATCAACTTTACATCTTTTGGTATTCACACTATAAACATGTGTAATACTACGCCGAGATTCATTAGGAATAAACCATTGACCATCGGAGCATGACCATAATACATATCTCTCATATAAATAGAACAACCATTATTCTCGGATTTAAATGAGTAGCCATCTCGCATTAAACAAGATCCAGATACAATATTCATGCTCAAACTTGGCACCAAATAACAATTATTAAGGTTCATAACTAACCTCAGAGGTAAATGAAGAGGTAGCGTGCCGACGGCGATCACATCGACTGAACCATTCCCGACGCCAAGATCGTCACCTCGTCCCTTTGCCGCTTCCGCTTATTCCGCAGCTCTGCTGTGAATTACAAATATGAGCAACGGCACCGTATCAAATACCCGGGAGTTACTACGAGTAATCGGCAAAGAACACATCAATTACATGTATATCAAATATACCTTTGGTGTTGCCGGCCTTCTTGTCCGCTAAGTATTTGGGGCAGTTCCGCTTCCAGTGACCCCTCCCCTTGCAATAAAAGCACTCAGTTTCGGGTTTGGGTCCATTCTTTGACTTCTTCCCGGCAACTTGCTTACCGGGCGGCAACCTCCTTGCCGTCCTTCTTGAAGTTCTTCTTACCCTTGCCCTTCTTGAACTTAGTGGTCTTATTGACCATCAACACTTGATGTTCTTTCTTGATTTCAACCTCGGTGACTTCAAAGATAGAGAACACTTCAGAATGGTCTTTACCATCCCCTCGCATGTTGTAGTTCATCACAAAGCTCTTGTAGCTTGGTGGGAGCGATCGGAGGATTCTCACAATGACCGCCTCATCGTGGAGGTTAATGTTCACCGGGTCATACGGTTGTGCAACCCAGACATCTTCAAGATGTGCTCACCGATGTAACTGTTTTCCTCCATCTTACAACTATAGAACTTGTCGGAGATGTCATATCTCTCGACCGGCGTGAGCTTGGAAAACAAGTTTCAGCTCCTCGAACATCTCATATGCTCCGTGATGCTCAAAACGCTTTTGGAGCCCGGTTCTAAGTCAGAAAGCATGCCGCACCGAACGAGGGAGTAATCATCGGTAGCGAGTTTGCCAAGCATTCATAATGTCTTGGTTCTTCGGGACGGAGCGTCACCTAGCGGTCCTTCTAGGACATATTGTTTCTTGGCAGCTATGAGGATGATCCTCAAGTTAGGACCCAGTCCGGAGATAGTTGCCGTCATCTTTCGACTTGGTTTTCTCTAGGAACGCGTTGAAGTTCAAGTTGACATGAGCGCTGGCCATTTGATCTACAAGACATATTATTCAAAAGTTTTAGACTAAGTTCATGATAATTAAGTTCATCTAATCAAATTTAAATGAACTCCCACTTAGATTAGACATCCCTCTAGTCATCTAAGTGTTACACGATCCGAGTCGACTAGGCCGTGTCCGATCATCACGTGAGACGGACCAGTCTCGTCGGTGAACATTCTCATGTTGATCGTATCTTCCATACGACTCGTGTTCGACCTTTCGGTCTCTCGTGTTCCGAGGCCATGTCCGTACATGCTAGGCTCGTCAAGTAAACCCTAAGTGTTTTCGCGTGTGTAAATCTGTCTTACACCCGTTGTATGTGAACGTAAGAATCCATCACACCCGATCATCACGTGGTGCTTAGAAACGATTTAACTTTGGCAACGGTGCACGCTTAGGGAAACACTTCTTGAAATTGTTGTAAGGGATCATCTTATTTACTACCGTCGTTCTAAGTAAACAAGATGTATAAACATAATAAACATCACATGCAATTATATATAGTAGTGACATGATATGGCCAATATCATAAAGCTCCATTGATCTCCATCTTCGAGGCTCCATGATCATCTTGTCACCGGCATGACACCATGATCTCCATCATCATGATCTCCATCATTGTGCCTCCATGAAGTTGTCACGCCTAACGACTACTTCTACTTCTATGGCTAACGTTTAGCAATAAAGTAAAGTAAGTTACATGGCGTTCTTCAATGACACGCAGGTCATACAAAATAAAGACAACTCCTATGGCTCCTGCCGGTTGTCATACTCATCGACATGCAAGTCGTGATTCCTATTACAAGAACATGATCTCATACATCACAATATGTCATTCATCATTCATCACAACTTGGCCATATCACATCACATGTCAATTGCTGCAAAAACAAGTTAGACGTCCTCTAATTGTTGTTGCATCTTTTACGATGGCTGCAATTGGGTTCTAGCAAGAACGCTTTTCTTACCTACGAATAACCACAACGTGATCTTATCAACTTCTATTTACCCTTCATAAGGACCCTTTTCATCGAATCCGCTCCAACTAAAGTAGGAGAGACGGACACCCGCCAGCCACCTTATGCATCTAGTGCATGTTAGTCGGTGGAACCGGTCTCACGTAAGCGTACGTGTAAGGTTGGTCCGGCCGCTTCATCCCACAATACCGCGGAAGCAAGATAAGACTAGTAGCGGCAAGTAAATTGACAAGATCCACGCCCACAACTAAATTGTGTTCTACTCGTGCAAAGAGAACTACGCATAGACCTAGCTCGATACCACTTTGTTGGGGAACGCGTTGCGAAAAACTAAAATTTTCCTACGGTTTCACCAAGATCTATCTATGAGTTCATCTAAGCAACGAGTCAAGAGAGAGAGTTTGCATCTACATACCACTTGTAGATCGAGTACGGAAGCGTTCGAGGGAGTGGTGATGATGAAGACGTTCCCAACGTGATTCCGATCACCGATGACCAAGTGCTGAAGCGGACAGCACCTCCGCGTTCAACACACGTGACGGACGATGGCGTCTCCTCCGTCTTGATCCAGCAAGGATGAAGGAGAGGTTGAGGAAGACAACTCCAATGGTAGCACGACGGCGTGGTGCGGTTAGTCTGGCCAGTTCTCGCAGGGCTTCGCCAAGCTCGCGTGGAGAAAGAGAGGTGTTGGGGAGGGAGGGCTGCGCCTTCAATGGTGTGTGCAGCCCTCCCCCACCCCTCTATTTATAGGAGGAAGGGAGAGGCGGCCCCTCTAGATGGCATCTAGAGGGGGTGGCGGCCAAGGGAGGAGGAAAGGGGTGGCTTGCCCCCAAGCCGGGGGCGCCCTTGCCCCTTTAGGGTTTCCTCCCCAAGCCCTAGCCGCATGGGCCTAGGTGGGAGGCGCCCAGCCCACCAGGGGCTGGCTCCTCTCCCACTTAGCCCATGTGGCCCCCGAGGGGTGGCCCTCCCAGTGGACCTCCGGAACTCTCCCGGTGGCCCCGGTACATTACCGTATGCCCTCGAAACTTTCCCGAGTCCGTTTAACCACTTTCCATATATAAATCTTTACCTCCGGACCATTCCGAACTCCTCGTGACGTCCGGGATCTCATCCGGACTCAACAACATTCGGTAATCACATTCTTGTCTTCCTATTAACCCTAGCGCCACCGAACCTTAAGTGTAGACCCTACGGGTTCGGGAGACATGCGAACATGACCGAGATGCTCTCGGTCAATAACCAACAGCGGGATCTGGATACCCATGTTGGTTCCCACACGTTCCTCGATGTTGTCATCGGATGAACCACGATGTCGAGGGTTCAATCAACCCCGTATGCTATTCCCTTTGTCGACGGTATGTTACTTGCCCGAGACTCGATCGTCGGTATCCCAATACCTCGCTTTAGTCTCGTTATCGGCAAGTCACTTTACTCGCACCGTAATGCACGATCCGTGACTGCACACTTGATCACTTTGAGCTCAATATGATGATGCACTACCGAGTGGGCCCGGTGATACCTCTCCGTCATACGGAGTGACAAATCCATCTCGATCCGTGTCAACCCAATGCAGACACTTTCGGAGATACCGTAATGCACCTTTATAGTCACCCGATTACGTTGTGACGTTTGGTACACCCAAGGCATTCCTACGGTATCCGGGAGTTACACGATCTCACGGTCTAGGGAAGAGATACTTGACATTGGAAAAGCTCTAGCAAAACGAACTACACGATCTTTGTGCTATGCTTAGGATTGGGTCTTGTCCATCACGTCATTCTCCTAATGACGTGATCCCGCTTGTCAATGACATCGATGTCCATAGTCGAAACCATGACTATCTGTTGACCAACGAGCTAGTCAACTAGAGGCTCACTAGGGACGTATTGTGGTCTATGTATTCACACGTGTATTACGATTTCCGGATAATACAGTTATAGCATGAATAAAATACAATTATCATGAACAAGGAAATGTAATAATAATGCTTTTATTATTGCCTCTAGGGCATATTTCCAACATCACCTCCTTCACAGGACCAAGACGTTGGATTAAGTGTGAAAATGCGCCTTTTTTGCAAACACCCCCGCACTATGTGCGTGGGGGCTGAAAGTCAAGACTGCCATCTTTCAAAGTTATATACACATATACATCAACGTCAAGACAGAGGCGTTTTAATACTTGAACGCACAAGTATTAAAAGCTCTTATATTATATTGAAACATTGTTTTCACAAATCATACATGTCATTTAAACATAATATCCTTCGAGCACTGCGTCTCTATTAATCGAGCGCCCTGCAGGACTTCCTCAAAATAATGCTCGGCAGGTAATCGGCTTCTGTCCGAATCTTGGGATGCAACATCGGTGGCCTTCATCTCCGCCCAGTATGTCTTGACACGGGCAAGAGCCATCCGCGCTCCCTCTATGCATGCTGACCGCTTCATTGCATCGATATGCGGCACCGCACCAAGGAACTGTTGCATCAAGCCAAAATAACTCTTTGGCTTGGGGCTTTTCGGCCACAAATGAGTCACGACAGCCTTCATGGCAAGTCCGGACAACCTATTCAGCTCAGCCCATTCGCCAAACGATCGGTTAACGAAAGTGGACGCCCGGACTATGGAACTGCGACCAAAAAGCTCTTCCATTCCGTGATCCTTTTGACCTCGGAAGTGTTCGGCGGCGTCTGCACTCGCCGCCAAGTCCAGATAAGCATCCTCCGCACCCCACAGCCTGTCCAATTGAGCGCATTTTAGGATCCGTGAATTTCCTCCGCAGCAGAAAGGGCTTTCCAGCCGCAATATCTTCGGCCTGACGTAGCTCCTCCTTCATAGCTCTCATCGCAGAGCGAGTATCCTTGGCCTCGGTGGTGGCCTTTTTCACGTCCTCTTGTTTCGCTCGATCTTCTTTTTCTAGAAGCTCGCAACGGTCAGTAGCATTCTTCAATTTCAAGTCCATATCGGCCATCTCTTTCTTGCTTTGGCAGTGAGCACCTGTTCGGCTTTTAGCTCTGCGGCCGCCTTTAAAGCAGCCGCATCACTTTTTCTGGCTTGCTCCTTGGCTCGGGCGAGCTCCGCCCGAAGGCTCTCCATAGCAGCGGCACCATCTGCATTAAGCATACATGTTGTAAGGCATGGGCGTCAAGCTCCCTTACCAGGTGTCCGCGAAGAAGTCGCATACCTTGTGACTCCTAAAGCCGCTTATTAACAAGCGTGATGTCCGCATCCGCCACATCAAGTTGCCGCTTCAGCTCGGCAAATTCATCAGCCCGGCTAGCCACCGGACGCTTCGCCACCTACATAGGAAGAGCGCATATTATACAGGGGTTATGATCCTCGGCGCCGTCATTTTTGACACCGCACCAAGTCTCAGGGGCTACTATCTATACAGGGCGCATTTTATATGCAAAACTGTCAGAAGGTACATCATTTTGCGTACCTCAAAACCCGTCAGTAAACCTATGACGGCTTCATGCAACCCGCTCTCAGCTGATGAAATCCTTTCAATCACCGTACTCATTAACGTACGGTGATCTTCCAAGATAGACGCTCGCCCGAGCAGATCCTTCAGCTCCTCCGACCGTACACCCGTTGGTGTCGGACTCGTCCGGTGGCCTTTTTCGAAGGCCGGACACGGAGGGCTTTGAGGGGACATACGGTGGCCTTCGCCTGCCGGATTCGGAGAAGCCCTCGCGACGACACCTCGTGGTCGCCCGCCTCGCATGACGGTACGGCAGGCGGAGGCGTTTCGCTCTCCATCATCTCCGGATCAAGATCCCGAAGGGCTGAGATCCGAACTACAAGGTAATACTTTCGGTTACCTTCAGAAATAAAACAGGGATGTCTTTTATTTTATAAACTCCCCCCTTTCTTACTTATGGCTCGCTGGAGGGCTGATCTCCTTGGGGAACTAGTGCGGCCGAGGCATCTCCCGCCAGAGGACCCTCTGGTGAAGATTTCTTCCCGGCTTGAGGCTTTGGTCTCCGGATTTCCAGAAGCGGTCCTCTTCTCCCCTCGGAGGGAGGGATTCTCGATCCCCCCTTTCTTGATAGCCTCCTTCATGGAGGAAGTAGCTTCCTCGTTCCCCCCTTCGCCTTCTTCAAAAGGCACAGCCTCTAGCATCTTGGTTAATATGGGATCCGGCGTGGTCTTAGGGAGGGGGGCCGGACACCTGATCAGTTTTGCTGTCCACTCCTGTTTAAAGGATAGCTCTTTTTAAGGGCAAGTTTATGATAAATATGCGGATAGCATGTCCGGGTACAGGACTACTTACTTGAGTATCTGGGTGATTGCAGCTTAGACCTGCGTCCTCGGTCAAGTCCGGACACTTCTCTTGTGATCCGAAGAACAGTTTGTACATCTCCTTGGGCATCGCGCCCATAAAATGTTGGAGAGCTTGTGGTCCCTCCGGATTAAACTCCTCTGAGACGGAGGCGGCGTTTCCAGGCAGAAGGCGCCCGAATCAGCATAACCTGCGCCGCCATGACCAGATTGATCTCTCTTTCTTGGAGGTCTCGAATACGGCCCCTGCAACAGAGGAACGCCCTTGGGCGGCCCCAGTCGAGCCCCGGTTGACCCATGATGCCAGCCACTGTGGTGAACTGGCCCGGAAGGCGGGTGGCGCCACCCATTTGGTGCCCACAGGAGGCGGTGATATAAAACCACTCCCGTTGCCACAAACCAAGCTCCTCTTGAAAAGAGCCATCGGGCCACGGAGCATCAGCACACTTGCTTATGACCGCCCCTCAGCACTCTGCTTGTTGCCCCTCGATCATCCTCGGCTCGACCTTGAAGGTCTTGAGCGACAATCCAAGGTGAGGGGTAATATGGAGGAAGGCTTCACATACGACAATGAATGACGAGATGTGGAGGATGGACTCCGGATTCAAGTCATGGAAATCCAGCCCATAATAAAACATGAGCCCCCACACAAAGGGATCCGTCGGGAAGCCTAAACCCCGAAGGAAGTGAGACACGAACACCACGTTCTCGCCAGGCTCGGGAGTGGGAATGACCTGCCTGCAAAGAGGCAGCCTATGCGAAATCTCGCGGTTAGATACCGGCGTCTCGCAAAGATTAGCACATCTTCTTACGTGGACGGAAGAAGACATCCATCGGCCGAGCTGGTCGGAGCCGGACATCATCGAAGGTCGAAGCGCCTAAATCTGAAGCTTTGGGTGTTAGAACTTCGAAGCGCCGAGGCTAATTCGATGGAGGGTGGAAAAAGAAGAGGGCCTTGGTCTCATTATAAAGAGGTTGAATACCAAGAGCCCTCCCCGTGGTCGATTGGGACTCGCCTTCGATAGAGGAGGCGTGCCAACGGGCACGGTTGGGTTACCCACGTCCGTATTAATGAGAATCTCAGAATAAGGGGGCACGATCTACGCTTTGATAATACGTGCCAAGGAAACCGCCTCGCTAAACGCGCTGAGGTGGGACAGTAAAAAAGATTCGAATAAAGGCTTGGCCGTGGTGTGATGTCACGCCGCGGAATATGTCAGCAGATCTGTGCGGAAAATTATTCTCTCTACGGCGGTATGTGGAACTTGTTTTGCAGAGCCGGACACTATCCTTGTGTTCAAAATCTTCTATGAAGTCTTCGGAAGAGGAACCCGCCTTGCAATGCCGAAGACAATATGCGCGCCGGACTAAATCGTCATTGAAGCCTGGTTCAGGAGCTCTTGAGGGAGTCTGGACTAGGGGTGTCCGGATAGCCGAACTATCACCGTTGGCCGGACTCCTGGACTATGAAGATACAAGATTGAAGACTTCGTCCCGTGTCCGGATGGGACTTTCCTTGGCGTGGAGGGCAAGCTTGGCGATACGGATATGTAGATCTCCTACCATTGTAACCGACTCTGTGTAACCCTAACCCTATTCGGTGTTTATATAAACCGAAGGGTTTTAGTCCGTAGGACGAACAACAATCATACCATAGGCTAGCTTCTAGGGTTTAGCCTCTTTGATCTCGTGGTAGATCTACTCTTGTACTACCCATATCATCAATATTAATCAAGAAGGAGTAGGGTATTACCTCCATCAAGAGGGCCCGAACCTGGGTAAAAACATCGTGTCCCTTGTCTCCTGTTACCATCCGCCTAGACGCACAGTTCGGGACCTCGTACCCGAGATCCGCCGGTTTTGACACCGACAGGAGTCTAGGTCCAATTAAATCCCTTCTAAACGTCACATTTGGCGGAAATGATTCCAAAACTTTCGCGATAGTATCACCCTTGTGACGCACAATATTGTATAGAGCTGGATATTGTTCCCGGAGTGTAGCATTACCTAGCCACGTATCCTCCCAGAATCTAATTTCCGATCCATCCTTAATCGAGAAGGAACCATAGCGGAAGAAATATTTCTTTGTTGCCATTAGTCCCGCCCAAATATGGAAGTCCCCAGGCTTCCAGTATACTTGTGATACCGCCTTTGAACCCACATATTTTCTCCTTAGAAGGGTTTGTCATACACCATCTTCCGTTAATAACTTAAACAACCATTTGCCGAGAAGGGCCCTATTCTTAACCTCTAGGTCATGAATGCCCAACCCGCCTTGGTCCTTGGGACGGCAAACCACACTCCATTTAGCCAGCCGATATTTCTTTCTCTCGCTATCTCATTGCCAAAAGAATCTCGATCGGAAGTAATCCAATCTATGTAATACTCCTTTTGGCAACTGGAAGAAGGAAATCATATATAGTACCATATTACTTAGTACTGAATTTATGAGGACCAACCTTCCACCCAGAGATAGCAGTTTACCTTTCCAACTGCTAAGTCTTTTTGTAGTCTCTCCTCGACGTGTTTCCATTCAGCATTGGTGAGTCTCCGATAATGTATCGGTATCCCCAAATAAGTGATTGGAAACTGGCCCAACCCGCATCCGAACAGGTCAGCATACAAGTGAGCCTCGTCTTCAGCCTCGCCAAAACAAAACAATTCACTTTTATGAAAATTGATCTTAAGCCCCGAGAGTTGCTCTAATGCTGATAAAATTAATTTCAGATTTTTGCTTTCTCGAGGTCATGATCCATAAAGAGAATAGTATCATCAGCATATCGAAGGATGGAGAGACCACCATCAACTAGATGATTCACCACCCCATCAATTTGTCCATCAACCTTGGCATGCTCAATCATGACCGCTAGCATATCTGCCACTATATTGAATAGCATGGGCGATGCTGGGTCACGGTGTCGCAATCCTTTCTTCGTTTGGAAATAGTTACCAATGCCATCATTGACTTTAATGGCAACACTACCTCCAGTCACAAAGCTATGGATCATTGCGCACCACTCTGCAGAAAATCCTTTCATTACGAGAGTACATTGAAGAAAAGACCACTTGACTTTGTCATAAGCTTTTTCAAAGTCGATTTTAAGAACTAACCCATTAAGTTTTTTTCGATGCAATTCATGGACTGTTTCATGAAGGACAACCACCCCATCTAGGACGTTTCTGCCTTGCATGAAAGCAGTTTGAGAAGGACGAACCACATGTTCAGCAACCGAATGTAGCCTAATCGTCGCAACTTTGGAAAACTGACATTAAGGAGGCAGATTGGCCGATACTGTTGTATCCTTTCAGCCTCATTAACCTTAGGTAATAAAATAATTTCACCGAATTTTAAGCGAAACAACTCTAGTTGGCCAACGTGAAGGCAACCAAACAAGTGTAGGAGATCATGTTTGATGACATCCCAAAAGTTCTGGTAGAACTCAGCAGGAAAAACCATCTGGACCTGGTGCTTTGTTGTGCTCCATTAGGAAAACCACCTTTCTAACTTCCTCCTCGGAAAATGGAGCTGTTAGAAGGCTATTTTCCGCATCAGAAACTTGCGAGATGTCATCTATTCGAGACTCATCCATCGAGAAGTTTCCTTCCTCAGGGGTTCCGAACATATTTGTGTATAATTAGTTATATAAGACTTAAGTTGCTCATGCCCTTCAATCGTGCCCTCCTCTTGATGTAGGGAATGAATGAGTTTCTTCCGGTGTCTACCATTGGCGACACCATGGAAATATCTCGTATTCGAATCACCTTTCAAGATAAACTGAGAGTTCGAATGTTGGTACCACTTAAGTTCCTCCTCGCATAGCATGCGAGCTAACTGGGCATTCGATTGACTCTTGATCTCTATTTCATGCTCAAAGAGAGGTCTAATCTCAGCCAAAGCTTCTAAATCATCAATAATAGATGAAAGACAACCGGTGTAACCACCACCTCTTTGACCATGGAATCCATCCCGATGTAACCAACCCAGTTCGAACTCGAACTTGCGTCTGTATTGCGGGCGTGGCAATCCAGTAGATAAGAGGATGGGTGCATGGTCTGAGATAGCCTCTATACGAGGTAGAGCGTGAAAAGAGACCATAGGGAATTTGGATTCCCAGTCGGTATCCATTAATACGCGATCTAGTTTCTCATATGTCGGCCCCGGGAGACTGTTCGCCCAAGTGAACTGTCTTTCAGTCATGGAAACCTCTCGCAAATCTAGACTGTCTATGATAGTGTTGAAAAGGAAAGGCCAATGATTAGCAAACCTACCACGGCTTTTCTCATTTGGAAATCGTAGCAAATTAAAATCCGCACCAATAAGAATGGGGTAGGGATTATCTTTCGCCAGATTAACCAATTCACGGAGAAAAGCAGCCTTGAACTCATCCTAGGCTGCCCCATACACGGCGACGAGGGACCATGTGAAGTTGTCAGCTTTGTTTCGGATATGGAGTTTAATGTGAAACTCTCCCTCCGAAGAAGCCAGAACATCCATAGTCCCTGTGTTAACGCCAAGTAAAATGCCCCCAGAACGACCTCGGGGTGGCCGTGAAATCCAATTATAGTCCATCCCGCCAGATAGACGGTTAAGAAGACTTACTGAGAAATTATAGGCTATCCTCTTTTATTTGGATTTATACGATACGATTTTCAAAAGAAAAAAAGGAAAAGATCATGCCCGGACGTCAGTTCTCAAGGAGTTTGGCCCGAATGATTTAATCACCGTCCGTTTGCGCTGCACGAATCTTTGACACTCGCTTCGTTGACACGCCACCACCTAAGTTCATTCGTTCCGACGGGTGGTTTGCCGAACCCATTTTTCTTTGACTCGACCAAAAAGTCTCCGCACTCTCATACCAACCAAATCCCCTTCTTGTACTCTCATATCAACCAAATCCCCTTACTGTCTCATTTATAACTGCCCCAACCATATCCTCTAGGTAACTGTTTGGGAAAGGCGCGCCGGCCGAACTGCTCGGCCGGTCGCGACGCGTCACGCGCCCTCCAGCTCACCCACGTGTACATGCGGGTCCACCCCACCGCTTCCCCTCATCCTCTTATCCCCTTTCTGGTCGAGCCCAACAACTCGTACCCAACTCCTTTCCTCAATCCATCTAATCCCAATCTTCAGCCTCCGCAACCACTGCTTTACCGGCCATGGCCAGCCACGCGCGCATCAATCTTTGCCGGCGAGCTGTCCTGCTGCGGTGCTCGCGTAGCTCCTACTTCCCCCCATGGATGTTGTCCTACCTTCCCCATGGACGCGAGAGGGCCGGCGGCCATGGGACAGTTTCAGAAACTGGTGGTGCTTCGAGGCACAGATGAAATAGCCATGGCGCTGCAGCAATCCATTGGTGCTGCAAACTAGCAGTTGCCGGTGATGGAGACGACACGCTCTGGTGCTACAACCGGCTAGCTTTTTTGCTGGAACCAAGCTGGCGAAAAGTTGCAGCCAGCTTTGCCGGCGATGGAGACGGCGCGCTCCCAGTGCTACAACCGGCTGGCTTTTTGCTAGAATCATACCGGTAAAAGCTGCAACCAGCTTGCCCGTGATGGAGACGACGCGCTCCGGTCCTACAATCGGCTGCTTTTTGCTACAACCGGCTGATTTCTTTGGAACCAGCCGTAAGTTTTGCTACCACCGTATGTGATTTTGTTGGAACCAGCCCGTTTTTGCTACTATGTTCTTTTGATTTTGCTGAAACCAGCCATAATTTTTGCTACCATCGTATCTGATTTTTGTTGGAACCAGCCCCGAATTTTGCTACTACCTTCTTTTGATTTTGCTGGAACCAGCCAGACCACCGTATCTGATTTTTGCTGGAACCAACTTAATTTTTGCTACTACCTTCTTTTGATTTTGCTGGAACCAGCCAGACCACCGTATCTGATTTTTGCTGGAACCAACTTAATTTTTGCTACAACGGACTCTGCGAGAATCGGAGAAGTTGCAACCGCCGAAGCTGTGTCCGGCGAACCATGGCCACCGGAGCATGCACTGGAATTGCGAGCGGTGGCACGGGAGCTACAAGGCTGCAACCATGGGCGCACGCTGCTACATCCACGGAGGAGAGAAACGCACGAAGGCGACATAGGTGAGAGCGGCGACCAGCGGCGACCGGCGGTGAGGGTGACCGGCGGTGACGAGGTGAGGCGGTCGGTGCGTCTTGAAGCGTCGGCCAGCGTGCGAGGTGGGCCTCTCCCTTTCTGTGCGGAGGTTAAAGATGGGAGGTTGGGGCGAAGGGATCTGACGGCTCGGGGGGCCAGATCTGACGGCTGGGGTTGGACCGGCCCAACAGTTGGGCCGGCGCACCGGCGCAGATCGTTGCCCTATCCTCTACCCAATGACATGACTCAAGGAGGAGGATGAGTCATCGGCGAGAGCTGCTGCTCACGGGGAGAACGGTGACAGAAACCTGGGGGGGGGGGGGGGCGGAGGTGCCGCTCGCAGGGAGCACCGGCGGCGATGACTGCCCTCCAGCAGAGCTGTTCAACGTCACAGAGGGGCCTACCACGGCTCCGGCATGTTGCCCGCGCGGGGGCCTACCACGGCGCCATGATTTCCTTTGGCACGTCGACAAGGTGGACTTCTACATCTGCGTTGGAGCCTACCTCGGCGCCATCTTCGACAGAGTTGAGATAGGGCTAGTGGTGGTTGTGCCCATCTCGGTGTTGCGGGTGCTGCTCTTCATGGCGCGGCCAAGGACCGCGATTATGGGCAACGGGACGGACACGACCATCTACCAGCGGATGTACCAATACACGACAGCGCGAACGGTGTCCAACATGCTCGTGCTGTGCATGGACTCGCCCATCTACTTCGCCAACTCCGGCAACCTGCGCGAGAGGATCACCTTGGTGGATTGACGACGACGACGAACGGACCATCGCCTAGGGTGAGACCGCCGTGCAGTATGTCGTCCTCTATATGGGTGCTAAATTACAACAACTCTGACTAAATTTTTTCCCACACCTAAGTATCTCAAGCAGAGCATGTCTGAAACTTGTTCTTTCTGGATGCAGCGACTGGAAGCATCGACACCAGTGGCATGAGCATGTTGGACGAGCTCAAGAAGATCATGAACAGGAGGGCATTCTGGTAAGAACAGAGTTATGAGATCATCACTACTACAGTTACACCCACAACCTCTGCTGATACATACACTGGAACAATTACTAGATCTCAAGACACGCCAATTAAATTACCAGGTACTTTCGTTTCTTGGTAACGTTTCTAATGTTCATAAGAATATAATATTTTCTAAATTGGATATATTTGTTTTGCTTACAAATGAAGCGCTCATCATGGGCAAGAAGGGTGAACATTAGAGCATGATCAAACATGGAGAGGATGGCGCATGCAAGGGGAACAAGAACAGAGTTTCCGATGGAATTTTCAGCACTTTGGAGCCACCATGATGACGTACAAGGACATGGACAAAATATACAAGATGTTCTTTCATAAATTTCGTCCATAGCTTAATATAGGTGTTGCGCCACCTTATTTTTGGTGGCCAGGCCCATGTAATTTTGAAATACACTTAATAGGCATTTTTTAGAGTCCGTATAAATATGAAAAAAGACTTAGGAAAGAATTTAGCCCCACCTTGCCAAGGGAGGACGAAATTCCCCTTTGTCTCCCTATAAATACGGCCATTAGGGCGTCATTTTAGACTTGGCTTTTCTTTAGATTAAAGTACACCATAGCTGCAACTCGCATCCTTCGTTTGTGTTCAACGACCAGACCAAGATGTCACAGAACCCCACGTTGACCAATAAAGCTTACCTCTTAAATTCGTAATACCCAGATTGCAACCTCGGTTTCTTACTTGTTATTCATTTTCCTGCAGGAAATAGACCCTCGTGGTCAGGTTGACCGTGCTCCAGCGTGGTCAATAACCTCTTGGAGTTGATTTAGCGGTTGCTAAGGTGCGGCGTCTTTGTACGTTGTAGTCGGATCGTCAAAGTCTACTCCGCCGAAAATGATAGTTACCATCAAATCAAAAGACGACACGCCTTTGGTCCTATCAAGTGGTATCCGATTTCCAGATTGCTCGATGAGATTTTACTAGTTTTCCCTAGTCTAGTTTGCATCTGTTCTTTATACCTACAGTCCACGAGAAAGCAAAAAAAATAGTGTTAGATCATCATATCCAAACCAATCCAAGCCTTTGCATAGTCTCTTCAGTGTTTTGCTTTGTTGAATTTGCGGTTGCATCATCGTGTCGAGTTGCTGGTCTTAGCATCTAGTCCTTTAGAGTTTCGAGTTCTGTTCACAGGTTGTCATGCCACCGCCACACCACCTTCATCGCCGCTACCATATACCACCATCGCATATCCGCCACCAATCCAAGTCCATATACACCACCACATATCAACTGCCATCACGCCAATCCGAGTCCACCTCCAACATATATATGCCACTAGTCCGAATTTCACTAGATACATATCCGCCATTAGTCTGAGTTCCACCATATTCATCTTTGCCACCAATCCTAGTCCGAGTCTAGTATATGCTTGTCTATTATTGACTTCCAGATCATGCCCTAGTACATGTCGTGATCAAATCAGATTCCCCAACTTTGGTGCCATCAGTAGAAGAAAAAAAGTTCCAAACTCAAAAAAATTATGGCTAGGCAGCTTTTAGACCATTTTTAGGCTTTTTCACGAAAAAATGATGATGAGCAAAAAAAAGATGAAAAACGGTGGCTCTACTCAAGTGCTTCGAGAATCCGCTGACACGCAATGACATCAAGGCGACCACGAAGCTCACCGGTTTGGACTGCAAGGCTCTGGAGGTCGCGGCCGGAATGGCCGGTGCGGCTGATGAAGACGTAGTTTGATCATGTTAGGTCTATTAGTTAGTCTTCATCGACGGCTGGTCTTAAACCAGTCCGAGTTAGGTTTAGTCTTCATGTGTAGTCTTCAGAAAGCATGGTTAGTATCTAGACGACACCGGAATTTTGGGTCTTTTGGAGGCCGGCGATGCCCCACAGTTAGTTGTAATGTGTGTTGTAATCTTTCTAGCAGCAATGATAGTCGACGAAGCAAATATCATGGTCTCCATGGATGATACAAACTACAAGATTATGTCATGGAACATTAGGGGCCTGAATTCGGCGGCTAGGCGACCGTCAGTTGGAGAGGTGGCGCACGCAAACAAGATAGTTATCTTAAACTTGCAGGAAACAAAATAGAGATATGGACATCTGCCATGGCATGCGACGTGGGGGGCAACCTGCTGCAGGGATGCATTGTGCTTTCGGCTATGGGCACAACGGGGGCGCGACTATCTTCTGGGATAAGCAGATAGTAGAGATTACGGATCAGATCATCGCTAGTTTCTCAATAACGGCAAAGGTGAAGATCATCGGTAGTGGGCGGTCCTTCTGGATGACCACAATATACGGCCCTATGGACGACCTGCAGAAAGCCAACTTTCTTTCCAAATTAGCAGCGATTGCGCCGCTTACAACGGAGCCATGGATGCTCAATGGAGACTTCAACATGATCTACCAAGCCAAAGACAAAAACAACTACAACATCAATAGGAGAATGATGGGACGTTTCCGCAAAGCAATTGATCTGGTAGGGGTCAAAGAGATAAAACGCAAAAATAGGAGATTTACATGGAGCAGCGAGAGGGATGACCCAACTCTATGCAGCATAGATAAGGTGTTCTCCAACTTAGCTTGGGAGGATATGCATCCAAATTTTGTCCTCGTGGCGGCATCTACATCATTCTCAGACCACTGCCCTCTATTGTTAGCTAATGGAGATAGACCTGTCGCCAAGGCTAGATTCAAATTCGAGAATTTCTGGACTATTTTCCCACTCGTTCAGGAGACAGTGCAGTGCTACCTCTTGAGCACTGCGTTGGATTTCCCCTATGAGGAGAGGATGATGCAGCAAAGTAGCGTAAGTATTTCCCTCAGTTTTTGAGAACCAAGGTATAAATCCAAAGAGGAGGCCACGCCACAGTCCCTCGTACCTACACAAAAACAATAGCTCCTCGCAACCAATGCGATTAGGGGTTGTCAATCCCTTCACGGTCACTTATTTAGAGTGAGATCTGATAGAGATGATAGATAATATTTTTGGTATTTTTGGTATAAAGATGCAAAGTAAAATAAAAGGCAAAAGTAAAAGCAAAGCAAAAATAAAGTGATTGGAGATTGATATGATGAGAATAGACCCGGGGGCCATAGGTTTCACTAGTGGCTTCTCTCAAGAGCATAAGTATTTCTAAGGTGGGTGAACAAATTAGTGTTGAGCAATTGACAAAATTGAGCATAGTTATGAGAATATCTAGGTATGATCATGTATATAGGCATCACGTCCAAGACAAGTAGACCGACTCCTTCCTGCATCTACTACTATTACTCCACTCATCGACCGCTATCCAGCATGCATCTAGAGTATTAAGTTAATGAAAACAGAGTAACGCCTTAAGCAAGATGACATGATGTAGAGGGATAAATTCATGCAATATGATCTAAAACCCATCTTGTTATCCTCGATGGCAACAATAATATACGTGTCTTGCTGCCCCTACTGTCACTGGGAAAGGACACCGCAAGATTGAACCCAAAGCTAAGCACTTCTCCCATTGCAAGAAAAACCAATCTAGTAGGCCAAACCAAACTGATAATTCGAAGAGACTTGCAAAGATAACCAATCATACATAAAAGAATTCAAATAAGATTCAAATATTGTTCATAGATAATCTTGATCATAAACCCACAATTCATCGGTCTCAACAAACACACTGCAAAAGAAGATTACATCAAATAGATCTCCACGTGAGAGGGGAGAACATTGTATTGAGATCCAAAAAGAGAGAAGAAGCCATCTAGCTACTAACTATGGACCCGAAGGTCTGAGGTAAACTACTCACACTTCATCGGAAGGGCTATGGTGTTGATGTAGAAGCCCTCCGTGATCGATTCCCCTTCCGGCGGAGCTCCGGAACAGGCCCCAAGATGGGATCTCGTGGATACATAAGTTGCGGTGGTGGAATTAGGTTTTTGGCTCCGTATCTGATCGTTTGGGGGTACGTAGGTATATATAGGAGGAAGGAGTACGTTGGTGGAGCTTAGAGGGGCCCACGAGGCAGGAGGGCACGCCCTAGGGGGGAGCGTTGAGGGAGTCCCGGACTAGGGGTTGTCCGGATTGCCGGACTATCGTCACGGCCGGACTCCAAGACTATGAAGATACAAGATTGAAGACTTCGTCCCGTGTCCGGATGGGACTTTCCTTGGCGTGGAAGGCAAGCTTGGCGATACGGATATGTAGATCTCCTACCATTGTAACCGACTCTGTAACCCTAACCTATCCGGTGTCTATATAAACCGGAGGGTTTTTAGTCCGTGGGGACGAACAACAATCATACCATAGGCTAGCTTCTAGGGTTTAGCCTCCTTGATCGCGTGGTAGATCTACTCTTGTACTACCCATATCATCAATATTAATCAAGCGGGAGTAGGGTATTACCTCCATCGAGAGGCCCGAACCTGGGTAAAAACATCGTGTCCCTTGTCTCCTGTTACCATCCGCCTAGACGCACAGTTCGGGACCCCTACCCGAGATCCGCCGGTTTTGACACCGACATTGGTGCTTTCATTGAGAGTTCCTCTGTGCTGTCGCCATCAGGTAGGATGCCTTATCTCGTCTTTAAAGACGATACCATCGCCAAAGAAGCCTTGGCCACTGGTCAGACTCTCCGGCTAGGCGGTTTTCTCATGACCGCTAGTTCGGCCGCCGCGCCGACGATGGCCTCACGAGACATCGAAACCAATCTCCATGTTAGTTGAACTTGCCGAACAGTTAGATCCGATCGAGCTCTCCTCCATAAACGAGCTCTTGGATCGCATCGCCGCTCGGAGTCGCCACATTACGACCGGATCGGGCCTAAAACCGATCCGAGAGAGATCAACTCTCCTGTGCTACCCATCATGTTGCTGTGATAGAGGAGCAATGCGGCGATTCTTCTTCTATCTTAAGGACTAGCTACGTCCGGATTCCCGATCCCTCCATGCCGGATTCCTGCGGAGGGACGGATGTCGATCAAACCCTGAACTTAAAGTAAGGCGGCGGGTTGGACTCGTTGGATAACACTCAAAAATCCAAACTTCCGAGTTCGGAAACTTCTCGGCCCTTGAGTCCTAAATTGGACGGGGTTCCGGATTTAGTGCCACCCGCCCACCCAAACATTAGCGATCTCTTCTCGAATTCGCAAGAGCCCGCCGAAAAGTACATCATTCTTGGGCGATTCCTCCTGGTTATGAACATGATAAAGGACTGCCGAGAGGAGGACGCAATCCAATTTTGCAATAATTGCACGGACAAGGGAATCCTAAACGCCATAAGTCGTCAGCGAAATTACACGCTTTGGTTGACTTGGCGACCATAGTACAAAAGAAATCTTGTGCGATGGAGAGCGCCTGGAAAACCGAAAGTAAATTTTGGGATAATCCGGCCCCGAATACATCCCTAGTCCGGAACAAAAGGGTGCATCATTATCAAGCACTTGGGTTGAATACCAAAAAACCAAAACCCCCTAAGGGTACGGAACCGTACTGGAGGGTTGGCTAAACGGACCTTGGAAAATTCATAGCACAGAGGGCGCCACTCCAACTCATAGCCTTCGAGCATGTTGGATACTGCGGCAGGTGGCCAAAAGTGACGAAGAGCTTCTAGCTTCGGAATCCCAGCCCAAAGAACACCAAAGACGGTGTTAATAGTCTTCAAGACTTTCACATCAAATAACATGCGAAAACGAACACTCCGCAACCTTGTCAAGTCTACCAAGTAGCAACAATAAATCCATGGGTGACACGGCTATTACCTTTAATGCAGTGATTTAACCTAAATTCGAACTGCCCGGCACTACCGCATTGGTCCTCAGCCCGATAGTGGACGGCTTTCGCCTTACTAAGGTACTCATGGATGGCGGCAGCGGACTAAACCTCATCTACGAGGAAACCCTCCGAAAAATGAAAATAGACTGGAACGGCATTGAGCGAAGCAGCACAACCTTTAGAGGAATAATCCCCAGCTGGGAAGCATGCTGCACAGGAAAAATCACGCTGGACGTAGTGTTCGGCTCGTCGGACAATTACAGGTCCGAGGAGGTCACATTTCAAGTGGCCCTGCTCAGCGATGGATATCATGCTTTATTAGGACGAGAGGCATTCACAATTTTTCAAGCTATACCCCATTATGGGTACATGAAGCTTAAAATGCCCGGACCTAACGGAATCTGATCCGAACATAGCACTCCGCGCCGAAAACAAGACTGCCGCACTAGCCCTCGAGGCACTATCCGAAGCCCTAGCGGCCGAGGAACTCACCGCGATGCGCTCCACGGTGAACAGGGACGACGTGATACTTGATAAAAGATCCAAGTCCACCTCTTTTAAACCAGCGGATGAAATAGTCAAATTCCAAGTCCACCCAATGGACCCTGCAAAGATGGCCTCCATTGGGGCACAATTAAACCCTGATGTAGACGCCACACTACGAGAATTTCTACAAGAAAACTGGGACATCTTTGCCTGGCACCCTTTAGACATGCCAGAATCCCACGTCACCGGCCGAGCACAGCCTAAATATCCTAAAAGGATTCAAGCCAGTCAAACAGGCTCTTCGGCGCTTTTCCGAACCCAAGAGACAGGCCATGGGAGAGGAGCTAGCCAAACTTTTGGAAGCCGGATTCATCAGAGGTATAAAACATCCGGACTGGCTAGCAAACCTGGTGATGGTACCAAATAAGGATAAATCCTGGCGCCTATGTGTCAATTTCAAAGACCTTAATAAGGCTTGCCCAAAGGATCCCTTCCCCCTCCCTCGAATTGATCAAATCATTGACGCTACAGCAGGACACGACTCATTGTGCTTCCTCGACGCGTACTCCGGCTACCACCAAATCAAGATGGCAGAGCCAGACCAAGCTGCAACAACATTCATCACTCCATACGGCCCGCTCGCTTCAACACAACGCCCTTTGGGCTCAAAACGCCAAAGGCAACATATCAGCGCATGATTCAGACATGTCTGGCCAACCAGATCGGCAAAACGGTGGAAGCATATGTAGATGACGTGGTCGTCAAAACCAAGCACGTTGAAACTCTAGTAGACGACTTGAGGCTCACATTCGACAATCTTCGAAAATATGACATCAAGCTCAATCCGGAAAAATGCGTTTTCGGTGTTCCAAAGGAAAGCTCACAGGCTTCATTGTGTCCGGTAGAGGAATTGAAGCAAACCCAGCCAAGATTCGAGCTCTGTCACAATTGGATATTCCAAAAGACCTCAAACAAATACAAAAATTGACGGGATGCACCGAACACTTCGAGTGGACGGATGCCGCCACGGCCGGACTCGAAGAAATAAAGGCCATTTTGGCAACAAATCCGGTCTGGCCATAGTAACGTGGGCGAACCAATGCTATTATATATCGCCGCAACACATCAAGTTGTCGCCGGTGCTCGTTGTCGAACGAGAAGCGGACGGACACCGGTTCCTGTTCAAAACCGGTTTATTATGTGTCCATTGTCCTAACTCCATGCAAGTCCGGTACCCACACTATCAAAAGATAGCATATGAGGTATTCATGGCATCCGGAAGCTGCGACACTACTTTCAAGAGTGTTCGATAACGGTAGCCTCCAAGTACCTCTTAACGACATTATAAACAACATGACGCCGACAGGCCGGATTGCTAAATGGGCCATAGAGCTCCTTCCATTCGATATAACTTATAAGCCACGACGAGCTATTAAGTCGCAGGTTTTGGCCGACTTCGTGGCCGAATGGACCGAAGCCGAACTCCCTAAAGAGTACGGCGCATACTCCAATTGGATCATGCACTTTGACGGCTCCAAAATGTTGGCGGCTGGGGCATCGTCTCGACGTCCCCAACCGGGGACACAGTCCAATACGTCCTTCAGATAATGTATACGGACTCCAACAACGCAGCCAAATACCAGGCCCTTCTGCACGGCCTCCGGATGGCAGTCTCCATGGGCATTCAATGCCTAGAGGTGCGCGGGGATTCGAATCTCGCAATATCTCAAATAAACAGAGACTTCGATGCCAAAGATCCGAAAATGGCAGCATACCGCAATGCGGTCCTAAAAATGTCAGCACGGTTCGAAGGGCTCGAATTTCATCATATAGCCCGGGATAACAACCAGGCGGCGGATATATTGGCACGCATCGGTGCAAAACGCGATGTCGTCCCACCCAATATCTTTCTGGAACGGCTGTTCAAGCCATCCGTACTATGGGAAGGGGAGTCCGGCAATAACAATCCGGACCCAACCACACTGCCTGACACTGAACACGTTGACACAACCGGAGGCTCTGCCCCCGAGATAACACCCTCCGCTCACGAAATAATGGCGGTTACCGCCCCGTGGACGGAACCATTCCTAGCCTACCTAACTAGGCAGGAACTCCCTGAAGACCAAAATGAGGCTCGCTGCATAGTACGGCGATCTAAAGCCTATAAAGTCCATGAGGGAGAGCTTTATAAGAAAAGCACTACCGAGTACTTCAAAGGTGTATCTCCGAAGAGGAAGGGCGAACCCTCCTGGCTGAAATTCATGCCCACCATGCCGCAGCCCGGGCCCTTGTAGGCAAGGCCTTCCGTACAGGATTTTATTGGCCGACGGCCCGGGCAGATGCGCAGGACTTAGTCCAACGATGCGTCGGTTGCCAGCTCTTTGCTAACCAAAGCCACATGCCACCCACCGCCCTTAAAACTATACCCATCGCTTTGGCCGTCATGATGCAGGGGCTTGACATGGTTGGACCCCTCAAGGGAGGAACCCACAAGCAAAAATACCTATTGGTCATGGTGGATAAATTCACCAAATGGATAGAGGCCAAGCTCGTTAAAAGCGGCGAATCCGGACCAGCGATAGACTTCATATCGGGGTAGTGCACCGTTACGGTGTCCCCACGGTATCATCGCGATAATGGCACCAACTTCACGGCCGATGAGGTCAAATCATGGTGCAAAAACATGGGCATCAAGCTCGATTACGCCTCAGTTTATCACCCTCAAACCAACGGCCATGTCGAACGGGCAAATGGTCTAATAATGAGCGGCATTAAACCCAGACTAGTGCGGTCCCTCAAGGAATCTAACACGCCTTTGGGTTGAGGAGCTCGACTTCGTACTACGGGGCTGCGGACCACGCCGAATCAGATTACCGGATTCACACCATTCTTCATGGTGTACGGTGCAGAGGCAGTCTTGCCCTGCGACATAATACATGACTCACCTCGAGTGCGCATGTACGAAGAAAGAGAAGCCGAGCTTGATCGGCAGGACAGTTTGGACGCATTGGAGGAGGAGCGCGACGTGGCAAAAGCTCGTTCCGCATTCTATCAACAATAGGCTCGAAGATATCAAAGCAGGGAAGTACGGGCCAAAGCTTATTACGTTGGCGAACTAGTTTTACGCCTGCCGGACAAGAAAAAGGACAAACTCAAGCCCAAATGGGAAGGTTCCTTCATCATAGACCAGGTCCTGACTGGCGGGGCATACGGTCTGCAAAACGCATCGGATAACCGACTCGAGCCAAACCCATGGAACGCTGCCCGTCTACGAAGATTCTACGCCTAAGTGCCGGACTCCAAGTTCGTCTCCTTCCTCCGTCCGCATTTTTTATTTTTTGCTTTTTGTTGTCTTTTATTTCTCTCCTTCCTCCTTCTTCTTCTTGTAGCCTCTAGAGGCTCGTTTGCGCTTTTATCGCACACATTTGACGCGCTGTCCGCGCTCATTATACCTGGGGGCTTCTTTAACAGAAGCTTATTCATACGGGCTTTCATGCCCAACACATGCGTTAAACTTCCGCATGTACCTTTTATTCACCATTATATGCATCGATATGACTTAAGTTTTGGCCAAGCTGGGTTGCCTGGCTCCTGTGCTTACCCCTACGTTCCCGATTGTCCGGCTAGGCGGTAAAGGGAGCACCTCTGCGATTGTTACTACCGGTCACCGGATGTGTACCTCAGACTGGGTGAAGCCGAAAGCTAAGCGTTCTTAAGGGAATATTCGGTCGGTGAACTGAAAGATGATTTTAACTATTTACCCATCTGCCCCAGATGATTTTTTGCTTCTATAGCAGCTTTGACATGCACTTTAGGGCATGCATCCCAGCGAAAGGAACCCTTAACGGAACTATTCTCCCTGGAAGATGTTTCTTACTACCCATGTAATATAACATAACTAGTTGGGCACTTGTCTGATACAGCAACAATGACCCCTACGCCTGGTTTCCATGCATACCACGGTTCTTATATAACCACGAAGGTATTCGGACACACTCCGGACTATTGGGTCCGGAGGTCGAAGCGAAAAGGTCCGCTATGACAAACGATCTACAATCCGGTAGAAGACATTCTTTCATGTCATATTTTTACATAGTCAACTCAACTCATTGTATTCCTCCTCAATGCCATCTAATAGGCTATCTAATTTACAATCCTGCTGGGAATACTTGGCGGCCAATTCTACTTGGCCGTACAGTAAGCTTACAGGGATCCCCATCCCGTCCGGCCCCACAGGTCCGACCTCGTCCATGTGGTTTGGGTCAGCCTTCGTGTACCGCGTCTTTACCATGGCCCAGACTTCCCTGGCGCCTTGACGGCAGGCTAATATCTTCCATAGCTGGAAGCGCCGCCGTGCTCCTTGAAGCCGCTCCCCAGCTCCCCAATGCCTTCGGGCAGGGAGATAGATGGCCACAAGGCCTGGCCGATGCCTTTCATCATCTGCCGGACTCGTTTGTGCAGCTGACGCAGTTCGGGAAGAAGATCACCCGAAGAATTGGGCATCTCCTCCTCAGGACGACCTGTGAGCAAACCTACATACATGTTTATGTTAGTCGCCTTCCTCGCCGAACTCTTTCAAAGTTCGCTCAAGCACTTATCGAAAATGCCGCGACGAAGCCGCCGATTCTCCTTCGGAGTCGGACAACCTGGCACGAACGTCCTTTAGTTCCTCACCCAGCTTGGTGTTGGCGTCTTGGAGGTTATTCTTCTCCTGCCGCACCCTCGTAAGCACGCTCTCGCCGGCCTTTAACTGGCGTAAGAGCTGTTGCTTGTCCGGATCTAGTCCGGCGCCATCTGCA
This sequence comes from Aegilops bicornis, assembly GCA_021605145.1. NCBI lineage: Eukaryota > Viridiplantae > Streptophyta > Magnoliopsida > Poales > Poaceae > Aegilops > Aegilops bicornis. The sequence goes on along the minus strand of CM038669.1, from coordinate 198,900,135 downwards.
ATGTTTTTGTCAGATTTACACACCCGCCGCACTTCATACATTATTTATCTTCTGAAGCATATATTACCACAGGGGGTCTCTGTGGCTCCCCCCGTAGCGGCTAGTGTGGCCTCAAGTTGGGCCCTGCACTCCTCCAGCTCCTGGGACAGTCGGGTATTCTTTTCTGTAAGATCCTGCATAACAAATGATCCTTAAATCAGTTATTCTAACTATTTTAAGTCTCGCGGGCTACTGGCCATATATAACTGTCAAATTTCCTTACCCGTATGTCCTTCACATATCGCTTCCGTGGCTCTGGCGGACCATCTTGAGCGGCACGGAGATGCGCATCTCCCGAATCAAAGGCATTCAAGGCCTGCGGGAGAAACATGCGCCACGAAGAACTGTCCGTGGCGCCTGTGATTCAAGGCGCTCTCCACCTCGGAGTTGGTGGCGGACAACCTGTCGGCATCCTCTGTCGGAGGAGCATCTCGACGACGTCTCGTGCTCGCTTTCACCTCCGGACCCGGCTTTGAAGCTTGTCCGGTGAAGGTTCGATCGGCAGCCTCTCCGGACTCGATCCGGCGAGCGCTTTTTCTGAAAAGAGCATCGGCGTTAGTACGCCTTCCAGAATCAATCACGGGAGTATGGTGACATGCCATACCGTTGCGGCGGAGTTTCGATCCGGACCGCACTTCTTTTTAACTCTTGGGCCGCGCCCTTTGTTGGCGGCCGTGGGCTCGGCTTCCTGCCTCGAAGGTACCCCCTGCGAAGCACCATTGGTATACGGTGATAAAAAATAAGCATGGATGGGTCGTTATCAGGGTCTTGGGATCTCGGTCTCATTTACCTGCGAGGCTGGAAGTATTCCGGGGTAATCAGTCGTAATGGCAACCAGCGCATTGTCGATGCTAAGTTGGTGGAATACCCCGTCGATCAACTCCACCTTTATATCCGGATCCTCTTCGGAGGTCGGATCGAGGGACCGTTCCGGATCCTCGGGTTGTGGGGCCGGGCTGTGTATCTTCTCCACAGTCCGGCGCAGTTCCTGCGCAGAAACCACGAAATGAGATATTTAACCATGGGAACATGGATCGGACGGGTCACAAAGATGTTTGCTTACCCAGCTTCGAGGATTATTCGAAGAAAACTCCTTCAGTGGATTGACACGGAGGAAATCCTCCTCCTCCCCTTTGTACATGGTAGACAAGATCTTCACTAGTTCGGTGACCGATCCTGGCCCTTTGCGGCCATGGCGGGTGGCATCGTCCTCCCCGTTGAAGTCCCACATGGGGTGGCCCCTGTATTGGAGCGGCTGCACTCCCCTCATAATTCAGATTGCCATGACTTCTGTCATGGTCAATCCAGCATGAGCCAGTAACCTTATTCGGCTCATCAAATAACGGACATCCCGATCATCTTGTCTCCGGGCTCGAGGGCGCCACTTAGGCGCTTCTTCAGAGGAGCATTGTTGAACTCCGGAAGGCCGATCCGAACAGGATCCGGCAGCGGGACGTCCTCCATGTAAAACCATTCCGAAGGCCAGTCTTCGGACGCCTTCTTTGGGGTTCCGGATAGGTACTCGGTCCCGGCGATGCGCCATAGCTCGGCTCCGCCCACTTGATATATTGACCCCTCATGAGAACGGGGTACTAGGCAGAATATTCTCTTCCACAGCCCGAAATGAGCCTCGACGCCCAGGAACAGTTCGCAAAGGGCCACGAAGCCCGCGATGTGCAAGATGGAGGCAGGAGTAAGATGGTGCAATTGGAGGTCAGAGAACTCCAAGAGCCCCGAGAAAGCGGATGGATTGGAAATCCGAGTCCTCTTACTAGATAAGAGATGAAGCATACTCGCTCTCCTTTAGAGGGATCGGGGACGCTCTCCGCTTGCTTTCCGCCCTTGTAGGTGGCGAGTCCGGCTCGAACCGGGACCATGAAGGCCGGGGGAAGAAATCCCTTGGCTTGGAGTATAACTAGCTCGCTATGCGGGATTGAGCATCTCTTCCAATTTCGGTGAGGGCTGGGAGCCTTGAGAGGAGGAGCCGTGTCGACTGTCCATGATGGACTGGGCTTTGGTCAGAGGCGCTCCGATGAAATCTCCCAAAGGAGGGATGGTGTGACTCAGATCTAGATCCTCGCCCCTTTTATAGGCGGCTCATTTTGTGACTAGGGTGTAATTGTAAAAATACCTGGCTTTTCGCATTCATTCAAACACGTGGAAGATGACCATTATTGGGCGTAGAAGCTGAGGAGCGCAGCATTTATCGAAGCGGACACTCTTCGACAAGTATATGGAATTTGGAGAAGAACCTGCCTCGCAATGCCGAAGACAATCAACGCTACCGGACTCATCGTCATTGAAGCCTGGTTCGGGGCTCTTGAGGAGTCCCGGACTAGGGGTGTCCGGATAGCCGGACTATCGTCACGGCCGGACTCCAAGACTATGAAGATACAAGATTGAAGACTTCGTCCGTGTCCGGATGGGACTTTCCTTGGCGTGGAAGGCAAGCTTGGCGATACGGATATGTAGATCTCCTACCATTGTAAGCGACTACGTGTAACCCTAACCTATCCGGTGTCTATATAAACCGGAGGGTTTTTAGTCCGTAGGGACGAACAACAATCATACCATAGGCTAGCTTCTAGGGTTTAGCCTCCTTGATCTCGTGGTAGATCTACTCTTGTACTACCCATATCATCAATATTAATCAAGGGGAGTAGGGTATTACCTCCATCGAGAGGGCCCGAACCTGGGTAAAAACATCGTGTCCCTTGTCTCCTGTTACCATCCGCCTAGACGCACAGTTCGGGACCCCCTACCCGAGATCCGCCGATTTTGACACCGACAGGCGCCCTCCACCCTCGTGACCGCCTCGTGGCTTTCTTGACGGAGGGTCCAAGTCTCCTGGGTCTTATCTGATGAGAAAATCACGTTCCGAAAGGTTTCATTCCATTTGGACTCCGTTTGGTATTCTCTTTCTTCAAAACACTGAAATAGGCAAAAAACAACAATTCTGGGCTAGGCCTCCGGTTAATAGATTAGTCCCAGAAGTAATATAAAAGTGGAAAATAAAGCCCAATATAGTCCAATACAGTAGATAATATAGCATGGAGCAATCAAAAATTATAAATACGTTGGAGACGTATCAGGCATCCCCAAGCTTAATTCCTGCTCGTCCTCGAGTAGGTAAATGATAAAAAGAGAATTTTTGATGCGGAGTGCTACTTGGCATAATTTCAATGTAACTCGTACCAATTGTGGTATGAATGTTTAGATCCGAAAGATTCAAGACAAAACTTCATATTGACATAAAAATAATAATAGTTCAAGCATATTAACAAAGCAATTATGTCTTCTCAAAGTAACATGGCCAAAGAAAGTTTATCCCTACAAAATCATATAGTTTAGTCATGCTCTATTTTTGTCACACAAGAATGCTCTCATCATGCACAACCCCGATGACAAGCCAAACAATTGTTTCATACTTTAATAATCTCAAACTCATAAACCTTCACGCAATACATGAGCGTGAGCCATGGATATAGCACTATGGGTGGAATAGAATATGATGATGGGGGTTATGTGGAGAATACAAAAAGGAGAAGATCTCACATCAACGAGGCTAATCAATGGGCTATGGAGATGCCCATCGATCGATGTTAATGCAAGGAGTAGGGATTGCCATGCAACGGATGCACTAGAGCTATAAATGTATGAAAGCTCAACAAAAGAAACTAAGTGGGTGTGCATCCAACTTGCTTGCTCACGAAGACCTAGGGAACTTGAGGAGGCCCATCGTTGGAATATACAAGCCAAGTTCTATAATGAAAAGTTCCCACTAGTATATGAAAATGATAAAACAAGAGACTCTCTATCATGATGATTATGGTGCTACTTTGAAGCACAAGTGTGGAAAAGGATAGTAACATTGTCCCTTCTCTCTTTTTCTCTCATTTTTTTTCTTTTTTTGGGCCTTCTCTTTTTTTTGTGGCCTTTCTCTCTCTTTTTTTTATTCCTCACCTGGGACAATGCTCTAGAGAATGATGATCATCACACTTCTATTTATTTACAACTCAATGATTACAACTCGATACTAGAACAAAGTATGACTCTATATGAATGCCTCCGTGATGTAACGGGATATACAATGAATCAAGAGTGACATGTATGAAAGAATTATGAACGGTGGCTTTGCCACAAATCATGTCAACTACATGATCATGCTAAGCAATATGACAATGATGAATGTGTCATGATGAACGGTATGGTGGAAAGTTGCATGGCAATATATCTCGGAATGGATATGGAAATGCCATAATAGGTAGGTATGGTGGCTATTTTGAGGAAGATATAAGGAGGTTTATGTGTGAAAGAGCGTATCATATCACAGGGTTTGGATGCACCAGCGAAGTTTGCACCAACTCTCGATGTGAGAAAGGGCAATGCACGGTACCAAAGAGGCTAGCAATGATGGAAGGGTGAGAGTGCGTATAATCCATGGACTCAACATTAGTCATAAATAACTCATATACTTATTGCAAAAATCTACAAGTCATCAAAAACCAAAGCATTACGCGCATGCTCCTAGGGGGATAGATTGGTAGGAAAAGACCATCGCTCGTCCCCGACCGCCACTCATAAGGAGGACAATCAAATAACACCTCATGTTTCAAATTTGTTACATAACGCTTACCATATGTGCATGCTACGGGACTTGCCAACTTCAACACAAGCACTTCTTCAATTCACAATTACTCTACTAGCATGACTTTGATATTATCACCTCCATATCTCAAAACAATTATCAAGCATCAAACTTATCTTAGCATTCAACACACTCAAAAGAAAGTTTTACAAATCTTGAATACCAAGCATATTATTATTATTAATCAAATTACCATGCTATTAAGACTCTCAAAATAATCTAAGTGAAGCATGAGAGATCAATAGTTTCTTTAAAACAAATCCACCACCGTGCTCTAAAAGATATAAGTGAAGCACTAGAGCAAAACTATAAAGCTCAAAAGATATAAGTGAAGCACATAGAGTATTCTATCAAATTCCAATTCATGTATGGCTCTCTAAAAAGGTGTGTACAGCAAGGATGATTGTGGTAAACTAAAAATCAAAGACTCAAATCATACAAGACGCTCCAAGCACATATCATGTGGTGAATAAAAATATAGCTCCAAGTAAAATCACCGATGGAAGTAGACGAAAGAGGGGATGCCTTCCGGGGCATCCCCAAGCTTTGACTTTTTGGTGTCCTTAGATTATCTTGGGGGTGACATGGGCATCCCCAAGCTTAGGCTCTTGCCACTCTTTGTTCCATAATCCATCAAAAGAATTTACCCAAAACTTGAAAACTTCACAACACAAAACTCAACAGAAATCTCGTGAGCTCCGTTAGCGAAAGAAAACAAAAGACCACTTCAAGGTACTGTAATGAACTTATTATTTATTTATATTGGTGTTAAACATACTGTATTCCAACTTCTCTATGGATTATAAACTGTTTTACTAGCCATAGATTCATCAAAATAAGCAAACAACACACGAAAAACAGAATCTGTCAAAAACAGAACAGTCTGTAGTAATCTGTAACTAACGCAAACTTATGGAACTTAAAAAAATCAGCCAAAATAGGAAGAACTATACAATTTGTTTATTGATCAGCAGAAATTGGAATCACTATTTTATCACGTTCTGGTGAATTTTAATAATTGTTTTCGTGAACCGAAAGTTTCTGGAAATTACAGCAAGATCAAATAACTATCATCCAAGAAGATCCTATAGGTTTAACTTGGCACAAACACTAA